>JAEIFZ010000115.1:27246368-28517960 GCA_018904035.1 Zaprionus ornatus
CTTTTGTTGCATGCAACGCTTTCTTACTCCCTCGCCCTCTCTACGATTGTCTGTCCGGCTCTTCCTTTTTCTCCGGCTCTCGCTCAATTGTCCCACACGACGTCCTTAGCCTCGAGCTATTTTCATCTTTGTTGCCTTTTGAATGATCAGGACAGACAGGCATATGCAATGTGATATTGCTGCCCAGATGTCTCAAGGAGCACCGAGAACGGAATACGGAGCACGGTCCTGTCCAGCGGAGGCGACTGCTGTAAACTGCCTTTGGCCATTTTTGGCTTTTGCCACAATTGAGTTGACCTTTGACCGCCTCGGACATCTTGCGACTGCACTTCCGCCACGTCCAGCGAGTTTAATTAGATTCTCAGTGCCGGCTTGCAGCCCGAGAGTGTCTCGAACAACTTGATGAGTTTAAATAAATTCATTTTGTACAACTTTTGTATTCTACTTATTCATAAACAAAAGACAAAGTCACAAAGCGCCTTTGGCCAATTTGTCGGTTCATTAATATTTTATAGCATTTTTAATACAGTCTAGAAAAATAATTGAGATTTGTCAAGATAAACATACTTATCATACCTTCTCACTGTATAATATATATATGAATTGACTGGAAGTAGACGGTAAGTGAAGCGAATGTTATTATACACTAAATAAACTACTTTAAAACCGTCTTAAAGCTTACAACCGTTGACATGTCGAAAGTGGCATATGTATGTAGTGATATATTAAGTAATTGTTTATTTAACGAACATAGTTTTAGCTACTCCAGATTAGTCAAGTTGATAACATTCAGTGTTACCTTAGTAAACTCTGAAAGATTCGCGCAACACAACTTCTACTTCCGACGACAGTCTGACTTGACCGATCGACGTTTCCAAAAGACTGACCAACTTATACGCCTTTACAGCAACTTTCTTTAACCACTTTCTTCAACGACTACTCTGCGACTCCTCTTAATATGCGACTCCTCTTAATATGCGACTCCTCTTAATATGCGACTCCTCTTAATCTGCGACTCCTCTTAATCTGCGACTCCTCTTAATCTGCGACTTTCAAGTTCGTCTTTATATATCGACTTCAACTTAACTTCCTTCACTACTCGATTATTCTTGTCAACCGCAACACTGATTCTATCGATAGTTGCCTGCACCGATTACTGCAGCGTTGCCACGCGTGCTATCACGCTGCCACCACCATCATTGTTTACTTGTATAGTATGTCTGTTCCTTGTATTGCATAATACAATACAATAGTTGTATTACTATATGACGATGTTGCACCAAAATTATTTTGATTTTTTACAGATTGTGTCGTTTTATAAAAGTACCGAATGAAATCACATTTCTTTATTTGCAGTCAACCTAGTAAAATGAATATTCACATTTTCTGAGTGTTCCACTGACTCTGCCTTTCATTCTCGTTGGTTCATTTGGCTAATTAAAATGGCATGAGCAAACAAGTTCGCACATGGCGGCAAAGCCAGCTCCAATTATGAGTTATCGGAGGGGTACAAGCTACCCTCCCTCCTGGATGCCTGAGTGCCTGAATTCCTGGGTGGGCTGCCTGCATGCCTTGCTGGCTTGCCTCATAAGCTCATAATTCATATATCGAACGGAAACGGCGACGGAAAATCTTGAACGAACGTCGGAAATCACGTTCCAGCGCAAAAGTTGCCACGTCGCGTGTTGGATTTTAGCGTTATTGTCTTTTAAGCTAAGGCAGGATGAGTAGTAGCGGCAGCAGCAGGGCCCGCCTTCGTTCCGGCGACCACAACAGCTAATTAACGTTAATTTATTAAATCAGTGTGCAAGTAAAGGAATACTGAGAGAAGGAGAAGGAGGAGCTGAGTAGCAGTCAGAAGCAAAGATAAAAGTTTCACACGACTTGCTTACGCCCTGAGCCAGTGACTGAGACTGTGGCAGAAGCAGAGAGGCTTAAGGCAGTCACTGGGGGGTTTTCCTTAGCTGGAAAAGCATGAAAACCACACGCAGCAATTATTAATTCAATTATTTTAGCGCAAACAGCACCTAAGACGTTGTGCCAGGACCGGCAGCTCGACGAGAGGAAGCAAAGACATAAATGCTTGGTCTTATTTCAAGTGATGCTGGGCGTACCCACGGGGAGGAGTTGAGAAAAAAAAAGAAGTGGGCGCTGCCTGAAATAGAGTAGCACAAACACAATTAAGCGCACAGAGAGCATAGCAAAGCAGCAGCAAATGGAGTATATGGAGCAGCTGGCCAAGTAAAGGAAATCCCGTGCATCGCACGAATCCTGCGACTCCTGATGCGCAGCGTAAATAAAGTGGCAAATTTAATTAGGAACTTGCTATCATGGCTATCTTCGCGAAATGAGTGTGCGAAACGTGTGAGTAACTGAAAGTGAGAGAGAAAAGGAGATAATGACATTAAGAGAAAAGCAGAGATGGGGAATATCGTAACTTACCACCTGGTTGAGGGCGGTAGCCCGCACTGAAACCGCTGTCGGACATGCAAATTAATAACAGCATCCGTTTCCGGTCAAAAATGCGCAGCATCACGATGAAAATTACAAGCCGACAGGCAGACGGAGGGAGAGAGAGAAACAGAGACGGAGACAGCGGGAGGGAGAAAGAAATAACGTGAGATGATAATAATAGTCATAACAATAATAATGAGAGCAGCGGCCAAAAATGCTCGGTCCAACACATCCGCAACGACAAAACGTGTCCGTAACAACATCCGGCGGCCGCTCTGCTCTCTGGATGGCTTCGCCGCAGTCGGCAAATGGCCAAGAACTTGGATAAAAAGTAGGTAAAATGTAAAGTTTGGAACTTAAAGTCACCTGCGCTGGTTCCCAAACTACAGAGGACACCACTCACCCTCTCCAGAAACAATTGTTGAACAGTTTACAGGCAGGACGGGTAAGGGGGACAGCCGAAGAACGGGGGAACTGGGCTCTCCTTTGTTTCAATTCACGGCAATTGCAAGTCAGCTCATCAGGCATCAGGTATAATTTGGCCAGGGACTATTTCATTTTACGGCCAAAGTGGCACATTTGCATAAAGTTTTATTTTCTTTGACCCGCACTTGGGGATTTCCATTCCGTTCCCTTCGTCGTCTTCGTTGATGCCAATTTCCATTTACGTTTCCTTTGTATTTTGTTACTTTGTCTCCATCTTCGTCGCCGGCCGTCTGCGTACTGATTTTTCCTTTAGCCTTGTTTGCCGTTTCTGCAGCTGCAACGATTGAAATTCAATATCATCCGGGACGGTCTTCGCTTAAAGCTGTAGCTATATCTCTATGTCTCTGCTCACACATACATATATCTCTCTGCATGCTAATACCGTTACAACTGTTTACACTTGCACAGCGTCACACGTCGTACATCACACCCCACATACACACACACACACACGCAATAAAAGGTAATTTTAAAATCAAACACTCCACCAAAATCGGGCGAGGGTGACTGAGAATGAGGAAGAGAGGGGGGAGAGAGAGGAGGAGTAGTCACTTGCCGTCTTCGAGTAAATCCTTTCAATTGCTGCAATTTGCTGGATAAATAGGATCAAAATCGAATTTAAACGGCAAACAAATTTTTCGTGATTTTGATTTTATTGACAGAACTTTTCACTTATGTTGCAAAATAAGCAGATTATGCGCTAGCGCTGAGCCTGGATAAGCCATCGAGGGTGGCCGCTGTATATTGAACACCTACAATCCGCAAGCAAACAGACATACCTCGCCACATACACACGCCCCTCACACACACCGCAATAACAGTAAGTGTGTTTGCAAACCAGATTCCGAATACTTGAAATGAATATATTTTAATTAAGTTTTCCGTGTTCTATTTTCCATTTTCAGATTCGCGGTTCACTGAGCTCACAGCGCACAAAACTATCAAGCACTGAACACTACCTACCGATACCAGTGGAAATCGGGCGATTTATTTATTTTTACTTGAGCAACTTTGGCACTGCAAAAGTTGTGCACAAAAAGGCAGCCAAGTTTGAGCCTGGAGCTAACTTTCAGGACGAGATTCCTCGGGTTCCTCCGGGGCACAGCCACTGGCAGCATAAACAAGATTAATTTCACATGTGTGAGGACTCTAAGGACAAGGACGGGACTGCGTGGGCCTCAGTTATTACTTTGATTATGTTTATTTTAGTCGTGGCATTAGGAATACCAATGTCAGTCATTCCCAGCCAGCTCCTCTGCTACTTTTGCACTTCATTTAATAAACTCGTGTATACAAAGCGCGAAATGATATCTCACTGAATATTTGCTTCTTGAGAGTTCGCTGCGTGTGTGATTAACCGAGTGAAAAAACATGAGATTAGACAAACTATTCGGTAATTTGATTAGACGTAGCAGGGACTGAAACTGGGGTGAGATTGGGTGAGTTACATGCTCATAATGCAGATTTTGAATTTAATATTTTAAGTATTTAAAATTGGCATCGCAATAAAGAAAAGCACCTTCGTAGTGAGTGCTGCCAAACAATTAGAAATATACTATATTCAAAGTAATTATTTAGTCTTCATTCAGCAAGCATTATACCAGCTACGTAATCGTTAACGGTGAAGTTGTATAACAACTTGGTGCCAACCGAAAATGTATATCACATGCAGAAGGAGGCGTGGCATACTCCACAGAATATAAATATTCTTAATCAGCATCAATATTCGAGTCGATATAGGCACGTCCGTTTGTCCGTCTATCTGTATTAAAATCTAGATCTCAGAGACTAAGAACTAATATACGGCAATACGACAAAATTTTGAAAGAATGTCTAAAAATTGCACGGAGATCACGGTTCTTTTAAAATATAACTACATATATTTCTGCTGCTTTTCTTTTCATGTCCTGATAACTATAATAGACGTATATATTCATAGTCCATTCATCCTTGCAAGATACTTCTCCTTTCATTAATTTCTACGGCAATGAAACAAATCACGCCAACATGAGTATCTTTTCTAGCTATGTCTATGTGTTCTCGTCTATATTGATATCTTTAGATTGCGTTCTGGGATCTGCAGATTAATCATTTGGGGCTCATTACTTTTACGCCAGTTCAAAATTGGCTTGATCACAATCGACTCGCGGCAGGCGAATGCAAATGCCCAAAACAATCTTCGAGTGCATTTGCCAATTTGGCGCAACTTGGCGGTGTTCCAATAGCCACCGGCAGCCGGCAGATCCACAGATCCCCCATACACCCCGATCTCGCCTATGCCGTGTGGCATTTGCCGGCGGGCGACTTAAGTGCTTTTAATTATGTCCACGTCCACTTTAAACCAAATATCGCAAGTTTCCGAAATGCGCAAAAATCGCAGCAACCGCGTCTGCTCCCGGCAGAAGGCTCTGGCAACGCCACACACAGTGCGCCCGTTTCGATGGGGCGGGCAATTAGCGAGAGTTGGCCACGGTGCTCTGATGAGGTGGAGGGCAGAGGGAGTGCGAAGCACAAGCTGGCGCTGCTCTAAATAAACCATAACAATTTATGAAATTTTAATTTTTTACACTTAATAACACGCCGAGTTTGGGATAGGGCCCTCCCTGCCATGTCCCTCTCTCTCTTCCTCCCTCTCTCGATGTATAGAGACATCAACGTGAGCTGCCGGCGCAGGTGAAGGGAGTAGGGAAAGAGGGGCAGGGAAAGCCGAGGGTGCCCCACCTCTTCAACTTGTGTGGCCGGGCAGTAGACGGCGTACGTCGGGCATAATTAGAAACGGTGCGCCAAGCGCGCCCAGATCGGGGCTAAATTTGGCACCGCTGCCTGCGACGTGGCAGAGCGACTGATTCCCGCCAGCAGTTGCCTCAGTGCGATAAATCGCAATTATGATGTGTGAATTAAGATTCTCACCACAAGCGGAGTGAAGATTTATTCACAAGTGATACAGTTGTTGAGAGTGAGTGAGGGTGGGGAAGGGGGAAGTGGTAATTCGATAATTTCATATACAAGGTGCTTCACTTAGGATTGTCCATGTCGCGATCGCAGGGAGTGCGGGAAAATGAATTAAGCGAACTAGTGTCGGAGTTAGCCTGGTCCGGATCCTCGTTACCGTCTAACGAACCATAGATGCCCCCACTCAGTTGATCCAACAGCAACAGCTGCTGGGCCTTAAAGTCTTCCTGCAGGCGCTGCTGCTCTTCGGTCTGTTGGGATACGAGCTGCTGAAAGCAAACACGTTGATGCTGCTCCATCTCTTCCAGCATCTTGCGCCTTATCCTTTCGGTAGTGCTGCAAGGCGACGATGGCGTGCAACGTGGAAAGGTTTGGCTTGTCTGGCCGACTGTGGTGGGCGGCACCTGCGTGAGGCATTCGCTGCTAGTGGCGGTGGTGGTCCGCTTCCTCGCTTTTGTACTCTTAAGTGTCGCACGTGGATTGTAGCTGAGCCGGCGCTGGGTGCTGCTCATGGGGGTGCTGTTGTCGCTATTGGTGCCATCGGTATTGGCATGCGACGAGGCGTGTGCCTTGTAGCAGACCGTGCTGGAGGCTCGAGGAGCGCGCTTCGTCGTCCTGCTGCTGCTATCACCGCGGTCGTTCTTTTGCTGTGGTCCGTTCAGGGTTTTCGATCTTGTCTTACTTGACGTACAGCTAGTCAGCTCCCCACACTGAGGGCGCTGTCTAATCGGCAACCTGTTGTTGTTGTTCTTGTTGCTGCTGTTGGCATTACTCGGCAACGATGGCTTGCTGACGCTCCGACAGGGCAGACTAAGACGACAGATGGGCGGGGTTGGAGTCGTCACCTTCGCCGGATAACTTTTGGGTAGGTAGGGCGGATATGAGTTGTAACGTTTCCAGAGAAGCGGAGGGAACTCGTCCGCTGCCTTACACTTCTCGCCGATCACCAGCGAGATGGCGGGACTCGTGTTTGAGCGCTGCAACTCACGCACTGCGGTGAAGGAGTCCTCCTTCAGCTTGCGTGCCACTTCCAACAGCTTCTTGATAGCTTCGTCATGAGACGCTGTCAAGTCACCGATATTTGTGATCTTGCTATCCAACAGGGTCTCCTCGAAAGCACCCGGCTTGGGGAGCGATCTAGGGCTCTGGCTTGGGCTCGTACGGGGTGACTGAGGGCGAATTGGCTGGTCACTCTTTAGCGTTAATATGAGTGTGGGATACAACTGTGGCGGCTCTCGGATCAACGCCAATTGTGGCCACATTGGAGGCGGCTCTTCAGGCAGGTGCAGCGAGTGCACCGAGGTCGCCTGCAGCGTCAGCAGCGACGGCAGCAAAGGCCTTCTCTTTTTGGGGTCGATCTTGATGAATTTGATGATGGAATTGAGTTTGTTGTCGTAGATCAGCGTCTCTGAGCTCTGGAGCTGCTGCTTGATGCGGCCGACGACAATCAGCGGAGACGCCACTGCAGAATTCGTACAGGATTGCTTCTCCACGATTTGCTGCGCTTTCTTGGCTCTGTGTTCTTCCTCCAGCTTCATGGCAGCTTTGCGAAGCATTTGCATCTCCATTCGACGCTCGGGTGTCATCTGCAGTGAGCAATTAAAACGAGCTGTGAAAAAGAAAGACAACCACACACTCGTTCCTTACCAATGGCGGTAAAATGGGGTTTCCATTGAGCGAGTACACCGACTTGTATCCACCGCACTCTTCGGGCAGAATACTCGCGGATAGCTTTTGGATCTCTTCGGCCATTTTCAGTAGATAATCCATTATGAGAATAATAATATTCGAAAGAGAACGAGATAATCGGCCGATTAGTTCTGTTTGAAAAGTTTAAATTTAAAATTTAAAAAGAAAACTTTAACAAACTAAAATATTTCGATGTCACTTTCCCAAAATATAGTGATATTCCAGTATATGTATATCAAGGCACACTAGACTAATCTCCCCCTGTACTAGCTTCACTTTTGATTTGTATGCGCTGCACATGGCGCCGCGTTCCTTGACAAATGTGCCACAAGGTACCCACGAGGCAGCTAACCAGCGATGCGTTGCCTCCTTCCCCCTCCCTCTCGTCCTTCTCAGGAGCACAACAAATAAAGTCCACTCCATTACCGGAAAGCCTGCGTGTCCTCCTGGGACCAGTAACTTGTGTGCACTTCCGACCGAATATGTCGGATATTTGTCCGGCTGCCTTGCCGGCTGCTTCGTAGGTGTGATTTGTTTTTTAAATTTTGCAGCCTCGAAGAAAAATGAAAAGCAAAAAATGTCAACCGTGGATGCCTGTGAGTCCTGGTGGATGCGCCTGACATTGGCCAATTTGTCGCATTGTGTGTGGCAAACTCCCGGTTTCTATTTGTGTGTTTTGGCAATGGAGTCACGTAGCATTTCACTTGCATATTTGCCCAATGACATGCGACAATTTTCCACTAAATTTGGCATGTCAAACATATTTGAAGTCGCTGCCTGATTTGGATTAAGGTCCGGACTGGCAACGAGGAGCGAGAAATATTCAAATTAAAACATTAACAACTTGAGACAAGACGACAAAACGGGTGGAAGCGGGTAGTGAGGAGGGCATGTCAGGTAATAAACGACGGAGCCATTGTCGTTAAGACGCCTGTCGCAGTTCATCCCCTCCCATCCCCTCATCCTTCTCTGTACCCATCCGACGTTGCGTGCCAAAGTCGCCAAAGTTTTGCGCCTTGGCAATTTGCTTCAAGTGGCAATTCGGGAGCGTGCCAAGTGCCCTGATAGCAGCAACGTAACCGTTAACGCCACAGCTAACTCCTAACTGGAGGAGAGCCTCCCCCCCTCAGGTGCGGTGGCTCAGCTTCAGCCACAAAAGGTATTTATCTCATTGTGCACTAAGTGCTGTTCTCAAATTAGGTGAGTGCCGCTGCGTGAAAACGATGAAGGAGGTCGAGTCGAGGAAGGTGTGCGGGGTAGTTGGAAGGGGGTGGTTTGTGTCAGGAAACTCAATCAGCGTACGTGCCCCAGTGCGCCACGCTGGCAGTATAGCAGCCTGCGATTGTTTTGAGGTGTATTGAAGGTTGCCATTGTTAGGCAACCGTAGGAATTCTTGCCTCATGTTTTAAGGTTCGCTATGTGAATATCATATTTTGTTTGATAGTCCTCGGAGATATGAAGGTTCAAATAGTCGAACAATTATTACAATATAATATAATTGTACTAAGCATGTTTGTGATACCGAAGTATTCTGAGTGGTTCATCTATCTATGATAGCTTATTTCAGCTTTACATTTACATTTGTGTAACCTGTTAAGCTTCGCTATCCCCAGCACCCCCTCCCCTGGCTAGACGCTCGGTTACAGTTCATAAATTCAGGGAATTATGATCCGTGACGACGCTTCGCCTAAGCGGAAGCTCGTCCATTTCAACCGCAACGGCGGCACGTACACCAAATGGCCGAGAGCCACCTCGGCGAGTGCCTTGTGAGGGATGAGTAGGATGGGTGGGCCGGTTTGTTAGCCAACAGGTAATAACGGTTGCACGATTGGTTAGCTTGACAGTTTTTAGAATTTACAACGTGCAGAATGGCAGAGTCAGAGCTTGCCACATGCCGCACAGACAGCTGCAGCCGTTGTCTCATCCTAGACTCCACGGAATGCCTCCACTCCATTATGCAATGTATGTATCACGGTCAGTGCAGAGCAGGGGAAGAGAAAGCGAAGGAGAGCGTAATGTAAGGCAGACACTATAGGGCGGGGGTAACCGCAGCACAACAAGTTGTCGTCATAAATTCTCTTCTTGAACAATTGCTATTTGCTTAAAGGTCGCCACATTTCTTTTGTCTACCGTTATTTTATGACATTCGAATACCCTGTAAGAGTAAGGCAGGACGAGTGTCACCGCGTAAGTGAACGTCATTGAAACATATTCATTTAGATTTATTTTTTAAATTATTTTCAATTTGAATTATCTTTAACACTTTTATTTTAATTTATTTTTAACACATAGTTTAGTAGACTAATCTTTATTTCCTTTGAATAAACACTTGATAAAAAAGAAAAATATATATACAAATAAATAATAATGGATATATAAATAAAATATCAACAAATAAATAAATAAGCAACCTTTTTTTTAATTCATATTTACTTTACAAATGAAATGGTGTAAATAATAAATTAATATGTAAATAATACATAAATGAATAATTTTATTATATAATTTATGATTATATAAATATATATATAATTAAAAAATTATTAATCAATATTTGTACATATGTACACATATTACATATTTTATTATTATATATTATATATATATATATATTATATATTTGCATTATCTTATTACTAAACAATACAACTAATCAGGGTATCTGTTAGTCGGGCACACTTGCGCAGCGTACATTCAGTTCATATTGTTGCTGCCGGCAGTCATAATTTGATGCGGCAGACAATATCGTCATTTTATGGCGCAGCAATCGATGAAAGTTTTACGACTCGCATTCGGCTCAATGTCGCATCGCATTCGTATCGATTTTGCGAGCAGAATGCGAAGTTCAAGAACCAAACTGAACTAGCTGCAGATGCTGCTGTCGAGGTCGGAGTTGACGTTGACGACGACGTTGAAGTAGAAGTTCAGGGCGGCAATCGCTTTAATTGAGATGCCGCTGCTCATGCATATGCGCGACTCAATTAAAAGTGCGCCAAGAAGAAAAACTGTGGACAAACAAACACTGCGCGCGGAGGTATTGCCGACCTGGAGACAGCCCTTTCAGCCTGATGAGCTGGCGATGCTGCTCTTTGCCGGAGCCGGAGCCGGAGTCAGCAACTTGGCAACGTCTGCAAGTGACTCGATGGCGTCTGCGGCGTTTTGTTGACATTTCGCGGTATGGAAAAAATTAAATTAAAATGCAAATTAGACAGTCGAGTCGAGTCGAGGTTGTCTTGCTCGAGACTCTCTCTCTCTCTCTGCCCCTTTCTTGCTTTGTGTATCTGAATGCACATAGACTTTATACCACTTACCTCCCAGAAGAAGAAACCGCTTACCAACAGTGACAAATTGTTGTAAACAAAAATGTTGCCGCTGGTTGCACATACGCCCGGGGGGACGAGTTGGTCTCTGTCAGTGTCACCTACACGGAGGTCGTTGCCAGCCTAGCAGACCCTTAAGATTTACTTACCTATGCAGCAAGCAGTAGTATGTTCCACTGGCGACTTTTGCGTAGTCTTCGGGACGTCATTGTCGACTTAAGGCCAAGATGAATGTTTATATTTTCTCGGCTGTGTGTCGAGTTTGCCTCTCTTGCCTTTGCCTTCGCCTTTGCCAGTTCTTGCGGTAAATTATGCAAAGTAGGTACGTAATGCGCTTGTTACAATAATTTAATCTTGTAATCTGTTTCTCTTTCTGCGGCAAGTGCCATAAATAATTCAGCTGCAGTTCCCCGAGCGAGAGAGAAAGATTCGTAGCAGCTGGTCCAGGTCTTCGCTAGGACAGACACAGTTTGCTCTCGCGAAGATTTCGCCTGCGGCATTTTTGCATTTTTAATTTCAAGGTAAACAAACGCACAGGAACTTTCGACTCAAAACGGAATGCTAATGAGCTGTCTCAAGGTAACTTCCTGCTTTCCCAGTATCGTTCCATCGTATATCCACCTTTGGCATCAAAAATCCATTCGCATTGACATCGTGAACGTTAATTCAATTTCGGAACTCAAAGAAAAATACAACCAGCGAAAAGTTTTTAATGCCAGGGCAAAGATAAACCAAGCAACCCTTTGACAACGTGCCCCGCCCTCAGCCCACTCCTCTTCGACGAAGGAGGGTAGTCGCACTGGGAAATTCAAATATTGTTTGTGGCTGTCGGCAGTTGGTAATTAGTTGCGCAAAGCTTCTTAAAGCGCCCCTTAAAGCGTACTCTTTGAGTTGCACATACAATAAATCAGCTGCGAAACTCAAATCCAGCCCCAAATCGCAGACAACATAAGAATTCAATAAGGCTGAGACTCCATCTGGCAAGGTGCACAGCCTGCTGCACAGGCGAAACCAATAACATACCAAGCACACAACATGTACTCACAACACACACACACACGGCACACTCACGCAGGCAGGCGACAAATAACAAGCGGAAGCAATACACGTTGACACGTCGAACGGATACAAATGTGGCCCGCTTAGTTCCGCAGCAAGACAAAACCGTCGCGTAATGTAACGGAAACTCTATTGAATTGCGATAAAAATCGCGTTTGCCACGTTGCTCTTCGTTGTCTGGCACACACACATACACACACACATGCATGCAAACTCGCACACGGAGACTCGGGGTAAGCCATTTTTAAAGCATACTTTGCGGCTTGTCAACAGGCGACAAAATTTATTGAAATTGTGCGCCAAAAAGAGTTGCAGCGATTCTTTTGCCCTAAGTTACTCTCACCTGGGCAGGGTATGTCAACAGTATAATTTGTAATAAATGAAACTATCTAGATTTGCTTGACGAACATGCCTTTTTATATATACATAGCTATTTGCATTGTGTATTCTCTCCTTGTATAACTTATATGTTTTGAAGTATTTCAATGAAAGATAATATCGTACCATAAATGGAACAAGTGAATCCTTGCTCTCCCTCAACTTTTCAATTTTTTTTTTTTTTTTTTTTTTATAGCCTCATGAAGAACCATTTCGCTAAGCCGCGAAAGAGAACCAGAGACATTTATTAATTATTATTTATATAATCACTAGGAATCGTTCAGTTCCTTCTGAACTTAACCTAATGTGTGGCTTAAAATTTAATAGTATGGGTAAAGTTCCTTAATTATAATATAGACAAATAGATTTTATTAGAATGGTTTATGACTGAGTGGCAACTGGAAATGTATTGTATATAACAGGCAATGGCAGATCCCACAAAGCTTATTCAGTGCTTTAGTAAATACTCCACTGCGAATAGAGAGTATACCGCGTTCGACTTACCTAGTGTTCATTTCACTTAAGGGTTTATTGTATTTCCTTGTGCTGACATTGTTATCGTTACAGTTATTGATTGAACTTTTTGCCGGAGTTGCTTCTGCTCCTTGTGGCAGTGTCTTTGCATGCCAGCGGCGACAGCTGTTGCCATTTGTTGTCACAGGTTGCGCTCCTTTGTGTGTGTGTGCATTTATCTCACTCGGTGTCAGTGGCATGCATCCACCTGCCTGCCTGCCTGCGTGCCACCCACTCTCGACTCCCAGCCCCTTCTGTCACTTGCAGTGGCAGTGAAAGGACAATTCGCACAGCGAGTGAGCGGCCACATCAATGTGCATTTCATTTAACTTGCCACGCCCGTGTGACTTTTAAGTGTTGCCCGCAAACACACACACACATGCTCACGCACACGAACACCCGCACACACTCTCTGCAAACACCCCGCACAGCCCTTTAGGCCGGCATTAGAAATTTGAGTGCTGGACATGACAGCTTCTGCATGAGCAACTTTAGCCCCTATGCCGAGGCAAAAGTCAACTCGCCAAGTGTGCGCCTGTGTGTCTGCCCTTGTGTGTGTGTGCAAGTGTGTGCGAGTGTGTGTGGTCGCATGTTGTAGGTGTGTGTAAGGTATTATCTCGTGTGCCACTGACTGGAAATGGATGCTGCGTGCGTCATCATGTCCTACGCAGCTTTAGAACCAATCGTTGTTGTTGCTTCTGCTTTTGTTGCTCTTCTTCTCGTTGTTGTTGCTATTGCTGTTAGAGTTACTGTTACTCTATTGTTGTTGCTGTACGCCGGCCAAAGTTTGTGTTTGTGTCATTGTTAAATTTTGCGCTCGAACGATCTGCAACGAATGACATCCGTACGGCAAGTTACTTTTTGATTTACAGTCAGCTACTTTTTGTTCATCAAACGCCTGGCTGGTCCTGCCTGCTGCTGACCCCGGTGCCCCACCTCCTTGCCTGCTCAACCCGCAGCCGGTCGAGTGTGTGTTTGCTCCAGCAGCTGGTCGAAGGTGCAGCAAAGGTTGCTGCTCCTGCTTGTCGCTTGTTGGTTGTCGCTTGTCGGTTGCTGGTTGCCTGCCGGTTGTTAGCTGTCGTTAGCATTTGGTTTAAATTGCGCAAAATGCGTGTAATTGCTGGAACTGACGATTGAATGAGCCCATCTTCCCATCTTCCACGCGCCGGCCCCCTACCTTAGGACCGGTCGACTTGAGGCCGATTGCTTCTCTTCCTCCTCCCACTGCCACTTCCTCTTCTTCAGATAGTTGCAGCTGCTGCCCGTAAGATTTAAAGTTTCTGATTTCATTCGATTTCACTCCGCTCCCCCTTGGGTTCACTGCGGATTTGGTAATTATGGGCGCATTGTCCTGCAAAAATTGAGTTTCAGTTCTCTCGAGTTTGTTTTCGCCATAAACTTGTCTCGATTAGTTGGGAAGTGGGAACGGGATGGCGCGGGACGGGTCGTCAGTTGTTTCCGTTTCCGCTGCAGGGCGACAAGTGAAAGTGTCTCCGAACTAAGATGAAACTTTGCAGCACTGAAAGGACTCATATGTAAATAAATATCTATCATATTTGAACTGAACTTGAGTTTAAAGTTGGGTTAATTCAATTTTAAAGAGTTTGTGGAACATTTAACATAGTACAATTATAGTAACTAATATTATAAAATATTCTACAATTTTACTTATTATTAAACTCGTTTTGGTTGATTGATGATTGATTTTAGCATTCAAAAAATGGCAATAAGGTAAAAACAACTGCCCCCTTATTCTTATACTCTTGCAGATGGTATGTATATTAATTGTAGCCAGGAGTTTGCAAAGCACCTTAGGAGACATCTGGGGCTTGTTCATAATGCTGTTCACCGACGCCTAATTATGGATGATTTGGAAGGAATTGATAACAAACCTGAGAGATTTATGTTTTACTTAAGCTTTCCATTAAAAATAATAAATTAATAATAAATTACGAAATTTTTCGTTGTTATACCCTTCACTTAAAAAGTGAAAGGGTATATTGGGTTAGGAATGAGAGTTGGTACTTACAGAACTCTGTTTCAATTACTATGCCTACCTTATCTTGATGAAACTTTTCCCAGATGCCTTACATTAGAGCTGGAAGAAACATAGGCGATGTATCGATACATCGAGGTTTTTTCTGAAAAACATCGAATCATCGATGTAGGTAAACATCGATGTTTTCCCAGCTCTACCAAACATACCATTTAGCTGTCATACACATCTTTTTGCAACTTGATTATATTTTCAACGTTTTCGAACATATCTGAACAAAATATGGGTTATGGATATACTTAAAGGGGTTCCTATGTGTTACATATCATTCCTCATGAAATCAGTAATACAACTATGATTTAAGCAAGAACACTTGTCTAAAAAGGAGGAAGTGAAAGGTATTTGCTCGGGGCAGCCGTCGACTAATTTTTTAACATTTTTGATACTATAATTATTTTATTCACTTTCCTGTTTGACGGCCTGGCAATGTTCTTAATCTGGGTTATATTAAACTCTGGGTATACAATACTATGCTTATAATTCAATATCAAGATCCTTTAGGTAAAGGCTTCGCAGAAAACTCAATTGAACTTGCATTGACTAACTTTGTTTTAAATATTATTCACTGATTTATTACGTGAAATCAAAACAGTTTTTATCTTCCTTTTCTTCCTGCCGTTGGCCCTGCAATCTCAATATGTGCCCAGCAACAACAGCAACAATTAACGCATTTTTATTGCATTTCCACCGCAACTGGCAATGCATCATTCAAAAATTTGTCAATAGAGACCGCAGCCCATTTAATATATAAGCCGCTGACTGTGGCTGGATGGCTGCCTATCAACAGGCCCAGTCTCCTGGCCGTGCCGTGCTCCTGATGCGGCTGTAGCAGCCACTGCTCACTCTTCGGCTCCTGCACAAAATCCCTATAGATATTTTATTATTTATCTGGGGCGCACGATCGACGGCTCCGCCATAGGCGCAGGCAAGCAGTGCCGGGGTCCTCCTCATGTGACTGGTTCGACTGGCTTGCCTGGTTCGCCGTTCCGCTATTTAATAATATAAAAGCAATATTTTTGTGACCAAAACAATAAAGTCGCGCTGTCATTGATTTATTTGTCTGCTGCGCGCTCCGGTAACAATACAGTGAGTGCGAAATGCACTCGCACAATGCACCAAATGGGCAACGGTGCTGGGAGTGTCACCTCAGCGGTGGGTCGCCCTCAAAAGAGTGTCAGGGGGCGTAGTGGGGTGGAGAAGGGTCGGTGCTGCACTGAGCCCTGCGACATAATTCATTTCCGCTTATTGTCAGCGTCGCTTTTGCATTTAAAATAACACAAAACCCAAAAGCCACGCCTCCCCTTTCCTCTTGCCCCCTCTAGCACTCACGCACGCTTCTCCGAGTCTCAAGTGTAAAAATGTGGGAAAAAAATCCAGTCTGCAGGACAATGCAGGTAAATTGACTGCAGCTGGCTTTGGGGCCACAGTGCGAATGCGTAATAAAGCTCAGCTACTGTAAACGCAGCAAATTGACGTCGTTGCGAATAAAAAACGTACGACTCATTGAACAATTGGCAGAGCGCAGAGCGGTCAGCTCCCACCCCTGCTCTTCCTGTGTTATGTTCGGTTTTCTCTCCTTCTCCAACTTCTCTTGCTACTGCCCGTCTGAGTGTCCTGTCAGCGCCGCGTGAACTTGGGATGACATAATTAAATCCTTGCACTAATTAAATTTCCCAAAAATGTATGCAAATGCCGGCAAATAAACCGTACACTCTTTGGGAAACTACCTTAATTGCATGAGATAAGCCGTTAGACGGGGCGCATACGTAATGCAAATTATTTTCAACATTTCCCATTTAATTGCAAGTCGGTCGTCAGCAACGGCCCTTGGATGGCACATTCATTAAGCAACCCTTGAACGGCGCGTGTGTGAGTGCGGGTGTGTGTGTGTGTGTGAATATGGGGGTGGGTGGTTGGTCAAGTATCCGGTGTCCTGTGTCCGAAATGCGGCATACATGGCATACCAGCTGGAAATTAAGTTTTCGCATTTCCACCTTTTTTCTAGCCTTTTTTTGGCGTGTGTAAACGATGTGCGAGCTCTCTGAGCCCGTTGTCCAGTTGATAATCCAGCATAATGCGCTTTTATTTGAAATAATAATGTTGATGCCAACGTCGGTCTGGGCTCATTTAGTGCGGGCGAAGAAGCGAAAAAAGGCATCAGCTCCGGCCCCAGGCTAGGTGTAATCCCCGCCTTAGGCTTGGTGTGGGTGTAACCCGAACTCATTGTCGGCCGCAAAGTTGTTGCATGAGGTGTCAAAGTTCATAACGTGGTCGAGTCCACAGTCGAAATTAATTCCCCTTGTCCGACCCGAGCCTGGACATATGTGTCCCAATCCGAGGCCAAGTCGAGTCCGACTTCGAGTTGGAGTCGGATAATGCGTTGGTTTAATTACTAAAATTTTCCAGCAAATTAAGTTTGATGCGTGGACAGAAGCTTAAAGCTATGTCTATGCGTGTGCGTGTGCGAGTGTGTGTTTGCCAGGGTTGCGACACACATAAACATGCCAGAGGTGTAAATTTTAAATTGCTCAAATGCCTTCGAGATGACTAACGCAGGCGCATAAATTTGGTGGTTCCAAAGTGGTAGAGTGGGCGGATAGAGTGGCAGAGGCGGGGTGAAGGGGTAGGGGGTGTGGCAAGACAGGAGCGCGGTTAACCAGAGCCACAATAAATCTCACGAAAAACGATTTAAAATTTTGTACTTTCACTCGAGACACATTCATGTATAAAACGATATAAACCACGAGTAGTGTAGTCTGCCATAGAGTCCCACTCTCCTGGATCTGGCCAGCTGCTTTCTTAACTTTGTGCTTGGCTGGTGAAATTCTTGCGGCGTTGCCTTCTGGTCGACTCAGAATGTGCGCCCCAAAAATAATTTATCATTTTCACTTGGAGTTCTGTGTGAAAATTCACTTATGCATGCGATGAGGAGCAGCGCTTGCCAGCCAGCTGACATTGGACCCCTTTTGGGTAGCTCCCTTACTCCCTGTGCGGCACGTTGACTTGTCGCCACATTGCAGCTACCTTTTTCTAGCCGGGAAGGGGCGGTACTGGGGATGAGCAGGGGCTTGTGGCTTAAAGTTCTGTCAACTGTTCGGCGGCAATTTAAAGTTTTTTATAGTTTTGGATTTTAATTCGCATAGTTGGAATGCCTGAAGCAACAGCACCCGTTGGGTCGAACCGTTACCTGAACTCGGAGCTGGCTTCCACCGAATTGTCGCCCTGTAAAATATCTCAACATTAAAATGCCATTAATGCATTTGCGTAATGTTGTGTGTAATATTCTTCCCATCCCACTTCCCCGCGCCTCCTTCTCCCTTCCCATACACACCTCATTGAAAGGCCATTAAAGTGACTTATGGGACGGCGCGGGGCTCTGGCCATGGGCTGGCCAAGCCCGGGTCCCGCGCCCCAGCTCAAATTCGAACTGGTTGCGGCTGCAACTTCAAGTGGAACTCGCATTGCAATGGGCAACGTAAAAACTGCATTAAAAGGCCTCGTAAAGTGCTCGTCGTGTGGGAAGGGGTGTGTACCAGGGGCAGGGGCAGAGGCAGAGGCAGGCTGGCCGTGCATTTGTCTTATCAGCCGGGCTCCTGGCATTGGCATTGGCATTGCCGGCGCAACTGGCCGACACTCCCCTCAATGCTCGTACATTTGCCTGACCATAATGAGCGGCAATTACCGCATCGGCCGCAATTTGCATTACACACTGCGAAATGTTGCAATGTCACGGGTGGAGTGGGATGGGGACCTGGGGAGGGTGGCTACTGTGTGTAAACAGTGTGCAATCTTTTATCAACTCCAGCAGCAGCAACAATAACAGCAGCAGAATCGGCATCAGACACGTGGGCAATAGGAGAGGGAGACACATTTAATTGCGCCTACTTTAGCACAGAAGGGAAACGCCATAAAAAGGCAGAAATCGCCAGTGCAATTTACTTTACGATATGTTTCATGTGTGAGGGCAGATATCCCTATAGCATGACCCACAACAATGCTTAAATTTTATGTGCTTTATCTAAGTCGATCAACAAGTTAAATTTAATTGACCTTGGACTTAAAAGTGCGCATAGGTGGGTTTCTATTCGTATTATTTTATACAGATAATATATAATGAATGAATATCGGTTATCCATATAGTATTTCTTATTGCTTATTGTGGTATTGGTGCGCTTGTTTTGATAATTCATGGTCACATCCAGCATTAACTTTCACAGTGAACGGACGTGTTTTTTTTGTGCGCTTCGATTTAATTTTTTGATTTGAATTCAAAACAACCGGTGTTTTGTTTAAATATCTAAATTTTAATATATCCTTTTGCTAGCCCGTTCACGACGCGTGTGCATGCCTTGTATTGTAGATTAGTCAAACTAAACTTTGCTAATTTTACATTTGTTGTGCATTGGTTCTGCTTGTCCAGTGTTTTGTTTTTGTCTTCTTATTTTCGGTAAGCGACGTTGTTGTAGTTAGTTCACCGCTATAGCTCTCTCTCCTTATTCTCTCCTTATTCTTTGAGTGCGCCTAAGCAGCTCTCACGCTTTGCCGCTCTCTTTGCTGCACTGTTGTTGCTCTATCTTTCTGCTCTCTGTGCTCACTGCTCTTTACGCGCGCTAATTTCTTTCTCTCGCGCACATACCTTTTCTTGTTTTTGTTCGTATTCCTTTTGGCATTTCTCGTTTTACAGTAGGTGCCCACTATAATGGACGGGGTAATTTGTTTCAAAAAATCCTGCCTTAAGCAGGTGACTGCCGCCCAGGCAAGCATTTCGTGCTGGCTATGTACCAACGTAGTACACGCGAAGTGTGCCGGATTTTCTGGCCCGACGGCTGACGCCGTAGCCAAGCGCACTGGTTTGCGTTATTGCTGCGATGTGTGTAGGGAGGTGGAGAACGACATGTGTTCGTTTATGCGTCAAACGAAGACTGGATTTAAGGAACTGCTTGGAAGTTTTCGTAAACTTTCCGACCAGTTCTCGGCGCTGGATTCTTCTTTCAATAACCTTAAGTTATTGAATGAATCCCCAAAGCGCAAGAAATCCTCACGGGTAGAAAAGTCTTCTGTTAGCGCCACCCAGCTCCCTCTAATTGACCAGCCAGGTACGCCAGTGACACAGCCGCTGATGCCGTTCACCAATCCTCCGATGGTAACGAGATCTGCGGTTCTTCTAGAGAATGTCATTGGGGGTGTGCAATCAGTGACGCCTAAACCATCCGATATGTCTGCTGTGGTCTCGTTGCCTGTGCCACAGTTATTAGATTTTCATAGGGCGTGTTCAAGTTCTGGATTACCAGAAGAGAACCTCTGCTCTGGTATTATACCGGAGGCGCCAAAAAAGCTTGTAGGTGTTCCACAAAGGAAACAAATTTTTGTTTCCAGGCTTGCCCCTGAACTCACATCAAACGATGTTACTGCTTATATTCAAGCAAAAATACAAGCCTTGGATATAAAAGTGGAAAAATTTAAGTTTTCTTATGAGAGGGACATATCGTCCTTCAAAATAAGTGTCCCCAACGAACTCTTTGGCATTATATGTTCCGCACAATTTTGGCCGGAACACGTAATTTTTAAAGAGTTCGAAGCAAAGAAGAAAAAAAATCGCCCACCGATTAAACTCCCTTTGCCTTCTTTAGCATCTGCCAAGAAAAATCCGAGCAAAAAAAACTAACAAGCTTCTTAACTCTTTCATATCAAAATGTTAGAGGTCTTTGTACTAAACTTTCAACTTTATATTTAAACAGTCTCTCTTTTTCTTCTCAAGTTCTTGTGTTTACTGAGACTTGGTTAAAGCCGGAGATCCTTAACTCTGAAGTCTTTCCAAATAAGTACACAACCTACAGGTGTGATCGACCTGACCGTCGTGGTGGTGGAGTTCTTATTGCAGTTGATTCCACCATCAATTCGGAACTTTTACAACCGGAGATTCAATCTGCTATTGAATTACTCTGTGTAAAATTACACTTCCCCGGCTTCTTTCATTATATAACCTGTTCTTATATTCCGCCGTCATCGGAGTTATCAGTCTATTTGCAACATTTGTCGGCAATAAAGACTATATTTAATCTGTTATCAGACAGAGATCACTTTTCAGTCCTTGGGGACTTTAATATTTCTAATTGTAATTGGACAACAAGTGTTGACTCAAATACTCTGTTGCCTTCACGGCAACATGACCTTTTCGACGGTCTGTTTGATATGTCATTGTCACAGGTCAATCATATCTTAAACTGTAGTAACAGATCGTTAGATTTATGCTTTGTCTCCGATCCATCTAGAGTGAGTCTAAACAGGACACAACCACTTTCTCTTCCTGAAGATCCTTACCATCCCACTCTTGAAGTTACTTTTGAGTTTGTCGCATGTATGGATAAACATGAAAAACTGTGTAATCGTGTACGCTGCTTTAGAAAAGCAGATTTTAACTTATTAAATTCGTTAATTTCTAATTTTGATTGGTCGGAACTATATTTGTCTACAGATATTTCAGTAGCGACCAATATTTTTTATAACACAATTAATTCATTTTTTGATATTTGTGTTCCGTGCTTTTATCCAACTTCCTCGAGTAAGCCGCCATGGTTCACAAGAGAGTTGTCACGGTTAAAAAATTTAAAGTCGAGTCTATTTAAAAAGTATAAAAACAATAATTCGCCTTCAGCCTTTTCTCGCTACTTAAGCGCGCGGTCAGATTTTACAGTCTTAAACGCGAAATGTTATAAGACCTATTTAACTCGTTGCAAGGTTCAGTTTACTCAGAACCCCAAACAGTTTTATAGTTTTGTTAACACGAAGCGCAAGTCTCCCGCATTTCCTACGAAACTAACGTTTGAAAATGCTTGTGCAGATACCGACCAAACCATGGCCGATTTGTTTGCAAAGTTTTTTCAAACGACGTATTCACCCTCTACACATCACACTCACTTTTATCCATACAACATTCCAAGTTCGAATGGTATCTTCACTCCCTTTCTAAACGAAAGCTCACTTGTCAAGGATCTTTATTTAGTTAAGCCAGTTTTCTCACCTGGCCCTGACGGTGTTCCCGCTTGTATACTTCGGTTCTGTGCCAACTCCTTAAGTAAGCCATTGCTCAAACTATTTTCGCTGTCCTTAGAAACTTCACTCTTTCCTTCTATTTGGAAAGAATCTTTTATTATTCCCCTTCATAAAAAGGGCAGCAAGTCTGTTGCAAGCAATTATAGAGGTATCTCTAAACTGTCGGCTATACCTAAATTTTTCGAGAATGTTATAACTCCTCAATTGCAACATTCCTGTAGATCCGTTATTTCTCCTTTTCAACACGGATTTATAAAGCGTCGTTCAACTACGACAAATTTACTTGAGCTGACATCCTTTGTGGTAAAAGGATTTCAGGAAAATCTTCAAACTGATGTTATTTATACTGATTTCAGTAAAGCTTTTGACTCAGTGAATCACTCCCTTCTGGCACATAAGCTTGACCTTCTAGGTTTTTCACCAAAAATACTTAGTTGGATTGTTAGCTATCTGACTGACAGAACTCAAAGAGTCCTCTTTAAAACCACCCTTTCAAACCCACTTCATGCCACATCTGGGGTTCCTCAAGGGAGTCACCTCGGTCCCCTACTTTTTACGCTTTTCATCAATGACCTTCCTTTGGTCATACGTAACTCCCGTACTCTCATGTATGCGGATGATGTAAAGCTTTGTTACCAATTTAAAGACGACCACTGTCACTCACTCTTACAAGCCGACCTAAATAGTTTTTATTCTTGGTGTCGTGCCAATTTTTTAAACCTGAACAGCTCTAAATGCAAGCTGATGACATTCTCTCGAGCCAGTCCAAAGTATGTTTCTTATACTCTTTGTGGTTGTGCCTTGGAAAGAATCACCCTAGTTGATGATTTGGGGGTTCTTTTGGACCGAAAACTTAAGTTTTCCAATCATATTTCTAATATGGTCAATAAAGCCATGGGTGTCTTAGGCTTTATTAAGAGATGGTCTAAGGAATTTGACGATCCTTATCTTACAAAGACCCTCTACATCTCACTTGTTCGTCCCATTCTTGAATACGGGTCATGCGTATGGTGTCCCCAGTACACTATTCATAAGGAACGCATAGAATCTGTACAGAAAAACTTTTTACTTTTTGCCTTACGTGGCCTTAACTGGGATGAAAATTTAAGACTGCCTTCCTATACTAATAGACTTCTATTATTAAACCTGCCTTCCCTAACCAATCGCAGAACCATGCTAGGTGTCTTATTTATTAACAACCTTATGCAAGGTGACATTGACAGTGAGACCCTGGTAAGGCAGCTACACTTCTCTGTCCCTTGCAGAGCGACACGTAATTACCTTCCACTAACTCTTCCTTATTGTAGATCGAACTATGCACTGCACGATCCGTTCAGGGTATTATGTTCGGACTACAATAAACTTCAACACGTCATAGCTAGCACTAACTCTATCGCTGCTATGAAGTCTTTAATTCTTGTCTATCTAGCACGTAATTAGTATTAGTATTAATTAGTAATAGTATCCTCCTAATATTATTCCTCGTCATTCTATCTTCTTTTTCTTAATTTTCATTTTTCACTTGCATGTCGCGTGTATCCTCTATTCGACTTTTTATTCCCTATATCGCGTTAATTTTCTTTCTCTCGCGTTTCTACTCGCATTTTTACCGCGTTTCCGTGTCGTCCGTTATGCGACGGTGCCTCTCGGTCGGTCAGGCGGGAGGTGGACTTCGTCTGGGTTCCGCGCGCAACAAGCATCGGCTTGGTGTCGTTTGGACCACTTGCTAATACATTCATTGTATTCAACGTCCAAAAACAAATATTGGCAGACTTGTTTAGACAAATTTGGGGTTTACCTGGCTGGGTTTGCTGGATAAGTAACTCTGATAAGAAATTCTAAATCAAATTAAATTTCAACAGACGAATGGTTCAGAAGGAGAACGCCCGATAGTTAGGCACCCACTGCCCTGAGACGGACAAGTCGCTCATGTTTTTAAAGTCATCGATTGGACTAAGTCGTGTTGCGTTTTGCGAGAATCTTTGATTAGTTGTTATTTAACTGAAGTTAACTTATTATTGTATCCACTTATGTTCATTAATAACACAGGCCCACAAAAGAAAAAGTGTCTTGATCTGGCTGTGCGGCATATGCAGATATATGTATTTTGGATCGCTGAATCCGAGACAGTGGTAAGAATTTCCCCTTCACGTCTGGATTTTGACATAACCTCAAAAATCTGAAAAAACTTAGAATATCCCGCAATAGATATATAATCTTGATCTAGGCATGCGATATATGTTTTCATATGTTTTTTGACCTTCCAAATCCGAAACCAAAACCCGTCTGAATTTCAACCTAACCTACAAAATTTTTGAAAAACGTCCAAAATTTTTAATTATTTTATTTTTTTTCAGTATAAAAAAGTTTTCTTCTTGGAATATCCCTTTTTGAGCATTATTTTATCATTATTCGAATAGGCTCATATTGGTAATGCACTCTTACTTCAAAACAGTATATAAACTAATAAGAACTATAATTTTAATACGCGACTGTACATAATTGTATAATTAACGTAATTTGTTATCAAAAAATTCAAAACTTTGGATGTTTTTCAAAAATATTATAGCTTAGGTTAAAATTCAGATGTTGTTTTGGTTTCGGATTTCGTTTAGATTGTTCCCATTTGATGTAGCATAGTTGATTGGTCATATAAATTCGGATTTTAATGAAATTGTATTAACATATTGTTAATATAGAAGAGGTCCGATGTAGTTGATTTGTCAATATACGTGTATTTAAGAATAGCAAAAACCGGTCTATAGGTTTAATGGTTGCTACACGACACGCCTGTTGATGGCTATTGTACATCGCAAACCCCTGGCTAAAATTAATATATATTTGGTATTTTTATTTCAACATTAACAGCGTATGCTAGTTATGTTAACAAAGGTACTATCATATCAAGTAAGAGGTATTGTCATATCAAGCTGGCCATATCTTGGAAATGGTATAAAATGTAGATTATGTTCTTTTTGTATCTGAGCATAATCTGCAGAGTGGGAAAGAAATCACATAAATAATTGATAAAACACGTTAATAAACTTGTCATATTAGTGTGCCAAGTTTAAACGGGAGATAAGCACACATAAGATAAGATAAGCAGACAGTTCCAGACCGCAGTCACTAATCTTTGCCGATAAGTGAGTTGCTCGTGAGTCGACAAATCGCTACGGATTCAACATCGTCCCCCGTGAGCGGTGGCGGCCTCAATTGAGGTAAACCTCGAGCCGCTCACTGTTCCTACTGCTCTCACAGCGCGTAATCCGACTAAGTTGCTTCAATTTAAATACCGCTAAATCAACAACTGCCACTTTACAACGAGCTGCAGCAGCAGGAGAAGCAAGGCACGAGGGCGGAAGGAGGGAAGAACGTTTGTGGAATAAAAAGCACAAGATTAAATAAACTGCGAGTAAAATTAAAAGTAACCGAGGCACAGCCAGCAAACACGCTCACTTCACCTACACAGGACTACCCTGAAGAGACTCCTCTCCGCTCGACTCCCGTCCTCTACCCAATCGCTCTCTTCTGGAGTCACTTGAGAAGGCACTCGAGCAACTTTCGGCAGAGTGTGCTGAACATTTTTACGCTTCTTTTAGTTCATTTTCAATGCATTTAACTTGAGTGACTCTTTAATCCTTGTAAGTATCTTAGCGGGCGAGTAGAGGGGAGTGGCAGGGAGGCAGCGAGTGCGTCGCACCGTTGCCTTTCAAGTTGCCGGCATCTTCGGCTGCGACACCGTCTTCGTCTCCGTTGGTATCTTCGTCTTGGTCGTCGCACTTTGTGCTACAATATTTATTTACCTTGCGCCTTTTGTGCCCACGTGCAGCAGCTTCCTGCCGTCGTCGCCTTGCTACGTGCAACTCCATGGCCAGACGGAGACGTGGCCACGCCCCATTGCCGAGCGAAGTCTGCCTGCCACTTGGCATATTTTAAATACATTTCATGCGCTCCTGAATTCGGTTGTCGTTGCCCAAGTTCCTCAAGGATATTTGCTCCTTGAAAATATGTTTACTCGTGTTGTGCATATTTTAATCGTTTGCCTTGCCGACATCTTTCGCCATTGTAAAATGTATCTGTGTGCGAGTGCGTGCATGTGTGCGTGTGTGTTTTGTTGCTTGTTTAACTTGCGTTTAAGTTAAATAAGCCATGCGAGTTCTGGTTCTGCTGCCGCCCCACTGCTCCTCTCCCTTCCTGTCTCTCCGTTTGCTGACTTTAATTTCAGTCACTGTACCGTTATGCCGTTATTAGCATAATGCCAAACAGCCGTTAGCTGCTCATAATTGTTATAGTATCGCGGCCACAAATTGCAACCAAGTTGCGACATAAATTAGAAATCGCGCAGCGCGACGCATAAATAACACGACTTCTGCAGCCGCGCCCTCTTTTTGATGCCCTCCCCCACCCCCTGCTGTGATAGCTAATAGAAACATCCGCTGCAGCTATCTCACGTAGCCACCACGACGCGGACAATGGCCGGGAATATGATATAAGCCAGAGACCACATGGCGGCCCCCACTCCCACTCCCGTCCAAGTGGCGAATGGCGAACAGGTGTTGGTTATTTATCTGCCAGCCTGGCGCCCTGTGAAAATTTTAATGAATTCTAATGAGAATAGAGATACAGCGGAGGCTGCAGATATACATAGCTGGAGACTGGAGACACAGACACAGATATAGATACTGCTTCAGCTACTTAGACAAGTGCCCGTGGCGATTCGTTAGCACACGCAGCACACTTCAACGCGGCTCGTCTGCTCCATGAGGTGCGTTGCAGTGGCACTCACATACAGTGAAAGGAGTGTACGCATCAAAGTTAGACGCGCAAATAGCCAACGGGTTCAGCGCGTTTGTTTACAGAAGTTTTCGCTTCTTTGAAATGCTTATTGGGTATGAGAACCTGCAGGCAGCAAGCTTTAAATTGCTCCACCTTGCAGCATGCTATGTGGCACTACGCTTGATTTCACATCCAAGATACTTACAGTCTAGACTCCACATATTATATGACTTTATAAATAAGTTGAGCTCTGAAAAGAACATAACCATAGTCAACATCAATTTCGACCTTTATTACGAGCACATCGAATGAAATCATATCGAAGGTAAACTTAATTTATGAGCCTCCTTTTCCGAAATATTTGCACTTTGATTGCGCAACTTGTAACATAGTTAAACTTTTGCTAAGACCTCATGAGGCAACCTTTTCCAGCTCCCTCCCCACTCCTTCTACTTCTCTATTGCCTACTTCACTTCCTGCAGGCAGCCAAAATTATTTCAATTAAGTTTCTTAGAAACAGTCCCGCCCCAACGACCTGCGTCCTGTGTTCAGTGTGGACTTACTTTCATTAGTAGCGCTTGTTTTTGTTTCCGCCTCACTGAAATTTATTGCCAGGTTCGATGGCTGGCAAAGTTTTTATTGCACGCGCCGCAGCTCGCCACTTCTTGTTGTTGTTTCTTGGCTTTTGATTATTCAAATTACGCTTAATTGTTAAGGTGGCCATAACGCACAGGGAGGAGCAGTGCTGCAAAGGAAGCCTCCATTATGGCACTTTAAGTGGCTCTTGACTTAAAGAGGGGAAGTCATTGATATAAAAGGATTATGGTTTATTGAAAGTTACTTTAACTGAGATTAGCTAAGTTAACAGCAGATTAGCTGAATAATCTTCGCTGACTAAGAGACATGCATTGATTGAAATTGAAATTGGAGGAGCAGAAACATCGACTGAAACATCGATGCATCGATGTTTTTTAAATTTTCTAAATCATCGATGTTTATTTTCGGTGTTTTTTGAACAACACCACTTAACGAGAAGACGCGCAAAAGGTAAGTATTTAGCTTGGATTTCTTATTATTTAAAGCTTTATTTATTTGGATGAATTCACTTAGTTCCCACACATTTACACCTGTGACAAACTGTAGTTTCAGTATGCCCAAATTATTATTGTTTACATATTAGAAAAATAAAGCTATTTAATTAAGTTAATTTATTTATTTATTTATTTATTTTTATTTATTTATTTATTTAACGTCAACTAAATCAGTAGACTTAAAATTAAAATTAAAATTAGATTATATTAAATTAAAATTGGAAATTTAAAAAAAGAAAATAATTTAGATTTTAAAATTAAATTTTGCAATTAAAAATATATGTTTTTAAATTTAGGCTGGGGATAACGAAACAAGAATTCTCGATCCAACATTTGCTGCAAAGGATTGGGGAAAACCCAGTAAAACCCAATCAGATCGGTAGATTAATATTAGCTGTTAGCATGTAGTGTTAATTGATTAAGGATAGACAGTTTAAAAGAGTAAAGGGAGGACTCGGAGTTGAAAACTCAAGACAGTCTGTTGTAATCAGCACAGAGAACTCGGAAAGGGTCATGCAAGCTGTAGTTAGTATTACAAAAGGCCAAGGATAGTGGCATAAAATTACGTGTAACTCTAGAAGGAATTCAGAAATTAATTTGAGTAAGCAGAGTAGGAGAATCTATATTGTACTTTATTAGCTTTACAATAAACATAACACCTAACATAATACGACGGTTAGTTAAAGAAGGTAGGTTAATTAGAAGTAGTCTACTAGAGTATGGTGGTAAGTCTACATCTGGAACCCAAGTAAAACTGCGCAAGGCAAAGAGTAGAAATTTGATATAATGTAGGACAATACATATAATTGTTCCACATTTTATTCCGAGGATTGGGGAAAACCAAGTAAAACCTAATTACATCGGTTGACATTGACAGTAAAACTCATAGTATAGTGTTAAATGAGAGCAATAGCCAAGTTCAATCGACAGTAGGATATCCTTGGACCTATGTTTAAACGTAAAGAGTACTTAATGGTACTCTACTCTTTAATAAACATAACGCAACGTAAGCCTTCACTTGCATACGTCCGTATATAAATACGTGTATATGTACGTGTGAACCATTTCATTTTCCAAGCAGATATGTACGTATGCATGTGTGTGCGTTTGAATGCCTCAAAAAGCGTGTGCATAGAAAAGTAGGAGGGAGAGAGTCTCTTATAACAGCTGAGATCTTCAAGTTCAAACAGACAGACGGACAGACCAAGTGACATGCCTTAATCGACTCTGCTAGTGATCCTGAGCAAGAATATGTATACTTTGTGGGGTCTGCCACACCTCCTTTTGCCTCTTACATACATTTGCACAAATTTAGTATACCCTTGTTAGATCATTTTCAATGCTCGAAGGGTATAAAAACCGTCCTTTAAATCAGCGTTATATCTTTTGTCATACATATGGCAAACCCTCTTTAAGCATCGCACACTTCTATGCACTTGTTCGCCATCACTCTGGGAACACTCTATCGCTCTTCACTTGGTTTTATTTATAGTGCAAGCCTCAAAGCGGAAATGCTTCAAGCGCCGACTTTTTGTTGTTCAAAAATCATTTGCGGTGTACCTTTTTTTGATGGGGGTTCGATACATTGTAAACATCGCTGCCAAATGCGCTGCAGCAATACGAGAGACAACGAGACGCGGCTCCGACACAGTTGACCAGCGCAAAATGGCGCGAAATTCGTGCATTAAATGGACTGAACTTCCGGTGTGTGAAAACGTCACACACGCACACTCACACACATAAATGTCGTTGCCCATGGCCAACGGGCCATGTTTTTCTGGGCATATGCGAGTTGCTGTTTTGCGGCCACTGACAAAAGGAAAAAAGGGACAAGAAACAAAACAAACAGAACAAAAAATCTTGGGGAAAAATAGGAAAATAGTGGAGAGGCAACTGGAGAATTGATGCCCATTGCAATAATCCATTTTTGGCGCCATCAACAACAACATCAACCAATATTGAGGGCCCATTGTTTCCGCGCTAATTGTTTGGCTTTTTGACCAATTTGCCATGCGCTGCTCTGTTTGGCTGGCACCAGAGTCAGCACTTGGCCGATGCTAATACAAAGCCAGGCAAGGAACTTGTTCTGCCCGACTTCCTATTTACCCATTTCTTGGCAGGAACGGACTCAGCTGGCGACGAGATTGCAATTATTTTGCAAACAATGAAATTGTTGCTGCGTGTGCAAACATAAAATCAAATTGTTCCTAGGTGTGTGCAGCTGTTACACACTGCCACACTGCTACGGCCACAGATACGGTCTCAAATACAGATACACGTACATGTACAGATACATTTACGACTTCAGCCGGAGCCACTCGTACTTTGTCTGGGAAAGGTGTTCGGTGCTTTGTCTAGGGCCGCAGCTGCCGCTGGAGCATTCGCCTTGATTTGATTTCGTCTGTTTCACCTACTACCACAGGGGGTTGCGAATTCCCCTTTCACTTCGGAAGCCGAGTCTATAGATATGCAAATGGAGATATTTTTGGGGCGCAACAGACCGACAACAGGTGATAGGCACATAAAAATGCCAATCGATTTGCTGGCTGCCATTAAATTCGCATAGATTTCGCAGACGCGACACGACGCGATGCGACGCGCTAATAAAGTGCAAATCGCAGGCAGCAGCACGTCACACGAGTTGGCTAAATAAATCGCATGGCAATTTATCAAAATAAACAGATCATGACAAATGCGTCGGCTAAATCGCGCAGAACTCTGCACACCTCTTCGACTGGCTGCAACTGCAGTCGCTCCTTTGTCGCGTCGTCTTCGAGGCGTCTGCTTTGTCAGCCGATGCTGCTGCTTCTGCTGATTTTAATTAAAATAATTTCTGGCTGCACTTTTTCCACGTGAAATTCCGCAACTATCTCAGACAGCGGCGACTGGGATGAGAGGAGGGAGGGAACATAGCCGCTGTCATGTTCGCTTGTCTAGTTGGCCAGGAGCAGCGCCTGAGCCATTCCATGCCAGACAAAGAGACGAACGCATAAATTATGCTTTGTTGACATCGCGCCAGTGGCTGAGGTACCAAAGGTACGCAAAAACATTGTGCAACATTTCTTGGCAGCGTCGAACGTAGACGAATTGCTCGGCCTGCCGCAATGGACTTTTAATTGTCGCAAGTTGCACATAAATTACACATGCCTCGCGCGTGATTTGAGCTGTTCTGAGACATTTAAACTTAATTTCTCTCTGCGCACGCTTTCTCTCTCACTCTCTCCGCTTGGCTGCTGGTCAGCAGGTAACGCACCAAATGTTTATAATCATGTGGCATGCAACACCCTGAGCAGACCATGCAACATGCAACACCACAATTTCTTCGCTTCCTCTGCTTCTTCTACCTCGTCTCGGTATCCATTAGGTTTCGAAGCAAAAACTTTGGCCAGCCGTTTGGCATGTAGCCAATGTAACAGACAGACAAAGTATCTTTAAAGTGCGGCACAGCCAGCACAAGTTGCACAATGAAATTGCCTACGTCCGCCCCGACCTGCCACCCCTTCCCCTGCTGCTTGCCAATCTGCACCTCGTCGAGGACGGCAGGGAAATGTTTTGCATTTCAAATTGCATTTTAATCGCATTTCAACCTGAAATGCCATTAGACATAATTCGTTTAGCCGCATTTGTCGTTGGCCAGCAAATCATTTCGATATGCGAATGGCCCCGCCCACCTAAATGTGCCTCCTCCTGCCCGCCTATTGCGATTCACTTGAACACAATTGCCAACCGCACGTAAATCAACTTTGTCATTGATTTCGGCTGCTCCAACTGACAGACGAACTGGGCCCAGTCCCAGACACAGACCCAGACAGACAGACGGACTGGGGGCGAGTGGAGTGTCCAGTGCGAGGAGTGCCAGAGTGCCAGAATGCCTGAGTGCCAGTGGATGGACGATGCATTGACGTACTGTCCAGATTATGCACACTGCATCCGCTGTTGGCCCAATCGCAGTCGCCGTCAAATTTGTCATTTCATAATTGATTGTGAGCCGATTGTGCAGTCGCATTCGAGTGACATTTAATCAATTTATGCTTGGCTCGTTTCTAATCAATCGCTCGCCCTCAAATCGGTCAGTTTGCATCTCATTTGTTCGCTCCCATCCCCTTCGGCCACCCGCCATGCTCTCCCTGCCATGGCACCTGCCCGGCTTGTTGCCAGCTGTGGCGTGAGGTGACGACAACCAGGTACGAAAATAGTCGCTGCGCAGCGCATTTGGTTACAAGGTGAGTGGCGGACTTGTTGAAAGGCGGGTCAGACGCAGTCCAAGTGCCTTTTGGCAGCCAACTGTGTATCGAGTATTGACCAAACAACTGTCAGATCTGCCAGGCAATCTGTCTGCCTACAGCACTTAAATAGCTTAAATCTCGGCAAACACTCGTCCCGGCAGTCGCTCTCGCCCCTCACGCGTTCCCCATCGTTGTTTCATTTATCGATTTTCTCAAGCATCTGCGTTGTTGGACCGAATCGGAACACAGTAGAAAAATTACATAGACGAGAAGTGGGCAACGTTTTTTTTTTTTGTTTGACGAGCCTTGCATACTCTTACGTTTAAAGACTTATAAACCGACTGTATTTGAATTTAAGATGGACATATCTACTCAATCTACTAAGGCAAAAAGATTTCCACGCGGTGGCTCTTAATTGTTGAGCCATCAAGATCAGTAAATTAATATGTTATTGATATACAAAGTAGTACTAAGAAGAGAGACAGAATCGATATACTCTTTTGCAGACTATGCAAATTCAAACTGACCCTGAGAATGCGATGTTGCTGCCGAAGAAGACGCGCCAAGCGAATTTGCGCGCTTGAATGCCTGCATAAATTTCTGCTGCCTTTTGCTGGCTATTATTTACATTAAGTACACACATACACACTCACACACACAGGCTTACACCCACATACGTACACGAGCTCGGGAGTGGACTAGAAACTCAATTTCCTGCAGAGGACACGGGCACATCAAATGCTTTACGGATGCTACCTCTCTCCCTCTCTCTCTCCTTAGTGTCCCCCTCTCTCTCTTGCATCTATACATCTCTTTTTCTCCTTACCCACCTCTCCTGACCACTCTGAAATTTAACACACGTTGCACCCACGTCCCACCACCACCGCAGTCAACCTCTGCGGCCCGTCTGGGAGATGCTGCCAAGGCGGCTGCTGCTGCCACTTTTTCATTTTTCGCATGTAATGTGTGTAATCAAAGTAACAAAATCCAAATCATATTTCCTTCATTGACCACAAAATTTGTATCTGTGCGTGTGTGTTCGGCCCGGGCAACCCTTTTGCCTTCGCCTTCGCTTGTGCATAAAACATTTTACTAGATTCGTACAATCAATGCTGCCCTACAACGAGCATTTCTTAACCTTGCTTGATTTTTATTTTATTTTATTCTTCGGGCAAAATTATTGGTCTGCGCATATGTAATCATCTGTGCGGTCCCCCAGCGTACCTCGCTCCCCCAGGTCGCATCATAAAGTGCACACAATCAGAATGAAATACGTTTTAGGCGGAGCTTCTGGACAGCCTCAGTTGTATGCCCTACGTTTGTGAGAAAGAAACTTGATTTCATTTTTGACATGCATAGTATATTGTTTAATATAATATTGTTATTTCGAAATAATAAGTATTTAGTTTCTTATAACTTTAGAATTTTCTGATGGTATTGTGTAGACTATAGACTATCATTTGAAAGTACGCAAGGACTGCACTCGGAAGTCGGCTACGCCCTAAAAGAACTTTTTACCATTCCACTGTATGTTGCACGGCGTTTCGCATATGTTGGCAATTTTTTATTTATCGACATTGGCGCTTTATTAAAAGGTGTTGGGTGCGCACGTTCCTACGGACACAGTGGGGTGGTCCCTGTAGTCGTCGAGGACAGAGGCCGCAAGCCATTTGGTTGCTCCTTTGTGGAAACTTTAATAAGAAATCTTTTGAGGATTTCCAGGATATGCATTGCTTGCTGGCAAGCTGGCAAAACTTTTCGCTGGCAAAATTTCATTTGTGGTCAAGCCAAAGTTTTATTTGACTTTTCTCAGTTTTAGTTTCAGTTGCCGGTTTCGGTTTCCAAGTGAAATTCAATTAAATCTACGCATTATGCACGCTGCACCGCACACAGCTCCAGCTCCAGCTCTTGCTCGGGCTGACTGACCCTTTGGGCAGTCCTAAATGCAAATAACTTGCACAAAAGGTGAGCCGAGTGGATGGTAAACAAATTATCAAAAGTGCTTAGTCAGCAGTAGCAGGAACAGTAGCTAGCGCGGCTGCTGAAGTCGGGGATCGTCCTCCGCTGACAGGGCGAACACGCACACGTTTCGCCGTGGTAAACGCCAGTTCATTATTAAAAGTTTTAAAAGCAGATAAGTGCACAGACTGATAGAGATGCTGACACTGATACGCACACACACAACCCCGCACACACACCTCCACCCTACGGGTAGCTGGCTGAGATAACGATAACCTAAGCAGCTTCCAATATGATCCCAGTCAACATGAGCGCCACTTCACCTCTAATTGAAACATTAAGTTGCACATCACGTACGCGGTGTCAGACACCAGACGCCTGCCTGGATTTCGTGAGGAGGGGGCTATGAATGGTAAGGAGGGACGCTCCAGCGGTGGCGCCTAAGAGTATGCTAAAATTATGTGCTGTGGTTACGGGTGCGGTTACTGCAGTCTCACCTATCCCAAAAGCAAGCAATCCAGCACTTTATTTTTTCCGTGTTGGCATTTTAAAAAGCATTTAACTACCCGATGTGCATGACTGAGGCGAAGGGTCGGCGGGATGGTTGGATTTAGTTTAGAGTGTAAAGTGATTACGCCGGAAATTTGTTTGTCTATGATTTTGCATACATGTATATCGTTCACTATACTATGTGGAGTTCCTTCAGCAGTTGTTTGGAGTGGCCCCGTGACATCAGTTTCATTGCGGAAAGCACCGAGTCCACCAGCGCCAATTTTTACAGTGACAGGAGATTTAATCAAGTTTCAAACAGATTTTCATGTCATGATTTCATTTCAATTTACTTGACTTCCCACGTAATTCATTGAACATCAATTAAAAGCGTAGTTTTAGGGAATGTTGAATTTTGCTGTGCACAAATCTATCATCATAACTATGAAGTACTTATAAAAAAATCATGAGTGTTACATAGCACAGAACTAATTTCGTTGAGCAATCGGGAGATTACCGGGTATATTTTAGCCGAGCACATTCAACTGAACATTTTTATACCCTTCGAACATTGAAAAATGGTCTAAAGCTTTGTGAAAATTTATGTAACAGGTTGAGGAAGGCGTGGAATACACAATAAAGCACATATATTCCTGCTTCGAATCATTAGTCGAGTCGATTGAGCCATGCCCGTCTGTCTGTCTTTCTGTCCGTCTGTCAGTTACCAGCTTATTATCATATTACAACTCAGTCTAATTAATAATTTATTTATACCCTACTACTGTACCTACTTTGTGGAAATGTATCTAAGGAAGGAGCCGTGAAGAAGGCGTGGCAAACCCCAAAAAATATAAATTTTCTTGCTAAGGGTCACAAGCCGAGTTATTTGAGTCATGTCCATCTGTACGTCTAAGCTATTATGAAAGCTTGAGACACCAAATTTGGTTGAAGATGAGCAATTTAGAATGAAACTTATTTAAATATCTATCTACCAATCTCAATGTGATCTGGCAATAAATACAAAAAATATTTATATCAATTTAGTGCCCAAAGTGTGTGAGGTCTGTATGAAGTACCATATACACTTTTAACGGTTTTTTCAAACTAGGCAAACGGTATTTTAATGTCGACAATGCCCGACTGTAGATGCGTTTGGTTTTATTTTCGTATATATTCAAATACAAAAATTAGAGGTGGTGTATATATTACTCAGTTCAGTTACGTACACAAAAATTCTTAATATTACAATACTATATTTTTTTAGTAAAGTGTTAAGTACTCACTTTGCCGTCACTATCACGAATATTATTATTTTATTATTATTATTCTAGCGCAACAATTATTAACTTATTTTTACGGCGCTGTTCACAGTGATTTGATACAGAATTATTATTTTTGCTATGAGAATCGCTATAAGGTTTCTTTTTTGGTACAAGGCCTTCGGAAAAGCTGCAGGCGTTCGCGAATCCACTTATTAACAACTGCAAGATAACATTTAATTATTTTCGTATTTTGTGGTTATTTAAATACTTTTTGGTATCTACCCCATTTAGATCCCACTATTACGGGACAAGCTGCGTGAAGCGTTTTAGTATTTCCTTGTCCGTCATCATTTAGATTGTACCACATGATGGCAGCTCCTCTCTGTGGATAAACAGCTTTTTCTATATACGGGAAAACTGTCGCGCCTCCCTCTTCTACATCTGTTAGCTGTAAACATAAAATAACATAGTTGCTAAATTTCATAAATAGTAATATTTAGATTAATACTTACATAAAAGAGAACCGTTGCAATACGATCGCCACTCATTCGCGTCAAATTAGTTGCCTGAAATGAAATTCTTTATATAAGAATAACCCATATCCGATAACTTATGTAGCTCACTTACGACTGACGTATTAAAATAATCGAAGTGGCTGCCGTAGTGACCGCCCAGACCGTAGTTCATGACTTGTAACATCTCCGAGCCATAGAGATCGAAGCGGGTCATATCCTCAATGCGCCTATTGATACGCATCGTTAACTCATTATAGATATCAGGGAACCAGGCTACCTTCGAAGTCCGAGTTTTGGCCACCTTATTCCTGCCCGAGTCCTTGATGAAAACCGTGGCGCGTTTAAGTTCCGATACAGCCATGTTTTGCAGCTGACTGATCTCTTTAGGCGATATCACATCATGGTACAGCACCATATACGGATCAAGTCCAATAACTTCCATTTTAAGGGGAGCGAGTCTCAAGAACGGCGAGTTCGTTTGGTTGTAGACACAGTAGAGCCGGGAAGGTTTGAGGAATTGACCCCGGCAGCCCCTTTCGTAAGCCCCTACCCCCGGTGTTATGTACTGCAAAGAGTATGCGACAAGATAGTCTAGATAATTGCGGTTCAAATCACTATAATCAAGTTCACCTACCGGTAGGGGTTGAACATTGGGCTCCGTTCTTATCAGAGTCTCGACTTCCGATTTTCGGAGAAGTAATTTAACATTATCTCCTCGTAGTGATAATGCTGAATTAATAGTTGTCAATGCATCATTATAGCGCTCTGTAAGGAGTTCTAAATTAACATCAAAATCGAAATGTTTTGCGAAGTAGACTTACTCATTTTGAGGAGTGCTTCGGCGTAAACATGGAGAACCTCCGTCCGATCCAGATTGAGTGGCAGAGGAAGTTCCTGCTCGCTCTGCAACCATTTGATCGCTTGGTAAATCCACTCACAGGCGTCGCCAAATTTCTGCTGATCGAAGTGGTATTTCCCAAGTGCGTAGCTGTCCAGTGCATTTAAGCTGACACTGAATATTGTCATGTAGATACACATATAAGTTGTGATACAAGTACAGATACAGATAAAAGAGCGTAATTATTTTGATAGGCTGAAGTGACTTTCCATGCTACTCACTTGTACTCTCTGTCATTGAGCAGTCCCTTTGCAATGTCGGATACTTTCAAGCCGTATGTTGACTTTATGCGATCTATTGCAGTGCTCGCCTCCTCGAGGTCGGTGCCAGTTGGCAGTTGGTGCCGTTGTTGTCTGAGGTAATCTATTTGCTGCACGCCCACTGGCTGTTCCATGTAGTGCTGCCAGCGTGTCCAGTCCTCATGCATGCGACGAATGAGTGCGAATGCATTGACCGGATTGGACACAAAGTGTTCCGTCTCGACCATCGCCTTGTCGCTTTGCTTACGCATTTCCGACACAAAACTGGGATAAGCGAGAGGGTAACTTCAATTTCCATTTTGGATGAAACTCCTTAACCTACCCTCGTACAATGTGGAGTTTCTTTTCTAGTTCATCCGCATAGTTGCTGAGATTCTCGATGAGCTTAGACTCCATCTGCAACAGATTAACCATGCCCGCTACCGAGGTGGAGTGGCTCTTCTCCTCCTCATCCTGCCCGCTCACCAGAGCACTCGAAGCCAGAAAAAATACTGCCAGCAGGCGGAGATTCCATGTTTTCGACAGCATCGCAATAGCCGTGTGAGTTTGTCAACGTTCCCAGTTCAACTGAAAGGTGAGTTACTCGCTGGGTTCCAAATTGACGTTGGCACGAGATAAATGTTTATAAATACACCTGGCTGGCAAAAAACGTTTACCGCTTGCTTTTGTAGTACCCCAAGTCGCTAGTGCTTACTGTTACTGTGTATTTTTCATTTCCCAGATTGATAAGCGACTCGACGCGTCGCAGTGCAAAGCGACTTGACGCGATTCGCAGCGCGTCGATAGCGACAAGCAGCGTTTAATTAAAACGCGACGCTTCGTCGGCTGTTCGGCTTTCCCAGCGTGTACATGCTGCATTGGATTGCGCCTCAACAAGTAGTTGGTAGTAAGTGAGCTGCGAGTGGAAACCCCGCCAGCTGGCACCATGACCCCAACGTACCCTGTGCGCAATAGTGGCAAAAGTAGCACACGTACGAGCTGATTGAATGGTCTTAACGGTACATTGATTAGAGCACTCTCGAGCTGATGCTTTCAAGTACACGATTTGTAGTTAGTGACTTCAATCGGCAAATTCCATGGGAACCCGGTTATTCTTCAGTCTTTTCATAAATATAAATAGACAAGCACGATTCGTATAGTCGATCTATCCCAACTTAAACAATAATTTCTATTATATCTACTTTCAATAGTTATAATTATTATATATGAATTCCAGTTAACTTCTGTAAAACAATGCATCAAGACAGAAACAATGGCTTCTCTCAGCATTCCGACGATTTTATACCTTTCAAGTTCTTTTATTCTCCGATTGTTCCAATACTAGTTATTTAAAATGGTTCAGAAATGAATGGTATTATAATGGTGTTTGTTTTAAAATTATGTCTTACTTTGATTGGAGCTGGACAATTGTTTCTATGGCAGTTTTATGGTATAGTGGGAAGATTCTTAAAAAATGTTATACGCATATTATATATATAAAGAATTTATATAGAAAAAGTCCGATGTGAAAATTTGGTTATAAAACCTTAACAAATAACAAAAATATGCCAATAGTTTGTATGCCAGCTATACGATATATCGGTCCGATCCGGCTCATTCCGACTTATTTACAGCGTGCAGTAATAAGAAGCATGTATGTAATATTTATTGAAATATGAGTCAAATTATTAATTAACATTTGAGGAGAGTACAAAATAAGTTTAGTTTAGTTTCAAAAATAGCAAATCTCAGTTCCTCGCAACAGAACGCTGCACGACAGTCCGACTTGACCGATCGACAACTTTATAAACTAACTGACTTGTCCGCCGTTAAACAACTTCTTCGACGACTTCTTTGTGACAACTTTTTCTTCGACGACTCCCAAATTCAACTCCTTACATCACCTTCAACTTAATTACTCGATTATTTCTGTCAACTGCAACCCTGATCCTATCGCCTATTGCCTGCAGCGTTGCCACCCGGACCATCATGCTGCCACTACCATTATTGTTTACATGTATGCATAGAAACCTATTTATTTATCTCAAGATACATACATATTAAAGAAAACATTAATTTGCTCAAAAAATATAATTTTCAATTTCCATTCCAGGACTTTTTCGCCGAAGTAGTATATCGAAATACAGGAATTTGTTTTGATGAACGTGAAACGCTTAAATTATCCTTTCTTGGTACAAGGTCTTCGGAAAAGCTGCTGGCGTTCGCGAATCCTAGCAACTGCAAGATAACATTTAATTATTTTAGTATTTTGTGGTTATTTAAATACTTTTTGGTATCTACCCCATTTGGATCCCACTATTACGGGACAAGCTGCGTGAAGCGTTTTAGTATTTCCTTGTCCGTCATCATTTAGATTATACCACATGATGGCAGCTCCTCTCTGTGGATAAACAGCTTTTTCTATATACGGGAAAACTGTTGCGCCTCCCTGTTCTACATCTGTCAGCTGTAATCATAAAATAACATGGTTTCTAAATTTCATGGTAATAGATTTATACTTATGTAGTGGAGAAAAGTTTTGGTAAACGGTTTAATTATGGATAGTGTTTGATGCTTAATATTTACTTTTATTAAGTTTACAAAGTTTAAACAATTAAAAGGGGCACACGTTGTGTGCTCGGCGGTTAGCGATCGAAAAAGGATTTACCGATGGTTAAAAGGATATCGATAAATTAAACAGATTAATATCTATTTAAAGTGAATATTTATATAAGTGCGATTGGCAAATTAAGAGGAGTGACAGATCACCATAGTACTAACTCCCAGACCCTCCCAAGTTGTGAAACGAATAGGGGGTTTAATCGTGCGGCTTGGCCGGAATAGATGTTAAGTTAAAGTTGACTGCATTTGATTTTCCAGTTGTTTCATGTGTGTAGATGGTGTGTTTGTAATGTTTGTGCATGATTCTGCTGCTGCTGATGATGATTCATTGCGTGACTCAATAAACGCAGGTTTGAGACGATCGATTGATACCGTGGTAACTCGACCGTTGATGAGAATATTGTAGAATTTCTTTGGTTCGATTTAACTCGTAAAGTTGAAAGGTAATCGTTGGGTATAAAATCATGTGTTGCGTCGTTTAGTTGTTTAAATACAAATGGCTTTGAAGTGTCGTGGTGGGCTGTTTGCGTTAGGCTAATATCAATCATCATAGCTCTAGCTCTTTTACAAATTTCAGTTTGAGTATCCATATGAATAAATTTTCCTGGAAGCCGCAGTGTTGGTCCATAGACAAGTTGTGCTGCACTTGATTGAATGTCAGGTTTAAATGCGGATCGGAATCCTAACAAGATGAGAGGTAGTTTGCTTGACCAGTTGATTCTGTTTTGACACATTATAGCTGCTTTAAGAGTGCGGTGCCAGCGCTAGATGATCCTATTAGCTTGCGGGTGATATCCGGTACGTAAATGGTTGATTCCGAAAAGCCGTGACAATTCCTTAAAAAGTCTTGATTCAAACTGTCTTCCTTGGTCTGTGGTTCAGGTACTCCAAAACGGGAAATCCAGACGTTAATGTGAACTGACCCATAGTTTAGTTGGCGCAGTGAAGACATATATGAGCCGTTTGTGGGCATGAATTGCTTTGCCTTGTATAATATAGCGTAAATGTTTGATGCTGAGGTAGCTGGTGAGTAGTTTGCGATAATATAGTATGTGCTGTATTTGCACTGAGCGTCTGTTAGCTTTACACTGAAAAATCCCATTCATTATTCACGAATTGGTGATGAAGTGCTCTGACTGCTGTATCACTAGCGTCTGTGCTTAGCGAAAGAGTTGCATTTGAAGTTGGGTGAAGCAGGAGGGTTGTTGTTGCAATGTTTGCACTGTTGGAAATGATGTATATTTTCATCTGTCCAGTTGATTGAAGTATCAGTCTTCTTGATGCCTGGAATTAAGTGCAACAAAACTGCGGAATTCCTTTACAACTTCAACTTCAAACTTGGTTCAATTGGAATCAGGCGATACGCGCGATAGAGATTAATCTTTAAGAATATTTTCTTACCATAGAAAATATGTGTGCAACCCTGAATGTGCTGCATTGGGTACCGATCATGAATCGTCTGCGCATTGAGAGCTCTATAGTCGCCACATGACGACATACTCCGATTTTGAGCAGATATCCAAACTTTGGTGCTGTAAGCTTATCAGGAGTAAGACGACGAGGTTTTGAAAAGTGGGTGCACTTTTTGTGTCAATTTATTGTAGTATTGTATGATCCAGTATCCAGTAATATGGTATAATTGAATTTCTCCAACATTTTTGAAAATTTGAATGCTGATTTAAAATGTTTTGATGGTGGGTGCAAATGACGTTAAGTGTTAGCAATGTTTGAGCATCAATAAATTTTTTTATGAACAAGCAAGTTGAAGTACTGTAAAAATCCGATCCCATGTTTAGAGTACTGACGTCTGCGATGATAGTTGGATGATGCGATGCGTTTGTTTTTGGTTGAAACTGGTATAACGGAAACGTCAGCACCCCTGACAAAAGATACATTTTTTCCTGTTTTTGAATACAGTATGAAACGTTGGTTATATGTGGAAATGCTGTTTGTTGCTATCCGATGTTTTGATGTTTGTGGTAGACAGTATCGGATTGATTATCGAAGTTGCCTTTATGATCTTCGATAGCTGAACTTAGTTTTTTGTTATCACTCGATGTAAAAGTGAGTGAGCCCATGACAGTTTCTGATCCAGCTTGATCCAGTAGCGACGGAAAACTGATTCGTCGTTAGTAGCATTCGTCCACTGTAGTTGACTAAGTAAATAACTTGGGCGTATTCCGGATACGAGCTGTATTCCGCATTCGAGCTGTATTCCGGCTGCAAGCTTTTTAAGGCGTACCATTGCGGATTCTGCAAATTTGCCTAGTATACCCTGCTTAAGTTTGGATTTGTTTCGGGTTTATTTTGTTCAAGATCGTGGACTTGCTCCATTGTTTAGGATCTGCGTATGCTTTGACTGCTGCGTACTTTTCATGCTCTTTCCGAAAACCGATGAAACCAATTTTAAAATTTTGTGTAAATATTTCTGTGTTTGTGACTGTGTGAAGTTGTGGTATCGGCATCTGTCTAGTAATAGTATTTAGATTCGCGCAATTTGATTCCAAACTATTTTGTGCGTTAGCAAAACTATCGTTCTCCATCTTAAATGTTGTGTTTTTAGAATGACGAAACACGTGTAAGTTATAATTGTGTCAGAAAATTATGAGAAAACGAGAGCAACAGTCGAGCGGCACGCGACAGTGGGATACCCTTGGACGTATGTTGCCATAAAAAGTATCTAATTGTATATTACTAATCGCAAGCTACAAATTAATCATAACACTGCAGTGCGCTGCCACCTTGCATCAATTTCGATATGTTGTCAATAATTTATCGCCGCAATTTTCCTAGCGCAAGACTGCAAAAAGCGGTGTGAGCAGTATATATCGGTATTTCTTGAATTGGCCAATATCGATAACTTGCAATATATCGAGTAATCAAAATTAATATTTATTTAATTGCATTTTATATAGTTTTGTATTTTTTACTGACCCTAAAATATGAATTATTAAATAATAATCATATGTGCACGTAAGCATATTATGAATATTATGAATATGTACACAAGCATGTAAATACTTGCATGCATTGAGTGTATATATTTATGCACATGTATTTTCTGTAATTGACATGTGCATGGAAAAAAAGAGTCGAGAAACAGCTCACGCTTCGCGCTCGCATCGTTTGTCCTTTTCTTTCCTACCCAAGTGATTTAGTTCTGACGTCATCGACAACTTGTTTGCTGGTCGAAATGGTTTATCTAATAATATTTTATTTTCAGTGTTTATTGTCCGATCGGATTGCAATTTGCAGGATAAGTTCATATAGTATTTATCTATATACATATATACTAAAGCAGAACGTTAAGAAATGAGTAAATCGTAATTGGCGGTTTGCGGGGACGGTAGGCGTGATCTGCGTATGGTATACAGGAATCTTCATGCTAAATTTGGTGTCCCTAGCTTTTGTAATAGCTGAGATCGGCGCGTTCATCCAGACAGACAGACAGACGGACATGGCTCAATCGACTCGGCTAGTGATCCTGAGCAAGAATATATATACTTTATGGTGTCTCCGACGCCTCCTTCTGCCCGTTACATACATTTGCACAAAGTTAGTATACCCTTTTTTGCCCATTTTCAATGGTCCAAGGGTATAATTATAGTCGAGGGTCACTAATTGTAGTGAAGAATAGTTTTGGTAGACGGTTTAATTATGGGCAAGCAATGGATGTTGTTTGATGCTTAATATTTATTTAGATTATGTTACAAAGTTACGAGGCGAACGTGTTTTGGACCTCGCGGTTAGAGATCGAAAAATAAGGACTGGTTTAGAAGCTATCGATAAATAAAATAGATTAATATCTATTAAAAGTGAATCTTAAAATAAGTGTGATTGACAAATTAAGAGGGATTCCATACTTACATAGAAGAGAACAGTTGCAATACGATCGCCACGCTCTTGATCATTTGCAAGGGACGAGTTAAAATAATCAAAGTGGGTGCTGTAGTGACCGCCCAGACCGTAGTTCATGACTTGTAACATCTCCGAGCCATAGAGATCGAGGCGGGTCATATCCTCAATGCGCCTATTGATACGCATCGTTAGCTCATTATAGGTATCAGGGAACCAGGCACCCTTCGAAGTCCGAGATTTGGCCACCTTATTCCTGCCCGAGTCTTTGATGAAAACCGCGGCGCGTTTAAGTTCCGATACAGCCATGTTTTGCAGCTGACTGATCTCTTTAGGCGATATCACATCATGGTACAGCACCATATACGGATCAAGTCCAATAACTTCCATTTTAAGGGGAGCGAGTCTCAAGAACGGCGAGTTCGTTTGGTTGTAGACACAGTAGAGCCGGGAAGGTTTGAGGAATTGACCCCGGCAGCCCCTTTCGTAAGCCCCTACCCCCGGTGTTATGTACTGCAAAGAGTATGCGACAAGATAGTCTAGATAATTGCGGTTCAAATCACTATAATCAAGTTCACCTACCGGTAGGGGTTGAACATTGGGCTCCGTTCTTATCAGAGTCTCGACTTCCGATTTTCGGAGAAGTAATTTAACATTATCTCCTCGCAGTGATAATGCTGAATTAATAGTTGTCAATGCATCATTATAGCGCTCTGTAAGGAGTTCTAAATTAAAATCAAAATCGAAATGTTTTGCGAAGTAGACTTACTCATTTTGAGGAGTGCTTCGGCGTAAACATGGAGAACCTCCGTCCGATCCAGATTGAGTGGCAGAGGAAGTTCCTGCTCGCTCTGCAACCATTTGATCGCTTGGTAAATCCACTCACAGGCGTCGCCAAATTTCTGCTGATCGAAGTGGTATTTCCCAAGTGCGTAGCTGTCCAGTGCATTTAAGCTGACACTGAATATTGTCATGTAGATACACATATAAGTTGTGATACAAGTACAGATACAGATAAAAGAGCGTAATTATTTTGATAGGCTGAAGTGACTTTCCGTGCAACTCACTTGTACTCTCTGCCATTGAGCAGTCCCTTTGCAATGTCGGATACTCTCAAGCCGTACGTTGACTGTATGCGATCTATTGCAGTGCTCGCCTCCTCGAGGTCGGTGCCAGTTGGCAGTTGGTGCCGCTGTTGTCTGAGGTAATTTATTTGCTGCACGCCCACTGGCTGTTCCATGTAGTGCTGCCAGCGTGTCCAGTCCTCATGCATGCGACGAATGAGTGCGAATGCATTGACCGGATTGGACACAAAGTGTTCCGGCTCGACCATCGCCTTGTCGCTTTGCTTACGCATTTCCGACACAAAACTGGGATAAGCGAGAGGGTAACTTCAATTTCCATTTTGGATGAAACTCCTGAACCTACCCTCGTACAATGTGGAGTTTATTTTCTAGTTCCTCCGCATAGTCGCTGAGATTCTCGATGAGCTTAGACTCCGTCTGTAGCAGATTAACCATGCTCGCCACCGAGGTGGAGTGGCTCTTCTCCTCCTGCTCTTTCTCCTGCCTGTTCACCAGGGCAATCGAAGCCAGGAAAAATACTGCCAGAAGGCGGAGATTCCATGTTTTCGACAGCATCGGACTACCCATGTTAGCTTTTTAACGTTCAACTGGAAGGTGAGTTACTCGCTTGGTTCCAAATTGGCGTTGACACGACATACGAAGGGTGCCTTTTAAATTTCGTAAAGAAATTTTGAAGTTATATGTACTCAGATCGTTTTGACATTCAAGCGCTATTTATGTTATTTACAACAATTTAAAAGATTCATCTCGTCCAAAAAATTTTATTAAATCGTGAACATTTTCGTGCGATTATTTTTTACAACTTTGGGCGTGGATTAATTCAACAACACTGCATCGATGAACTTAATTCAATTTTTGGCTATGAAGCTCCATCAAGGACCAGTGTTTATCGATGGTATGGTGAACTCAACCGAGGTCGTAGTTCAACTCCGGAAACCATTGATGCTGTGCCGCAACTAATATTGCAGGATCGTCATTCGACCTAAAGTGTGATTAAGACAACCTTAGGCATTAGTGGGACCGGCATACACGTGTACATTCAATATTGGATGAACATTTGACTGTCAAAAAAATGTATTCGTGTTGGATCCCACGCACTTGTTAATCGTTTAAAAAAAGGCTCGGGTCGTTTGGTCAAAAGAAATGCTCAAAAAATAAAATCGCGGTGTTTTGAAACACGTCTGTAACATCGTGACAGATGATGAATCATGGATTTACGCGTATGAGCCCGAAAGTAAACAGCGACAGCTATTTTACGAGTAAGATGAGCCAAATCCAACAAAAGTTGCTCGCGCACGAAACACTTACAGCCAAAATATCGCCTGCTTTTCGGAAAAACTGGACAGACAATTCTGAATGGTACACAACCATTTGTTTGCCAGTTGTCTTCCAAGAAATCAGGAAAACCAACCATCAAAGACGGACACACATCGGCTCAAAGAACTGAATTTTTGGGCAGTCAAAACATCGATTTGAGGAGCTCTCCGACGTATAGCCCTGACTTGGCATCGAATGACTTCTTTTTATAAATAAAATGAGAGGTTAACGTATTTCGACTCCTGAAGAAGCGGTTGATGTGTTCAGAATGCATGTTTTGGATATACCTCAGAGTGGAAAAAGTGCTTCGATAATTGGTTCAAACGCATGCAAAAGTGTATAAATATTAGTGGAAAATATTTTCAAAAACAAAGCGATTTTCGATGGTTTATATTTGTTTTTGCGCCGTAGTGCAAATCGACTGGACGCGACTCGCAGCGCTTCGATAGAGACAAGCAGCGTTTAATTAAAACGCGACGCTTCGTCGGCTGTTCGGATTTTCCAGTGTGTGCAAACTGCATTGGACTAAGACCCAACAAATAGTTGGTAGTGAGCTGAGAGTGGAAACCCCAGCAGCTTGCACCAAGACCCCAACGTACCCTGACCGCAATAGTGGCATACGTACGAGGTGATTCAATTAACGATACATAAACGGTATACTGTAATACAAGTACACGATTTGTAGTTAGTGACTTCTATCGGCAAGTTCAATGGGAGCCCGGTTATTCTTCAGTCTTTACATAAATATAAATACATATATATAAATCGTAGACCAGCACGATTCGTATAGTATATATACTTTAAATAGTTATAATTATTATATATGAATTCTAGTAAACTTCTGTAAAACAATGTAAAATGCATCAAGACAGAAACAATGGCTTCTCTCAGCATTCCGACGATTTTATACCTTTCAAGTTCTTTTATTCTCCGATTGTTCCAATACTAGTTATTTAAAATGGTTCAGAAATGAATGGTATTATTATGGTGTTTGTTTTAAAATTATGTCTTACTTTGATTGGAGCTGATAAGTTATTACAAAAATCAAAACTGGTCTTCATACAAAAGCCTGCATTTTGGACAATTGTTTCTATGGCAGTTTTATGGTATAGTGGGAAGATTCTTAAAAAATTATGCATATTATGTATAACAAAAATAAGCCAATATGCTTTGTATGCCAGCTATACGATATATCGGTCTGATCCGGCTCATTCCGACTTATTTACAGCGTGCAGCAATAAGAAGCATGTATGTAATATTTATTGAAATATGAGTCAAATTATTTATTAACATTTGAGGAGAGTACAAAATAAGTTCAGTTTCAAAAATAGCAAATCTCAGTTCCTCGCAACAGAACGTAACACGACAGTCCAACTTGACCGATCGACAACTTTAACGAGAGCAACAGTCGAGCGGCACGCGACAGTGGGATACCCTTCGTCGTATATTGCCATAAAAAATATCTTATTGTTTGACACTAATCGCATAAATTTCGATACATTGCCAATAATTTATCACCGGAATTTCCTAGCGCGCGAAAGATTGCAAAAAGCGGTGATCAGTAAATATCGGTATTTCTTTATACATTTTAAATTGGCCAATATCGATAACTCGCAATATATCGAGTAATCAAAATAAAATTAATATTTATTTAATTTCATTTTATAGTTTTGTATTTTTTACTGATCCTAAAATATGAATTATTAAATAATAATCATATGTGCACGTAAGCATATTATGAATATTATCAATATGTACACATGCATGTAAATACTTGCATATATTTAAATTGATTTACAACGCCACCTATTGGTTGTATACAAATGTACATATGTATGTTTGTACACAAATTAAGTATGTAATTTTGGTAATTGACATGTGCATGGAAAAGAAGAGTCGAGAAACAGCGCTACGCGTTCGCATCGTTTGTCCTTTTCTTTCCTGCACAAGTAATATAGTTATGACGTCATCGACAACTTGTTTTCTGGTCGAAGGGTCGAAATGGATTATCTAATAACTTCAGTGTTTACTGTCTGATCGGGTTGCGATTTGGAGGATAAGTTTATATAGTATTTATCTACATATATGCTGAAGCAGAACGTTAAGAAATGAGTACTTCGAATGTAAATCGCAATATAAATCAAAATTGTCGGTTTGCGGGGGCGGTAGGTGTGTTATTCCAAAGGGAAAATAAATTTGATCTGCATATGGTATACAGGAATCTTCATGCTAAATTTGGTGTTTCAATAGCTTTTGTAATAGCTGAGATCGGCGCGTTCATCCAGACAGACGGACAGGCAGACTCAATCGACTCGGCTAGTGATCCTGAGCAAGAATATATACTCGTCTATACCTTGTGGGGTCTACCACGCCTCCTTCTGTCTGTTACATACATTTGCACAAAGTTAGTATACCCTTTTTTGACCATTTTCAATCGAAGGGTATAAAACTAACCGACTTGTCCGCCTTTTGACCAACTTCTTCGACTTCTTCTCTGCGTTAACTTAATCTTCGACGACTCCCAAATTCAACTTCTTACATCGACTTCAACATAACTACTCGATTATTTTTGTCAACTGCAACCCAGATCCTATCGATAGTTGCCTGCAGCGATTCCTGCAGCGCTGCCACCCGGACTACATTGTCTACATGTATACCAAGTTTCATTAATATAGTTTCAAGACTTAGAAACTAGTTTGCGTTACAACAGACGGATACACGGGTACACTGAGACTCAGACAGTGTACGTTTGATTGTTGATGGTGATTCAAAATATACTCGTATATATGTACTTTATGGGGTCGCAAAAGTCTCCTAAGGTGCGTTGCACATTCCTGGCCAAAATTAAAATATCCACGCAAGGGTATAAAAATAATTTGGATAATGTTTACACTTTGTTTTCGTGGTAAAAAGCTTTCCGCTCAAATCTGCTTCAATTTTGAGAAGATAGATGCATGGTAAGAGATGTGAAGCAAAAAAAAAACAAAAAGGTTGAAGTATACGAAACTCACTATTTATGGTAAGAAGAATAAATTTTAATTTGCTCAAAAAATATAATGTTCCATTACCGCGCGTTTTTTGCCCAAGTAGTATATCGAATTACAAGAATTTGTTTTGATGAACGTGAATCGCTTAAATTATCCATTCTTGGGACAAGGTTTTCGGAAAAGCTGCAGGCGTTCGCGAATCCACTTATTAACAACTGCAAGATAACATTTAATTATTTTAGTATTTTGTGGTTATTTAAATACTTTTTGGTATCTACCCCATTTGGATCCCACTATTACGGGACAAGCTGCGTGAAGCGTTTTAGTATTTCCTTGTCCGTCATCATTTAGATTGTACCACATGATGGCAGTTCCTTTCTGTGGGTAAACAGCTTTTTCTATATACGGGAAAACTGTTGCGCCTCCCTGTTCTACATCTGTCAGCTGTAATCATAAAATAACATGGTTTCTAAATTTCATAAATAGTAATATTTAGATAATACTTACATAAAAGAGAACCGTTGCAATACGATCGCCACTCATTCCCGTCAAACTAGTTGCCTGAAATGAAATTCTTTATATAAGAATAACCCATATCCGATAACTTATGTTGCTCACTTACGACTGACGAATTAAAATAATCGAAGTGGCTGCCGTAGTGACCGCCCAGACCGTAGTTCATGACTTGTAACATCTCCGAGCCATAGAGATCAAAGCGGGTCATATCCCCAATGCGCCTATTGATACGTATCGTTAGCTCATTATAGATGTCCGGAAACCAGGCAACCTTTGAAGTCCGACTTTTAGCCGCTTCGTTTTTGCCTGACTCCCTTTTGAAGACCATGGCGCGTTTTAGCTCCGACACAGCCATGTTTTGCAGCTGACTGATTTCTTTAGGCGATATCACATCATGGTACAGCACCATATACGGATCCAGTCCAATGACTTCCATTTTAAGGGGAGCGAGTCTCAAGAACGGGGAGTTCGTTTGGTTGTAGACACAGTAGAGCCGGGAAGGTTTGAGGAATTGACCCCGGCAGCCCCTTTCGTAAGCCCCTACCCCCGGTGTTATGTACTGCAAAGAGTATGCGACAAGATAGTCTAGATAATTGCGGTTCAAATCACTATAATCAAGTTCACCTACCGGTAGGGGTTGAACATTGGGCTCCGTTCTTATCAGAGTCTCGACTTCCGATTTTCGGAGAAGTAATTTAACATTATCTCCTCGCAGTGATAATGCTGAATTAATAGTTGTCAATGCATCATTATAGCGCTCTGTAAGGAGTTCTAAATTAAAATCAAAATCGAAATGTTTTGCGAAGTAGACTTACTCATTTTGAGGAGTGCTTCGGCGTAAACATGGAGAACCTCCGTCCGATCCAGATTGAGTGGCAGAGGAAGTTCCTGCTCGCTCTGCAACCATTTGATCGCTTGGTAAATCCACTGACAGGCGTCGCCAAATTTCTGCTGATCGAAGTGGTATTTCCCAAGTGCGTAGCTGTCCAGTGCATTTAAGCTGACACTGAATATTGTCATGTAGATACACATATAAGTTGTGATACAAGTACAGATACAGATAAAAGAGCGTAATTATTTTGATAGGCTGAAGTGACTTTCCGTGCAACTCACTTGTACTCTCTGCCATTGAGCAGTCCCTTTGCAATGTCGGATACTCTCAAGCCGTACGTTGACTGTATGCGATCTATTGCAGTGCTCGCCTCCTCGAGGTCGGTGCCAGTTGGCAGTTGGTGCCGCTGTTGTCTGAGGTAATTTATTTGCTGCACGCCCACTGGCTGTTCCATGTAGTGCTGCCAACGTGTCCAGTCCTCATGCATGCGACGAATGAGTGCGAATGCATTGACCGGATTGGACACAAAGTGTTCCGGCTCGACCATCGCCTTGTCGCTTTGCTTACGCATTTCCGACACAAAACTGGGATAAGCGAGAGGGTAACTTCAATTTCCATTTTGGATGAAACTCCTTAACCTACCCTCGTACAATATGGAGTTTCTTTTCTAGTTCATCCGCATAGTCGCTGAGATTCTCGATCAGCTTAGACTCCACCTGTAGCAGATTAACCATGCTCGTTACCGAGGTTGAGTGGCTCTTCTCCTCCTCATCCTGCCCGCTCACAAGAGCACTCGCAGCCAGGAAAAATGCTACCAGAAGGTGGAGATAGGATGTCGTCAATTGCATTGGGCTAGCCGTCTCTTGCCCGGTTCAACTGAAAGGTGTGTTACCCGCTTGGTTCTATGTTGTAGTACGCCAAGTCGGAGGTGCCACGAGACTGGAGCCCCTCCAGCTGGCACCATGACCTTAGTGTACCCTGTTGCAAATGATGGCAAATGTGAGGTGATTGAATGGTCGTAACGATACATTGAATAGGTCGCTTAGAGCTGATGCTTTTAATTAAAATTTCGGAAATTTTGTGGAAACCTGGTTATACTATAATCGAATGTTTTAAGTGACTCGATGGTTTTTATAATATATCATATTGCGAATTAAATCAAAGGTCTACTAATCCGTTAACTACTTCAATATACGATCATTTGTTATATAGAGTTATTATTTTACTCATCAAATTTGCCAATTTAATGAAAATTTATTGTACAGATTAAGTGAGAACCGGCGAGTCCGATTTTCGGCGCCCGGTTCGAAACACTCGACAGGAATGTCGCAATCTGTTATCTGCTTTAACCATGAATGATTTCATTGAAAAGCTTTGTGGAAAACCTAAAAACCTTTTTGTATACAAAATATCAGCACACAAAGAAAGACTACAATGCATCCCATCAGCCGTTCCACGCCCTCCTGTCCCTGCCCAGCCCACTTGTTGGAAAAGGTATGACCAAAAAAAGCTTTAAATTTTTCACTTTTATGGACATAGTGGCTGGAGCTGCTCAAGCGGCAGAGCGGGGAATCGTCCTGCAGCGGCATGTGTCCTGCTGTTGATATCGGCTTAACTTTGCCATAAAACTGTCAGCGTCACGCGTGTAGTGGACGGCACGGACATAGGCCAGGCACGGATGAGGTCGGTCCAAATGAAATAAATTTTACAGCCAAATGGGTAGACTTGTACAGAGCAAAAAGGCCAAGCGCGCACACACACAGCAAGAGAGAGATTTGTGTGGCCAAATGTCACAGGCAAATCTAATGCGGACAACAAAAGCACCTGTGACCTGGAAAATGTCTCGACGAAAGCCCACAATGCTCCATGCGCCCCACTTCCCGTGCAGCTTGTCGAGCAGGACAACTTAAAGCCATCGCTTTTCTGTTGTCCAGTCTCACTCTGGGCCAAGGGTAAATGGTTGCACGTGAAGTCTGGTTGATGTTTATTTGGGGAAGAGGACGTCATCAGAATTACCCATGACGATATTCATCAATTAGGTGTCATCAATCATCTACAAGCTTCCGAAAATGGATCGCAATCATTGACAAGCCCATAAGCACAAGCAGTGAAATGGACAAGCTCGATGACGGCAAACATGTCGCGGTAAAAAAATGCCGTTTAACGTAAACTGACAAAGCCACATAGATTTTTTGTTTTTGTGCCAGACGTTGATTATAAACAAAACCAGAAAAAAAGTTAACTTTCGGCATACCGATGGTTCTATACTCTTGCAGGTTCTTATACCCTCCGATCTTTCTAATACTAGTCATATTTAATAGTGCAGAATTTGATGATATTGTGTATACTCAATTCAGTTTTATTGGTTCTGATAAGTTCAGTTATTTCTTTATGTTATAGTGGTCAGATTCTTATGAAATTGGGTAAACAGATTATAATTAGAAAAAGTCCGATATAGTAAATTTGGTTACAATATATTAATAAATAACAAAAAACGATAGATTGTATGGCTGCTATTTGATATATCAGTCCAATCCGGCTTGTTTCGACTTATTTACATTGTGTAAAATTAAAAGCATGTGTGCTAAGCTTCATTAAGATAGCTCCACTGAGAGACTAGTTTGCATTGTAACAGACGGACACATGGACACGTCTAATTCGACTCCTTGGTTGAAGCTGATTCAGAATATAGTTAATTTATGGGGTCGGAGATGTCTCCTAAGGAGCATTGCAAAATTAATATACCATCTGCAAGGGTATTATCGGTCTGATTTCGGCTCGTTCCGACTTATTTACAACAGTTTCATTAATATAGCTTGAAAACTGAGAGACAAGTTTGCGTTGCAACTGACGGACACACGGATAGAAAGACACAAGGAGACACGAACAGACGGACAGGCGTGTTCGATTCCTGTGTTGATGCTATTTCAGAATATTTGTACTTTATGTGGTCGGAGATGTCTCTTAAAGTGCGATTCAAATTCCTGGCCAAAATTAATATGCTCTCTACAAGGGTATAGAAATTAATAATTGTGTAACTTTAAATGGTAATTCTAAGTTGAAATAAGTCAACCTGTCAATAAGTCAAACGACTTCTGAACTTCTTACATAAATCCCTCATATCAGGCGATTCTTTCTACCAGGGTCGTTCAACAACTACTTAGATTCACCGCCTGATACTATTACATATAGTATAGATTATTAGAAGCCTACTGTACAAATTTTTGTTGAATTCCCTTAATAATTAGCTTTATTTTCCTACTATTTGGAAGCGAGTGTGTCTGTCTGCTATATTAAAATTGAAAAAGAGCAGTATCATTCGGGGATTCGATTTCTGTGCGAACTGCGCTTCGAATTATTTCCCTTTTCCATCGAATGAGTAGATCATCTATGTCACGCCGACCCCGAAAAAGCTAACTATGCAAACGACATCAAGCTAAACTGTGAGACTATGTTGAATAATATAGAAATATTTCTTTATTTTAATTTTAGATTAGGTTTTTGTTGAACAATAATCGTATGTCAGTCATATGACATTGTGGCCATATAGTGATGAAATTTGGCAACATATTGTTGAATTAAAAAACAATAAATATGTTTGCAATATCTTTAAAAACAAAAAAAGTCTGCCGAAAGGGTATTTAAATATTTGAAATTATTTGAAAACCCAATTATTGTATATGAATCAAGAACAGTCTGATTAGATAAATCTATATGATACTACTTTAAGACCCTGTCAAAGTTATGATTAATTGGTTGGAATCCATAAGGGTAAAGAGTAATCTATGCTTGAAGCAATATTCTTACTGATTAAACAAATATAACACTTAGAAACGTGCATAAGATACCTTAAAATGGTATAATAATTTATTATCAATTGACTTTTCGATTATGATTTCACTTTTTTTGTTTATCTCAGCCGTTTGATTTCAGGAAATGTCCGAAACATGATATTTGTGCTATATCAGGTTAGGGTTATCGGTTTAAATGACGTGCACCTAAGCACTCACATGTCGCCCTGCTCTACTTAACGCACTAACCCTCCTGGGGTTGACCCAGGCTATCCATTGCAATCACTGATTCACCACTTGATGACCCACTGTGCCCGGACAATTTCCATAAAACTAAAGCGTCCAAATTATGGCTGAAACTTTAGCTGCTTTATGGGCTTGTCGCTAAATTCAAACACTTGCGGGGATGTCCACACAGTCCTACAAGTGGACCTTCTGAGAGGGAGCGATTAAAGGCGCCGCGGCGCTTGGATGTCGACGAATCTTTATTCCAATCTTCACATTAGAAATCAATGTCGGGCATTGCAGTTATGATTATTGCAGTTGTGAAAACTTTTCGCTCTAAAACTGGATGAGTCCTGTGGTCGATGTGCGCACGGTGTCTGCTTAGCAAGCTTCTGCCGCTATCTTATGCCCTCTTCGTGCGTCTTGATGCTGCTGCTGGCAAGGTTTATGCAAATTCCAAGCGTTTATACGCTGGCAAACAGACGGCCGGGCTGGCGGAATGGCTTGGCTGGCTGGCTCGCTAAAAAATGCTTATGACTTGTGTAAACAATTTCCCATTCGCTCTGCTCCGTGGGTCCCCCTCGGTAGTCCTTGTGCTCTAGTTACGTGGAGGTATGCCCAGCTAGGACACAAGTAAATGTGTATCTGCATCTGAATCGGGTGTATAAAATATTTTATGGACTTTGGTGCAAAAGTAACTTTGTGTCGTGGACGCGCGATAAGCGAAGTTTGCGTATGTGACTTCCGTTTGTCCTTGCATGTCCTTTCACACATGGCTGTGTCCGTCTTACTCCCAGCCCCTCTCCCCTTCTCTCTTGCCTCCGTACGGCTGTCTGTTTGCTTTCTCACATTTTTATGCATTTTCTTAGCGGCCATTTTTATGCCTGCACACGTTTTCCATTAGACGTCAAAGGCTGTCATTTCCGCTCGCTCGCCAAGCTGTTTGATTTTTGCCAATAATTTTGCAAAGGGTGCGGGCCATTTGAAACGCCACCACCACCCTCCACCCGCATGCCGACCGTAACCTCCCCGTCGACCTCGTGTCTAATTGAAACTGGGTCAAGCGCGGCCATTAATCACGCGCGCCTGACAGTCGCTCAATTTGCATTCGCAGCTAAGACAATTATCATGTTGGGACAATTACTCTTTGTTAGCACTGTAGAGCTGATTCACCCTATACCCCTCTCTACCCCACAAATGGCAAAGTCTTCTTCTCGATTCGATCTAATTGAAACGGCGCGGCGAAGGTGGCATTAATCTTCATAAGCCTGACAAGTTCATTAGAATAACAAACACGGCGCATTGATTCACAGCACCTATAAGGCAGTTAGCACTACCCCTCTCCCCCACTCTATTTAGCTCTCTCTCTCTCTTTCTATCCTTCCTGAATTGCCTGCAAGGGGGCCACGCGCTAATTAAAATGTAACACACAACCGAAACCGCTTGCGATTTATCAAAGAACTTTCTTTATTTTTTCGCATAAGCCACGCGGATATAATTTTTTAGCAAGGCGCTGAAGCGAGACGCGTATAATGCGCATAATTTCTATGCCACGTTGGTCACCCGAAAAGTAAACGTTGAATTGCAGACGTCGCCATCCCGCGGACGACCTTTGGCAGCCAGGCGGGCGGGCATGAGCCCAGGCCAGCCACAACAAGAGGCGCAAACATGGCGTCATTTTTGGCAATGAGCGAAATGGCGGAAGGTAGCAGGGCACAGGCATGTGGGGAGGGGATGGGGACAGGGGAAAGTGGGCAAGAGGGGAAGGGGAAGAGGAGGAAAGCCTGTATGAACAAAAGAGGTACACGCGAAAATAAAACCTATTACCGGAATCATAATTATCTTTTATGGCCGCGTCTGTCATGACGACATTATGGCCAGCACGGCGCAGCCTGGTCGGCTTCCCCCTCACCCCTCATCCTTTTCCCACTGCGTCGCGACGCGCCGAGCCAACACGTAGCAATAAAAAACCGCGAAATGCGGCCAAGTAGCAAAAAGCATAAATTACGCTCGGGCACAATCGCAGGCGGCAAGGGAAGCTTGGGCAAATGGGGAGATGGTGAGATGGGGCAGCGGTAGGGGTAGGCCACATCCGTAACTCGCCAATCCCCACAAATTATGTAGTCGGCATAATATCGTGCTTATTTTCATTACGTACACACACACACACACATACACACGCGCACTCGCACAGACAAACACACAGCGCGGACATCTGTCGACGGGTCGCTCGGAAAAAACAGGTGTTTTCTAATTTATTGACACACCCCCAGCGAACGGGCGCTGTTGTTGTTGTCCCCATTGTCGTTGTCGCTGTTCCGATTGTTGTTGTTCTGGCTGGCTCTGTTTGACTTTGAGATATTAAAAGTGTGATTGGGCATGGGAATGTCAGCGGATTCAGCTCGCCCTGCATCTGCGTCTGCGTCTGTGGCAGACAAATCAAAGTGCCCGCGCCGCTTGTCATGTGTTTTTTAATTTCTAATATTTCACGCGTATTATGCCACGCCCCCTGCTCAGGCCCTGCTGAAGTCTAATGCTAATGCTTGGTGCTGACAGCAGAGAAGGAGTGGGAGGAGGGGGGAGCTCCGGCTATTGTTGTGCACTTGGTGCAAATTATGCGAGACACGTCGGCGTGGGGTCTGCAGCGCGTTTCATTTGCCCCAGCGAGCAGCGAGGTGTGCCTGAGGTGCTGCTGGCTGGAGCAGAACAGCTCACAAAGAGAGAGCGAGAGAGAGGAAGAAGGAGCAAGAGGGAAGACATATGCTGCAAGTTGCCGCGTTGCGCTACGTGTGATAATTCAGCGCAGCACAAAAGTTTTCTTTAAAATTGCCCAAGGCCAAGTGTTTTCCTCCTGCCTCTCCCCCCGCAGATCCTTTGCCAGCAAGTTGCCTCTGCCTCTGCCTCTGCGAAAAGCGCAGTGCACGTGCTGCCTTTGTGTTGCTGTTTCTGTTGGTGATGTTGTTGTTGCTGCTGCTGCTGTTGTTGTTGTAATTGCTATTGCTGCCTGTTGACAGGACACTTCAACTATTGTTGTTTGCACTCCCCTTGCATCGTCTCCCCCTGTTAAATTCAGCATGAAATTGGTTTGTATTATTATTTCGCTCGTCTCGTCGCCGCCGGCGCTTGGGCAACACCTCAGTACCTCAACCGCCCTGATCCCGACTGTCAGCTACAACGCCCGCTCCTATACCCGCCCCTCCTCAAATCGCACTCTCTATCGAGCTGCAGCTGCTCTTTAAAGCTTTAAAGCAGCGCAAAATCCAGAGCGCGAAAAAGTGCTGTGTAAAGTTTGCTTTGATGCTGCTTGCTGCTTTAATTAAAAACCGCGCGCACTGCGTAACTAGCACTTGATTAATTTCTGGTTGCACGCAAAAGTAACGCTGGCGCAAAAAAGTAACCAACACGATCCGCCAGCAAACAGCAACAAATTTCCGCCCAGTTGCGGGCGGCGACCAAACAAAACCGGAAAAAAAATACCGAGATGAGGAAAAGGATCCAAATTAATTATGTCCATGCTGCGCTGTTGGTGCCGCCATCCGCTATCCGCCGGCCGCTGCCCGCTTCGTGCTTTACGTTATCAACGCGTGCTCTGCATACGTGGAACCCCTCGAGGGGGGAGGGGGGGCCACTGTGCTCTGCCTTCGCATTGTTGTTGCATACTTTGCAGCGCACGCTGTGCCATCAGCGGGTTACGGGTTACCCTTCTATCTAACTGTAGCTGCGAGTGCGCCAGTCTGTATTTGTATACTCGTATGTGCACCAGTGTGTGCTCTCGCGAATGGGCGGACTCAGCTCTGATATTGAATTTTTCGTGATGATATACGAGAACGGCAACCTGCCGCTAAAATGGTTTTCGGGGCGTTGTCACCGTTTCGGAATGATATAAGGCGCATTCAGGTTACGGCTTAAAGTCGAAAAGAGATCACTTTCAGATAAGACACAGCTAAGCAGAAATCTCGGTGACCATAATGTGAGTATGAATGTGTATACTTATCGAAGGTCAATAAGAAAGTTGTACCCAAGCTGCTATTAAGGAACTATACATATAAGTGCTTCACGGCTTACGATCTCCTTAGCAAGCCCATGAGGGCACGGCGGAGTCAGATTACGTGTATTGGATGGCGGCATTAGAGAAAGAGGCATTTTCAGAAAGGGAGAAAGGTGAAATGCTTGGAGAGATGATTGACGCCGTTAGGAGAGAAGACTGGTGGTCACCGCATACTTCCTCTCGCTCTGACGAATGGCCACGGCAACGCACTAGAAGAAGAAGGGACCGCTGTTGCTAACGGCAGAGGAGGACAAGGAATGCAGACAAGGTTCAGTTATACTGAGCAGCGACGTCAACCAAGCTAGGCTACCATATATCGAGAGCAACAGTCGAGCAGTCTCCCACGTCTCTTTCTGCCTGATACACACATTTGCATAAAGTATACCCTTCTATGACATCTTCCATGTTCGAAGGGTATGTAAAGGGTGCAGCGGTATTAAAGCGAGAGTCGAAGTCTAAGACTGAAAGAGAGAAGTGCTCTATTAAGTACTCTATTTAAGGTGTAAGCCGAATGACGGTGAAAAAGTATATCCAGAAGGATCGGGAGGGAGAGTAGGCTTATCACGAGTTTTATGTTGACAATAATAATTAATGGAATCAATTAGGCTATGAATAAAAATAAGAAACGATAATCAATGACTTTCGCTTAACCAAAGTGCTACACAACTAGAAAAATGTGTACGGATTCAGAGCCACTTGAGCAATCCAAGCTTATACTCGGGAAGATTCGCCCGTCAGTCCGTAATTCTTATATCAGATTAAAGTATCTTATTGATACTTGAAATATACTTCTCATTACTTCTTGCTGTAAATAAGTCAAAGCGATTTGGACCGGTTCGGTTTATTCTACAACTACCAAAAAACATACTTGCCGATCTTTGTTATTTTACAAGATATAAAAAAATAAAGAATAATAACGTATTTTAACTTTTAAACTCTTATTAAATCGGAATCTTATAATATAAAGCATTTAAAGGAGTGTTCGACACAAGGTTTGTGAATTGTGTTGAGTACTCGTATTTACACATTTTATGGTGCTTTTTTTCATAATAATGCACGTTAGTTGATGAGTACCAATATCACTTCGGTTGCATTTAATGCAGACTATATCTTTATGGTACTATATTAACAACCCGCCAAGATAAAAAACAATACATTTATATACCTTAAGCTTTTTATCACCATTGCAGTTTGTATGTGTCAACCGAAAATGAATGTAACAAGCAGAAGCAAGCGTGACTGACCCCACAAATCCCGTCCATCCGTCCGTTTAAAATTGTAATATATATATTAAAGATTTCGTTTAGTGGAGTTAGCGGGTGCATCACAGTCAAGCACACTTGACGTACCTCTCGTAATTGTTTGCAACAAATTACCCATTTGGCTCCGTAATATTTAAGACTAACTACAAGGTAGCCCTGTGCAAGGGTGTCTAGTTAAAGTTTTTAAAATTGAAACCTGCCTTTAAAGCAAACTTAACAGATGAAACTAAACCAATTTCAAGGACAGGCAGACTCTTTCCAGCTGCAGGTGGGTTAATGCTCTTCGCTCTGTTTTCAGGTCTCAAGTGTGTTCGCACACACTCAATTTCCATTTGGCATCGCCAACAAGGCAAATAATGAAATGTCTCTGGGACACACACACCCACGCATCCACACACATTAAATACAATATTAATAATCTCGCTTGGCCTCGTCGTGTGAGGGAAGATGTGTCTGAATGCGTGTGTGTGAGTATAATCATGCCGACATTGTCTACGCTCGAGACTACGAGACTACGCAGCACACGCCAAGAGTCATCACTCATGCACACACACACAGACACACACACACTCGCAGCAGACACGCCTGATTTTTACCTAGAGCACAAAAGTATCGCATACTTTGTGGAGTAGCGCGCCAGACTGGCGCCAGGCCAAACACAAAGGCGCTGCACAATGCTCCAACTGTCGAGGAGGGTCGCTTAATAAAGCGACAACAACGACGACGACGTCACTTCAGCTTAAAGCCGACTAACTGATGAGACCCACTCCGCATAAGCATACGCAGCGCCAGACCATCCCGACCCTAGTCCAATTCGATCCGAGTATTTCGATCCGAGAGACCGTCCCCGTGGCAAATGTTAATGTAAATGTTTGTCTGCTATTTGAATTTTAATTACTTTTCTCGGTTTCTGCGTGGCGCAAAAACTATTCTTGCCGTGTTTCCCCAGTGCACCTCCTCCCTCCCCTCATTACTCTCTGCCCTGTCCAAACTTTTTAATAGAATCTCCCGCAGAAAAGCGTAAAAACTTTCGCAACCAATCGAAGGTAGAGGGCAGCCTAGAGAGCGCGCGCGGCTGTAATGCGCCTTAATTGAAACAAGTCCCAAACCAATTGTGCCGCACGGCCACTTAAGAGCCGAGTCCAAGAGCAAAGGTAGCTGCCACAGTGGCTCCCAGTTGCACAATCAAAAATCAGCAGCAGTAGCGGCAGATGGGTAGCATAAATTTTCAAATTGTTAGCCTGATCCCAACGAGGGGGCCACTTGAACGGGAAACGCCTAATTCCACTTGCTGAGATTGAGACCTCACCTCACCACCTCACTCCCCCTGCTACCGTTTTCTTGCCGGCGTCTGGCAGCTGTTCCTTGGCAAAAGCCGCAGCCACAGACAGTCGGCAGTCGGCGGTCTTGGCCGGCAGAGCAAGATTTGCCAAAGACGACTTTTGCACTCGTCGCGGTGTTTTATCCGATTCCCTTAGCCTGCAATCGGGCGGGTGCGCAGCAAGTTCGCGTGGAGCAGAAAGAAATTCAATCAAAGGTACAAGTTAATCCAGCGTGAGTTCATAAAGTTCAGCAAGCCAATTTATATGCCAGGCGCAATAAGTTTAAAAGTAAATGTCGATTGACGGTATCGTGTCCACCCCGAGAAGAGGTCTGTGAACGGGAATGTCGCTTTAGCTGCAGGAAACAGCTGAAGCAGTCTTGGTAAACTACTTTCCTTAAATTTAAAATAATTTCAGAAAAATAAAACTTGACTTTTCAAGGGGGTTGCGCATATTGAGCTGATTTCTGGAAGAGCACGCCGGGCCTTCTTGAAATGTGGCGAATATCACGCGCCTTTGATGTCGCAATCGCGAGTACAATTGAGACGGCGCATCGTTAGGGAGTCAAAAGAGTTGTCTACAAAGGAATCACACCCCCCTCCACACACACACATACACACATGTGCACAATCACCCACACAAGTTCAATTAGTGTTAAGAGCTTGTCAAACAAGCTGCTGGGATTAAAGCGATGCGCCAACCACGTCGCAACTAACCGTGTCTCAGGGCAAGGGGGCGAGCCGTAACCCGAAATCGATTGCCAATATAGCCGGCAGCTCGTCTTACCTCAGCAGGAGGAGCAGGAAAAACAAACGAAAGAGCCAAGGCAAACATCTAATTGCCTGGACAGAGCAAATAATGGCACAACGCACTGGGGACTACTTAGGTCGATTCGGGAGTTGGAACTGTGGCTGCGATTGGAATGGAGTTACAACAATAAAAAGGTGAAGGATTAATCGCAAATAAATTGATGTTGAAAAGGCGATTAGAGTGCGCCAGCACGATAGATTGCCCACTGGGCAAGTGGACGAGGTGGCCAAGGGTATCGAGTGGTCCTGGTAGCATTTAAAGCTACACCTTAAGAGTAGAGTAAATGGAACGGAATCTCACTTAAGTTCGGATCATAAATCACTGAGAAATTTACCTATGAAAAGAATATGTCAACGCATTGAGAGCAAAAGCAAAGCAAACAGCTGGAAAAGCAAAACAAAATCGTGGAGCGCCACATTATCATATGAATTTCTGCGAGGGATGGAGCGAGGGCGGAGGTAACACAACAAAAAGCCAAAAGTTGTATAAATTTCGAGCTACTTGATATGGGTGGGTAGTGTGTGTGCGACATGGAGATGCATAACAAAAGGTAAGGCAAGGCATGGAAGAGCCGTGGAGGCCGAAGCTGGACATGGGCGAAGCGGGTGGAATGGACCAACCCGGGACAGAGCATAAATTTTCATAAATTTTGGGATACGCAGAACTTTGATTTATATGATATTTGGTTTTGTGCTAGTTGGCAACATGCTCATCATATTTGCGGCAAGGCAAGGGGCAGGCTGATTGCCTGGGGGATGAGCTTGCAACGTGTGACGAATCGAATAGAAGTCGGTCGAAAATCGATGCGTTTAAAGCTGCCCACGAAGATTAGTTCGGATACGGATAGGCAGGGACAGAGTCGACTGACCTCTTGCTTGCTCACTTTTCACGTTCATTCTCACGAGAGAAGAGGAATGCGGGCAGAAGGGGAGGGGAAGGAGACACAGGAGGAAAATGGCGAGTGGTTTGCATGTTGAACAGAAACAATCAAATCGCAATTTAGTGGCTCATGGAAAAGCGATTTATCGCCGGCCAAGTTAGTCGGTCATAAAACATCCATTAACTTCGTGTCAGTGCATCCCTCGTACCCTCGTCCCCTCGTTCGGCCTCTCTCGCTCGCACAGGGAGCTCAGTCCGTTCATTTGCGGTATTGAGCAGGAGGTGACTTCCAATTGCGCCGCATCCTGTCACGCTGTGCACACTGCAAATTGCTCGGCTCCGCCTCTGCAACAACATGTCAGCGTTTTATTTGCTCGTCCTGCTTGTCCGACTCCGCAAACCCAATGACACGTGATAAGAAATGGCAGGCGCAAAAAATGAGAGTTTGCCGAGTAACTAGAAGCAACGACGAGCATCGAAAGAAAGAAAAACGACACAGGCAAAACAATTGCACACGTACGCAACAGCAACAGCAGCAGCAGCAGCAGCAACAGCAGCAGCAGCAACAGCAGTAATTTTCCAATAGCCACAACGAAATGTCAAAATTTTTGTCGCAAACGATGTGGCAGCTTCCCCCTCCACTTGTCCCACTCTACACTCTACACTGTACGCTCTCTCCCACCACACTCTTCGCATTCCTCGCACTCGAGAAGAGTTAATTGTTGCCGGAATTGCGAGTGTCTGGAGTGAGTTCTTGGCGGGGAATGGGGGTGAGGTTGGGGCGGAGGGTGGAGCAGGGTAGCTGTCATTGCCAAAGAAATTTCAGGCACTTAGCTGTAATGTGTTGCGAGTGCGCCGCCTTGGCACAAACTTTTGAATTACCTCAGTTACCGTTACATTCTCCAAGCCCTGTCTCTTTTTCTCTGTCTCTCTTTGCCACCCCTTCTCATTTATGCTGTTTCAAGTCGCGCAACGAAGCGAGCGCAGTTCCCTCAACTCAAACTCAAGCTGAGGCTCAATCTCAATGTTTGGCTTTCATTTGGGCCTTCTTTCTCCTGCCTGTCTTTCCCTCGACGATTATTACCTGCTGTTAAAAATTTCATAATCTCGCAGATAATAATTTAATGTGCGGCTTTTAGTGGCGCCCATTAAAAAGTTTACCAAGAAATTTCGGTCTTTTAATATTGCTGTAAACAGGTAATCAAGTCTAGGCCGGATCCGGGATGGAGCAGGGGGTGACTGATAAGCAGATGCCCCGGGTCCGATTCCAGTTCCAGCAGTGACTCCTGTGCCGACTTCAGACATAAGTTACTCAACAGTTTGGCGCAATCTTCTTGCCGCATCGATGTGCTGTGGCAGCCACTAAATCATTGGCCAGGCGAACACTTGTTAGTCCTGTCATAAGTTGTTGCTTCCCCCTCGCCCGCTCCCTTCTGCTGCAAATGTGCGAACATTGCCATTAGCACTGCAGGCAGCAGAAGTGAGCAGCAGCTTAGCCAGGCAGAGGACGCAAGGTATCTAATGCTGCACACATGTCTGTTGGTGTGTCTCCCTCTCTGTCTGTATGTCCCTTTGTCTGTCCGAGTGTGTGTCTGTGTGTGTGGGAGAGAGTGAAGGTAGCCCGTGTCTCGACCGTCTGTTGGCATGCGAATTTGAACTTTGGGAAGTTATGCGAATTTCTGCTGACCATCGGCATTCTCCTGCAGCTCTTTTGTTTCTGTTCTCCAGCAACAGCAGCAGGACGAACAGTTCGAAAGGTCGGCGGGGACAGCGACTGCGTCGGCAGCTGTTGCCCAACCGTTTTGTCTCGCCGCCCTTTTTTGCACTCGGCGATTGGATGCGCATCCTCATGCCGCATCGTTGCCGTGCCTGGACTGCCGTGGCAAACGATTGGGGATTAATACTTTGGTGTTTTTGTGCTTATGCCTCGACTCCGACTCCGACTCTGGCTGGTTTGGCGCAGTTTATTGAAAAGGTGACACTGCAGTCGGCCAAGAAGAACAGCGGGCAGCGACAGGGGGCAATGTGGCAGCACATTTTGCCAAAGTTTTGTCCGGCAAACTTGCGCGTGTCTCCTGCGATTTTTTCCCTTTTCTGTGTGTGCGTCGATATTATCGACGTGAAACATATGTGAACATGTCGTTTGACACATTTGTCAGTTGGCTTTAAGTTTGTCCAGCTGTGTGCGGGGTAGGGTAACCGCAGTGGGGGATGAGCTGCCCTTAAAGCCGACTTGGAGCGAGGCTCGTTTAAATTGTCGCACACGCATCAAGGCCGCATCGCAGGCCATCGCCACTTTGCAGCCAATTAGATGCTTTCAACAGTTTGCACTGCCAACACACATAGGCACACACAAACACTCGTTGCATACAGACACACACTGGCACACACACGTACGTTGACAAATGACGGGCAGTGTTAACGGTGTTTGGCAGCACTTGTGCGCCTCATTATGTGGCATTTTGGGCTAACCGCTTTAATTAGCTCACCAAGTGGCGCACACACACACCCACACTGCCACACACACATACATACACACAGCGATGTGCAGGCTGCACTGGAGCCAAGCCCAAAACTTGCATGTGGTCAACAGCTTCCCCTCTTCCCCCTCTGCCGGGCCCATCTGCAAGCCACTTGGCCACTCGGCGCTGTGTCGAGTGTCGAGTGCAGCGACAAATGCGGCTAATGCGACGTTGCATGCACCTTCCTGGCACGGCTGTCGTTGAATTTAATTGAGTCACAAATCAACTTAAATATACTGCACACTCCCACACACACCCCGCCCTGCCCCGACACACACTCACGTACACACGCTCTGCTTGTAGCTCGCTAATTTATTGCAGTAAGTGTGGCATATTTTCGGGGGCAAAGGGCACCTGGCAAAGACTACGACGACGACAACGACGGCGTTAATTTCCGGCTAATGAGCCGCAAAACACGCGCAACACTCGCTGCGACAACGTGCTGAGAGCAGGTTGAGGCGGGAGAAGAGCATGGGGGTTGAGGGGTTGCTAAGCACTCGCTGCTCAATTATGTTAATTAACCTCAACAGGAGCCGACAGCGCTGCGTATACGTGATGCGATATCGAAGTGGAATTCATTTTGTCAGCTAGAAATTTTTGCTTTGGCGCCAGTCACCACTAAAAAACCTAAAGCAAGAAATTCGCTCACAGCTAGCGAAATGAAAAAGATGAGTACAAAATTATTTGCAACCGCATAAAACGAAATTCGGACAGGGGAAGGCAGCGACCGGAGGGATGAAGGGCAGATGAGAAGGGGCAAGGAGCCTTTAAGGACAAGCTCAGCATCGTCGTCACAGTTGCTTCCCTGGCATTCATATTTTGAATACAAATTGCTTTATTTGCGCTGCTGCGCCAATTTGACATATCCCCCGCCCCACGTACGAGTACAATACCCCTGCCTTCTCCACCTCCTTGCTCCTCTTGTTTGCTGTGCCAGTTTCGCTCGACTTCATTGCGAATTTTACATAGATATAAACAAGTGCTCATGCCAGCGCCCACCTTTTTGCAGGCTGTCCTCCAGTCCGTCTGTCAGTGCCCTTTTCGCCGGCTTCCTTTCGCTGCTCTTTCTCATTTTTCTCCCCGCTTCTTTTGCATTTTATTACAAGCCACACACAGCGCTTTGATTCGCAGAGGGTTGCTAGCTGCCTAGCTGGCACAAGGACAAGGGGTGACTGGAGGAGGTGAGGGGGTCTATAGGTAGTTCTGTAACAAATTGCTCCCCGGTGAGCGCTTGCCCCGACAGCAGTTGGCCAAGTTATTTGCATGTCTTTTGTCTTGTTTGCCGCTCTCAAATCGCAAATACATAATAATTTAATAATATTTGTCAGGCAGATAAATCATGTTCAGTTAATACGACAATGACTGACAGCGTGCCCTGAGCGGGACTGAGATGTGGAATCAGATGGGGAGAGAATTAAAAAATGAAGTCTGAGAATATCAAGGTAATAGGACAACATTGTTGACAAATTGCCGGCGAGTCGCCTCCGATTTTGGCATGAAGTGAGCCAGTTTTATGTGGGAATTAATGTCATCCGGCTTTACGATGCAAATCTAATGCCCCCGCCCCTGGTGCTGCTCCTGCTCTTGCCCTAGGGCAACTTTGTTGCTCGGCTCGTCGCATAAAAATCCACAAAAATCTGCGCTGTCAAATTAGCACAAGATGCGGCGGCAAAAGCTGAGCGCAATTTTACGACTGCGTATGCAGATTTCTCTGCTGCTCCGCCTGAGGAAGTTATGTGTAGGAAATTTGTTTTAATTAGCTGCTGACAACAACAGCAACAACAACAACTACGTCGGGACCAACACCAACTGGCAATCTGCGATGTGGGTTAGCATCAACAATGTAGCGTCAAAACATCCGTTCGCTAATTTTAGCGACCGACCAAGAAAACTGAACAAACACACTCAGTCACCATCTCGGACAACTGCAGCTGAGTAGAGATATATATACATGGATATATACCTAAGATATATACCAAGCATAGATACCAGAGACCTTTGAGGCCGGGACCCGTTCGATCGTCTTGTTTTGATTTCCCCGACGTTATGTTTACGCACACACGTCTGGCCGTGGCGTCGAGCAGGTGCCCAGATCAATGATGCACAGACCAGGCACGACCCCATTGCGACCTTAACAGATTTCTGGACTTGTCGACTTGAACACTGGGCTTTTTATTAGCCTCGCCTCGTATAATTTGATGACAAATTAATACAATGGCCTCTCCTCCATCGCTAAGTGATGGGCAACGTATGTCGCTTAGGCGAGTTTGTCCCCCGATATATCATACTTAGCTCAGCTAGCAGCGAATGAAACATTTGTTATTATCGCAATCGTTATTATTATTATTATAATACTTTGCCCGTTTGCCGCGCTCAAATGATTCATTCAATTACAAAACGTTGTTTGTTTGCCATTGTTCATAATTTAATAGAAAGCATCGCATAAATATTAAATGAAAACTGGAATGTTCAAAAGTCGGCCTGGTCCCATATCCCCCCCCCCATGCTTTCCACATCCCCTAACATGACTAAAGCGATAACAACATCAAGGGGGCGATAATAAATACATGATTTACGATCAATAATTTAATATTGTTTAATTTGCACACTAAAATCATAAAAAGATGCGTGCTAAATATTTATTCCGACCATCAATCTTAGCTTTTAAAGGGTACTCTGTTCGCTGTTTGGCTCAAATTAGGTCGCAGATTTCAAGTGTTGAAGAAAAGTTTTTCTTTTCTTTGGACAGTCGTACAAAGAGTGTAAACGACCGAGAGGCACTGTCACGAAAATAAAACGTTTAAGAAAGATATTGTCGATAAACTTATGTAGTGGCGAGGTGTGTGTATGTTGTGCAGTGCTCAAGGCCCCTACATACTAAATTTGAAAGCTAAGCAATAAAGTGGGCCCCGAGAAGTTTGGCAGACTGCCGCTTCAGCCTTTACAATGACACAAAGATTAGTCTATCGTGAAAAGAATTCTAAATATCTATTTTATGAAAATTTCATCCCAATCGCATGACTAAGTAAATATTTATACAAAGTCAACAATGAGCTGCCGACTTATTTTAAATGATTATTAAATAATAATAACTAATTAGAAAATAATAAATGATTCAGCATATAATAATTTTAGTAAGTTTTAATTTTTTCTGTTTTAAAGGATTGTGAAATATCCAGAAAAATCCAATTAGACCTGAAGATTCTAAGTAATGAACTAATGATTAGTAAAATCGACCGAAGGGCACTGTCACAAACAAACGAATTGAAATCGCTAGTAGATGTTATAAGCAAGCAGAAAGATATACTCGTATAATATAGCGAATACTTCGAGCATGGCTTACGAGGTAAATTGACTAATTTCTAAATAGTTAAGACCGATTTTGGTATTTTAGCAGTGTATAAATAATGTTGCATATGATTATTAATAAAAAGTACCCCAATCACGGCTACGTAAGTAAGGCTTATAATAGGACGAACTTCTTCAGTTTGAGATCCCAATAAAGGACTAGTAAGGCAACAATTGTCTCGGTAAAACACAAATGTAAGTATTGCGACGGCTATTGAGTTTTTCTTAGAAATAATATAGGAATTACTTATGTAGATTCTACAATTCGGAAGAGTTCATAGTAAGTCATTATGGAATCATGGACATGAAAGTGTATCCGACAAACCTGCTTTTGGGGGTAAAGATCTACTATAAATTGTGCTACTTTTCGTTAATTTAGATTAAAATAGTGAATTAATATGACCGACAATTTAAACTTTCATTCCATCCCAATGAAATTTATTTTATGGAGTTCTTAGGAAAATTTAATTTCTGTGTATTAGTTTTTATTTAAATTGTTGTATGAGGTTTAATTTTATTCTGTATATACCATCGAACATTTATCTTTAAATATGAATGGCTTTATATGCACATATAATATTTATTTGGTCTCGTTTACAGTTTAAAATGTTTACAGTTTCGACGTTAGGTTAACAGAATATCGTAAGGGGAAATGGTCGGCAGAGACTGTTAGCACTCTGTAATCTGTACAGGGCTGTTAACAGCCACCGAGATTCACTGTACAGGCCATGACGCAGTCAGACTGCAGACCGCCAGTCGGGGAACGGCCGTCAGGGCCGCAGCAACGAGCTGGAGGCGCACTCGAGTTGGCCAATTGGCCGCATTGGGAGCGTGGGAACGAGCGTAATTGTGACTACTGCGACAAAGACAGTCGGACAGACAAAGTCACATTTGCAGTCGCTCATTTGTAGCACACATCTATGGGAAAAGTTTTGGCCATTAGAGCCGAGCACAATTGCCGTGATTCATATGCTGTTGCGAGCCCTTTGACAGGGGCCTTTACGACAAACGGAAGCCACTTGAGCAAAGTTTCTCGGCGCGTCGCAATAAAACGCGGGCGAGGAACCTGTCTATGAAATCACGCGGAGCGGATCTCAAATTGAAATGGCAATCGCTGCCCGAGCAGCTGAGTTTCCCGTTATGGCAGCCTTTGAACTATTGATGAGCCATTTTGAGCAATTAGCGAGCAAATTGCTCGGCTCAAGTGCCGCGGGCAGCAGTCCGAAAGTGCTACCCCATTCCCTTCCCCCTCCCGCACCCCTTTGGGCGTTATTAATGTGCTTGCCTTTCGCCTTTCTCTGCAAATACTTGAAAAATGAACGCAGACTCTTCGCGCACCTTTTTGTGCCGAGGGGAGGCAGTAATGAGTTGTTGTAGCTCGTTTTGTTGTTACTTTTTTATTTTTGGTCAACATTTGGCGCTGGCACTTGCGATGCGACGCACGTTGCGCGGGGTTGACGTTGCAGCAGAAGCAACTTGACGGCCCTGTGAATGATTGAACGCGTGTCCATCAGAGAAGCGGCATCTAATTGGTTTTTGTCGAGTCGAGTTGAAAAAGGGCTAAAAGGGCAACAAATATCCGCTAAAGGTAATTTTTTTTAATTTGCTAGAAGATGAGCAAAACTAATTTGATTTGTTGCGCCGACACGCTTTAAGACGGAACTCTTTAAGAGGAGTCTCCTTAAAGCAGTGCCGCATACGAAATTCCCTTCCAAAACGGTTTTCCTTATCGGCCTGGACCAATAAACTTGGCCAAATGGGCTGCAGCTATCAACAGCTGCGTTTCATAGGCTCCTTGGCTCGTGTTAATGTTATGTAAGTAATTTACCTCGACCTATCTGCGAGCCAGCTTAATTTACTGCCTACCCCCCACACACACACTCACACACGCACATACACACACACACTAAACACATTTACGTGTTATTCAATTTTGCAAACTAAACGTAAAAATATCATGTTTCCTGGCCCCAAAACAAACAACAACAGGAAATGTGCCGCCGGAGGAGGTTGGTCGAGCAGAGGGGGAACAGGGAGAGGGAGAAAGAGAAGGGGAACAACAACAACGAAACAGTTTCACTTACACTTCGGTTTAAGTGTGTGTGTGTGTGTGTGTGTGTGGTTGAGTGTGCAAAAGTAAATATCAGGTTAATGGATTCGACGCCATCGCAATACGCAAAATTTTCACTTTCACTTGGCATCTGCTACTGCTGCTGCTTCTGCTGCTGCTGCGATTCAACATTTTCCACTCAATAAATTTTTTTGTAGCTGCGGCAACATTTTCCCGCCGATAAGCAATTTTCCCATTCTCCAACTCGCTCCCGCTTGCCGTGTGATTTTCCCATCTTGGTTCATTTGCCGCGACCGATTTTCAGGCTGAGGATTCAAGGTTTCCCGCCGCTTTTCGCCAGTTTCGCTTAGGCCAGCTAAAAGGACGCACCTTGCTGGGCCTGTCGATTGTCTTAAGCCGCGCAAATTGCTTAATGTGCCTCAAGAAATTGTTTGCCAGCCAAATGAGCAATAACCTTCGACCTAGAAGGTGCCAGTTTCACTTTAGAGAGTATAACTATTTAGAATTTTACGGATTCTGCACAGTGTTGGGAAAGGGGAGTGGGTGAGGAGAAGTGGTGAATGTTCGATGGTCTTGTAAGTGTGTACAGGCATGTTTGTTTGATGATTGTACACGGAAAAGAATAAAACTCTCTCTAATTTATAGTACACGTTTTATACATATTATATATTAATATATTCCTTTCCTCCCAAATAATAAACTACGCATAAAAAGTCCGCATTTATTCCCAAAACAAATTTGATATGCCTTATAGCGTACCTCGTCTAATTTGTTTTTCGCTATGCTGCAATAATCTCCACATTGGTGCCTTATCTTGGCAATTGGCGGCACATTCAGCGTGTTCACCCCTTCATCAGAACTGTTCCCCCGCCTCGCCATGAGCAGTGCTTATGTACCCCGCCCACAATTCGCCCATTTCGCTGCTCATATGCAAAGTGGGCACAAGGTACAAGGCACACGACGACCATGTGAGCTGTACGGGATAAGGAGTCTGGGGAAAGGGGTAAGGGGAGAGGGGAAAGGGAAGGAGACGAAGTCCGCCAAGTCGCTAAGTCGTTTTAATGGCCAATAAAAGCAAAATGTTGTCACTTTTTTCGAATTTGTATAAATTTTCATTGGTCGGGATAAGCCGCTGCTGATGCCGCTGCTGATGCTGAAATACTACGTGCAATTTGCCAGTCCAAGGCACTCGTGGCACACCCTGCCGGGGCAAAAGGGTGCCAGGAGTGCTGTTGTCTGGCTGGGCGATGTATTTGTTGTTGTTTACGATGTAGCAAGTAATTTTTTGCAACTTATCGCATGCAACACCAACACCAACAGCAGCAACAGCAATAACAACAACAGCGACAATCGGCACTTTCTCACAGCTTCTCGACTTCGCTTTGCACTTTTCGCTTTCTCCTTTTGCGCGACTTTTTATGTTTGCCCTCTGCCTTGCCCTGATTTAGTTGCTGTTTCGTCCCTCTACCCCTTGCCATCCCATGCCACGCCTCTTTTAACTGTTGTTTGTGCTGCCGCTGCCTGTGGAAATCAATTTGTTTGCTTGTGTGCTGCATGAAAATAAATAAATAAAACGCAAATCGTCTCAAATCGGCAGCAGAAGCCAATTTGATCGGTTTAGCTTTAACCAATTTTTACGACTCGCTCGTGCCGCGATTTGCTGGCATTATTTTCATACATCCAGCTGATAATAATTTATGATTATTATTTATTTACTTTTGCTCAGCAGTTCTTCAACTCATGTCCAACTTGTTTTGTCAGTAACCCGCAAAATGCTCTAACTTCTGCTTAAATTTTCCGTAGCCTACTTTAAGGCGCAGCTCAAGCTGCGTCAACACGTAAACGTGCTGCATGTGTATGCGGTAAATCTCAATGGGAATGCGCCTCGTAAAATGCACGGCTCGTAAATCGATCTCCACTGCTCTCCCCCCATCACTGCACAACTCAATTTACCTTCTAATGAAAACGCGTTTCCTGCAAAATCTCATCAAATTGTTGCCAATATCGTTGAAATCGTTGTTGATGCCTTTTAGCCTTGGCATCTTTGCATAATTTTCATATTATTCCACCTTAGGGCACAGAGCCGCGGAGCGGCAGCAGAGGGGGTTGCTCAAAAAGTTTATTGATGTAATAAATTGTTATTTGCTCAAAAGTTGCGTCTTTTGTTTTTCCACATGGCTGGCAGGGCGCCATCCAAGGAGCAGGAGCAGCTGGCACTCACCTCTCACATGTGCTTCTAGGCTGCATCCGAATTTATGTTCATTTAATAGATCGAACAAGACACCGGCGGAACAGCTCACCACGTAGACATATGGCAGGCATTGCCAACGGAAATGGAAAATGGAAAATGGAAAACAAGTTTTGTTTGGCTTGTCAGGAATCTGTTTGCTGCCTTGTTAGAGATGGGCCAATTTCGATGCATTTAACTAAAATGAAAATGAAATTAAGGCGCATTAAGTGCGCAACATCCTCAACTGCCCCCTTTGCCTCTACCCCTGCCCCTTTCCCTGCCCAGCTTGCTTGGCCTTAATCCAAAAAATATATGCAAAATGCGCGTAAAGTGTTTTTAATTCGCTGCATCCCACGTCCCACATCCCGGCCAGAGAGCATCACTTAGACCAACTGCCTGACCGACTGATGGTCCGTCTGTCCGTCCGTTCGCTTGGCGCGAACGCGTCATTAGCGCGTCGCCAAATTAGACATAAAATTTATGAAAAACTATCAAGAAACGCTGCAACGCGGGGATTTTGGGTGGCCTGCGATGGTGTCGATTCTGCGTTTTAATTGATTTAATAGGCCTCGCCATGGAATTCATTTATTATTTATCTCACGTTTTATTATTCTTATTTTTCGTGATTTTCGTATTTTTCAGAATTTTTCCATTTTCCATTTTGTGTTTCGCCTCATTTTGCATTTGGTTTATCAATTAATGCGCTGCGTTTTATTGTTAAGCACATTAACGCAGTCACGCGAAGGCCACCTCGAGCCACCTCGTTGGCACGGCCCCTGCACCTCCGCCCCCACCCCCTGGCAGCGTTGCCAGATAATTGCGTGTGTGGCCGACGAGGCTGAATTGCGTGTAAATTTTAATCCAATTGTGTGCAGCCAAAAGAGTGCAGCCCACAAATGCAAACAACCAGCTCACACACACACACACACCCGCACACACACACACACACACGTTTATGTGTATTTATTTTTGCGTACAGCTTTTCCAGCTGAATGCATTTGATTGTAATTTTCATTGAGCTACACGCCCACCGCAAGCCGCCGCCCCTTGCTAGCCTCCACCCTTGCCCGCCCCTACGCCGACCACGCCCCGCATGCCACTCCGCATCGATACCCAATCAACGGGACCACGTGGCGATGTTCATTTCATTACAGCCTCCAAATTTATATAGCGCTTTTATCGTTCTGCATTTGATGTACAAAGGTGAAACAACAACGACAGCAACAGCGACAAGTACAAACAAGAACAAACACGTTTGCTCGTGTTCTGTGTGAGACAATAGACATTACGTGCAGCTCATTTATAAGGATTGTTGAAGTGGGAGATCATAAAGAAATTCACATATTGAAAAGTCGAATTTTCGAAATTCAAGAAAATACAATTAGAATACTAATATTGTATCTATCAATTATATAATAAAATATTATATAATAATATTATGTAATATTGTATCTTTCAATTATATAATAAACTAGACTTATGTCTATCTAATACTCTTTTTTTTAAACCAGAAAGAAAGGCTACCTTCGCCTCATTAAATATATGTACATTTTATAAGGGATATTAGTATCTTTTAATCATATAAAATTGAAAGCTTCGCGCACTAGGCAATTGAGGTGATAAATGATTGGAAACGTATCGAATTTGACAGCGCGCTGCGATTGGCGTGTTCGGTGTTTATTCTATCTTCGTTGATTGTCGATTACGAGAATTCAAACTCCAATTAATTCGTCTACAATAGATTAAATATTAGATACAATACTTTTACTACAAAATAGGTGAAGGGTATCCCAATATCGAGGTGCCCTAGAATGTTGCTTTCGTTTTGAACTCACCACGAATGAGAGAGAGGCACTTGTTGAGTTTGTTACTATGCTAGCGCTTGCAATTTGCTTATCGATGTCCATCGGAATAAAATCGCCTTTCCTTAAGTCTTTGCCTATTATTTCTTTCAATTCCTAAGCAAAACACACTTCAACTCTGCTGCTCAGTAATTCATTTGATAGATTTTTCGCTATTTTACTGTAGAATTGACAGTTTTCACTAAGAGACTTATATGAAAATAAATATGAACATTTATTCATGTTCTTGGAAGTGACTTAATATTCATATTGCTGCATGCTACACCTATTCTAAAAAAAATAAAAGACAGGTGCAGTGACAGTATATACAAAAAAATAGCAATGCAGCATAGATCCCGCAGGGGTTCGAACCTCGATGAACTCGCAATCACACCAGTTTCTTATAGGTCTAACATATTTCAGATTTGACTTGACAGTTTTCTCAAGGAGGAACAGACAACGGAGTTCGTTTCAAGACTAATTTGGGTTTGACATTCACTACTCATTATATAAACATGTATGTAATATTATTTAATTATATATATGTGAATATAATCATTACCCAGCGAACACTACGTGAAGGTCATTATTAAAGTAATGCTGTCATACAACAAATCAAAGTTTTCATAGTCTCGGAAATGTCTCCTAAAGTGCGTTTCAAACTTCTGGCCACAATTAATATACTCTCCTAATAACTAACGATGGCAAGAAGAATATCTTGGGGATGACGTAATAATAAAGTTAGAATCATAAATCGTGAAGGTTTCTCTATATTTTCATTATTGGTTATCCTATTTCTTCCCATCAATATCGTCACAATGCAACCGTTGAACCGTAAAATGCTAAAAAAAGCAAACAAAGTATTGTATTTAATTGATAAATTTCCCACACGTCTTCCTGGTTCAATCCAGTCCCCTGTCTCCCTTAATTTCACCTTATAGAATTATTCCCCAAGTGTTGCCAGATCTCACCTCGAAAAGGGCAAACCGAAGCAGAGTTGATTCGTCGTCATTCGTTCGTTCGTTCGTTCGGTCTCGCTTGCTCATTAATAATTCCGCTTAAATGCTTTCTAATCATTTCCGCATAATTCATATCGAGGAACGTTTTATGCGGCACTTACGATAAGGGCAATTCTACCGTAGCCACGTCCTCTTCCCGATCCCGTTCCCGTTCCTGTTCCTGTTCCTTGTTGCCTGTTGTCCTCGTTTGCTGCCGTCGCGACTGAGTTGGCGGTGTTTGTTCGTCAAACAAACAACAAGAACAGACTCATACGCCCACCCACACACACACACACACGCACACATTTGCGCACACACCTATGTATTCATACTCGATTGATAACCTTAATAAAATGCTTCACATTATGCCAATCGATTGCACACCATGAATGTGTTTATCCCTTGCCGTCGCCTCTGCCTGTACCTCGCCACAGTCCCCGCCTCGCCTAATACAGCAGAGTGAGAGACAGAGAGAGTAGGGGAGAGGGATGGGGATTGGGGAGTAAAGGCACATCACAACCGGCTGTTGCCAAAGCGCAACAATGACGAGGCCAACGATGAGGACGATGACGATGACGATGGCGATGAGGAGGAGCTGCTGATGCCCAACGGTGGCAACGTGCGCGTACCTTGTTGGGCTGCAGCTTACTTCAGCTTCAGCTCCAGCTACGCCTCCCACTGCTCTTCTATGCCACGCTCATTTAGCGCTGAAGGAGGGGAAAAGGGGGAAGGTTAGGGGGAGGGAGGAAAAGGGGGCGGCAATTGTGCAAAAAGTGCCAATAAAGCACATTCTTTGTTCGGCTTTGGCTTCGGCTTCGGCTCGCAAAGTGCTCAACAAAGCGCGCAGGATAACGTGTTCTGTGCGTGTGTGTGTGTGTGGGTGTGTGGGTGTGCCTGAGTGTGCAAGAATAATAATAATAACGTATGAATAGGTAAAAACGTGAAGCGAGGGGAAACTCATCAGTGCATCGTAGGTGGCCATCGCCTGCGCTTGATTGCTTAGCTCTCGTTGTGTCCCTGTGTGTGCGTGTCTGTGTGTGTGTGTGTGTGTGTGCCTGATTGTTTGCTCTGCCCGATAGCTGTGGCAGAGGTGCTGCGCACACCTCATTGATTTTATTGTGTTTTTTGCAGGGCATTCAGAGTGCCCATAAAAATGCCCACACAATAAAAACGATGATGCGGATGACCCGACTCCAGCCGGCTTTAGCCACACAATGGACTCAATGCGATGTCCGCGTTAGCCAGCCCCAGCAACTAAGATATTTCGAGCTGCCATAGTCCCCTCCCCTCTAGCTCCTTCTGCTTCCGTCTGCCATTCCCCCCACCATTCTCACTCCCGTTCCACCTGCCAACCTGATGTCTATTTTAGTGTCCCACGGCAGCTGCTGCGGCTTCAGCTGATTGTCTCTTGCTCTGCTGCGGCTGCTCCACTTGCTTTGGCTTCTCCGAAAATAGTTTCCATGCGAATTGGCGGCCCGCTTTGGATTTCACACATCCGTCACGCGAGCCCGCATGAGCCCTTTTGGAGACTGTCAGTCTCTCCACGACTGGGTCAGCTGCGGGCCCCGGGGTCGACTAATGAGCTCGGCCAGCAAATGGATTTTTGTAACTCATCCGACTACGGTGCAAATAAATGAAAAATGCATTTTCAAATCTGCAGAGAACTGAACTGAAAACTCAAACTGAAATCTGAAAACTGAAAACTGACGCAATTCCAATTTGGCAGACCAAATGCATTTCGAAGTCTGCAGCGGGCACAGCTTGTGCTACAATGTTGCCGTGTTTTGTTGCCTCTGCTGATCTCTCCTCCCAGCTGGGCTCTCCTCGCCGCTCTGCTCGGCTCTGCTCGGCTGTGCTCGGTGTTAATTTGTTAGCACATTGCAGTCGAGGCAGACAGTGATTAATTACAACGGGACGCCCAAAATAAACACGGCCAAGTCGCTTTTGCCGTTTGCCTTTTCAAGTTAATTAGTTAAAATGCTCAAATAACAAACGTGTGTTTTTTTTTTTTTTTTTTTATAAGAGTGTTCATGGGAAAAAATCTTGAGAGACACCGTCCTAGTGACGGTAGTGTGGGATCCGCCCCCACTAAAAACCCGCTCAGGAACACTCCTCCCTACGGCTCGTTTGTAGTACCCCTTGCGGAACCACTCCTAAAGTATAAATCTTCGCAAGGGGCCGAGCTTAGCCCTGTGGTGGCTCTACCTGATTGATGGTTGCTGCGCGGAAGAGTTTCGCAGTCTTTCTTGCCTACGCTGCTCTACCATAATGCACACACACATTTCCTTTATAAGGTCCCAGTTTTCTGGGGTCTCTAACATAAGCCCTACAACATTCTCTGGGCTTACATCTACTCCTAAGCGTCTATTGACGATTTCCCGTTTGTCTGCGTAATAAGGGCAGTGGAAGAAAATATGTTCCACAGTCTCATCGTCTTCGTTGCAAAGGTAGCAAACCACCTCAGGGTCATGACCGTACTTATTCAGGTAGCGCCTGAAACAGCCATGTCCTGTAAGAAACTGGGTCATATAGTAGTCCACTTGTCCGTGGCTTCTTCTGACCCATGATTCTATATGCGGCACCAGACGGTGTGTCCATCTCCCGCTGCTGGTTGCATCCCACCTTTGTTGCCAATCCCTAATGGATTTACCTTCATCGTAGGTAACAGGGGTTAGGCTGTGCCTCTTATTATATTGCGCTTGGTAATCTAGCGCGATCAAGTCAGCCGGCATAATGCCGGCTAGAACTTGGATAGCATTACCGGATACCGTCCGGAAGGCGCTACAGACTCTTTGGCAGCTACGTCTCACTACAGCGTTATAGTGTTGGGCGTAGGTTGCCTTTTTTAGCGCTGATGCCCATATAGGGGCTGCATACATTAACACCGATAGGGTAACACGCGATACGAGTGATCGTATAGCTTGTCTTGGACCCCCGATGTTTGGCATTACTCTTGCGAGTGCCATTTGTACTCTGGCTGCTTTTTCGCTCATTGCAATGATATTGCTTTTAAAGCTCAGCCTGGCGTCTATAAGTACGCCTAGGTACTTTATTGCTGAGCCCGTGCGGATATTGAATCCGTCAATACTGAGCGTCACATCTTCAAGTTTCTTTCTACTTGAAATAAGGACCGCCTCAGTTTTTTCCCCGGCTAGTCTCAAATCGTGCTCTGTCAGCCACTGCTTTATCCTTTGCGTGGCATCGGTGCTATTGTCTTTCACCTCCGCCAGGTGCTTTCCAACTATGATGACGGCAATATCATCAGCATATCCGATGATCTTGACCTCATCCCTGAGTGGAAGGCGTAATACCCCATCATATACTATGTTCCACAGGAGCGGTCCAAGAACCGATCCTTGCGGAACGCCGCCTGTAACTTGGTATTGTTTTCGCCCTTCCTCAGTGTCGTACACAAGTGTACGGTCACTCAGGTAGCTACCAACAATTCTTAACAAGTATTGAGGCGTGTTGAGGTTACGCAGCGCCTGCATGATATGATGCCAACTCACTGAGTTAAAGGCATTTTTAATATCAAGGGTAATTATAGCGCAGTACTTCTTCTGGCCTCCTCGCCATCTAACTCCCGCTATTGCTTCTTCAGCAATCTGCTTTACCCTACTGATCGCGTCTACTGTCGACCTATTTCTCCTAAATCCGTATTGGTCATCCGATAGACCACCTATTTCTTCAATGAAGGTGCTAAGCTTGCTAGCTACTACCTTTTCTAGCATTTTCCCCATTGTATCGATCATACAGAGCGGTCTGTATGAACTAGGCTCACCTGGCGGTTTGTTACCTTTTGGTATTAGTACCAGTCTTTGTCTTTTCCAGATTTCCGGAAAAGTCCCTGTCTGTATGCAGTCTGTGTATACTTCTGCAAATATGGAGGGGTTCGCGTCTACCGCTATCTTCAGTACCTTGTTGGGTACTGCGTCTAGTCCCGGCGCTTTGCTGTTCGCGAAGGTCTTAGCTATTTCTAATACCTCCCCTATCTCTACTTCCTCCTGGTGTCTACTCATCCCCTCAGTCCAAGCATCTGCAGGTTCGTTATGTCGATTCACCTGTGTTGGGAAAAGGGTCTCAACTATTGTGCGCAAGAGTTGGGGACAAGCCGGAGCGGTTGCTCGCTGTCCTCTTATCCTGCTCATTACAGCCTTATATGCCCCGCCCCAAGGGTTGGTATTCATACCATCACGCAGGGTGTTAAAGTGCGATGCTTTGCTTAGCTTTATCGCTTTCTTTAGCTCCCTTTTTGCGTCCTTGAAGCGCGATCTGAGGGTTTCCCGTTGCTCCTCATCTCTACATCGGCATAGGGTTCTTCTAGCTCGTATGCATTTACGTCTAGAATCCGCGATCTCGTGACTCCACCAAAAGGCTGGCTTCCATCTTGAGCCACCTTTGGATTTTCTCGCCATAGAGGCGTCGCAGGCAGAAGTCAATAGATTGGAAAGTGATGTTGCCTTCGCGTCAGAGGTATTACCATGCAGAAGGACAGCATTGTTCTGCTCTGTGATGAGGTATCTAAGGACGTCCTCATCCAGAGTGTCTTCTTTCCAACCATTGATTACTCGTTCCTGGGTGCTTCTACTGCTGTGTCTATCTACACTCATTAATATGGCTCTATGGTCACTATGAGTGTAGATATCGCTCACTTGCCACGAGATCGTTCTACTTATATTGGAGCTGGCGAAGGATATATCAACGATTGATGTCCTGCCATTTCGCTCAAAAGTGCTTTTATTGCCTGTGTTAAGCAGCACTGCGTCTAATAAGGAGAAGGCTGTAATAACTGCATGGCCTCTTACATTTGTGAGGCGACTGCCCCATTCGGCAGCCCAGGCATTGAAGTCCCCGCCTATGATGTTTGGGTGACTACTTCTAGCATGGGTCCCTATATTGTCTAAAGTCCTATCGTAGTCGTACATTTCTAAGCTCGGTGGTAGGTAGCAGCTATAAAAATGTACACCGGCTATTTTTGCCCTAGCGAAATGAACTTCAGTGGTCAGCGGCTTGTCGTCAATGGGCTTGCTTCCACATGCCCAAATCGCCGCTTTACCAGTTTTATCACTAACCCAGTTGGTTGTAGCTAGGTTCTTGTATTGTTCACTGATTAGAACAACGTCTATGCCTTCCTCAAAGCAGGTTTGCGTCAAGAGATCTTGCGCTGCCTCACAATGATTAAGGTTTATCTGCAGGACCTTAATTGTGAGTCTTCTTGACTGCGTCCTGGAAAGCTAGGCAGTTTTTGCTGCCCACAATATGATCTACGTCTCGACGCTTTTGGTCTTTGCAGACCGCACAGCAAGCCGTAGCCTTGCACATTTTAATTTTGTGCCCCTCCTGACCGCACTTTATGCAGCACTCCGTTCTGTTTACGGTGCTGGTACATGTGCGAGCCGTATGCCCGTAGTGCCAGCATTTAAAACACTTCAGGGTGTTGGTTTTCACCCTAACCCTGCATCTAACCCACCCTATCTTAAGGTGCCCCTTTTCTATGGCCCTATTGGCCACTTCTACCGGTACTTTGAGAAGAGCTGTTTGTGTCTCCCCAAAAGACTTACGCAGACTCTTCACAATCCCGCCCAGCTTTCTACCTTCTCCTAACTGGTGCTGGACCGCCTCTACAATGTCATCCCTATTGGTGACCTCGTCAATATCCCTGACCTCCAGGAACACTTCTTTTGTAAGTGTTCTTGCGGTTGCCTTATCTCCTAGGACTTGCTGCACAGCTACCTCGTAGCTCTGCGGCACCTCACTAGGCTTCTTCTTAAGTTGAAGGAGCAAGTCACCACTTTGCGTCCTTCTAATTTTTGTGACATTGTCACCTAGGCCCTTGAGCGCATCATTCCCCTTTATTGTGCGGAGAATGTCTGCATAGGACATGTCGCCTTTTGTAGACACGATGATAGCATCGGGTCTGGCGGCGACCTTTCTGGGTTTTGTGACCTTCTTTGTGACCTTGGTCCACCCTTCCTTCCTTGGTTGCTTTATTGGGCTCCCTTCTTTGTTTGGTTTAGCAACCTTGGGCCTGCCCGTCAGTTCTGCTGGCTTTCCCCGGGTGATCTCTCTCACCGGTTTGGCCTGCTCAGCTTTTTTGGCCTTAACTGGCATTTTTGCTGCAGTCGGGCTGACCTTTTAAAAGTCGTCCTGTTTGCCCCAGCTGGCTCCAGGTGGCGACTCTTTTTGGGGGAGTGGGCCTTGTTCCAGCGACACTCTCCCTAGGTCTTTTCGGGGTATTGGCTGCCGTAGATAATACCTGAGGGACCTTATGTCCTTCAGATACCCCTTTAGCCTTCTCAAGTGCACTGCTACACAGTGCTTTCATTTCTGCAAAGGTATCCTTCATACCCTGGTTGATATGACGGACACCTTTGACGATCACCATCTCAAGCACTTGGTCAATTATGCTTGATAGCTGGCTGAGCTCGGTGACGTCTTCCACCTGGCTGCTATCCATAGGTGGGGACCTTGCTGGCGCTTCTGTCTCCTTTTCGGCCATTGGGGGTGGCTTTTTGGGGACTGCCGGCTGAGCTATTGATCCCACAGGGGATCTAGCCATTTTTGTGCTCTTCCTGAAGAAGGCACTTTCATCTTCTCCATTCTTATTTATAGTGGAGGGGAGTTCCTCCACGTTTTTTTCCCTGTCTCTGGTAGGGGTGTTTCTTGCGATATTATCTGCAACGGTGGCCAAGTTAACAAACGTGTGTGTGCGCCTGTGTATGTGTGTGAGTGTGTGTAATACGAGCATTGGCATATAAATAAATACTCTATATACCAGTCAACTTCCCGCATCCCACTCTGAGTCCCTCATCGGCATCTGATTCCCCTCCCTTATCTTCCTGCTTTACCTGCGCTCATAAATTTTAAATCCGTCGTGACCACAATTTGCGCATTAAATCATTTCCAGGCCATTTCACTGCACTGGGCGCCACCGCAGCGCCGCATTCATTCGCTCATTCGCACTCACACACTCACACACATTCGGCGCGCATTCATTCATCCATTCATTTCGATTCGCAGGTGAGCAGCCGCCTGGAATGCAGCCGCTTGGCACGAAATATGCAAAAATTACACAGACCAATGGATGCACTGCATCTGCCCGACATGAGATTGGCAACTGGGCGGGAATGGGAAGGGATTTGGGGAAGGGAAGTGGCAGTGGGAGTTGCTGCTGCGCTGGTGGCCACTTCAAATACATCACGCGTGAAGTGTCTGCTCGTCTGTCTGTTGGTCCGTCTGTCTGTTGGTCCGTCTGTCTGCCTGTCGCGTGATTGACAAATGCCGCCGGCTGAGGTGCGTCCGACGTTTTAGAAAAGATAAATTTAAGTAATTGTCAATATTTCAAGCGCCGTAATTGCTGGCCAGTCGCCAGGCGGAGGAGGACGCCTCGGAGTGGGCGCTCCAATGGCCAGTCGGCCGTTACCAGCGGGGAGTTTCCCATTGCAGAAGCCGAATAAATAGCGGAACACACTCAGAGCAGGCCAAGCAGCGGACTAGAGTGCTGCTCTCTCGATTGCATCCTCCCTCCGCCCCCTCCCCGTGGGGCACAGTCTCACCTACCTCCCGCACATCTCGTGCAGCCTTATGCAGCTGCAGTTCTGGCCCAGCCCCACTGTCATTTTAACACTTGACGTTTTACCAATTTGCCGAATTCTCGTTTTCGGTTTCGCTTTTTTGCCCCTTCTCGTTTTATTTTTTCGCTTCGTGTGGCAATTTTTGCACTTTTTACTGCAATGCAGCAGACAATTTTGTTGCGTGTTAACAACTGCAACAATTTAGGTTTAATTGATGCCCGCTGCAACGCTGAAGTGTCGCCTCCGGCAGCGGTTAGAGCGCTCCACGCGGAGGCCTTTGTCCAACTTTTGACCACGTTCCGGCCGAGAGGGAAGCGCATGGGACGGGGATAGGGGGAGGCGAGGAGGGGGGGACTCTCTTTTTTATTCGTCGTTGGCCGCTTCCGCTTGACGAGTTGTTAGATAAAAGCTATTTACATGTTGTTATTTATGATTTTGCAGTTAAAATGCGCTGTGAAATATTTGCGGCGCGCTCGCTGAAGGACGCTGCCAGCGCCATATTACACATACGTCATGTTGTGCGCACGCCACACTCGCACTTTATTTATTTAGCAGCGCGCTTTAAAGTTCCCACTGTTGCACAGGAGTTGTTGATGTTGATGTTTATGTTTATGTTTATGAACTTGAGCTCACCTCCGACCCGGCGACTGCCTCGCAACATATGCCACACTTTGTGCTCGCCAGGGTCAGCAAAAACTTGGTGCTGGCATTATCGAACTCACTAATCCATATATGAGAGTATCGCATGACGGAGCGGCGACGGGACTGCCCAGGGGTAATAGCCACCCTCGCCGCTCGCCGCTTGCCGCTTGCCGCACGCTGCATGCCAGCTCCGACTGTCGCAGCGACTTTATTACTTTCTGCTGACTCATGGCGATGTCGAAGTTGGCGCAGCAAGTAGAAAGCCAGGAACAGGGCAACACAAAAAATGGGCAACTCATGCAAAGGTTGCCTTGTTGATTTATGGCCGGGGGGCTGCTCTTCACATGTGCCTCGCAGCTCTCACTGTGCCTCTGGCACCCGGGGCGTATGATGAATATGTAATGCCAGTGTTATCCACTGCGCTGAACTGTGATTTACTAACTGCGAAATAAATATTCAATTTTCAATTACAGCAACTAAAGCCGCACTCACATGGCGCCCCCCATCCCCCTGCCTCACACTCCCCTCCCCTGCACTCCTTCTCCTTGTCATTCTCTGTCTCTCTTACTCGCGGGACAACAACATCGTTTTTTCCATGCAATTACCTTCGCCTTCGACTGCAGGACAGGCCTGCCCCTGCTCACACGTGGCTGCCCGCCATCCACCCGCACCCGCACCCGCACCCTCGTCTGTCTAGTGATTCCTCCTGCCTGGCTAATGGCGCGCACAGTGACGCTCACACTGGCGCTTGCAGTGGCCGCCAGGACACGCTGCCTTTGACTTTGACTTCTCCCAGCTTGGAATGCTGCTTCGACAGGTTCCCTTGGACCTGGACTGCAGCTCGGCTGCTCCAGCTGTGCTTGGCGATGCTTTAGTTTGCTGCCATTAAAGGAAATTGTCTGTGAAAATGTGGCCGTATTTCTTTTTGCAAGGTACTTAAAATTAAATTATTGGACACATTAACGTCTTGACTTCTGCCGTGAACGCAGACGTGGCGAATGCGCAGTCGAAGCCGAATCACACAGGCTGAGAAGGGCAGGAGGGAGGAAGCTGGCGACCATGACGCAAGTAAATGCCACGTAATGACGTCATTAAAACAAGTGAAATGTGCTTTTATTGTAACAGCGGCATCAGCATCGTGCAGGAAGCTGCCACTTTTCAATTTTCCATTCTCCATTTTCTATATGTCCCGTGCGCAGTTCTCATTAATCTTAATAAAGTTAACAGCGCGACAAGTTTATCAAAGACGAGCGAATGGGTGAGTGGTGTGAGTGAATGTCGCCTGAAGGTGTTCGATTTGCATGCAACTATTAGAAGAAAGCGACAAGTCAGCATGACGCACACGTGGTAGATGTCGCCAGGCTCTGAGAGGGACCACATTTCCCCCACCAGCTGCACTTTCCCCCTTGCCAGAGTAAGTGGAATTAGCATCGATTCGGAATCGAATTGAGTCAATCGAATTCGGCTGAGAAAAATTGGCAGCAACAGGTTGCCAGTACCATATGCCCCTGCCCCACCCTCACCCGCTCATGCAAATGAAATGACTGCCGAGTCAAGCCGAACTGAGAGCCGAATTGAGTCGGCAGGAGGAGGCCGCTGACAGGCGACAAATGAGGCGTAAATGAAATTAAACGCAAGCGCGAAAATTGCAGCGCTTTTATTGGATTATTGGCTGAGCGTGTGTGCGCGTGTGTGTGTGTGTGTGGGTGTGCGGGTGTGCGGGTGTGTGCTAGTGAGCCGTGCAGAACAATGTGCGAATTGTAAGCTCATTTGTTGAATTAGCTGTAAGTGAATTTGGCCCCGACACGCCGCATACAAAGTACACAATTCCTTTTCATTTTCCCTTTTTGGCAATTCCAAATTAAATTTTCATTTTGTTTTTCTTCTGCTGGGGAAAACTCGCATCAAAATATGCAAAACGAGGCACTTTAAAGCTGCCCGCAGCAGCCAAGGGAAACTTTTCATTTATTCCTGTGCGGGACAGTGCACATCACATGCACACACACTCACACACACTCACACACACACTCGCACTCACACTCGCTTGATAAAAGAACTAAGCAAATGTCTGCAACTGTTTATTGTTGATAAATTGCTGGCGAGGAATTAGTGCGACTGCAACGATGATGGAAGACCGAGTGGAAGCTGCAGCCAGCCTGCTTCGCAGTCGCCTGTCAAGTGGCTGTGGCCACCACTGGCTGAGCTGCCAAACACCTACGGCCACGCCCCAGTGCCTCCGCATCGCCCACCCCACTGGCTGCCTGCTCAGCAGCTGCGGGCTCGCAATGTTTTCCAGAAATGCAAATGTACTCCCCACACCCTCTTCCGCCAGCCACACCCCACTCCCGCTCCCCCAAACAAGTTGAAGGAGGAGCATACTGCGCACTGCAGCCCGGGCCGGCCCGGCTCGTCCCGGCTCACTTAGGCCCGCAAATCTTTATGCCTGCCGGACTGCAGAGTGACACATGTCGGCAGCACAGAATCAGAATCAGTGCGTTTTACTTTGGACAACGCTGAGCCGAGCTGAACTGAGCTGAGATGAGCTGAGCCGAGCCATGGCGATGCCCGCTTCCAGATAGTCCTTTCATTATATTCGCACAGACACGCACTCACACAAGCACACGTATTTGCCCACTCGCATGGCGAATGATCTCAGCCAGCAAGCGGGCATAATAAAGTTACCCAACACCCGCAGGGGGTGTGCGTGGGGCGGACAAGGGGCGCTGGTCGGGGGCTTGTTTGGCATTTATTTAGTTTTAGTTTAGTTTTAGTTTGAACAACAACAACGACAACAAGAACGACAACAAAATGATATGCAAATTTGAATAACTGCGAAATGCAATTGAGGTGCCTTTTAGTCTCTCTGCATAATAATCAGCTTCCGTTTTATTTACTCGTCGAGTGCTTTAAGACAAGAGAACATGCAACTTTAAGTGCAGCCCTCGCAGCCACTGGCACACTGGGCCCCAGTAAACACTAATCGATTGACCAGGTATTAGCTGGAGGGTCTGCCCGAGCAGAAGTGGGCCATAAATTCCCAGAAAATCGTCGGCCACTTCACATAAATCTTGCACTGTCCTTTTTTGTCAAGGCGGAAATGTCCAATAAATTGTAATTTTTGTAAGCTTTTCTAACACTGTCTTCCCTTCTTGGTTCTATGTGTGTGTGTGTGTGTGTGTGTGTGTGTGTATGTTAGCTTAATCATCGTTTAATATTTAGTTGCTGTTCGATTGTGAAGTTTATTGGATTTGTTGAAGAGTTCGAACTGCCGAGCTACCCGACTGTCGATAATTGCGCAGCACCCTCCCTTCCTCTTCGACCCCACCCCTAGGAAGGGCTGCAGGTGTTTGTGCCCTGAATTTATTGTGTGCCCCGCAAACAGTCGATTTGTGCCCAATTGGCTGATTTAGTTGTTATTTATTGCATCGCTTATTGGAGCTACGTGTGGGTGGAAGACACACAGCACTCGCAGCACATATAAATCGCCCAGTTACAGTCAGGGCTCTTCAACAGAAGCGTTCCCTTAAGTCACTTGGATGACTTTACCTTCAATACGTATGGTTGTCTTTCATAGAGAAATGTATCGAATGTTTCTCCGATGAAAGGTCTTTCCTAGTATGTAGCAAGAAAAAGATTCAATTCAAAATCTTATTCACCAACAATCTCTACTTATATATAATATATGCCAAGCCCTGCTGTACTATACTCAATTAAGTTCATACATGACACAATATTGTATATTAAATACCGTTTGAAAATACTGCAATATGTTATAGATTAAGCAGATAAAAAGAAGCTGCTGTGCAACACTATAACACTATCTCTTTTCGCAAAGTTTCTCACTAGCAATACAATTAAATAAAGTTTTCCTTCTCTTATAGTCTTTTTCATTTTTTCTTATATATATATAATAAATACATATTATAGGTTAAAATTTGTGTTAATAAATCAGTTCAAACAGAGAAGTATTCTATTTTTGTATTGCAAAGGTGTGTTCTAATTGGAGCCAGAACAAGTACCTTTATTTATGCAGCAGCTGAAAGAGTTTTTGATTTGCATTGTAAGGTAGCATTGATCTTTAGTAATATACTTAAACTTTATTTTTATATGGACGTCGATAAAATACTAAGCCGATGCTTGTTCCGTGTGAATCCTAGCAAAAGACCAGCTTCTATCCAACACGAACTCGGAGATATATTGGATAAAGACCACAAAGGGCGTTTCGAAGAAATTTTTTTTAATTCCTTGATAGGTAGGAAACAATTGGAAGTGTTAAGATTGCCAGATGGTTTGTCAAAGCAACATTGGAGTAGAGGTTTTTATAATCATCAACCATTGCAAAATGGTCTTCAACAAGCAGAAAACCTCCAGTCGAATGTGCTCGAATATGCGTATTTTATGTTGCATACTTTGGGGAGCTAATTTAAGAGCGGCTTCAAAATAACGATTTCTGAATTAATTTCTATGCTAATGATCCGATTGAAACAATATGTATGCAAAAAAGCAGCAGAAACTCCATAAAGTATATACATATGTATATTTTTGATCAGAATCACTTTCCAAGTCTGTTTCCGTAGCTGTCCGACTGTGTGAACAGCTATTTTAATAACTAACACCTAGTTTGCCATTGAAATTTGTGTATTATCTGAGCAATTTAAGTTCTTTTCAAATGTTGAGTGCCGCGCCTCCGAAAACCAGTATTTTAAATGTAATTATTATTATTTAAGGCATTCAAGTCATAATTTTCTGATTTGATATATATATACGTACGAATTTAGTTTATTCCCCGGAGTATCGACAAAAGGTGGCAGAAAAAATTGGTATTGGAAATTATAAGAAGTTCCAAAGGCAATCTAACAGTTGCTTTGATGTCTACTGTTGCTACTTCTGGAATATAAGCCGGCGCGAGGTTGGTTCTATTAGCATATTTCGGTTATACTTGTTTTACATGAAATCGGTAGCAAATAATATGCACAATTTGAAATTAGGATACTATAAAATATAGCTGTCATATTCGAATAGGAACGATATATGGGCTTTCAATTAACTTTCGCATTGTAGTATGTCATAGCCATCTAATGAGTATCTATTGTAAGTATACAGTAAATATATGATTTTAGCATATCATATAAAACGGGTTGCCGAAGGTAGCCTTTCTTTCATGTTAACATGTTTTCTTTGTATTGCTCGTTTCGCCTTATTGTATGCTAAGAATGGGGCTTTGAAGCAATGGCTTTCCAGGGTTTTTGAATGAGCCGCTCTTCGAAATCAATAAGAGGAACACATGCGCGAGATTGGCCATCAATCGTAAGTACGTTTCGACTCGGTATGGAATCGCAAACAACACACGCCGACGAATTATGAACAATAAGACGAATAATGAAGCAATCGTTTGTGACTTGAAAGCATCAAAAACGTGGCACGCCCAGTTTTTCGTTGTTATAGGTTTAATGCCTCCAGTGCGAGGCATCGTCCTCTATTGTGCCTTCATTATGCAGCAAGTGCCGCATTCTGTGCATATGTTGCACATACTTCTCGATGGGATTGGAAGCGGGTGGAGGAGGCAGGATCACATAAACGTGTCACATCAAACAACATTGATTAAAATCTAAAATGAAATAGTAACCCAGCCGGACTGAGTACTGCTCGCATCACGTACACACACGAGCAGGGGGAGGATGGGAGAGCGGAGGCAGAGGAGGAGGGGACACTGTGCAGTGGACAAGTGAGAATCCTTTTTTTCTCCGTTTGCTGAGTACAATTCAAATTTCAATCAAATGCGACTACAATGCCAATACCTTTTGGGCACATATGGTGACCACAAAGTATTGTATCATTCGCCACTGTCCGCCAGGGTGTCCGAAATCAAATCAAAGACGAAGTGGGCAGGAAGAGGAATTGAAGAAAAAAGGGTGCAGCATAAAATTGCCAACTATGGGAAAAGCGAATTCGCAGGCTCACATAAAATCAGATAAAATTTTCATTACCTTATGGCCGCACATTATCGGCTTGCGGCCATCATCTTCGCCTGCGCCGGGAGCTGGAGCCGGGCGAGCTGCTGCCACTCTGGCTGGGCACAATGTGCTGCTGATGACGTTGAGTGTGCCACACAGTTGTGCTTGTTGTTGTTGATTTTGTTGCTGCTGCTGCTGATGCTGTTGATGATGCTTATTGTGCGCTCAGAGCTAGAGTTGACCATAAAAAAAGAGTCTGCACAAGGAGGAGGGTTCGGGGCATCGGGGCATCGGGGCAAAGGGACAACGGGACAGCGGGTTGGCGGGATAACCAAAAGCTGCGCCGGCTTTTGTACAACAAACGACAAACGGAAAGTGTCCAACAGGAAATAAGCAGCGACGACAACGGCGACAGGGACTCGAACTGCGACTCCAAGTGCCGGTCGAAGTGGGACTCCAACTTGGACTCGAACTCGAACTCACAGTTGGATTGGGAGTCGGACTAGCAGCTCAGACACGGCTGCTAGAGCCAAAATAAAAAGGGTAATAATTTTATCTAGCATTCAGATCAGACACACGTCTGTCTTCCTGTCCGTCCTCACGGTCCCTGCGAGCCAACGTCCTGTCGCGCATGGCAAGGTTTTTTTCTACGGATTTTCCGCATCCTTGTGGCTAGTTATGGGAAGCACTTCAAAGGGCTGCTCGAAACTTTGACAACGTTCTCTTGCTATTTACATGGCTAAGTGAGAGAGAGAGACAATGAAAGAGAGATTCAAGAGGGACAGTGAGAGAAGAGGGAAGAGCGTGTACATTCGTCCATCCCCCAGCTGGGATTCAATTACGTGCACCTCAATCGGTAAGCAGCCAGCTGCCAACTGTGATAAAGTGGCCCAGCCGAGCGGACTGCTCTACGTCCAACTACCACAGAACTACTGCCATGTACAGACCCGGAAGCGAGTCCACTTGCCTGTTACGTGGCTTTGCGGCGTGCAATCTATCAACATAATTGATGGCTTCGATTAGTTACGAATCTCGTGGAGACAAACGGCGTAGCTCAGTGCACAAATCGGCGATTAATTAAATATAACAGTAAATACTCGAGGAACTCGCTTAGAGCAATTAATCTGGACCGCGTATCGGCCAGCTGATAAACCCTTCTACAGCTGCATCAGTAGCATCTTTGTGCGCAGCTAATGAAGTGCTGCGCAAGAGACCCAGCCAGGAATGTCTTGAAAGGCGAACTCCCTTCCCACCCACCAGTTACCCTGCCCTCAACCCTCTTTACGCAATCCACTCCACTCACCCAGAGCGACACGGTAGTTGTCATGCATCTCGTGTTCAACTGCATGGAAAAAGTGCAGAGAATCGAAATGGAGATCGACCCAGCTCCGAGCCGGACTCAACATTTATTATAAATTGTAACACTCGCCCTGCCACGCTGAGTTATTGGGAACGGCAAAGTGCGTTGTCGCCAGACTGCGGCGCGCCAAGCTCATCAACGCGCTCCGTGCGCCGTGCACTGGGGGCAATAAACACACCAGGGCGCTGCCGACGTCGCATAATTTTGCAATAACATTTTGGCCCAGCTCCCTGCGATGCCTTGGCTACCTTGAGGCGTCACTTCCACTGCATTGTCGCAGTCGCCGCCATTGCCGTAGCCCCCTCCCCTTGTCATCGTTGTCGTGGCCGTGTACCTTGGTGCCATAAAAAGGCAGCAGCCCAGAGGCAACTGGAGAATGTGCGGGGAACTCCTCTCTGCTGCTGAGTTAGTTTCCATGTACAATGCTTCCTCTGACTGCTCTTGGCTCCCTGACAAAATGTTCAAATGTCCTGCTGCTAGCCGAGTTCAAAGTCAATTGTAATTTTTATGGTTAAGTGCGACAAAATATGAAACATATTTCATATAAATAAACTGACGACCTATCCAATAACTTGGCAGTTTGATGGAGTTACAGAGGATTTAGAAGCTATAATACTTGCTTTTGAAGAACATTTAAAATATAGATCACAATTTTATTGATTTTTTAATTTAAATGTAATTTTTTATTAATTCTAATCGTGAGTGCTACTTTAACTCTCCCATCTATGGGAACATAGATAAATACTCTGATTATGAGTATTCTTTTCACCAACCAATTCATGGTTGCCTATATAATGAGTATTCTTGTGGGTACCCTTTCCACCAACCCAGTAATCCGTTCCTTTCTGACTCACCTATTTATGAGTACAAAGATAACTACTGTAGTCATTGGTACTCTTCCCGCCCATATGTTCAGGGGTACATAGATAACTATTCTAATCGTAGGTACTCTTTCTACTTACCCGTTTATGGGTAGCTTGTAAAGTACTCTTATTGTAGGTACTTTCTCTAGCCCATTCATGGGTACCTACATAAGTACTTCAATCATGAGTATACAATTCTCTCCTTACTGGTGACGTTTGACCCTGTTTGCGCTCATTTCATACAAAAAGCGAAATGACGAAATGATACATTGTTTGAGCTAAAGTAAGTGTGGATAGTCCCTTAGCAAGTACGCACCAGTGACCAATACAGTAAACTTATCGAAACAGTCCAAAAATACGAACTTCAACTATAATCAACTTCATTTTTTAAACGTTTTAAGATAACTCTAGCCTTATTTCAATGAATGGAGTTCATAAGCTCATCAAGAATTGTTTTAAGGGTTTTGGGAAAAAGTTTCAGTAATTACAAAATATACCTTAGCTGCATAAATATTTGATAGCAGAAGAGCCTTCCCATCTTCCAATTTTCCTGTCGTTCATTTGATACGCCTTCCCTCAGGCCGTGCTTATCAGACAACCTGCGTGCACAGAATTGAATTAAAAACCTTCTTTGCACATACTTTGAAAAAGAATCCTAATTCGGCAGATCTTATTAAAACTAGAAGCAGAGGAACTACCCTTCCCGACTGACAGTCGTTCATTGAATCCTTTAGAGAAAACAAAAAACAGAAGGAAGGAACTCCACCCCCCGCTGAAGTGGTCCGCGGTAATCCTTTTAAATGACTTAAGAAGGGAAAAAATACCCGAAAAATTGTTGAAAAATACTTAAAAGAAATCTGTGCCGACGAAGAAGTCGGCCAGCTGTTGGCTATACCTTCATTATTTTGATGCCTGATTTAACCTGACGCCGTCGACAAGGCCTGGCCCTTATCAGCCAATTCTAGAATGGAATGATATGGAGTCGTGGACGGCGGAGACGGGGTTCAGGAGCAACAACACGTTGTTTTCATTGCTCATTAGCGGCGACAGCGCGAGTTTAATTAGCATTGACGTTACATCTGATTCGCATTACTCAGGAAGCGGACGCCATTGCGGATGAGGTTGAAGTCGGGCAGGAAAAGGGTTAGTCAAATTGCTGCTGGCAGTCACTGTTCCAACTTCGAGTCGCTGCCGTAATTAAGGGCTGCCTCAGCAGCACCTTGGCCGTCGAGCCGAATGAGTCCAAGAAAAATGGCGCAACGCTTTGATTCAATCAGCTGCTGCCCGACTGCCCTTCGCCTTCTGTCGACCTGCTAGCAGCGAGGGTTGCTCAAGCGTTAGCAGAAGCAAAAACTAATTGCCTTTTCGACATGCATTTAATCTCTATTAGAGCACGCCAAATTGATAGAAAACTTTGCGGACCACATGTGTGCCCCGTCTCCCGGGAGAAAGACTCCGTGTCCAGCTCCAGTCCAAAACCAGAACATGCTGCACCTTCAGTTCCACAGCTCGCCACTTGCCACTTGCTGTTTGCCGCTTGCTCTTTGCCGTTTCATAAATTATTAAGGGGTTTGATTTCGCATCCTGCTGCCTGCCAGTCCGCCTTGCCTTCCTGGCCGACGCTTTGTCCGTTTTGGCATTTAAAACAAATTGTTGTTGTACGCTAGTTCGATTATTCGCCCAAGGGTGGCGAAACTTTTGTACCACTTGTGTATGCGTGTGTGTTTTTGCGTGGGTGTGTGGGAGTGGATGCCACTCTGTTGATAATGACGGAAGTCATCACGTCTGCTCGGACCTTGTCCAGGTTCACTTTCGGACAATTCAAGCTGATGGATGAGCACAAGCATGGGGACAGGGAATGGGAAATGGCAGGGGTAGGTGATGGGGCATTGGCACCGGCACGAGAAGGTGTGAGCACGCCTCTTACATATCAATAACATTGTAGTTTGCCTCACGTGGCTCTAGAGAGCTGACCAGCAGCTGTGTCGACTGTTGATGACCTTTTAATTGAACTGCCAACAGCAAAGTGCGGGCTGATGTAATTGTTGTTGCTGTAATTCAATGGGGGACAGAAGGAGGATAAGGGGGTGGAGGCGCCAACTTGAAAAGTGTTTGAAACTTGCTACTCGGCTTTGCTTGGCTTCTTCTCCAGAGGATGCGCAGCCAAGCACACAAAAATGCAAATAAACGCGACCGGCATTCGATAAACAATTCGAAATCAAATTTTATGGATCGCGCCAAAAGCCACGGGAATCCTTTAATAAACAGCCAAAACGCTACATTCCGCACCCAGCCACGCCCCCATTTCTCCTGCCCATTGCCATTTGCCGTTAATTAAATCCTTTGCTCGGAGCGGAGCGGGGTGGCCTGAAATCTTTTGGCCAACCACGAGCAAAGTTTTCCCATTACGGCAAGCGACGCCGCCGGCAGTGAGCGAAATCAAAAAGTAAAAATTTATGAAGCGTTTAATTGAATTAATTAAAAGCAATAATACCTTGAAATAATTGCGCCTAATAGAAAAAGTTTTGCATAGACGAGTACGAGGATGAAGATGAGGAAGTCGACTTGGTAGAGTATTTCGCTGTTATCAAGCCAAAGCCCATTTTGAGCCCCAGTCCAAGAGATTGCGACAGTGGGCAACTACCTTCCGGGCAAGTCGGACGAGTCGTTCACTTTTTGCTACCGTTGTTGTTGTGCTCTCTTGACATACGGCAACGCTGAAATAGTTAGGGAATGGGTGTTCCTAGGGAGGTCACGAGTTATGTGACAAATCCTGCGCACGCAAAGCCAAGCCATAAGTCAAAATTATCAACAAGATGGCAACGATGCTAGCGACGCCGTGTCTCTGCCTACACTAGGAGCAGACTGCGCCGTTGTCGGTGTCCTGCCTGACGGCCGCTTCATCTGCTGCATGCCACTGGCACTGGCTGTGGCAGTGGCAACTGTCACGCACGTAGGCCACGCAACATTGCGAAAAATATGTCTTTGATGTCATAAATCAATTAGGATTGCCGACGACGGCGACGGCGATGGCGAAGGCGATGTCACGGCACCAAGTGCCCCCGGGCGGGATCACGCATCAGGCGGCAAACAACTTGTTAGGCTGCCCGCATTGCTAGGCCTGTGCTGGTGGGGTCGACTTAAGCGCAGCTAATGCGCATTTTCAACTTGTTTTTAACTTTTAAACGTGACAAAAAACCATTGAGGGAGTCAACAGAAACTTGCCTGCTACCTTGAGCAAATTAAGCGAACTGAAGCAGAGCTTCCGCTTCTTCTTCTGCCTCCTTCTGCTCCCACTCCCCTTTGCCTTTGTCCTTTGTTGCGTAATTATGCCAGGGGGATGACAGTTGTGCTCGAGTGTTAAGTATCAACGTGACATGTGTGGAAAGGAGACCCTGGAAGGAGACCGGGAAGCGGGACAGCGCGTACATCTGTACACTCGTGTGTGTTGGTTTATCAAACATAATTAAGAAGTTCTCCGTTTGACAATAAACAGAAGTTTAATTATTTAGCCGAGCCTCGGGCCGGGCCAGAATGATTAAGTCTAGGAAGGAGCTCACCTTTGACTTATGACGACTGTCGCTGGAGCTGACACCGTCTGATGTATTGCCTGATTTATGACAGTTGACAGATGACATCTGACAAGTGGCAGCACACACTAGCATCCTTCTTCCCATCCCCCAACCCATCACCAACACTCTTTGATAACTTTTCATTAAAGCCGCTACACTGGTTAAAGCGAAGTCACAGCAGCTACCATGTAGATGGGAGGGGTCGTACTTTAATTGTTGCAGGTCCGAGAAGAGATATTTACGTAAATCAAATAATTAGTCATGGTCAGGGAAAGGGAGAGGAAGAGGGCGAACTAAGACGAAACACTACACGCATTGTCCACTTTTGCCAAAGATTTTCTTTCTTCGGTCTCGGCTTAATGTCTCCCCGCGGTGCTGTTTGTGACTCGTCGTACAACATTAGACTCCGAGAAGGTGTTGCAAGGCCTCCACTATTCCCTTAATTTATGCGACATTTCGTTAGTTTCCCACTCGCCAGTTGCTATTTGCCATAATAACATCTAATACACTCGACCCAACTTCTGTGCGAGCGAGACCCTTTGGGGTTGGACCAACAACAACAACTACAGTAAAGCTCCAAGAAAAACAAAGAACAACTCACCACTCGACGCATTCATTAATTTATGGTTTTGGGTCTTCGAATTTATGTACTTCACAAAAATACAAAAGTGTCTTGTTTTACACAAAACGAGCCATTCCGTAGGTGCGACGACTTGGCAAACAGATAAAGCTCGTTTAAACTTTAAAAGAGTTAATATTCGCTCGAGAACTTTGTATTGTAGAACTAATGAATAAGTTTAAACTCATCGGAAATCCAAGCTCGAGCTTGTAATTAACATAAGAACAAGTAAAGTAAGCTACCGGCTACACAAGGTTCTCAATCCACATTTTTTAGCATTGCATCGAATAATTATAATAGAAGCGGAAACTGAGTACATATAGTTTTTACGGTAACATAAAACCAGCCAAAGGGGACCAATAAGTCGTTAAGTTCAAGCATTGAAAATTGTCAAAAAGGGTATACTTTGTGCAAATGTTTGTAACATGCAGAAGGAGGCGTGGGAGATACCATAAAGTATATATATTCTGGCTCGGGATCTCTAATCGAGTCTATTCTGCCCTGTCTATCTGTCTGTTCGTCTGTCCGTCAGTCCGGTTGAACGTCGACATCTCAGCTATTAAAAAAGGTAGAGACTCCAAATTTGGCATGAAGGTTTGGCATGAAGGATCTGTCCACAGATCAAGTTTATTTAAAATTTTTCATGTCATGCCTGCCGCCTCTGAAAATCAATATTTTAATTTTACAAGACGATTTGAAAGATGTGTTCATGTATTCTGACTTTATTCCTTTTTTATCCGACTATAATATCTATCTTTTTTCCAAACTTCAATTCGATCGAACAATAAAAACAGAAAGTTTAAAAGAATCACACTAAATTGTTGGGTCCGTAAAAAACGGAAGTAGGCGATCGCGAAGCGAGAGCGAGAGCGCCATCGGTGGAGAATAATTTGAAAAAATACGCATATTTATAAATGATAAAATTTAACTAAATTACACCAGAATATTGGTCGAAGGGTATCCTGCTGTCGCGTGCATCTCGAATCACAGTTTGTAAACCTTTCTTGATATGACACTTACATTTGATCTTCGATATACAATAATACAAATTTCACTTTCCATATTTCAGCTGTATTAAATGCAATCCTTACGAGTCTTATAAGTGCAATATAGAAAGATGTGCAAAATGCTGTTGGACGACCATAAAAATTTCAAATATTTATATGCTTGCAGAGGGTATATTAATTATAGCCAGGCACCTTAGGAGAAATCTGCAACCACATAGTATATATAATCTGAATAAGCATTAATAGGGAAATCGACCTAGCTCTGTCTGTCCAAGCCGGATTGGATTGATATATCGTACAGCTGGCATTCAAATTTATTATATCGGACTTTTTCTATGCATAAAATATGTATGTTGAAATCTCATCAAAACCGAACCTCTATAACATACACATGACGGTTTTTGAATGAAACTCAGATTTGGGTTTCGATAGAATTAATTAGTGTCAAGCTAAGTTAGACAATTATCGACGTAAATTTTTTGTATCTTATTAAATTTAAACAATTATTTTCTATATTATAGGAGCAATCAGAGTAGATTAATACCTGCAGGAGTAGCAAACCTTCGGCATACCGAAAACAGCTTTTCGTTTTGATTTTTCACTAATTTGTACTCACTTTTAGTTATACTCCGAATTACACAAGCACTTTTGCTGAAACTACTTACTATAAGACATCACAAAAATAATTCACAGAATAAACAGGTTCTATAAACAGGAAAGTATATATTCAAAGAAATTATATTTATCAACAAGCCTTAAACAGTTATCGAGCTTCAACGGCCTGGTAAAAATGCAAGTTTGGAAATATTGTAAAAACGTTCTCAATTTGATACAGTTGGAGAGATGAAAATAATAATCTTCCATGGAAATTTTGATTTCATGCAAAAATGTCGGCATTTTGATCTGTATGGTCTGCAGTTTACCCTTTGACAAATACGTATGTTACCAAATATTATCTGACATTACTATTTTTCATACAAAAGTACGTGAAAACCCAAAGATAGTTGAACAAACTTCACATTCTGAGAAATTTTACCGATTCCAATAAAGTTTCTTTTCCAGACAGCAACCATGAAATATAAATATGTCTTACGATTAGAAATGGAACTCGAAATTTGTTCTCAGAAACTCTTTGTCATATAATCAAGTTAGTTCTTCCACAAACTACCATATATACAAATGTAGACAAGATATATATTCCAAACACTGAGTCTTTCAAAAATAACGGCGTTTCTCGATGTAGAATTGAATAACCCCATGAAAACTGACTTTTACAGCTGATTCACGTCTCAGTTTCGAGTTAAGGTCTGTTCGGTGTTGATAATTATAATGTGGGCAAGTTAAATGTTCCGCATATGGAACGTATTACATAAGCTCGGTTTATCTTCATCGTAGAGTTCGCTGGCCTGAGTTAGTTCTGCTTTTCTCTCTGCCCCTCCTCACCTGGTAGTGTTCCAGCATCGACTGCAATTGTGCAACTTTGCGAGGCAAGTTCTAAATGGGAAAAACTCGTTTGCAAACCCCTCGCGAGTTCGGTTAAATTTAACATTTTATTAGCGACTCACACCTGGTACGGTCGCAGCAGGTAGCGGGCAGCGGGCAGCAACGACAACTACCTCGTTCTGCTCGCTTTCGCCTGCTTTTCGCATTTGGTAATCATAATAAAAACAGCACCGACGCCGACGTTAGCAGAGGCAGTTCCGTCGTCGCCATCGCTGCCAAGTTCACTGCCCTCGAATTGTGTTGAACTGATTCGGGCTTACGATTCAGACGAAACGCACAGATCTTTCCACTGGTCCCCTTACAATTTGCATTGAAATTGGGTTAAGCGTGGCCAAGTAACGTGAGACAGCTCCGAGAACCTCCACTTGGTCCACAGCGAATGAATCGTTGCGTGATCCACGGGCAGCCCCAACTCGTCCGGAGGTTGCTTAATCGGGGCAGGTCCCATTGCGCGACAGTCAACAAGACAAGAAAAGTCAATTAGGCACGGCCCAAATGTCAATCACGTTAGCCAGTGTGGAAACCTGTTAACATTTTCAATGACTTTGAACTCTTTGGAGTCGATTGTTTGCATTTCCATATTGATTGTTTGCTTGACCCATTTGCGTGGAGCACTTGAGCCCACGCCACTTCCACTTTCGTTGGAGCGCGACTTTCTTCAGCGATTGCCACAACCAGTGTGGACGGTGTCGAATTGTTTCTTAGGTTGGGCTTGGGCCAAGCCGAGCCCTAACTGCTGTCGTTAAAGCTTGTGGGATTTGACAAAAACCGATCCATCGCCGCAGCGTCGCTGTGTAACCAGTTTAATGCCGACGTTGCCGACGTTGCCGCCGACGGTAGCGGCGCTGTCGACGTTAACGTTTCTGCCGCTGTCTGTTCTTGGCGTCGTCATCGTCGTCGTCGATTCTCGATTGGCCTTTTATAAAAAGTCTTTGGCCAACTTTCTTGAGCTTCATTCGCGTTTCGGGCGCGATCGTGACAACGTATCGAATCAAGTGAGAGAGAAATGAAAGTAGCAGTCTTCTTGCCACTTCTGCTGGCTAGCGTTGCCAGCGTGTGGTCGCTTCCTACGGCTGCAAAGGACGCTCTCCCAGGTTCGTTTGCCAGTGAGGCATCACAGCTGATCGCCACGCAGCTGCTGAAATATAACAAGGATATCGACGCCAACCAAGTGCATTCACCACTCGGTGTCGCTGCCATTCTGGCGGTACTGGCGGAGGCTTCGCAAGGTGAGACCTATGACGAGTTTTCTAAGGTCTTTGGTTTTCCCAAGGAGCGCAGTGAGCTGAGAGAAACCTTCGAGCGGGTTCTGGCTAGATATCAGAACCGCGATGCTGCCGTGGCGCTGCCTTCATTCCAGACCTGGTTCTATGTATACCGCAACAACAGCGTGCGCGAGGATTACAAGCAGCTGCTGGAGCGATACTACCACGTCGAAGTGAAGGACATTAGTCGGCAAGAGTTCGATTGGAGTGAGCCGAATACCTCGTTGCAACTGGAGGGCGGAGACGTGGAGGGTGGCATTATCACTGAGCCAAGCAACAGCAAAGATGTAATCGGTTTCGAGACACTGAAGCGCATAAACCTGGACGATGATTCTCCCAGCACGATCAGCGATACCTACGGCGAGGAGGTGCTCAACAAGGAAGCATCTAAGTTCGATCGCGAGGTGGATGATAAACAGTATGTGGAAAAACCAGTTGCACTGGCCGAAGCAGAGTTGCAACTGCAACGTGACTCCGAACCCGAGAGGGAGCTGACCACAGAGGAGACGGCGACAACCGAAGCGGACAGCACGACGAATGCGCCAGTGGAAAAACAAGAAAAACCAGCTGAGATCGCCCTGACCGTCGAGGAAAATGTGGCCGAGAACAAGCAGAACAAACGCAGTGAAGGCAAACTGAGACCCAGCGTGGAGGAAAACGAGACGGTGCAGGAAGACGAGAAGCTGCGCAAGCAACTCAACGAACAAGGCATCAACAATCCGGCGCTAGTGACCGCCAGTGAACCCGAGAAGGTGCGTCTGCCTCTGCAGAAATTGGAGAATGTTGTCAAAACGATCGTCAAGGAGGGCGCCGATGAGATTATGATTGCGCTGGAGTCGCAACTGGGTGCGGCTGCTCGGGTAACCCAACTAGGTCATTTAGTATTTCCATGCTTTCTAACTCGACTTTCTACCTCTTCTTCTTTCTGATTCTACATCGCTTTTGTAGGCTAACGGTGCTCGAAGCCTGTTCCGCCAGGACGACATCGCCTCTGCTCTGAGTGCCAATTCCATTACAGGTCGCACCATCGGCTCCAAGTCAAAGATGCTGCTCTTCAACGGACTCTACTTTCATGGCAGCTGGGCGCAACCCTTCTACCAACTGCGCGACGGTAGTGACGAGTTCTTCTTCATGACCAACGAGGACGCCGTTAAGACGCCAATGATGCATTCCCGAGGCAAGTTCCGTGTTGCCGATGTGCCGCATCTGAAAGCGCGCCTGCTCTCGCTGCCCTATGAGAACGCTAAGTACAGTCTGTGCATTGTGCTTCCCAACGATCCGGAGGGTCTTGGCGACGTGATCGCGAAACTCCAGCCCAGCGATTACAAGTATGCGCACGAGCATATCGAACTCAAGGATCTGCATGTCACACTGCCCAAATTTCAAGTAGAGGAGACCTCGCGCTCCGAGTCGATGCTCAAGCAGTTAGGTCTGAAGCGTCTCTTCTCCCGCACTGATGCCCAGCTGGGTCTGCTCACCGACGACGAGGATGTGCATGTCGATGAGATTGTGCAGTTTGTGAATGTGCGTGTGGACGAGGGAGGTAGCAGCGCCAACTCTCTCTCTGCTGCTACAACTCTGGCTCGTTCCCCGATCACTGCCGACACGCTTCCCGTCCCCGAACCGGAGCCCGAGCCTGGCGTCGAGCGCTTCGATGTAAACCATCCTTTCGCCTACTTCGTAATAGATTGCGAGAATCAGTTTGTCCTCGCCTCCGGCAAGGTGTATGCCCCCGAGTTCAAGGACGAGCTGCCGCCCGTCTCCATTGAGGTGGAACTGGAACAGTCCTAAATCTCATACACACATCCACACATCGCCAGTAGCCCGTAGGTTTCATAACGAATTTTCACCGATGCGCCTCTCGTGCAATATCTATACTTTTAAGTGCTCATAAGCAATAAACGAGATTTTCATTTTCCACAAAAAAGCGATGTTTTTCAGTTTTCCCAGCCACTTGAGCCTGTGCGTCCATTTGCTGTGCAATCAAAACAACAATTAATTCGCTTACTCGCCGACTCCCAACAACAACAGGGAGAATAACAACAACAACAGCAAGGACAGCCACGGAATTGGAAGATCAACCCTCAGGATTCAATTGTCTGTCCGTAATATGAAATGTATCTGGCGGCTGGCATCGCTAATTTCCGTGCAGCAAATTTGTCATTGCATTCAAGTCTATGCCGGGGGTTGGCATCTGCGTGCGTCTGCTTTGTTGACTTAGCTCAAAGTTCCATCAATTCTCAGGCTGCTCAAGCGAAAGGCGCATCCGACACGTGCCCCTGTTGGCAGGCCTGGCGAATCGGACAGAACTCTTCAAGTGGTCAATGGGCTGCAATTAAAAGTCTCATTAGAATGCGCAGTGATGTCTTCCTCTGGTCTGGACGCCATTTTACTAAAGGTGCACCAAGTCCAGCGCCGGATGACAGTCAAGGCACACGCCTAGTCTAACAACAACAAGCGAAATGTATCTACAGACGAAGACGCAACGGGAGCCAGCAGAAGAGAGGGATTGGGAGAGTGGGGTTGGCGCCAGGCTGGCGGGCGCCACAAAGCAGAGGTAAAAACAGGAGTAAATGCGTGCCATGATTACAGTGATGACGACTGCCACCCCAGGCAGTGTGCCGGTGCCCGGCTACGGAACAAGAGGGGTGCAGACGGGCAGATCGAAGCAGCCCGATGCTGCCGCCACCAAAGCAGACGATGATGTTTCATCTTTTCCACATGAAAACTCACGTAACAAAAATTATGATAATCATAACTTTTTTTCTTGTCTACTCGGAGTGGAACGGAGGTCGGCACAGGGAAAGGAAGCGAGAGAGGCAGTCTGTGGACCTTTGTTTTGTTAGCCACTGGACAAAGGAGACGCTAGCGCCAACGTTGCCGCTATCGCGCTCGTCGTCCAAGGTATTTTTGGGCCAAGCTGGCGTCTAGTTTTTGTCTGGCCGTCGCTTTATTTTTATTAAGTCGTGCATATAAATCAATGTTGCTTGATATGCAGAACAGCTCAAAAGGTATAAAAGATTTATAAGGTTGTTTCTTCACTTTCCTTTTAGCCCTACTGTCAACCCGGTTAAGCATTGTTTAACATAATTTCATGCACAAATTTGGATACAAAACGAGTTGCTTTTCTCTCGCTGTTCTCAAATGGTTAAGAAATTGGCGAATTAAGATGAGATTCGGTTAGTTCTTTAGCTGCTATGAGGGAGAGAGTATCGGAGCACACACACAACTATAACTAAACCGAGCAGCCATAAATCCATCCAATTACAATACATCAAAGAGAAACATTCACTCGATGGTAATTTCAACAAAGCGACACACAATGTCTAAAAGATTTATTGCGCTGCCTCAAGTCTAATTACAAGTTAAGTTCGTCGAATTAGGAATGCGCAACAAGTGTGGGAAATCGCTGGAAAATTTTCGAACGGAAAACCAACCAGCTGTTTTCCGGGAAAATCTAAACCGAAACAAGCTGAATTTGAAATGTTGCAGGGCGCACAAAGAATCTTCCTCACCCTCAAACGACGTTGACATTTGCGGCGTGAAGACGAAGTAAACACATGTGTCTGCCGAATGGAAATGGGAGTGGAGATTGAGAAGGGGAACCATACAAAGCTTGGATGTGGGTGTTAGGAAATCGAAACCACAAAAAAAAAATACAATTCAAGAAACTTTCAAATATATTTCTTATATATAATATATATTAAAGGGGTAGTCCTACATTCACTAACAATAAGACTTAAGGATTTATTTGAAACTGGTTGCAGTTAGAACTCGGCAAAAGCCTCTTCATGCCGATTGGTCTTAGCCTTTGCCTTTTGCCGACCCTCGGACTGCTTGTCGAAGTTGGATATGTCCTCGGCATTTGAGATGACCGGAACGTAGGGAGCTGCTATAGTCTGATTGAGCATTGGTATCCATTCGATTTCCTGAAACCACTCGTGTTCCTTAATATCTCGATTGCCACCGATCAAGTTGCCAAAACTGCAGGAGATGTTTTATATCACCTTTATAAGATTAATGGACTATCCTTACCGTTTGGATAGATCAACTTGAAGCAGGTGGTCTACCAGATGACGGAGTGGAGCGGAGAACGAGCTGGGCATTTTGTAGTCTGCCTCACAGATCTTGTTGTACATTACCATGACGTCGCGATTGTGTGTTGCAAAGGGTGAGTGACCGCTAACGAATTCGAAGATGAGTACTCCAAATGCCCACCAGTCCACACTCGTACCATAGGGCCTCGACTGTATGATTTCAGGCGGCAGATACTCTGGTGTACCACACAAAGTCATCGTGCGAGTTTCCACCTTCTACAGCTCAAAGAACATAGAATCAGATCACGTAGTATTAAGTAGAGCGCACAACCACCTTAGCGAACCCGAAATCTGTAACCTTTAAGTATCCATTCTTTTCCATCATTATATTTTCTGGCTTTAGGTCACGATACAGTAAACTGCAATTGTGTAAATACTCCAGGGCCAGAAAGACCTGTGCAGCATAGAACCGCGCCTGTTTTTCGCTGAATTTTCGTTGTCTGAACGAAGAAGGGGAAGAAGGAAGTCAATTACTAGAGGGAAAACGATAAGCAATTCAACTGTGATACTCACTTGCGATGGTAAGTAAAAAGCTCTCCTCCCAGAACGAGAGGAATTATCAGATATAAGCTGTCGTTGTCCTTGAACGATGCCACTAATTGGATGGTGAAAGGAAATCGAATCGAGTTAAGAACCTTCTTCTCATTCATTGTGTGCCCAACCTGCTTGGTCTTAATGATCTGATCCTTGCTCAACTGCTTGGATGCAAAGTAATTGTCACTGTCCTTCTCCTTCACCAGAACCACTTTTCCAAAGGAGCCTGCACCCAGTGTCGCCTTAATGATATAGTTATCGAGCCCAATCGATTGAGAAGGTGTATTTCGACTGAACCTCTTGTTAAAGTCTTCTTTTAACTTATTAAGTATGACTGCATAATCAACTTTTGGACTGAAGTATTGCTGTTCTGTTGTGGAAACACGGCCCATTCTTCTCGAAAATCAAAATTCGTTCTCAAATAAGCTAGAAACAATCACGGAACACTATAGCAATTTTGAATTTCTAAATAATTGCATAACAAGAAGTTTGACGTAAAAGATGAGAGCTATACGATATCAACTTGAAATCATACTTAAATCAGTAATATGGATGTACGACATAAGTAAAGTATTTGGACGATAATTTAAAAATTCTTAAACAACTCTGAATGCCGATTTATTTTAGACTTAACTCTTGATTTGGTTTCAAAGTTTTCAAAGTTCGACAAATCTTCGATATCAGATAAAGTGGGTATATAAGGGGGATTAATCTCCTGGTTGAGCACCATGTACCAATCGACGCCCTGAAACCACGCGTGATTTTTAATGTCGTTGGAGCCTTCAGCAGAGTTACCTAAACTGAAGAAGAATACTTAAGTCGTGACACAAGTAATCTTAACCCCTTGAAGCAATTGTAAAGAAAAGAGCTTACCGTTTTGTAGGATCCACCTGCAGCAAACCATCGAGTAAACTTCTTAATTGCGCCGTAAAATACGAGGGCATACGCATTTCACCCAAGCAAATTTTAGAGTACATAACGAGGACGTCACGATTGTGTATTGCAAAAGGCGACTGACCCACTACAAACTCATACAGGAGGACACCGAATGCCCACCAGTCAATGCACTTATTGTACTGCTTCAATTGAATGATCTCAGGCGCTAGATACTCTGGGGTACCACACAGCGTCGACGTACGACTATCGACCCGCTACACGAGGTTGTTCGAGGTTAATCACTTCTGAAGGGGATATCTACTAATTTCCTACCTTTGTGAATCCAAAATCAGTTAATTTTATATATCCACGAGCATCCAGCAGAATATTCTCGGGCTTCAGATCGCGATAGATCAGGGTCATATGATGCAAGTACTCTAGAGCTAGCAGGACCTGGCACCCATAAAAGCGAGACTGTTTTTCATTGAACTTACGTACTCTTGGCCAAGGGAGGAGGTCTGAGACTATTATAGGCATGGTTAGCTTGAGGTAGATACTTACTTGCGGTGGTAGGTAAATAGTTCGCCGCCATTGATGAATGGTAGCACCAAATACAAATAGTCAAAGTCTTTTGTGGAGTCTATCAAATGCACTAGAAACGGAAAGCGCACCGAATTGAGTACATGTTTCTCATTATGAACATGGCTGATCTGCTTCAATCGCACCAGTTCATCCTTGGACAACATCTTTGCGGCATAATAGTTTTTTCCATTCTTCTCTCGGACTAACATCTGAACGTGGGAATAAACCACTCATTAGAGGAAGAGTCGAGGAGAGACGTGTTACTTGGATGGATTAGCTTACCACAGTCCCAAAGCTGCCATTTCCAATTACGGCACGTTGTACGTACGCTTCCAAATTGGTATATGGTGACGATTCCTGGTTGTGCCAACGTGCTTCAAAGTCTTTCCTCAGATTGTTTAGTATGGTATTGTAATCTTCTTTAGAATTAAATTGCTGCATACGGAATGCGGGGCTTTCTACATTTTCCTGAGTGAAAAGATAGGTACACGGCGGAAATATGTGATAGCGCTTTTTTGTGTTAAACAAATAATTTTAATGCTTCCGAAAAAAACAAAAGCTAGAAAACATATTTGTGTTGGAGTGCTCAGTTGTTTTTTCTTGACGTGGAGACCGAAGCTTCTCTAACTAATCGGCCACGGCTTCACAAAATTTGGCCAAGGTATGACAAATTCGTCTGTTTGCCCCACGTGGCCACATGAAATGCCAATTTCCTGCCCCCTCCAGACAATCACACCCACACACAAACGCTCAAATACTCTCACACGCACACAAGCACACGTTCGCACATACACACACAAAGTCTACATATCACCGTCACCGTCACCGACCACGTCAACATCAGCTTCAACCTCGGCCTGAGGTCCGACTTCTTGATGTGTCCTGGAAAAGTAAGAAAAATTACAAAACGTCCACTTGATAAATGATGTTAACCAAGATTACATAAGTTGGTAATTTTCTAGTACATTTATTTCGACATGTCAACTAGTCAGTTGGAGCTCGCCGAACTCGCCGACATTTTGCAGTTGGCATGTGATGATGGACATGTGTGGGTCGTCTCGTCTCGTCTCGTCTCATGTCGACACGGAACGAGCCTGTGACTGCGATTGATGCCGATATGAACCAACAGGATGTTACGGTTTACGGAGGGGCTTTTAAGGTAACTGTCGAGCATCCCGTTATTGGCCATTCTGGCCATGTGGTCATTCAGCCTGGCTCTTCTTTATGTTGTTGTTGTTGTTTCTAAATTGACAATTAATCATTATCTTAGAGAGTTTGTACGACGATACTATCATTGCCTCTACTTGAGTCAAGCCAGATAGTTCTGTGACAGAGCCACTTCGGGTTGAGTGTCCCTGCCAGGAGGTGGGAATTTGTGAAAATAGGTTTCTAAATATGTCTTGCGTAGCACTAATGTGACGGCATTTATTTAGGGTAGAAGTTGATCATTGATTGAGCTACTGTTAACCGGACAGGGAGAGACAAAGGTTAAACTGCGAGAAGGATTTCCAGCAATTTATTTCGAAATCAAACCTGGAACTGGGTAAAGTTACAACTACTTCTGCCTTAAAACTATGTTCCTGCTGAAAGTGAACAATGGAGTCAGCTCCATAAATTTAATATACTAATTCTTTCACCCTTTCTCCGTCTATTCTCACACATCCAGTGCATGCAAATATTGTTTTTAATTCACTTAAAACAATGAAAGAAGTCACGTACTTAACATAACGCAAGTGTGTCCCATTCTCCCAGCTTTCACTTGCACTCTCTCTATCTCTCTCTCTCTCTTGGTGTCTTTCTCATCACTGCTATCTCAATCTCGCCAGTAAATTAGAAATCGTGCAAAAACTAAACAATATCACTTAGAATGAGCCACCAAGCCCAAGCTCTAAGCAGGGCTCATTTAACTTCTAGCCACAAAAGAAGCCTCCATCTCTCCACCGCCTTTCTCTGGCTCTCGAGCTTCTCTCTCTCCCCCACAAGATAAACTCTAGCGGGCTAAGATATGTTAACGACTGCAATAAATAAACGGATAATATCAGGCGTGCTAGAGCCTCCATAAATACATATTCCACATATCCCAAGCCCGCTGGCCTCCAGTTTTGGCTCTTGGCGCTGGACTCGCTCGGAGATGCGCCCGCTAAGCGGCCCAAGACCAGATTAAGTCGTACGCACACGTTCCGCTCTGGGCTGTTTTTTCTGGCCCGCTTTGGCAACACTTAAAATTCATTAGCTGTATTAGAAGACGTTCCGCCTGCCCTCTCAGCTGCTGCTCCACTTGGCTTATGCAAAGTAATTGACGCCCCGATGAACTGTTGACACGCGTGGCATTTGTCTCGGGCCCAGCTCCAGTTTGCTAATATTTGGTTTAGTTATCAGTGCCATTTTTCGGGCTTAAGTAGGTAAAAGTGAAAGCGCATGAGCATGTGTGTGTAATGTGGGTTGAGAGTAGTATACAAAATGGCCAAATTCAATTATGCTGAAAGGTTTTCGGCTTGTCCGTCTCCGGGACCGGGACTCGTTCATTGCCCACATTTGCGAACAGCCCTCGCCATTAGTGCTAATCTCTCGGCACAATCGTGAATGAATCATGGCACACTTTGGCTGCGCCTCCTGCCACATCCCGCTGCCCGCTGCCTGCTGCCTACTGCATACCGCTGACCGGAAAATGCATTCAAAGTGCACAGTTCAACGAACAGCAACAATGTCTCCACCACGTTTGCCACGTTTTGCTGTGCAAAAGGTGTAACTAATCCGCAGGCCTTGTGACTTTTGTCCTCCGTTGATTTCATCCTATGTCGTTTTGTCGCCGAAATCACAAACCACCGATCCGCCCTTCCCCGCCTGCCCGTGCGAAACCCTTTGCGAATGCCAACGGTTTCCAGTCAATTCCACCCCAAAACGCAAATTCGACCTGCCCGCTGCGTACCGTAATGTGTAGCATCTTCCACCTTCAATCATCGATGATGCCTGGCAGCGCCTGCCATTGTGTCCCCTGTCCAGGCGATGTCCCGTGTAATCCGCTGATTTGGCCAGCCACGTTGACAGAGCCAACGCCCTGCTCCGCGGGTGGCAGCACACGCGTTGACATTTGCAGCTGGCTGCCTCTTTCACTCGTGAAGTAAGCGGAACAAAAAATACCATAAAAATATTATTATCATTATTTTAATACGCATTTACAATAGTTATATTGTCAGCAGTCCAGCGCCATCGCAGTCCTGCACGAGGTTTTGACTTGCACTACCTTTTGTCCCCATGGACGATCCCTATAAATCAGCTCTGGTCCATTGATGGTATCTGCACGATAAATCAATTGAAAATGACATCAGGTTCCACTGTGTGTGCTGACAAATAGTGGACCCAGTGACGCCTGCATCGTACACCGGTATATTGTGAATATACACGTATAGTAATTGTGGATCTTATATTTGAATCAAATAAAGTACTCATCGAGGCACGATATTCCTAGGCGCCAGATCTGACAAGTGATCCTTATAGATCTCGACGAGTTGAGATCAAAAAATTGAGAACAAATTTTCTGATTTTGGCTTAGTTTACGAGATATAGGCTTTGAAAAGGTCTGATTTCCCATATAAAATCTCAGACGAAATGATATGGTACTGATTGATATGATATGATTAAACCATATAAAAACCAAAAATTCAGGCTCCTTTGGAATACTGAAAGTTTTATACCTTTGCTGGTTCTTATATCCTCCGATCATACCAATACTATTTATATATAATGGTGCAGAATTTTATTGAATTGTATATATTTAATAGTATGACTTAAACCTGCATTTAAACCTATTATTCCTATGACAGCAATGTTATAGTGGTCCGATTTTGATAAAATGTTATATGCATATAAGTAGTAAATTTGGTTACAATATCTTAAAAAATAACAAAAACCGGCCGATAGTTTGTTTGGCAGATATACGATATATCGGTCTGATCCCGCTCGTTTCGTCTTATTTACAGCGTGCAGCAATAAAAAGCATGTGTGCCAAGTTTCATTAAGATTGTTTCAAAACTGAAAGACAAGTTTGCGTTGCAACAGACGGCGCGTCAGTCGTATTAAGTGTGACCAGATTACTTAAATACTAGAGTGCCATTTTTGGTATTTGAATGTATATAAATGTAAGGCTTTTTTAGGTGCATATTTCCACAACATCGTATATCGGGATATGTAATCTAAGAATCTTGGTGTAGACATTAATCTATATATATATATATATATATATATATATATATATATGTAATCTATATTTATCTCTATTGAATTTTTGAATCTCTACTAAGATTTCTCTTGGTGTAGTTATTTGCATTCTAAACAATTTTGCGAGCACAACTGAATACTGAGTGGAGCACGGTAGGTGAGGGGCGAGTGGTGCTCAATGCAAGCTTTTTGAAAATCGCTTTGGCAAATAATGAAAGTTAAACAATGCTGGAGAAAAACAATTGCTACAATTTTAACATTTGCCATAAATAAACATGAGCCGGTGGCATTTCGCTGCTGCAGTTGCCGTTGCTGGCAGGAAATGCAAAACGCTGCACATTTTATTGAAATTCAATTAAAGTCGTATTTCAATAATTGGACACGCATGGTACGCATTTCCGTGCCGAACGATTTCTAAATGCCGCTCAAATTTATGAGTTTTTCGATTTTGGGCCAATTGAAATGTTGCCACTTGGCCATTGTCCCGCTGCTCTGTCGTCCCGTTTAGCCAAGGGAAACGGAAATTGGTGCAAAATTGAAGCCCCTGTCCCTGTCGCAGCCCGCTCCTCCTCCAACCCCTTGTTGAACTCCATCAGGGAAAGCTAGGGTGCATTAGGCTGCAAGTTGTTATCAGTTAGCTATCACCCTCGTGCTGCTTGTCCAGCTCTGCCTGCGGGCTTCCCACCAACCACCCATCCGCTCCCTTCTTTCCCTTCTCTCCTGTAACCCCAGTTACTCGCTCACGTTAAGTGTGCAAAATTCTGCGTGATTTGTGCGAATTTCTTCGCATTGGAACTCAGATAAAAGTCACTGTTCAGCGAAGGGAGGTTGCAGTCGGAGGGTTGCTAAGTTTTCCCAAATTGTTGTTGCTGTTGTTGTTGTCATTGTTGTTGTTTAGTGCCATAAATTTTTTGCTACTTGTCATATCTGTCTCTCTATTTAGGCACAGCTCATTAAGTTTCCACGGCGTTTCGGCATTCGATTTTTCATCAGATTTAAAGACTTCCCAAGATGCGAACATGTGTTCCAAATACTCTTCTCTCTCTCATTTATACAAGAACGCACGCTTCAGTCAGTATTAAGCAATACAATTTTTCATTTACATTGTCGTTATAATATTTTTTTTTAATTTTTCAGAAACTAATGCATTTATATACGATTCGTTGATGAAATTCTTCAAAAAGCTGTTGTCGAAATATCACATATAAGTTATTGAGAGTTCATTTCATGTGGAAAGTAACAAGAAATCTATAAGGTGTAATGTAAATATCTTCAAGATATTTCACTTAACACTGAAAATAGATTTTTCATAATTCCGTCACGCATAATTCCCGTCAATTATCGCGGGATCTGCAACGCATAAATGACGAAAATATCTTGCGTTCAAGGTATTCCGGAGTTCTCCGCACAGCTCAACTTGAGATGTGTTCAAAGCAAAACAAGTCGGAGACGTCACCCTGGCCAGATGACAACATGAATGATGCTATCCGTAGGCGGAAAATACTCATACGATCGCACTTGGAAATGGCAACGCTGCGACAAGTTTTGCACAGTGCGGCATTTAATTTTGACATGCGTGCGATTTGCACGCTTAATTGAGACAGGTGCAACGTGTGAGGGAGAGTAAGGAGCAGAGAACGCTGAGTTGAGGCACTGCGACATGTGTTCGCTGCTGTTGGACAAGCCAAGAGATTTGTCACGGTGCCGCAAGCAATGCTGCGTTTTCACGGGAAGAGCCAACGACGCTCGCCAAATGCAAAATTAACAACCTAATTAATACCTCACCCTATCGCAGGCACCTCAACATCCGCCCATTCGCTCAATCCACCTCCCATCCACCTAGGCAGCTGCCCCAAGAGTATTGCTGATAGAACCTACACATGTAAACTATAGCGAAGAGTATACGACGTCGGATTGTCGGCGCTGTCAGGCCAAGTGCGGGTGCTAAATTTAATTGATGCAGTGCAGCACGTTGCTTTGTCTAATACCAATAGCAAACCCTAACCCGAACCCGATGCCTAGCCCGGACCGCAAACTAACTAACGGCCAGCGGGCGGTTGCTGTCAAAGTCAGCTGCTGCTGCTGCTGCTAGCTGAAAACGGCTAAAAATGCCAAATTGACTGCTGGTCGGCTTTGGCTTTGGCTCATATTAAAGGCGTTTGCGGTTTGCAGCTCGCAGCTCTTGCTGGACGTTTATTGAACATTTTTACTTGCGGTTTCCGACGTAACGGACGCACAGAAAGCCGGCTCAGAAGAGGGGCAAGTCGGGACGGGACAGGGAGCCGGTCAACTGGCGGGCACTTTTATTAATTTCGGCAGGCGCGTTCTCAATTTCACGCAGAGTTTAAATGCAAATGGGATTTGCATCTTGCGCAAACCTTTCGCAAGCCGCAGATTTGCTGGCGAGTTTGGCGAGACGAAGCCCGAGCGAAATTGGCCAAAATGCGTTAAATGCAAATTGGATAAGAAGTCGTGTCCGGGCCACAAGCAGCAAGCGCGATATGCCATGTGGCTGCCAAGAAATGAAACAAAGAAGAAAAAAACGAAGGATGGAAAATGGAGAACTGAAGCGAGTAGCTCAAGGATATCCGCGAGGATATCGCACTCGCACATCACATGATGGGCGGGCCGAGGCCGAGGCCGCTGAGTCGGAGTCGGAGGCCGCGTTTCGTGTTCATTTCCAAATGAAAGCGGCGACAAACTTTAAAGTGGATTACGTTTGCCGCTCACATCTCAGCCGCATCCCAATCCCGATCCCGCCCCGCCTGCACCCGCCACCTTGCCTGCTATCTGCGCTCACTCGTGCTCGCTATCTGCGGCCGCATGTCCTGGCGCTGCGCTTTGCAACATAAATCCGTGAGTTTTGCGCGCAAATTTATGGCGCCTGCGACACTCCGCTCAAACTTTGCTGCCAACGGCGGCGCTCAGGATGAGCTCGGCATTGTTGTATTTATGACCGCGACATGACCTGCTACTGCTCCTGCCCAGAGTCCTGGTGTGGGGGCGACTGCCTCTGAAAGTGTTGCGCGTACGTGCAACTCGGCCTCAAGCCGCAAGTCTTAAAACTGCCGCTCGGAAATTGGATTTGCTCTCGCGCTAACAGGGGAATCTCCAAGCTGCTGTTTGCCGCCTGTCAATTTTACTTTTTTAAGCGCAATTTATGTCTCCTCCTCGGGCGCTGCGCCTAATGAGCAACCCACAACAGCGCTACCCTCCCGCCTCCACAGTTCTTCTGCCTTTTGTCCAGTCGAACTGAACAGCCCGTTGGCAGCTTGCCCCGGCAACCAATCGAAGTTAATTACGTGGAACAGCGCGCAGTTACAGCGACTGCCAGAGTGAATGCTACACTAACAATTTACATGTACCACACATAGACACACACATACACACGTTCGCAAAAAAGAAATCCATTTCATTGCCGAAAATCAATTCAACCGGATGCATAGCGTCGCTGGCGACTGCTGACCCCTGCCCGCTGTCCGATTCGAGCTGCCCAGTGTCCATACGCTTGCCAGGATGTCAATTGTGATGGTGCGCGTTTTGCTTATGGCTGCAGAATCCCATTTGGGCTGCTTGCCGTTGTTTGCGCAACGTCTCAGGGCAAATGGACAGCCGAAACGTAGTCATAATTATTGTTATGTTAATAGAGAGGACTCGTCAGGATCAGGATATGGCACAGTCCAGCCGGGGGTGCTGGGAACGCGTGTGGGCGGGCCGATTGATTTTTACGTTATGTGTTTGCTCTGCGACTTTACATAAAAATGGATAAGTTTGGCCCATCCCTATAGGCAATGTACAGTTATGTTTGAGTTTGGGCTAAGCGCCCGCTAGTATGCTACGAATCTCAGATCCCGTCGCCCATTAGCAGCAGCCTCTTCAGCGAGTGGGTGAAGGGGCGTGGCAAACACTCTCCTCTTTTTTGGGCAGCACATTCGCCACTGTGCTTGCCTCACCGCCCGATAGGTGTGACACATCGTGTGATTGATGAAATGTAACACCAGAATGGCACCGAGAGAGGGAGAGGAAAAGAAAAGGGGCAGCAGAAGTAGCAGCAGCAGGAGAAGCAGCAAGCCTGCGGACCACCAGCTAATTTCCACATTTTTCACATTTACGAAGACAAATTGAGGTGCGAACTTGGGTCGAGGCAATAAAATTGCCGAATATCAAAACAACAAAATCTTTACACAACAGTCGACCATAAAAAGCGGCCCACTGCGGAAGGGTTCGAGTGCCACGACGCCTGTGTGCTGTGCTGTGCTGTGTGGTGGGGGATAGGGGAAAGGAGAGAGGGGAGGGAACACATTTGACACAGACGCTTCAAAACGTCGCCCGAGACAGTTGGGCTGACAGTTCCAGGCGGCCGAGCGAATGCCAATTGTTTTTCGATTTCGCCGCTTAAAAATGCGCAAATCCGTGAGCGAAGCGTAACTGAACGGGGGCAGGGCAAGAACTGGGGACGGGTTGGACTTGGGCCCATTGTAGAACGCAACTATAGCAAGCGATAAAACTCAATATCTACAACGATAAATTTTCAAGCGGCACACACACACACACACACTCGCAGACACACGCGATACAGTTGCACACACATCTGGGGAAACGTGGCGAATCGATGTCGATTTTTTTTGTTCGTTTCTTCGTTTTAGTTTAGTTTTCCATTTCACTTCGTTTTATGTGAGACGCTCGCCAAAAGTTGTCAACGACAATTCGCCAGCCATAAACAAGGCTACCTTCCCCTCCCACTACCTCCATTCTCTCCTCACTCCGTACTGAACCACCAACGAGGCCTTTTCAATAAAACTCAACACCAGCCGCAGACAGTGTTGCCCGCTGCCCATTTCCGCCCCTCCTCCCCCTCCTGCTCCCCTCACCCTGACCTGCCATCGTTTCTATTAGCATAATGTTCCTGTATATGTTGCGACTGATCCGATTTGCCCCGCTCCCCCACGCATGCAGCTACTTCGATTTGCTACAATTTTATTTATTTATTTTTTTTTGTTTCCTTGATTTTTTATTTATTTCAACTCTCTGGAGAGAGTAGAAAGTTAAACATTGCGTCGTAAAAAGTAAATTACATTTTAAATAGTTCCCGATTTATTTCCGTCTGCACTGTGAAGAGATTTCTACAGATTTTATTACCAATTTATGCGCATGTGATAATTGAAAATAGTCGAGGCAGCCTAGAAAGCAGCGTAACCAGTCCAGACAGTTCCCTGGGCTGCGGTGATCATCGATTATGGAGCTGTCTATCGCAGTCAATGTCAAGTCGGTAAACGTGAGATTTGAATTAACAATTCAAAGCCATATCTCGCTGGGATGACGTAGACCCCATCATGTAGGCGACCTGCCCAATGTCACGTCAACGCGACGACCTTGAAAAATGTGCGAAATGAGTTGAGATCCATTTGTATTTTGGCGCCTTGGTTTGTAACAGTTCCCCCAATAACGAGAAATGTGGTTCAAGTGCAGAAATCGCATGGGAACTGCGGAGGGAGGGGAGGGTTGGACTGACAAGTGGTTGGAGGCCATCAGCACTTCAGGCAGACAAAGTGAAAATGCAAATTCTGAAACTCTGCACACAAAAATAGATTGGATTGGATGCTGGACATCTGTTTCGTATAAAAAATGGAAATTAAAATCAAAATCGAATTTTCTTCTTTGCACATTCGCCTGACAGACACTTTTATTCTCCCGCCATATCACGATCCCCGCACCCACGCCAGCCCCCTTTCCGGCGTACCGACGTGTCGGGCCAAGGTCGCTGCCGCTGAGCTACTTATTTCCAGCGACTCAAGAGCATACGCACCGCCGCATGATCACATGGATCCACTTCGCCAACGGAGACAGCATAGAGCAGTGCATGCAGATTAAAGGGTACCCGCTCGTTGGTCTTCAGACGACGCCAGCATCGTCGCGCTGCGATCCGCAGCTGCTTGACATTGTTGTTCGGAAAGTTCTTCAGGTATCTGCGGCTGAAGACATCCTTGAAATTGTCGTAGGGTGTGCGACGCAACTTGTGGCCGGTCAGCGCCTGCCAATAGAAGCTGAACTTTTGCATCGAGGTCAGGCAGTCCCAGTCGGCTGGAATACACAACGGTTCCTCGCCAAGCGAAATGCCTTCAACCTGCAGCTTGTGCAGCGTCCGACTGCAGCACTCCAGCTGAGCCAACTGCTTGCGGGTCAGCTTGTTCACAGTGTTGAATGGCTTGAGACTATCGCAAATGTTTATACAGGTCCGAGGCCTCTGATCTTGCGATTCATCTGGGTTCTCGCAATTCGATTTCTTCTTTTTCTTACATGGCTCTTCATTGCAGCACTCCACGTTATCTGGAGATACTTTACGTGTTTCACACTCGATCTTATCCGCACAATTTTGGCATTTCTCACAATCATTGGAATTTTGAAATAATAAACTTTTTAAGTTTATATTTGAATCATCGCATTTTTTGGGCTTCTTGCATTTCATTGCATGTCGGCAACATTTTGGTTTTTCGCAGTCTCTTAAATTCTCACAACTCTGGGACCTTCGGAATATGTTTTCATTTCCGCAGCTTTCTTCCAGCATATCCAGAACACTTTGTGTGAGATCCGAGAAACGAATCAGCCGCATCTCGTTCACCTCCTCCGCATCGTAGGTCACCAGACGATCGGGATACTTGTGTCGTATTCTATAACTGAGAGCTTCGACTCTTTTGCACATGTCTTCATCATCTGGGTGCCCGTGAGGAAGATCGGAGTTGAGCGTAAAGAGTTGACTTAGCATAATGCGTAGATCGCCTGTAAAGAATTCACATAAACAGTCCACGATAAAACACATTTTCGTAATTTGGCAACTTTACAGGGAGAGGAAGCTTGTTTGCTTTACCATATCCGTGTTCTATGTGTATATATAACTGAATGAATGTGCTCTGTTGTTTTGACAATGCCTAAACAGAGAGCGCTCCCAAAAGGCGCCTACTCAGCTCTGAGTTTTGGCGCAGCCCGTCACAATTCAGTGTTCCCTGGAAATATATGGCCCTACATTATAAATGCGAAAAATAGTCGTTGGCATTACCAATAAAAATCGTACAAGGGGAGCAAACTGCGAGAAAGAGTCGTGGTGCGGAATGACAGCTATATTAAAAATGCTGCTGTTTGTGCAAAAAAATCATACACACACACACACACGCACACATATAGAGGAAGCTGCCGCCAAATGAACATTTGAATTTGCACATATTTCGGTTATTTTTTCACATTTCCCCCAATGTATTTATGGTTGCTGCTTATTATCTGGCCAAGGTTCCCAGTCTCCAATCATATTCATACGCATACGCGCACTCACACTCTTGGAGCCGCATTCACATTCATATTCATTCTTCCGATTAAGCAGTTTTCATGGTCATCATTAAATATTTTCATATAGTCTTAGGCTATGCGGCCAAAGCAATCTGTGATGGAGGCAAATAAAATAAGTGGCCTAAATAAAAATGTTGGTAATATTTTAGTCTGTTTACGAGTCGATGACGATGTCGAACAAAGCCATACGCCATACGCCATTCGCCTAAAAGTCTGCCAGTGAAAATCGCTGCAATTATTAAAATTAATATCATTTATTACATCATGAAAATATCTCCACGTACCCCAAATGTTCCCAGCGTATTTGCCACAAACTGTGCCGGCAATTAAGCTCTTTGACGACCCATTCATCCATTCGTCCTCGCAAGTCCTCTGCCATCCCGATTGCGTGTCGTCCTGTGGCTCTTTGGCGACTGGCGATTGCCAATTTCAACTTAATAACATCGGAATATAATGCACGTTCGATTCTGCATCATTTTTGCTGTCAATTGGCAATTTAGCAACCATTTTGCGAACATTCTCCCATCTCCCCGACGAGCATTAGCAGCACAAAGAACTTCCCCGGCTTCCCTCGACTACCTATAAAATCTGTTTTTAATTGCTTCAGAACAGTTTGGTATTTTTGCATTGGCAATATTCTATGCTGTTTATTGGGATTTCAGCTCATTCACTGAAATCAATTCTTTCAGGGGGTAAAACAGAACAGGTTAGGCTCTTGTTGAATATTTAAAACCACAAAATAAAAACAACTGATTTGTTTTTTTAACCTTCGTACATTGAAAATGGTAAAAATGAGTATACTAAACTAGTGCAACATGCAGAAGGTGGCGTAGTATAAAGTAAAGTATATATTTATTATTGCTCAGCATCCCTAGCTGAGTCGATTGAGTTATGTCTGTCTGCCCGTCTGTGTGTCCGTCTGTTTGTGAGCGACGTTTTTTTTCTTTTGTTAATTTCACCATTAATAATGCCCTCCATCGCACCTGTTTATGCCGTCTGTTTAACTGTGTCCCAGGTCATGTTCATTTGGAAAAGCTTCTAAAGGATAGATCTTTCCCATCTTCTGCTTTCCTCTTTATTTCGATCCGATCGGACACCAATATCAGAAGTTCATCAAGTAACCTTAATCTCTAAAGTTCCTGCCTGTGCTTGCTAGTGTGCGCGTGCTTGTTTGTTAGAGTGAGAAAGCAAGTGTATTTGTAACGGTTTTTTAAAAACTGGGCGAAGGGTATCTTACTGTCGGGCGAGCCCGATTGCAGCGTTCACCTAGTTTTCTACATTGTTTCTTTTAATATTTTTGCGAGTAAGTTACAATTTTCTCTTTGAAGTTAAATGGTTATATTATATATTATATTATATATTATTATATTATATATTATTATATTACCATATATTATATTATATTATGATTAATATTAAAGAATTTTCGTATTTATTTAATCTATCACACTTTCTTTTTTCTTATTAAATCAACGATTGAAATGTCTAAAGTGTATAAAACTATTAAAAACAATTTCAACTACACAAAAGAATCTTTTCTGAAAATAAATCTATAATTGGTAAGACGGTATACAAATATTTGAGACACAGTTTCATTGCTACTTCGACGTCATGATGTTTATAACCCATGCATCGTCATTCCATTCATCATCGCATACTAAAGAATTTCCACTTCGTCTTCAGTGCGGCCTGCTAATTCCCCAAGTTATTTGAGGCATCTGCCTGGATACGGCTCAGATCTTATGTGAACATACATACATATGTATGTGCACGTGTGTGATGGAATAGATCATCATTTCATTTCACTTCTGGCGAAAATCAACGCCTTTGGGGCCCAACAGGCCTGTGAAAAAAAATCGCATCGGCCACGCTTTATGGCGCTTAGGTGAGCGCCAATGGCGTGTAGCAGCTAATGGCGATGCGTCGGCCGCAGCTCCCAGAACAATAAAATTCCCATTTAGACGAAGCTGCCTAGACCTCGGACGAGATCCGCTAGTCCAGTTCCCCCATAGCCAGGGTAAAGTGTGGAAGCAGCAGTTTTGTGTGTGTTTTGTGTTTACGTGAAAACAATTTTTATGGCATGTCAAAAACCTATTTTAATGCTTTTAATGAAAGCGAATTTTATTGCATTACTTTTCGATTTTACGGCCGTGCCACCGGGGAACGCCACTGGGAATGCGGGGCAGCGTGTGTGTGTGTGCGTTAAAATGCACTCAACTCAAAATGTTGACAAGATCGTAAAAACTTTGCACGAAGTCGGAAAAACAGGTGACAAAGCAGAAACGAATCGCAGTCTTTCATATCGCAAGAAAAGCCACTTAAAGTGCCAAATGTGGTGTGTTTGCCTTGGCCTCTGCCCGCTTCGACTTCCTTCCCTGCCCACTCCACTTCACTCCACTCCACTCTGGCAAAGACAACATTTCCGCTGGCATTTTGCATAAATTCAGTTTCCACTGCAGAACTCGAAACAGGAGGGGAGCACCAAGGAGGGCAGGGTATGCAGGGAAAGCGGCTCCCAAATGTATGCTCGATTTTTGAATTTTTGGGCTCCTTTCGAGTTTTGCGGGCTTTTGGGCTTTCGACTACCTTTGCCAAATTCATTTGACCAGAAACTTAAGTTATATTTTGGAGCCGCGCCAAGGGGACAACGGCGACAGCAGCCGCGTGGAGACGGAGACATGTTTAGTGCCACGGCAACGACAAAAGCTTTCAGCCATAAAGGACCACCGATTCGAGGACGACATCGTCGTCGTACACGTCGCTTGTCGGAGCACTCAATGTCAGCAAAATGCACATGCAACTCGCCTCGCATGCGCTAGGGTCGCGGGCAGTGGGCAGCAAGAAGCGGGTAACTGGAAGCCCCGAAACAATGCCGCCACAGGCACACATAAGTAAGTTGCCAGGAGGTCCCTCTGGCGTTGCTTCGAAGCTGCTCGGGCTGGGCTGCTGTGGAAATGACAGCGGCTGACGGCGCTTTGGACGCACTTTTGCGATCCATGTCCGTGCATTAAATATTGCATATGCACTAAATGGATTTGGGGAGACCGGGACGAACGACGGGCGACGGGCGACGGTCGCCGGAGCAGAGTATTGACAGGGTCAGTCATGCATTGTTGGCCGGTTGGCCAAGACTGGCGACATGTCACCACGAGATACAAGCGGGCCCCGTTCCGCCACAGGGCAGAGTACGGAACTTGAAAGATCATAGACTTTAAGAGATTGAAAACAGTTTCAAATTAGGTAAGTCCCGGGCCGATACGCAAATTTAGCCGAGTGAAATTCGCAAGTCATGAATGGGAGATCTGTGGTGAGAGTTAGCAACGCAATTAGGGGTGACTGGACCAAAATCGAAAACGGCATTCTATTGGTCTATGGCTTCCACTTTTTCACTGGCTGTGACGAATACTGGGAACGACAATAAAGTGTCATTAGGATATATTGGATTCCATTCGCATCGTAAAAAGCAATGTCTGGCGTAAAGCGTGCCCGCAAGTGCCAAAGTTACAACAAATTCGTTTCATAAGCACATAAAGAGACAACAACAAAATGCAAATTAGCTAACGATGCTGCGTCCTGAGCGCGCTCCCACACGAGAACAAAAAAGGTGGAGCAGTTTTCGCAAGTACATAACTCAAATCGGCAATGCATATCCAGACACCAAGGCAACAATCCTACGCGCCCGGCAGTAAGATACCCTGCAAAGAATTACGGTAGAACTTCTTATTTCCTATTACAAGCTCTGCTTGGAAGTGTAAACTCGAATAACTTTGTTTTAGTCTATCCAAAATATCAAACAAATTTGATCATCGTGTAGTAAACAGCAACTTTCAAGCCAAACTTGGCGTGTCTATGTTTTATAATAGCCGATACCTGGAAGTTTAGACAGACAGGCAGAGCGATGAATATGGCTCAATCAAATCGATTAGTGATCCTGATACATTATGTTGTGCACAGTTTGACTTTATTGACAGATGGACTTTTTAAAACCATTGCAGAGATTTATTAGAACGCAACAGACATGTTCGAAGCTATAAAGAATATACTGTATATTCGGATTTTGGTTAACGTGGGAGTCGAGCTAACCACATCTGTCTGCCAGTGCGTCTGTCTGGAACTAGTTGAATTGGACCGACATAACCTATCGCTCGATTTGTTATTTTATAAGTTTTTGCGATTTTATTATATTGGTGTTTTTCTATATAAATGATATAATTTTAAAATTTGATGAAAATAGGACCACTATTACAAAAACTATTATAGAAACACTCAACCGAAATGAGGTTTTTTGTATGAAGCTCAATTTTGATTTTGAAATAACTTTACTTATCAGTGTCGATCAAAATAAGATAAAACTCGCTTTTCATCAAAGGCGGAGGACTACGAGTATATCCTATACCTTTTATAATAAACATCAGTTAGAAATAAAGATTTTGACAAACAAGTTTTATATGTCTAGCAATTAAAGTTATTAAAGCTGTCAATATCAATAAATATATACATTAGGGGAGATAAGAACACGCAAGTGTAAAATACCGAAGGTGGCCATATAATTGTAGAACCGTCTTAAACTAACCATGCTCGGCCAAATTCTAAAACAAACTTTATCTGCGTTTTAAGACATAAGAAGTATCTCTTTTAGCTTCTGACATCTATGTATGTTATGATAGGGATGAACAGACCATTGTGCTATTATATAAAAGCGACGAGACCAGCACCCGAAGTTTGTTCGTTGAATCCCTTATTGTTCGTACACACTTGATAAAATTACCGTTTAAGACATAGTCTTTACTAAACTATGCATATCTGCACATACAATAAAGGGCAAGATTTTTACGACGAGACCATCTTTTATAATGATGTTAATTATGAATACATGCTTACACCTTATACTGTCAGAGACGGCTTCTGCATGATACATTTATTCTACGTTGGGATAAAGCTATAATATTCTTCTACCCTGGCATAAAAAAATCATCTTCCATCAAACTTTTTATCTACTGCCTAGAGGGTATACCAAGTGACAGGGCTTTTGGGTAAAGTCGGAGTTGGGGTTGGAGTTGGGGTTGCGACGGGTCTGACACCCAGTTGAAGAGCTCTTGACGCAAAGGCCCGACATTGTTCCCGTTGGCATATAATTACAGTTATTTGTGTAGCTAATTAATTGCTAATCAATCATAGACCAAGACGCCGAAAAGGATCCGTCGTCGACGTGGCAGCTCCCTTTGTTGTTAGATATCTCAATGTCGAGATGCTGATGGCACTTCTAAGGCGTCCGCCTCTGCCCCGCCCTATCCCACGGCGAGAAAAACCCAGCGAAAACAAAAGCTTAGCAAGATTGATCACAACGGACGGCGACGCCGCTGGGCCAGCACCTGTTCGCTTACTCACGGTTATTAGCCCGGCGCTCGGGTTCGCTGGCAAATGCAAATGGACACTTCTCACTCGCCACTTGCCACTTGCTGCTTAATATGTCCCGGTCTACTCGTCTGCCCATTTTTTGCACCTTGCTAGGATTGTCGAGTGTTTGGGTAAGCCGTTGTCGCCTGTCCTCCGTCCCCCTAGCCCCGTCGCCTGTACCGCGTCCCTGTCACTCAACTCGAGCTACTCCTGCTGGCTGGCTGACGTCAGCCTAGTGAGAGAAGGCGTTTATCCTATGGGCGCACATTTTATTTTACATAATTTCAACATTTAAGACGTGCCTGGGCATAGCCAAGAGGCTTTAGTTTTAGTTTATGCAGCCGGGCAATAGTTTTTTTTTTGTGCTTTGTTCATATCATTCCTTTTTTATTATTAAAAGGCATCGCATCCTTTACGCCCCAGTAAATTTTATGGCAAGTAGAGTTCCCCGCCCACACCGCTCTGCCCCTCTGTAGATTCCTCTGTGCCGGCACGGATTCGCACTCCTTTTTGTTAAAACTTTCACGTTTGCCGCTTGCCGTTTGCTTGTGAAATTTACAGTTAACCCAAATTGTCGACAATTTGGTCAACATGCTGTCGCCTATGTTAGTTTTATGCCATTCCCAGTTCAATTGTTTGCCCCTGGTGGGGGCAGGGGCGAAGACGGAGCAGGGGCGACGCTCTAAGTGATACTAAGAGTGCTCGTAATGCTTTGATGGCTCAATATGAATTCAAAAATCAACGTCATGTGGGTGTGCATGATTTCAATTGGGCGGGGCGTGGAATGCAGAACTATCATCTCGAGCAATAGTTGTTCCCATCAAGTTCGGAACTTGCCTAATCGCTGTATAGGCGAATCGGTGAATCTGACACCGTGAACTATGAGGACAGCCCTCGCCGGTTGAGAGGTCGCGTGACCATGTCACGGCTAGACCAGGAGGTCTGGGGGACGGGAGGTACTTTCATTGTAGTATTGAATGATTGGTAATTCGATACGGTTGTTCGATTGCAGCAGTGCGTCCCTGTTTCTGTTTTCGCATTGTTTTGGTTCATTTGCCGCGCATCGCAAATTGACAACAACGCCGTGACCCGTGCCTATTCCCTTCGCATCGGACTTCGATTTCCCATCCCACCACCACCCTCCCTCCCCTACCCAATGCCCGATTCTCACTAATTTTCCTGCCTGTCGCGCCGTGCGAAACGTATAAATAATTTTATTTCATTTCCCTTCATATCGCGACTATTTATTGCTAATGGATTTATGGGACGCACTGTCCCCCTTCATCCCGTACTGCCGCTGGTGCTCGTTCCTCTTCTTCGCCCATCCGGCTCTGCAGTTCGATTGTATATCTATATCTCTAATATCTGCCCTGTAACGGCACGTGTGTTGTGCCAGTTTCCGTATCTCCTCCGGGAGGGCGCACGCAGCTCAGCATCTTTTGCCATGGCGGCAGCATCTCGTAGTAGCTTGTAGTTTTCCCAATTTCAGACTTTCTGCAGTTTCCCCCATACTCGTGCTGCTCTTTTATCAAGGCGGCTTCTTATTATTCTTTAATTTCGGCAAATTGTTTTCGTTTTATAAAATTTCTTTTCACTTGGTTTTTCTCTGCGTGTTTTTCTTCTGTTTTTCCTAGCATTGCCCAAAAAGGTTTCCATTGCCATTTCCCTTGTTGACTGCTTTCTGGCTGCGTCTTTTAATAAATGTCCAAGGCGCAGCTCCACTAGCTTCGTATTTCGTCTGGACGCTCAAGAAATATGCACAAATTAATTTTGTTTATTCCCGCTGAAGCAAATTTAAATCAGCGAGAGAGGGGGAAAGAGTAAGGGAGACACGTCATGTCGTCCACTGCCAGAGGCGGGAATGGGCTGGGAAAACAAGAAAAGGGTTTCAATTGCGCTTCAGCTTCGTCTCCGGCTCTGCTTGTTGTCGCGACTCTAGCTCGGCACAGGAGCAGGATACAACTGGCATCTGTTGTCCTTCGCCTTCGCCATCCTCATTGCCTTGGACTTAACTCGTCCTGCTTTTAGTTTCTTTTCTAAAACTGAAACTGGAACTGTTATGAATGCAAATTAAAAGTATACAAATCTAATAAGTTCCATTTAAGTTGCTTTAATTTCTTTTGCGCCGGACTACGACATGAAAATAGCTCTCTTTGCCTTTTGCTTTAGCTTTGGCTTTTCGTTTGCCATTTTGCATATCAAAAATTGTTGCTAATTGTTGAGCTTTTAGCAAGAGCATTTTTAATGCAAAGTGCACAATTTGGAGGAACATCCCTCTGCCATGCACTTCCCCCTCATTCTTTTGAGAATCATTTTTAATAAAAATAGCTGAATAGAAATTGCATTCTGTTTGTTTGTTTTGTCCATCTCGTGATGCACTGATGCAAATTCACAAATTGTGCACTCTAATCGTTCTTTAAGCTGCAAAGAATTTCTTCATTTCTTCAATTAAATAAGAAATTAAAATAACACTTCCTTTGATCCGATTTCATTTGATTTTCATTGCGTCTTTGTAAAACATCAACAATATTTTCAAGAATTTAAAGGTCCTGATGTTTCACAATATTAACTTAAACTAGCAAAAAAAGATAAAGTTAGCATGCCGAAGGTTTTATACCCTTGCAGGTTCTTTTTTTCTGCGATCGCTCCTATTCTAGTTGATAAGTTAAGTAATTCCGAAAATGAATACTGGTCTTCATACAAAAACGCACATTTCGAATGATTTTTCCCATTTGTTGTAGTGTTCCGATATTGATGAAATGTAATAAGTCTAGATGAACGCGCAGATCTCAGCTAAAAAAGCAAGAGACACCAAATTGTGCATACACTGATAAAGGTTGTCTTAAATTTTTGATTCTACATATTACTAAGCAAATTATTTAAATCATAACCTTCTGCTTTCGAATGTATGAATATTAATATTTTAAATAATATACTCTCAATTCGATAGGGCAGTAAACACAGAAGTTATTTGCTATAGTTCTCGGCAGCGCAGTCTGGTGCCATTTGTTGGCGTCTACATTGCACTTTGATGTCTGCTTGTAAGTGTGAGAATGAGAAAACAATAGTTGGTAGAAGAATTTGCGAACAGCTTACAATTGGTACTTATAAGGTCTCCCAAAGTTTGGCGAAGGGTATCTTACTGTCGGGCATGCATGTCTGCAACATTCGTCTGTTACTTCCGATACTTTCCACTACTAGCTATTTATAATGGTGCAGAATGTATTGTGTATACATATTCATTACTATGTCTCGCTTCGATTGGCACTGACAAGTTATTTCTAAAAGCATGCCTTCAGCCGATTATTCCTATGGCAAATATAATCATGGACAATTTGGATGTTATCTTCTTGCAGATATCGGAACGTTAATCGTCATTTATGGTAAGTCTTCCCGACCATCTTTGAAAAGTTTATACCATACTAATACAATGAATATAACTTACCATCACATAAGACCCTATAACTTCACTCCACTTTTCCAAATATGTTGAAATCGATGGCAAAATATCTATTGGAGATGTACCTTTCTAGCGCACGCCCTCAACACCAGCAAATTCAAGATCGGCGAATGTGATAACATGCAAGGTTATGGAACATTTGGCATGCTTTACTCAGTCTTTCTTCCTCAATTTAGGGTAGAATTCATTTGAATCGCAATCATAAGAGTGTATCCTACTTCCATTAGTCTATAGCTTCTATAGCTCTCTCAAAGCTGAGCTTATGACATTTTGTAAATTTCATTTCATTCTTTATAAATATACGATGATGCTAATTCAAGATATATATACTTAATAGGGTCGAAGATGAATCGTAAGGTGCGTTGCAAACTCCTGGCCAAAATTAATATACAATACTTTCAGCAAGGGTATTCGGCATGCCGAATTAAGTCTTTCTGCTTCGTTGTTTAAGTTTAGTCTTTATTTGGTCGGTTGGTTGGTAATTATAATATTTCATTTAAATACATTTTCACAAAGTTTGTATATCCATTTTTGACCATTTTTAATGTTGTTTTCTCTTGCTTCAAATTCAGTATCATTTGCTTTCCTTAGTTAAGATATTGAAGCATCCCAATGAGGGCAGTGTTCTCAATGAGATGCATGCCAAAGTATTCTTTGATTGACTAATAAAACGCTACGTGAGCTGATTCAGAAGGTTGGCAATTTAACACGCCGCTAGGTAATTTCTTAGGGTTTTTATTTGGCCTCTTTGTTTTTGCAGCAAAGGTAATATCCCGTTCTGACGTCGCAGTTCCCGTGTCCCGGTTGGGCGGCGTATGTGACGCACATACTTAAGCAACACTCGACGCCCCGGGCCGAAAGACGAGGACGGCAGATGTCACTCGGGAGAGACGATGCTGTTGATGGCTCTTGATGATGCTGACAATGAACGGACGTGGCCAACGTTATGAGGAAGAGGGAAAGGACGAGCGAATTTGAAATAAACTTTATAAAACGCTGAGACGTTGGCAAAGGCTCCCTTCACATGTCACTGTCCATATCCCCTCCCCAAGTGGGTGCAGGCGGGCGATGCTTCAGTTTTACGTCTGACCATATGTTGCCGCCGCAGGCGCGCCTAGGTGTAACTACATGCCATAAAGTAGTTGTGTAATAGACTGGCAGCCCCAAAAGGGACCGTGACTGGGACCGGGACCGGGACCGAGCACCTTAAAGGCGGCTTGGCATAACACCTCAGGGGCGTTTTTGCTGAAATGTGCACAAATTTTCTTGTAGACCCAAATCGAAAAGCAAATCTTCGTCAACGTCGTCACATTGTTCTCGGTGTGTGCGAGTGTGTGTGTGGGTTTGTAAGTGTGTGTGGGTGCGTGGGTGTCCTTTATAGTTTTGTTCATTTCATAAATATAGTACGTTTGTCCTTTTTACGGGTTGGTCTGTCGCCCAGCCTGCGGCTTTCGCAACTTGAAATGGCCGGGCACACCTTTTAGCCGCCCTGCCCACTACCCGATGTTCTGCCCATAAGCAGATTCATAATTTGATCCTGGGGTAAATACATTTTATTATGATTTTTATGTATATGCGAGCCTGCAGTTTATTCACAAGCACAACCTTTCCTCCTCCCCCTCGCAGCCTCTTCAACCTTGGCACAGGTTGTCCATGTCCTTAGTCTCGTTCCTTGTCGAGCTCGTCGTCGTGCTCAGCTGCTGCCTCCTTAAGTGCGGACTTATGAATTGGTCAGGCGGCGACATGTGCGTCTGCCCGTGGAAGTCAGGGGAGGGAATAGTGAGTGGATGCTTGTGGCAACTGCTCGGGGTGGACATTCGGCTTGTTTGTCTTTAATATTTTGCACATAAACATATCCCCGTATTTATTTAGGTCGCCAAGCACCTCAAGAAAACTGTTTATCAAGCAGGAATTTATTAGAATATCGACCGACTGACCAATTGGTCAGGCTGCTAGATCGCAGACCTATGAGAGATGCGCATAGATGCTCTCGCAGAGGGGCACTGGATGGAACCGTCTCTCGGCACTCTTTCTTCAACGCTAAATTGATTAAAATTTATCGTAAGTCGGCAGGAAAAACAAGCAAATTAAGTAGGCGTTAAAATAGTGCATATTTCACTCGTATTCACTTTTCACTTCGTCGCTTTATGTAGAAATACTCCAATGGCGCAGACGAACAATTGGCAAGTGTTGACAAGCCAGCCCAGCCTGCTCTGGCGGGGGCTGTCTCTTTGGTGCGTCTTCCTGGTAGTTCGCTTGTATCTTCTACGGCAAGTTGAATGCTGAGACAGAGCGAAAGAGAGAGAGTGAAGTGTGTGGCACCTAGCTCGGTGCTGCCTTCCCTGCTGGCAGTGCCTGGCGAGCGTGCGGTGAAGCGCAACTTGCGCGTACTACAAAGTATTCTTTTGCGGTTCTGATTAATTTTGCACAGACTGCGACAATAGGCGAAATGAGTCGCAAACAGCACAACAACGCGGAATACAGTCACCCATCAATTAGAACAGCCAGCCAGCTGGTCGGGCAGCGCAACAACGGGCATCGGACAAGGGGCAGCGGGCACCGGGCACCGGGCACCGGGCAAGAGGCAACTGGCGACTGTCTAATTGGCAACCAGCAACACCTACTCAAGTGGCCACAAGGAGGCGGCCCTACTCGGTGAAGATGCTGGGGCCTTCTGTGGCGAATCAGTTCTTCAATACGAGCTGCACATCACGTAGTCAAATACTTTTGCACTTTCGCTTTTATTTCCCTCCAGGGAGCTTGTTAGCCAAGCACGTGAGACGTGCACAGCGACTTTACTCACACCCGGGAGACCACAGTCGAGTCGATGATGATGTGTGTGCATTTTAAATTTGCAAGACTCGTTCGATAACTCTTCCCGGATCGTGTTGCGTAAGTCAATAAAATTTTCATATTTATTGACCATTAGCTCAACTGCTCGACGACTCCGCGTTCTGCGTCCCGTCCAAGATTTTCGCTTTCCTCTCGGGGCACCTTGCACACAGCTGCGTCCCTTCAGCTTTCTTACTCTCCTCAATCCCCTTCGCAGCTTCTTCCTATACCACACCGTCTCAGCGACAATTCGAACAATTCGCGTTGACATGTTGTCTGCATAATTGCAGTACACGAGACTGACGCCAGCTTGTCGCGCTGATAGACACTTGCCGCAAGTGTCCGTCTATCTGTCCGCATGTCCGTCCGTCTGTCTGCACGTCCACGTTTCTAGGTGCGAAACTCCCCGAATCGTAACCTTTGTGAAACGAAATACCTAGGTGGCGTCAACCTACTTCGACATGCCTTCGTACCCATCTCTTTCTCTCAAAATAGACGCCGTGTCGGCCCACAAATTGTTGTCGCCGCGTACCTTTGCGCCGGCTAAACAGGTCGGAACAGGGTGTTGCCGGGCGCCAACTGCATGGCAAGCACTGCATGCCTGGGCGAGCACACCCTGTTGCCGGAAAGGTGCAAGCAGCACTTAGTCTGCATTTGGGTACTCGCAATCCGAAAATCGTTCGCATTTAGGTACGAAATTTGCGGCCAACAAATTTTCGTCGGCATTTTTGGGGCCGGGCCGCATGAGGGAAGCGAGAAACGTTTGCTTGGCGTCTTGCCGCCACCATCAGCGGCATCAGCAGTCGGAAAAATAAATGAAAAATCATTTCATTTCAATCCAATTCACTTAAAAATACGCCACGCCACACCACACCGTTCGCAATGCTCTCGAGGCGGCAATAAATTAAATTTTTTCTCAGCGCAAAGAAACTAATTTCGAATTGAACGCACATTTCCTGGGAAAACGTGAAAATGCAGCCGCACTGATTTAATCGAAGGCGATATGCCAGAGAGACCTCCTCCCCGCAGTACTCTACTCTGCCCTGTCGGAGCACTCATCCAACCCCATCCTCACGCTGGCTGGCCGGCAAATCAAGCGCGCCGTGTGCCACACTTTTCCGCCAAAATGAAAAACCGAAATCCCAATTTTGAAATCCGAAATCCAAAGCCGCACCACGCTACAACGCCAAGGCGGCACCCAAAAAGCATTTTCAGTTTATTTTCAAATTCAATTTCAATAATTTTTAATGGCCAACGCACGCACGTCTAGTCGTGTCTATAGCGAGTCTATCCCTACCACAGCACACATCTACCTCTCTTTTTCTCTCTCTCTCTTTCTGTCTCTATCCCACTCTCACTCTATCACTCGCAGACATGGAGCAACCGTTTGGCTAATTAGTCGAAACTTTTGCACGAAACGCAGCCGAGTGCGGCATATAAAATTTCAAGCTCAACGGCAATGATGTGCGCCATTCTAGAATGCAGATCATGCACACGCACACTCACAATGTACTTGTAGTTTACATGTCTGTAGTGCGATGCAGGTTGTTATAGTCATCTACAAGAAAAGGGTATACCAACTTTGTACAAACAGATAGATGGAGGAGTAGCATAACCCAGTGATTATTAAGAAAGGTCATCACTTCTGCTTTGAGTTAAATTTTAAGTGGAACAAATAATTCCACTTGACAGTATCCAGTTTTATTTTAATAGATTGATTTGCGCAACACAAGTTCTACTTCCGATCGCAGTCCGCCTCTACTAATCGACGTTTCCAAAGGCTGACCGACCTATCCGACTTTTTAACAACATCTTTAAGAACTTCTTTTTGCGACATTTCTGCTACGACTCCTCTGCGACTCTTAAGTTCAACTCAACGACTGCCTTCACTGGTTCGATTAATCTTGCTAACTGTAACCCTGATCCTATCGATAGTTGCCTGCAGCGTTGCCACCTGTTAGTTAACAATTGCGATTCCACTTGTCTGCTTAAATTGTGTGAACGAGAAAAAACAGTCAAAATTGAGAGAAAGGTATCTTGCTGATGGACGTGCTCGACTGTTGCTTTGGTGTCCGTTGCTTTTGTTTACAGTTGTAGTTTGTGCCTCATCAAAGAGGCGAATTTTATATTTTTCTCTCCCTGCGCGCTTCTCTTTGACATTTTTCAAAGCAACTGAAACGAGCTGAATGAATGGAATATGTGAAATGGGAAAACGAAAATGCTAAGGAAAACACCTTTGTGCGCGTCGTTTCCACCTATAAAACGTCCAGTGTGGGGCAACTTTACGAGCTGCCCCCACACAGTAGCAGTCGCATATGAACCTGTTCACCGCTCTCCTCCGTTTCTTCACCCTAATTCTTCGTTGGGTTCTCCAAGCGAGATGTGAGCGCAATTTTTATGCATCGGCGACTTCCACGAATTCCACGCCGGAAATTATGACCGCCGTCGACCTCCACAGCGTCTCGGGATTGTGCGACAACAATGTTGCCGAAACATTAAAATATGAAAATTCACTTAAAAACGTAAACAAGCTGCCCCGTTGACGCTGCACCGCACCGCGCCATGCCTTGACACAGTCTCAGCCGATGCTGCTCCCATTCAATGCACATTGCAAAACAAAGGAGACAAACCAACAAGAGATACGGCCGGATGTGCTCGACTGTGGAATACCCGATAACAGATTTGAAATACTCTCTTAAAAAACATTTATACATATAGATTAAAGACAAGGGATGGAATGGAAGGTATGTTTCCACTTTCTTCTCTTTCGTCTCTCAATCAGGAATGAGAGACACGCCGAAATGAACTATTGTACATTAATCGATAATAATTTATAAATTCGATTATGAGGTATATAACTGATACAATATCTATTTTTCGCTCTGCGTATTCTCGGGTATAGATTTACTACTCTTTATTAACCTAATCCACGTTACGACCCCTCGTATTATTCTAACAAAATCAATTGCTGTGTTTAATCTCTATTAAAGTTTTTATCAGTCTTCTTGGGCATTTTTATAAACAATTGTAGTTTGCACTACCATTTTTGAGTTCCCTTTGCTAATTTCAATATACTATTTAGAGTATTCAACTCAAAGTTCATCCGTTCTTCTATCAAACTGTCTCTTCTTAAATATTATTTTTTTTATTTTCACAAAAACATACACATCATTCTGATCTGATTCAGGGTCTTCATTATCCCCGATTAAGCTCGCAATAAATACTTATTTCTTATTTTTACTTTTAAACCTATTGGCTTATAACTATTTATTCAATAACAGAAAATTATTTTACCTAAGAAATAACTTTTAAATTGAATTATAAATAATTATTTTACATATATTTTTTATTCCATTCCCCCGACTATAGTTAGTAGACACTAATTAAATAAATGGAAATTCTTGGACTGCCTGCACCTGTTTCTCATATTTTCCGACACTAAAATACCCCACTTTCCATCTAGCTGGTGTTGGCCAACGGACAGGGGTAGTCGTCGAAAATCAAACAGAAAAATGCCCAAGGCAGCAACCACAGAGGTGATGAAGATGCAAGCAGCGACGGGGGAGGAGAGGGAGGCTGCAGGCACTTTACGATCGATCGTTAAATAAATTGGCAAATGAATCCAAATGAGGCATGGTCAAAACAAAGCATGACTGCAGCTAAGCACTTTGCTGCTTTGTGCCGCAGGCGCGCAGGCAACTCTAGTCCGCGACGAGTGCTCTGCAGTTGGGCATGTGCTCATTGATAATATCTGGGGATCTACAGTTGGCCTGCATCAATGATTGAATAAAATATAAATAAAAGGCGCAACCATGAAAGATAACTTCTCTAGCAAGGAGTTACTGCAGAAAAATATAATACATTCTACTTACAATAAAACCAATTCAACGAATTAAATTTTATCTATTCGAACTAGACATATGCTTTGCATTGCAAACTGCCTTTTACGATCCAATACTCCGTGGAGAATCTATCGTCGGTAAGGACATACACATACCTAGGGGGTCCAATAGGTTTTCATTTGCTGTGCCGTTTGTGGACTCTGAATCTAATCTGGGCCACAAAATATAGTTGAATATTAATGAACATAATTTTAACGGGGCACTTTTTGGCTTTTATCGCGCTCGCGTCTCACGGCTGCGCCTTGATTCTGTCGTATCCTGTCATCGGTTACGCGGGGCACTAAAAGCGCAAAAATCACTGCAGCAATTAAAGTGAATTTATGAATCTCCGAACGACAGATAGACGCATTGCCACACTGTGCTGGGCCACACTGGCATAAGGGCGAGGCGAGCGCCGACCAATATTGTAAGTATTAAAATTTTGCCATCATAAAGATTATTATTTTATGACAGAGGGCAGCATCTCGAGTCGAATAAGTCGTATTCACATGGACACGCGTCACAGGCAAATTCTAATAAATTTTTAATGCACTCGATTCCTGCGACTCTTCCCCGTTTAGAGCGCACTTTTATTATTGATATTTACAGCTCTCGCATCGCATCGTACGAGCATCATCGATGATGCATAATTCAGTGGACGGCTTTGACATGTGGGCCATGACGTCAAGGACCTAAGCGCAGACCGCGACCGGGACCGGGACCGGGCTACGTAATTAATGAAGCCATAAAAACAACAGTCGATTAATTAAAAATGCACAGCGCACTGAGCAGAGAGCGGAGAGTGAAGAGCGGAGATCCAATGGAAATCTTATGTCCAATCGCCGAGCACCGTGCCCGACCAGAGTTGAATGTGCCAACTGTAAAATGCCTTTTACGAGCGATCTGCACTTGATGGCCATTACCCATTACCTCCTACCCATTGCCCAATAGACCCGCTACCCCCTGCAAGACTTTGCTTGACTTGACTTTGCTCTCTCTCTCTCCCTCTCTTTCTCTCGTTCTCTCTTGTTCTGTGCTGTAAAGTATTTGTCAAGTAAAATGGCGTCGGCCAATGTAAAAATTTTTATTATCAACTCGTAAATGTCAAATGTAATTTAAGCACACACATGTGCAAGCCTGACCCTGTGTTAGTATGTGTGTGTGTGTGTCGATTCCACTATCGACGCATTTAAGTTAACAGTTAGTTAAGCGCTTGATTGAGCTGTGGCCCAAGCAACTTGTGGACACATTGCCTCGGCTCGATACACACATACAATACGAAGAATACTCACATAAGTGCATATATATGTGTGTGTGTGTGTGTGTGTGTGTGCAAATGTCTTGCAACTTGTCAGCAAAAGCAACATGTACCAAATGCTGCGTAGAAATTACAAATTAAGTGGGACTAAGCAAACATGCGCCCAGTTTACGAGGCGAACTAATCAAAATATTTGGAGAGCGCTGCAGACGAAGTTCGCCCTCTCTTTCGCCTTCGCCTTCTTCCCTGCACACCGCACCACTTGGCAGCTGTCTGCAGAGAACTCAAACTCAAAAGACTCGGACGGAACATATGGCCACAGGTTAAAGCAATAAGAAATCGGTGCAAGGAGGCACCATGAGATGCAGTGATCTGCAGCAGCAACAGAAGAAGCTGCAACAGCATCCCTGGCTCAGCAGCAGCTTTCTCACGCTCACCCGTGTTTGTGCTGCATATTTAAGCATTAATTAAATTAAACAACTAACGACAAAACCGTGTAAACAATGCGTCCCTCGGGGGACATGCAGGCAGGACGACACCTTCCACGTCGGCAACACGTGTCGCCCACTGGGCTGCTGTTCCTGCGGCCCAAATTAAGCAGCTCTCGCTGTCGGCAGCCGCGTGTTGATGAGCAAAGCAAACCGTAAATTGTCCCATTCACAATCTCCCTCCCCTCTTACGACTCTCTCCCGACCCTCTACCAACCCCCACCTCACTCCGAGTGCTGCTAAACAGCGCATTGATTTCAAGAGACGTGTGTCGGCCGTGTGACCAGCGACAGAGCTGGAAATTGCCGCTCTCCGCAGGATACTCTCAGGAGAGCAGACACCACGCACCTGCAGCTGCGCGGGATTCGATGATGGGTTTCACTGCTGCCGCAAAGTCAAAGCGCGTCAAGAAATTTGAATAAGTTTCCCGGCATTTTCACCCTTTTCTCTGCTGATAGCGAGGATTCCGATTCGGAAAAGTGTGGAAAGTAACCACTTGGCAGGCACCTTTTCAGGCCAACTGTCGCTTTGACGGATGCATTGACACAGCAAATTAATATTAATTTTTGTCACACGCGCCACTGACACTTCTCCCGTTTCCCCCCACCCCGCTACACTCAACAAAAAATAACACGGAATTATTCTCAAACATTTATGTTTGTCTGCACTCTAGTGCGATGACGATGATGACGTTGTCTGACTGTCTGGGCCTCACTGGGCACGCATCCTGTGACAGGATATCAAGTAAATGATGCGCGCGTCCGACCTACCGTTGGACCAACAGACCGAGAGACCGACAGACAGGCAGACAGACGGACGGGCGAGCGGCTTGAGTAATTAGTTTGGATTTTGTGGCATTATAAAATCTCCGTTCGGCTGCGACTGCCGCACAAATATTTATTCAAGTGTTAAAGTGTCTGCGACGCAAAAAGAATCGCTTTCCTCGACCATTTTCCGACTCCCCTCCCCTGCCCAGGCCACTTCCCCTACTTCATGGGCTCTCTTTCTTTTTCTGAATTTCAAATTTTTGATTGCGCTCGACAAACGCCGTCAATCTTTGTCCGCCATGAAAAATTATACACCTTATGCATTGCGGAAACACGAGGCAGAGAGAACTTTGCACCGAAAACTTTTCCCAAACATTTTCATACACAATCAATCCTTGTAATTGGCCGTTACGCGCTTTTCCCGAGCGTTTTTCTAGTTTTTCCCATGAAAAACGTAGCGCTAAATGAAACTGAGAAGCGCCAAGCAACGCCAAAAAAAGCGAAACGAAAGAAATTCCGCCATTTTTTGCAGCCGCGCGCAGAAATCAAAAGGCAGCGGGTAAAGCAAAACTCACTCGCAGCGGCAGCAAAAGGAAAGGCAAAAGAAAAGTTTAATTTTACTAATCACAGCAGAGTAATTACGTGGAAAATGAATTTTTTCGTTTCGTTTCAGCAGGGTAGCCGACGCCGATGCCGAAGCAGAAGCAGAAGCAGCAGACACGCTTCGATCCGCGGACGGCAAGGTGGCCCGCCCCCTGTTCCTCCCCTGGCAAACAAATAACGTGCAATTTGTACGTTTTCATTTTTGTGTATTTTTGAGAAATTTTTCAATTTTACTTTGCGTATTAATCAAGCGCGAGTGGAGCCGAGCAAAAGTCAATGCTGAATCTGAAGCAGTCGGCAACGGGCAGTAGAAAGGGGCAAAGGGAGAGGGTCAGCGAGTGGCAGCTTCGACTGAGGTCAGCTGGATTCTTCTGAGACGCGGCTCAATGGCAGCTCGGTCCACTTGTTACGATGTCTACAGCTGCAGCTACTCCTGACTGTTTCTAATGTAGCCGCCTCATATGGAGCAGACCTCGTCGCACTGTTTCCCACATTTGTGTCGCAAGCAGGCGCTGGCGGGGAGGAGGAGGGGAGTAGGCGCTGGCGGAGCTGGCACATAAATTGTTCGAAAACTAAACACGCAATTCAAGAGTCTAATAAAGTTACGCAAACAAATGATGCGGTGCCCCCAAACGGCAAAGTGGAGCAGCCGCCGAGGGGACGAGGGAGGCAGATGACGTTGCCTAATGTATACAACAGATACAGATACGGCGGCGGCAGCAGACGGCGGACAGATGCAGAGATGCAGCGAGAGACAGATACAGCTTCACAGGCACAATGTCGCCCCTAGGGGGAGGGGCAACACTTTCCACCAATAAGTAGATTTTTCTTTTTGTTTTAATTTTTAATTGCAACGAGAGGCAAAGTGTTAAAGAGTTTATGTGCAACATTTACGGGGGTGGGGAGTGGAGGGCAGAAGGGAGGGCACCGGAACGGGAACACAGTGAGAGCTGCCCATTCATTTCCCAGGCGGCACTCACTCACACGCACGCACACGCACACACCCGCAATACACACAATTATAAACGCAATAAAATACTTTTCAAGCGAAACTCATAAATTTCCAAAAGCGTACGGCGACGTCAACCCGACGATGGCGACAAAGAAGCTGACGACGCGACTCCGCCGCCGACTCCGACATCGAACCGGCTCCGATTCCCATTTTGATGCACTGGCTGCCGTGTGAATGAGTTGAGCTGCTGCCTCCCTTGCACCCGTCTCCCTACACGTCTAGCTCACTCTCCTCTCTCAGCTGTCGTTGGGGCACCGCAGCTGCTCCGCCAATCGGAATGGTTGGTGCTGCTTAGGAGCCAACGGACTTCGCTCGCCGTTTTAAGAGTTAATCACACCAGATGTTAATGGTTTTTATGCTCGTGTTTACTATGGCCCTCCCCCCACGGGAGAGGAGCCTCCCCGCACATCTATCTGTATCTGTATCTCTGTCAGTCCCTGTGTGTATCTGCGGCTGTGCAACAAAACCCCTCCCCCACGCCTGTATAAGGTGACATCATCATCATCAGCAGCAGCAGCAGTCGTTATACGTGGGGGAGCCAACTCCTGGACCTGGCAGTTCCCCTATGTCCTCAGGGCCTCTTATGATGTTAAGTTAAATGAGTTTAAATTCCCTGACTGTCTCTTGTCCCGTCTGTCCGTCTGCTCGTCTGCCAGCGTGTTTGTTTGTTTGTTTCTCCCGCTGCTGAATGATTAGTGAGTGTCTCTTTTCAAAGTGCGAGCTACAGTGTTCAATGTGCTCCAATACTTATCGGCTAATTAATACGAGATGACCAATTTAAGCAGTTTACATATTGCACAAGTCACCTCAACAATGTTTTGTAATAACATCAGCGGCATATCACGACTTTAGCTGACACTGTTCACATCCAAGTCCTGCAGGCAGGACAAGTAACTGTGAAGAGAATGTACCTTCAATATTTTAGGAAATGGTTTCCATAAAAAAAAAACATGTTTTATTGGAGATATCTGCGGCATTATAAGCTAAATAAATTCATAATCAACATCAATGAACGGGTCGATATGTGTCGATATGGTTATATCTGTCTGTATATCTTAGCGGCTATACATCTAGAAACCTTGGTGTGCATTATAAACCGTATATAATGGCACACTACAAACATAAGCCGAAGGATTCATCGAAAGTTTATCTGAGTTTTTAGTTTTCTATTTCAAAGATGGTCTTGAAAAAAAAGTGTTGAGATTAATTACTTTGACCTGAAGTTTGCCACGCACAGAAGGATTCTTTAAAGAATATGTACATATATGTTATATATTCTTGGTCAGCATCAAAGCGAAATTGTCTCTCAACTTATCAGCTATCTTGATGATACGTTTATTACTATTGTTGTATTACGAGACTATTAAACTATCTTTAATTTTAGTTTCCAATATATTTCCTATTGAAGAATTAATATGAAATGTGTCGTTGTAATAATGATGTATATATGGCTGGCAGATATCTCATTAACTTTCAGTGTGTGGGATAAGTAGCTCAATCAATTACGGCCGACAATTGCATTACACTCGCCTTGGGTTGCACAAACTGTGCCTAAAAATAGAGGCAAGAACAGCAAGAAGAAGAAGAAGACGCGCAGGCAGCTGAGATCCAACCGGACGGAAGAGAGAAAGAAATAGAGTGTATGGGATGAGGGAGAAGTAGGAACAGAAACTAGACGAGAGGAGAGCAGAGTCGTCAGATGGTGATCTGCGCGGGCAGAGCACATGTCGCAGCCGGAAAATAAATTGCCAAACAAATATCAACATGACAAATTGATAAATGCATGTTATTATTTCTCCAATGTCTGTGCACATGTGAGACTGTACTGTACGGCTTTTCCACGACTAGATAGTTTTTCCGACAGCACTTTCACACATTAACCAAATGAAAATTCGGTGTTGACGCATTTGTTTTACTCATTTGCTCGCCGGCTGCTGCGACAAATGAGCCGCAGTCTGCGGCACAGCTGAAGCTGTAGCTGAGGCTGAGGCTGAGGCATAGCTGCCAGTAGATAGATGGAAATTAGAGTGGAAATGGAAAATGGAAACATTGAGCAGCACGCTACGGCATTTGTCAACCGCAATAGTTCCACATGGCCTAGTGACTGCCTGCCTCGCAATCACCGCCAGATCTGCCTTTTCCCGGGCTACTGTTGGAATTTTAATGATGCGCGAAATGTTAATTTTTCATCTCGATCACACTGTGGACCGGCCACCCCAACCCCCGTTAAGTTGTAGCTATAGCTGGAGCGGGGCGCGGTTGTCTGGCGGCCACTTAATGAGCCAGCAAGAGTCGCCGCCGCTGACTGAGTCAATTTCACTGTCTTTTGTTGGCTTTTAATTAACGTTGATCACCTCAATTGAAGCACGTCGCATGTGAGTCCCTCCTTCCCAGTGTGTTGTCAAGTATGTGTGAGTGTGTGTGTGTGTGTGTCACCAATTAAGGAGCCCAAGCTGGAACTAAAGCTGCCCTCCAGTTGGCATCAGATGTGGGCTGCTGGTCCATTATGCGGCGACTTGGCCATCTACTCGTAATTCCCATTAATTGAGCTGAATGGGTAGTGTTCTCCCTGGTATTAGGTTACAGCGCCGCCGTCGCGAGGTAACTTCGAGGGAACTTATGGCTCGACCGAGTCGCGTGCTTAATAATAATAATTTCTTAGGAATATGCCTACGGAATATGTTTAAGTCATGGTCTAATTAAAATCAATTGACTTAATTGAAAGCACAACACAAGAACCCGAAAAGTCTTCGACATGAAGGTAGCAATTTGATCATACGCATAATTTACGAGCGCATCGAAGAACTCAAGTGGGCACTCGAAGGGCTTCTCAAGGGGACGGGTGCGGGGACAGTCGAACCCTTGCCAAAGCAGCCGACAACGCAATAAATCAGCATCAGGCCAAACTACAAGTTTGTCTCTTTAAATTGGCATAAATCTACTGTTGCAACTGGAAAACAATATATCCCTCTACTACTGATATATACTTCTATATAGTACACTCGCAACTACCATATGACATTGTTAATTTTTCAAAATCTCGCGACAGCTCTTTCGCTTGGCCGCTTTTGGCTTTGGATTTGGCTTCGACTTTGGCCATTGCCTTTGGTAATTAACCCCTCCCCTTGGCCACCCTCACCACTATATACTGGCCATATTTTATTGGCCTGCCACTCGAGCCACTGATATATGGGCTCAGAAATGATAAATCTCCAGACATAAGTTTAATTTGGCCATAGTTTTTGTTTATAACTCTCCGATTGCAGTCGCCGCCAAGTGCCGCTACTCTTATCGCCGGCCAAGTCGTTGCAGCGGCACAAATCATCGGCCCGCTTCGCTGTCCATGCATGTCTTGGCTCGCAGGACCTCGGAGCGTGGGATGCAAATTAGTGCATCATAAATTATGTAAATTGGCCAAAAATGCGTTTCGACTGACGACGCAATTATATAGAGCCCGCTATGAAGATACAGTTGTATAGTTGTAGTCATAGTTGTTGCAGAATTCAGTCACAAAAGATGAACAATTTGTAGTTCATGTTGTGTAGACTCCAATAGGGATTTGCCAAGGCTGATGCTATCTCGGCCAGGCAATTTTTTAAAACAATTCGAATATGGAAGATGTACCTCTAGTTGGAAATGGTTCAACGCACTTACCGCCGACTAACACAACGACGACGGGCAAATGTGCACATTACGTTAAATGGGTTCATATACAACCCGCATCGTATGTGAAAAATGTACAACAACAGCAGCAACAGCAACAACAACTGCCACACGGCCAGGCGAAAGGCAAACAAAACAAATTTCAATTTAGCTTAAAGATTTTGCACATAAAATTTGTAACACTCAATTAGTTTAAACGACAACGAAAATGTTGCCATCCAGCGAGGCAGCAGCAGCAACGACAACTGTCGTGCGATATACGAATCGCTTTAGCAACCCTCGCTGCCAGCCTGCCCGCCTGCCTGGTGGGTCCTGAGCAAATCGCATAAGTGCGGCGACGTATGAATTTCATTTAATATGATTAGTGTGGGCCGTGGGCCGTGGGCCGCCCTGCCTGGTCTTTGCCGTGCTTATACAAGTGCACTACAGAGCAAGGGAGGGAGGGGGCTGGGTTCATATATGGGGTCATAAAAATATTTACGCTGCATACTTGCGGGCGCTGCAGCATAAATCAAGCCCAAAGCGATGAGAGCGAAAGTGCCGAAAGAGAGAGTGATAGAGCGATGAGCGAAATAGGAGAGAGATAGCCTTAACAAGAGTTAAAAAGGTGGTGAAACACAAGTATCAACAGCTTGGCCAAATGATGTACCAGGGTTGCAAGGGCAGGCAACAAAAAAAGTTGAGAAAAAAGAAAAGTAACATCGAAACAGGCGCAAAGCGCACCAGAGAAATCAATTTAATTTCGCTAATGTAGTGTAATTCTCTACTCTCTCCCTCTCTCTCTCTCTCTTTGGCTGCTACGGTTAGTTCTCAAGGCGAACTGAGCTCTGGAAACGATAAACAACAAATGCTCCATTTGAAGCTACTCAGCTCGGGAGTGCCAGCAGTAGCCGTAACCCTCCACCCCGGCACCAGCCCAACCTTGGCCCTCTCCAGCTCCTTTCCCGTGGTAGAGCTTTGTCAAGAGACGTAAAACAAAATCTTCATTAATTCTGATCGATGACCATAAATCCTTTTCGGTGTTTCAGTTCTTTGGCCTGCATTGTTGCAACAATCAAATGATTGAACACTTACGGAACGGAACGGAGCGAAGCGGAGTGCAGAGCAGCAAAGCTCGCCGACGACCTAAGACAGAATGAACAAGGCAGGAGGACGGGAAGGAGGAGGAGGCGTACTCTACGCAGTGAGCTCATACAAATTCGACAGCTGAAAGCGTTTCCGGTTCCGTTTTCTTGTCTTGTTTGTCCACTCGCTCTCGCTTTGCTACGCTCTTTACTTTAGCCAGTCCCCGCTTTGTCTCCCTCCCCCCAACGTTCTCCCCACTATCCATCGTCCGTCGATGCAGCCGAGCGCGTTTATTTGTTGCTCGTAATTTATTTACTGTCCGCATCGGTTCGGAGTTTCGGCTACGGCACTACGTAGTGCTGAATCCAAAGATGGCATTGCCCCATGCAACTGCCCCAACACACACACATACACACACACTCACACACAATTGCAACTTGCTAGTTAAATATTGCCACTAGCCGGCAACTCTTCTTGCAGCTGCCAGTTGTTGTTGTTGTTGTTGTTGTTGCTTGTGTTGTTGTTGCTGTTGCCAGTGAGTGATAAATTAATCGCTACATCAGTTTTTAATTCCGTGTTGCTGACGATTTATCTTTGGGCATGCGTTGGCGTGTGCCGAATCCAAGCCCAAACCCTAAACACCCAAACCCGACTGCAACCCGCCTCACTGCACAGTGTGATCAGTTGATGGAATATTGGAATTTTAGATAAATTGACTTTGTATTTTGCAACGCACCCAAGGAGAGATCTCCGATCCGTAAAGTATATATATTCTTTATCAACATCAATAAGGTAGTCGAACTAGCCACGTCCATGTGCTTTTCCTTCTGCTCTGACATAGAATCTATTGTCTGATTTCGGTTTAACTTTAACCTGTCGCTTCCTTACTTTACCACTTTATATTTTCAAAATATTCTTTCCATTTCATCAACTTCGGAACACTGTCACATATGTAGCCTTAATAGCAATAAGTAATCAGAATCAATTACAATTAGTTTAGCTTTCTTCACTTTATCACAAACAGAGGACAATATTCTAAAGATTTCATGGGAACAATCAATCCAAAATTAAGATTTTCATTGCAATAATTTCTTGTTTTCCTTCCCCAGCCCTAATGAATGTATTATATGTTATGCGTGCAGAGATCAGACTGTCAAACTTATTTAAAAGTTTGACAAGACTCTTGACATTTTCCGACCATTGTCCAATGCTGGCAGCACATCATGCTCCAACTGGTACCCACAACGACTCGGAATCCGCGTCGGACTCGTTCTCCACCTCCACTTTCAACCCTGGCCCTTGGCCCCCTTTTGCTCCAGTGGCGCGCACTGTTTAAAATGATGTATTGCAAAAATTTTGACAAATGTACAAAAATGAGTCATGAGTTCGTCGTGCAAACAAAACGCGATTGTTGTTGCCCCCGTTTCTGTTTCTGTTGTTGTTGTTGCTTATTCTGCTTGGTCTCACTATTTGCTGTTGACTTTTTCATGTACTCGCAGGCGTCGTCATCTCTGCAGTTGTTGTTGCTGTTGCTGTTGTTCTTTTTATTATCCATAGCACAAACAAGCTCCGAATCTGGAGATGAAACCATTTGCTTCGCTGCTTACACATGTTTTCCGTGTACCTCTACAGCGAGGAGTCGGTGCAAGTGAGATGCGGGAGATCTCTTTGAATAGTACAACTCGGCGCCAACATTTATCATCCGCGATTTACCTCACACGTTCCGAAGTGGGTAGAAGACGAAATGAAACTCCTCCTTGAATGTTATTCACAACTTGAACTCCTCTTTTCAGTCCAAAGTAATGAGAGGTTAGGTCATTTTATAACAAGAGAGAAAGACTATCTGCGGCTTGCGTTGGCATCAATCTAATACGATTATCATATATTTGGTATATGTAACAGTACAGACTTTTATAACACTTTTATAAGTTTAGTAGCTAGACTCTGAAATTCAGTCTGATTACTGAGTGACACTTATGTAATGGAAGAGTATACATGTGTAACTTTGATTGGCAATGATAATTTAAGTTATTTGGAAATCTTCCTACATTATTCCTCAATCAAACGATCGTTTCTATGGCAGCTGTATGATACTAAACTTATATATGCAATATATCGAGTAAATTAACCGATAGGTTGTATGGGAGTTATATAACATATTGAATACGATAAGTTTCATCAAGATAGTTTGAAAACTAAGAGAATAGTTTGCGATAGAACAGACAAACAGGTTGACAGACGGCCGGACAGACTAACGGATATGACTGGTTTGACTCGCCTATTAATTTTGATCAAGAAGATACCAATATACTTTATAGGGTCATAGATGTCTCCTAGGGTGCGTTGCAAACTCCTTATCAAATTATATCCTCTTTACGGTACAATAAAGATCGACAAAAAGAAGCTGGTAATGCTGAAAATCTTTCATTCTTTCGTGCTACACTTCTGACAAAAACAGGCCAAAAATCTAGTCAGTTTTTGAGCAATGTGTTAGGTGTCAGTCCTATGTCTGTCATAGACATTATCCACAGCGTCTGGAAATACGAGTTCCGGACTAAAAAAAAACATATAGTGCATAAAAACTTGAAAGCTCGCCTAATATGGCTGATCGCCCAAACAACGACAATAAAAGAAACTACAATAACAACAATAACAATAGCAACAACGACAATAGCAATAGCCATGAACACGAATATCGCCACTTCAACAGTCGGTATAGAAACTTTCGAGTTCGCAATCGGGAGGTGCCAACAGATCCACCCTATATCGCATTTGTAGGCAACCTGCCCAAGGGCCTTGTTCAGGGCGATGTTATGAAAATCTTCAATGACTTCGACGTGAAGAATGTGCGCCTGATCAAGGACCGTGAGACGGACGAGTTCAAGGGCTATGGCTATGTAGAATTCGAGACACTGGATCAACTGAAGCGCGCCCTCTCGAGGAACGGACGCATCAAGCTGGACAATCTGTCGGCGCCGCTACGCATCGACATTGCGGACAATCGCCGCCAGGGCGCAGCCGTTGGAGGCAACAACTCTGGGGCAGCATCGAGCAGCGGCAGTGGCAACGACAACCAGCGACGCAACTTTAACCGCGACTCCAACTCAAATGGCCAGGGCTACCATGGTCAGTACTCACACAAGCATGGTAGTCCGGGTGGATACTCCAACAATAGTTCAAATTATCCACATCAGAGCAATTCGTCGTGGCATGGCGGCGGCGGCGGCGGCGGTGGAGGTGGAAACTTTAATCGTGGCGGACGAGGCGGTGGTGGCGGCAGGCGAGACGAAGGTCGCGGTCGCCACCATCACGAGAGTCACCAGTGCAACGACGGCAGCAACAGCAGTGAGTTCGGATCCGTTGGAGGTAGTCAGGACACGTCCAGTCTGGGCAGTCCTCGAACGGGTGTCGAGCGCCACATCTCGTCCACAAGCTTCCAGAGTAACCGCAGTTATCCGCGCTACAACAACAGCAACAACAACAATAGGTAAGTAGAAACCCTGGTAAAGAGTAGGAGCACCCACTCACCATCTCCATACCCTCCTTCATATTGCACTGCAGATTCAACAACCGAAACGACACCAACAACTTTGGACGCGGCGGAGCACAACGACAGCGAAGCATCAGCAACGACAGTGCGCGATACGTGAACTTTGGGCACAATCGCACACGAGATCGCCGCGGCCACTATAATCCTAACGGCAAGAACACTCAGTCTTCGTCCAGGGGCAATTCGGCGACGACCGCACCATATTTTGATGACAGCGATCGCCCAAAGATCGTGCTCAACCCACGCACAGTCACCGAGCCGATCAATGCACTGGCCAAAACTAAACAGGCGGCCAGCATCTTTGGCAATGCCAAGCCCCGCGAGGATCAATTGACTACGATGGGGGCGCCCACGCAGGCAGACGACGAGGCCAGCAAGAAGCTCGACTGCGATTCGGGTGGCAGCCAGCGATCGGAGACCCCTGAGCCGCCCGTTGAAGTACACGACGAATAGTTTCAACTGAGAGAGCGAAAATTACTTACATCAACAACAACAAGAACTACAACAAGTACACGAGCTGCTACGAAAAACTACTCGATCTGCAATCATGAAACCAGTCGATCAACCATCGACCTATCGACAAGTGGACCAACCAACACATTTTGCTGTGCTCTTTTTACACTTCCTGACAAATTCTACACTTTCACTAGGAGCATATCAAAATGTGCGGTTCGTTCGAAATCCTTACCCAATATTAGCATTCACTTAATGAACATTGTTCAGGAAACTATCCCATTACCGTCCTCATCCCACCCTCACGTGCCTAGATAATCCCTGTATCAAAATCCAATGTAACTAAGTAAATAGTCCTATTTATTGTCTAAATTGTCAAATTCTTATCATGTAAAGCAGGTACGATCCAATATAGTATATTTGCTATCCGAATTCTCGTGTTTGTTGTCGATTTGTAAGAGACTTGCAGGATGCAAACAAAATCAATTTTGCAATATTTTTGAAGTGTTCATATAGTATCGATAAACAAATTCAGATCGATTGGCTGCAATGAATAAAATGAGTCACATATCGTAAAGTAAGCTTATAACATACTTAGACCTCTTCAGTTATTTTAAAATGTGCATTAGGCGTGTACATAAAACCTTCAAGTATATCTACTAAATTGGAATACAGGTTGTCTTCATCCTCCTCTCAATAATTGCCCGACAATGTTCTACGAGTTAGCCGCCCAAGCTTATTCCTTGCTTGAGGTCTTCAAAGAGCCATAAATTTCAGAAGTTAATGCGCAGTGGCAAAAAGAAGACGAACACTCGGTCGCCCAAAGGGCTCAGCTCACCTAAGCGTGCAGCTGGGGAAAAGGACATCGCGGATTCGAAGAGGCTCTTGGCGTGGCATTAACTAGTCAACTCGAACTAATTGAATTGAATAAGATTAAAGAATTTCACGCCGAAATGAAGATGTCGGCGACCAAGCGCGACTCTGTACAATGCAGAGGTTCCCCCTCTCCGCTACTGCCCCACTTGAAGCAGAGCTTCTTGGTATTTATGGACCGAAGATTTACGAGCCAAAACAAGGAGGCACTTGTATACGAATTGAGCCGCTGGTCCTGGTCACAGGCAAATTGGCTTAATTTCTTTTTAATTTGCTTCCGCGGCTGCCTTTCGGGTGGTTCATGGGTCTTGGTCCGTGCTTGTTCGCAGCACTCGGCAAAAATTCAATTTGAAAAAGTAGCCGCCTGCCCGAACATGAGGTGAACTGAGCCGAACTGAGCCTATGTGGCCATGGATAGCCCCCATGACCCAAAGTCAATTTACGCACGAACATTTTCAATTTTCTTCGACACAAAACCGCAGTCGCAGCCGCGCCGGGGACGACTCCCCGTCCAGGGCTACCCCACCTCTTCGCGGTGTTGCACTTTATAGAAATCCCGCGTAAAATTCACGGCATTAAAGGACTTTTCTTTCTTCATTTTGCTTTTTTTATTTCTTTTGAAGTTTACCCACTGGCCCCGTCATTTTATTTGCCTTTTTCCTTAGCACTTTTCCGCGTTTCCCACTTATTTTTCTCCCCGTTTTTCCTATTTTTCGTTAATGTGTCACACGCACTTTATAAGCAATTGTTGTTGGCGGCCCTGGCGATGGCGTCTGGGAAAGTTGACGACGTCGACGCCCATGGCGCAATTATTGTGATTATTAGGTACAGCTGCACTTGGCCAGCAACAGGACCCTCCAGGGCGATGGCCACTTATAAACAAAAATTGTAATTTACCTCAGCTCTCAACGCTCCACAGACGGAGCAGGCTGATGAAAGTGGCTCAGCGACAGCAGGAGCAGCAGCAGCAGCAAGTTGAAGTGTCGCCCTGGCCGCCATGGCTGTTGTTCATTAGGACGGGCGTCTGGGCTGGACTTGTATCCTGCACTTCGGACGCTGTGGGACGCCTCGGGGGTCACGCGCTCATAATCGCGCCGAATGACTTCATAATGAAAATATTAAAGGTGTTTTTTGTTGTGCTGCTGCTTAGCCGCTGGCCAGGATACATTACATGGCGGGAGTCTGGCGCGGCACAAAAGGCTCAAAGTTTATGTTTATGTCAAGCGCAAGTCACGAGCAACGACCGGGGGCGGGGTCAGGTCTGGTTCCGGGGAAGGGCGTAATTTAATAAAGGAAGCGTTCCGGTTTCGGTTTTTTTCATATTTTTTCATTAAATGTAAGTGCTCCTGTGAGGAACTGTATAAAAAGTGAGTAAAGGATCGCGAAGTTCAACTCAATGGAAGTAGATGGAAAATCAAAGAGTTGCCAGTATTCGAAAAGATCCATATTTACAGTGCATTCAATAGCAGCTTTCAACAATTGGAATTGCGTTTGCCCTTTCAACGCAACCCCAACAAACAATTAAGACGACCCCCGAATACACATACACATACACAAACCATTTCAAATATAGTTCTTGTTGCGGCTAATTGTCGTACTATCGACGACGTCTTATCAGCAATTGCAACAACAAGGACAAAGGCAGCAAGCGATTCGCCTGAAATTTATGCAACACAATCTAGCAAAGGGAGTGCACAGGAGCTCTGGGAAGCAGAAGAATGAGAGAAGCAGAGAAGGAGGGAAGGAGGGGTCTACACACGATGCTCCGATAAGGTCTGTAGCAGTCGCATATTAAGTCAAAAGCGCTGCGTCTCCAGTGGTCGTTTTGGCTATTAAAATGCTGCCATTTGCAAGTTTATCTGGCGAGGCACAACTAGCCAAGCGGCGAAGCGAGTCGAGGCTGGCCGAGCAGGGGAGATAATGTATCGACAGCAGGACAAGGAGGTGAGCGCAAATCTAGACGTGGCCATTAATGAAGGCAGACGGGAGACTCGGGGACGGGGAGACTGACTTGGACAGAGCTTACAGTGGAGTCCATTAAAAAGGACTAAATGGCAATTAAACATTTGAGTTTGGCCTAGCAAGCTGGACGACAACTGACCGTCGCCTGCAGGAGTGGCTGGGGCAGTGTGGGTGGAGGAGCGGGGACAACCAAGGGCCAGCTTGGCAATTAAGGCTTCCCTTTGCACTTGGCCAAGGACACTCGGCAATTAAGCCGACAACCGTTTGGCAAAAGTTCTCGTTGCCCAATCCCCGAGCGGACAATTCCGGAGTGTTCCCTGTGCCGACGACGACAACCTTATCCTTTTCACCTATCTACAATAGCAGCAGTGTGAGTTCGAGTTGTTTTTGGACAAAACTTAAATGAGTTGACTGCGTGGCGGCCACAGCGCGCATTCAAATGAGCTGGGCACAAGTTTTGATTGGGTCGCCAGCTAAGAGATTTATCTGTTCTCCGCGAGCTCTTAAAGTAAACATAAATTTCCAAACTGGCAGTGGTACCTAAGGTCAAAGGGCAATGCTGGCGCTGCTCATAAAAATGCCGAGCATACCAGGGCATATGTGTGTGTGCCTCCACTCGAGGTACTCGTTCTAGTCACACTCGTATTCGTTTTCATACTCATTCTACCTCTCGCGAGTCACCCACACCATCCCGAACGGAGCGTCGATATGCTCATTTAAAATAATTTATTGCAATGAGCTGACACTCATTGCCAGTTAGAAGCGGCATGCCACGCTGACACTTGAAGCGTTTGCCACACACGCATTTAAAAATAAATACTTATCGCCGGAGATGGGTAGGGAGAGAGAGGGAGTGCGAGGGAGATGGAGATAACACACTGCCGCCAAGATGAATTGCGCAAAATAGAAAAATGCTCTAATTAAAATTATGCACAAACATTTTTGGAATGTCGTTTGGCGTGCGACAAGTAAAATGGAAATCTTGAGATTTCCCATCCGATTTCCCATCCGATTTCCCAATCCGATTTCCATCCCAGCCATTCCTACTTGATATTGATGGCGTGCCAATTAAAATTGATTGGAAATTCCTTGCATGCCACGCACGTGGGCGTCGTCGTCGAGCAGCAGCTGCCCCAGAGCAGAGCACCAGCTGCAAGGATGCCAGCATTAGCATACCCCACGAGCGTGTGTGCTGGGTGTGCGTGAGTGTGTGTCTCTTTTTGCGACTGGCCTGACCATTTCGGTTGACTGCATTCGAAACTCATTTGCCATGCGGCAATTAACACTTTTGTTGAGTAAGCCATAAAGGCTGAAATTGCCTGAATTGCTCGAAGGTTTCGCTCACTGGAATCACTCGGATTGCTCGAACAGTTCGAATCACAACAAATGTCTAAAGACGCGCATTTAACCCTCATTTCTGTTAATGTAGCAAATAAAATGGTCACCTTAATGGATTTTTGTTACGCGGTCTAACTTCAAATTGGACAGAAGGTGACGCTGAAAGCAGACTCTCATCCCTTGCCCAGCCTTGTCACACACTCTTTGTAGACCCACTTGCCACACGTTGCACGCTCAACGCTGTACACGGCACGCTGTGCAGTTGATTGTCCTTGAATCGCTGCCTCTGCCACTTAATCCAATCGCGCACATGTTGAGCTCTAACAATAGTTCAAACGTTCAGTCAGCCAGCTCAACCTTCCTCCCCCTCGCCGAAGAGAAGGAGGGTGCTGCATGCTGCGTACCTTAAGCGGCTTTCACCTTGACGGCTGCAACCACCAATGCCTGCTTTTCGCACTCGCCTGCATTGTGAGGGGGTTGGCCAACTGTTCTGAAATTTGTACGTGTGTTTTGGTGGCTTTGCCGACTTATCACACACACGCACGAACGGACGGCCGAACTGCCACGGGGCCAGGCTGGGAGGTGGATGACCACCTTGCGGGGTTGACTTTCCCTCCGTCAGACGCATTATGATGTATTAGTATTAAAATTAAAAGCTCTGTCTATCAGCATTTGACATGCAGTCTGAGTCGTCACAGTCGCTCGTCTCCACTCAGCTTCCCTGTCCTCCTCTGTCTACGGATCAGGTTGCTTTTAATGAAGCCTTTGTTAGTTTCGCCATTTGCCATTGGAAGACAACATAATTAATCCCAGAACAAAACAACGCTGCAATTGGAACGGCAAGTCATGTGCGAGTGACTCACTCCCCTTGGATCCTTCCCTAGACATCACTCCCTCTCACTCTCTCTCTGTCTGACCGTCTTTTGACTGGCACTCACTAAAGACCGCCGACACTCACTGCAAATTGTGTAAGAAATAAACAAAATACGGAACCCCGAAAAACTCTAAAGATCGCCCCCTACGAATGAAACATCACATCAGCTGTCAAAATCATTAAGAAATGTGGAATCGCTTAAAGATGGCAACAAGCCGTTGCAGCAGACAACGCTAAACTGAGCTTTCTGAGTTTCCCCAAAAAGTATAATAAAAACAACGGAACACATGTAGTGACTTAAGTCGCATCCCAGAACCGAACCACATGGCAATCCAATGCGCCGCAGCAGCCTATAAACGAATAATTTTCAAAATTAATGTCAGTCTCGTTTGGTGAACTTAGTGGGCTCACTTGCCCCACGTTTTTATTGCGAATTCGTGAGTTCTGCTTGAAATTACAGATTGACTCACAACTTTTGAGGGCCGTACGCCAAGCTAGATGCAGAAAATATTGTATGAATGGAAATATCGCACTTATGGGACGTTGAAGCAACATTCAATGTGCTAAAGAAAGCAAAAGAATAAAGAAATCGGACAGGTTGAATGAAATATTCAAAAACATAAATAATATATAGTTGAAAGAGGTAGGGAAAAATATCTGCCATGTTGGGGTTTGTATGGATTCAACTAAACTCGAATACTCTTCGAAATACACAAAATATTCACTTGAATTTGTCAATATCTTTTACAGGGCAGCTGCTGGGACCAACTCAAGTCAGAATCAGGGTGTTTACCATCGGACATGGGGCGACTCGCATGCCATCCGATACGTACATAATTGCCGATTGTATTATACGCAGGGCGGCATTTAAATTTCGGTGCGTTTATTGAAATATGAACGAAAACGACGGGGACATCGGCGACGAAGACGACGAGACGATGAGACGATAAAAGTGCCAGAGCGAAGAAAATTTTCATATAAAGTACCTTTTGCTGGCATTTTAATGGTGCGCTTTATGGAAGGATTAAGCACATAAACTTGTCAATAACTCGAGTGCCTGAGAGTATGTAAGAGAGTTCGGTCCGCTCGGTCTTCCCGGCCTGAGGTCGGATTCCGTGTTCTTAATAATGTCCCCACAGACGCTTTGACTAACAAACTCACCGAATGAGCTATTTTATTTATGAGCTCCACATTAAATTTCTGCTGCATATGGTGAGCCCGAGGGTGCCGGCTGGGCAATGGGCTGTGTATTGACTCAAACCTCAGAGTCAGGCACTGTCCTGTTGCTTGGGCCAATACACGGTCCAGCTAAGGCAAGGACACAACAACATGCGGACAATCAAAGTCTGGTGCTGCTGTGTCCGGAGCCATGGTCAGAGGTGCCTGGCAGATAGGCCTAAAATGCTATGGGGTGGTTCCCAAGAACAAAATTAACCAAAACCTGAAGAAGTAGATGGAGCCAATGACAGGGTCAACTCGGGCTGGGATGTCAGCCCAAACGTCGGTGGAAGGCGTGACTGCTACCACCGGCGGGCACGGGGGGGTGGAAACCCCTCTACGTGTCGCCAGCGGTCACACCTCTGTACTGGTGGGAGCAGGCCAGGACAGTTGCACTACGACTGCCACAACAACAACAACAACAACATCAAAGAACGCCAGGATGCGGCGCAGTACCAAAGTCCATGCAGACTCGGACAGCGACCCACAAGGCAACGAGATAAGCGCTGAGATGGAAGAGAGCCTCCTGCGCTCCCCTGTCAAGGGTTCCAACTCCCCCTAGTAGGGAAGGGCCCAAAAAGACAAAGGAGGGCTTGAGAGCCAAAGCTCAGTACAAGGCAGCCCTAAAAATCAAATCTCGGCTCGCTGGCAGCAGCAAACTCACCCCTGAGGAGAGGAAAAAGCTGGAGTGGGCCGAAGAGAAGATCGAAGAGGGACGAAAACACTTCGAAGGCAAATCGGCGATGAAGGCAACTTCAAGCCAATATGCCAACAAGGTCGAGGAGCTGCTGCTCACCAAAAGGCAGCGGTCCGAAGACCAAGACAAGGCGGATGTGCCCGCAAGCAAGCGGCCGCGCCAAAAGGTGGAGAAAGCCCCCAGGAAGCCACTGCCGAAAAGGGAGACTGCTAGCGATGTGGCGCGACGGCACCTAGTCGTCGCGCTCATCGACCGCAGTAACCCCAACGGCAAAATGACACCCGAGAAGTGGAAGATGGTAGAGCTGAGGCTGTTGGACGCCCTATTCAAAAGAATGGAGGAGCCAGAGTCTCAGCCTACCACCTTTGACGGAGCGGGGTGGCTCAACGGGGTAAAGATACTGAGCTGCAAGGATGACCACACCCTGAAGTGGGTCACCGAGACTGTATCCAAGATGGACGCTCCCTGGGAAGGTGCTAAGCTGGAGGTAGTTGACAGAACCTGTATTCCGTCAGTACCAAAAGCGAAGGTACTCTTCCCAAGGGTCGTACCTAAGGAACAGGCGCTCAAACTGCTCCGATGGCAGAATCCGGACGTGCCTACCGCCGACTGGAAGGTACTACACGTTGGCAAGCCGGAAGGCAACGGCCAACAGATGGTCCTCCAGATCAATAAGGAGGCCGAGGATCTGTTGTACCCAAGGTTCGGGAAGATGGCGTGGGGAGTAGGCAATGTATACCTACGACTCAAGAAGCGCCACCCGAACGATGCCAACGCCAACACGCTGGAGGCCGGCGAGGTGGAAAAGGACCTTGAAGCCTTGACCGACGCGGCCAACAGCCTCGATATCGATGATGAAACGGAGGAGGATGGTGACCTGACTATCATAGCCAACCCATCCAAGCAGAAGGAATCTGAAAATAGCCATGAAGCTACAGATCCTTCAGTTAAACCTCCATAAGAGCAAGTTGGCGTCGGCGGAGCTCCTTCTAACCCTGGAGGAGGAGTCCGTCGACGTGGCCCTAGTCCAGGAGCCCTGGATCGCGTCGGGCAACAAGATCGCTGGGCTAGGGTCTAGCAACTACTCCATCTTCTACCCGACCACCGTAAGTAGAGCTAGAACTGCAATTCTTGTAAGAAAAGGCATCTACGCTTATCTTATGTCCAATTACAGCACTGACGACATCACGGTGATAGCGCTAGAGGGTTGCAGGGACGAACCACTCCTAATGGCGTCCTGCTATCTAGCGCATGACAGGGAATCACCGACGGAGGAGACGGAGCGTCTGATACAGGAGGTGAGCCAGAAGAGGCAACCCCTGGTGATAGGCGCCGACGCCAACGCCCATCACACCCTTTGGGGCTGCAAGGACGCAAACAATAGGGGTGAGTCGCTTCTAGACTTTATTCTTAAACATAATCTTAAGATCGCGAACAGGGGGGAGGAACCCACCTACGTGGGTCCCACCTCATCAAGCGTTATAGATTTAACACTCGCGTCTGGAACAAATACCGAAGTCACTGAGTGGAGGGTTCTCAGCAAACCCTCCTTCTCTGATCACAGGTATATCCAGTTCAAAGTTCAACTCGAGTGCAAAGTGACAAAAAGTCTTTACAAGAATCCCCGGAATACCAACTGGGATATGTTTAAGACCAAAGTGACAAGGACACTCCCAGCACCATCACCGATCATATCAACGACAGACACTGAGAAGTCCGTGAAGACTCTCTGTCACCACCTAACCTCGGCCTTCAACGCAGCGTGCAAAACCTCAAGTGTAAGAAGGAAGCACAGGCCACCCTGGTGGAACCCAGAATTGAAGGCACAACGCACAGACCTACAAGAAATCTTCAAACTGGCCAAACAAGCGGATGAAGATCTTGTATGGGAAGAATACAGAATAAGGCTCCGCGACTTTAAGAAAAAGGTCCAGACAGCCAAAAGGAACTCCTGGAGATCCTTCTGCTCCGGCATAGAGAAGGTCACAGAAACCGCTAGGCTTAGGAAGCTTCTGTCGAGCCAACCGGCAATCCAGAGCCAACTAAGAACCAGCGATGGCCAATGGACGAGTAGCAGCAGGGAAGCGACTAACGCCCTTCTAAGCGAGCACTTCCCCGGATGCACAGATGTACTCGATCCGCAACAACAAATGCACACGAACCCAGTATCCGACGTACCTGGGAACATAATCACACCACATAAAATCCAGTGGGCCATAGACTCGTTTGAAAGTTATAAATCCCCTGGCTTGGATGGCATAATACCAGCCATGCTACAGAAGACCAAAGAAAAGGTCACTCCATGGCTGGAATCGATATTCAAAGCATGTCTGAGGCAGGGATATGTACCGGTACCCTGGAGGACAGCACGTGTTGTGTTCCTGCCAAAAGCAGGAAAATGCAGTCACATGCAGCCGAAAGATTACAGACCGATAAGTCTCACCTCCTTCCTGCTAAAAACCTTCGAGAAACTTCTGGATCTACACATAAGAGGAGGCATGGACCGACTCGTAGAATCCAACCAACACGCATACACAAAAGGGAAATCGGTGGAAACGGCGCTACACTCCCTAGTAGCCACCATCGAAAAAGCCCTACACCACAAGGAATTTGCCTTAGGAGCGTTCCTGGATATCTCAGGTGCATTCAACAATGTATCTACGGAAGCGATCATGCGGAGCTTGAGAGCCGCAGAAACCCACGAAGCTGTTAACTCTTGGATATGCAATCTATTGAGCTGCAGAAGAGTAAGAGCCGAATGGGGAACCACGACCATAACTAAAGCAGCACACAGAGGCACGCCACAAGGCGGAGTGCTGTCGCCGCTGTTGTGGAATCTAGTGGTAAACGACGTCTTAAGGAAATTTAAACGGAAAGCCCCCAAGATAACCGCCTATGCAGACGACATAGCCATAATTATCGTGGGCAAATGTCCAATGACAATCAGCTCTGTCATGGACAATACACTAAAAGAAATACTGAAGTGGGCGATGGAAGTCGGACTCAGTATCAATGCGGACAAGACGGATCTAATTCTCTTTACCAAGAGATACAAGATACCGCAATGGACTCCGCCATCTATAAACGGTGCCATGCTCGAGCCAAAAAAGAGCGTAAAATATCTAGGAATAGTATTGGACAGCAAACTGAGCTGGAAACCCAATGTCGAGGAAAGGGTTAAGAAAGCCACAAATGCACTTTACGCATCGCAAAAGATGCTAAGTAGCACGTGGGGCTTGTCTCCCAGACTAATGCACTGGATCTTCATCTCAATTGTTCGTCCAATACTACTCTACGGTATCCTAGTATGGTGGAGGGCCACTAAGAAATCCACATACCTCCTAACAATGGAAAGGGTACAAAGACGTGCATTGATGTGCATTACTGGGGCACTGAGATCTACTCCAACAAAGGCCTTGGAAGTGATACTCGGAGTTCTCCCAATTGACATACAGGCCAAACTACTAGCACAGAAGACCGCGCAACGCCTTCGTGCTACGGGACACATGGCCTTCGCAAACTATGGGCATAGCGAAGTGGGAGGAGAGTCATTCAATAGCACGGACTATATGACCCCAATAAACAACTTCTCAAGAACGCCCACTCTAATGGGTCATGAAGATTGGAAAATTGGCATGGACGAAAACGCAACAAAGCTATTTACGGACGGATCTAAAATGGAAGCCGGCGTGGGCGCCGCGGTCTACTGTGAGGATCCGCTCATTCAAGTGTCGTACAAGTTGCCGGATTACTGTAGCATCTTCCAGGCGGAGGTCTTTGCTATAAGGAAGGCGGCAGAACTTGCGACAAATCTCAACAAAAATCGGGTCAACATCCTAGTCGACAGTCAGGCGGCTATCAAATCTTTGCAGTCCTACGTCATCAGCTCCAAAAGTGTAATGGCAAGCAGGGAAGCATTAGATGCACTAAGCACCCGATCGAAGGTGCGCATCTTCTGGGTTCCCAGCCACCAGGGCATTGACGGAAACGAGATGGCAGACAGGCTAGCGAAAGAGGGTGCCGAATCTAGACAGCTGACAGTTGAAGATCTGAAGCCACCTCTGCGATCAATAAGCCACAGCCTAGAACAAGGCGCTGCGGTAATAGCAGGAAGAAGATGGCACAACACAAAAAACTGCAAAATAACCCGCACTATGTGCAACAACGCAAACGCGAAATTAGCCCATTATGTCATTCAGCTCCCGAGAAGAGACTGTAGAACAATGATAGGCATACTCACGGGCCACTGCCTGACCGCAACTCATGCTAAAAAGCTGGGCATCACCGACAATGACGAATGCAGGAAATGCAGGGAACCAGATGTAAGAGAAACTCTGGAGCACCTCATCTGCGACTGCCCCGCTCTCATGACCTCGAGAGCGAAGTACCTGGGACGCCCCCTGCTTGCATCACTAGAAGAAGCAGCGGGCCTGGCACCCCAAAAACTCCTGGCTTTCGCCAAACTTACCAGCATACCAGACTGGGATAATTAAACTAAGAAATTAACAGCCTCCATCACTTATCGGCCGCACTAAGGATCATACTGATCTATGTGAGGCCCCCATTAGGGGGCCTGCCGATATAACCTAACCTAACCTATGGTGAGCCCGAGAGTTGAGCGACTTATTAAGTACAAAAACAACTGAGCACATTATTGATATGTGGGGGCCATAGGCCAAGTGCGAGTACTCATGGTGCCAGTATTATGAATAGACAGAATACTATGAGTTTCTCGAGTTCTCTCAGTGACTTTTATCGCCAAACACTTATACTTAGTAAAACGGGAATTTATGATTATTTCAGTATCCAATCAACAATTGTTTGCTACGGAAATTATGCTGAGGTATATGAAAGTAACGCTGATAAATCTATAAAACTCCCAATGAAATAGAATCTTTGAGTTTCGATCACAATTCTTTGAGCAATCAAAACAAAATAATACCGGATACCCACAAGGTAGAAGGGTACACAAAATGTATATCTGTAATATTAATCAGTATCAACAGACGAGTCTATACAGCCATGTCTGTCTGTCTGTCTGTCTATCTGTATGTTCATCACTTTGCCTGTCCGTCCGTATGAAAATTAAGACTAGAATTCAGAGACTGTAAGAGCTAGGAATACTAGTTCTTAAAAAATTAATAAATTCTGTGCGTGGATACATTTTGATATAGTTTTTGTCCACGCCCTATCTGCCCCCGTAAATCAATAAAAACCTAATTCCAAGCGAAACATGACAGTTTATTAATGGAAACACATCAAAAGTGAAAATTTAGTTGCCATCGGATAATTCACAAAGAAGTTATTTAAGAATTCATTTGTAGTAGGCTAGAGGTTATATATTATTTATACAAAATGTAAATAAGCATATCAACATTGTGTACAAATATTATGCTTAAGTTGTTGCTTGCTTTCGGGTGGCATCTCAATGTTTCTTAACATCGGCTCTCTCGCAAAAAGAAGAGGTGCAAAACACGAAAATCGGTTTGGTCAGGTGGGTATCGGGTATATCACAAGACTGCAAGAACTGTTATATCGTTTTCCCCGACTTATTTTTCAGTTTACACTAATTTTTCACCACTTACACATGTGTACACTAATAAACCAGAAACGAAGATTACACACGACATGCCCTTTCAGGTTTGGGCTGTTTTGATTATTCTTTTACTATTACTATATCATATGGTAAAGATGTGGCAACGTCGAGTCAGATGGCTTTAGCTAACAGTCGACCTGCCAGTCGAACTGGCAATTATGTCAAAGATGAAGAAGAGGAGAGCGTTCTCGTTGGCGACACGAAGAGTGAGGACGTAAAGGAGCAAGGCTGTCGCTCAATCAATTAACGACCAAATTAAAGAGTGACTAAAGACGGCTTAAATACTAATCTAAAGAACTAACTTATTTATTTATTATTTGGGAAACCTACATTAAAATATAAGGAAATAATCATTTAATTTAATAATGAAACAATCTTTTTTTTACACAAGAACTGCGACTTGAACTTTAAACAAACTGTTTATACCCAAGTCCCACATCATGGTACAGAACTTTATCATTATTCATGTATTCATTAAAGCTTTAACAGCGTTAATCTTAACAAGTATAAACAATAATTTTATGATCTTTAATTATTGTATAACTTTGATTAATAATGCTATGATGACTGATTTCGAAAAAGAATGTGGGGCTCAATACAAAAACACTGATTGAGGCAGATTGTTTCTATGGTAGCTATGGTAGCTAGTTTTATAAGCATATTACTTATAAAGAAAACATGACAGCTATATTATCAGTCTGAGAAACTACGGAGAGACGGGCAGAGATACTTCCACCAAATTTAATACAGCGGATTTTTTCTTTATAATATAATATGCATATAAAATTTCATAATATTGAAGGTGAGATATAATATAACACCATACTAACAAATTCTGCACCGTTATATATATCTGGTATTGAAGCAAACGAAGTATATAAGACACTACAAGGGTAAAGAACTTTCGGCATGTCGATGGTAGCCTTTCATTAATAGTTTTGGTTGGGTGGGTAGCGGCTACTTGGGTCCACTCGACTGAATCTTTCGTGCTTGATACTATTCTAAACTCTATCCTACTCAATCTGTTAATTTGTAAATATTCTATTCAAAACCAGTTCTCTACTACAGGTTAAACGTAAGTATACAGGACAGTATTTATAGAAGGGATCTCGTGGAAAGATCCAGTGGAGTACATTATTCTACTCCACAATATTATAAGTATTTTGATGAACTTGCACCTTTCAGGGTATGGAAAAAATGGATTGATTTCAAAACGCTGGGAAAACTTCAAATATTTCCATTCTCTGCATACATCCGGCGCTGCTAAGCAGAACCGAGGCTTTTCGAGGATTCTGATATATTTTGGCGGCATGCAAAGCGAAGGCAGGCAAATTGCAAGCCATCCAGAAGATTACATGCCCCGCGGCAATTATTTTACGATGCACAAAGGTATTGTTAAAAGGCAGGAAGCGTGCTAGTCGGGGCCAGAGGGAGGGGAAGGGGGATGTTGGCCGGGTGGGAAGGGAGCACTGCCGGCAACCGGCACTGAATAAACAGCCAAACAAGCAGAAGAGCCAAGCAAAGTCAAATATGTTGAAATGCGGCCAGCCAGGATGATGCGAACGAGGATGAGAACAGATGAGCAGATGAGCGGATGAGCGGATGGGAATGGGGGATTGAAGCCAAGAGACGAGCTTGCCGCAGTTCAATATGCAACGGCAGGCAATATTAAAATATCTTAAGGATATTATGTTATTACGCACACATTACACAACGGACTGCCGGGCTGATACAGACCGATGGCAGGGGAAGGGGCTGCAGGGTGAGATGCCCAAAGATCCGGGAACTCCACTCAAATGAGATAATTCCCTGTAAAATAATAATAATAAAATAAGCAGGCGACCGGCAAGCGGAAAACGAAGACGACCCCTGCCTGACCCCTCCCATTTTCCACTTTCCACCCTCCCCCCTCGACGCAGTTTTTATGAGTTTCATATTTTCGCATACTATCCACCTCGTCGACGCCCTTGCCACCCCCTGGCCCAGCCTCTGGTCTTGCCAATTTTAAGTGCTTTTCAATATGAGCATAAATGCATTAAAGGTATCTCAGCAGCAGCTTGCCCCTCCCATGCCCCCCATCCCTCTCCACGTGCACATCCACATCCACGTCTACGTTGCGCTACTTTGTTTGCTTTGCCCACGCCGGGATTTGTATGGCCGCCGGCCATGCCATCGGGCCAAGGGCGTGGTCGGGTGGGTGGAGCTGCGCTATGTGGCGCATAAGTTAAGGGATTTTCGTATTAAAACAAAACACACACACATACACACACACGCGAGCAATCATACTGTAGGGTTGCCAGGCTCTTGTCGAGTCAGCTCAAAATCCACTTCGCACATATCGAGCACAATTTTTAGTTTTGATCTAAATGCGTCAATAAATTGTAACACTTTCGGCGCAAAGAAACAAAAGTCATTTGGAACTAACAATAAAAGAACCGTCGAGTTTTTCTTGTCTTGCCTTTTGTGCCACCTCAGCGATTTTGGCTCGTACTCGTTCCCGTTCCCGTTCCCATTCCCGTTGCCGTTCTGTGTTCTTATCAATGGGCTCGTTTTAAAATCAACGCCTGCTCCAGCTCGTCTTATTTACGAGAGTGTCCCCTCGCATGGGCTATTTCCAAGTTTCTTTCGTTTCATTTATGGCTGCGAATGAGTCGGGCTCAACCTATCGCCCGATGCGCATCTCCAGAGCAATTCCAAAGAGCCGACTCAGACAAGTAAAAGGTTTCATTTCTCCCAGCAAATTGACGTATCAGTCTGAAATACTCCAGGACAGGATACTCTCTGCTGATTCTGGACTGGCAGTGCTGCTGTCTCGCTTGCGCACAGTGCGAATTTATCGCTGTTGATAAACATTAATAAATTAATTAGAATTATTGAAATGCGTGGTCTGGCACAAGCACAGGCACAGGCAGTGGACCGACTACGGCTATGACTGTGGATTCGTGGTGTTAGACTGGCTTCCTGGTCCTGGCCCTCTCTCTCTCACTCGCTCTCAGCAAACACAGCCATGGAGGCCATTATGCGCTGATTTGTGTTGCATGCTTTGCGGCGTGGCACAGTGCATCGCACACGCAGATACACTGGTTGACACTGGGCAAACAGTGGACAAACAGAGCCGAATGGACACAGGATTGGACTGGCATTGGACGGTTCCACGCACGCACTTTGAATTAGTTTGTTTGAACTCTCGACCCTTATCTTAAGCAGTAGATTTTCGGCATTTTGTAGTCGTTTCTGCCTCGTCGGCCTCGTCACGCACGCAACACGCATTTGGCATTTGCATTTGCTGCTACATTTGCAACAGTTGCAGCAGCAGCAGCAGCACTAGCAGCCGCAGCATTTGCATTTGCCCCCAGCGAGTGCGGCACTTTTATCAATTAAATTTACGCAACGCATAAAAAATATTCCAAAATGATTTGTGCTGCCTGCCAAATGCTGCTTTAATTTCACCCAGAGTCCGCCGGCTTTGGCCACCTTTCGGATAAACTTTAAGCGACTTGTTTAGTCTCTTTACGCGACGCCATTAAAAGTTTTCACTCGCCAAAGTTTTGTGCCTCTGTAAGGTGCCTTTTTTATTAGCCGCCAGTGTCCAGACGTGTTCGCCCCACAGGAATCTCGCTTAAGGTGGCGCAAAAACCAGAAAAAGAACAGGAAAAAACTCGATAGCTGAAGTACGAGAAAAAATAAAATAAAAAATTGAATAAAACTTTTTTAGCGCACAAATGTTTTGCTGCTAATTGAAAATATCTGTTGGGTTCAATTAGGCGGCGACTTTTGGCGGCAAAGTCGCGTCGGTCGCACCGTGAGGCGACTTAAGCCTCACCTCCTACCCCCCCTCCCCTCATGGCGCGCCAGGATGAAAACTTTACAAGTGTTGAGGAAGGAAAAAACGCGCTGATTTAAGCACTTTTAGCACAACATTTGTTATACCCTGTATGTTTGTTGGACTTGGATGGCAGACCGTGTTCTAAACGATGTTCCTAATATGAATACCATAGTTAGTTCTTTATAGAAAGGAGACCTTTTTTGTTAAGCTTGGATACTTTATTGTACATAAAAGTAATCAACTCAGAAAGAGAAGAAAAACAATAGCAAATACTATTATCATATCTTACAAAGTTTGAATAGGATATATTCCTTAGTTTATAGCGTATTCATTGGTCGAATAATCAGCATCTTCCCTGCAATTCCTTCTTTCAAGAAAAGTACCCTACTACACTTTATTTGTATTCTTGGATAGTTTGTCTGTGTTCGTGTCGTTCGTATCCCTGTTTAAGTTTGGTTGATTTGATAGCTTGTTGAGGTTAGTCTGGTATTGGGTGGTGGCTTGATTCGATTCGATACGATTGTTAGCGCAAATTTTAAGTTCTCCTAACTTGCGGCATACCAATGAGTTTCACTTTACCTGCAGCCCAAGCTACTCAAGAAAGTTGAAAGAAAAAATGCAAAACTTGTAGGAATTACAAAGAAAGTTTTGCTGATTCAGATGCCAAGATAAATTGTAAATTATAATTTGTTAACCTAACATGAAATTGAACCTACCTGTCTCTAGGTACAATACAATGCCTGATTTCCTGATTTTCTCGTGAATTAAATTTAATTTCCTCGTGGAAGCAAATCAACATAGGCAGCAACAATTTACTGTACTCGTACAGTATCTGTGCAGGTTAATCCCGGTTAAGCTTTTCTCTGGCGTCACTAATGAATCAACGAAGATTAGACACACGTGTTTCCCAGGCACGCCACATATAATGAAGCGAAATCAGCCATGAAACTCCAAACACAAATTGTCAATTAAAAGGTATTTAAACATAATACCCAGGTCAGAGGTCACCCCGAGCCGAGCGAGCGCTTAATCCACGTAAATTAGTGCAAAAATCAAGTGGAAGCGATACCTTTTAGCCTGCTGGCTTCTGACAGCATCCGCACGGCAGCCGCCTATCTGGCGTCGCCCCCTCATCCTTTACCCTTGTGCCCCCTCGCCATGGTAAACACGGCGATGGCGGCAACCGACACCAATAAAGCCAACAAAGCGTTTTTAGGGTTAAGTCCATGTCAAAGTGTCAGTTTAGTATCGGTATCATGTCATGTTGTTCCACAGATTGTCTGAGCACACTAGAGGAAGAGGGAGAGGGTGACCCAGAGTGAGAGTGTGTGTGAGTGTGTATTTAGTAGGGGAGTTGCGTGTGCCTGCGTGTGTGTTGGGGGTTTTAATTTCGTGTGCGGCAACATGATGCCAAACGTGTGGCACTCGCTGCCTGACCCATGCCTCGTGTGCCCCCCTTACCCCTGCCCTGCCCCCAGAGCAGGCTGTGCGTTGAGGTGCAACGTTTTACTAATGAATTTAACAAGGCTTTTCCCGTCCAAACAGTCGAGGCTAGCCAGCTCGTTGCACGTTGCACGTTGCATACTCATTAAAATGTCAGTGTAAATGGAGTTGGAGCAGCAGTTGCTGCTGCTGCTACTGCTGCTGGAGCCGGGTAGGAGTTGCAGCCGTTGTAGACTGGCATCAGCTGCACTTTGTTGCCTTTCTGTTTATCCTGCCAACATATTTTTCAAATGTTCCGTTTGCATAAGTGAAAGGCCAAAAAGGAAGATAACGGCACTCTGCATACACCACAGACCACCCGCGCAACTCACCCCCCCTCCCTCGGACATGTCCGTGGGGGCAGCCACTCGACATTGGCGTCAACAACAACACAGCCAACAATGGCGCGCAAATTTACGGCTCACCTACGCGACTAGAAGCCGTAAAGATGGCAAATCTTTGGGAGTCGGAGTCGGAGACAGAGATGGGGTTGGGTTTGGAGTCAGGTTGGACACACGTGGTGTGTCGGTGTACGTGTGTGTGCGGCTTATTTGAATTTGTTTTTATGCAGCAGCCAGTCGCCAGGCAGTTGCTTCTGCTACTCCCCCCCACACCCCTCCTTCTCCAGCCAGGTTGCTGTTAATCCAATAAAATTGCGTAATTAAATTTGTGCTTCATTTGGCGATTGTCCTGGACATTTTGTTGCTGTTGATGCTGCTGCTGCTGTTGCTCGTATTGTTTCTGTCGCTGTTTGTTGTGGTGACAAATTTAAAACCTGTTGTCATTGCTTTGGTGGTGGCAGCAGCAACAACAACAGCTGACAGGGGCAACCCTTGCGGAAATCCCGGCAAAGTCGGAACAAAAAATCGCTGTACACGTCGTAATTTTTCAATTGCTGCATAATTGAAGGCAGCACAGGCAGACCACGCAGGACCAGGACAATGCCTCACGTGCCGCAGCTGCGAAGTATGCAACAGGAAAAAACGCACGGCAAAAAAAGCTATTGGCAGCCAATGGCAAATTGTCGCCAGACAGGGCAACTGACGGAGGTGGAGCTGGTGCGAATTCGACTGCTTGTTGATTTGTGGTTTTGTTTTTGAGGCATGTGCCACACACTCGCACCTATACAAGCAAGCACACTCTCACTCCGGGGAATACTTGTAGGTTGCAAAGCGATTTTTAATCGCCGCAAATGTTGCAGATGCAGGCGATGACTGATAAGGCCAACTGCGCTGATAGGCGCGGCAGCCCTTTACGGTGCACACAGCAATGCTTCCGGAGGAAGTCTACTCGCTCTCATCTGTGGGTGAGTGTGGATGTGTCTGGGTGTGGAGCAAGCCAGATAACGCTTGCGGCGTTGCAGACGGCGATGCAATTGCCGCCTCCGCCGTCGCCACGCTGACTTAAGAGGCCGCTGACTTTGCGCCGCTCGGCGATAATGCTAGTAGGCTTCTTCCTCTTGCGACGTGGCGCGGCAACTTGAAAGCCACCGCCAAAGTGCGCAGCAATCTGCAAGCCACAAGGCGGCATAGTCGAGCTAACTAAGCAAGTCCAGCGCGTGAACTGGCCAAGTCATCGGCAAGTGCCAAGCACGAAACGTCACTTATCCCTTGCTTATCTGCCGAGCAGCTTATTGTCTGTCTCTCTCCCTCGCTCTCCATTTCTCTATCTCTGTCCTATACGAGTAGCCGCGCTGCCCTCCCGCTTCCCTTTGAGTGTGTGCGTTGCGCAGCCTCATTCAATCAGCTCGTCTGTTGGATAGAAAACCGCAACGTAATTTCTGTTCTTTCTTCATTTTTTTTGATAAATATAAAATATTTGTTCGTTTTTGATAAGCGAAACTGCGTCGCCGACGCAAGCGACGCGCTTTTGCTGTTTGTGCCACATTTTGGTGGAGTAATTAAAAAGGATACGCTACACCCGAAATGCATGTGATGGAAATGTAATTTAGCACATTCCTCTGAAATGTGACAAAATTGAGAACTCGTCCGACTGTCCCCCCGTGTCCACTCCCCCGCCAGCTGTCCACGCTGTCTACTGTCGGCCCTTTGCAGTCGGTTTGCAGTTGGAGTCGCATTTGCTTTTGCTTTCGCCTTTGCTTTGGCTTTAATTAAAAACTCGCGCTTTGTGGCGAGCGACAGCCAAAAGCATTCACATTCATGTTCATATTCATATTCATATTCATATTCGCACTCATATTCATATTTTTTATTTCGCATCTTATGTAATTAAAAATGCGAGAGTTCTTGTCACTGTTGCTGCCGCTGTTGCTCCTTCCTCTTAAAGCAGCAACAGCTGCTGCTAAAGCCAAAAGCAAATGCAGTGGAGCATATTAGTGTGTGGAAGATATTAGCCGCATACTTGGCATAACAATATGGTCTCGGCCGAGAGCAACAGGAAGCGATTTTTCATAGAATTCCAGTTTTTATTAGCCACCCACCCACACAGCAAGAGCAGCAGCAACTGAAACTCGTTACGCGTCTCCTTGTCGAGGCATGCTTACAGTTTTGCTTAGCAAGTCCTTGGCCAGGACGCAAAGATGCCAGAACTTCAGCTCATAAGACAATATAAACTATGACAGCCATTTGGCAACACTTTGCTGGCCGTTAGCAGTCCGTTCCATGCACCGATCCCCTCCAGCTCTACCCCTTCTCCCGCTCCTCGGGCTGCGACCAAGACAACTTTTTAAATTGTTAATGTGCGCGCTTAGACAAAAGAGCTGTCATAATTCGCTGCGAAATATTGTCACTAACACGCTCTGGCCGCACTTGCATGATGCCAATTTGGGGCGACTTTCGATGGGGCCACACATTAGCTGCCATTATATAGCCGGAGTCTTGGCTCCAGCTTCGACTGCAGCCGGAAGTGCGCGCCATTTTCTAATATTGTAACGGATGCAATTAATATGTGTAATGAATGGGACAACATCTCTCGCCCAGCTTGCCTAATGGTTATTGCGAAAGAGAGAGAGAGATACTTCGAGAATAAATAATCTTCTTAGGAACAATGATATCAAAATTCTGAATACAATTCGAAAAGACCGAATATTTGATACCCTTTTATATACTTTTATATACTCATAAGAGATTCAGGATCTCTAATTATTGTATTTATCTAAACTTTTGTAGATTCTTTTCTTAGAGGCCTTTGTATCAGCCCATGTGCATATAGATTTTTATGTCAAATTTCAAGATAACCATAAAGAATCAAAATTCATCCATCTGTATTTTATTCTATTGTAGATCTCAGAGTTAGCACTACCAATTTTTCAGATCATAACAATTGTTTATGTACACACAGTTGCGACTAACACTTTGAGTTATCAGTATCAATATTTGTAGTGTTAGGAATTTAAAAAATTTCCCAACCTTTATAGAGACCACTCTGAACGAACACGCGGGCAGACAGAGGATGGTTATAGCTTTATATTTACTATGTATAAATATACATATATAGTATACTCTATATTCATTCAAATATCTACCCAATGTTGTTAGAGAAGACTCTTTTCATGTGTGGCACAGCTTAAAATAGATATACCTTCAGTAAATTTATAAAAAATCTCCTTACGTCAGCATGCAAGCCAACATACTTCCAAAATTATTAAACATTAAAAGAACTTCACTTTAAAAATAAAATTAAAATCAAACCGAAGAATATCATTTCAAAATTGTTGCTTATATTGTCTTAATAATCAAAGGAACTCCATTTCATTCATTTATCCAAGTTAATTGATATATTTCTTTGTGTGTCGCTTTAGCCGCTGAATCATGTCGTCCCCCTTAAACCTGGACAAGTCGATGATTGTGGAATATAGCGCCGAGTACATGTACTATATCGAGAAGCACAAGCTGCTGGATATTATGAGCCGCCTGCTTGCCGAGATAGTAGTGCAGTATCCTGTAAAGGATGTACGTAGTTGGCTGGCCGAGAACATTCGTCGCATTGCCCAAGAAGTATATACGAAGGCACTGGATGCCTTTCACCTAGGCACACAAGGCGATTACTACCAGTTGCCCATGAACTTCTTCCATCGCATAGTAGTGCATGGTCGACCTGGTTCGGGCCGTCGGTCACTGGCACACGTGCTGGCCGAGCGCTGGAATCTTCTCATCTTGGATGCCGAGGCAGTGGCCTACCACGCTGTCAACGGGTACAGGCAGAACCAGGATGCAGGCATTCTGCAGTTTGGCATTGAGCAGGACTGTGTCTTCAGACGCTCTTTTGCGATTGGCAATATCTTGAAGCGGCGTCTTCTGCAAGAGGATGCATTGAATCGTGGCTGGATACTCTTCAACTATCCGAATAATCGTTGCGAGGCACGTGAACTCTTCGAGGGCTTTACGGTGCCACCAAATCGTCTGATCTTTCTGATGATTGATGAACGTTGTGCCACCCAGCGCATCACAGCTTCCACCCATAAGTTCAGTCCACAGCACAACGTCACCTATCTGGATCGCCAGATGCTGCAGTTCCGCCGCAGCGCACCGGCGCTGAACAACTACCTCAGCCATCGCCGCGAGGTTATCTACGTGGATGCGACGGCCAACTTCGAGACCGTGAAGTGCTGCGTCCTCTCGCAGCTCACCAAGACACCCTACATGCTGGGCTACAAGTACGGCGAGAGCAGTCCCCTCGACTGAGTGGTAAGGGCAATGCGCCTCTCTGTCCACTCAGGGCACTCCACACTCCTCACTCTGCATTCCGCACTCTGCTCCACTCCAATTACAATCTGCGTTTCCATTGAAATTACTAAATGCTCTGCAAGAAAGTTGTGTAAAAATGAAACCGTGTTCCATAATTTCCTTTGTCAATGCTTGTTTATTATTTACTCAAGTGGTTGTTGTTGTTCCCATTCCGCTTGTTGCTGTTGTTGCTGTTGTAATCTCGACTGCCCTTATCAGCTTCTTTGTCCGCCGACCAATGGCCGCACGGAGCCAACAATTTGAACAGACTCCAAAAAAGCGTAAACATTTTTCGTTCGTTTAGGTAAACAAAAAGCGGAGAAAGCGCAGAAAAAAGTGATTTGAAATTATTGCTATTTGAATTTTCCTCCACTGGGAAATGGGAAATGGGGGAAAACGACGCTGAGAAAACAATAAAAAGAAAAACAAATGATTTTATGACCACAACTTAAGTGCTCAATTTTTAATTGTTTGACGACGCTGATAAGTAGCCGAGACAAAAGTCGCAGATGCGGGAGCTGCAGAGGGGCAAGTTCTGCAGCTAGAATTCAGACCAGCCGCTTTTATAGCACCCAAAAGTTCAATCAAAGTTTTTTTCAGCTCCCTGTTGATTTAACGCTGCCTGGAGGCCTTGACGTTTAATTAGTCTCGCAGGTTGCAGAGGTCGATGACGCAACAGCAAGCAGTATTTGCCCCACTGCGCCAAAGGCCTGATGACTACCAAAAATAAAACAAAACACAGTACAGATCACATGACATTGAGTTCAGTTTATTGTAGCACGTTTAGGCTTTAGTCTAGCGCACCACTTTGATGTCGATGGTGAAGCAGCATCGCTTGCCACTCACGGGATCCTTGACAGCCCAACGTATTTTGTACGGACTCGTTGGGAACTTAGACTCGATGGGCACTTCCAGTGTGTAGGTCTGCTGCACGCCATTACGGACGGGGCAGGGAGTAGCCTTGCAGGCGTCGCGCTGCATGGTGATCAGCGGCAACTCCTCAGTTTCGCTCTTTACCCAGCCCAGACTGGCCTCCAGAGTCTCCGCATCGAACTTCGGTGTGAAGTCAAAAGACATTTGGGCCGGACGGCGGCGGCGAATGTGGCAAGCCGCATTCCTGGCAGCCTGCGGACAGGGATCTACGCGCACCTGATCGATGCTGCACACATCGGCACTATCTGCGCACGTCTGATAGTTGATTACCTCAGCGTTGGAGCCAGCGGCAGCCAGTAACAGCCCCAACAGAGACAGTGACAACAGTCCAGCAAGATGCAACATGTCGCGTCGAATTGTGAACACAGAATGCGATGCTAGATGATCTAATTCGTGTCCATCTCTGTTCGCAGCAGCTGCTTATCGCTGTCACGGTAGAAGTGAACTGAGAGACGCGCTACAGATAAGCCCGCGTGTCTTTGTGTCAGATAAGACACGGGTCAGAGGTTGCATGACTACGTGTATGAAAGACTAGTAGTCAATGCATCAATCGGTTCTGAGAACACTTTTCTTCCTATCTCTCTTTATTATCTTGCTCTCTCTCTCCCAATCTCTAATTAGGTAAGTCAACTTATAGGCCTGGAAACAACTATACATTAGTTATTACTTTTCAGGCACGAGTATTTGTTTACTGCTAGGCTGACGTCACTCAGCCAAACACTGCACAGCACAAAAATTAAACCCTCAGTGACTAGATTATGATTTAGGCGAAAATTACCATGACTCTAAAACAGGACGTTGGGTAAAACCCACCATATCTGAACTTGCAAGCTGTGTTCAAGGTTGACTCTTCTCATTCTTCAGTGATAACTTTCTCTGAGTCATTTAAGTGTATTATTGTTGTTAAAGGAATATTATGAATATTTATTTTTGTCAATGGTGCAAGATAAATTTGAAATTACATCTTAAGTCTGTATGAACTACAGCCTACAATTGACAGTGTTGTCTAGTTTAAGAGCAGCCCTGCCGATCAGCCATGAGGCACGTATATCGACACGCTTATCAGGCAGACAACGTGGAGCAGTGTTCACAGAATGAAAGAGACAGACTGCCGGTGGGACAGACAGACCATGTGAATACTTGTCAGTCACAAGCTGTGCGCACGTCTGAAATCGGAGACGATTCCCGCGAGAAGTGCACTTCAATGCTGCATGTTCAATGCAGCGCAGCTTGGAGCTGTCAATATGTGAGGCCACGACAGTTGGGGCAATTGCACGGCTCATTTGCGGGCACATATGTCAACAGGCAACAACTACAGCCACAACAACAACAACAACATTTCTAACATATTTGACTAAAAAAGCGACAACATTTCAAACAAATTGTTCGCCTCGTGCCGCCTCGCCGGGGAAGACATGCGCGGGTTGCTGCCGCAATTTGATGCAACAATTTTATCATGCCCCAAGGAGGCAATTAAATGAGAAAAATTATACCACATATACCATAAATTGCTATTTTTGGGATGCAAAACATGTTTTTTGGCGCTCAAATTATCGGAACAAGTTTGATAGAAAAGTTTCCCGGCAAGCGCATAATTAGAAAGGAGTCGGTCAGTCAAAGTTGATGGAAACACGTTTCCATTTTCAGTTTTCCACAGTGCTTTCGCATAAATTAAACGGATTTTTCTGCGTTTTCCCCTTCTCCAGTTGGCCTTTTTATCGCCAACGACTTTGCGCCTTTATCAAAGTCCAGTGAACGGTGAATCAACAAAAACCGAAAGCAAAACCAAAACAGAATTAATTCATTAAAGAAATATGCAAAACATTCGAGAAAAAATCTACCAAGAACTTGCCCAAGGGGTGGCAGAGCTGAGCACGAAATAAAAAAATGAACAACAACCGAAAAAAATGAAATTTATGTTTTATTACTTAATGAACTTACCGCAAATTAAGCCAAGGGTGGCCCCAGTCCGCAGTCCGAATCGAGTCCAAGCCGACGCCTTGTCTTCAATTAATATGCAAAAAATGTCAAGACCAGCGGCTGCTGCTCAGCCTGACGAGGCACAAGAGTAGCTTGAGACGGCCAAGTGTCCGGCAGATGTCTGGCCCAGGCCGAGGATGTCCACAGTAAATTGGTTCGCAATTAACGATGAGTTTTTAATTGAACACGTGATGAAGGAGCCGCGCAGGGCGTGAAAAGAGTTAATTAAGTGCGAGGTATTAATTCCCCTAAGACCAATTCCCAATTCCATCTTCTACATACTAAACATCAATAATTAATCGGGCTTCCAGGTCACATGGTATGCTGAGTACATTATCATTATTTTCCACATTTCAACTCAGTAACTGATTTAGAATCGATTTAAATGGTAATTTATTTAAAGCAATCACTGAAGATTGCAAAACAGATTGGCTTAAAGTTGTCATTTTGAACGCAATGAGAAGGAATGTGAAAAAATTTTATGACATCTGGTTAAAATATAGTGTAACGAGTACCTATACAATGAAATTAAACTTAATCTTACAAATTATTTATTACCTCATTCTAAGAAATAGAATCCTAATGCGTTTCAAATCTTTTTCAGACTGCCGATCGTAAGAGTTGTATTCAATGGAATAATCTATTATAACAAATTGTAAACTTCAACCTTAATTTAAATTAATTTCCCAGTACCAGGGAAGTTTTTTGAGATTAAAACGGAATGAAATATTTCCCAAATAAATTATACTGCTATAAATACATGACCGAAGAGACAAATTCGCTTCTCTTTGAAGACAATGGACTGATAAGAAGAGTTCTACTGATTGCGTCCATAATCGAATACAATCGTGTTTATATGAATCAAGTCAGTCGCTTTCGATGGATGACAAAGAGAAGAGCATGAGTGTCTACGTTCTACGTCCGATACTGTGGCTGCTTCTCATCTCTGCCCTGCGAGGGCAATCTGCGAGGGCACAGGGTAAGCAGAAAGGTTCACCATATCGAGCAAGCCCATAGATCAACGCTCGCTCTCCATAGATCACTGTGCACCCGCAACTTGTGGACAGTTAAATGATGAACACTTTGGCAACTTTACGCACTTGACCAACCTAACCGAGTACCCGTGGATAGGTCGATTGGGCTATGAGAGTGAGTGTCCCCACCCATGAACAACTTCTTCACTTGTCACTAACCAAACTTTTCATTAAGCTGCTCGTGGAATCGTATACAAGTGCCTGGCCGTGCTGATCTCCAGTCGGCATATGTTGGCTCCGGCTCACTGTTTCGAGGAGCAGCAATTAGAGAAATCGCCGCTGAAGTACGTCCTACTGGGCGACTGGAATCCATCAAATGCGTACATGCAACGCGACTGCGACTCCCAGCAACGCTGCAATCCACAGCCCGAGCTGCGGGAGATCGAGGAGATCATCATACACCCAGACTACCATTATCAGTCGATGACTAACAACATTTGCGTGCTGAAGCTCTCCCAGGTAGTGGTCTTTGCCGCCCACATACGCCCGATTTGTTTGCCGCCCCACGATGCCAATAGCATTGGACAGTTCCTCCCCTATGCTGGTTTTGCTGTGAACTCCAGCATCGCCTACAAGGTGAAGGGCCTTGCCCAGATTCAGGGCACTCGACAATGCCGACGCACCCTGGTGGCCCTCAACTATTTGCAGGCGGCCACTCCTTACAAACTGAATCACCTTTGTGCAAATACTAATATGGTTACGCCTCTAATTACGGGATCCCCCCTAATGGGTGTACGGGTGGAGGAACTAGAGCCACATAGCTTCTACCTGGCTGGCCTTCTTCTACTTACAACAAGCAATGACTCTCCTCTTGTCTTCCTCAGGGTGCAACCCTATCGCAAATGGATCGAGCGCAGTATGCAATGCACTTCAGCTCTGACTAGCAGTTCTTCAAAACAAACTACGACGGCGGCACCCAATGTCGTTCCAAGTTATTTGGTTCGGCACGAAGTCCGACAAGTTATTTTTCATTAACATTATTACTAATCGAAATTCCATAATATAAAATTGACTTTTAATAAACACCTAAAAGGCATTCCACATAAGACCACCAATCCGTGCTGCACCTTGAAGACTTTCATTGACCACACCCCACCTATACCTTTGCAGGCTAAATACCTCGGGATTACCCTTGACAAACGGTTGACCTTTGGACCACACTTGAAAGCTACGGCTCGGAGATGTGGTCAGAGAATGCAACAACTGTGATGCTTGGTTAATAGAAGAAGCACCACGACACTTAGAGCCAAAGGGGCAGTCTGTGTCCATTGTGTAGCCCCGATCTGGCTATATGGAGTGGAGATATGGGGTATTTCTGCAAAATCCAACTACAACCGCATACAGATATTGCAAAATCGTGCCTTCCGTGCCATCACTAACTGCCCATACTATGTACGTAGTCCCTTCATCAGGACCTGAATTTGTATACAGTGGAAGAGCAGATCTCAAAGCATACTAGCAAATATAATGATAGGCTTAAAAGACACCACAGCATGCTTGCAAGATGCTTACTCCCTGCCAGGCCTCTAAGAAGACTAAAAAGAAAGGGTTTTGCCAAATCACTTGGACAACTTTAAAGACCCCCTCGATGTTTGTGATATACAATAGTTGTATAAGTGTGCGGTTTGGTTCTGTTATTTATTTGTTTATTTATTTATTTAAAATATAAGGAAAAAAAACAAAATCTTTTAATAAACGGAATCGGAAATACTTTACTTGGGAATACTTTACATTATAAAGCACCATACGAAAATTACAGTCCGGGAGTCCCGGCTGTAAAATACCCTTCTTCCAGTTTAGACAATCTATTATAAATATATTAGCTGCAGATACATGCACAATACTGGAGCATCGCGAAATGATAGATTGATTGACTTTATTGTTTATAATCCAATCGCATTACAATTTTGAGGATAAGGAGATATTGAATTTATTTATGTCATCATTTTGTGTCTCTAGTTCTCATAATTGCTGATTCATTCAGGCAGACCGGGTGGCTTGTAGTCCGAATCATTCAAATGTATATTTTATAATTTCTGCCTGTTATAGTTTTATTGGCAAACTACAATTTCAATAATCTTGAACAACAGAAGGTTACTACAATAGTTCATGTCAACTAAAGATGTTTTCAAGGTTTTTCCTATGTGTACAATCGTTGCTAAACAAATTTATAGTAATTTCTATAAACTCAAATAGACTTTCAGAGCAATATGGTAAGTCCCTTCCCGAAAACCACTTGATTATTTGATTTGGCAACTCCTGCCCAGGGTTGAGTTAGGGCAAAGCTGGCCATCATTTGTGGAGCAAATGTAGCTTGTGATTTGCGCAGATTTGCCTTGTGCTAATGTCAAACTTGTATCCACGCCTTCCTTGCAGCTCTAATGGGGGCGGCGAACTTGGGCAAATCACCTCAAGCGCCATAAAAAGGCAAATGAAATAAAAGCAAAAGCCGTCGCCGTCGACGACAAAACGAAAAAATAATGAGTGCTCGCTCCCCGAATAGAGCGGGGCTCAGTGGGTACTCGTACTGTGGCACTGGCACTCGTATCGTGGAGATTTTTATTTCTTGGAATAATCTGCGAGCGAGCACACGACTAATCTTCATTTAATTTCATTTGCGCCAGCGACGGAAATTGAAACCGAAATCGCTGGAGAAGCCGGCGACGAGGGAGCCAAGCTGGAGTAGAGTTGGGACCCGAGACACGAGATACCTCAGTGAGAGCGGTGGGCGGGCATCGGCAATGGTGACTGTTTGCGGCAAGGACAACGTAAGGACATTGGCAGTCTGGAGAGTTCTCTGCTGTTTTGGAGTATTTGCAACATTTCATTGGCTGTGCGACGCTGCTCGGCGTCAAGGAGATCAAAAGTATGCGACACCGTGGCTTAATTCGATTTTAACAATTGCATGGCTGCTCGCACAGCCAATGGCAATGGGCCACCCCCAACCCCAACCCCACTCCTCACTCCCCACTTCCCCTGCTCGGCGACTCTAATTGAACGCTGGCTGAGGACTTGGTCCTGCTTGGTGCACATAAAATTAATCCGACGTGTGGCGCCGCCAGCCTCGTCAGCGTCTTCAACAATTTGAATTTAAATGTCGCCTTCGCTTTTTTATTTCCATCTCCATTTCTATTTTATTTGCCCTGTTAAGCTAAATAAAAAAGCAGCACAAGCTGAGGCACATCCGAGTCGTGCCAAGGAACCTTTGCGAATTGAATTAAAAGTGTCCCTGAACGTGTCCTTGTCCCGCTCCGACACGTGCGCTGCGTAGAGGACTTGGTGGCATGTTCCATCTCAGCTGGTTTAGGTGACCCCATCCCAGGGAGCAGTCGTCGCAGACTCAGTTCCCACTCTCCCGCTCCCTTTATCTCTAGCAAACCCCATCGACAATCTACGCATCTATTGAGAATTTTATTGCTTGGAATAATTAGCTGAATTAAGCACACAAATTAATTGGCGTCGCGGCAACCAGCGCGGAGCATATGTGTAGAAAGGAATTATCAAGAAAGGAAAGCCCCCAGGCTGATTTACTTCTACAGGCAACCGACTGAAGACTCAAGCTCAAGTAGACTTACGCGCTTTTTTTAAGTTGCTGATATGAAGAAATGTAAAAACAGAGAGCCATATTATCGTACGTACACACTCGTATATAGCATCGACTCTTCAGCGCAATCTTTATGGTTTCTTCGAATTCCTCAAAAATCCCAAAGGTTTGAATCATCTTGTTTACTTTATACCTAATACTTCAGATGTCACAATCTGCAAAGGAAGTTGACTGATGAGTTGGATATTGTACATTGTACTTGTTATACATAGTGTATAATCAAAACATGAGTGTATTCGATATAGAACACTTCTTATACTCTGCTTAAACTTAGCCTCGACTAGCTCTGTGCAATCGAGTCATCATGATCTTTAGGATTTCATTATGCTTTACCCACTTGAACATGCCCTTATCTTTAGCTGATGTTTCCCTCATTTTTGCAGACTTCCGTTAGCTATTTCAAAGCAACACTTGCATATGCTACAACTACAACAAATGTGTGCTTCATGCAAAAAGGTTTTTAATTTAAATTTCTCAACTTGACGTGTGGCATTTGCCGACGTCCTCGTCGTCGCCGCCTCCTCCGTGGCCTTTGTCCCTTGACGTTAACGTACATCTGCAGAAATGTGGGCTACGTCTCCGTGGAGCAAGAAGAAACAACCCACATGCAGATAGACTACACACTCCGCACACACACACACAAACATATCCACACACACACACTACTTGGCCATGCACAATTGACGCTTACATTGTTCTTGAGAATTATTATGTGGTTTCCATCAGGGATCCGCACATGTGTGTGCCCCGTATGTATGCGTGTGTGTGAAAGAGTGTGCAACCACGCCCACTGCCTTGGCTTATCAGCGAGCAAACACTTAGGTGAAGCACAGGAGAAACGTCTGTCAGCAACGGTTACATTTTCTTTGTCTGCGTGAACAACTATCTGCAGCATCTCGGCGAGCAGAGGGTCGGCACATGAGCCCAAGCAACCCTTTCGGACTGAGACGGGGCGCAGTCGGTTAGCCTAAGCAGTTAAATGAATCAGGTTGCCCTGGCTCAGGAGCTAACCGAGCGTCTTGGCCTGCGGTTCGCTCGAGAGTAAGACAAATTTCCCTGGCTCTCTGTGCCGACCACAGGCGCCTTGCCCCTTCCGTTCGCCAATTAATTAGGCAGCTGCAGGGCGGACGACGACGAGCATCTTAGGTCGCTCATGTGTGACCCATAAATTTCAATTTTATTGGCCAAGGTGTTGTTGGGGCCAAAAACTTTTAATTGTTATTAATCTGAACTTCTAGGGGCGCCATCGAGGCAGCCAAGCCACCGGCTCATGCCTCTGGGTGGTCCACACAAAGTGTGTATACGAGTAGTTTCTGTGTGTGTGTGTGTGCTGGCTGATTTTCAAGTGCTGCCAACATAAACACACGGCTATTTATGCCAGCCAAGATTGAAACATTGAAATGCAACGCAGCAATTTTTGGTCGGACCATTTGGACGGCGGCACAGTTCGCAGTTCGCGCAGTGTTTGCCATTTTTTCCATATCTTTCTCAATTCTTCTTCTTTTGCTTTATTTTTTTTGACTGACGTTCTGTTTGTTTTGCAAAAAGCCAAACGCCCTGGGTGGTCGCAGAGCCACTGCCAGTTCTGCGGCGCACACTACGTGTTGCCAGGCACGGCAATGCGAGGTTACCCCTGGACGACGGACGAGCTGCGTCGCCATTGCAATGCCAGGTGAAAACCCCCTGGCAAGCATTGAACTTGCCAGTTCGCAGAGGTTTGGCAACACTGTCTGCAAGTTTGGGACAGGACAAGGACACGCAAAAAGCAGAAGCTGAATGAATGACAGCCGTGTATTTCGGGAATAGAACTGCTACTACTTAATGTATTATATAGTACTCATAATACTTCTGTGGGAACACAAATTAAAATGTTTATTTCATTGATTTTTTACAATAACAAAGTAATTATTAATGTAGCACTGGAGCAAAATAAAAGATTGAGTCTGTAATTTAGAAAACTATCTTTTCACAAATGCGTCGGTTGCGTCTTACTCTTGCGAGTCTTACCTTTAAATTGCGCTATCTTCTCTTCTTTTACATTAAACTTGAAACTCAAAAACCATTTAAAGGGAACTATCGATAATTAAAACATAAAAGTATCATTGGCTCAAACAATTAAGCATCGAGGAGGGTACACTATTACGTCTATACTCTTCTTACACCATGAGTGGTGAGACTAAAAACATTTATAAAACTGCTTAACAAGACTTTCTTGTGAATGAATCATTTCGTACATACGTATATACATAGGTATCATAACTGTCAATATTGAGCATGATGACAGCAAGAATCTGCCCATTAATTAAAAATATATATATATCATATATATATAAAAATATATATTTATCATTGTACACATCACTACAGAGATACCTATACCTTAGTGACAGTATACAAACTAAGAAGAATTTCTTTAAGAAAACTATACCATGTTTCTGTTTGACTAAAAGGCTTCAAGTAAAGGTGAAGCAGGGAGAGCATAGAGCACATTCTGAGAGACACTCAGAACATATCAACTACACAGCAGAACTCACACTATCTTACAGTCCCAGCCCCCTCTCCACACGAGACTTCCCTCTACTTCCCTTACCATATGCAAATGACTTGCACAAAATGTTTTGTTGTTCAGCATTCGGGCGTCTTTATCACTCGAGAGTTGGCGAACAACTCTCAGTCGACTTTTGCTGGCTGGGGCAAAAACTTCCCTAATAAGTTTGCATATCCCGCAGGATGCGTAGCATACATACGGCATATGAGGCAGACACAAGCAGTGCAACGCAGCAAAACAACAGCATTACAAGCAAGAAAGGGACAAGGGCTCTCTGACAGGCGACACGAGTGCGCCCTGTGCTCAGGGAGTGGGGCAACCCCTTCGGGAAGCAACGTGGGTTGCTTGCTGACCCAAAGACAAATTTCTTCAGCTTAAAGGTGAAGTGAGTGTGTGTTGTGGAGTTGTCGCATGTGCGCAAAGTTCCGGGCTAATTTATAAAATTTAACTAGCTCATTAATATGTAACGCTCGGAGTCGGCCTATTGGCCAAGTCGCTCGTTTAACTATTAAGACTAATGAGGGTCTCCCAGCTCAGATGCAAATTTGTCAAGCAAAGCGAATGATTTCATTGCAGGCAGCTGTCGCAAGGGGTGGGGCAAAGGGAAGCTGTGGCTGTGGCCAAACCTGAGCTCAACCGTGGGCTGTGGCAACATCAGCTGCAGCTCCTCACAGAGTCCCATGTGGGCGTCCCTCTTCATAAGGTGACGTTCTGCGCTCCCTGCACGAACTGCGATTTCATTTGTTGCCCAACTGCAATGCCAGCAAATTTCGGCACGTTTCACATTTCGACTGTGTGTGTGTGTGTGTGTATGAGTGTGTCTGTCTTGTGCTTTCCGCGAATTATTTTTGGGTGGTCAAAACGCGAAAAAACAAAGCTGACAACGAGATTCAGAGCGCGTTTTTTATTTGTGTTTGTCGCTCGATCGGCAGCGAACTAAAGCTGATATACATATACTCGTATTTGTATGTACCATATGTGATACTCTGTCCCCACACTATGTATGCATGTTTGTGGAGCAGCACACCTCTTGGCCGCAAAGTGTTAAAGTTCTCTAGCACACACCCGCACACACCCGCACACACACTCGCACAGTGCCCGAAGCAATTTGCGGACGTGCATGAAAAACTTTTACTGCCAGCAAATTGAAATTAATGCGAAGTTTCAGTAAAAGTGGCTTAAATGCACACACGGGCCGCATTTTGGGAATTGCACGACGACAAAACTTTGCGCCAGCCAAGAGACCAGCAGCCCAGGCAGACAGGACGACAGGACTCAAGCTGCCATGCTGTCTTCGGCCTCAGATACAGATACTTATGTTATTTTGAAATACTTATCCCGCACACACATATTCGAAATAGTTTTCTCGGGTTTCGTTTTCGTTGCTGAGTTTTTAAGCCGCCAAAGCTGTTGATTATAACTTGCCTGCTTGGGAGGACTTAGGCACAGCATACCTCGCACACTCACACACACACACACACACTCACAGTCACTTGCACTCACACCCGTTCGGCAAACACGCTTGTGATATGCCTGCTCCGTTGCAAGACAAACAGAGAGGCACGAGCTGGGAAGGTAAGCTCGACTGCCTCATAAAAGTCTCCATTCGAGCTAACGATTTGTGAATTGCACTTCCTGTCGGTAAATAACCGACAACTATAAATTCTCCCCTCGAAATGCGCTCCCGGCTCTCAAGTCCTTGAGTGCAATTTGCATGCGTGCCGCCGACTTAGGTGGAGCCACAATTCGAATTCAATCCGAATCGGAATCGGAATCTCAGTTTCAGTTTGAGTTGCAGTTGTAGTACAGTTTGCAGTTGGAGTTGGAGATGGAGTTGAAGTGTTCCCTGCCTGGCTGGCGTCTTACAGCAGTTCCCTGTGCATCTGTGTGAGTGTGTGTGTATGTGTGTGATTGTCTTGGTATTTGTTAGTTTAACAGCAAAAGTTTTCCTTTCAAATCGAAAACTAGAAAAACGTTGCCTTTTATTACGCCGCACGCGAGGCTAATGTGGAGCAGAGCAAAGCTTTGAGACAGAGGTGGCAACAGTTTCGAGTAGTTTAATGGCAAATATTTCTCAGAGAGAGAGTTGACATCGAGCACATTCGGGCTAATGTCACTACTATATAAATATTGCTTAACTGATTAGAACTGATAGTGAAATAGCAATATAGAAATACAAATACAGAAAGAATGACTTGAGATGATATGATTTGCAAGATTTCAAGACAGCATTGCTCATTTTGAGAATTAAAAGATATTTTTTGAGCAATTTGAACTTATTCAATAGGTTATATAGGTAATAATAATATAATATTAGATAATATCTAATAAATAAGGTTTATGTTTGTTTTAACATGGACTTTACTACGATATATTAAATAATATTTCATCAAGTAATCTTGGTCATCTTAAACCCATTTTATTTTGATAGTCTTCAAAATAGCTCTTACTTTTCAGTATATATCATGGTTTCAAAATACCTAACTCTTCTTGTATTATCCTACTAACATCTATCAATCTCTCGCCAGAGTGTTTTGCAGGGCATTCACAGGTCGACTTAACAGTCCCACCTTAAGCTCACCAACACGTGGCAGCAGCCACAGCACGAGCAACCTTGGCGAGTAGTTCACCACCCTCCTTGCTCCTGGCTCCCAACTATCGAGCTTGGAAGCTACCTTCTCTTGGTTATGTGCTGCTCTTAGTCGATAGCTTCTGGAAATATTTCGCTATTTGTTTGGCTGCAGCTCACTGGGCTGGAGCTGGAGCTGGAGCTGGAGTTGATGCCATTGGCTTGCGATGTAAGTAATTTCCTTGCGCATTTATTTGCATTGAATATTTGTTTGTTTGCTTGTGCACAATGGCAAAAAGTGTTTTCCACAGGAAAACCCGGAGCAATGTAACTCCCTGGGTGCGCCAGTGTGTGTGTGACTGTGAGTGGGTGTGTATGTGGGTGTGCGTGGCGCACTGTTTGTTTTAAGTGAATAATGCAAATTTTATGCTCTTATATAAGCGGAAAACTTTTGCACATGAACATGAAAATATGTATGTAAGCACGCTCACACACACTGGCACACCCACACCGACACACACACACACACACACACACACTTGCGAAGAATGCAAACTTTTATTGTGGGTTAAAATGAACTTCCGCTGACTGCAGCCGGAAGTTCATAATTTCAGCTGATTTGCAAAACTTTTGGCCACTTTTTTTTTTCTTTTCTGCTGTTGCTGCTCAGCTGAGTTCGTCGCGGCGTCTCCGTTTTGGCAGTTTTAAGCGGCAATTCGCCCAATGCTCTTGACTTGACAAAGACATTTGCTTTGGCCAATTCGCGCAGTTGCTGCCAGAGCAGGCGGTGAGCGGGAGACAAAACAACAAACAACACATCCATTTGCCCATTTTGCCATTTGATTTGTTTACACAAAGGACGCAGGCAGGAGGCGAGAGCTGAGCTGCGTGCAGGCAGTGACCAAAAGGCGTAAATACACACAGAGTCGCATCTCCTAGATACACACGTAGCGCACCGAACACAAACCTCAACCTCGACCTCAGCCTCGGCCTCCGCCTCCGCCCTGGGGCCTTTGCACGCCTGAGCTGCGCCTGGCTGGGCGCATTTTGGTGCACATGTGTTTGCCAAATGTTTGCCACGGCATGTGAAAAATCTACCCGATCCCGATACGGATGCGAGCTGTTTGCTCACCATACTTTATGTGTGCGTGTGTGTGTGTGTGTCTCTGTGTATGTGTTGCGGCTATAGAGGTGTGATTCGAGAACGGAATCGCTCGGCATGAACTCTGCAAAGCAAACGGAAATCAAATGCAGACATAGCGCACTGCGACCTCAGCTCTGTCTGGCAGTCACACTCACACACTCGCACACATACTCACACTTCCTTTGACCACGTACACGTACATTTTCGACATTTTTATTTTAGGTACAAATTTCACACATTTTGATTATGCGCCCGCCTGGCGAGCGGCTGTCCAAAAGGCGTTACCGGCGCTATCTCCAACAATGCCAGGGCGTTAGGAATCCAGCCAGGCAGCTCAGCAGTTCAGGAGTTATGAATGAGAATGTGCCCGCTTTAAGTACCACGTGCTACACACCTTTAAAGAAACGCTAAACGACTTAATGCTGAGATAAAGGTCATTGAGGCATATGTTAAGACTAGTCGAGTGAGAATGGGGAAGGATAGGATAGGATAAATAAGAAAAGACTACTGATCGAGAGAGAGAATATATTCAGAAATGAAGCTCTGAAATGATGCTGCTGTTAGTGGAGAGTTTGACATCATGATTCTGCCATAAATACTGTGAATATTATATTATATAACATTTTGCAGCTTTAGGCTTCCATCATCACCGATTGTTTCTATACTAGTAATAAAATAGTAGTGTATAAGAATAACAACGCACGTCGTTTATTTCAACATATCTTAGAGTGTAAAGCGTACCTCTTGGTACATTCTCAATCTATTGCTGCGACGCCATAAATTGTTTGGGTTGACAAGGGACCGCTCATGTGACGATCTCCCCTACACTTGATCGTTTTGTGACAGTTTTGTAATAAGTTCGTGTGATAGTTTAGAATGCAGTGCAGTTGCGGTAAAAAAGTGCAGTGCTGCTACATGTTCATGCTAGTGCCTGTACAAGTAGTCTTTGAACACTTTTCATATACGAGGTGTGTTCGAAAAATATCGCGAATTTTTTTGCTTTTTCAAAAATTATTTATTTATTCATGATTATCTATTTTGTCCCCTTCGAAGTAATCCCCATGAGATATTATACACTTGTGCCAACAGTTTTTTCAATCCTCCAAGCACTTCTCATAAGCACTTTTCGGTATAGCCTTGAGCTCCTCCTTCGATGCCGTCTTTATCTCGTCAATCTTAGTGTAACGTCGTCCTTTCATGGGCCTCTTGAGTTTAAGGAACAAGAAAAAGTCAGATCTGGGGAATACGGTGGCTGAGGCATCATTAGTGTGTTGTTTTTGGCCAAAAAGTCGCGCACAAGCAAAGATGAGTGAGCAGGGGCATTATCGTGATGCAAAAACCATGGACGTTTTCTTCGTATTGATTTTCGTAAATTGACGCATAACTTCAAGATAATACTGATTATTGACCGTACGACCATATGGTAAGAACTCCTGATGCACCACGCCCCTGCAATCGAAGAAAACTGTCAGCAAAACTTTCGCGATATTTTTTGAACACCCCTCGTAATCATTAACAGCTATATTAAATCTTTTCATTATATCTTATAGTCAGGTATGAGTAACAGTGGTCTAACTTTAATTAAACATTTCATGCATAAGATTTACAAGGAAAAAGGCCGATGTTGTTAGTTTGGTTGTTATATATACATATATACGAGTATATACTAGCAAATAAGCGCAGCAATAAGCATGTATGCCAAGTTTCTTCAAAAGAGCTTCAAAACTGAGAGACTAGTTTGCGTTGCGACAGACTGATAATCAGTCAGCCAAAGCTGATTTAAATCCGCTGCTAAAGCTGATTCAAAATATATACTTTAGAGGGTCGAAGCTGTCTCCTAGGTGAGCTAGGTATGTAACTGTGATTGTATATGTATGTCGGCATGTATGCGGGTATACATGAGTGAAATGAGTCAACGACAGCTCGAAAAACGCAGATTGCAATCGCCTCAAGACTGACAGCGCCTGCCTCAGTGGACCCAGTGCGAAATGCACTTCCCGTTGCCGTTGTTGAGTGCAAAGTCCGTTAGAGCAGCAGAAGCTGAAGCAGCTTTGGTATTTCGTGTTAATTAGACATGTTTGTGCTTGTCTATCATTTGTCTTCATCAAAGTTCTGTGTTGATAATATCATTTGTGGGCTGCATCTCGCTGTGCAGTGTGCTGTCATTTTTTGGCGCCAGCAAATGCATTAAATTGCAATGCAAGCCGAAACCAGTTAGCAAGCACCCCCTCCTCCCTCTCCGCTTACGCGCTCCCCGCCTGGTGGGCTGTCTTTGCAAGTGGCGCCTATTATCAGTTAAACAATTGAAATTATGGCAAATGTGACAAGTGGCTGGCGCATACCTCAATTAGCATTTGAAAGAAGCTCCCCAAGAGAGCGAGAGAGCGAGCGAGAGAGAGAGAGAAGGAGAGAGAGGGAGAGATGCAGCAGTTAATAGAAGTAACCTCCAACACTTGGCCGAGCAGTGCCCCTACTGCTCCTGCCCTGCTCCAGCAACGCCTCATCTCACACCAGTTGATCATTAACGAGCGCCGTTGCGCCTAATTACAGCACTTGCACAGGCAACTCGCCGTCTATTTTTAGCTAAATGACGACATTACCCCTGGCCAGTCAGTGGTGTGTCCAATTAAAGCTGAGCTGAGCTGAGCTGAGTAGAGCTGTACAGAACAGAGCTAAGCTGAGCCGAGCTGAGGCTGCGACTGCGACTGCGGCTGAGAATGCACTCTGCTCTGCTCAGCTGCAGGACATTGACTTCAGTCCCGGTCGGCCTGTCGTCGTGCTGCATGTGAAGTGGCCGCTCTCGTGTCGAAGTGTTGCCTCGGAATGTGCGACGGGGCAGCACACAACGCATTACACAACAGTCAATTAAAATTAATAACTTTTGCAAATATACGAAAAAACTCACGCACACACACATCTACATCTGCGTATGCCCCTCACATGTGTCAGTCAGTCAGTACAGACACAGGGCACAACGAAAATGTATCTGACAGATACAACGCGAAAAATGCTCCCTCCGAGCTGCGCTTGAGGCACGCACACGCGCGTTTCGTTTAAAAGGCATTTCGAGTGGAGCTCTTCTTTGTTATTTATTTATATATTAATAACATTGTATGAACTGCTGCATTGCCACAAACTGCTGAAAAAGCCAGCAACAACAACAACAACAACAACAACAACTACTACTGTGGGCAACGACAGTTTTGCGCTTTATTAGTTGCAAACGAAATGGAAAACTGAACGAAATCGTAAATCAATTTCGGAATGAATATTTCCCAATTCAATTGCGATCGGCTTTTGAATAAAGCACACACAGAACTTATGTCATACAATGTATATGCGGAAGATCAACAGAAGTTCGAAGATATGTGAGGGGAATTCAATTTGAATTATGACGTAAGGCGAGGGAAATAAAGTGTTGTTCACTTTCTCTCTTTCTAACCCTAACACACTATATGAATGTACACAGTCAGGGACAGCAATGTTGTCTATTTTCATTTTTATTTTTATTTATTTATTATTTATGTTTTTGTAATTTGGAATATTCAAATATGGTCTCTATAGTTTATGAAATACTGAAAAATGTTTAAAGACACTTTATGTAGGTTTCAGTTAAATATGGATTGTATGCAATTAACTATAATTTAGTTATTAATTTGGACTAAGACCAGTCGACTCAAATTCAATTAAAATAACTATTACATAAATTTAATAATAATAATTAATACAATAAAAAAAAGAAAAATAAAATCTAAGTTAAGGAAAACGTAATCGTAATATTACTTTATATATTTATTCAAATTTAATTAAAAGTAGCTGATCTAACATAAAAACCCAGTCAGATCAGGTGTATTAATGTTAGTAGCGAAACAACAGAGGCAAGAGCTAAAAAGAGAAGAAAAAATTGTGAGAAATCAACTAATTACAAGACAGGTCTCAGTATTACGAATTTTAAGGTAAATATATTGATATTGAAAAAAATTGAATATAATTTATTTATTTAGTACTTTGTACTCTGAATGACTCAAACAGGGCATAGTTTGAACTACAATAAAAAAGTGTTAGCGGCAGGTACTTACGGGTGATTGTTCCAGGAATAGAGCAGTGTAACCGGCTTACCAACTCATCAGTATTTTTGTCTCCGTGAATAAGGTTATTAACAAATAAAAAATATTACACCAAGCATAGTTCTACCATTGGATAGAGAAGGCAGATTAAGTAACAAAAATCCACTAAGATAGAATGAAGTCTTGATTTTACGTCCCAGTTAAGACCTCGTAAGGGAATAATTAAAAAGTTTTTCAGCACGGATTCGATGCGGTCTTTGTGAACTAAGTAATGAGTACTCCAAACGCAAGATCCGTACTCAGGTATTGGATGAACAAATGAGGTGTAGAGGGTCTTTATTAAATAAGGATCGCCAAACTCATCTCTTACTTCATCTCTTTATATAGTATATAGAAAATATGTACGCTAAACCTTAGTTTCATTCTATAAATATAATATAAATAATATAATATAATATATAGAGTTTATCTGCATCTCAAATAATACAAATTAAAAATTTAACATTAAAATCAAATTCAATGTTACATCACAGTTTCGACTACAGAACTCAAAAAACCCCTGCGTATCCCTCGTTTTTTAATATGCAACTACAGTAAGCTGCGCTAATGCGGATCAGGAGCAGCACAGGAGCGGATGACATGCATCATCGTCCTCATGGCGCGAAGCCTCTCGCTTCATTAAACACAAGCCGCATTATTTACACCTTGGGCTATCAGCAGCCGGCTGAGAACATTATGAAAGCAGAAAGCAAAAAAAACGAGACGGGAAAAAAAGAACTTGCAATACAATTTGGGAACGTGGCCCGCATGCAACAACTGGCGGCAGGATTCGCCGGCTCATCAGCGATGCTTGTCGGGCAGAGATCCCGACGTTGCGACGTCCCCGGCGAGCATTTCAATCAATTAATCTAATTTAAATTTTCTTTTGTCGCGTTCTTTCTCTCCTCTCTTCCCGCCCCTTGCACTTTCGTGCTTCGACTTTGGCCACCACCGTTAAACAGGTTTAACAGTTTTTCTTTTTTTTTTGCATCATCATCGTCAGGTTGCTGGAGTGCAGGGTCTCCCCTCTCCGCCATCATTAGCACAGCAAGGTGGAGGTTTTTGTGCGCGGATTACCTAGACAAGCGACACCCCTTTCGGGGGACTCGGCAGAAATATAAATTGCAATCGAGTCGAGGCGAAATCCCCGCAATGTTGACTAACTCTCAGGCCAAAGAGGCAACGCGGAAATGCGCTTTAAATGCCATTTTGCTGTAGTCAAAGTGCAATGAGCCATTTCCGCTTGGCTAGAGAAATAGCGAAAAAAGCGAGAACGTAACGTAACGAAACTACGCTATAAATGTTAAGCAAAACCACAGACACACAAATGCGGACACTGAGCTGCAAAAAGTCCGAGCTGGGAGACAGCTCCAAAAAAGGAGTACCAAAAAAAGAAATACTCCAAAAACTCCCCCAGAAATATCGCAAGCAGCGCAGACAAAACCAATCTGCTAGCAGCCCAATCCGGCCAAAACTGGCAGTGCTGCCACGCCCCACGCCACCAGCATGCCCCCAAAAAAGGTGCACAAAAAGTGTAACGTGTGCCAAAAACAACACTGCACTCCGTTGCACAGTAGCACCGGCTCCACTCGTCGCCGTTGCCGCAGGACATGCCATCTGTCAGTATCCAAAGAGTGTGCGAATAGCTGACGTTAGACCAGCCACGGGAGGAGGTGAAGGGTTACGCGTTGAGCAGGATTTTATGAGTTATGCCGTGCGGGATTTACCAGAGATTTGCGCCGTGGAGCCGGCCGAAGCGCGTCGGGCTGCCACTTGACTTCTAGCGCCAGCTTATGGGCTTTGCTACACCTTAGTCCATGTTAAACTCAAAACTCATAAAGCACAATGCATACGCTTTCATATGCACACACACACACACACTTGCAGACATGCACGCACCCCACCCCACCCCTCATGAGCGAAATCAATCAAAATCGAGCAGCGTGCCAGCTACAAATGTACCCTAATGCTCCTGAATAGCTCCGAATGGACTGCAACAACCCCCGGGCGGCAAGAGGAGGGTGGGCAGGACAGGGGGAGACAAGGGGAAAGGAGGGGAGCGAGGCCGTGCCAAACAATTGAACAATTGCGAATAACCGAGAGTAACAGAAGGATTAATGCCGGTAGACTCTGCCTGTGCCTGTGCCTGTGCTTATGCCTGCGCCTTGCCCTCGTTCCGGCCCCTGATCTGGCCAAAAGGTGTCGCGCTTAAAACCCCCGTGTCGCTTTGCAACCCTAAATTGCATTTTATGCGATTCCTCCGTGCGTCCAGATGCGGCTGGCGGCATCATCAGCACTTTTCATTATGCTAAACCGTAAATGAAGAGGGTTGCTGCCGCACACGTGGGGTGGGGGTAGGTGTGCATTTCCAGCACGCGCAGGTAACGTCGCCACCGGCGTCTGATACAGCTTGCCAGCGAGGTGAGTCGCTGCTGCAGAGCACCGAGCGTGACAGATTAGTGCTCTGCAAAATGCTGACATACGGGCAGAGCCAGAGCTGCCTCAATACGGGACAGAGACGGGCACGGGAACGGGAGCTGACAAGGGGCGCATTTCGCCAATCTAATCCAGAATAGGCAAAACTACTTCTCGTCTGTGCCTCATCCTCGGATCGTCCTCAGTTCGTGCCAATTGTCAATGTTGTCAGGCAGAAGTCATTGCATACTTCGAGGCAGCATCCGGCTCTTTGCACTGCTTCCGAATCGACGTACGTACGTTGAGAATTCACCTTTTAAGTCGTGGCTCGTGGCACGAGAGCAACAACAACGAGATGACGTCCAGTTGGATATTTATTTACCTTTTATATGACGCAGCAGGCAGGCGAATCGCATGAAAAGGATTTTCACAATGCACGCTCTAAGCAGTCTCTTATCGTACACTATATACCCTGCCGTGGGGTCTATTGTTCTTGGCAGAGTAGCAAATTGTTGTGAGATCTCATTTCGACTTATTTGCGATTAGAAAAGAAAGAGAGAAAAGAATGGCAGGGAGAGATTCTAGGGTGTGTTTCTGTACTTGAAAAGTTATTGGGATTACAGAAATACTGAAAATAAGTCAAACAGCATTAGATATTGTATATTCACATCACAATAAGCTAGGTCCATAGAATAATAATAGTAGAATAATTACCTCACATTATTTACAATAATTAAATTTACGAGTAATATATTAGATATTTATGTAAAATAGGTATAAAATATATATAAAATAATAATAATATATGTATTTCAATGGTAAACTCTTGCAGAACATACAGTGACGGACGAAAATGTGCGGACAGATAAATCATAATTTTATAAAAAAATAATTCATAATTTAAGCCAATTGTTTATATATCTTTAAAAAAGAAACCCTAGTACTTTATTTAATTCAAGGTGTTACCTTTCTATTTTATTTTTCAATTAATATAAAAAGTGTATTTTTTACACGAAGTTAAAATATTGTTTTTCACATAACGATTATAATAAACACAAAAAAAAAATAATGCTGAATCTTAAATGAATTATGTAAATATGATTAATTGTGCTTTCAGTCAACGAACAGCTGACGCACAGAATCAACGAGTTTTCTGATTCTTTTCTTTGTTATTTATTCCAACTATACTATTCATTGCTGGCACTGTTTAAAGTCTCTTCTTTATGGAATTGATCTTCATAAGGTAATAACATTCTCTATCAGTTTAAATCAATATTTATTTCTATCATGGGTATCTGGATTTTAATATTAACTTGAATAGAGGTAGGCATCACACCACAGGAGACTCCGACCATATATTCTTATCAATGCTGATAAGTGAGGCAACTAGTCAAGTCAATCTTTTCGTCATTCTGTCATCTTGATGAAATTTTAAAGTCATGCTTCTTATTACTTCCCGCTATAACTAAGTCGGAACGTACCCGATCGGACCGATATATACCCTATCAGCGGATTTTTGATATTTTTAAAGAAATTGCAAGATATAGTGATACTCCAGTGTTTTTCTGAGGGCACCCAAATAAATATATAAAATAAATATGTACAGTAACCTATTTATGTGTATATATCTATATTTTCCTATTCTGCTCAAAACCGGAACACTATTTTCTATAGCTTTAAGGGAATAACCATTCAGAATATATGAACAATGTTATATAATTCTGTACAGGTATATGCATATAACTTATATAGGAGGAATCGGTTAAGATAATAGCCAAATACTGAAAAGGTATAAAACCTTCTGTATTCCGAAGATAGCTATTTATTCATTTTCGTTTCTTCGTTCATTCTTATCATCATTTGTTAATTGATAGGATTAAAGACAGATTGTTTGGAATAACCCTGTGTCTATAGGTCTTTAGATGAAAAATGCATTATACAGTAAAACTAATACTAGACTAGACTAAACGTATATGTATAGTATTTTCACAAGAACATTGCGAGCCCGTTACCAACCGTTTCGACTAACTCATTTTCGCTCATCAAATTGTTGCAGCCCTCAAGTGGAGGGCGGTTCAAAAGATGGGCGATCGACGAGGTCGTTCCACCGTTAATCATTAAATCTGTGCACACACATACACTCACACACACGCACACTCTCACGCAGTGCAGACCAAAAGTCGACAAAGGTGCACGGCATTTGCTTTGTATTGTTTCTGTTGCGGCTGCTCGAAAGCGATATCATCCACACACACACACACTCGCACACACACACACAAATGACAATGTGTGCGCGCGCCGGGAAGGTGTAACGGTAAAAGCTACCCCCAATGAGTGCAGGGGACAACCTTGCCACGTGGTGCGCAATTTCGCAATAATTTCGCCCAAAATCGAAAAGTAGCAAAAGCAACAACAACAAAAGGGAAAGAGAGAGGGAGAGGGGTAGAGAGAAAGCGCTTAATGAGTAAATGTGGCGGTGGGCAGCGGCTGCGATGACGCACATGTTGTCGCCAGTTGCCCTTGATGCCTCATTGCTAGCATCGCTAGCATCGCTGCCGCCGATGATGATGCTGATGATGGTGATTACTTACAACAAACAGAGGCAGCAGCAGCAACGGCAGCAGCCGGCGGTAGCTGCAGGCGCTTTTCGCACAAATGAGGGCTGCAACCCCGTGCGATGATATCAGCAGCAGCAGCAACGCAGCGCGATATCGGATTGAGGTGAAAAAGGAACTCGATGAGCAATCGGCGAAAGGTGCGCAGCCACATGTGACTGACAAACCACCACCACCACCACGACCAGCAGCAGCAGCAGCAACAACAACAACAACAACAGTGGCAGCCGTAGCTAGTCTGAAACTTGTTTTCTTTCTTTTGCATCGCTTTGATTTTGCTGCTCGATTGGAACGAGTCCTGCATCCTGTGGTAGGTCGCGTGCCGCAATCTCATTCTCTCGCACGTTCCTCTCTTTGCACTCTTCTATCGATGCTCTCTGTTTTTTGTTTCCTCACTTTTTTATTGTGCTTTTTTGCCGCACGTTCATTTGCTTATTTGTTTATTCACTTGGTGCTCGCCTGCCGCATCAAGGTAAACTTTGCCCGCCCCACGTTGTCGTCCTTTTCGCTCTTTTATTGTTGCTGCTGCCTCCGTCGCTGCCTTTGTTTCTGTTTTTCTGCTTCTCTTTTTGTTTTCGTTGCGCACGCCGCCAGCGAAATGGGATTTATTATTATTTTTATACTTTAAATATTGTTTCAATGAAAAGCGGAGATTTTCGTTTTTTCATCGGCCATCCTTCGCCACGTCCAGCCCGGGACGGGCCACCGCTATGATTGGCTTTTTGGCTCCTTATAGCCCTTTACTGCTTCTGCGTTGTCCGTTCAATTGGCACGGGCTTTTAGCGACTAAGGTTACAACGATCGGGTAAACTAACCTCAAGTATCTGCCTGTTTGCTCAGCTGCGCTTCACAATGAAATGTATAGTAAATGTATCTGTATCCGTTTCCACTGGTTAATTGGAACTAGAGATGACAGTAGTTTACTGCTCCAATTCGATGATATGTTTGATAAGATCAAAGGAAGTTAGTTTTCATCAACTATTTTGTCTAACATTAACTATTAAATGCGCATGCATAGCGAGTACATCTTAATAGATTAAAGGGAACATAGTTTGATAAGTTGATACATGTTATATGAAAAGAAAATGGTAATATATTCTTAAGAAATACAAGCAAAATTAATTTTAATCATAAAATGTACAGGTTCCTTTTAATTATAACTATTAAATAATGAGTCCATTTTATTAGTTCAAAGAGAATATAGTTCGATATATGGATGTATATTCTGTAAAAGTAAAGTAGTAATATATTCTTAAGAAATACAATTTAATTTTTAACCTTTCATTTACAGTTTTCTTTAAATTATATCTATGAAATTCATGACATTCATCATGAGTAAAACCCCTAAATGGTACGGAAAGTTCTTCGAAAGTACTGCGTGCATACTATATGAAAAATTCAAAATTTATTTAAATCAATTAATTTGTATTCTTTGATTTTTACTATTAAATACATCGCATGGCATCGTGAGTCCATCTCTAACACGTGCTGGCGTGCTGTCAGTTTAGACGAATTTTGCGTAAGACAAACAACGCGCTAAAAATATTAAATTACCAAACAACAGTTTTTGGAGTGCATCAAAAACGGTAAACTCCTTGCATGAGGGCGGTTTGTTTGGTCTGTCACTCGTTCTGTCCCTGTCTATCACTCTCTCTCTCTCTCATTCTCACAATCAATGCAGGTAAACCCGTTATAAATCGTCGCAAATCGTCAGCGGCTCTCTCTCAGCACGTGCCTCGCTCGCGCTCTCAGCTGGTTCAGGCACTCTCTCCCTCTCTCTTTCCCATTCTCTCTTTCAAGCTGCTTCTCTTATGAATGAAAGCGGAGCCAGACAGCAGGTCGGGGAAGGACAGTCAGGCAGCAAAGGGATAATGTGCGTGGCATTCAAAGGCTGTTTACCGTTGTCCTCCTCGCCGTCAGAGATCGATGGAAAGTCAACAATTGACAGTTATGAAAACAGATGACAATAGTCATAATGAGGATGACGATGATTATTCGCGCATTGTTGTTGTCATTTCTTTTGCTGTTATCCTTTTTCCTTGAGGCGGTTTACCGAATCGTTGAACTGGGAAACGTAACATCTTTGGCCACAAAGTCAAGTCAGCTTCAGTTTCACGAAAATCTTCCCACACTAGTCAATGCACTTGACTACGAGTGCTCCCGTTCCCAGCCCACACCTCACCCCGTTGCCAGCCCCTTCTCCTTAACACTCCCCTTGGCCACGGCCAGACATGTATTAGAAACAAAAATTTGACATTTGCCTGCACTTAACTGTCACATAAAGTGTTAAATGAAATGAGCAGAAGCAGCCACAAAAACGCGCCTCGCCGCCGACTGCAACACTTGAGATTGAGAGCAAGAGCGACCCCAATTGTAAACCGCCGAACAGCACCACCGCAGCACCACACCACCAACAACAACACTACTACACACTCGCACACACACACACACACACTCGCACGCCACTAGCAATGCCATTTGGAACGCCAAGTATTTATGCTGTCATTACATTTTGGTTCGGTTTGGTTCGGTTTCGGGTTGTATTCTTATACCCTATGCATCAATACTTTATAAAGGGTATCATAACTTATGGAAATCATGCACAGCCATAGCCAATCCAGATGAATGTGTGTGAATGCATCTTGCTCAACATCAGGAGAGCATAAGACTTTTTGTTCCCAATTAAAATGCGTATTACTTACAAGATTTCTCTTATATATATATACAATATTTATCCTATTTCTTATAAAAAAGTCTCTATTTGGCAGATTCTTTAATTTCACAAAGATAAGAATTAAAGATCCCCTAGAATCATGAAATTACTCATTCAAAAAACATAATTTCAAGTCTGATGTCTGACTACAACAAAGGGTATTCCCCTATCGATCATGCCTAATCGCGTTTTATATTAATTTCTTTTTTTTTAGTTAAACGGCGCACAAAGTTTACTGCTAATTAAAAATTGTTGAAACCAAAAAGAAATGCGAGAAACGAGAAACATGCATGCAATTCAATACTCAACCCCAGAACACAGAATAGAGAACCCATAACCAACCGCCCGCAATGGAAAATGTTTAGATGAAGATATCCCTAAGTGTAGATAAATGAGCGTATGTGTAGGACCCGCCTTGTACTCACACTTGGTAATGTGTGAAAAACTCAGCGCGCCCTTATGCCGGGTCACCTCTTGAAAGGATTGGAACGCTCTTTCCCACCGAGCCAAGCCAAACTTGATTGAAGCCCCTGCACTACGAATCCAGGGAGGGCAGAAGCTGACACTGTTCACTTTTAGGTTATCCGTAATTATAAAGTGAAATAAATTGATTGCTTAACGGCAGAGTTAATGACAGCTCTCCTCGTCGTCGGCTTCCCTCCTTCTCCTTTCTTCCGCTACGTTTCATGCTCTGTTCCGTTCGTGGATGACGTCAGCCCAAGATTGTAGGAGAAATACTCGTACTTATCGCACTTTATGTGGGACCCGCAGCAACAACTGACGCTACCACACTGCCTCACCGAAACTCTGCCACGCTGCGCAGCGACGCTTGACATGGCATGAAGCAACTGAAGCTGCAATTGAAACTGCATTGACCAAACGTCGATCGACAAATCCAATTTAAATTAAGAACACTCGCCTTTGTATGTAGGTACCACCGCACCAAGGCTTCTCACGGGATGAAATCTGCTGTATGAGGAGTTGCAATGCGGGACAAGCCTCCAGTGGCTCACAGTCAACCCGGCTATCAGGATATACCTTCTGTAAATAAGGGCGACCAACATTCGCAGCAGTAACTAAGTTATCAACTGAACCACACACAGGGAACTCACGCGGTGTTCCTTGATTAGCCGCCGCAATTGAATTCCCCGTTCCACATACGGGGATTATTCTTGACGATTTCACAATTGACTCATATGAAGACTTTGAGACGTGAATCATTCACTTTTGAATGGATTACCTCATTTCATTTTATTCGAACATAAACATAAACACAAAAAGATTTGCTTTAAGATTACATTCATTCTTGTGAATATATAAATCGCTTCGATAAAGAATATTTAACATTAAATTCGAATTTGATAAAAATAGTTTCACGATATAAAAGTAAATAACTACTTTTTCGGTTTACGTTTCTAACGATTAAAGTCATTAACAATAATAGTAAAATAGTCATATTTCATTAATTATATTCCACAACGAAGATAAGACATCATAAAGAACTGTACGTTTGTGTTATAGAGGTATAAGTGTTGTAAGATCAGCCTTTTTTAGACATATATCTTTAATCCTCTTTCTTCATATATCTTCATATATTATGGGTTGTCTCAAACAATATTTTTTTAGATTTGATTTTATTATTTAATTGTATTAAATTAAAAATCAACATTATATATTCTATATATATTTAATTTAAATCATGTTAATTATTGGTTCAAATATTAATTAAATAAATATAATATATATATATATATTCATAATTAATATTTCAGGAACCACAGCCCAAATTACCCAATATTTAGGTACTTTTTTAATACATATAATATTTATGTGCCGCGAATTACTTCATGAATAATATATATCTATAAAAATTTTTTAGATTTTTTCAACCAAATACTTATTTTCCTGTAATCTATTTCAGGTCCCTTATTTCAGGTTTTTCTAGTATTAGTATTTATTTATTTATTTACTATATTAACATAAATATACGGAAATAGGTTAACCTGTGCTTTACAAGGGCAAAAGTGGTTTCAGCTTAATTTAGTTATATTTTATATTTATAAAATAGGGAAATAAACATAAATGGTTCATAATAATCTAAGGTATACTCACTTCGCTCGTTTTATTTACTTAAATTTATATCAACTGGTAGATTTCAAATTGTTTAAGGAATTTAATAGATAATGCTTGTAAATTCTTCAGAATGGGGAAGGGATAATGATTAGCACTGAGTAATGTTTACTTAATGTGACCAATAATAACTCAAAAAAAATAATAAATTGTTTTTCTACATTCATTGAAGTTCACTCATTTCAATTGTGTTTTCCATATGATTCCCATTTTGAGACCCATTCCAACATTCTTCACGATAAACCTCATCATTTTCTTCATCGATGGCCGTCGGCGACGCTGCGCAACCAATAAGGCGGCAACAGGTGCAACAGGCGACCAATGCCGAAAGAGCGCACACCTAGTAAGCAATCACCTCGCTCATTAGCACACCCACGCGAGCGTACACACAAACACATACACACACACATACGCACACGCACACCAATACACTCAGCAGTAGTAAAGAGCGAAAGCTAATTAACATACAAAGCAAAAACAAAAGCGTCAAACGAACGCTCGCCGCCTCGCTCATTCTCGCGCTCTTCACGCGTCAGCGTCAGCGTCGCTGCTGGCGTGGCTCCACCTTTTTACACACACACACACACATGCACGAGCTAAGTAAAAAGCAGCTGCGGCTGCTAGTGCTTGTATGTGTATGTGTGGCTGTGTATGTGCTGTGCTGTGAGTGTATTTGTTTGTGGGGGGAGAACACATGTTAACCGCATTAAAAATTAATGTACAAATTGTTTATTATGTTGTTGAGTTTGCTTTTTTCGCCGTCGGCCACACACATATGTGTGTATGTATGCAAGTGTGTTAGTGTGCGGGTGTGTGTGTGAGTTTTGATGACTCTCAACTACGCAATCATTGGAAGAGTTGCAGGATTTTTTTTTTTCTTTTCTACTTTTGATTTTTATTTTGCCTTTGATTTTACTGGACGCTTTCAACTTGTTGATTGAGAATCGAAAACATTTTTCTTCTCAGTCTTCGTTGTAAGCATTTCTTCTGAATTTGTTGCGTTGCTCGAGTGTTTGTTGTTGTTTTTGTTGCGATGCTGTTGCTGTTTTTTATTGCCTGTTTGCATTCTTGATGTGCGTGATGGACATTCTCAAGAACTTTTGCTTCTTGTCAACGTCAACGAAATGTCAAATGTGTTGCAATCGCCGAGCGAGAAGTGGCCACATGATATTTTTAAGCTGGAAATTCTAACACTCGCAAAAGAACTCAGAGATCCCAAACATAACGGAATCAAAATCGCATTATCTTTGCGCAACTTGGAGAATTTGTATTGATATTTATAACGTAAGTAAACTACATTGTTTATCTGAAGTCAACTAATTTTAAATTGTAATTATAATAAAAGTACATTCAAATAAGAACATGAAACACATATATATTTATTTTTAACATTCAAGTACCGAACTGAAGTATTTATTGAATAACATATTTAACTCTTTGTACTATTGATTAATAAGATTTACTTCTTAGACTTTAAAATACAAATAAGTTCCTCATAGAAAGCATCTCTTCTGACCCGATTTGTGAACAGAGCAACCTCTGCTGCCACGAAGGCACGTTACGTTACGTTGGTATATCGTAACGTAAGCTGCACGCTAACAGCAGCGTAACAGCATACGATAAAGCAGCGCAGCCCCAGGCAGTAACAGAAACTGTTAAGATTCCCTCTCTCCAATTGGAGAGCGCCGCACCAACACACGCACACGCTGGCTCACGTACATGCCAACAATGGCAGGGGGTGGACGATTGACGACGACGGCGGCGACGACTACGGCGCTGCTGCCACCATATCACCTCGGCAGCGCTGCTGGGACGCACACAGTCACAGGCACACACTATTAACAGAAACGGTGCACACGGTTATACGTTGCCGTTCGGCTATGTGCCAGCAGTCTGTTATTGGTGTATTGGTGACACTCACACACACACACACATGAGCAGCAAACCTACCACATAGCAAATACGCTCTGCTCTCGTGCTCTCGCTCTCTTTCTCTGTCTGTCGCTCTTGCCGTAGCACATACAACGAAGCACCCTCACGCACACACACACACACACACATACACAGAGAGAGAGATTTTGTATCTGATTCTGTTCAGAAGTTGAGGCTGCTGCTGCTGCTGCTGCTGCTTTGCTGCCCTACGTAGAAAAACAGAAATCAACCGTTAGTTGAACTCAAGAACTCGCGTCGGCCGCACACGCGCTGCTCCCCCACAGCGCAAAGCCAACGCATAGAACAACAAATTGTAGAATCGCCGATTGTCGAAAAGTATCTGCCAGATACACGCCAAACCACGCAGTGCGCTTAGTGCGGTCCACTCGAAAGCAAAAAACAAATACAAAACACAAACAAAACTCACAGAGGCGCGAATAGTGCGAAAATGTTTTAAGATCAACGCAAAATTCAAAGTTAAAAGAGAATCAACAGTAAAACGCAAAACAAAAACTGGCCAGCCTAATGGCCGCGACACGTGTGTGCTCAAGCTAATCTCTAACACACCTTAATCCCAACCGAATAGAACTTGCCACAAACAACAACAAACCATACAAAATAACCTGTGAAAAAAACCCCAAATAAAGGAGCGAAACGACAAACAAAAAGCATTCCAATGTTGTCCTGTTTGGCGCCATCGTCGACACGTTTTGGCCAAGAGGATAACATTATACAGCAGAGCATGCCATCATCCACAGCCTTCTCCATGCAGTGTAAGTGTCCCGCCATCGCTACCAGATCCCTGATCTCAGATCAGATCTTTAGACCCGTGAGGTGACTCATCAGACTCATCGTACACATCGCACAAATTGTCTAGAAATTCACTTTGCATTATCAGCGCGATGCAATTGAACTTTGTGTGAGTGTGTGCGACTGCGAGTGTGTGCTGTGTGTGCGAGTGTGTTTATTGTTTATGACTCGCTGTGTGTTTGTGCCTGTCCAATTCATTCAACTTTTGCAAAGCGCGCCAAAAGCCCCTCTCACTGTCATTGCCAGCTCAATTCCGCTGAGTCGACGCCATTTTGCCTCGAGCGATCGCTGTGTGGTCCCCTTAACGGGCGAACCAATTCGAAATTCAAATACGAAATTCACCTTAAACCAAAAGGCGACACAGCAGAAATATCGGTAAAGCGACCATAAAAGAATACACACATGCACACACACACACACACAGAGAGAGAGAGAAAAACGAGCAAACGATCCAGCGATCGCTTCAGCATCGTCATCGGGTTTCCAATTCCAACGCGCCACCTACGCAAAGCCGCACTCACTCTACAAAGACGGCATTGAAGCGATCGTCTCACTCTTTCAATCCTCGAGTCGGCTGGCTGCAGGCACAGCATAATCACCTCCAGCTACAGTTTGAAAATAAACACCTATGTATGACACACGTATCAAACACATACAGACCCAAGAAGAGCCTTTGTTTGCCAAGCCAGCACAAAAGATAAAGTGCCCAAGGAAGAGAAGAGAGTAGCTCATCAGGCAGACAACTGAATACTCTTCAGGTTGATAAAGACTGCGTATTAAAGGTGGCAGCTATAGGTAGAATCTTGACATATTGAGGAATACTGATCGATATTTGAGTGTTTTTCGTTAAAAGTTTAAATGCTTTTTAAATTAGCTCCATAGTTTGTATTCTCTGTAAATCAAATAGGTTTCAAATTAGTTCAATATATTCTCTATTATTCAGAATTTTAATAGAAAAACTTATAGGGTTTTCTTCCATTTCAATTCAATCTGTTTGTTTGCATCAATATTAAGGAATATATTATATGAAATTTGTATATGATAAAGTATTTCTATGAAAAGAATATATCATAGGCCGATTTCATGGGATTAAAGATACAATACTTTATATTGCACTTATGAACAAATGAAAGAATGAATTACATAGTTACTTTAAACAGATATTTTCAAACTCTATTTAATTTTAATTTTCTTTCATGTCTAATTTCGATTTCAATTATATAAGAAAGGGTCTTCAGATTTTAATACTCAAATTCTGTTAGATCATTGAAAGAGTATCTCACTGAGAACGCTTTAGATATTTTCTGTATTGTTCAGCAACCTGAGGGTCGAGCGATCGATTCGCTAGCTCGGATTGCGTTTACCTTTGCTGCCAGAATTTCATTTTCTGATTCTGTTTTGTTTTCGATTTTGTTATTGTATAGCACCGTTATATTGCATATATTTCGCTGAACGATGCGGGTGCTTGAGAAAGCTCGAGCTTGAGTGGGACGATGCTCGACGACCAATTGCAAACGCATTCGAATTTGATTTGTTGCCAGCCAGTTGGCAGTTGGCAGTCGAAGAAGATTGCGTCAGGCGTCGAGCTCGGGGCGCAGGCAGGTAGGCGCAACTACCACCGCAACATGGCAGCAAGTCAGGTGCAGGCGCCTCCTACCCGCTACCTTACCTGTCTGAGAGCGTGAGACTGTGTGCGTGTGTGTGTGTGTGCGAGTGTCTGTGTGTGTGACATGCGCACGCGAACAGGTAGAAAGGTAGAGCACAAGTGTCTCCGTCTCCGTTCCACTCGAGAGAAGCGAACCCAACCCTAGAGGAGACTAACCGGTTTGACTTGTTGGCTAATGGCAGCTTGTTCTGGCCATTTGATTGATTGTGGTTGTGTCTGGCTTCCACTTTCCGAAAGTTGTTAAACAATTCTCGAGAGCGTGAGCAAACCGAAAATGCCGAACAGCCAATCAAAGTGTAAACAAAGCATAAAACTGTCAGTGGGCGCAGCTCATCAGCGCCCCAAAGACTAAAGTGAAGGTGTTAACAAATGCAGCGTGCCACGAAATTAATTTTGAAAATTTCAATTTGGAAATGCTCCCCGCTATCTGAGTGAACCGAGAGAACGAGCTACTAATTTATGGCGCAATATCATTATCGTTTGTCCCCCACTCCATCTCCCGGTCTGCCTGTTCCACAGTCGACGCCCACAGCGAGACAACGAGACAGCGAGACAGCGAGAAATCTCGCAGCCCGCGGGGCTCAAAAGCTGTGACAATTAATAAGCACGCTAAACACACGGATTAATTGCACATGTTCTCGGCAATCGTCATAGAGCTGAGCTGCGAGGGCGGATCAGTGCGTACTGACCGATCGAGGTTGGAACATTACACAGGATCAGAGCTAGTGTTTGCTGCTTGGTATTATGCGATATATGTACATATATTATTTTGTATATATATTAAAATGTTAAACCTCTTTTCTACTCATTTACACAAGATCATTCCGTATTTTTAAAGGGTATCGTTATCTCTTGTATTTATCCGATCTTCAAATACCTTCAACAATTATTTCAAATCGCATAAATGTTATGCATAAATATTTCTATTTCTTCTACAATTTCAATATACAGTTTCCTCCGAATTCTTTATTTATTAGCTCAGATAAGTCAGCCCCTCACGATCCACGTAGCGCCTCTCGCTGTTCGCTGTTTGCTGCAGCCGCAGCCGCAGCAATAAATTATAATTTATGGGCATTTAAGTAGCGCCCTGTGCTTTTCCCTCTAAAGCAACTTGTTGTTGTAGTTGTTGGGCATTGTTGCTGTTGGCATTGCTGTGTCTGCTGCTGCTGGATCAGTGCTAAAAGCTGCACAGCTAATCGATCGATCAGGCCAGGCGAGCGAGCACAGGTTGCCCCACATCAGAGTGAAGTATCTACAAATGTATCTACGACTGCGGCAGCGTGTGTGCGCCTCTTTTTCCGGTTGTTTGTTCTTTGCCACTGCTGCTGCCCCGTCTGGGCCGCCTTTTGATGTCACTGGGCAGCTGCGGCTGCGATGTGTATTAATCGCTTCTACATTGAAAACGTTGTTCGCCTTTACCGCTGCGAAACTCGTCCGTTCGCGTCGCTTTCGCTTTCGCTCTTCGCTCTTCGGGGCGGCGTGTGTTTGTCGCGTTTCGAAATTGCTCCAAAATGTCATAAATCAAAATTTGGTACAAGCAGCCCGACTAAAGCTAAAAACCTGTCCGCCTGCCCGCCCGCCCGCCTCCCTCTCGTCTCTCCCCCGCCTGTCACTGTGTTATCACCTACACACAAATTACGATTTGGAAACGCCCCCAGAGTGGCAGAGCTGGCAGAGCTTTTAGACTGACTCGTGGCCAGTAAATCAATCCGTGTGCTGTGCTAATTTCCCGACAAGCGGAAGGCAACTCGAGTGATTAGAACGATATAATTAGAACCCCGAGGTGCAACAGCTCATCTCCTTAGGTTCATCCCGACTGCATTTCGATAGTTTTCCAAGAATGCCCCCTGTTTTATCCAAGGTGCCCCAATCGATATTCAGTTTTCCACTTTTTGCTTCATTAATGCTAGACAAATCCTTGGGGCATAGTTTGCACACGTCCTGGCGAGGCGCTTGTGCCATCATTTATCTAGCCCAGGCTCGGTTCGGGCTAATTAATCATTTCGGGCCCGTCAGTGAATGTCAGTTTTATATGCTGGTGCTGTCGGTGCTGCCATTTATATTCGGCCCCGTCTCCGGCTCCGTCTCCCATTATCCTATCTTGTGTTGACATACGCTCTCCTGACTGCCTGTTTGCCTGTCTGCCTGTCCGTCTGTCTGTCTGTCTGTCTGCTCTCGAGGTAATCGAAATTAAACAAAGTTTCGCTTAACTATTCGCACAATGATTAATTTATGCCCGGCCAGAGTAGACTGATCATATCTGGATGTTGTACCTAGGCACGGCTCGACTTTCCCCCTTCCCCTTGCCATGCAAACATATTAGCGAGCGCTTTAAATGCGCATTTCATTTCAACTCAATTCGAAGCAGCCTCCTGGCCAGGACAATAAATCAATGGCCCTGGCCAGGCTGCAAGCACGAAGCACGAAGGTACTGGGAATTACTTTGATATCCTGGTGCAACCTGGCGCAGCTTTGGGCAAATTATTTGCCACATTTTACTCTTATTCCTCGCTCTGCTCGCAAGTAAATTGTTTGCCAATATATTTTTTGCTCTCCTCTTTGGGTTCTTCTGCCTTTTGTGCCCATTGTCGGGCGCTGCCTTTGTGTACACAATTGAAACAAAGATAACTTTGAAACAGTTGTAAAGTGAAAATTGCACGGAATGTGCTCGCAGCCCGCCACGGATACCGGGACAGTTCCAGTTCCAGTTGAAGCACCTCCCTCCCCCCCCTTTTCCTGTCACTCCGCTCCTGAACACAAATGAAAATGCTGCCGAAAAAAAGGGCGTGTTGCAAGTGGCGTGTTTCGGGTTTTGTTTCTTTATTTGCTTATTTATTTAATGCCGGCCGCACGACGAGACAACAACGTCCAAAAAACATAAAAGCGAGAAAAATGTGCAAAAAATAAGAAAATAATAATAAAAGTGCCAAAAAATAAAATGAGAGAAGCGCAAAAAGAAAGCGGAGGCGCAAACAAAGCCAACCCAAAAGGTGTAGCCAAAGGGCATGCAAAATTGCAGCACCAGCTGCCAAGAGTGGGGGGGGGCAGCAGAGGTAGTAGCTGGAGGAACACTCGCTACATCGTGTTCCGGCCGGTTGGAGTCGATAGTCGAGCTGCGCTTCACGGATGCCAGGCACAATTTAACATGTAAACGATTTTTGTTAACTGTGCGAGCACAGCCAGAGGGGAGGGGGTGGGGGTAGAGGGTTCAGAAGCAGCATATTCCCTCTGATTGCTGTTCAATCGCAATAAATTTCGCACAATTGCACAATAATTGTTAAAAGTTTAAATAAACAAAAATAGACAATTCAATTGAGGCAAGAGAGACAGAGTGCGAGGGGGCGGAGGGGGAGGGGGGAACTGACAAAAAGCTACAAAATTTCAATTCATGCTTTAATTCCCGCTTCAATTTATTATACTCCAATATCAATTAGCTCGAAAATGAATGTGAAATATTGTATAATGGGAAATGGGTTAAATGTTGATTTCGAAAATAGTTTTTAGCATCATTTCGCGTGCTCATCGAGTGGGGCAAGCACGCCAGTTCTGCTGCAGTTCTATTCTCAGCTCCCGGCTGCGACTCCCTCGTAGAATTTCCCTAATTACTGCTCGACAGCTTCGCGAACGACGGACGACGGACGCCTACGCGCTGCGGTGCGAGGCAGCAGCAGAGACTGAGGCTGAGGCAGAGGCTGAGGCTGAGGCTGCAGACTTTTCAAGGTAAATCACAAAAATAGTTGGAAAACGCAGCAACATATGCCGCCTCGCTGCTGCCCGCTGCTCCAGCCTGCTGCCTGCTGCCTGCTGTCTGCTGCCTGACAGAGGACACACATATGCCCGGGCTGCAGCAGCAGCAGCAGCAGCAGCAGGAGTCGAAGCCGAAGTCACTGATGGACACGGCTCGGTTGGCTATTAAAATTTCACACTCAGCAAAGCAAATGCTACAAATAAAATAAACGTGCAACGGCAACGGCAACGGTGGCGGTGGCAGAGGCGGTGGCAGTGCCTAAGGCAGAGCAATGCGCTGCACAAATAAATAAAACAAAAGGGCAAACTACGCTCGACGTTGCTGCAGTTGCTCCGCCCTCCTGCGCCGTCTCCTTCTCCGTCTCCGTCTCCGACTGCAGCTCCCTCTGCCCAAGCGCTATTTATAGACACCATCGTGGTGTGCCAGTGTGTGTGTGTGTGTGTGCCTCTACCTTTGGCACTGCCACTTGAGGCAGTTGCTCTGCCTGTGCAGTGATCTGCGCCTTACCTAAGCCACCTTTGCTGCCTCGACGCATGTGCACCTTTAAGTGCCCCTTTCCAGTCGCAGTCCCCAGTCCATTCCCTTCCAGGTCTGCCTTTGCAGTTCCAAATTTAGCACGCCTCGCCGATTATTACTCAGCAGTTGAGGCTGTCCCGCTGCCCGTTCCCGTTCCCGTTCCCATTCCCGTTCCCGGGCATATGTTTTTCATATGCGACGCTCAAGTGGCACTTGAGAGCGGACAGACGGACAGAGAGACAGACAGTCCGACTGTATGACTGACTGACTGCCTGACAGAGTAGAGCAGAGTGAGGAGAGAGGAAGAGAGAGTGCAGGCTCGACTGAAGCCTTTTGCAGCGCATTGTAAACTTTCGCACGGCGCAAGCGAAGAGAAACGCGAGCAAAACGCGCTCGAAACGCGGGCAAAACACGTCGGAAACGCGAGCTCGGCCATGTCGCATTTCACACCTAAACAAATTGGCCTTCCCACAGGTTTTCACTTACACACATGCCACAATTAATTGCTAAATAAATAATAACAATAGCGAGAGGTGTCACTTACACTCACACACACACACACACATACGCATGTGTGGCACATCTATCGCGGTCAATTAGCGCGACTTTGTATGATGCTCGAGTGGCTCTTGCCCGGCTAATTCCGTGTGAATTTATTTAATAAATATGCTAAAAACACAACTAACTGCAAACGACTGCAGAGCGCAGCGTCTGTTTATAATTAAGTGATTTAATTTATGTTCTCCGCTTTCCTTCTATTCGCACTCCCCCCGCCTTTCTCTCTCTCTCTCTATCTATTCCCGCACACGCACAAATCCCCAATCGGGGAAGATCGGGAGGCATTGACGGCGCCACCTGCCGGCCATTTGTCTGCAACTGCGTCAGCGACAACAGCAACAACAATTAAACAATTAGACAACTCGCTGCGTTACCTGAGCATCAAGGGCAACTAGGGGGTGTGGGGTGTGGAGTGTGGGTGGGGAAAATGTATCGAGAGTGTCATCGGTTTACAGTTAGCGCGGCGTTTGTTTGACGCGCGTCTGTCAGTGAAATATTAAAAACACTTTAAAAACTGACAGCGAGATGAGCATGAGAAATACGCCCGGATCGGCGTGCAGGTAAAACTGTCCGTCCGCAACCGACGCTCGTAAATTCAAAGTGAAAATCATTTCAAAAATATCGCAAAAAACACCGAAGCCAAATGAAAAGAAATGAAATGAAACGAAACGAAAAGAAAATGGAAAAGGAAAACGAGATGAAATAATAAATAAATTTGCATTAACCGAGCTTAGCTGAAAAATGTCTGGCTAATAAAAGCTGGCAATAAAAAGCACATAAAATTAGTGGGCGCACAAACAACTAGCTAAACACAGACACAGACACAGATACACGGAGGCAGATACAGATAGAGATACAAATGTATCTGTCGCCGCTGCACGTTAGCACGAATGTATTTTTTATTGATTTACGCGTTCCTGCCCCTTCCCCCTGCCTCGCCACCTTTCCTCATATTATTTATAATGAATCCCCATCCCTCCTCCCCCCCTTGTCTGCTTCTAGCTGCGCGTGTTGGTGAACAGGTGAACCAACGCTGGCACAAACTTTTCGCTAAAATTCGAATTTGGAATTGAGCAACTTGCCATAAATTGTGGCAAAGTATTTGTGCCTTTCGGCGAATGTCAAAGCATTTTACTTTTTAGTCTCATAAACAATGCCATAATTCCTCTGGTCAACAGGTGTGCGTTAACAGCGCACTGTTAATTAACAGCAGGCATGCTATTGTAGTAACAGCACGCCGAATGCCGAAAATGCCACTAAATGTTGCCCAATGGCAACTATCAATCAGCTTCAATTGTTCTGCGTTCAGCGCCAAATAGTTGGCATAACAACAACAGCAACAATAACAACAACACCAGCAAGAACAACAACAACAGGAGCAACATAAACCTAAATAAAAGCGAGCAACATTTGATGCTGCTATCAAAAATTGGTTTCTTTCTGTTGTTTGCACAAATTGAAATTAATTTGCGCACACTTTCGATGTCTCACATGTGCTTGTATGCATACATGTGTGTGTGTTTATGGTTGTGTGTGTGTGTGGAGGAAAAAGTGTAAATACGAAACGGCTTTTTCCACGTTGCGTTAATAATTTCTGTTATGAAAAATTGATTGAACTAAATGAGCTGGTGACACACTTGTTGAGTGTCGCACACACACTCACACACACTCACACACACTCACACACACTCAACACTCACAGAGCAGAAGACTCATCAGCCCGAACTCGGGCATAATTGCGATGATACTCGCCCCCCCCTCATTCATGATGATGAAAAAAGCCATAAAATGAGTTTGGTCTTTCATTTGATTTTCCATTTGCTCCTCTGGGGCTTCGTCACCTCTTGCTCTGCTTGTTTTATGCTCTGCTTCGCCGTTTAATAACTTGCATATTTTATTAAGACAAGACAGATTCATTTACAGCCGCGAATAAATTATAAAAAATTATTAACCGAGTTCGGGGGAGTCCGACCGAGTGCCATAAACCGGTCAGCTGTTTCGGGCTGATGTTTTTATAGCACTTTCTTTAATGGCATTTAAAATGGGCCACGCTGCAATTAGAGCGATTAGCAGGAGATGATGCCAGGACAGCGAGCGGCCCGTCATATAGGGGCTGCCAGAGATCTGTCGTAGATCCCACAGAGACGGTCTAATTGACGACCCGCATGCCAAATCAAACTGTATCGAAATCAATTAACTTTGTGTGTAATATCAATAAAAAGCAGGGAAAGAAAGTGAAATGATCAGGCAACGAACGTGCAACGAACTCTACGTAGATTGCGCTTGATTGGCAGCAAACAGATACAGATACACACGCAGATACAGTCGCAGTTGCAGCTAGATACTTGCCGAGACTGGCTGCAAAGGTACGTGGAGCGTGGAGTCCGGCATTCCGTTAATTTAGCCGCCCGTTCCACGAGTGCCCCTATGAGAGAGAAGCCGACGCTGTCTGCAGGCGGTTAATTGGCTTAAATTAAGGTAGCGATCAAATAGCACAAATAACAACAACAACAACAACAGCAGTGAAGGCATCAACAACAAAGACTCCCATTGTGGCACACACAGAGGGAGAGAGGGGAGAGAGAAACAGGGACAGCGACAGAGCAACTCCATTTTGTACCTTGGAGATACTCGTACAACAAAGTCGTTTCTCTGCCTGCCTGCCTGCGCTTGCTGCTTGCTTATTTACCAAGCGAGTCGGCGGCCATAAGTGTCTCACACACTCACACACACACGCACACATAGTAAGTTATTTACTCTGTGTGTACAGTGTACAGCAATTGGCTGACCCTCGGCATCGGCATCGGCATCGACGGCAGCAGCGACGTCGTCATTGAACAAAGCAATCTTTAAGATACTTTTTTTCTTCTACGTTTGCGTTGTGGTTCGCCGTTGCCGTCGCCGTTGCCTTCGTCGTCGTCGTCGTCGTCGTGGCAGTCGTTCACGTTCTTTATGATCTCCCTTTTCGCATGCTTGAACGCTTTTTTGAACTGATTAAGTCGACTCTTCAGCCAGTTTCTGTTGCTGTGCCAGTGTGCGTGTGTGTGTGTGTGTGCGTGTGTGAAAACCAGTTCCACTCTTTAGTCTACCCTTGCTCTGGGCATAGCACATTGGCTGCAAAGTACATACCTAAGATATATACACTATATGCCTGTTATAAACTCATCAACAGTCTGATAAACTGAGTCGATTCGATTGTCTTGTTGGTTTCCCTCGAGTTTGGACTTACATACATATCCATATATACATACATACATACACATGTGTATATACATATATATGTTCTTAATCTGTGTGGTCAACTCTACCGATTCGATAGCAGCGCCGCCTTTAGCCCTGACCCCATTCACTCGCCTAGAGTATCGCGGCTTCGGCTTCGCCGCAATCAGATCTCTCTCGTCGCGTCTCTGCTCTGCTCTGCTCTACTCTGCTCTTGATTGGCGCATGAGATCATCGCCTTTTACGTGGAAGCGTTGCGTGAAGGCAATGGCAACCACAATGCCAATAAACCACATGCCTCGCAGGCAGGCAGGCAGCCCCGACTCGGAGCGATCCATTGAGTTTCGGCATTGGCGGAGTTGATTTGCCACGAAATTAAAGTTGATCTTTGAGCCGAGGTCGGGACGGAGCTTGCCCGTCTCACGGTTTCAGGTCTGCTGGCCAGCCCCCGCCCCTCCCCCTTCAGTACTTGTGTGGCAGACCATTTATATTGGGGGCTTATCGCCTGTGCAGATCTGGCAGTTAATTTGATTTCATTAAAAGTATCGCTGCTTCGTTTCGCACAGTGTATTGCGTTCTTCTCTGACTGAATTCCACAAAACTAACTATCTCCCTCTCTCTCTCTCTCTCTCTCTCTCTCTGTCTCGCTTTGCAGTTCCCTCTTTGGCCTCCAGTCTGCACCATCACCAAGCACACAGCAAGCCCGGCAATGTGGCTGCCCCGAGCGAGGAGGAGGAGCACGGCCCGCACACAGCCGCCACGACGGGCAGTGCAGGCGAGGATTACCTGGTCAAATGCACGCAGTGCCACCAGCGCTTCAACGAGTTCCAGGTGAGTCTGACATTAATTCACCTTGTGCCCAGGCCAGGCATCATCCGCCCTCTCTCCCTGTCTCTTCTCCCTCTCTCCCACAGTCCCTTAGCGAGCACATTGCCAGCGAGCACCCGCACGACAAGCTCAACTACGAGCCGAGTCTGCGTGCAGCGGGCGCAGTGCAGCCCGAGAGCGAGGCGGAGGAGGAGGACGAGCAGAGCAACTTGAGCTGCGCCAGTCGCCGCTTCGCCAAGTCCCCATCGAGCAGCAGCAACAACAATAACAATAACAACAACAACAACAGTGAAACAACTAAGAACCAAAATGAGAACCAGAGCAACAGCAACAGCAACAGTCGCTCGCCGCTCTGCTCCCCTGTTGTTGCCCCGACGCACCCAGCGCACTCGAGCGACCTGTTTGCCCACCTGCCGCACCCGCCTCCCCAGCTGCCCGCCCACTTGCACGCCCAGTTCATGGCAGCCGCCGCCTCGCTGGCCATGCAGTCCGCACGCTCCGCCACCTCGCCCAGCCAACTCCAGCAGCATCAGCAACATCAGCATCAGCAGCAGCAGCAGCAGCAGGCGCAGACCCAGCAGCAACAGTTGCTGCTCCCCCCACAGCAGCCGCTGCCCCAGCCCGGCAGCAACAGCAGCGTGGGCAGCAACTCTGCCTACGACCTGGACCTGAGTGCCCCGCGCTCCACCTCCAGCCCCGGCTCGACGACGGGCGATCTCGGCAGCGCCGCCTTTCCCTGCATGCAGTGCACCGCGTCCTTCGCAACCCGCGAGCAACTCGAGCAGCACCAGCTGCTGCACTCCCCCAGTGGGCAGCCAACAACACAGAACGTGACGCAGGTGAGTTCAAGTACCGTTAGAATGTAGACCTTGGGCTGAGCTTGAAGTACAGTGGGCACTGTGACTAAGCCGCACCGCAGGCACCACTGCAGGCACCACTGGCAGCAGTGGCAGTTATGGTTAAAGTTCAGGTTCGCACGTCAGTCCGATCCACAATCGGATCACACACACACACACAGGCACACACACACACAGGCACAATGAGTCGGCTTTGTTCGGGAAGTGGGCGACGATAGCGAGAGAGAGAGAGAGAGAGAGGACGGATAACGACGGTACCAAGTACAATCGGCTGGGCAACCTTATGAATGTGCCCACGTTTCCTGTTGACACACACACACACGCACACACACACGCGCACACATCTCGCGTGGGCAATGCAACCTCGTATCGCATATCGCTGGCAAAATGGGAAAATAATTAAGTTCAGATAAAAACAAACCCCTGGAACGACATTAAATTATTGTTTCTGTTGTTTTTTTTTTTTTTGGTTTCACTTTGGCCCCGCCCCTTCGCCCCTTCCCCCTTTCGCTCGCTGGAGGAGATAACAGTCGTGTAGTGTGTAGATGTGTTTGTACTTGAGGTTTCTCGACACTCAAGAGGTTTCTGTTCCATGGAATTGAAGATTGTTTTGTATACTGACGTAAAGTTTATCAGCGACAGCAACAACAGCAACAACAGCAGCAACAGCAGCAACAACAATAGGCAATAAACTATGATAAGCAACACCGTCATAATAAAAAAGCAGAAACAAATACTGGCATTAAATAAAACGTAGGCGTTTACCGAACCCCACACACACACAGACACACACACACACACACACAAGGAGAAAAACCCAATGACGCGCCAGAACAGAAAAAAGTACAACAAATAAATACATATACAATACATATATATATATTATCAGGGGAGCTCTGTCTACGTCGCACAAAGCCCCGAACAAGAAAAAGAGTGGGAGCACACGAGTGAGTGAGGGCTAGAGAAAGAGAGAGTGAGAGGGCGCGACTGTCTGTCACACTTGGTGGCGGCCTATCGTAAGGTCTTCTCCCAAGTATGTGTCTGTATGTGTGTCTGTATGTGTGTCTGCATGGTCGGTTAGTCGAGTCTGTCAGTCACACACTCGTAACTCCCAATTGTGCAGTTGTTGTGCTGCTTCTGCTTCTTCTTCGTCTTCTGCTTCTTTTTCTTGTGCCTCCCCTTCTTCCCGTCCGTCTACGTCTTCGCCTGGCCGTGTGATAAGGCATTAAAATAAATGTTGCTACAGGCAGCCCGCTGATAAGGCACACTAACACTTGCGTACTTGCTTGCCTACCCCTCCTCATGCCCCCCTCGCCTTCCCCATCCCCTCATCCTTCTTCATCTGCCCCATCTTGTGCCCTCTATCTGCACACACTCTCCCAACTTTAGTGGCAACAACAATAAAAAACACTGCTCGGCCTCAAACTCCAACGATAAGCAGCAAGTTCCCTTTGAGGGAGGGGCACTCATATGCACACACACACACACACACACACACGCACGCACTCACACGCACGCACCTTGGGCCATGAGGCACCCAGTGGCTATTAAAGCCACATAAATTATAATTTTGTTGCATTTTCGGGCAAAGGAGGCGGAGCTTTCTGCCCCCACCCTGACCCAACCCGCCCCCATTGCTGCCACAAGTATTTTACGCCCCTCATCAAGCGTTCACTCATAAATTCATACGGCTAGTTTGTTTTCCCCCCTCCCCCACTCCTTCTTTCTTTTTTTACCTTTCCGTAAGAAGAAGCCAAAATGAAAAAGTTCGACAGCGTCGAGGCAGCAGAGGCTTTATGAATGCGATAGACCCGTTTTTTTCAGGTTACGATGGGTAGATACAGTGAAACCTGGCTCTGAATGGAAGGGCAGACAGCATAGCAGGGTAATGGGAATATATATATATATATATATATTTATATTGTAGTATAATAATTACTATAGAAATTCCTTGGGAATACTTTGATCAGCTTCAGTATATGCTTTCTTCAAATCCAGCGACTTCTTCTAGTCTGCTTCGGCTTAGGCAGTGCCCACTGTACGCTGCTGTCTGTATACTGCCCACTGTATGCTGCTAGCGTTATTAATATTTACCTAAGCTGCTGTCCGAAAGCTAATAAAGCACGGAGAGCACGTTGCAATAGAGTTGCCCAAGTGAGTGGCCTGTGGGTTCATTAATCCTCACTGCAGACACCCGCCTGCGCCCGCTTCTACACCTGCTGTGCCCTGTTTGCACTTTTGTTGCAAGTGCCACAGCAGCAACAGCAACAGCAGCTGGCAAGGTTTGCTTCCACATAATTTACGGCATTGTTAATGACATTTAAACATTGCAACACATGCAAAGTGCACAAATGGCAACAGGAAACGGATATCGGACGAGGACCGTGGACTGTGGACAGTGGACTGTGGACAGCGCAGTGGAGGGTGGACAGTGGGCTGACGTATTGCAACTATGGCCAATTCGCATTTATTGCCACACAATATCGTTCATAATTATTGATGGCCTGCATTACACGTGTACGCGCGTATTAAATTATTATGTGTGAAAACAATTAATTATGCAAAAAACAATAACTGCACCAGTACCACCAGACCCAACAACAACAGCAACAGCAGCCACGGCAGCAACAACATGCTTGATCTCTGAACAAATTGCTCATTATGAAAATCACGGAACGACGCGCACATAAGTAGGCAACACTTTTTGCGACGCCTCTCGCCACAATTGCTGTTGTTGTTGCTGTTGTTGTTGGTGTTGTTATAATTGTTGTTGCAGCTGTTATTGTTGTTGTTATTGAAAAGCCATTCAAACTGCCCGCAGACGTCGCGCGCGGCAGCTTTAAAGTCAACAATGCCAAAGGTCAACATCATTACCAACACATCAAAATGGCCGCGAGATAGCCAGTGCAGAGAGAGATGGGGGGGGCGAGTGAGAGTGAGCCAGAGAGAGAGAGAGAGGGGGGAGAGCGAGCCGTAATTGTTGAGCAAATGGCAGCACATAAATTATTGGTCAAAAAGTGACGTTGGCAAACTTTCAGCAATAACAACCGAGTGCCAGAAAAAGTGCAGCAATTAAATATTTGCTTAACTGCGCGCCGCACACGCACACACACATACCAGCAAATAAAAACAGTCGCAACTTTTTGGCCACAATTCATTTGGGGTCGAGCGCAGCAAAAGTTGCCACCTTTTTGGTGGCCACCATAGAATGGTTGCTCGGTTGCTCGGTTGCTCATGTGTCTGCGCACAGGCGAACACGAAACATTTCAAATTGAAAAATTATATGCACTTTAGGTGTCCAGCCCGGCCGCAGCTCTTCGGTCAGCTCCAACTCCAGCTGCAACTCCTCCATCCGCTCCTGACGTCGTCGTCGTCTCGGCGCCATGCGCCATGCGCCACTTGACGAACAGCATTGAAAAATTAATGGCAATTTATTTACTTCGCCACGGCGTAACCCATTCCCAGCCACGCCTACTGTGCCCCACCACCCCTGCCCTTGCGTCGTGCCTTCCGCTGTTTAAATGTGCTGCCTCCGTAAGGTCAACTGTGGCGCTGCCCTTCGACCGGGTCGCCAGAGTTTAAAAATTATTCGCAATTAAAGCAAACAAATTAAAAAACTTTTACGCGCATGTTTTGCAAATAATGAAAATTTATTGAAATTTATAACATAAAGTTCGCAGCATTTGTATGGCTTAATGCAAATAAACCATGTGTGTGTGTGTGCTAGTGAGAGAGAGAGAGAGAGCACCTCCTTCGTGGAGTTTATTGCGCTTGACACATGATTTAATTAGTATGTCACATGCGCTAAACTTGCCCATCTATAATAAGCATTTCCAGTGTTAAATTTACTATAGTTCCTAATGGATCTTCAAACAGGGATCCCCCTTATTTCATTTGTATCTGAATCGCTGTAAAGTTCTTGCTGAACAATCTTAACAATCATTAATATTCTCTTCACAATTCTCCTTCCCCCACCATAATTACCCATCTGCATTCCAGTTCCACGCTCTTGACAACAACACCTGCCTATTTTTTACCAAGAGACATTCCGAGCTACTATTCCTTCCCCCCTCCACGATTTTACCTTCCCCATTGGGCGCACTTTCCTCGTGTTCTTCTTTTCCCAACAATTCTACGGTGCTCTCGGGATTTGGATCAACTTTCACCGTGCACACCATAAATTATGTGTCAGTGCATTTCCCTATCACATCCCCCCCTTTCTCTCTCTCTATCTCTCTCTCTATGCAAGTCCCGTGGGTTCTTTCAGTGACGTTTATTGTGCGGTTGCGTCTCGGAATATGTTTAATGAAGCTGGGAACTGCAAGACGAGAGAACCTGACACTGGTCATAGACCCCAGTGGCGACTGATTCGAGCGGTGTGTAACGTGAGGAATTTCCCGTCCCTCCCAACTGGACCTTAACGGTTGCCCACGGTTGACAAGGTCTCTCGGAAGAGGAATCTTTATAAAAAGAGGAAAATATGCACATGTGTATTTTCGCAGTGGCAGCAACAGCTGTTGCCTCCCTGGCGAGCGATATCTCTAAGGAACTTTGCCGACGACACTCTCATTTCTCATGCTCGTGATATGCTCGCAGATCTCTTTGATTTGGCAACAATTCCGAGGAGCTTTTATCAAATGTTATAAATTAAATTTATTTTGCGGCGGCGCCTAATTTATGTTTTCCTAATACACAACTAATTTCGCACGTTTAGAGGAATTTTACGCCTCGCTCGACAGCGGGACAAGGAGAAGTGGGGTGGGAAGGGAATCAGACTGGGAAAGCAGAAAGATATATTCGAAGATCTTGGAACGACGCCTCAGCCCCACGCATCATTGGGCAAAACGTTTTATTTATAAACAATTAATTTTGATTTGTCGTTCGCTGGCAGCCCACGAAACCCACGAAGTCCAAAAAATTTCGACAAGTTTCCGTTGTCTTCCCACCCCTCCCCGTACCCTCTACACCTACGTTGGAACATGTCTTTCCTAGATGATTTGAAGATTTATAGAGAAAAGATTTAAATGGTTTGCGGAGAACTTAATCAACTTGCCGAATCTCCATCTGTTAGGGTATTATGGGTTCAGTTTCGCCAAAAAGATCATTCGTTTTTTGGGCTGCAGCAGCTGAGAAATGCGACATAAAATATTGAAAAATGCGGCAGTCGAAATAAATTTCGAAATGATGCAGACTCTTAAGAGTGTTTCCCTGTTAATCAATTTGCAAGAACACAGCAGCAAATGTATTCCGAATCAACTCAAGGCAGACGAAGGGGAGTGGGGGAGTGGGGTGCACAACTCACCCGAGAGACCCGTAGCGAAATGGCGACTTTACACTTTTCCCAGATGTTATTGAACTTTAGCTCTGAGACGAAAGGTATAGCAAGTGTGAATCGGGCGGGGAATGAGCTAAGCTCGAGTCTGAGGCGCACCTCAGTGGGTTGCCACCTTATCGCAGGGGTTCAAAAACCCTAGCAGTGCCTACACAGAACACTTTCGATAACCCAGACGAACCGAGTGCGCACAGCGACGTCCGATCTAGTAGTGACATCAGGCACACTACACTGTCGTTATCTATCGTACTTATTATTGACTGCCTCTTCGAGAAGGTAGCTCGCTCGTACGTCAATTCATTCATCGCTCTAATCAGAGGCAGCCTGATAGAGTGTGTGTTTTTCTTTCGTTTTTGTTCAGGTTACGGTGTGTTCTCTCTCTCTCTCTCTCTCTCTCTCTGTCGATTTTCTTTTTGTGTTAGTGGCAGCTGTCGCAGCGATAAGCCCAGGAAATTGGGTCGCATTTGCTTGAAGGCAGTTAGACATTATTTTTATTCAACATATACGAAATGCTTCGTCTTTTTTCTTTCATTTTCTTAAACATTTATTTTGTGGCGTCGTTAATAATTTCGGGTTTTCCTGCGCAAGCACAATTCTGTTTAGACTGACCTCAAAATCAGAGCAAAAGAGAGGGAGAGAGAGTGGGAGTGGGAGAACAGCAACAAGTTGAGCATGTCGCTTTTTGTTATTTTTGTTTACGCGACAGGTGCGTCGCTATATGTAGACCGATATTTCTCTAGGTATTTCCATGCGGGCGATGGCATTTTGTCAAATTTGAAATTAGCCAACAATGCTTTTGAGCTTGTCAAGCTGAAAGTCTGAAAGTCTGTTACCCCCACCCCCTTTCCGACCAATTATGCGCGCTATTATAGCCAGATTCTCATGTCACTCACTGCTCGATGAAATACTTTCACAAATTAGAGGTATCTGCGACCGCAAACACACACACACACACACATTGTATCTAATATTTCTGTCTGCTTTGGCTTTGGTGTCTCCCCTCCCCCGGCCATACCCCTTTGAGTTGGCGCCCACCTACGTTGCGTTATAATTAGAGCCAAAGGCTTCTGTCGCCTGCAATTAACGGGGACGGACGCACTGGACGCTCGATGTGACTTTTGCACTGTCAACATGTTTTAGCTTGATTTGTGCTTTGAAGCTGCTGTGTGGTCCCCTCGACACAAACACACAGCTAGTGCATGTGCATGTGCATGTGTGTGTGTCTGTATGTGTGCACATGACTTTCGGCTAGAATTTGGCGACGTTTAACACACGCTTTTGGCTTGAAATCAGCTACGCACACCGCCGAAGTGACTGATAAACATGTGTATGTTGGTGTGTGTTTGTGTATGACATCATTGTAATGTCAGCACACAGACACACTCACAGACTAGTGTAGTACGTGTGAAAGGTACAAGTCGTCGTCTTAATTGGACGCCATGAGGCATCACATTCTGTTGAAATTTTATTAATTAGACAATGATCGTATGTTTGTGTGTGAGTATGTGTGTACTCACACGAATTTGTAGAGTATTGTTGATTCGAACAACATGAGATAATAAAGCCTAGCTTCGCACGTGTGTTGAGCTTATCGCCACAAAATATTAAAGGTTATGAAAGGCCTTTTTAATTCGGGAATGAATCAATTTCCGCCAATTGACAGAGTTCACATCACACGTACATTACACACGTCACTTACATATGCACATATGTAATAAAAATACATATGTATGTATGTGTATGTATGTCTGACTTGAGTCATCTGCTCCACTCTGCTTTTTCATCTGGGGCCAGTCCATTATTAACGAAAGGTAGCTTCAATTGGCACTTCCGCTGGCAGCACATGACGAGTCGAGCACGAAAGTGCATAGTGACGCATGCCCCCAGCAACAACAACAACAACAACAACAACTGTAGCAACTCTGCTGTTCACCTTTTGTAAGTACAGTACCGTTGAGTGGCGACTGCTGAGTTCCAGCTGCCATTTTGGTTTACATTTAATTGATAACAATAAAAACATAACAACGCCGCAGCGCAGCGAGCGATAACAAAGCGAGTTAATGGCCACACTGTACTTAGCAGAGGTGGGCGTATGAGCAAACACACATATGCACGCACTCTCAGTCACAAACACATGCACACTCGCACAGTGACTGGCTCATACCACACACTTACACCACACAGCAAGGTGAAGAGAGCGAGAATGAGATAGCAATAGCGATAACGAGTTTCGCTTTGTGCTCGTGTTCGAGTTCGTGTGAGCGCAACAGGTAGAAGTATTCGTAGCCATATTGAAAGCCTGTTAAAACTCGTTTGTTCGCACAGTGTGACCACTCTCTCTCTCTCTCACCTGCAAATGGCGACTGTTTTTTGTGGTTGACGCCATGACGGCAGTGTAATTTATAGCACAATTTAAAAGAACAGGTAAAACAACATGAGCTCCCCACTCCCTTCTTCACACACGCAGAGTCTGTCTCTTCTTAACCAACGGAAGCGGAAATTTATGTTTCCACTCTTCCGCTCCATCAGCCGACGCCAGCCGGCGCTCACATTTCTCATTTCAAAATTCAAATTGTAGTTTTAAGTTTTTCACTTTAGGGAAACAACCAAACAGGTTTCCCCATCATGTGTTTTTCTCTTTCATTTCGAATGTGCTAAGCAAACAAATTAGGCCTGTAGCTGGCCGTAATTATTGGGGCGTATTTTGAGTTTTATCTTCCACTTGCTAAACAAACAAACACAATGTCACCGTTAATGTACAAACTAATTAGCGCGGAGAGCAGCCAAGAGTGTACAACGGTTATATTTTGATGGCCAGTGCTGTGATCTCATGTCAAAAACTCATTTGTGATCCGTATAAATTGGTTTTGTGTTTAAATATGACTAATATCTGGCCACACTTACGACACACACACAACATATTTTTATTAATTGAAATTCAACACGAGCAACACAATTGAATTTGCAAAGTCATTCTCAACTGTTAATATTCTAAAACAGAGTTGGCAACACTGCTGCGAATGTTTTTCCCCAGGGCTGACGAAATTATTCGCTGATATACAACTGAAGTCGTTCGTCACCGGAAAGTCGTGAACCTTACAACAATAACAAACAATCTTGGGATTTTATTATTAATAAGAAAAAAATAGCACGAAAATCACTGAGGTGAGCTTCATATAATGTCTTATATGCAGGGAAAGTTCAACGGCTGCACGTAAACAAGAATGGGGCGATCGGTTGGTTGCTGAATGGGAGGGTGAGGTGCTGCAACACGTGTTGCCATCTGTTGGGCAAGTGAAAGTGCCGCAAATCTTTCAGCGCCCTGGCTAAGTGGAGCCCCTTGCTCCGACCTGTCAGTCACTTTTACATAGCATGCACACCTTTTCCAGAAACTACAACAACAAGACAACAATGTTGCCAGGGGAGATATTGATGCGTTCAATTTGTTGCCAAACAAATCAAAGACAAACAAACGCATTCGGTTTGATGGTTGCCGTTGATTAGCATCAGCTGTTGAAACGATTTGATTTGATTTGATTTCAGTTTTAATTCTTTTTCTCTTTGCACCCCGTTTTTGTTTATTTCTTCACTTGCCGGCGTTTGTTGTTGTTTATGTTTCCATTCCTTATTGGCGCTTTGTCGCAATATTTCCCATTGAAGTTTTTTCATTTGTTTTTCGATGCCGAACGAACACGTCACACACACTTACAAATTTACATACGCACACACAGTCGTAGTGCATACGCATGAGTGCGTCAGGCCCGCTGCTAGGTGTGCGGTGCACAAGGGCCCTCATCTGACGTGAGCCCCCTCTAAAAATAATAATATATGCTTATATATAAACCTTTAACCTGTTACATATATTTTGTCATCTACCATAATCACAACCGGGCAAATTGATTGAATTATTGACAATATTATCAATTTATACAAAGAGAGTCCGAAATAGTAATTTCTTGATCAACAAACAACAAATAAAATGGTGAAATTAGTATTAAGTTTTGTCAATTGAAAAATATATTTGAAATAAATACAACCATATCTTATAGCAAAGGGCGCCTGGGATTGTCGCAACGGCTCTGGTGCGTGCACGCTACACACGCAGTCTTTTTAATGTTCCTTTTATGCTCATTTTCTGCTTTGTTGTCTCACATGTGCACACACATTCCAGCAATAGTTGCAAGCTGGATGCTACAACACCTCAAGTGAACAGAGCTTCACTTTCCTTCTCTTCGTCGTCTCGTCAGTTATTTCGTGATCTGCGCAGCGCGCATTTCGATCGCGCTTTTTTATTAAGTTGTTTTCCTTTTCGTTTTGTGCCTGTTTTGCATTTAAATAAATCAATCAGTTAAATAAAACGCTTTTAATCTGCTTGCCAATCGCAACAACAGCGCGAAACAACCAAAAATGATGTTCAACATTTAAAATTAAAAACAGAAAGACAAAAAATGGAACTTGCCTATCGTTGTGTTCATTTTATCCCGTCTTTACTTTGTGGTCATTTGGTTTCGGTTTTTGGTTTTTCTTTGCGGGCCTTGAAACAAATTAAAAACCGTTAAATTTCAAACAGACTGCAAAGCAAATAAATACACGAGTTTGTTATTTTAAACAACTTTTATTACCTGTGCGTGGCGTGCTTGCGTCTGTGTGTATGAGAGAATGGGCGCGTAACTGGCCTCAAAATAAAGACTGAACAACAACAAAAACAATGTCAGCTGCTCAACTGCTGCCGGCAGTGGGAAGAGCCAGAATGCTGATGAATGAGAGGCAACAACCACAAGTGAGAAAGAGGGTCTAAGCAACGCCCGCATAGTGGGCGGAATTATATTTTATTTTCCCTTATTGGAATTGTGATAAATATTGACAATATTAATCATATATTTCTGTCTCTCTATCTCTCTTTGTAGACTTGCAAAATATGCAACAAGGCGTTCGCAAACGTTTACCGCCTGCAGAGGCACATGATCAGTCACGACGAGTCGGCGCTGCTGAGAAAGTTCAAGTGCCTACTGTGCGAGAAGGCGTTCAAGTTCAAGCACCACCTGAAGGAGCACGTGCGCATCCATTCCGGCGAGAAGCCCTTCGGCTGCGACAAGTGCGGCAAGCGCTTCTCGCACTCGGGCAGCTTCTCCTCCCACATGACCTCGAAGAAGTGCACCAACATGACCCTCAAAGTGACCAACCCCAGCAACGGGAGCAACAGCAGCAGCAGCAGTAATCGGCAGCTCCTCAAGAGCTTGGATAAGAATGCCAATGCTGGACGCTCTTCTTCAGATCTGCAGGCACTGCTGCCGGCCAAACGAGGCTGCAAGCTGCCTGAGCCGGTACTGCCCAACCCCATGAACTACTTTGCGGGAGAAGCACAAATGACGGTGCCGTCGGCTCCCAATGGACCCGGAGCCTTCTATCCCAATTACAGTGCCATGAACGCGGCTTTGATGGCATTCCCGAATGCCTTCATGGCCGCTCTGGACCCACGCATGCATCCGTTTGGCATACAGCGACTGCTGGAGATGACAGCCGCCGGGCAACAGCATCGCGAGGTGCAGCATCAGCAGCAACACGAGGAACCCCTTTACGAGCCCAGCAAGGATGACGATGAGACGCCCGATGAGCCCAAGCTTGTAATGGATCTCGGGGACTCTGAGGTCATTCCGGCGACACCAGCTCCAGAGGTGCCTGCGGTAGTTGAACCAGTTGCCGATGCCGGCTCGTTCAAGCAGGAGCGCAGCCGGGAGCCAACGCCTGTGCCGGAAAGTGCACCAGACACGCCCAAGTCCATCAAAGTAGAGCAGGAGGAGGAAGCGGCGCCTGTGGAGGAATCGCGTCCCCAAACCCCACAAGACCTGCGCTGCAGTCGCTGCTCAAAGCAATTCAATCATCCAACTGAGCTGGTGCAGCACGAGAAAGTTCTCTGCGGGCTTATCAAGGAAGAGTTGGAGCACCATTACCAGAAGCAACAACAACAACAGCAGCAACAGCAGCAACAGCAACAACAGCAGCAGCAGCAGGCAAACTTTGTGCTGCCAGCGGCGAGCGACGCTGACGAGGATGAGGAGGAGGAAGAAGAGCCACGCCAGGACTTCAATGCCGGCAGCAGCGACAGCGGCGAACGCAAGGTGCGCGTACGCACCGCCATCAACGAGGAGCAGCAGCAGCAGCTGAAGCAACACTACGCCCACAACGCACGCCCGAGTCGCGACGAGTTCCGCCTGATCGCCGCTCGGCTGCAGCTCGACGCGCGTGTCGTGCAGGTCTGGTTCCAAAACAATCGCTCGCGTGAACGCAAGATGCAGAGCTATGTGAGCAACGGTGAGCAACACGCCGCCGCAACCACGGCAGCAGCTCAGCCTCGCGCTGCTGGTGAGGATCAACCGTTGGATTTGTCTGTGAAGCGGGATGCATCGCCACTCTATGGTCTGGCACCACAGCAGACAACTGTGAGCGAAGCACCCGTTGACTTTCAGGAAACAATGGCCATCAATTTGAGCCGCAAGTTATCCAGCTCGGCCTCCATGTCGCCGTCCTCGTTGTCACCCTGCTCGGGTGCCTCCTCGCTGCAGCAGTCGGCTGCTGCTGCCGCCGCTGCGGCCATATACTTTGCTCCGCCCTCGCCGCCCAGCTTGCACGAGGCAGCACCCTCCATGCCGCCACATGGGGCCGCCGTGGCACGTGTGCAATCCTTTCCGGGCCTGCCGCCCTACATGATGCCCCGCCTGCCCATGGAGGCGCTCTTCCAGATGCGACCCGGCGGCGAGTACGCGCCCAATCCGCTGATGAACAGTATTAAGCTGCCTGACTATCGCGGCACCAGCCTGAGTCCAGGAGGCTCGGAGAAGCGTTCCTGGCGCGACGATGACTCGCGCATATCGCACGAGGATGACTACGTGCTGGGCGTCGGCGGTGGACTACTGCCACCCAAGCCGAAGCGCGCCAAGGCCGAGACGCATGGCCACGCCGGCGATCCGGATTTGCCCTTTGTGTGCAATCAGTGCGACAAGGCGTTCGCCAAGCAGAGCTCCCTGGCGCGTCACAAATACGAGCATTCCGGTAAGTCCAGATAAACTAAAGCGGAATCCCGCTGGGAACCACGACTAATCAGCTCCAATTGAATTTGCAGGTCAGCGACCCTATCAGTGCATGGACTGCCCCAAGGCCTTCAAGCACAAGCACCACTTGACGGAGCACAAGCGTCTGCACTCTGGTGAGAAGCCCTTCCAGTGCTCCAAGTGCCTCAAACGCTTCTCCCACTCTGGCAGCTACAGCCAGCACATGAACCACCGTTACTCCTACTGCAAGCCTTACAGGGAATAGGTAAGCGACTCCTCAGTGCCGCCCACCTGCGTCGCAGCCGCCGCCAATGCCGGCGCGGGGACAACGCGTGCTCGTCGCGGTCCACCCTCGGCTTTAGCAAGGAACAGCAACCTCAACCACCACAATCACAACAACAACAACAATGCGGCCAGCTATCCACATCAGCTGGCCGCCATGACGGCATTCCAGCAACAACATCAACAGCGTCTGCAACAGCGTCTACCATGTCAGCAGTTTGGCTGGCCACCGTCCGTGCCTGGTGCTGGCGTCATGCTGCCTCCACCGCCCAGCAATAGTTTGCATCAGCAGCAGCGTTCCACGTTGCCACCACAACCACCGCCCCCGCTGTTGAGTGGAGCAGCAGCAGCGGCAGCAGGCTATGCACCACCTCAAGCTTCGCTGCCCCCGCCGCCACCGCCTTCGTTCTTCGCCAGCCCTCTGCATCATGCAGCATTGATGGCCCCGCCACATCCGCTGCCGAGCGAACGCTTCTCGGCGCCCCTAACTCCGCCCTCGGGCGCACCGTCCCATGGCGTGCACGCCTTCAATTTCTTCAATGCCAAAATGCTGCTGAACTGAGCCAAGCCGAACCGATCAGCAGTAGCAGCAACTAGCATAAGTCAAACGGTGAACTAACAGTGCACTTAATTGCTGTACTTAAAAAAACAGACACAGAAAATCTCAAATTGTGCAGGAACACAACACAACAAGAAGAACACACACGCACACATATATAAAATGTGAAAACTTGCAGCATAGTTTTACTCCGGATGCAACTGGCAGCCATCTCAGAAGACAGAGAGAGAGAGAGAGAAGATGAAATATTTTTTATAGAAATATTTTTACGTTTCATTTTTTTGTTGGACGCAAAGCAAAGGAGGAAAAACCTTTCGTTTAAGCGAATTTATTATTTTAAAATTTCCACACTGGTTTAGTATTTTTTAATCATAAAGCTTAAGTTGAATCAGTTTTTGTTTCATTATAATGATGATGCGTATATACATTATACATATACATATATTTTATTACATATTTACAGTTATGCTTATTATATATTTTACGTTTAGTGTTAGGAGCCAAGTCCCAGTACCAAGTGCTGCGAAATACTCAAAGCTTTCTCTATGAGTTGTGACAGGTTGCACGTGTCACCCATCGTCTCTTTGATTTTATTTACACCCTCGGGATATAGTGTAGTTATCGTTTACCTTTATTTCGACATTAATTAGCTTTAAATCAACCAAAAATTATAGAAGGATAGAATGAAAGAAAACTGCCTGCTCGTCGGGCTGGGTTTACTCCACTCTCCACATTGGACACTTGTTGGACCAATAGCCAAGCAAAATGCCAAAGCAACAAACAAATAACTAAAGCTAACGTTAACTTGACAATATTGAATATCGCATACCGTATTTTGAATCGAAATTCAAATAATGCCGAGCACGATGCTCTCTCGCAAAAGTATTAACATCATCGAAATGTATTAAAGCCAGAATACAACACAAACAAAAACCGAAATCAATTTTAAAATCCTTATAAATTATGCCATACACAGACACATACATACTATACACCCGCACACACACACACACCTACCCACACAATTGTAGCTTACGTTAATGAAAACCCACCGCTTGCTGCGCGTTTCAAGTTCATACTTAAAGAAGAAAACGACGAAACAAAAGTATAAAAATTCATTTTATTTGTTTTTTATTTTATACGAAAAACCAAAAGCAAAAAAAACTAATTCTAAAAACTATGTAATATTGCATAATAGGAAAGAAAGAAAGAGTTAAGGAACCACAACACCTACAGGATCATTCCATTTAGCTAGAGTCGCGCTAGAAGAAAGTGCCCTCCCCATGCATTTAAACCTTCCGGCTACTTGAGCGAAAGATAACACAAGTTTTCGAAATGTAATGCTTATGTACTATGTGCTGTACCACAACTAGATAGAGCACGATTCATAAACTACATCTAAAGTTAATATTATATATATACATACTACACATAAAGCTAATGCGCAAGAAAAACTTAATTTGGCCTTATTAAACATTATTTAACATTAAAATTACTTACAAGCTAATATAAAGAAAAACCCTATATGGTAAAGTAGTCTTAGGATAAAACTGTTAAAAAAAAGAACAAAAAACAAATCTTTCAACTTAGTATGTAACATCGAAAAAACATTTTGGAAAAGTCTCTAAAGAAAATTAGCAAATTTCAATGTTCGTATTGATGAAAAGAATAAAGAAATCCTGCTCAGAAAAAAATAAAAACGAAAACACACTATAACACAAACACACACTATTAATATTAACTATCGAAATGTTTACAAGGACAATAAATTTCTAAATGATTAGAATGCTTTCACTTTTCGCTTCTATTCGATTTGTATTCAAATAATTTACTCACAAAGCCCCAACTGCAAACAACATAAAATAAATAAATAGTAAATAAAACGACAGCATATAGGAAGAAATGAGAAAAAAGGTTTCCAGAACAACGAAAATTTATTTGTAATGTTTACACATTATTATTATAGTACGCCCAACTGCAAAGGTATCATAAGGTACCCAAGAAGAAAAACAATTTCTCATGAATAATGTATGTACTGTTATCATTGATTTTCTTTTGCTTTTCCAAATGAACAAAAAAAAAGGAATAACAAATCGAAAACACAACACAAAAAAATGCATTTATTACTTAATTAATTTTTATAATTGTATTTTTAAATCAACTCGATATATGATATACATATAAATATATATATATATTTTTTGTAAATTATTTCGCAAGAAAAAAAGCTAGAGAATCCAAAAAGAAAACAAGCACGAGAAACACGCGCAAACTGTTTAAACAAATACAGCCTGCACTCGTTTAGCATAAATTGAATAATTCATAACTTAGACTAGTTAAACGTACATACGGACAGACCGGAGCGAAGTCTTTATAAATGTTAACTTACAAAACTAAATAATTATATTTAAGCATGAATATTTGAATTGTGATGGAGATGCCGGCGATAATATTTGCACTCTAGGGCCTTATATGAGATACACACCAAGACACACACACACACACACATATACACACATGCACACGCGCACACCCACACTTGTTGGTTATTTTAATTGAAGCTAATTAGGATTTCAAGACGAGCGTCCTCTCTTAAGTTATAATGTACTACCAAGCTTCCCCGCCCCATTTATTCTGTACCCTCTGTTAAAGTTGTTCAACACACTCACACATACATCCACACAGTTTCCATGTAAATATGCGTGAGAAATTTATTATATGAAATATACCATAATACTAGGATTCGCATACGGTGTAGGTTTCGTACAGAGTATGTCCATGTATTATTTGTTTTATGTTTACGAACTCCTCTCTATGTTTAGTTATGCGTTGAGACAGGCATCAAATGTTAATTGCGATACAAGTACACATGAAATAAACAACAATTTAAATAACTTATATTTCAAATATTACGCGTAAATGTATTTTAATCAAAATAAGCCAAACGGATAAAACATTTTCGTCTTGATAAATTTACAAAATGATTATAATTATTAAATTTACAATGTGAAAATAAAAACAAATTATTAAAATTCAAACCAAAAGCATCTTTTTATTCCAAGGGTTGTAGCTGTTAAGATTAGATAGGTTATGAAGGAGAATATATCCATCAGCCTTGATTCATCATCTATTGGCAGAACAGGAGTGGAATATTTTACATATAAAACCAGAAAGAAAGACTTTGTCTTTTGTTTCTTTTGGCATATTGAAGGATCCATGCCCTTGCAGATTTTTGCATGAATATTCTCCGATTGTTCCAATACTAGACTATATACTGAACTAGAATTGAGTAACTCATGTATTTATTGACAGATATAACATGTTTATTCTCAATTTCTTCATATAAACTATATATATTCTGAATCAGCATTACCAGCGGAATCAATATAGCCCTGTCCGTCTTTCAGTTCGTCCGTCTGTCTGTTGCAACATCGGATCGGACCGATATATAGTATAACTGTCAGAAAAACTATCAGCCAACTTTTGTTGTTTTACAAGATATTACAACCAAATTTACTACTTCGGACTTATTATTCCCGTAACAGTAAATGTATGGAGGCGAAGCGGGCTCCACAAATCAACATACATATATATATTCTCAATCGTCTGTCGGCCGTATGAAAACCTAGATCTCAGAGACTATAATACTTAGGTCTACCAAATTTGGTGTCTTAATATTTGCACGCAGATCAAATTTATTTTAGATTTTGGCCACGGCTCCTTCTGCCCCTGTTAGTCAATAAATACCAAATCCTTAACGTATTTTTAACGCAGGACTGTTAAAAAACAGAACAGAAATTATTCGTAGTAGGCTAGAAGGTATGTATTATGAATACAACTTGTATATAAGCAATGCATCATTATGCTGCATTGCTCGCTTTCGTGTGGCAATTCAATTTATCGCAACATCGTCTCTCTCGCAACAAGACTCTTCTTGTGCATCTCTGCAGATCACGAAAACCGTTTTGGTCAGGTGGGTAGCGGTTATAATACAGTCGAGCTCTGTGTTTAGTGCTTGTTTTATACAATATATATGTAGATGGGTTTGTATGGAAATCAGTTCTGATTATGGAAATAACTTACAATCAAAATGTGACATAATATTGAATAGCATCGGAACGATCAGAGGAGATAAGAACTTGCAAGGGTATAATACTTTCGGCATGACGAAGATAACCTTTCTTCGTCGATTTGTAATAATTTATTTTCATTCCTATAAAAATGTAGCATATATACATATATATAGATATAACAGTGGCGTGAACAAATTCTCAAAAAGGCTCCAGGAAAAGATCAGCAAAGTCCCAGAAAAAAAAACAATGTATAATTTTTACATATTTTTCTTTCCATTTATTAGTTTGTTATTGTAAATTAATTGGTCAAGGCACACACAGTGGTTTCCGTCGATTAGCTCTTTGTATTTTAAGCATAAAACAAACTCGGGCTAATTTCACAGAACTCCAATTAAATCGCATATCCAATGAACTTACAAATAACAAAAATGTTGGATATACTCTTGCTTAGACATGAAAATTACACTACATTATTGTTAGCAATTTTTATAAACTAAAAAACATCTTAGGCACTAACAAAGTATTGCATAGTTTTATTTAAGACTAACATTAAAATTTCAATATATATATATGTTTGCATGTATACGTATAAAATTATATTATATATATATATATATATATAGAAATAGATATTTTTCTTAATTTTTGTTTCCTTATAGGTTTCTGTTGAATATAATAAAAAACAATTTCATTTGGCATTCAACAAGTTCGTCTAACATTGCTAAATATGTTTCCAGCTAGATTTATTAGTTAAATATATGTAAATATATATATATATAGTATGTATGTATATAGAATCTATACGACAGATACATTTTAGTTTGTTCTTTCTTTGTAGGGAGAGTATGGTGTAGGGAGAGGGCGCGAAATCGTAAAACGATCGTAGATAGTAAAATGAGTAATGATACAATGTGATATAGAGTTCATAGCGCGCCCGCGGGCATAATGTATAGAATAGAGCTGTAGATTAGGCTTATAAGACCCGCTTATATCGCTAACTTGGTGCGATGCTGTCCGACAATCTGGTGGTTCGTTTGGATCGTCGCATAAAATTGTTGTCAGGTTAATGTTTCCTGTCCAGTAAGTGGCTTCGACTATCCAGCCTGCTGGATAGTTGACTTGCCAACAAGGGAACATATAAAATCGGTTGTGTGTGCATTAGTAGCGTTTTTTGTGTGTGTGTGTGTGTGTCTATGAAAGTTGTCTAGGCTTAGTTAAATTCGCTTCTGCTATCAGTTGGTAGGTCACAGTTCTTTCAAATCTAAATATGTCTGTGTTTTGAGCACCAGAAATTGGTTCACTTGGCATTCCAAGATTATATTTATAATATGTTTTCCGTTTTCGTACATAACTATTGTATGTTATTGTAAATATGTATGTGTGTGTACGTGTTGGAGTGTACAAGATCTTTAGTTTACAAAAAAAATCAAAAGTTATGCTTCATTTCAGTTAAATTTATTCAGTTCATGCAATCAAGCATATATATGGGTGTGTGTTCATGAGTGTATGTATTTGATGTGAAGTCCCTTTCTATCCATTCGTAGCTAATTTTTTCCTTTTATATAAATATGTTTCTTAAATATGTATGTAGTGTTCCTTGTTGATGATGTGTATGCCATTTTCAATAGGTTGTACGATAAAAAAAAAAAACAATCGAAATATACCAAAGCTACAACATCTTTTTGCTTCTATCCTCTTTGCGCCTCAACTTTTTGGCAACAAATTCCATTAAAACACTAATGAATATGTTAATTAATTGCTTAGACTTAACAGCGCCGCTGTTAACATGCTGTTGGCACTCTGTTAACGGCCATAAGGTGTATGTACTGATTATGTGTGAGTGTGGGTGTTTGTGTGTGTGTGCTGCCGTTTGTTGTATACTCAGTTTTGTGACTATTTGACTAACAACGATATATAGAAACGGAACACGACCCTGTCTCAGACATAGACCGGCGTCTGATCGTCCGTCATGTCCGGCTGTTGCCGATCATCGAAAAATCTTCTAAAGGTAAATTCGAAAAATCCATGGAACTGCCTATCATTCAAGTCGATATCATCGCCACTGCTCAAATTCGAATCATTCGAGCGCAGTTTGTCTGGATCAACGGGATCGAAGTTGGACGTATCAGTTGGATGCTTGATTTCAGGTATATACGGAGCCTTCTGCTTTCGCATGTCCGCAAAGTCGATGCCCTTAAAGAACTCGTGTGCCTTCACTTCGTCTACGCTCTTGCCCAGACGTTTATCAGCCGAGGCGCAGAGTCGCCTTATGAGATCCGTTGCCTCGCGTGACAATTGCGCCTGCGGTGGTATATGGAGCGTCTTTTCCCAATTTATGACCTGTCAATGATATTATATATTAATCCAAAATCTATGACCGACAGTATACGCATGCACGCACCTTTTGTTGCGTCTCCATGGGACTGTTGGCCAGAAAAGGAGGCTGACCCACCAGCATCTCGTAGAGTATGACACCGACGCTCCAGTAATCGCACAATTGGGTATAACCACTACGTTCTAGCACTTCGGGAGCAATATAGTTGGGTGTGCCGACCAGAGAATGTGCCAGCACCCTTTGATGATCGCGCATGCGTCGTCTGTGTAGGGGAAACAAATGGGATTAGTGAGTCCTACAACATGATAACGCAGTGCGCTTAACTGACCTCTCCAAGACAGTTGGCTTTGGACCATTCTCGGAGTAATCCTCCCAAGGCTCCATAGAGTCTTGCCGCGAATGATTACCTGAAAACAAAGAGGGAACTTTTAGCATTATCAAAGATTTGCGTTGAAAGATACCGACTTACCGTTTTCTTGGTAGTATTTTGAGTTGTGCGTCCATCTGAAGCCGGTGCATAGACCGAAATCTGTTAGCTTTATATGCCCATTCCGATCAATGAGTATATTGTCAGGCTTGATGTCTCTGCAAGCACAAGGAATAGATATTATTGTATATTGTGATATACTATGTTGCTATACATTTTGATTTCGCACCTGTGGATGAAGCCCATCTTGTGTACACTGTCCACAGCGCAAGTGACCTCAGCTATGTAGAAACGTGCCAGCGGTTCCTCGAAGATTCCCAGCTTGATCAGCAGAGACATCAGATCACCGCCTTGTTAAAATGTATCATTAGCAAATAATCGATCAGTTAAAGGTAACTTTGCACTTACCGGGTATGTAATCCATAACGAAATATAAATTATCCTTATCCTGAAAACTATAGTAGAGCTTGACAACCCAATTGTTGTCGGCCTCGGCCAGAATATCACGTTCGGCTTTGACATGCGCCACCTGGTTGCGCTTGAGGACGTCCGCTTTGCGCAGCGTCTTCATTGCGTACAGATGATCCGTGGAGTCAATTTTGCTGACCAGCGTCACCTCACCGAATGCCCCGACACCGATTGGCTTGATCTTGACGAACATGCTCTTGTCCATTTTGGCACGCTTGAGGCGTATGTAGTTGCTCTCCTTCTGGTTCAGCATTTTACGCATCTCGATTTGCGTCGCATCCGATAAGCCCACCTTGAGCATCTCCTTCTCCAGTTGATTCTTGCGGAAAGTGCGTTGCCGGTAGGATTTGATTACATTCTCGATATGCTGTTCCATGAAGAACTTGAACGCCTGCGGCGAATATTGACGTATGCGGAACTCTTTGCGCTCCTCCTCTTTCTCCTTGGAGATCTTCTTGCGTTCTGGGATGGGCGAGGCGTGTTTAATCTTCTTACAGGCTGCGGATGACGTTGTCGATGTTGCTGTGCTGCCATTGCTTCCCCCCGAGCTGTTCCCGTTGCCGCCACTTCCGCTGTATTTGGCTGGGGGAATTGGTGGTGTTGTAGCCAAATTACTGTTGCTGATCTGTATGTTGTTGTTATTGGTGCTTGCAGGTTTCATTTCAGTTGTCAGGTTGACGTTGACGTTGTTGTTGATGTTCTTTACATTGCCATTGCCGTTGTTGTTGTTGTTGCTGCTAGCCAACTCGGGCGTGGTGACGCGTGCGCTTTGATATGGTGGCGGCGGCGGCAACTGTCGCGTCGTGTTGCCATTGCTGCTTACGGGCAACTGTTGCTGTGGGGAGAAAGAGGAGGTTAGTGTTAGCTGCAACTGGAGATACTTTGCCACTTACCTTTTGTTGTTGTTGCTGCTGCTGCTGCATATGTTGCTGTTGCTGCTGTGCTTGTAGAGCACGCAGAGCCTGCAACTGTTGTTGTTGCTGCTGTTGTTGTTGTTGCTGCTGCACCATTTGCTGTTGCTGCTGCGGTTGCGGCGTTGTTGCCGCCTTGGCCTGCATGCTTTTCGCATAGGAAGGCGGCTCAATGCAGCCCGGCTTGCCAATCACCGCCGCGTTCAAAGCTCCCACAATAAGCGGCGGCGTCGTTGGCGTAGGTGGCTTCACGGCACCTGGCACCACGATAGGAGCCGACGCCAGCAGTGGCGAATGCTGTTGCGCCGCCGCGGCCGCCTGCTGTTGTTGCTGCACCACAGCCGGCGACTTCTGCGGATAGGAAGGCGGTGCGGCGAGCACATGAACGGGAGAATTACTGGCGGATGCGCTAACGGGCGACTGGGGTGCCACAGCGGTCTGCAGCACTGGCTTCTGCACCTGCGTGGATTTGACGCTCTGCATGATGATGGGCTGCTGCGTGCGTGCCTGATACACATGCGGCTGTGGCCTGGCCACGCTTCCCGAAGCCGGCAGGATTCCGCTGCTGTTGCTCACCGTAATCGGACTGGGCGATCCGGCCGATGTGGCCGAGTAGATGCCACTACTGGGCGACTTACGGTAGTCCGATTGCTGCGATTGCGTTGGCGATTGCCGTGACTGCATGGAGGCGGTGTAGCTAGGTGGAGGTGGTGCTGCCGACACCACCACCGTATTGATGAGATACGGTGGCGGTGGCTCGACGACGGCGCCACTGCCCGCGCCGGAATACATGTTCAGCGCCTTCATTTGTTGCGTCAACTGCTGTGTTGCCTTGATGCCGCCACCGCCATTCTGCGGTATTACCGGCGACGTTCCGCGCGTCGTTGGCCCGCTGGGCGTGATGGCAGCCGGGCGATTGAGGGCCGGTGAACGGCGTTTGAACATCTGATTGGTGGGTGGAGGTGGCGGTGGCGTCGCAGAGTTGCCCACACCGGTGGGATTTCTCGGTGGTGGCGCCGGCGGAGCTGCATCGCTGAAGCTGCTGGGCGATGGCGAGTACTGGCCGGTGCTGGTGCGGCCACTGAGCTGCTGGTGGGTGTGCGAGTGTGGACTGTCCGAGCGTGAGCTGCCCGCTCCCGAGTCCAAAGCCGGACTGCAGCGCAGATAGTGCGTCGGCGTCTCACGCTCTATGCTCGGCTTCCTTATGAGTTTGGGCGGTATCAGAGCGTTGATCATCTTTGGCACGTGTCCGTTGGCCGTAGCCAGAGCGGCGACGCCGCCGACGGCGACTGCCGATGGCGGTACGACCCCAACCCCGACATCGGGCGAGGGAGACGCCGACGCCGACGGTGGGTCCAGTGGCAGCTTTGCGTGGTGGTAATCGGGTGCTTCATTGCGTCCATTGGTGGCGGTATATCGCAGAGCTGTGTAATTCTGCAAAAGGGAGAAAGAGATAAGGACAGTCAGTTATGGAGTTATATTTTCTATAATTGTTATCGATAATGGCTCCTGTCGACGTATCGATTTGAATTTTCGACCAGAGCAACTAAAAGGTATTTTCATTGACTATTAAAAAAGTATTAAGCCCACACGAGAAGGAGTTATACTAAATCTTTTATACTGCTTGGGATATATTTAATGCAAAAGTGTTCAATAGTAGTCGCTTATCATGCCCTCACCCCAAGATCCTTAGTATTGTCTTTAGATTTTCGCAAGATCTTGGTGTAGGGGCTCTCATGGTGTAGAACTCAAAAAACGGAACAAATCCTTACATACGCATTGAAGATTTGAGCTCAGGGCATAAAATAATATTTAGAATCGTTCAAATATTCTAGGATCCAATAGTTAAACCGAATTTTAGAAGTTCTTATTTGGCATATGGAACAGTGGAACTAGTAACATCCCCATGCACCTCTTATGCATAAGAAACTAATCGAAGTGACTGAACTATCTACTCTGCATCTTGTCAGTCCCCCTAAAAGCTATGCCCGACGCCGCCTCTGTTGGAGAAACATTCCTGTGCTGTGAGAAACATTGCATGTGTGTTTATTTCTGTGTGTGTATGTGAGTTTGCCTGTTGTTGTGTGTGTGAGTGTTTGGGGCAGCTCGAAAACTAAACAAAAGGCGCGCATACAAAATAAAAACAAAAACGCGAACAACGCCTAAAACAAAAGGCCAAGAAACGCCGAGACCAAAGCAATGAAATCAAATTCTTGCCATCGTTCAGAAATTCCGAAAAGTCAGGAGCACCGCATACATATATACGTACACATACACACGTAAACAGAGAACAGGCAAGTGAAAACAGATAAAAAGAGAAGCGCACGAGAGAGAGAAACAACAACAAGAAGACGGACGATCGCCGGCTGACAGATTGCAGGCAAACAGAGAGACAGAGTCAACATTCAGTGTTCAGACTGTGTGTCTTCGTTCTCGAATATATACATATATGTGTGCATGTGTGTGTGTGTTTATGCTTCTTTGTTTGTTTGTGTGTGTGCACTGTTCGCTGCTGCTACCCGTTTTACGCATTCTTTTGATGCTACTACATCATCTTCTTTCTTTTGTGACTGATCCTCACAGTTTGACTCTGCTATGAGTGATGGCTATAAATTCGAGATGGTAACGTGACGAGAAATAATCGGAGAATCACGCACACAGTCATGTTGAAAACGTGTTAACATTGTATGCAAATGTTAAAGCTTTTTATACCCTTACAGAGGATATATTCATTTGCTGCAGAAGCATCATACATTCATTCTCAATGAGCATCAACAGGTTAGTCAAAGTGGCTATAGCCGTCTATTATAACGAAAAATAGTCTCTGCGTTTTCTCACGCTGTAAATAAATTGGAACGAGCCAGATCGGTTCGATACATCGTACAGCTGCAATAGAAACTGTCGTACAGATGCAATAGAAACATTTGGATAACTCGATCGGTTTATTTCTATGCAAATTTTGCTCGTTATATTTAACCACAAACATTATTATTCGTTAAAATAACTCAAGTTATCAGTATCAAAAATAAAGTTATTCAGTAACCTGTCTTAACTTTTTCAATTTTATAAATCGCACAAATTTAATGTTATGGGAAAAATCAATCCGAAAAAATGTTTTTTGATATAAAATAGTATATGTATGTTAATCGATTTGAGTATTAAATACCAACTGTTAACGAGTTTATAATGTAATATACTCCAAAGTTTAGATCTTCAGATGCTTTATGATTTTCGAAATATAGATACTACATACTACAATTTGGTTCCCTAGCACTAATATTAATTGGTTCGTGCAACAATTCTGTGCGAGTTGCAACATTACCCAAATTGTAGATGCCCCACAACTTAAAGGGTATTAAAAATATATATTTGAATAGATGCGTTTCTATAATATATGTATCAACGTTTGTTTTATATGTTCTTTCTCTCTGTTTCTGTCGTCAGCTGCATTTAACCCTCAAGTGGGCGTACTCTTAATGCGCGACCAGGGTAATTAAAACCAAGGTCGCGAAACCCAACAAAAGACCCCCAGCAGACTGGGCGACGCGACGATACGATGCGCAGCGACGCGATGTCTTCTGCCCGATTCGCCTTACAAGCGAACCAATTGTCGGCAAATTAGCAAAAGCCAATGGGCCCACTAAATCAGCTGAACCACAACACGCCACAAGCCCCAGACGCTTCTCCTCGCTCCGCCAACGCGCAAATTTGCAGTGCCAAATCTTGAAATAAAATAAATTGGATTAGCGATTAGCGAAATGTGGCAGGAGGTAGGAAAACACTTTCGCTTATCCACTTAAGCACCTCCGCCGGGTCGCATGCAACTGCCGAATATCGTAAGTAAGACCACAAGTCCGTAAGGTGCATATCAGCGCCAGACAAGGGCAAACACATCTCGGTCAATTATCACGTTGACCGAGATACTTTCGAGCCTGTACAAATGCTCGTTTGCGTATAAATTTTATAATTTGTTCTCTTATTGCAATCAACCATTGGAGAATTCCGAATATTCGGGGATTTTCTTGGCAAAGATACATAATTTGTCGAAGATTGCGCAAAACGCCAAAAAAAAATACGTGTAGATGGGAAACACACACACACACACACTGATCAACGACTGCCCATATAACGTATCTGTATAGTCATCTTCGGGGAAAGCTTTACCAACTAAAGTAGTCAAACATTTTTGTGTTGCGGGCTTGTTCATTTTCTTATGAAAAGAGATAGCCAATGTTCTGTTTTGGCTTTCATCCGAAAATTATAGATACATATATATGGTACATTTGTGTGCGTGGATAATGTATTTATTTAGGCTAAAATTCCTGAGAAAATAGCGAAAATAGTAAATCGGTCTGCGCAAAGTTTATTAAACATATCATAATACCCCATAAGGGTTGAAGGGTATTAAAAGGCAGAAGGAAGCGTCTCCGATCCCAGAAATTATATGTACTCTAAGGCCGCATCATCAGCCGAGTGGATATAACCAAGTTGCCCGATTTAATGCGCGAGCGCGCCCTTTTCGGCGTATCGGCCAAAAAAAGCCAAAGAATCAGTTCATCAAATCGGATTTAATGCCAGATTACAAGCAGATCTAAAATACTATACACACATTTACTTACAATGCATATAGCATATACCATATAGAAGAATGGAAAGGGGGAATATAAAGCGGTAAACTGTGTCGGGGAAGGGTAAGATCAGATCAAAACTTTCCATTATCTGATTTCATGGCTTTTTCGGACTTGACTAATTTATTTATGCATATTGGTGAATTGTCACGCGTATTTATTTTAATTTTTATAATGTCATTTAGCTTTTCATTCGGCCTGTTGGCGTTGGCGTTGGCGTCTCCCCAGATTTATTTAAATCGTTTTGTTATTTTAATTAGTTCTACGTAAGGCTTCACAAATATTTTTGTCTCAATTTGGGCATCAGCTCGGCTGGGCCGGTTGGTTCCTGTCTAGGCTAAATAGACGCTGCGCGCGCTGATATTTGATATTTATAGTATTGTCAAATGCGGCACGATCATTTAATGGTAGCCAACGACGGCGGCGGCAGCGGCTAAAGAGTCAAAAAAGCCGTCCAAAAGAAGCAGCTGATCGTGGGCGTGAACATGGCCGCCGAAAGTGTTGAGCGAGCCATGAATAAATTGTGTTTTTATTTATCGTTTCGGCTGCCCACATATATGGCTACGGAGCGATAGATAGAGAAATGGAAGAGGGGGTCGGTAGATTCACGACTCACAATTCGCTATATATGACCAGATTATGGTCCGGCATTTAGTGCGCGCAGCGTGGCCAATTAGCCAGAGCCACGTGGCGGTTCGGGGAAGGCGAAAGTTGTCAAAATATGGCCATAGAGAAACCCCATAAAGAAGAAACGAAAATGCAACACGCCCTCGGCTGCAGCAGATGCATATAAAACTGTCCACTGTTCCAATGCCGACGAGCTCTGGTCATAACAATTTGCCGCATCCCGTCAGCAAACTTCTTTTTATGGCCCGAAAGCTATGCTCTTGTCCAGTATTGCATTAGTCTCCAGATGACGCCTCTCAACCTCCCCAGCCACTTCTCATACAGCATCGCTAGCCAGGCTCAAGCTCGAGAGGCGGCTTAGCCGCAGGAATGCCAAGTAATCGTATGGTTCGACCGCTCGATCATAATTTACAATCGCACAAACAGTAGCTGGCAGTAGAATCGTAAAATTTTAAATTAATGACACGTCAGATCATATTTAAGCATTTTTATGACTTGCCAGGCAACCAGTGTTCAGTGTCCAGGGATCACTGGTGTATCCAGTGTCCAACAGACATACATTTCCCTCTTGCGCACCGTGAGGCAACACTTTCTGCTTGAGGCAGCAGGCAAAGTGCAAATCGTTTATAAAGCATTATTCGCAAATAGCAGCGCTCTCCCAATCTGCCACTCTCCCATGATCTCTCTCTCTCTCTCTCTCTCTTACAATGTGTTGTTTCGTTGAGATTTTGACAGCTGTGACGTCAATGCTTAATATCCAGGCCGATCGCGTGCACCCATACAGGCACGTACGTAAAGAGAGGCAAAGAGCGGCAGCGGGAGAGCGCAAGAGGTGGCTGGACATATTGTCTGGCATCCAACGCCCACTCAGCTGTGTATCTGTGTGTATGCTTGCGCGTGTGTGTGGAATGGCAGAAGGTCAATTGCATTTCGTTGGCAGTTCATTAATTTCATTTCAAGCTCTATGCGTTTATTTTTAGCTCACACACATACCTACAATTGTACTTCGTTTATGGAAAAAGTCTATTGCTGCTTTGTCTCTTTGATTCTGTCTCTTGCCCCTGAGCTTTAACTAACTTTTTCTCCTTATTCCATAGAAATGTCAAATCCTTTCAGCCCATGCACACTCTCCGTCGACTATAAAAAATTTCTTGCCCAACATTGAAGTATTTTCACGCAGTGCATCACGCATCACGCACAGGTGAATAACTTGGCTCGTGTCGTCGTCGTCAGGTGAACAAGTTTTTTACTGTCGCCCACGCAGCTGCCGAGCCGAGTTTGTTTTTGTCTCGTCTTTTATTGTTATGCTTCTCGACATGCGTTTTATGTAGCTGTTTATTTCTGTTAGTTGTCGTGATTCTCATGGTTTCTATACCCTTCGACCATTGAAAAAGGTCAAAAAGGGTATACTAACTATGTGCAAACCAGACAGTACAAAGTATACCTATTCTTGATAAAATCAAGAGTCGCTTGAGGCATGTCTGTCTGTCTGGTTGTCTGTGTAAGCCAGAGCTGCCAGGTAAGCCCTTTTCTGAACAGAATTGTCCTCTTAATTTTTTCTTTAGGTGGACAAATACCTTGAATGAATCCCGATTTTGTTGTGTCAATTAAAACGTTCTTTATGTAAACACTAATACCGCAGAACGAAGTAAATTAAAATTGTTAGTAAATTAAACGAGAGCAATAAGAGTCCAGAGCACTTGAAAGTAGTATACCCTTCGACCTGTGTTCCCGTGTTTACATACAAAAAATAACATGACCAAGGCACAAATACTTTAAAACGTTTGACTAAGTAAAAGCTAGAGACACCATTTTTTGTCTTGAATGTTCTTGTTCTTGTACTATACCCCGATCACGCCCACGCCCACGATTTCCGGAAATTAGTAAGGTTCCGATACGAACATTAATCAAGTAGCAATAGGTGCATTTGTCGAAGGGTATCATACTGTCGGGCGAGCTCGACTGTAGCTTTCGTCAGATTTTTGTAGTTTTATGATGTTTTACAACGCCCGGAATATGCTGTCGCATCATTTGTAAAGTTCTTAAACAACTGATAAGTTATTTTTATACGCCCTCTCTTTCACTCATTCCATTTTCTTCCTTCTTGATTGTTTTCTGAAGTATTGCATATTAAGCTGGGTTTTGATGTATACATAAAAGCTTTTCAACTTAATTTTTTATGGTCTTGCCACAGTAAATGAGTCATCAAATAGTTTCCCCTTGTTCTGTAATAATGCTAATGGGAATTTCCCTGGTACCCAAATAGTTAGTAAACTATCAAGGACTGCACTTTTATTGTTTTAGATAAAGTTCTGCATTTACTTATAATGGGGAGGAAGGGATTGTGAACTCACCTGATTATTTCTATGATTATTTTGTACTTCGAACCGTGTTAGATCCTGCTTAATGCTCTCGAGCGCTTCTGCTGTGTATTTATCATTGGGGCGACCGCCCCTTTTTTCGCCCGCTGGATGCATTATGCTGCTGCTGCTTCTTCTCCTTGTGATATTTAGCACTCATATCACAAAATGCTCCAATCCCTCTCTCGCTCTCACACACACACACACACGGAAGACACCGACGCGGACTCGGGCACACACACTATTGCACTTTCGCTCGCGCTCCCGCACGAACGCACACTGGGACAGCAGCAATTTGATTTGATTTAAATAAATACTTGTTAATCTGCGAGTCTCTCTGTCTCCCGCTCTCTCTCTCACTTGACGTGTGTGCGTGTGTGTAGCGCGTGTGTGTGCGTGTAATAGAATTCCTCGTTTGGCCGCGTTTTTATTCGCTTTTGCTTTGGGCTTAGCTATCCGCAGACGCAGAGTTTGCTGCCTTGTATCGTAAACCACTCACTAGTCTCGTTCCCAGTCTTGGTTAAAGCTGACTTCGTACTAGCTAAGTATATTAATGTTTTATAACACGCTCATAACTTTTTATTGTCGCAGCGATTCTTTTAGTTGTTGTTCTTTTAATAGAGATATTTGTCTTGTCGCTTTGCCTTCGCACTCGCGCTTGATCTGGACACTAAGACACTTTATTTGCATTATAATAAAATCATTTTATCGCTCCTTTCGACTTGGCGCAATCGCTGCCCAAATTCATTTCCATTTCTACTTCACAGACCTCTTTGGTCTTCATTTTGCTTCACTTGATTCCACATTTAATTCACCTTCTCATTCTGTTTTATTTGATTTCTTTTATCACAAATTCTGTGGCACTTATCATTATCGAGGCAATTCAATTGATATTTCGGTCACTCGATGAATGAAATCACATATTTGAATACAAAATATTATTTATTATTATTGTTATTTCTGTTGTTGAGGTTGATTTTTCGATTCGGATTCTGAATTTTCAGCCCGGGCATACGGTGGAACACGACACACGGCTTGACGGAATTTCAATTAATAACATACACGATCGATGTCGCCAACTTGCTGAAAAGAAACACAAAACAGAAGAAGACACAAGATTACTATAACTGAGAAAACGGCAGAGGAGAGCGGAGGGAGCGAGTGATCGACGCTAAGATACCTTAAATTATGACATCCTCAAACACTTGTCATAAATTCGAAACTTGCAAGTTTAACTCCCCGTTTTATAGGTCATTTAAGGCAGGCAATAAAAATAAATTCCCCCACCTACTCTATAAAACTTACAGCATTGAGTTCTTTCGTCATTTACAAATCGTAAACACAATGTCTTCAAAAGCCACCTGATATTTGGAAATGCTTTGATCGTAAACACTTTTAAAGCTGGTCATTACAATTTTCATATCCAGCACTCCTTCTTTTCTCACTCGAAGTGTTAATAGGGCCTTAAAAGTCGGCAGGATACGGATAGATACGATAGGGAGTAACCCCAGCTAGCGTAGGGGAGACCTTGCCCAACCGAATTACATTAGCGCTATGCTCGATCTGGAATATACTCTGAGTAAAGTGTTTAGAGAGCAGAGGGTATTCAAATTGTCACACAGCGCGTCTGGAGGCAACTACAGAAACTGCTTCATCACTCACGCACACACAGATACACACACGCACACGACACGCACTACTCATTTACATACCGAAGACGTGAGTCAGAAGAGAGGCACGCAGAGAGCGCGGAAAATGTTTTCGACACTTTGTTACAGTTTTTCTGCGCCTGGCTGAGTCTGCAGGGAGTGCAGGGAGGGAGGGAGGTGGGCGTGGGAGGGGCTGGTTGGAAATGAAACACAATGAAATCGTCAGCAAACAATGATTTGCAAACTTGAAACAAGTGAGGTGAGTCGGCGCTGCCGCAAACTCTGGTGGCGCATGCCCCATGCCTCACACCCTATACCATAATTTATGCATCAAGTAGCGGCGGCGCATTATGTCATAGCCGTATTCTGGGAAGTGTATGCATGAATTCGCCCAAAAATCATTTTATGACGACCCATTAAATTCACATACCACGAAATTAGCGAATCGCTCGACAACGCAGGTGGAGCAGCAGCAGTAGAAGAGGGAGGCAAGGGAAAGGAATTGGCGTGCGCACCTGACTATGAAAACGACCATCAATAGATATACACAAACACAAACACACATGCTTACACTTGTATACAAATTTGTGTGTAAACAAACAGACGATATTGCCGAAAAAATTCACCCGAACTGTGCCAAGTGCAAATGAGTTAACAGCAGTGAACAGCAACTGCAGCTCTGTAACTGTACGTACATGTGTATACGTATGTTTACATATACATATGCATAAACATACATATATATGCACGTTCAATGCGTGAGTTTGAGTTGATATTTATCAAACAGCAAATAAGGCACCAAAGTAAAATATATTCTAAGGAAGCAATGTGAGCCTTTAAATGTTAACAGTTTACAGTGCAGCTGTTACTAACAGATGCTGAAATTAAGAATGAAATGTTTAACAAATTCTCTCAGCTGTTTGAAATTACATAGGTCTGATTACATAACTCTGATTCCGGACAGATCTGTCCTTTTATTTTATGTTTTCACGGAAAGATCTCTATGGTTTACTGATTAGATGTTTGTCCGGATTTACTGTAAAAATTAAAACGTCTTTTTAGATAACGTTTTATGTTAAATGGTTCTAAAAATCGAGGTACCACTCCATACTTTTTATATAAATCGTAATCACGGTTTATCGATTCGTCTATCGAAGTTTATTCAGTTGCAAACATAAAAAATTAGCATTGATATTAATGGGGAGCCTCCTAGTGGTAAAAAAAAAAGGAACAGTACTAAGACCAATGTCGCTCATTGAACCTGACAAACACATACTAACTACTTCATCATCTGAAGAGCCGATTCTTAATAGAAGATGAAGATCTGTCCTAGATAACAAACCGGTTCTTAGCCAAAGGATTACTAAGCTCCTTGGCCCACTGCTTACATGGTCTGAAGAAGCATTAATGTTCGGACATCACATCAGCTAAAGATTTCAACAGGGCTAAGATGACGGACCACTCTACACCACAAAAAGGCTCGACAAAGAATCTTCGCTCAAACAGCTCGATTTCAATAGGGCAACATCTTCAATATATAAAGAACTATGCACCGAGAATTACGATAGTACCGATACAGTATTAAAATACAACTAAATACATAACTTCTTCTTTGCAACGCCACTTTGGAGATATTTGTGACCCTATAAAATTGTGAATCAGCATCAACAAAGGAATAGAACTAACCCTGTCCGTGTCCGTTTTTGTAAATGCTATCTTCATAAAACTTGATATACATCCTTTCTGCTGCTACACGATGTACATATATAAGTTAGAACGAGCCGGACCGGACCAATTTATATAAAAAATATCGTCCGATTTTTGTTATATCTCAAGATATTGAAACCAAATTTACTACATCTGACTTTTTTCAATTATAAATTGTGTTTATAAAATTTCATCAAAATTGGATCACGATAACATATGGCTGCAATAGGAACAATCGGCCTAAATGAAGGTTTTTGTATGGAGACTACAAAAACCTTAGCGTATAAGTGCTCCATTCTACAATATATCACTAGGATAGGAACGATCGGAGCATGTCGAAGGTAGTCTTTCTTTCTGGTATTTTATATAATAACATATTTTCCTTTTTTTATAAAATGTTTTTTATAATGTTTTCTTATTGTTGGTCCTTTTTTTAGTCTTCATTATTCCCCTATCTGGCATCTTTAGGGATGGCAGACTTATGAATTTGTATATCGTTAAAAACGTGAGAATATTAGTTCAACATACGATATTTGCAGCAAATGTCGGCGGCCTCGCTGGGCTGTAAATTCAGCTTATGTACATATTTTGCACCGACAAGAGAGTTTAATTATTTTGTTGACAAAAGTTGACTTTTGCGCCTTGTTTTGTTGACGCTACGCATTTTGTTATAGTGCTGTGGAATGCTGAATTTAGAGGCCTGAGATGTACTATCTGCACACACACACACACAAACACACATGAACATACATAAATAATGAGTACACACATAAGATAAGCGACTGTGAAGGTGCTTCGGATAATGAACAAACACACGACAAATCCGAATGTCAACAGAAGCTTGAATGTGTATCCCCTATCTCTACCCATCTAACCCATACTTTTACAGACTATAACTCTTAAACCCCCACCCTGTTGCTGGCAAACAGTTTGTGCCAATTTTGGGAATTTTCACATTCCACACATGCCGCAAAAATGAATACATATAGCCAATAACTAATTAACAATACGAATAAGCCGAAACAGAATATAACATGTCTATGGATGTGTAAGTGAATGAGAGTGTGTGTGAGTATGTGTTCATAGAGCACAGGCCCTCACACACACAGTGGATTCACTCGCATTTTTTACAGATGTCTGTTAAATAGAGAGAGAAAGAGAAGAGAGAGAGAGAGAAAAGAGAGAGAGAGAGAGAGAGAGAGAGAGAGAGCGGGCGGAGAGAGATTTTTGATGCGTTATTAAGCGGCTCGTTGAATGCGAGCTACGCTATTGGAATTTTTAATTGTTTAATTGCGGCCAAATTTTTGCTTGGATGACTTGAAAGACAATCTGCCGCGTTGAGAGACAGTTTTATGAGCAATTATGAGCAGTCAACATGGGGCCATTAAACCTGTCGCTACTAGGAATCCTAGGTAGGAGAACAAATCACAGCATATAAGCTATTTAGTCTTATCGCAATGTCAGATAGCGAGAGGGAGAGGGGGACACAAGCAGAGTGAACCTTACAGCGCTGCTGCTGCTGCTGTTGCTGTTCGTTGCATGGCCTCTGTTAAATTTTATGCTAATGGTGCATGTAAAAGCCTATTTTTAGTTAGTCTCTCTATTGCCTAAACGTCACTAAAAATGCTCGTAAAATACTTGAGATTGTTCGTCTGTGCCAACATGCATGTGTATTGGTCTAACAGTGTCCGTGTGGGTGTATGCGGTATGGGTATGCGAGTGGGAGAGTCGCGTGCGCATGTAAAAAGCATAAGGAATTGGCCATCAAAATGCAAAGCAAGTGCAAAAGCAAATAAAACCAGGAACAAAGGCTACCTTTGGCATGCCGAAGATTTAATACTCTAGCAGGCATTGGATTGCATCTCCTCCGATGGTTCCTATACTAGATGTATCTAATGTTACAGAATTGTAAAATATAGTTAATGAATTCGCTAAGACTTTAATAACTTTAATCCTCTATCTATCTTCTATTCTGTCAGACTGATCCTATATGAGCTATAGGACACAGGTATCTAATTTTTATAAAATGGAAAGACTATACATAGGTTATTGTTTAATTTTAATAGATAAAGATAGGTTGAGCTATTTCGAAAAAATAATAGTTTTAAACAAAATCCCTTATTCCAACCGATTGTTTCTATAGCAGCTATACATACATATGTATATTATAGATAGCAGCTATACATATGTAAATGTGTATGTTACAGTGCTCTGATTGCAATACAATTTTATAGGCATAGTGTATATGTATATAGAAAAAGGAGGATGTAGGAAATTTTGGTTACAGTCTTCAAAATAATCAAAAATCTATGGATACGTTGTGTAGTAGTAATACGATTTGTCAGTTCGATCTGTCTCGTTTTAACTTATTTACTGCGTACAGCAATATACACCATGTGTTCTTAGATTCATCAAGATATATTGAAAATTGAGGAACTATTGTAGTTTGCTTTGCAACTGGCAGGCGGACAGACAGACACTACTAAATCGACGCCCCCTGAACGCTGATTCTGAATATATGTATGTATGTATATACATATGTATTTTATAGGGTGGAAGAATTCTCCTAACAGTCGTTGCAAACTCCTGGTCATAATTAATATACTCTCTGTAAGGGTATAAAAACATAACAAGCTAAGAGAGCGCGAGTGTGACAGAGAAAGAGAGAGACTGTTCTATAGATGCTGTTGCTGTCTGTGTGAGCTGCAGGGGAGCAATTCTCTCCCGCAGAATCACACGCACACACACACTGACGCACAGGCTGGCACACTCTCACTGCCTCGCTGGGCAGAAGATAAAAATAGTATTAGTTGCTGATTATTATTGCAAAAATGCGCATTCCTTGGCGACTTATCCCCACAAGGCGGCTGAGGCTGCTTCATTGCTGCTCTACGCTACTGGCTCTGTTTTTGTTTCGTTTTCCCTTTTTCAAGCACACACACACACATACGCACACACGCACACACACACACGCACACACATGCAGTTGCAGTAAGCATGTTTCAAAATGTGTGGAAAAAGAGAAAAGAAAAAATTGAAGCAAGAAAAACGAGCTAAATTGCATTTTCGTCGTCGCCGTCGTTGTTGTCGCTCGTCGATTGCAACTTGCAGCAGCCAGAGTCGATGTCGCATTCAGTGGCGTGCTTTCAAGGGGGTTCTCTATTTCCTTCTCTGTTTTTCCCTCTCTCTCTCTCTCTCTCTCTCTCTCTCACTTTGCACTCCCATCAATGGACAACCGCCCACCCAGCGCCCGCGCCTCTTACAGCTTGACGAGAGCAGAAACTAGCCGCAGACTGGCCCCGGCTTGAGATCGAGACTTGGCCTGGCCTGGCTTGGCCACTCTGGCCAGGCCTGCTCACTTTTTATCGTTCATTTACTTTTAAAAAGCAGCAGCGGCAGCAACAGATCACTATATTTATTGCCCTGCTCATGCCTGGCCACTGTCAGTGTGCGCATGTGTATGTGTGTGTGAATGTATGTGTGTTTTTGGAATGCACACCATCACAAGCACAACGCCTCACCTGTTTAGTCGCTGCCTGCAGACGGCGCTGCCCACAACAGCAGCAGTACCAACAACAACAACTTCTACTACTAGTGTATAACACACACACTTACACAAACACACACACACTGGCATCATAATCCACTACGAATTGCATGCTGGAATGTGAATGGAATCTCAACAATTTTCAGCGTCGCTGACGATGACGCCGTCGACGTCGCCGCTTACGTCGTTGGGCGCAACTTATTGCACGACAAGCCAAGAAACAAAACAAAACACCAACAACAAAAACAACAACAAATTGAATAAAATGTGAAAATTGGAATTAATTGCAACATTTACATTTCATATCGATATACGTATGTGTGCATGTACATATAGTATGTAAGCAAATGCATGTGGAGATGTATGTCACACTCACTCAGATGACGATGACGGGCCCAACATAAATAAGCTGCGCGAGAAATTATTGTCGCTCTGACATTGAGTCGCATTTTTCACAGCGCCGACTGCGACTGCGACAGCGGCGGCAAAGGCAGCGGCAGAGGCAGCTGCCGAGCGACGATGTCGCTGATGCCTCTAATTACCGCGGGCGAGCTGCAGTTGTTGTTATTCTCTTGCAGTTACTTGTGCCACATTTTGCATCTCTTATATTTACATTTACATATTACGAGACACACAGATACACACACACACAAACGAAGTTTTTTTCATAATGTTTACAATGGGGGTATTCCCTTGGGCTACCGTTTTAAAGGTATCGTCTGCATGCAATTAAAAGAGCCTTATTAGAGATGACTTCTCCAGTTGGTAGTTGGAAATCCGAAAATCTCACTATACCTGGAAGTTTCCCATTTCATTTTCCGCAGTTGACTTTGAGGAATTTCACAAACAATCCAATTGTCACTTATTCGATATATTTTAAAAAATAGTGAATTTAAAGCAATAAAGAGTTAAATGTACGCATCCAGTGTTTTAACAGCTGAAGCCAATAAACTTTTGTTGGTTTTGTCTTTAAGAAAACAATAGATTTCATATACAAATTCACTTCAGTACTATGGAGCTCTCGATGTTTTCGAATGTAGTCAAAAATTGCAATCGTACTCGAATAATTTCTGTATATTTAGGTGTAATTAACGGAATGTTATTTTTTGTCTATTACGGAACACTCTGGATATTATATATTTTTGTAAGAGGATCTGCACTGCTACCTATAAGATCTTGTGTACCCCTGCTACCCCTTTATCACTTAAGTTTTTCATATGAATTTAAAGATTTTCTTGGACTTATTGACCTCATCTCGATTATTGTCGCGCATCTCTCTCTCTCTCTTTTTTCTGTTTTGACACCTGCTTGCCGAATGTAATTAGCCGATGATGACAAGGACAACAAAGATCCGCATTGCCCTTAAGGAGTGGAGAGGGATACGGGGGAGTGATTTCATTATTATGTGCACATTCATTTAAATACACATGCACAGGAGATGTTACAAATCAGAGCGGGAACAAAACAAATAAAACAACAAAGTGGCAAAGAAAAGGAAGAAGACACGCAAAGAAAGAGAGAGAGGGGCAGGGTAAGAGCGAGTGATCGCGGGACCGAGGGGCGTATGGAGCGCAGCTAGAGCGGAGTCGCGTCGCAGTCGGAGCAGTTGCAGCTGAAGAATTTAATCCGATTTGTAGTAAGTAACGAGCGCGCAGATGTTGCGAGCAACGACTTCTTATAGCGGTGTATGTATGTGAGGGGAGGGAGAGGGGGTACAGAGTTAGGAAAAGCAACACACACGCGCACGCACCACACGATCGCAGCACACATTCAACACAAACGCACACACTCGCGCGCACATACACACACATTTGCGCACTCACTCGAACTGCGCATAGTGAGAAGTGAGAAATATGTAAATACATCAACTGTTGCATGCATTTGGCATTTTATTTTGGACTTTTCACAAGGCACGAAAATGCACTCACACACTTGCGGCTGCTTGCGTTTTCTTTATAGATTTTCTTGGATTTTTTTAGAAAGAGAAACAGAAACCAGCACAATTGGAAATACATATGTATATACACGACACACATATGCACACACACTCACGCACGCACGAACAGAGAAGTGCTGCATTTTCGAGCTGCAATCACACGCCTCGCGCACTCTTTTCATATGCAAGCGTTGCATTTTTCTTTAATTTTACCTTAAAGGGATGCGTTTTTGCACTTTTCACAAATTTTCCTCCGCCTCCACGCGCTCCGTTGTTTTAATTAATAATAATAGATGGGCGATAGATCGTGGTGGCTGAGCGATAAACGGTAATTGATGTGGTGGCGGATCGATTGTAAGATTACAGTATTGCACCAATTTAGTTATCGATAGTCGTAAGAAAAATGGGCACCACTAATAATTTATGCTCTAGTCAAAGCTGATTGCTATGGGGAAATTTCACATAAGCGGGAGGATGTACACTTATTTAAAAATTTTTCCCATCCACGGACGAGGAAATTTACGTCTCTCAAAACTACGATTGAGATTCCAAATCAATATGAAACTCTATGTTTATAAAAGTGCAAGGAGATGCGTAGAGCAGGATCAATTATAGTTTTGTTTAGCGCTATCATTTATTTCAAAGAAAATTATCAAATAATTGTGCTTGACAGTGTCCGCCGACTGCAGTTCACGAACAGTCATCGGAATTAGTTCTGTTCACGATAGCGACTGTAAGCCAGACAAGCACAAGCTTCGTTTAGCCAGTTTGAAAGTCGATCGGTGATAGGGTGGCAGCATCGCAAAAACGGTCGATTTGTGAAAAAATAGGACTATTAGAAAAGTAGAGCTACAAGAGGTTTGATTAAGATTCAAATTAAAGTCTTGAAATATTGACCTGACTCGGGATTTTCACTTAGATTGACATTTTCCTTGAAAAGCAAGTGCAACTCATTGATACTCGGTTATACGAGTTTTGATACAGTATTTATTAATCAAATAATAATAAAAAACAAAACCCTCCAAAATAAGAAATAGATTTATTATAATGTATTTGTATGCTCGAAATATGCAATTAATTAAATAACCCTCCGATGCAGCTGCCATCTGGTATTTTGTATTTATAATAGCAAAATAGTCGTTTTGGTGCTATCGTGGTTCGGCCACACTGTTTTTGTTGTTTGCTATTGTCTGCGCGCATTTTATACGAGCGGTTGCTGAGACGGTCGACGACAGTGTTTATTGCGGCCCATCGGCTCTGCGTTTTTGTGTGTCGCGCCGTGCGCTTAACGAATGTGTTAACAAAAGAGTTAGCCAGATATAGTCGTGAGTAATCGTGAGTAGTCGACGGAATTAGTGAAAATAAAAAGCCGCTTTTGCTTGGGTAGTGGGTGCAACTGTTGAAAACCGCATAAAATGCACTGCGTACTAGTGTGTGCGTTTGTGCATGTGTGTGTGTAAGTGCCTTTGTGTGTGTATTTAGGTGTGAGATGGCGAAAATCAATAACAAAGCATAGTAAATAAAACGGAGGCGAAAAGTGCATACGAAAGTGGTAGGGCAAATGCCAAAAAGAAGAGTTGAGTGAGAAAGCAAGCAGCTTCAGGCCAGGCTCAGGAGGAGACACACACATACAGGCACATATAGCCACACACATGCATGCATAGGTGCATACATGCAAGTTGTTCGACGTGACGTGAATTCGTTAAGTGCGCCGTTATTGTTGTTTTTGGTTCTTCAGCGGCGTCTGCCTTTGGATTCGATTCGTGTGTTCCCACTGTGTCCGCGTGTTGTATATGTATATATGTATATTTGAAATTGTTATGTTATGTGTTATGTATTTTAATTCCAATTCTGGTTCCTCAGCTGCGAATAAGGTCAAAATAAAACACGCAAAAGAAGCGTTTTAATTCTGAGTATTCTCTTTAAACAATTTATAAGCGCTTCGCTGCGCTGCCGTGCTGCGTGTCGGTGCCCGAATGTGAATGTGTAAGTGTGTGTGTGTGTAAACGGAACAGATTCAAAGAGAACACAACAGCGCGCGTGATTCATTCCTTTATATGTACATTGCCGGGGCAGGAAAAGTCGTCGGCAGTTGGTAGTTATTGTTGTTGGCCAGTAAGACTGCGCTTCGTCCCAGTCGTCCATTGAACCGCCGCCGCCGCACGACTACGCTGCTGCGACGCAATTGCTTCCTGGCAGAACGGCAACACCATCTCCAACAACATCACCATCTCCAACAACAACACGAACAACAACAACACGAGCAACAGCTACAACAACAGCATGGACAAATGTAAGTAAGATGACGGCGAAGAACAAGAAGAAGAGTGGACAAAAAAACTATGAAATTCGTGGCTTGCTGCAGTTTGGTTGCTGCTGCTTCGTTTTTAGGGTGGGTCCATCTTTGGCGTTTATCTATGCGCTTTCTGCTCTACGCTTTGGTCTGCTATTCGCATTGTTGGGTGTGTCACGGGGTGGGCGTTAAGAGTTTCGGGTTGTCGCGCCCCAAGGACATGCGACGCAGCGACGATTTGTTGTTGTTTTTGAATCAACTGGAAATTCAAATTAAATTACGGCACTTTTAATCAGAGCTGCTCACAGACTCAAACAGTCGTAGAGCTTCAGATTTTCGCAAGGCTTTAACCCAAAAAAGAAAAACAAAACAATAAAAAGAATAGAGAATCAGGAACCGGTTTTACAGTTGAGAGATTTGTTTTGTTGCTGTTGTTGTTAAGTCAGCATTTGTTGATGATTTCATGTGGCAAATAATGCGAACAGACAGCTACATTTAAAGAACTTTACGTAAGAGAATATGTTAGATTTCCATACATAAATAAATCTATGTTAGCATTCACAGGTAATAGAGATTAATGTTGAAGTAAAAACAATTTGCCAAAAAGTTTGTATTTATATCCTGTATTCTTTGGTTAAGATTCAAAGTAAGTGAGAATAATAGAAATGCTAAAATATAAAGCCGAACTTACCGGTAAACAACGAACTGACAATTGGGAAAAAAACATGGAACAGAACAAAAAAAATACATATGGACAAAGATAGAAGTTCTTATTATTAAAGGTTTATCAAGAGAAACAAACTAAAATGCCATCATCTAGCCCTGATACTATAAACAAATTTTTAATTAAGGTAATCCCGAGCTAGCTATATATTAAAAAAAATTTTAAATTTATATACACTTTTTCAAAAATATTCAAAGTATCAAAAGTTAATCATTTTAAATGATTTATTTTGCACAGAAAATATGTTTTGTCACTTTTTGGAATTCCTTACTAATTACGTTAATATTAATAGATTCGAGCTAAGGTGGGTACCGGAAAAAACTTGCAATGTGGAAGAAGGTCAAATATTTAACATTAATTAAATAAAAATGTAGTAATTTAACAATTTCTTAAGATAAAAGTTTAGTTGGTCATCAAAAATAGAAGTAAAAGGGAAAAGGCGATCTATGCAGAATAATGCCCTGGCAGTCTAGGTGTACATAAATATTTGTATAACTAGAGTATAAGTACATATATTCGCAGTAAACTGGTTTTATCCCCGAATAAAGATATTGATAAAGAGAGTCGTCAATAAGTACGCACACAGCAGAGATAAGAGAAACGATGCGAGCTAAAGTCACAGACCGTGTAATGTTTATAAATATTGTGTTTGGTTTCTTTGTTACTTCCCAGATTGCTTGGGCTGTTGATGTTGCTGATAATGAAGCTGATTGGTTGCATATTCATTTTACTACAGCCCCCCCTTCCACGCAATAACGTTCCCAGTTTACGCTTTCTGTGTTGTGTTTTCCACTGCTGATGATTTCTTTTGATGAACAATTCCAGCCGCACAATGGGCCCAAATGTTTTTGTCTGTGTCGCATTTGCATGCCAAACAAAAGACGCTGCTACAGCTTTCTTCCGTTTGTGATGCTGTTGTGCTGGCTCTTTTAAGTGATTCCATTTGAAAACTAAAAGTGAAAAATAATAACAATAATGATACACAAAAGCCAAGGCAGAAACAAACCATAAATACGTTGATGACCAACAGGAAATGCCCCAACACACTCTCGCATAAATGAAAGCAAATGACTTGCCTGCCTTTATGTTTCTTTTTTCGAAAAAGTCTTTCATAATTTTTAGTAGTTGCTTATCGCGAGTTGTATGTGGCATTTGGGGACCATTTGATAAATTGCTCGTGGCGAACCCTGCCATTTATATTTGTGGGTGTGGCACTAGCGTGGGCTGCTAATCGCCTTTGGTGAAGCCCAACCCCATTGGTAACTCTTGTAATTACACACACACACACACACACATAGTGATATGTAGTACGTGTCTCTGCGCTGGCTTCCCATTCATTTGCCTAAGACAACTTCTTGACTCAGTTGCGTCATTCACATTCGCAAATGGATGAGTCATCATCGAGTTTGGTGAATCGCTATAGCAATCTGCGCACTCGAATGCATTTTTCGTTTGCGGCACTGACTCAGTTTCTGAGTTGGAGACACCTCGCAGCTTTTCACTCTATTTTTCTATACATGTCTGTATACTGAATACACAATGTGTATGTTTTTTTGTATCTAACTGAGCTGAGTGTGTGTTTGTGGCGTTCCGTTATCTTATCGCTCCGTTTTTGGCTCGTTGGCAGCTTCGCAACTTATCAGTAACTATTTTTACAGACTTATGTGGAAGAACGTCGGGTCTGCCGATGTCGAGTTAAGTCAAATGTTACGAACTTGTGAGTGGCAATGGAAATTGGAAAGGAAAACTATGCCAAGTGCACTCTAAGAATTATGTATTTCTTACATAAATGTATAATTCGTATTTGTGTGTGTGTGTGTGCGTATGTGTGTGTGTCCGTATCATTGCCACTTTGCTTTGTTCGTTATTTATCAGCTGATTGTTTAGGCTTCATTTATTCCGACTGAAAAATAACAAGAAATGCGGGCAAGCGTCTACCAAGCCATATAAGTACAATGTGTATACACACGCACACACATACATATATCAGTATACCATTGAACTGATAAGCGGCAAGTGAACTCAAGGCCTGCTCCTACATAGCATACGGTTTCCCCTTCAATAGACTGCGCTTCTCTCAATTGTTCAATTGAAACTCAATATGATGGAAAACTGTTTAGCGCTTTCTTTTAAATTGTGCAACTTATAGAGCATCATCATTCATAATGCTTATTCAATGTGTACTTCAAGTTGGTTTACCCAATTCAAATATAAAACACTTTAGAGTCATTTTTCAGATACAAAAGCTATTCAAAACGGCTATAAATAACTAGTGTGGTACTATTTCTAGTTCCCCAGTTGTTTATGTTTATTTAATCTTGAAACTTATTAGATAGATAAACATACAATCATAACTAAATTAGTAAAGATCCCATTATATTACGAGCTGTACGCTTTATAGGAAAACAATTCCAGGCTGAATGGGACCTAAAGACTCTTTTGTTTTACACCCTATGCCAGATGGAGAAATGTGAGTTGCTTCAATCCATTTATTTTCCTGCATTTTCCCAAAGTCTCTTGAAACGAATTTCTTTTTATTCATTTCTAAGAGATTATATTTTCCACTAATTATTTTCACAAGTGTTCAACTATTAAGTTCGATTCGAATGCTGATTTTATTGTAAAGTGCTTGAGAGAGAGTGCATGAAGTGGTGAAGAAGTGCTTTGCCGTGGGGAAGAAGAGGCTCTTAGAGCTGATCCAACTGAGTTGACCCTCTGCACTTCTGATAGGGACGACCCTATTTATAGACCTCCAATTCGATTGGCTTATGGACTCACAAGAACAGAAAGGTGAATAGGAAATAAGCATATGGATGCGTATGTATCAATATGTGTGGTAGCTGCTTGTAGTCGTGAACAGACGCTTTTCATCGTAAAACCTCTTTTAAATTAAACAACAGACCTCACATATGAATGAGTCAAGAGCGATGATGATGGCTTTTGCAATTTGCGACTAACCTCGGTAATGAAAATGCAACCCATGCAGTGCAGCCTGTGCGTGGGTTCAGCAATGGACGTGGTCGGGGTCATTAAAGTATGACAAATCGGGAACTCGACTAGGCTGCTACGATACGCACACACAGTGTAGTCCGTCCCCTGATAAGGCCGGACACACGACAAATATGAAGTAGCATTTTATCTGGGACGATTAGAATGTTTTGTGGCTGTGATTCATTCACATTACGCTCCAAATGTTAATGATAATTCGATAACACTCGATTGCAGAGCTCTCTTTTTTGAATAGATGGTATATATATATGTAGTAGGAGAGAGGGGAACCTTACTCGTCATGAAGTTGCGCTGAACTAGTAGTTATTGTTTATTTTGTCAAGGTTTTGCTTGTTTGCGTTTTCCCTCTGCCAGTTAACACGCAACATTTACGGACCCACTGTATGTTGGCCTTGGCCGTGAACTTTACCAATTACTGTTACACGCCAGTCATGTACAGTAAATCAAGGTCATAAATGTGACACGGTTCAGGGACAAGCGCAGTCAGAGATGCAGAGGAAGAAAAAGAATAAGAGATTTCTGCAACAAGGTTCCGCCTCAATTTCAGTTTGTTTTAAATAGTTTAAGACAGTTTTAAGTCCAGTATAGTAATTCCTTAGCAGGTGTAAGAGGATAAAGGAGTCAATCATTTCGGAATGCTCTAAATGGTACAAGTAAATTTTTTGAAAGCATAAAATCCTTAAATTGGCTTATTTGTCTTGTAGTTTTTTATGTTGAAGGAATTATACTATGCTTTTATTTATATTGGTATAAAAAAAAAACGGGCAGAAGGAGGCATCTCATATATTCTGAATCAGCATCAGCCATATCTGTCTGTCTGTATGTATGAGCGCCTGTTTCTCAGAAACTATAAAAGCTACAGCCACCTAAATTTGTAATAAGACTCGTATGCATTAAAAGTAGTTAAAATTTTTCACAACATTTTTCTACGCCCCTTTCTACTTAAGCGTAAATCTACCTTAGATCTGTATTACAGCTGCAATATAACCTTTACTACCACAGTTGTGTATCACACACATGACATATATACACTCTATTGTGACCGATTTGTGAAAAAATAAATATTCTGAATTCCAATAAGATACTCGTACGATAGTAAATAATGAAGCTGTTAAAGATTTCCCCCTTAGAATTTACTTAAACACATTTATATGCATTGCCTTGTAAAATTTGTATACCCTTGCAGACGCTATTCCCTAACCCAAAAAAGTATTTATATTCTGAATCAGCATAACCAGGGAAGTCGATCTAGTCGTGTCTGTCTATCTCGCAGAGATATCTGGATCAAACTTGGAAAACATGCTTCTTATTGATCAACGGTGTAAATAAGGCGGAACGATCTAAATCCGATCAATATATCGTATAGCTGCTATACAAACTATCGGCGGATTTTTGTTATTGGTCACCCACCTTTTCTATGAATATATTATGCATATATAAATATATAAAAAACCACTATTTCATATCGTTTCGATATGAACAATCGATCGAAATGAGGTTTTTGTATGAAGACCAATACGGGTTAAACATAATATTGAAAATACACAATTCCATACAATTCTGCACCACTATATAAAACAAATATTTAAATGACCTATACAGCCTGACTGTACCGTTCGACTGGTTTAACAAAAATACATATATTCTATAGTAGGTTATATGACACTAGATTAGTCAATCTTTTGTTTTATGTTATATTCTTCCGAAAGTGTTTTTTTATGCGTTCCCCTTGACCTCGTAATTATCAAACATACTCTTCGTCCTAACCCATTCTGGGCTTGGCAAGTTTTCAGCTGCCGTTACCCCCAAAGTAATTACAAGCTTCGAGCTTTGCTCCATGCGAATTAACTGTGTATATAGATTTATAGCTTCCAGCCACGCCTCCAGCCCCGAAAAATGAAAACTCACGCAATCCGAACTTAACTGTTACAGTTCACGACGCAGCAAAAGTCAAAGACAGCCACAAAATGATAATTAAGCCAATTAGCATGAGTCGTGGATGGGAAAGGGGACCCGGGGACTCGTCTTCACACCCTCTCTCACACATGCTCACTGACACAGCTAGGAAAGGTGTCCGTTGCAAGTAGCTGTCCGTTTCGAAGTGCATTGTCAAGCTTTGTTGCCCCTGAGGCATGTTGCCCACAAATTGATTCATTTCAGTGCCTCAGTTATACGACTGTCTCGGACACACCGGTGGTGCGTCTATCTTATAAGTAAGAGTAAGAGTGTGTTAACTCAACGAAACTGTCTGTCCAGCATGTCGGCGAAAGGGACCCTAAGGTTAATTAATCATTCAATCATCCACAAAAGGTTCAACAGTTTCGTGACAGCGTTTTTACATGATTAGGAACAGGAAAACATTTGTGCGTTATTCAAGATCAAACAAGTTTCAAATTGTTAAAAGATATGTTAGACCTTACCGTCCTTTTTCGAAATTTGGTACATGTATATACTATTTGGGATTATTTATTATCTATATTATTTAGAAAGCCTTATTTTGCCTTTTTTTGTTTTACATGTATCGTATTTCATCTTCTCCTTTAACGTAAAAACAAAAAGATAAATTGAAAATCTATCGTCACGCTAACCACTGAGCTAATGCATGACAAATGTTGTGGCATTGTGGCCAGTTAACTTCAAAAATAAGTAGCTATTTTAGCAACTTGAACTAAGGAAATTGAAAAATTTTCAACATCTTATCTAATAATTGTCCGATATAAATGAAATTGTGTCGCACAACCGTGTTTGTTGATTCTACTGACTTTAAGAAGCGGGAAGAGATATGTTGTAACGTGTATGTTATAACAAAACTTGATGGCTCTAGCATTTATAGCTTCTGAAATTTTAACTTTCACATAGACACACAGACAGACATACATACAGATTTACAGACAGACAGGCAGATGGATAGACAGATAGACAGATAGACAGATAGACAGACAATCAGAGATAGACTGGGTGGGAGATGTCTCCTTCTGCCTATTACACATACTAAGAAAAATTCAGAATCTTAAAATGACTTACAGCTCTGAGTGAAGTTTTGTGGTCACAGCCGTATATTGCGCTGTTGTATGGGAGGTCAGCTATCATAATTTCAATACTTGACTGGCATAGCTCTTGTTGATAGATTTGTGGCGCGAACTGTATGTCAGCTATTAGAAACCACCCACCACAAAGCGATGTTACTGCAGCTGACGTCTTGTCATTTTCTTCGATTTTGACACATTTTCACGATTTCCCAGTTGGAACTTGGCGCATTTTCACACGACACCGAGCACCATGGTCGTCGCCTCATTTTTCAGCTGTTTCTTATGTTGTTTGTGCTGCTGCTGTTGTTGTTGCTGCTATTGCTCATGATGTTTGTGCTGATGTTGCTGTTGTGGTAGTTTTCACCACTTAATGCTGCAACTTTTCACCATTTCTCAGCATTTATCCGGCGCGCCTCATTTCACAACGCGGAGTTGACTGCATGTTTCCCATTCTGACACACACACACAGAAGCCTAAGTCTGTGTCTGTGAGTGTCTGTGGTAGAAGCACTGAGCAAAGCTGAGCTTCATTGTAGTTGTTTGTTGGGTTATTAAAGCGCACATTCAGATGTGTGATGTTTGTATGGCCAAAAAGAAGCAAAGGGAAACGTTGGACATGGATATATAGAGATAGGGAGAGAAAGGTGGAGGGAGTGGAAAGAGAAACAAAAGACATAAGGCAAAAACCACATTAAAGGTTCATTTTGATGTTGCTTTGTTTGTCTTGGCTTTTGGCTCTTTAGCCGTCGTCGCGTAGGTTAAACTGTAACTAAAATACGACTGGCTTGGCCCAGTAACAAATTGACGAATACTCGATGCAAAGCAAAAAGCTTGCTGCACTTTTGCCACTTCTCCGTTTGATGGTACTCTCTCTCTCTCTCTCTCTCTCTCACATACTCAGAGACTGTCTCTCTTGCTCTCTGTTCCTTTCTCTAGCTTTGAGCTTGTGCAACTTTTAATGCTGCCGTCGTCATCGTCATCGACTTCTGCAAATAAAGTGAAATTATAATGGTGCTTCAGATTGGATTTGGCAGCCACCTTGCCGTTAGTGGCACTGCCAGCCAGCTAAGCCCTCTCCCCTCCCCTTATTATACCGTCCCAGCTAAAAGATAACGCGACTAATGAAACGCGCTCTAACTTGCTGTGTCTTTAGCAGCTGCTCTTGATTGTTTATTATTAAAGCCATCCTACTGTTGGCAATTGTGAGTTGTCAAATTGTTCGTTAATCAACAGTCAGACTATGAGATTTTCATCACCCAAACCCACCTTTCCTCTCCATTTGTTTGTGTGCTGCTCGGTCTAGTTGTTGTGCACATTGTTTATTACCATTCTGATTGTTAAAGCCGTTAAAGAAAATCAACATTATTGACCCATATAAAGTACAATGCGTCGCGCTGATAGCAAACGAAAGAACATCGTGTATTACTGCAATTTATTTGTTTTCATAACCTGTATTTTTCGCACGTTCTGGAGATATTATTTTAACTTAACAATTCTAGAAAAGACAAATGTCGATCCGAATGAATTAGAATAAACTATTCGCTTATTTCAATACACAGTCCGAGTATAAATATATCCAATATATTTGTTTCGAAAATAAAACTAGTTCGATAAATCGACCTTAAATATTGCCCTTTTTAGAGCATGGAAACCTTTTATTGATTTAGATTAAAGAGACGGGTCCGCCTATACACATAACTGACTGATAACAATCGTTGGAACGTGGTATCTATTTGATAATTAATGAAATATATATACAATAAATATATATATACATATCTAAGCATTGACAAACAATAAAAGTCATATTTGTTAAAAGTTCTCTTTCTTATAAAATTCGATTCATCTATTAAAAATATCTATGGATATTAATATAAATCATTTTCTTACACGCATCCATTTGACTAAGTTGCTAATGCTTCGTTGCAATATAAATATTGCAGGGTATTTATAAGTAACACTTACGGCAAGAGTGCTGTCAATGTTGCAAGAAATGTTCTCTATTTGCCAAGTTCTTATTGCCCAAGACGACCAATAAGCCAATAAGCGTTTCTATTTGTACTACACTGCGCTACGTCGATCCAGATAGACGACATAAGTCACAAGTGGTGTGAAGTGAGACTCTGTCAATGGTGTGCGGGGGCAGCAACCTCCAATACCAAATAGGTGCGTGGCTCGTCTTGTTGTTGTTGTAGTTTTGTTGCTATATTTAAATTGGCCTGAAGGCGAGCAAGTCAAACGACGCGACGCGACACGAAGCCGAGATCGAGCATCGTAGAGCAACACTATATTAGTAATTATGGTAGACCTGTATTATTGTTGTGATATTGAGTGTATTTTATTGTTGCATACAGCGTGATACATACTCGTATGAATTGTTGTCTATGGCATTGTGGTCAATATGCGTCATGACAGATTGTTTTGGATGTTGCGGCGATGATGACTAGCAAATGCGCTGTATGTTATATTTTTAAAGAATCAAATAAATAGTAGATATAGTAACTATCTAATTCTGCCGAGGAAGGTCTTTTAAATTGTATGTCAGAACATATACTAACTTGGTTTTATGCCTAAGCTATGATAGTATACAAATATTAGTGCTTTATATCATTTGACTATTTATAAACGGGAAACATTCTACTGTTTGTCATTGAAATTGTGCTTCCCTTTGCTGGGAAAGTTGGGGAATTATATCGGGACTTACTCATAGCATAATGTGAAACTGACATCATTTTAATTGACAACCAATCTCGAGTCGAATTTCGATAAGAATAAGTGATAAAGAGAGAGAGAGAGGCAGGGAGAAACAGAAGCGGAAAATAGGATTTGAAAAGTATTACTAATTCAATCGACTTGTCACCTAACCCATTTTTAACGCCTAGTTGACAGATGCCCACATCGCCCACGACCTGAATAATACTCGACCCAGTCATTTTCTCCCCTCTCCGATCTCCCCATTCCCCCATTTTGCTGTGTAGCCAGCGAGCCAAAAACGGAGACAAAGAGCATGTCATGTAACTTTTACTTTTTAAGCATTTTAAAAACTAACCAAAATGCGAGTGTCACGTAGCGAACTGAAGCGAAGTGAACCGATTGATAGACACATCAGGCCAGGCCAATGGGACGACAGTGGGACTGTGGACTGGGGATTGCGCAATTGTAAATATTTGCACTTGGACTATGTCATTGTAGATGCGCGTGTCCCATATAAGGTTACCCCATTGGCTTACTAACCAGCTCCCTATCGCTCTCGTACTATCCTCTCTCTCACTGTATCTCACTCTCTCTTATTCTCTGCCTCTCTTTGCAGCAATCTGTGCAATAGTCGAGTACGAGTATGCAGCGAAGGAACCAGATGAGCTGGATCTACACAAGGGTGCCATCATACACCGCATCAAGCAGATGCCCGGAGGCTGGTGGCAGGGCACGTTGAAGGCCAGCGGTCTAACGGGCATGTTCCCCGACAACTTTGTGCGCGTTCTGGAGCCCAGCAGCAATGGCAATCTCAGCGGCGACGACAGTGCGGCAGTGCAGCTCAGGTTGGTGACGCAATGCGTGTAAGCCCCAATGACACTAGTTGAAAATCGCATTAAACAGTACAGTTTCATCTGATGACGCCATAAGTGCCTCAAGAGTAACTTGTAAAACATTTAAATGAACATCTGTTTTTATCTAAAAGTGAATCGAATATAATTACACCTGCTGTCAAGCGCATTAAAGCTTTAATATTGATAAGTATCTTTCCACTCTAACTAAATAGAGTGAGTAATTTATTATTGTTATATTACTTGTTCTAATGTAGAATGCACTCAATAAACCACAGTCTGAAAGAACCTTAAAGCTTAAAAAAGAAACTGAAAGCTCAACTTAAAGATACAATTTAATACTCCTGCTGCTTTTGTTGAGCTTTCAGTTCACCTAATGGAACGAATATCTTGTTGATTTCAGCAAGTGTCGTTGTTAGTAAATAATTTCCTCATAAACTTGCGATGTTCTTACTCTCTTTATTCTTACTCTCTCTTTCCCTCTTGTGTTTGTTCTCTTTTCTGCTCAGGGAGAAATCAGCGACATCGAATCGACGCTGTAAAGTCATCTACAGTTACACACAAGTCAACGACGACGAACTGACGCTGGCCGTGGGTGATGTCATTGAATTCCTAGGGGAGGTATGTATGTAAATACATATCTACACACACAGGCACACAGAGACCGCATGTATTAGTGCCCACAACCCTCATTTAACCTCTTTGCCAATAAGTTTTTGACGCAGCCCAATAACAAAAACAAAACCAAACTGAGAGCGAACTGAACTTTCTGATTCCATTTTTCGCTGTTTTATTCACATTTAGGTCGAGGAAGGCTGGTGGCGCGGACGTTTGCGCAGCAAAGTCGGCGTATTTCCCTCAAATTTTGTGCAACATATCGAACCGTCGCCCATTTTGGCCTCCAAGCGGCCGCCAACGATTGGTGCAACGGTGGCCACGTCGGCGCTGACAGCTAAGGCTGCCAACTTAGCAGCGACAGGGGCAGCAGCAACAGCAACGACAACAGCAACATCAGCAACGGCCGCAACAACAGCGCCACCTGCCTCCAGCACAGCTGCTGTTCCTGCAACATCGAAACAGACAAAGAACCGAACCACGGCATCCACAACGGATGCGGCAGCAGCAGCAGCAGCAGCGGCAGCGGCAGTGGCAGCCAATGCTGCAGCTGCTGCAGTTCCAACCTTACCACCGAAGCCGCAGCGCGAATATTGTCGCGTCGAGTTCCCCTATGCACCGCAGAACGACGATGAACTGGAGCTCAAGGTGGACGACATCATCAGCATCGTCAGCATGGAGCTGCCCGACAAGGGCTGGTGGAAGGGTGAGCTGCGTGGCAAAATCGGCGTATTTCCGGATAACTTTGTCAAGCTATTGCCGCCGTCAGATGGTGAGTAAATCTATCAATATCATTGTCCTCTCAATTTGTCAGATTTTTCATAATGAGTTTTGATTTGGTCTCACTCAACGCATTGTCGTCATCAGTCGCCGCATTTGAATCTGCATCGTCGCTCTTGCCCTCATCCATAGTTTCTTGATTGGACGCAATTTTCCGCAGTGATTATACTTGTTAAACTGAAAGTTTGTTAGCTTTATGGTATTGTATATAGATATAGATATAAACATAGTATATACCCTACTAAGGTACAAAAGATCTACTTTGGTATTGCTCGTATTCCCCTAAGATGGGAATCTCAATAATAATACGAGGGTCGTTTGATAAGTCCGTGACTTTTTGTATTTGCCGCGCACCTGCTCTAAATACAACACTGCTCCTGTCAGCAGTTATCGATTAACAGCTGACTGTAAAATTTTGAGAAAGCTGCGTTTCTTAGTTTGCGTTTTATAGGCATTGAAAGCAGACGATCTCGTGAATTTTAACGAAAATGGAAAAAAGTGAATTTCGTGTGCTAATTAAGCATTATTTTTTGCGTAAAAAATCCATCACCGAAACCAAGGAAAGACTTGATAAATATTATGGGGACTCTGCACCATCAATTTCAATGGTTAAGAAATGGTTTACTGAGTTCCGTTGTGGTCGTACCAGTACAAGTGATGCCGAACGTTCAGGTCGCCCAAAAGAGGTCGTCATGCCAGAAATCGTCGACAAAATCCATGGAATGATATTGGATGATCGGAGAATGAAAGTGCGTGAGGTAGCTGAGGCTGTAGGCATCTCAACTGAACGGGTACATCACATTTTACATGAATATTTGGACATGAAAAAGCTTTCCGCGCGATGGGTGCCGCGATTGCTCACACACGACCATAAGCGCAACCGTGTGACCATTTCAAAGGAGTGTTTGGCGATGTTCAACCGCAATCCAAACGAATTTTTGCGCCGTTTCGTTACCGTAGACGAAACATGGATCCACCACACCACACCAGAGACCAAAGAACAATCAAGACAGTGGGTTTCTCCGGGTGAACGTGCACCAAAGAAGGCCAAGGTGGGTCTGTCGGCCAACAAGGTCATGGCCACAGTTTTTTGGGATGCACAAGGTATCATTCACATCGATTACCTTGAAAAGGGTAAAACGATCACCGGCGAACATTATTCAGAGCTTTTGGACAGATTCGATATTGATTTGAAGCAGAAACGACCGCATTTGGTGAAAAAAAAGTGCTGTTCCATCAGGACAATGCACGGGTGCACACGTGTGTAGTCAGCATGGCAAAATTTCATAAATTGGGCTACGAACTGCTACCCCATCCAGCATATTCTCCAGATTTAGCCCCCTGTGACTATTTTTTGTTTCCAAACATGAAGAAATGGCTCGGCGGTAAGAGATTCGGGTCAAATGAAGAGGTCATCACAGAAACAAACGACTATTTTGAGGGCCTTGAGAAAACCTATTATTTGGAAGGAATAAAAAAATTGGAAAAACGCTGGACTAAATGTATAGAGCTAAAAGGAGATTATGTTGAGAAATAAAACGCTTCTTTGACGAAAAAAATATATTTTATTCAAAAAGTCACGGACTTATCAAACGACCCTCGTACATACATATAATATAGAGTATATGTCTCTATATATATATTTGTTTCTATTTACATTTAGGACTCTATAATATTCAGCTCAGCTACTCAGTTCAAAATTAAAATTTCGAATATAATACATTAATTTTTATATATTTTATTGTAAACAAGTTAATCGAAATGTCGTAATGCTGATAGGGATGGAACTAATAGGTTATTCATAGATGCAAATTGTAAATTGAATTGAGCTTGGGCTTGCAATACCCCGTTGAAAATTATTGTGTTCCTTGGTGCACTCAAGAAACCAGACATCAATTCACACCACTTCACATCTACATATATCGCACATCCGACAATCCCATTTGAGTTTAATTTCTTGGGAACCCATACCATATCACCTGGCCGATTGACTTTATATCTTTTCTATTATTACTTGCAGTCTGTTAAACGACTTTTATTGGCATTTTGTTTACATTTCACTATCGCTCTTATGTCTCTTTCGCTCTCCATCGCGACGGAGCATTTCGACATTTTATTTGAATTGGTTGGTTTTTTTCAGTCTTTCTTTTTTTCCTTTTTGATATTTACTTGTGTATTTATGTATATGACTTGATCGTCGTCTTGTTGTGGCTCTGTGTGTAATTTTCCACTACACCTTTCTCCTTCTATTTCTTCTTTTCTCTCTCTCTCTCTCTCTTTCTCTACTTCTTGTGCATTTTCTACAATATTTCGTGTGTAATAAAAACCTCATTGCAACGACAACGGCAACAACAACAATCTACACTCAAACACATGCACACACACTCTACACACAACAACAACTGCTACTACAACAACGCCAATCACTATCTACACTGTATGGTGCACCAATGTTCCGGTAGCGCCCCCGGTTCCTCCACGGCCCCGACCACGATCACGCATAGATGATGCGGCCAGAGCGGCTGGCGGTCGGGGTGGCCCGCAACGCGGCGGCTCATTCGAGTTCTTGGGCGCTCGCATGGCCAGCTTTATCACGACGATTTGTATGTAAACGAGTTTTTCCAGTGGAACAGCCGACTCCGACGCTGACGCCGACGCAGACGCAGACGCAGACGTTGGCAGCAGCCCACTTCAGCTCACTTCGTTTGCTCGGCTTTTCTTTTCTGTGTCTGTTTTTATTTTTGTTTTTGCCCCGTTTTTGGCCACTTTTCATTTTCCTTTCTCCGTCTTGGAAAATTGCTTGGCTCTTTTGACCATGCTCATAATTTCTATGATTTATTTTCTGTTCGTTTTCATTATTATTGTGTTCGGCTTTCTTTGGGGCGCCGGGCCGGCAGCAAAAACGCTCACACCGTCTCGGACATCGCCCCCAGAGCCCAGAGCCAGTTAGGAGGAAAAGCTGCTGCCTCTGCTGCTGCTGCGGCTGCGGCTGCTTGGCGTCATCATTTTCCTATTGCGGTTTCTCTCTCAGTTTGTTTTTCGCTTTTAGTTATTATTATTTGCATGACAAAGCTAGTTTTCCATTTGTTGTTTGCATTTGTTGCTTTTTCCTTGTGGCTGTTGTTGTCGTTTTTTTTTTTGGACTTTGGCGCGTTTTGAGCGCTGTTTTAAACGCCCCAGAGTCGCGCTCCCGCTTAGCTGATTTCGTTTTTGAATATTATTAAAGCTTATAGTTAGTTCGGTGGCGTTGCATACTTTGTGGTTGACGCGTAAATACACTAGTGGTCAAAACGATAAGTCCCGTGAGACATTACTTTTCTCACCCTATGTATTATCTTTACTATTATTTATCATTAAGGTATTTGAATACTTATATTTGAATACTGACGTAGTCCGAGAAATCGAACAACCTCTGATGAAATGAATCAGATTCAGTTCATTGTCCCTTTGTACTTATTGTTCTGACTATTAGTGTACATTTAAAATTTAAACAACATTCAATTACTGACTGCACACAGTCTTGCGGGCACTTTGCACTTTGATGTGGGTGTTTGACTTTCACTGATTTCATTATTTTTAGTACATAATTGATTTATGGTGACGTAACCTCAATATAGAATAATAATCACATTTTAATGTTATGTTTTGCTGAGTTCCAGAATTATTCACACCATATTTATCAGGGTTTTTTTATTCTAATTATAGAAATTTCCAATATTATTTGGTTTGCACTCCTTAGTTATATGCCATCAGTAAAACATTTTAAGCCAGCCAATCATGCTTAAGCATTGTATTGTAGAATCGATTAGTTAAATAACTTTCGACAACGTTAAAGCATCGTTTAGAAAGACACTCCTAACTGCTTATTACTTTACTATACATACATAAGCCAACAACCAATACTTGCAATACAAAATCGATTCCTTATCAATAATGCACATGTATAACGTATTTTGCTGTTACAAGCAGACATACTATGTTAGATATCTAATTGTATCAAGTATTTTGTATTCATGCAAAGTATATTTCTTCAATGTATTCCGTATATCTTTCAGTCCAATTATACGTGTATCTCTTGTTGATAACTTCTATATTTTCATAACCATTTCGTGAACTCCTACTAAATGCTTAAGTATTCAGGCATCGGGAAACTGCAGAGTATGCAATATTCAATTATCGATAACATTTTTTTCATATTTTGCTTTTGCTTCTGGCTTTTGTCAACGTCGCAATTGCGCAGCGCAAAGCAGCAGACAACTTCAGCTCTAGCACCAAGAGAAAAAGCAGCAGCAGCAACAAAAATACAAAAACAACATCATGAGTAGTAATATTAAAATAAATTGTTGTAACAGGTTTCCATGTTTGCTGTGTTCATTGTTTATTTTTTGTTTCTGTTGTTGTGCCTTTGTTTCAAAATCGCTCTTAGTCTGAGTCTCTCTCAGTCTCTTTTCCAACACGTTCTCTTAGCAGTACAACCTGATCATCGTCGTCTCGATGATCATTATCGTATATTATGAACATCATTATGAGCGCACATTAGCGGCGATTATCAGAGACAAGCCCCACGAAGCTTCGAAGCGCGCGATTCACTTGTTGGCAGTAGACACTTCCCGCACTACTCGTCCCTTCTTTGTTGCTCCTATTCGAGCTGCCATTGTTTCAGAGGCGCTATCAACAATGTTGCCAAAGAGAGCGCGCAGAGCAGCAAAACAATGTTACTCTCAGTCGCGCTCCCTCTCTCCCAGGCTCTCTCACTGCCCCACTGCGCTTGCTGTACCTTTGCCAGCATTTTTGTTTACCTTTTTGCCTCAGTACGATTTGATTTCTTGACCATTTACGTTATTCGAATATTTTTTGGTGCGCGTGCAAGTGTTGTTCACTTGGTATTGTTCGTGTTGTTGGTGTTCGAGTAAAGTTTTCTTTGTCTGTGGCTCAGTATTATCATTATTGCTGCCGCTGCACTGCCGCCTTGCGTTGGTTTGCTGCGTGTGCTACAATTACCGTTCTTGCGGTCTGCTTCGCTTTTCGCTAACTGCTTTCTGCAATTGCATTGCGTTTGCCACATGGCCCAGAAAAACAAGAAGAATCACAACACGTAATTGGTAATTGGGCGATGTGCGCGCTTTGTGTCGCCTGTGCACGGGCCTACAGAATCGAAACCTATAATTAAACACACACACAGTGTATGTGTGATGTATATGTGAGTGTGTGTGTCAGTGTGAGTGTGATTAATGATTAGATAGCTAAGCTAAGCTATGAGTTGAAAAAGTCCCAAATGAAACGCAGGCATCATTAAATCAAAGCAACCAGCCGAGTTTGTTGCCTAAGTCTTTCGTTTTGTGTGATTGTGTGCGCGTCTCCAGTTGCCGCTGGCAAAATGAGCAGCAATAACAGCAACAAGAAATGACAACAACACTAAATTACTCAATACTTAAAAATGAAGAAAATAAAAATAAAAAATATATATTAAATTCCAATTCACGCTTAACACACATTTTTTGCTGTCTCTTGCTCTCGTTGCCGTTGTTGTTGTTGCTGTTGCTGTTGTTGCCTGTTTGTCATTTGATGTTGGCAGTGAAAGTCGCTGGCGCATTCGCTTTTTTCGCCTTTGCCATTTGCAATTATCAACGGCTTAGGCCAACTATTCGTCTATTCTATGGCTGACTTTGTTGTCTCTTTCTCTTTGTCTCTCCACTCATTTATTTGGTTGCTGCTACCGCCGTTGTTGTTGCCTCATTCACTTGACCTTTACACATTTAAGCGTTACTCAATCGACGTTTTGCTTTGATTTCTGTTGCCATCACCATTTATTGCCGTTTATTTATGTTTATTTGCGCCTGTCGCTTTGCCATTTGTCGTCTCGAAGTAAGGCTGTGCGCGTGTCGTGACACGCACGAGGAGTGGCACAATCAGGCAATGGCAAAGCAGACTAATGAAATGCTTTGGAGGAGAATGCCAACTGTTGTATGTAAATTAATGCTTAATAACTAACTGAACCTTCTAGATTCCCAATTCACCTTGTTTGATTATCTTGTTGAACATCCGTATATATAGTAGAGAATTTAAGCCATTGTTTACAATATCTATTGACAGGCATTCATAAGTAGTCTCAATTAACATGCTCATTTCATTGTTTTCCTATTTATCTACAGCATGGAAAATTGTTGTTCAACCCTCCGTTTGTCACACTGCCATCTCTAACTTGGTTTGTCGTTTGTTTCGTGTTTCGTATTTCGCTTTGCATTCGCGCTCCTACGCCTGCGCTTTGTTTGATTTCCACGTTAATTTATTGACATTTGGTAACTGTTGAGCAGTTGAGCCCGCAAACCCGTTTGTTGTTTGCATTGGCTGTCGCTCTCATCGTTCGGCTCTCAGCTGTTCTTAGTGTTAGTCACGTCGCTGTGCGACGTGCTCATCTTTAATTATAAACACACAACCCACTCTCCCTTGACCCCATCCCCCCGCAGCTCTCGCCATTTCAATCAACTTGACTCAACTCGTCTCGACTTGAAGTGCGCGCAATCTTGTCGGCGATGAGCCAATGTTGATGGGTGGCCCAAAAGAGCAGCCCCCACACACGCACACACACACACACACTCTCAACGATCTTAACAAAACTCTATTGTTTAAACTCTGACTTCAACTCTTTTTGGCCTTTTGCAGTCGCGCCCATTAACGAGACGGCAACGGCCACAACGCAGCAGTCGCAACGCAAGATCAGCAACACGAGCCACATGACCACAACGAATGCCAACAGCACCAGCGGCAGCAGCAGCAGCACAACGGTGTCGCAGCAGCAACATCAGCAGCAAAGCAGCGCTTCGACAACATCGAAAGTTTATATCAAGAAGACTGGCAGCAGCGGCAACTCGGCGTCGTCATCTGGGCGCAAGGAGAGCTTCGGATCGCGCGATTCCCTTAATGATATACTCAGCGAAACGGGACTGCCCATTGGCACAGTGGCCGCCCAGCGCAAGTCGCTGGAGAACAAGAACCTCGATCTGAGCAAGCTGCCCGGCAAGCAGCAGGGCAACACAATCATAACGACGACCACCACAAGCAGCAGCTCCAGCAGCAGCGTTAACAACACAACAAACGCAAGCACGTATGCAGATCTGCGAAAGAGTCTGGATAATATGGATGAGAAGATTAAGTCCCCACCGCCACCGGTGCTCAGTAAAAAGCCCAATGTGCCGCTGAAGAAGACGCCCACGGGGAGTGTGCCAAGTAAGTTTTAAATATGAAATATGGCATTAAAATGAAATAATTCAAACTCAAGAGTGCGTTTCATGCGAGATGGAACTTGGTTGTGAGAGTTGCTTAACATCTTGTCATCAAACTGATATGGTTAAATGTGAAGATGGGAGGTTTAAGCATGGTTCTCCTTGAGTTATTTCATTTTTGTGCTTCATTTTTATCCTTTACTGATCTCTGATTGTTTTGTTTCATTCAGGCAACGTATTGAGCGGCGGCATGAAGAAGAAGAGCTCGGATAGCAAACTTACGAGCGCAGTGTCGCACGACGTATCCGATGGTTTGACTGGCAGCAAACTGCTGAGTGCACAGCTGCCTGAGTCGGGATCAGCTGGAAGTGTAGTGATGCGTCGAGCTGCCACTATCGCCGTGGAGGATACGGACTTTGACCGTGTTGAGCGCGGATCTATACTGCAGGACATGCGCGCCGGTCGCGTCAAGGCGCCCAAGCGACGTCCACCTTCCGCAGCCATAAACGTGCTGGGCGAAAGCAACAACAACTCGGTGTATGTCAATGGCAGCGGCATGGCCAGTAGTGCCAGCGAGTTGAGCGAAGATGGCGGTGTTGGAAAACAGGCGACAGCGTCATCCGACGATAACTCGACGGGCGAGGAGCCGCAACTGGTGAAGCCCAAGCCGCGCGAATGGGAAAAGAAGAAGGCGCCTTGGATGGAGGAGCTGAAAGCGTCACAGGTGACGCGAAAGAAGACCTCGCCCAATGTAGAGCCGCGTGGCGGTGCCATCTCTGTGGCTGAGCGGACTTCAAAGCTGTTCGCCACCGAACAGGCGACAGCTACTTCCAGCGTGTTGACCACGAGCGCAACTAGCAGCAGCACCAACAGCATCAGCACCAGCGCGACTAAAGTGCAATCTAGTGCGATCACATCCTCCAGCGTCCAACAGTTTGTGTCTGTGGAGAGCAGCAGCAGTGAAAAGAAGGAGTGCACCACCAGCACTAGCACCAGTAGCAACACCAGCAGCAGCACAAACATTGTGACCAGCAATAATAACCACAACGATGCCATCAAGTCGAAGAGTAGTGTGACCGCCTCAAAGGCGACAGGCTCAATAACTACAGGTGCACCAGCAACAGCAGCTGGCGCCAGCAGCGATGAGGAGTTACGCGCGACTAGACCCAGTACTCTCTCGATAAGGAATCGCAGTGTTTCGCCGATGGTAAAGACGTCGAATGCCAACGCCAGCAGCACCACCACCACCACGGTGCAGGAGAAGAGCAATAACATCAACAATGATAGTCCAGCGACAGCGCTGCAAAATAATCATCAGCCTGCAGTTTCAGCGGCAGCAACAACATCTGCAGAGTCTGCGCCACGAGTGCAACAACTCGAGGGTCGTGTGGATAAGCTGGAAGCTATGGTGCTAGGGCAACAGCGAACCATTGAGGAGCTGGTTCGTTTGCTGCGCGAGGAGACGGAACGCGTGAAGGTGCTGCGAGGCGAGCTGGACAAATATGCTCAGTGCGTGACGCAAGTTTGAAGCGATTTCGTTGCAAGTCGCCAATCCACAAGTTCTGCCCCGCCCTAATAGTCGTGCTTGTACCCAGATTAATGTTTTCTTTTGGCCCGCTTATCTGTGCGTTTGCTTAACAGACTTTTGATTTCTGTAGTTAAAATCCATTTTAGCTAGCTTTAATCTACTTAGAATCGGTTTGCTCCGCCAGGGAGCTTCAATCTTTTACGACACACATACATTCCAATGCTTGTCAAACTGTGCGGCAAGTCAAACGCGAGACAATCCTAACACAGAAAATGTACTTATCGACCGAAATTTCAATTCAATTGTGGCCAGTTTTCCGGCTAAGCTGCCGATACAGCTCACACACATACAACGATACACTAAATACTAACCTATATACATACCATATATATATATACCATATAAACTGTATAATTATGTTACGTTGATAATAATTTTGCCATTCTTTGTTTACAACTGCAAACTTGGCATAAATTGTATGCAGTAACTAACTTCTTACATCTTCATCGGTTGCAACATATTTTTGATAGGTATTTTTACGATTTTGCGATACTTTGTGGGAGTTGTGTGATTTTTAAGAACGAGCTGCGCGTTAGTCTAAGCATAATTCAATTACAATTTGTTTTCGTTCGTATGATTATGATTATTTTTATGATGTATTAAAGTTATGAAAATTGTACTATACATTTAAAAAAGCATAAAAAGTTATACAATAATCCATACCATATAAATAAATAAACGTTCGATGAAGACGCCCTAACGTTAAGTAATCCAAATAAATAACTGAATGAATTATTTTCTCGTTTTATTATTTGTTGGTTTCGTTTCTTCTGCATTGCCATCATATCATATAACTTAATACATATCCTAACAAGAAAACCATTGCAATTCATTATCCATACCGCTTATAGCATACGTATGTACATGTATCCACTTCTAGATTCGTAGATGATAGCTTAGTTCCCCTAGTGACTCGTATATTGATGTAACATCCCACTAATTAATGGCTCAATCTTTTTCTAAAACAGACAACAATCACGTCGCGGGAAGTTTGATAATTGGATGTTCTGAAGCAACAAATTTAGTTCGACAACTGAAAAAAGTATTTAAATTAATTTTTGTGATAAGTGCTTTTATTTACATAAATATTGTGCATTTGGAACGTTAATCCATTAAAATACCTATACGGCTATAGCTAGGCAATAAGCGTAAACAAAACTATACATGTAAATCCCTTAGCCCAATAACTAGCGAAATGTGCAATTTGTTTTTATTATAATAATAAATTAAAGATGCTTGTAAATAATGTATATTTATATGGCTTGATAATAAAACATAATTCTAATTTTAATATCCCTGTCAATTAAAATTAAATTATTGTTTAATGTCATTTACAACACTGAAATAGTGTGGCTGTGCGCGATAAATAATCTTTTTGCGTTTACAGAGACTCAACATTGCGTTATCATTCAAGTTAACAGAGACTAGGGACGATAAATATTAACGAGAATCGTAGTTTAGACAGCCACCCCAGCAGTGAAACGCTGTTTCTGTTAATGCACTGTTGGCAACAGCGGTTTTTCGTTTTTTTAGAAAGGAGCGTTTTAAAAAAAGTGAGGGAAACCAAGAAAAACGGTAAATCTTTAGACCCTTTTTCAGGGCGACCTGCACACTTGGGAACTGCCAAAAAAAGAGAAATATTAAAAAAATACCGCATGTCGCTATCTTCGTTAACAGAGTTCTGTTGCCAAGACGCGATCCCATTTGTGTCCCAGGTGAGTGCAATCTGCATTGCCGACAACTGCTTGCGCTTTTTTTAGGTTTTTTGCTTTTTGTCAAAAACGGTGATCGTATTGACGAAGGGAAAGCATTAAGAATCATGTGTGAAGTAAAAATATCAAATTCAACATGAGAGAGTATTTCTTTAATTTGTACATTATTCAATCGAAACTTTTTAAAAATTATTAGAAAGGGAAATTTTAATCGGAAGAGCTTACCTGTCTTGTACAGTTTTCTCCTGACAAAAGAATCTTTTATGTATAAGCAGCCAACCATCGCTTTTGAACAATACAAACTCTGAAGTTGTTAGTTGTTAGTTATAACAAGAGTTGAATCTAGTTCTAGCATTAAAATGGCTGTTTCGGCAGCACAGTATGCAACATGACGAAGTACGATGACCGATGTCCGAGCACGAAGCCGAGCGTTTCACAGTGGAACGAACTGACGTTCTTGTGTGAGCTTTGATTTGTGAGTTGCTCACAGGTTGCTACGGAAAGCTGTTGTTGATGTTGCAGTTGTTGTAGTGCCTGTTCTACAGCAGCGAATCTAAGCGAGTCAGCTGAATATGTCGCACCTTGGTTCACTGTCTTCCCTTTCGATACGGAAATTCAAGAAAATGATTTACTTTATTGTTTTTCTCTCAGACAAACTTTGTAGCTGGCTAAAAATACTTAATTATGTTTCATGTATTAAGAAATAAACAAGCGCTTCTTGGTCGTTGGAGTGGGTGATGGACTTCGCTGTATCTGGAATCCACGAGTAAAAGGCATGGACCACTTGATTATATTGTACATTCATTTTATATATATAATATATAAATATATATAATAAGCGTAACTTACGAAGATCTATAAATTAGATTAAACCTATTTAATTTATTTTAGTTTGTTTACTTCTAGTGTTAGCATTATATATCAATAAATAATATTAATTATTATCTAATTATAATAATAAAAAAAAATAACCATTAAAGATTATTCATTTGATGATTGTCATATCATTATACCACTGTGCAGCGCTTGTCTGCCTGTTGCTGTAAGTGTACAAGTGTGTGCGCTGCACGTGTCTCTGTGTGTGTATGTACTTGTGCTTTTGCCTTTCTTGAGAGCCGATGTTGGTGCTGCTGCTGCTGCTGTTGTTGTTGCCTTGGCACTTGGCGGCAGCGACAGCGGCGACTGGCTCTGTCTGGGGCTGAGCTGAGCTTTTTTGCCAGCCTTCTTGGGCGCTAGCCAGCCAAGCACTTATCAGTTTTCTGATCGCTGTGGGAATTCAGTTAATTGTGGACGCTGTAGCCGTTTGGACGCACGGCAGGCACAACCTTCAGAGAAGCATTTCAAATTCGATTCTCGAACATTTGTCGCTGTCGTGTTGCGTTGCGTTGCGCAGATCTGCTCTGCTCTGCTTTGGCTCTGTGCTGACTTGAGTTGTGTCTCGTGAAAGTCAATTGCCAAGTGCTGGCTCCGGGATTGGCTGTGGCACTTCCACTAGGCTGTAAGCATAACTGAGGCGGCAGTCGGGCCGTAGCATACGCTAGCAGAACACAGCTGGAAACATATTTAAGGACAGTATAAAAAGTGAAGCGGAAATATTTTTCATACGCACCGTGGTACGTCGTGGTGTGCGAATTGACGAAAGAAATTCATCAACAAATTAAATTACAGAAATCATTTCGATCAAGTCAGTTAAATATATAGTTTTCAGAGTGTGTGAGTGCGGCCAAACAACAAAAGAAAAAAAAAATAAACAAAATATAATAAAAGAATAGAAAAAAAACAACACAAGTGAGACAGCGACAGCAACAAAAACAACAAGCAACAAATACAACAGTAAAACCCGAAATTGGAAAAAATCATTTAAAATTTAAACGAACTCATAAGTATGCGATAAGTCGTAAACAAATCGACAATAAAAGTCATATATAGCCGCGCCAATATTGCTCCAATTTATAAAAATCTAAAACCCAAAAAGCAAAATATAAACGGCATAGCAACAATTGCAACGAACAATAACAACACCAACAACAACAATAATAGCTCGTAATATAGAAAGCCAACAATCAAATAAAAAAAAATCAACTCGAACAACAACTACAATACGGGATTAAATCCAGCACCAGCAACAACAACAACGACAACAACGAAAACAACAAATGTGGTGGGTGCATTGGTAAGCTCAGCGGGTAGAAAAAAGTAACCGTTAATACATAAAAAACAACAACAACAACTAGCAACAAGAAAGAGCGATTTCGCTCAGCATGCCGAAGATTTAATACCCTAACAGTTTATTGCATACATTTTTATCGCTTTTTACTATTCTATTTTTACATACAATATATGTGAGTATATACATATTGTATATGTGTTAAGTATGAATATTGTTTTAGAGAAATATATTTATAAGTAAAGTATTTTTGAACGTTATAAGAAATGACTTCATAAGTAATAAAATAAATGTTAGTTAAATCTTCATTTTCAACTGATTGCTCCAGTAAATGATGTTGCATATATTGTAGTTGTCCAATTTTAAAGAAAGAAAAGTCCATTGAAAGCAACAAATAAATAAATTTAATTTCGACTTGTTCCTATGTCCGCTTATGTAGTCGAATTATAATGAAATTGTGTAAACGTGCTAACGATATGGTGTAAAAGTCAGTATCTTTATATTTTAATTTATTTAATTTCACCACATTATATACATCGAATGACCATTTATCTAAAGGTGCCTATCGATACATGTATCGCTAATAGGAGTGTGACCGTAGCACTGGCCTACTACGATAGTAAAACATTGTTTGGGATATTTAAAAGAAATTAAAACTGGCGATATCGCTTTGATCTGACTTTTTTTAGCCTGCAGAAATATGTGAGATTATATTCATTATATCCTATATAGAGGGAAGATAATACGGTCAAAGCTAGTTCTCGTTTATATGCTGGACAAAAAAATATATAACTAGTTTTCTTGTTGATGCAAAAAATATATAGCTAGTGCAGTCCAAGATGTTTTCTTCTGTGCATTGTAAACTTTTTACCAATTTTCATATACCCTCTGAAAGGGTATACAAATCGCAAAAATTGGCCAAAAACGTTTCTTATGCACAAACGCGTTTTTATGCTTAACATTTTTGATTTTTTGTTGTTGTTTTAGCCGTACAGCCGTAGTCGCTGTAGCTTTTTGCTCAGCTTTAATTTCTGATGCCTTGCTCAATGTGCCGTTTGTGTTTCTCTCTCACATTTTGACGGCTATAAAGTGGATTTGTCTTCAATTGTGTTTGGAAATCTCATATCTGCATAGCCCGCCTGGGCCGATCTCTCAGCGAGTGCAACTGCTCTGAGAATATGTCGGCCAAAAGGTGCAGAAAACAACAAAAGTAGCCAAACTAATTGCGCCAAGGTCAGCGATGAAAGTGTCTGTGTGCCAGAGTGTGTACGTGAGTGTATGCGAGTGTGTGTGTGTGTGCAGCTGCTGTGCGCCATTACAGTTAGCCATTGTGGCATTAGCCATCAAAATCAACATCAAAATCGAAATCGAAACGATTCCCAATATTAAAAAGCCTTTTTCTCCGTGCTGGTATTGTCTCCTGCTTGATTGACAAGCGTGTAGATCAATTTTATTGAGCAGATGCTTATCGTGCCCGGAGATTGCTGCAATGCTGCAGGGAGATTATTAAAGGTCGCCTTGGGTCGCTTGGCTAATGGACAAACGAGCTGTGCAGGGCTTGTCAAATCGGGAGACGCCGTGCGGAGTATAATTTAGTAATTTTCTATTATTTCGATCGAGTTGTTGCTGGCCATAATTAACGGTTAAGTGTAATTCATGCCAGCATCCCGCGCCGAAATCTTGTAAAGCAATTTGTCTGGGGTAAATTAATTACGAAAATCCACGGTGTATTGAAGAGTTTTCTCTTATTTGGGGGGAGGAGTTTCCTACTCCAGTTCGCATGCAAATGATGAAATTTGTCGGTGCACTTTCTTGCAGCGCAACACTTGAGTTGATCTGCAACACCAACAACAGTAACAACAAAACAATAGCAATTAACGCGTTTTATTAACAATTTCTGCCAGTTTCGCTGCACATTCTATGCCAAATTGCAAAACGTCAGCCCATTGCCAAACGTGTCCAACTATTTTAATACAAATTATTATTAAAAGCTTAATTGCAGTACAAACTCACACACACACATGCATACATATACGTGTATGTACAGACACTACTCAGTGCGAGCTTTGGCCACAACAATTAACGCTGTGGAGCGTAGTTTTTGCCTGCCCGGCGAAACGGTTACAAATGATCGGCCAAACTGGCTGCACTATTTTCATGTTTAAACAACAGTATTTTGCTGTTGTAGTCGTAGTTGACATAATCATAAAAGAAGTGCAATAAACTTTTGAGAAATTCCATGGAAACATCTTAATAAACTACTTAAAGCAACTCGCGGCCGTCTGACTTTGCCTCTGACTTAGTTTCGCCTCTTTTTTGGCGCACATACGCCGTGTGGCCTCTCCCTTGGCTCGGCTTTGAGCAGCGTCCGTCCCTCAACCCGTTGGCTTGATGGCAGGCAGTCAATTGAATTGCAATGTTTGACAATTTGTCACTTGCTGCGACACTTGCGAACCATTTGGCGACCCATTTGTTCCGCACTCTTTGGTGGCTCACTGCGATCGAGTGGTTTGCTGTGCTCATTGTGCTGCTTGGCGCACGTTTCCAGCGGGTGTACTTAGTGGAAATTTATTTGCTGCTGCTCACTTCTGGTTTTAAATCAAGTTTATTAACCGGAATTGCAGGCATTCTATTGTGCCACCACGTTCGATTGCTCCCATTCGCCATCGCCATTAGTTTTCAGGGCGTATCCATAGCCATCGATTAGCATTCTAATTTATATACTAACTATTCTCGTAGTATCGCACAAATTTGACGCCAATGGCCATGCACGAGTCAAGAAGCCAAGTTTAAGAGCAAGTCCAGGCTCAACCACTGCCACTGCCACTGCCAAGTACAGGCAGGCGACAGAGGCGTCAAGGTGCGAGTGGTGCCAACCAATTGCGAATGTACTTCACACAGATCTCTGCCACTCCCACTACTTGTCATAACTCCGACTCAACCGGCATAACTCGGCGCACTATTTTCATTCGACTCATGTTGTTTTGTTTGAAAAGAAGAACTTATCTACTTCAAACCTTCAATAAAACGTCTGTTCATTAGATTTTATTGTACAATACATATATGTCATAATTAAAATCTAATCAATAATTTCAAATATTAATAATGATAAATAATGTGACAAATCCCGTCAAATAACTTTTTCAGCTAAATGATTCCATGGGAAGAGTCTCACGACTCGTTTAATTTTTTTTTTTCAAAAAAATGACTAACAGTGTTAGTATTTCTAGTATTTCTTGTTTAATACCTTTTTTTTGGTTCAAAAATTCGCACCAATTTCGATTTATTTGGTTATTTCTGTCATAGCCTAATTAAGGCTCACGAATTGTTGACCTCAGCGCGGGTATTTGCAGCTGATGTCAGGGTCTCCAACTGCGGAGTCCGAGTGTGCTTGTGGTTCCGTTCAGTTTTGTTGCCTCCCAATTATGGGTGCAGCAACTCGCGCTGCATGCGCCCAGAACTGACCAGTGAACTGAACTGATGCAGACAGAAAGAGAGAGAAAGAAAGACAGAGAGAGGGAAAGAGAGTGAGTCAAGAACTCGTTGCTGTCGCCAGATAAGAACGACCTTTATGCGATGTGACCGGGAACTTTTACTTTTGTTTTTTAGTTTGTCAGTTACATCAGACAACGGCAAAGGCTGGCAGCATAATGATCAGGTGTCGACCTGTCCCCGATAACAAATTACCGAAGAAATGCGTCACAAGCTGCCAGACGACGAGCGAAAGAATCAGAAGGCAGAACGAGGCGAGAAGAGACGAAACAAGGCGAGGAATTTCCATAACTAGCAACGGGGTGCCAGCGGGGCAGGGGATTTGTATGGTATGGGTGTGTGCGAGTGGGTAATAGTGTGTGTGTGTGTGTTTGTGTGTGTGTATATGGGTGTGTGTGTGTGGTCATTTGCTAATTAATAAGCCGCGCTTAGCCAGCGCTTTTTTTGGCCAAGAAACTTTCATTTTTAATGAGCTGAATTTTTGGCCATAAACATATTGCTTTGTTTAGCAAAAACACAAGCTAAGATTCCTGGGTAATTAAAAGCCATTGAACGCTGTGTGGCTCGAGCCATGAGTAATTATATGGACTGTGAAGAAGGCTTGATAAGAACTAGAACTGGTTTTACGGCTCGACTCGACTCGACTTGGTTCTGCTTGGTTCTTTCTGGCCAATTTTATTTTTAGTTTATTATTTAGCCTCTCTTGTGGCTCTTTTATACCGCCATTGACTTTGCCACCTAATTACATATTTGGCTTTTTTTTCTCTTTTTGGCGGAAATGCCGCAGCGGGCTAATTACGGCGAGGCCTTAATTAAAATCATCTGTTAGATGCACAAAGGGCGCCACTTGCCAATAAAATAAAGCGCCATCCAAAAGGCTAATGTGCGCCTCAGGCAAGCCGAAAAATAGTCAGTTTTGGCCAACTTGGGGCCGAGAGGCGGGCGCATCTTACCGGCTTGGAGCTGACTATCCGCCACTCGCGAGTCAAGTCGCTAGTTGGCAAGTCGCGGGCCCAAGTCGGCTTCAATGACATGCCAATTGTTGTGGCTATCAAAATATTTGTCATTAATTATAAATATGTTGAAATCGCAGCAACAGTCTCGGGCTGGGGCTGGGGCTTGGGCTTACGCCCGGTCTTAGGCTTGGGCTGGGGCTGGGGCTGGGGCTGGTGCTGGTGCTGGAACTGCAGCAACTTGTTGCGACTTGTTGCGAAGATGTTGCCAGCGTGGCTGTCGGATAGCTGCCTGCTTGCCTGGCTCCCCAGCCCGTGCCCGCGCCCCTGCCCGACCACCCCGTCGATAGCACTGCTCGTTGCCAGACAAGTTCAATGATTCTTCTAGCCGTGACTCAATCGCATTTGGCAACTCTTAAAATTAGCTGCAAGTGTTCAAAAATTTCTGTCTGCCTCACGTACTTGTTTTCTTCCACTCTCCCTCTGCCCTGCTGCGTCTGATCGCCCGCAAAGTGTGAAATGCACCTTGACATTTGCTTTTGCATTCGTATATAGCATATTATTTTTTTCCCATATTTCTGCTGTTTATCGATTACCGATCGCAATGAATTTGTTTTTGCCAACTAATGCGGGCCCATAACTTTGGTAAGTGATCGTCGACAGCATCATCATCATCATCATCATTTGTGCCAATTTGCATGTTTCTCTGAGCCCCGCTCACGCGGTCAAGACCCATGGGTAATCGCCCGACGTTCTGGGCTCACGGGCCTCCACTTATTCGGGCTGCTTTAACAGACGTCAGTCTAGATTTACGGCTGAGAGGCTCCGCCAACACCAGACGATCATTTTGTTGTCTGCTTTGCTGGAGGCTTGGCTGAATAGGACGTGCAATTTGCAAAAGAGTTCATGTTGATGGAGACATCGCTTTAATATGAGAAATATGAATGAAACTATCAGAAATGCGAACTATAAATATATAAACTAACGACTCAAACCTGATCGTAATTACTTACTAGGAGTTTGACGTGTTGTGAACACTTTGACAGCTTCGATTCGCATTGCATTAGTAGTTCACATGGATTTAATCGTCACTAATCTAGATAGGAGACAGTTAAAACTCTCAAAATAGCGATAATTAAATGCTGTTTGTTTATCAATTGATGGATCTTGTAAATCTATCATTTTGACGGGCTGTTCGTGTTTATCTTGTGAGTAACAGGGAGTATGATCACATCGGCGATCTTAGAATGTTTTTGATCTATTTTAGTAATTGGAACTTGAATTACCTTCTTGACGGTAAATTCTCCAGATAATTGAAACTCCAAAAAGTGATAAAACTATCAAATTAATTTCAATTATCGAATTGCCTCTTATGTTACTACAATAAATTGTCGATATTTTGGAGCATTCAACTCTTTCTTATCCCGAGACTCCACCTGCTTTTAGCTTGCAAATTCAGCTCATTATTTTAGCTTTTGGTTAAAGGCAACACCTAATGGATTGCTTCTGTTCTTTTATTTCAGGCATTAAGCAGGCGACACCACTGGGACCATAAAACACAGATTGCACCGAACAACAGAGGACGCAGGCGCCGGCGACCCTGGAGAATGTTTCCCACTTTCAGCATGATTCAACTTCAGGCAAGACAAATGGCCAAATGAATCACCTGTCGGGCCAAGAAAGTGAGCTTCATTAAGAACTCGAGAGAACAAAGTCGCGATCGACAGATCGCCCCACTAACCATTGAAGAGTAGCCTTGGCAGCTAAGACTGTCGGCGTTGTTTATTCTGATCTGAACAATCCCAGCGGCATGGCACACTTTTGTTGGTATCTGCAATTGGTATTTCTGCTGTTGGTAAGTTGCCACTCGTCTTAAAAGGATTACAGGGGGTAAAGCTGCAAGATTAAGATAATGTTAAGTGAACCCTACACGATAGTTGTATTACTACACTTCTCGCACTTATATTGTAACATTGTCAAAATTCATTCGATTATACTCTTGGCAAAGTGGGTATTGAGTTTGACCAGGAGCTTGCACAATGCGTTTTAATGCACTCTATAAGTAAGTCAGAACGAGCTGGATCAGACCAGTAGGTACATATATCGCAAAGGTGCCACATCTACTTATAGTTCAACTGTACCATCTTTACTTGCCATAACTGCAGCTAATTCACTGTATACAGGTTTATAAAAAAGCCCTTGGGTAATCTATGGGGTTAGTGTAAAACACAAATAATGTGCTTGCTCTTTATTTTTATTTTGAATTTCATTCAGAGTGCCACGTTTCACAGCAGATGGGTTTTTGTTTAATGTGCTTTGTAACATTTTAATACCTTTCGACCATTGAAAATGGTCAAAAAAGGGTATAGTTGGTTTTGTAAATATTGTACATTGGTTACAATCACTAGCCGAGCCGATTAAGCCAAATTTGGCATGATGGTGGCTATAAATTGTTTGCATATTTATTTCGAGTTCTGGAATGCCCCTGGCCCAAATCTGATTTTATTATATCTTTTAAAGGGAGAGAGTATCACACAGACAGATTCTTCTTATGCAAAATAAGTCGAAGTATCCCACTGTCGAGTGCGCTCGACTTTTTGTTACGTTTAAACATCTCTTCGTTTCACTACTTTAGCGGGTTCATGTAAATCTTCACCGTTAACATAGGCATATACAATATTTGATAAAAAGAAGGACTCTGACTAGTTTTTAAAAGTAATAAAATCGTTGACCTTATATCGGCCTCGCCAACAATTGTCATTTAACATGGTTTATTACCTATTCTAGAATAGAATTGAAATGGAACACTTTATTTATAAAATATTTGTAATACTTCACAAGTGTGAGTGATTATAATACATGAGTACAGGCCTTTTTCAACCTTTTCTACTTAGAAATATGTTTTAAATAGAAAATAAATTTTGATTAATCATTGATTATAATTAGGGGAAAAATAATATATTATTTTAGTATAATACATTATTTAGTTTTCATATGACCAATTGGTATAAATGAAGTTTTTTGAATGAAGTATGCCTTTCGTTCTAAGGGCGTCGATGAGCCATACTTAAACTACTTATCCGACTAGTCCCTGCATGAGTAGCTTCCCATTGTAAAGAAAGTAGGGGTAGTCCCTTAGTAAGTACCTATTTCACCAATTATGATCTAGTGGCCAGTACTACAGGTGGCCAGTACTCATCAGTGCTAATCATCGTTGGACTGTAATCAATGTATACGTTTTCCGTTTCATTAAAGTCAAATAATTATATCATATAGATTTCATAGGAATGATCAGTTATAAAAACAAATAATTATATCATATAGCTTTCACAGGAATGATAAGTGATAAAAACGTATTATATATCTAGCGATTGGGGTTAATTTAGTTGTCAATGAATATATAAACAATGTTATTAAAGTCTGTACCATTATATATGACTAGTATAGAAACGATCGGCGGAACCTAAGAAGCTGCAAGGGTATAAATTTTAGCATGACGAATATAGGCTTTTCTTTCTACTTTTAAATGAGATTATAAATGGAATTAAAACTTCGTATTCAAATTTGAAAAATCGTATAAATTTAAAGTGTATTCAGTAGGTTTGAATACATACGGCATGCCGGTCATTAAAATACATATTATACCTATTAATGCGCTTGGATCATAATAGTTGGTTAGCTGCAAATACAAAATGCTGGATACTCTGACTAATGACTAATGGTGCATTTGTTAATTCAGCTCACTTGAGATATTCTGCGCTTGCTTCGAGTGTGAGTCGCGTTTTTATAGACTGCATAAACTAGAGTACGAATGCGAGTAAGACTGTGAGTACTTAATGAACAGCAGATGTCTGCTGGGTGTCGCTATATAGTTGAATATAGTTGAGTAGTATCTCCACTATGTGGGCAGCTGCTGGCTAATAAACCAAATGGTTTCGAATGCGAAGACTTGACGATTCTCGACATTGAACTTTAGAGATGTTTTGCCGTCTGCTGTCTGAATGATTTATAAGACATATTGACGATCGTCAGTCTGCGCAGCTCATGCGGGAGCTACCAGACCAGGTTGGCACAGCGAGTCCGACCAGTGTTGGTCAACCCTTCTTCAGCTGGCTGCCATCGATGGTCGGGCATTAAATTGCAATCGGCAATTGCAAAACTCAGAAATGCAGAGAAATAAATGGAAAATGGATTAATTACTGATCGGTTTAGTGAGGCATTGTGTCGGCTTTCGGTCCAAATCATCCGCAATGCGAGCTGGTGAGTGCATTTTTTATTCACTTCAGCTCTCTTGGTTAATATTGTTAATGTCTGTTGTGGCCGCAACGGATTGTGAGCTCGCTGACGCCGTGTCTTTACTTAACTGTGGCAAACTAAGCTAAATAATTGCACGCGATTTGAGCGCGGCTATGCGAGACTGGAACTCAAAAACAGAAAACAGAAAACTCAAAACAGTTAGTAAGTTGCCGTCGCCGTCGCCGTTGCCGTTGCCGTTGCCGTTGCCGTCGACGTCGACGTCGATGACGATGGCAATTTGCAAATTATGCGCAGCGGGCGGGACGCTGATTGAGGACGGGGCAATGTGGGGTGCGGTGCAGCGTCTCGTGGTGCAACAACATTCTAAACCCAGCGTCAATGTATATATGTGTGTGTGTGTGGAGAGGTCTGTGTATGTGTGTGATATGCATATGACGATTAACAAAACTGCTGAAAACATATAGAATAGTGTAGCGAGCAGGAGTGTTTGCTGTCTGCGTGTGAGTGTTGTTTGTTGTTTGTTGTGCTGTGTAATTAATAAATGTGTGTTATTATGGCAGACAGAGAGAGGGACACAGAGAGAGAGAGAGAGAGAGAGAGAGAGAGATGGAGGGAGACTGGCTTGGAGAGTTGTAATATGATTTTGTGGCATTGAGCGCCCTACAGTGGGTCGCGGCACTTTGGCCGAAGATCGATGAATCGATAATGACAAGACACATGGCGACCAAGATGTAAGTTGCAAGTTGCTGCACGCTGCACGCTGCAAGTTGCAACACAAGCAATCGAAAGCGCTGGTCAGCTGAGGCAGCGGGTGGTAGCTGCAATTAAACAATGCTCGGTTGGCAACAAGCGCCAAGCGACTGACACATTCACATTGTGGCAACTGTTGCAACCGCTGTTGCTACTGCCAATGCTGCTGCTGCTGCTGCTGCTGCTCCTTTCAACGCTGCAACGCCCACCTCAATGCCCTGGGCCACAAAAATTGTTGCTGCCACACCAGAAATATGTAGCTAGGCCAATTCTTGCCCCGTCCCTCTCTAACTTTCCCTCTTTCTCTCCCTCTCTCTCTTTGTGCATTTTGACCAGGTCGAATTTGATAAAAAACATTTCATTATTACAGTCTTTGCGACTTTTTCCGCGTTTTCCGCTGTTGCTGCTGCTGCTGCTACATGGAAATTGTTAGCGACGCTGTGTGTGGCTAGTTCGTGTCTTGAGTCATTCGTTTTTATGCAACCGAATCCTGTTTTCGCCTGTCGTCACATCAATCATGAAGCGACATGAAGCCTAATTGATTAGCCCAGCGAGTGAGTGAGTTTTATGTGTAAACTTCCGAAATTTGCATACAAAATCTAATCAAATTGAATCCGAATCCGAAACCGAAACTGAAAATCAAATTGAAATCGAAACGCAATTGAAACTGTCAATGTGGCCAATAAAAGGTTCATAAAAGAACTGGTTCCTCACTCGCTGCAGGCTAATTTAAATTCAGAGTTAGAGACTTCAATTCTTGAAATGTTAAGTACGAAGCGCGGCACTTGAAAGTCAATTGAGCTACCCGAGTACACTCGTCGAGTCCGTTCATTAGGGTGTGATTATTGCTTAATTGTTTGTGATGTATAACAAAGGCTCTATACACGTACGATCTCAAATTGATCGCGATCGCTATAAGGCGGATATCTCATTGACCAGAACAGCGAACACACGAAATTGTACGATCCGATTCGCGCTGAGGCGTTTAGAATTTCAAAAGACCATTTCGAGCGGGCTGTCTCGTTTGATTAGTTTGCCAGGTAGCCGCGAGCAAATGCTTTTTGACACTTCCGCTAAGTGGACAGCCGTGAAAATTGTCAACGCTGTTGTGAAAGCTCAAGACAATCGAATGATAAATTATCATTTATCGCTCTCTGTGATAATGGCAACGGATGCCGTTTCTCGGTTGCCGTTTGCCAGCTAAGTGCAAAAGAATGTCTAACAGGATTAACATTTGCCAATTGTCAGTGGGTGACTGTGATAAATCAATCAAGATTAGGATAAATAATTGCTCGATATCTATTTTCGGCCACCCCCACCTACCAGCCTGGTCAGTCTGGCCAGTCCAGCACGCTCGCTTCATTCATTAAACCCAGAAACGGCACTGAGCATGCGGTTCAAGTAACTCTGCACAATGGAAAGGAATGTTGTTTATTGTACTAGTTGCTCTTGTTGTTGCTGTTGTTGTAATCGCAGTATTTTTAGAACGCTTTGCTTTTGTTTTAATTGGTCCACACAAGGGGTAACCAAATATTTGTGACACTGTTTTTTGGAGCCCTTTTGGGCCATTGTTCTCGTCTCTTGCGCATTGTGATTAACTTTCAGCGATTTGGTGTCAATGTTAAATGCTCATTCAGTGCCCGCAGCAGCTGCACTGGCACTCGGAGCAGCCGCAGTTACTTCTGCAATTTTAGACATAAAAGGCAAGGCGAGCCGCCTCACTGGTGACTAACTCCGACTGTCGACTGTCTGACTGTCCCTCTGTCCCTCTATCTGTCTGGAAACTGGTAAGTGGCAACTGGCAACTGGCCAGTCGCCCATTGGACGCTTACCTCGCTGCCTGCGCCTGTTTGCACTGTAATTTTAGCACATGTGCGAAGGTGTTTCGGTTGCTCTGCTGCTGCTGCTGCTAATGCTGCTGCCTGCTTGCCTGCCTGCGATTGTTAGATGGAATCGTTTAAATATGATCTACAAATGTTGAGCTTAGAGCGACAACAACAAAAACAACAACAACGACATCAGCAATGGCCACAACGGCAGCGGCAGGCGACAAGCGATCGGCGCCCACTTAATTCCATTGCTTGCTGTAATTGTTGTTGTTGTTGTTGTTGCACATCGCTGCACGCCGTCAAGCAATTTGCAGTTATGCTCGAAAAGCTGCCGGATGTTGTCGTCGTCGCTGCGCATGCTGTTGTTGTGCCTAATAACGCCCATTTATTTATAAACTTGGCAAAATCATATTGTTTATGTATGAAAATATCATAATATTGTTCTGATTTCAATCTATACAGGTAACTAATCAATCAAATAATAATTTGGAAAGGGTATAAAGACTTCATAGATCGACTGACTGATCGAACTACAATACTACTATATATGTTAAACAATACTAAACTAACTTATACTATTGTACACCTATCCATAATAATACTATGAAGTTTCTAAACGTAGTTGAACCTAACCCATAGACCAATCAGCTTGTTCAAGTATTGGTGCAAACAATACTAGAACCTGACAAGTAAAAAGCGACAGCCGAGTGTGCTCGACTGTTATATACCCGACATGCACACGAACGTTTATGAAATTAATTAATAATTTATTTCAATGTTGAGCTTATATTGTATAGCATACTTGGAACCCGAGATTATTATTTCATCAATAGCTTCTTTGTTACCTAGTCATGATACGGATGGACAGATAGATGAAGACAGAAGACACGGCTTCTTATCTACTATACCTATACCCATCTATATACTTTGATAGGTCGGAGATGCCTCCTTCTGCGTCTTACAAACATTATCGGTTGCGGGTATAAAAACAAGAGTAGGTTGGCTTGAAAATTAAACCTTGTACTTAAACTTTGTACTTAACCAATTATTGATTTCTATATCCAAAATATACACTGATCTACGAGAGTGTATTACCTCTGGCACTACAAAGACAACTGTCTTGTCATTTTTGTTTTCATTTTAGATTTTGCTTTTCAATTAGCACCTTTTTTGTGGCTTTTGTTTTATGTGTTTTTTAGTCCCCTTGTGATTTATTTTAATTAGAATTAGTTGCGCTGATTTTGCCGAACGCAATAAATTTGTTTTATTTGCCATTATGCGCCGTTTCGATGGCAAGTTCGTGTCCTAAGTCTTTTGTTGCTTATCTCTCGGGGCGTTAAAACGGCAAACGAGGGGCGGCATTTCAAATTGCATTGAATTGATTTATATGCCTGGTTGATCTGAAAGCCCAGTTTGTTGGCGTGGAAAGGGAAAGGGTAGACGAGAAGGTCAGCTAAGCTTTGTTTGAAGCATTTCGTATTAGAAATAATGATGATTAATAATTTAATAATAATAATAAGTCAAGTTTAGCAAAAATTATGCAACACATTGCCACGCCAATCATCTGAAAGTTGTCCAATCGAAATGTGATATCTGATTTCGATTGTGTCTGTCAATAGTGATTTCTTAATTATCCAGATGCTTTGAGCTTATAACTCTGTCAGCCAAAGATTGTGAGTTGAAGATATTTTCAACTGCAGTTGGGATCACAGTTCTTGTACTTGTTCGATGGTTAATCAAGCGTAGAGCTCATGAATAGTGCGACTTATTCACAATGGATTAAAGAGTCGAACTAAAGTGCTGACCTTTATGATTGGGTTATTCGGCTTAAAAAGATGACTCCTCAAAGCTAAAACTGACATTCTGCCAGTGAGTCATGCGGCTAAAATGCTACAAAAATATGAATATATTGTACAAATATAACCACGGAATGAAAGTATGAGGGCAATACTCGTTTATCTCTCGGTTATATAGAACATGGTCGGATTAAGGCTGATTATGATCGCAAGTGATATAAAGTTTACGTTTTATTCGAGCTGCTCTTGAAGCTGACTTCCACTGGGCTTAATCGGCTCATGCAGCTGCCATATATGGTGCATGCATACAGGCAAAGATAGGTCAGTCTGTTACGCGAGTACTTCCATTTTGGTGGAGGTGTACTCGTAAGTAGATCTCTTAGCATTAATTAAGTGTTTCCCCATTTGCATTCAGTGCTCATTAGCTGCCACTTGGGGCCACTTACCAAGAACTTCTCTGGCCATTTGTCAGTTAATTATGACGCCGATCGAGTGTACGGGAAACACTTCAAACGGAGCCGCAGCATTCCATTGATGTGTTAATAAACCTCATCCGAGTGCATTATTCATATTCAAATGCCACAAAGAGACAGTTCAGACATCTCCGACATAAGCTTGGCACAAGTCTATGTCCCCGATGATATTTTAATTACGCAGATCTAATACATAAATACAGATTGCTGAGATAAGCATGGCACAGCGAATGCATCATGCATCGACGGGCAGATTTGCATAAATATCGCATTGAGGGAAATGCGGGCCAATTGACACGAACCTGACTAAATAAAGCGTTTCCATTCTCCGCTTACAGATGTTGTACTGCGGCTATGCATGGCCAGCCCCCGTTCCTGCCCCCCGGCCCCTCGCAGCGGGTAGACACAGCGAAATCATTGCGGGCAACGAGTTCCTCAAGGTGTTCCTCGACCACGACGAACAGCAGCGCAGCCTGCACAGCGACGAGGAGTTCGGCGAGCCGGCAGGACCTGCTACGGCTCGAGTGAACAGCGCTCGCAGTCTGGAGCACAGGACACGCTATCGCAATGCCAATGCGCAGCAGCAGACGGATGGGGATGGGGGCAAGCAGGTGGTGAAGCTGGTGACCACAGGCAGCAAGATTGTCTTTCTGGAGGATGCACCAGGCAAGGCGACCACAAAGTCAAAGTCCAGCGATGAGGTTAAGGTGGTCGCTGTCTCTGTGAGCTTATCAAGCAAGCGAGGCGGTCGCATTAGCCACACTCAAGCGCCAGGCACGTCCCCCTCCCAATCGCACTCTCACTCCCACAGAAGCAGTGCACCGAGTGCTGCAGGCATCGATTTCATCAATCGTTCGCACAAGAGTGAACTGTCCATTGAGGAGACGGAACCACGTCTGGCTCCCGACCTCATGGATGCGGAGGGCGATTCGCTGAACAGCGCGTCGAACATACAAAACGTTTTGGCGGCACCTTTGCTCGCGGCTGCCGCCTCCAGCCGCTCCAATTCAGTGGCTTTTCGCAGCGCAGCTGGCGGAGTGCCTGGGCGAAATGCCACGCGCATAAATCAGAGAGCAAACGATGCCGACGAGGGAGCAGAGGCAAACACTCATGAGCCGACGGCTGGCGACGACAAATTGCTGCCGTTTCAGACTGTGATCTATCACGACACGAAGCAGGGTCACGGGCCGCAGTCAAGATCAATATCGTACAGCTCCATATCGCAGAACGTGGACGATCTGCGTCTGGCAGGCGGAGCAGGAGGCGGCTGGCATCAGTCGGCCGGCGGCATCTTGGCCGAGGCGCAGCGCAACGTGAGCGACAGCCTGAAGCCGATGCCTCGCATTGCCTCGGAGCCATCGAAGTTCTATTCCCTGCCGTCGAAAATGTACAGTGTACCGGCCAAGTTCTACTCGGAGCCGGCGAAGGTATACTCCGAGCCGGCAAAGATGTATGGTCAGCCCGAGAAGGTGTACTCGGAGCCAGCCAAAGTCTACGGGCAACCCTCGAAGTTCTACTCGGAGCCGGCGAAAGTCTACTCGCAGCCTGCGAAGGTGTACGGTGAGCCCGCCAAGACCTACTGGCCGCAAACTGTGACAACCAGCACGACCAGTTCGCCCACGACAACAGCAACAGCTACAGCAGCAGCGACAGGAACAGCAGCAGCAGCAGCAACATCGGCCACTGCAACGGCAACGACTGCGCCAGCGGTAACTGTGCCACCAGCGGGCGCTGCCCCAACCACCTTTGTGCCCTCGCGTCGGCCGGCAATTGTGTCGCGGATTGCATTTGGCGAGGCACAGACCACGACAACGACGACGACGACGGCCAGGTCCATTGAGTCGCAGCTGCCGGCAACGAGCAGCAGCAGTGCCAGACCGAGCACTTGGCAGCAGCATCACCATCATCACTATCACAGTGCTCATAATCAGCATCTGCACCAACAGCAACAGCAACAACAACAACAGTTCCAGCAGCAGCAGAGCTCTGGCAACTCTCAGCAGCGTCGTGTACTCTTCAATTTGGATAAATTGCCTTATGATTTATTGAATGCGCCACAGCCGCAGCCAGCGAGGCATCTATTGGAGCCAATTTTATCAAAGAGTCCAATTGCAAGTGACTACCAGCAGCAGCAGCAGCAGCAACAACAACATTATCGTCCATGTTGGGAGCAGCAGCAGCAGCAGCAACAACAGCAACGTCAGCATTCATCACTGTCGCTTCAACATTCTAATCAAAATGCCAAAGGATTGCCCAATAGAGGTGAGTCTCTGGCCACGTAAATTACACTGTTCTGCAAGGTAGCGTTGCAAACTGCTCTTTAAACAGGCGTAGCTGGGCAGCGTTACATTATGGCTTGAAATATGAACCCATAATTAGTCGGGACTTTGTAGCACAGTGTACTTGTGTATCTTCCCCACAACGCACGTTTGTATTAACTAATCTTGAACTTATCATTCTCTCTTGTTCCCCTATCCCTCTCTTTCCATCTCCCTCTCTCTCTCTGTCTTCAGATCTAGTCAAGTGTGTTGCCAAATTCGCACACCACCAACAGGCAGCGCCTGCAACGGGCTCCGGCATCGGCAGCGCCTACTCATACAGCTCCAGCTCCAGCAGCAGCTCCTCATCGTCATCCTCTGGCACTGGCTCGGGCGCTGGCGAAGCGCTCATGTTGCCACACTTTACAACCGAACGCGCCGAGCTGTACACACCGACCCCAGAGCAAAATTACGAAATTGAGGAGTCCGTAAGTGTTATGACAAACGGACGAGCCCATGGACTGCTGGGTGGCGGCAGCAACAGTAGAGGCAGCGGCGGCCTAGCCGGCTCATCACTAGCCTCAGCCACAACACCAGCCAGTTTAGTACCAACAACAACAATAAGCATTGCAACAACAACGCCACGCGCTTACAACCGCGGCATAGACCGGGGACGTGGCTCGGTTGTGTACAACGCCAACGCAAATGCCAACGACTACGATGGAGATGCAGATGGAAGAGATGGCGGGCGGGGTGATGAGGGCGATGGCGATGGCGAAGGCGAAGGGGAGCGGGAGCGGGAGCGTGAGGATGCTTCTGCCGAAGGTGGGGGGCGTACAGATGAGTCAGATGAAGATAAGGTCGCCTATGTTGTCGAGGGACGCAACTATCGCAAGTATCGCGTGGAGGAGAAAACCGACGACGGCTTCATCGTCGGCGAATATGGCGTCGTCGACCACAACGATGGCAACCTGAGCGGCGTGCGTTACACTGCCGACTCGACCATTGATCGCAGTTTGATACAAAAGGGGCTGTTGACATTTTTGAAGCTCAAATAGTCGCCGCAGTTGCAGTCGCAGTCGCAGTCGAAGTTGGAGTTGCAGTTGCCGTGGCAGCAACATGAACGTGGTCGTGTCCCCAGCTGCCCCAACTGGCCCAGCTGGCACAGCTGCCACAGTGGCATTCATTTCATACACATGTGATCCAAGTCGTATTGTAGTTAGCGTAGCTTAAATTAATGTAAAGTAGCCTTCATTTGCGGGCTCCCCAAGTGACTAGCCTACCCTGGCTGGCTGATTGCCGAGGCGAAAAATGTCGGAGTTGAAACGACGAAGAGTGAAAGGGACAGTCGGAGCACAGTTTGTAAGTCTATCTAAAGCTTTAATGTGCTTTCGCGATAGAATGTGCTTTGAGTTGCCTCCCTTTCAATCTTGCACATTGCCAGTCTTCAGCATCCTTTGCAAGGGGAACCTCAACTCGCTTAGGTTAATTTCTCTACACATGATCGCAACCCTACCTGTCCTACTTAATCCTACTTTCCCATTAGCAACTCTTTTATGTGTGAGTGTCAGTGTGATCTGTGTGTGTATGTGTGTGTGTTTGTCTTATAAGATTTGTTTAGTATTAATTAATGATATAATTAATTTATTGTAGTTGTTGGTATTGTAATTTAATGTATGTAACTCGGCACGTAATTTAAGTCATTAGTTAGTACACTACACAACACGAAATTCGCATTAGCAACTTGCCATATTTTACTGATAACTATCCGACCAAGCTGGTCCCGCAGCACGTACGCACCTAAACTATCCTAATTATCCTAATTAACTAAGTAAGTCAAAATGCAATGTGAATCGAAGTGAATCAATAAAGAAGCCACAAATTGAAACTGCCCACCGCGTGTCTTCCTTTTAGTGACTTGCCGTACAACAAACACACTCTCCGAGGGGACGATAAGGGCTCGCTGCGAGACATAAAGCCGAACAGGTCTCGCGAAAAGTAAATCGCCATTTAAAATTGATTAAACACATGAGGATCATGGCTATCGGCAACTGGCAACCGGCGACTGGCGACTGCCAGACCCACGACCGACGCCCGACAATATCATTAAACTTTAATTGATATGAACAAGTGACAAAGGACTGACGATCCAGTTGCAGCATAAGCTACAGCTCCAGTTCCAGCTACGACAATAACAATATCAGCAACGGGGGCAGCGCTATCAGTTTCGACAGCGAAATGCGGAAATGACAAAGGCAGAGCAAAGCAGAACAAAGTCAGGAGGGGAAGGGGACAGAGACTGGCGCTGGAGGTTTATAGATGCATTTGGTCAATTAAGAGCCAGTCGAACAGTGCTCGTTAACTGATCTCGCACAATACAAAAAGCCGCAGAGAGTTAGTGCATCACGACAGGCCCATAAATGCAGACAGACCTGATCCACGCAAAGCAGGAGCAGGATGGAACTGTAAAATAAAGCCGAAGGTCGCTGGACGACCTTGCTTGCGGTCGCCAGACGTGTTTGGGGTCTGCGTGTCGTCATTAGGTTTTTATTGCCGGTGAGGGATCGGAGCTGGCGACTGCTGGACCGGGAATGGCGAACCGCAAATGCTGCAAAGCGGCAGAAAATATTCCACTGATTGCATGCGCCAAGGGGGCAGGCCAGCTAGGCCGGCGAGGAAGCTATTTATAAATGTAGGGCCGAAGACAATCAGCAGCAGCTTTGGTATGTCATCTTATCGCTGAGCAGCAATCAGCAGGCAGCATGCCTGGACCTGGCTACAGCATCGAAGACGCAATCTGTGTGAAATACTATGCATGCTGTGCCCATAAACTTGGCGAAAAGAGAATGTTCCGCGCAGATTTAATGCGAAGTGCCTGCAACAGGGGAGGAGTAGGCAAATGGACTGGGATGGAGATGGGGCTGAAACTGAGTAAACGTTAAGATGATGATGCGACTGCGGCTGCATGCCGTGCCCTCTGCGGTCAGCTGCCTGATGGACAGATAAAGGAACTGGTTATAGTTATACCGTTGCAGTCGTCTTCCAAGTGAGGCAATTACCGCTTCTCCCCGTCTCTCCCTCCCTCTCCCTGCCAGCTGCAGAGTAAACATTCTGCTGCTAATTTACAGTACAGGCAGAACGCACTATCCGAAAGTGTCTGTGGAATGATGAACGCTTGGCGAGCACGTTCGCCTCGGGTCATGCAGGGCGCAGGCAACGAGAGAAGGGACGGGGAGTGGGGATGCGAAGGCGAATCTCTGCTGGCGATCTGTGTTTGGGGGCGTGCGGCAGTGCGTGTCGACAATAAATTTGATAACTACACGATTCTCTTGACTCAGGTCTACTCTACTCAACTCGACTCGGACTCGGACTCGCTCTGCATGTGCTGCCTGACAGGTTGAACGACGCTGGCAGCACGCCCTCACGTCCTTTTAGTTGCTTTTTAATATGGTGGGCGTGCTGCCTGGATTGCCACTCTGACAGCTCTGTAAACGGCATTGGCTCTATTAAACTGGCCCACAGCCTCGACTGCAACTTCAGCTCTGGCTTCGGACTTAACTGCAGCTGCAACACCAACTTAAAGTCACCTCCACCTGCAGGTTCACCCGCTTCCTTTTGCCTTAAGCTGTTGACGTAGCTGCATTTGTTATTTTCGCTTATCCTCGATTTCAGTGAGCGATCCCCAGCGAATGTCCTGTATGCGCACAGGTTTTATACCCGCAAACATAGTTGCATTTTGTTGCTGTTGTTGTAATTGTCTTTTAATGAAGTTGCCCAGTCTACGTTATTTATGAACACTTTTATTCAATATTCCGGTCATCCTTCTGATCGATCGTGCTCAGGAAATTTATGACATGACATTATAATTGACCGATTTGTCATTATAATCAGTGAACATGCTGTGCACAGTGCTCCTGCCAATGGATCGGTGTATAGGCAAATCATGTGGATGCGATCTCCAAGGGTTCCGCAGTTAATTTATGCACATTCCATGAGCTATTTATAGATTGCCCCATGGAAATAATGCGAAAATCCTTCTGCAGTGGCCCATCTTCTCGGATACACACATTGTAATATGTTTAATTTAATTTATATGTATGTAGTCAAGATTGATACTGGCATCATCAACACAGAAAACTTGTTAATATTCATACATTACATAAATATTCTACTAATTGAATATATTTTATTCATTTAATTTTTTATTAAAGTTATTAAAAATCAGCTTTGAAGCACTTGCAACACTGTTGTCAATTCATCTTTTTACCCGTTTGATTTAAATTTTCAGCTAAATTAGACGGGATGCGGCTTCCTTTAATTTTGCTAATAGTTCAATAGATTACAAGTTCGCCCTGGTAATGCCTCGAAGGTTTGGCCGGCTTTTTTTTCAATTCCTCTTACTTTTTCTTAAAAAAAAAGACGTTCGAAGAACGCCCTTTGGTGTACACTCTACAGAATTTATCATGTGCGCCCGAGAGTATGCACCACTTTTTATTCCTGCTTGCAGTTGCTCTAAAACTGTTTTTAAAATGCGACACCGAAAAAAAAATAAAGCTGACGACCGCAAACATTGGATATAGCCAGGCCAGTTTTGCCAACTTTTAAATCACGGTTCAGAAAAAGCTAGAAACCGCTTTTTTTTTTTTTTTTTTTTTGAATTTTTATTGAAATGTTGAATCCCTACATGCAGTAATAGTAACATAACAGCGCAATTAAGCAAATAAATATAAGAACCAAACCTCTCACTTATCGTGAGAGGACTTACGGCTAGAAACCGCTAAAAACAATTTAATATAGCTAAAAAAATAGCTAACCACTTTTATGGAAGTTTTTTTTAGTTTTAAATTACTCCAAAAATATAGTGGTTTCATCTATATCTGCATAGTTTGCGTCTTCATTTGTTTAGCTTTGGTTAGTTGTGTCAGCATTTATTTTCTCTGCGCAAACCATATCTGTAAAAATTACAAAATTATAGTATATAATTATCAATTTATAAATAAAGTTTACAGCATACAAATTACCTTATGTGCAATAATGAGTTTAAGGTACCAATATGAATTCTGTTCCTCAGTTTTGTTTTAACCATATTCATTTGGCTGAATACACGCCCAACCTCTGCATTGGACCATGGCAATGTCCATAGTTTTATCACAAAATATGCCAATTGCAGAAATCTGTAATTGCCTGCTGCATTCTTGTAATTTAAAACTTCAGCCCAAAAGCTGACGTTATCTTCATTATTTAACCAATTTATTAAATGAATATTATTATATTGAGTTAAAATTTCATCAATTTCCAACGGGAATATTTTAAAGGGCTCAAGAATTTGAACAATTGGCGACTTCTTGGTACACGATACTTTCTCTACTGAAAAAGTATCGATTTGCTGAAGTATTTCAAAATTGTTGGGCAATCTGAAAATAATTTACCAAATTAATATACAGGAAATCTTTTGCATACAAATTATTTACCTGTGCTTAAGTTCTTTGATTAATGAAATAATAAAATTCGTACATTTGAAACGAATTTCTGTCTCCATATTGCATGGAATTCTTTCCTTCAACTCTTGAAGTTCGGTTTCGAACGCATATTCCAAGTATAAGTCTCTTTTGCTGATATGTTCAAAGTCATCTTTTAAAATGTCGATATCTACCGTAGGTAGAATAATTTTTGTTTTGAGGGAATTAATTGCAATTTGCATTTTTTTGGATGAAATATTTTGTTAATATTTTGCATCTCAGTTAAAACTGGATGCAAAAACAAAATAAAGGTGGTTAACCTCATCACTAAACAATTAATACAATGTTTGAGCATTGAAACATTTTTCTTCCTGCTGCCAGATGTTTAAAAAAATCTAACAAAAAAAAGCAATTTTGATTTATAAAATAGCCAGAATTCCCGCTAGCCGTTATATTGCAATTTTTACCGCAGTTCGCAATTGAAAAACGCCAGAGATGACGGGAAAATAGCAAATTTGGCAACACTGAGCCAGGCCCGTAGCGACGCAAGGGCTACCAGCTGCCTGGGGGCTTTCTTTTATGATTCTTTTCTTAACAAACATTTAATGATACACTGCTTTCCCAAGTTTGTAAAAACTAAATAAGAAAAAAATTAATTTTTAGGATTTAAATTATATCTGAAGATATGTGTTTTAAGAACAAAAACATTTAGTTGTGTGTCCTTTGTTGGCGATTACAGCTAAACATTTTCTAGGCATGAAGTCGACCAAGTCTTCGCACCGTTATTTATGAATATTGTCCCACAAGTATTTCAAAACAGCTCAAAAATCGTTTTAATTCTTGTGTTTTGCTTCAGCACAAACATTTTTAAATCTAGTAAATAAGTGGCCATTCTATAAGGCCGATTAAATTAACTTCAAACCTTTTGTGAGATTTCTTGCAGGAATGTTAAGGATAATTATCCTGCTGGAATACCCAAATCAAGGACATTTTATATTCGGCATATGACAACATGAAATTTTTCAATATACCCGTGCAAACATGTTGATCCATGATTGTTTCATTCCAATGTATCATACCTACTCTATGCTATAAGTAGGCATAAAGGCTCCTTTTTGCTTTGCCGAATCAAGCGCTTAATCTTTAAGTTGATCTTGCTACCACATACTTCGTCCTCTTCAACAATTAACATTGCATTGCGGATCAATTTATTTGAACATCCGATGATGCGACCAATTTCAGCATAAGTTTTTCCTTCTGAGATCAAGTTTTTGATTACATTGCTTTTTTCGTCGGAACAATGCTTTCTGCAATCCAAAACGAGAAATTTTTTGCTTCTTTTTTGAAAAAATCGATCTTTAACTAAATGATATGTATACAAATTTTTATTCTGCTATTTCAATAAGATTTTTAATCACAAAAAATACTTTGTCCAAGTAACAATTGAAATGTTGCTTTATATTGTCATATTTCGATTAGACAGACTCTCAACATGATCAATTTCACAAATTAAAAAAAAATAATCAAATTATATGCCCTTTATAAAACATGTTTCCAAAAAAAGTGCTGGAATAAAGCTTAAAGATGCTGCTAGGGTGAATATAAACATGACTTAAAAGCAAGAAAACTTAACGTACAAAGTTATTCAACATAATTTTGTTTTCAATTCCAGTAAAAAATAATTCATTTTGTCAATAGAGATTGAAAGGACGTGTGGATAGATATAAATTTTCAAAAAATATCAATTTGAAAAAAATGTTAAATTTTTTTCGAGGACACATAAAGTTTTTTTTATATCTTTATAATCTTAACTCTGTAATAAACTTTTATTTTAAAATTTGTATCAACAAATTCATGTATAGTTATTTTAATTATTTTTTAATTGCTTCAAATAATAGTTAGTGTTATTAATTTGTTTAATAACCAGAAAGAAAGAAGAAAACCTTGCATGTTCTTATATGCTCCGATCATTCTAATAATGGTTATATATAAATAATAATGCAGAATTTAGTGATATTGTGTATATTCAATGTTATGTCTCGCTTTGGTTGGCACTGATAAGTTCAGTTATTTCTAAAATCAGAACAGGTCTTCATACAAAAATCTGCATAAATTTCAAATGCATATTATATATATAGAAAAAGTCAGATGTAGTAAATTTTTATGTGTGCCAAGTTTCATTAAATTAGCTCTAAAACTGAGAGACTAGTCAGCGTTGCTAAGGACTGACACATGGACACACGGACAGACGGGTAGTGCTAGTTCCACTCCTATGTTCATCCTGATACAGAATATGTCTTAGCTTAAAATCAATTATTAAAACTTATTTAATATAGCTTAGGAAATATTTATTAGTATTGATGCTTCGCGGCTGATAAAGATTAAATCGTAGGCTGCATTGGACAAGACTTCCTCTCCCGGTTCCAAGATCGGATAAACAAATATCATTTCCTTTAAATTCTTTTTTGCAATTGTTTAAACCATTATTTTTAATTATTTTAAAAACCTATTTTAAAAATTTAATTTTAATATTGCATTGACTTATAGTGTGTACTATTCTTATTTTTGTTGTATAATTAATTATAATGTCTTATTTATACGATAATTATTTATTATTTACGCATAATTGGAGAAATAGAAAAAGTCAGTGTAATTAATTGAAAGCAAGAATATTTTTAAAATCATTTACATTTATTTTGAGATCTTCATGAATGAAATTGAAGTAAACTGAAAATTTGACTAAGGATTAGTGTCCGGCCAAGGTTTGTTTTCACTATCAATACTTTTTACTTGGGTTATTTTCATAAGAAATTGGCAGACTTCGTGTCACCAAGATTGTCCTAAGCGCATTATACGCTCTCGAAAACCCATTCTATTTCCGACTCAGAGTTTCTTTTTCTACAATACTTAGAAACCCCTACACAAATTAAGAAAAGTCATGAATCAAGTAAAAAGTTAATTCAAGAAAAAAATAAAACACCTTAAGTTGAGCACGGGACAGAAAAAATGCAAATCATTGCATGTTCAGCCTCCTCGTATTCCTCATCCGGCTGTTGCTGCTGCTCACTTGGTGCAACTGCACGCCGTGCATTGCAGACAAGCAGGATCGAGTGAGGGCTCTCTTTGATGTATATGGAGCAGAACTCATTGTGCGCAGAGCAATTAGCAGGAAACATATTTAAGACTCAACACTTTACTAATCTGCAAGTGTCAAGCGGTCGAAGCCGTCGTTGCTTGAGCCCTGTGCTGCTGCTGCGGCTGCTGCTGATGAGCAATCACACAATCATAATGGTGGCAAAGGAGTTGACGACCGACAGGCTGGCCGACTGTCTGACTGTCTGTCGAGAAGGGTTGAAGTGTGCGTTCCGAGTAAGGAGAGCAGCACCAGCATAGCGCACACGGCGGAATCACAATTCACTCGAACTGCAAGGGGTTGTTGCGGCAGACTGACTCAGACAATAATATGACGAAAGGGACGGTGACGGGGCGTGGAGGGAGACTGGGATCTGGTCGACTGTTGACAACAGGTCTCAGTATGCCTTTTGTGTGCTACCTTTTCACATAATGAAATATAAGTACCATAAGATTCTCCTACTACAACGTTTGATATCAAAGGACATTCGATCGGGCATGCAACATGCGCGCATTGCTGCGTCTTCGCCATTGTCTACACTTTGTTGTTGTCATTTTGTTAAGCGTTTTTCGTATTTATTGCAGAAGATTACATGTTGATCTCGCATATCTTTCATCTTGACGTAGATCAAGCTGGCTGGCTGCGTGCGTGCTTCCCACGTCGCTGTCATTCGATACGCACCGAGTCCGAAATCAAAATGCCGTCAGTCACCTGATGGGCGATTGTTAAGAGCGAACGTAAGTCATGGGAGCGCATTAATTAATTGCTACCATGAGCTTTGATTTCTATAGACAATTGACATTAATTCACAACATACTGACGAGTCGTCAGTTCACTCCCGATCTTGATAGCGTCTCCGTGCCCGTCGCACGTTGACAAGTTCTGCGCTTCTCTGGTAGTCCGCTTTTTAGACTAACTGAAATGTTGTCTATTGTGCCCACGCATGATGCAAAAAACTGATAAGACATGCCCAGAACTGCTCCTTTATTCAATCCCAACGATTATCGATCAGGCAGTTAGTGTTTTTGATGAGGGTTCACCCCGTTCGTCTCATATTTTAAACAAAAAACATATTGCGCATCCAGTCCCCGCAATCGAAACTAGATTGATCGCATAGCTCCTTCAGTCTCTCCACTTGTTTAATTCACAAAAAATAGGTCGAGCAAAAACCCTTTCTGCCCGTAGAACATTCTTCGTAATCTTTGCTTGAAAAGAACATTTCGTGGAAGTTAATTCTTGTTGTATTTTTCGCTATTTATTCAAACCTAGCATATTCTTTCGTTTGATTCAATTTTTTTACAAGCTCTTTTCTTCTTACACATGGAAAATCTCCCGCATGATTGCTTGGATCGGTCGATTCACTTGTCTAGCGCCCACATTTGTTCCATTCGGATGGAGTTACCCAATTGTTCTGTGAAGTTAGCTGTTAGCGCATCAGGTGCCGTCACATTGTGATTGGTAATGTGCCTTAAATTGCTCTGCTCTGTATTCAATTTCAATCAGCCATGTATCCTTGAGGGTGGACTCACCTTGGCGCTTGCCTTCCCACGGTAATGAATGTTTTGGCGATGGGCATCGAAAGAAAGGTTGGTAAAGGTTATTGATCTTTGTTACAGCGATCGTTGAACTCATAACAGACATTTTTGGCAAATCAAAGTCTATAAAAAAAAAAATAATTAACCTTTTAATAGAAGTAAATGAAAGTGGACTAAGTAAAAATTTGTTTATTTATTTAGTGTCTTGAGTTACAAAAGTAAATAAATAAATTTAAATTTATGAGGTTACAAATAATAGACAGTTTATAAGTCTAAAAGTGAAAACAGAAATACTTAATTAGTTTGTTTTTATCTTTGATAGTGAAAAATAACAAAAAATAGTCGATTCAATATTTTAAGTTAAAGATTTTTGAAAACAAAGAAAATTCCAGTCAGATCAGATCACGATTAATGCACGATTCGGGGTTGGCAAAGGAAGGCGCATGTAAATAGTAACGAAGTCTAAGGGAAAACTAAATATTGTAGTGCGAACACAATGTCCTCAGGTACATTTTCTTTCTTTTTTTAAGAATTCACTTGGTTAATCGTTTAATTCTCACTTCTTCGTTCTATTGTATATGTATGTACGTACATAGATATAATGTCATTCTCCAGAAATATTGCCAAACAGAAGTGTCTTTTTGGGCAAATCATATTTCGCATTTGGCATCTGAATATCAAAGTAGGTGACCGACTTCCTTCTTAGACTATCCGGGGTAACCATGTTAATCTAATCAAAGCAAGTTACCGCTGCTAATGCAACTATCTACCGATCTAGGGATTGCAGAAGCCGAAAGCAAAAACCAAGTGCAAGCTGCTCTTTGTGACAGTTTTAGCTGGAATGCTGGCCCCTTGTTATATGGATAGATGTCTTGCGATAGTTGGACAAGTGAAAAGACAAACACATTTTGGATGTTTTCAGGAAATGTGTAAAATTCGACTATCGTGAAATCGGAAACTCCTTCGTAACAAGGCGCAGGCGTGAGAAATGTAACGCAACGTACTCTATCGGGGCAAATCAAATAATCTGCGCATGACATAATCTACGTGCTCAGTACATGCAAACGACTTAGGCGAGAAACAAAAAGGGAAACTCGAGGCAGAGGACAGCAACAGGACATCCTTCTTACGACCAAGAAAACATGAGCGCAACAGAACTGAGGAAAGGCAACGGGAATGTCAACGGTAGAAAAGAAAAATGAAAAAAAAAAACGGAACAGAAAATACAACTCGATTCTAGAAAAGGCAAACAAAAAGTCCTTAAGTTATGTTGTTCGTGATTTTAGCTTGGGCATACGTAATGAAAACAAAGAACCGACCAGAGAACGCGAAACTCTCGAGAGGACGCAGCACAAAAGAGCTCCGTGGCACTTATGCAAACCTTCTCTGCACCAGGACAGAAGAACACAACAATCAATTGAAATGGAAGCAGCGACTTCATCACTTGTTTCCTCTGCGCGCGCTCCTGTTGCATAAATTAAGGTCCCTGAAAGAGGAGATGCTCAGATATCAGGTTAACATCCAGAGCGATGCCACTGCGAATACCGACCGAGACGAGGATGAGCGCTCATTTGATCTTGGAGGTGTGTCTCATTGTTCGTCCTCGCTTCCGCGGCAGCCATACGAAACTTATCTCAGCGGATGCCTACACTGCTCATCTATCGTTATTTTGCACGTGCAGTGCTGGGAACCGAGACCCAGGTCTTTGAGAGAGAGGGATCCGAGTGAGCCCGACAAAAGTTGCTCAACTTTCTGCCGTCTTCCCGCTCCTACTTTACGCAATTTACCATTTGGGTCGTCAGCTCGACTCGGCGACATTCGAGCACTTTAATTTCATGTTTTCCTCAATTGTTCACATTATTTCCCAAGATCAGATTGCTTATCTTATCCCCTGCTCCCTACACACACGCCTCCTCGTTCGCTCTGATTCAATTTGTAAGCCGTGTAATTATTGCGCTTTTTCTTAGCGGTTGTTGTTGTACCTTTCTGTCTTTTGGACTCTAATAGTTTACTTCCTGGGTACCATCCACACTCGTATATTATTTGCCCATTTTGACGTGATTTCTGAGTCGTTTCCTGTTGAGATCCCTCGATCCTTTTGTCCTCTTCCCCCTTGGAGACTTGTCTGTTGGTACTTTTGGCTTGACATGCTTTTTGCTTTCCTGAACTTTACTGCTGCTCACCTAGCAGCATTCGGATACAGCGGAAGTTCCCCGAAAGGGTTGTTCATTTCCGCGCTACTGTTGAAGATTTTTTTTAAAGAAATTTGCATAATTCAAGCGCCAAATCTCACAAAATAATATGACAATTTGTATTTGCGCGCCAAAAAAGGGGAGTATAATGAATAAATGTTTTGAATTACTTTTGGAAAAGACACAGTTTCAATTAAATGTTATTTTGATTTCGATAATACATTGATTTGCGTTTTATTTTAAATTGCCTTGAAATGGTGCGGCTTTTTTTATGGAATTTAAGAGTATCAACAGTAAATCAGTTGCTCTTCGCTGATAAAAATATTTATTTATTTCACACAAATAATAGACACCGTTTTATAGCCTTGCAGAGGAATTGGCAACGCACCTTAGGAGACATCTCCGACCCCTTAAAGTATATACGAGTATATTCTAAATCAGCATCAACAGAAGAATCGAACTATCCCTGTCCGTGTGTCCGTCTGTTGCAACGCAAACTAGTCTCTCAGTTTTGGAACTATCCTAATGAAACTTGGCATAGATACTTTTTATTGCTACACAATGTAAATATGTAAATATGAACAAGCCAGATCAGACCGATTATCGTATAGCTGCCATACAACCTATCGACCGATTTTTGTTATTTGTTAAGATGTTGTAACGAAATTTAATACATTTCACATTTTTTATATATATAAAATGCATAAAAATCTAACAACTATAACATAAAGCTGCCATACGAACAATCGGACCGAAATAACTGTACTTATCAGTGCCCATCAAAGTAAGACATAACAGTGTATATACCTACACAATACCATTAAATTGTGCACAATTATATACATATAACTAGTATTGGAAAGATCGGAGCATATAAGAACCTGCAAGGGAATAGAACTTTACGCATGCCGAAGGTAGCCATTCTTTCTATTTTTTGTTGTTTTTAATGCTATTCAAAGAATGATTTCGTACCACTTTTTGGGAATGTAACCAAAACTTCTTATCGTAAAACCATCACGTCGTGAAACACGTGTATCTAGTACGTGGTATTTGAGTTGAAATACGTATAATGGTTGGTGCCGAGAGCTATAAAAAATACAAAACGTTCACCTAATGACATTTCGGGACTTTCCCATCAAAAGTCTGGCGCGATTCATAATGAGGGACCAGCCGCCGAGCAGAAAACGCGCTCAATGAACAGTGGCAACTTTTGGGCAATAAATACGAACAACAAACTGCAATATTTACAGTTTTTAAAACATAAACTTTCCACTTCGTGCGATGCAAATGATGAAAATTTCCCAAATATTTAACCCTTTCGCTACTCTTTCGGCCGAAGTGTCATTAGGATGGTGGCGTCGTCAGACGCCTGAAAACAATGCTATATTGCCCTAACCCTTTAGCTGGCCACTACAATCGGACTGTTTATTTCGGATATGGTGATTCATAAAAACGGAGAAAAACTTCCAGCGACGACCATAAAAATCGGCTGTGGAAAACTGCTGTCTGCTACCTGACGGCCATTCTTTGCATTCTTCGAAGACAAAAAGGTGCTAAATACCGTTTTTCAACATCATCATTAGCCGAAGTGACCGACCCGAGCGACCGCCAGCTCGGCTACTATGCACCTACCTAGTGTATAGTTGCTGTAGTGACACCTCAACTCTCAACCCTTTCGCTTTCGAAGGGCGGCCTGCAATGGCTGCAGCCTCGAGAAGCATTACTAAAAAAGTCATATGCAAAGTATTTCGCGGAATTAGATTTTAATTTCGCTTTTTATGCCTGACCTTGAATGAATCTGCCAAATGCATCTGCTCGCTTGCGCTACCTGTGCCGCTACCTGCTGGCACCTTTACTTCTATGCGCGACTGCTGTTTGAAATCTTGTGGTGGATTTAGCACTAATCCGGGGGATTAGCGGGATTAGCAGAGAACCGGCGTTATGGCTTTCATTAAGTAATGGGGCTGGGATTAACTTGAATGAAACTCTATCGAAGAGTTTCCCCGGCAATGTCCCCTTGAAATATCTGCGTACTGGAATAATTGATAGTAACTGAGGAGTAAACTGATGTGAGAAAGTTTTCAATAGTCGGCAGCTGCAGGACCAAAGTTTGCGCAGCATCGACTATAAGTGACCCAAGACTAAATGAATATTCATGAGTTCCCACGACAAACCCTTGATCATTGCATTTCAACTGACCAACGAGCAAGGGCAACAGAGTAGTGCTCTTTCAAAAATGATATGTCATCGTCATCTGGTTTACTAGAGCATCGTAATCAACAAGGTCCGCTGGCTAATGATCGATCCAAGCAGACATAACATCACACGCAAACGCATTCCCATGCTGGACACCTGAAAAGTCGGTGACGTTGCGGGTGGTGGGTGGATGCACCCACTATACGAGAGCGCTGCAAACAACCCTCAGCATCATCACCGCATCGCCACATCGCACGAATGCCGGCGTCGCAACGTCGAGGGGTTGCTATTCTAATTAGACCCTTAGAGCCATCTCCCGCTGTTGTAGTTATCATGGCAAGCACTTTATTGATCAAGTTACGCATCCCGTAATATGAATCGATATATAATTGCTCTTTTTAAGTGTCTGTCATATATCAACGCGTATGCGTTCGAATTTGCATTTCGAGCTCACGTACTCGTTCACTTTCCCACGTCGTCATCGTATTCTGGTCATCGTCATCGTCGCCGTCCTCGCTGTCTACGTCGCTGCTGTCGCGGTAGCGGATTGCCGGACAACCCTCTGTAAAAGGATCTGCAATCCGCGAGCCTAGGCGTTAGGCCTTAATCGCACCAGACTTGCGGGATCTTGCTTAACATTATTAAGTACTCGCTCAATATTTTTCGTTTGAATTCTATTAATCTTGCCGGGTGCTGTGCATTACGTTGATCCCTTTTGTTGAGTATTGCCTCTGCGAAAAGCTTGCTTTAAATTTATATGCCCTTGGCTGATCTTCATTTTGGGCTGCTCGCCCGCCTGCTCTCCCTAATCTGCTTGAGCAGCACGCACAGGCCCTTTTCCTGCCCCTCAGCCCTTCTGCCTGCCTGCTTCGTTTGGATTAGCGTGGGGCGATTAACGCGATGCCACTTGAATTTAATTTGAGCCGCGTCTTGGCCAAGGCAAACGCTAAGCTGGCTTATTTTGGGCAAAACAGGTCATTCCTGGGAGAAAGAGAAAGAAAGATAAAGAGAGCTCGTGAGTGAGAGTAAGGGATTGGCAATGGGCTGCGTATGGATTGTGTACTTCGACATTACGATAATATGATGAGAATAGTTCAGATTTATAACAAAAATTCGAATATTACTATATTACTAAGAAACATTTATGCTAAATAACACAAGATAAGTTATAAACATTACAGTTTATCTTTTTGTTATTTATTTATTTTAATTTATTTATTTACTATTTAAGTCAAATAATGTAAAATTAAAAAATTGTAAAATTAATTTTCCAACAATCTACATTGAAGTTAAACTAATTAGGTGTATATTTTTGTGGTATAAATTTAAATTTAAGATTGGAAAAACAAGAATTGGCCGATCGGTTTATCCATTTTATCTTCAAGACAAATAAGGCACTTCGGTCTCGGTATATATACGAGCCACTGATCTCTTCAAATCTATATATTTTTATTAAACAATTAATAAACCATGCAAAATTAAATAAACACGAGGGGTGTATTAATTCTATTTGCTTGTTAACATATAGCACCGGTATTTGTCATCTTATTTTACTAAACACAAATCGAAGTAACAATCGAAAAGAGTACAATGTGCAAATTAATGAGTTCAGAAAAGAAATGATTAATTCAAATGGAATTGGCTGTGGGATATCTTTTAAAAGTTGAGCTTATGTTCTCACATTGGTATACAATATGTTCATAGTGTACCTCTAAGTCCTTTGATCGATCTTGAAATGGACGGATAACGAGAGTAGTAAAAAAAAGTAAAAAGTACTGACGAGGGAAAGATATTATATCATATCATATATTTCTAATTTTTCAAAAGTGATAAAAGATAGCAGATAGTAATAAAGATAGATAGATAGTAGTAAAGAATTTCATAATATTATGTAAAAAAAATTAAAAAAAAAAACCGCGAGTCGATATTAAATATTTCAAACCAAGTGATGATCTCACATATGAACTTTATAATGTAAAATATCATACTTAGTAGAAGAGTGTAAAAAGAGAGCTAGTGAGCACTAGAACTATATTTGATATTTCCTTAAATAAAAGTAGAGTCCGCTTATAAGAAATTAATATTGAATAACATAAGCAGAAGTGAAATAATAGAAACTAAAATTATTGTATATTTTAAAAGCAACATATGAGGTGAAAATAGGGAGAGTGAGAAACTGAAGTTCAACAATATTTAATATTTTTCATGTTGTTCTTCCTTATATTGATAACATTAAGAAAAATCATTAAGATTGAACCACAATTGTATTTGATACAATATTATGGAGCATGAAAAAGATATTTAAAAGGAAAATTCTTTATATTTCCCAAATTAATTTTGTAGTTCCTCAATAACATAAAAGGGAAGTAAAATGAGCAGGAGACAGCAACGGAGAGACAGAGAACACCAGTGTCGTATTTGATACTTAGCGAATTAATCGTCGAGTCCATTTATAGATTAATAATACTATAAATTGTCTAATATTCAATAGATGAATGAATACAATTACAATAAAAGCGCCCTGACTGCACCAACTTAGCGGCGGCAACAGTGGCAGCAACCCTTGCACAGTGGTTCGACAGTGCTCGATAGACAAGCCAGGCTACAAAGCGACGTACCCACAGGTACTTCACGCAAATCACAAAGCGGCGGCAACAATGGCCAGCGCCATAAACGGCCATGCTGCTGCTGCGGCGTTCGTTTTCGTGCTCGCGTTAACAACTGTCGCACTGCCAGCCAGCAGAGAAAGAGAGACAAATCACAGAGAGAGCGGAGAATGAAGAGAGAGCGCTGCAGAGAGCGCAGTAGCGCAGGTAGTCGCTGCGTGCGCAGGCTTCAACGGAAAAAGACCATAAAACCCTGCGAGGCAAAAGTTGAGAATGAGCGCAAGCAGCCTTTGGGCTGCTCAATGAATTTCGCAATGGCAGCCACTGCCTGCTGCAGGATCGAAATCGCAGTCGACGCTGCGTCGTCGGCCGTTAGAGGCAGGGAGTGCGAGCGAGTGCGCGATAGCTGCTACCCTCTCTTGCACACCGTGCGACGACCAATGAACACGCACGAGTAGCTACCTGGGGGTGATCGACTGCTCCCTGAATGACGGCAGGATTTTGTGAGCGGCAGGAGTATTAAAACAGGAGCTGGGTGGTGAGCAGGCAACACAATCATCCGTGATCTCAGCGAGTCCACTTCGTTGCTCGTCGTGTAGTGCGCTCTACGAAATAAACCTAACCAAATCGAACTCAAAAGCAATCTTCGGAATTTCCGAGCCAAGTGCAAAGAACTAAGTGAGTGCTCAAGTGCAGTGCAAGATTATTCCGTCCATATTGTGCCTATAAATTAGCCAAAATTACGCCACACATCAATATGCAGTCGTCGGAAGGTTCACCAGATATGATGGATCAAAAATACAACAGCGTCCGGTTATCGCCAGCAGCATCAAGTAAGTATAGCTGAGGGCCTCCACAACTCTCAAACCAAAACAAGTTTTGGTGTTCTGTTTAAATGTATCTAAAAGAATTATAAACTAACAAATAAAACTTTTCTCTGTTCCTTCTAGGCCGCATCCTGTACCATGTACCCTGCAAGGTTTGCCGCGACCACAGCTCCGGCAAACACTACGGCATCTATGCCTGCGATGGCTGTGCGGGCTTTTTCAAGCGCAGCATTCGTCGCTCCCGCCAGTACGTCTGCAAGTCCCAGAAACAGGGACTCTGCGTGGTGGACAAGACACACCGCAACCAGTGCCGTGCCTGCCGTTTGCGCAAGTGCTTCGAGGTGGGCATGAACAAGGATGCAGTGCAACACGAACGTGGGCCACGCAACTCCACACTGCGTCGCCACATGGCCATGTACAAGGATGCCATGATGGGCGCTGCTGAGCTTCCACAGATACCACCAGAGATTCTGATGAACACAGCTGCACTGACAGGCTTCCCAGGCATGCCCATGCCCATTCCGGGTATGCAGCGTACCCATCATCATCCCGCCCTGAGCGCAGCCTTCCAACCTCCACCACCCGCTGCTGTGCTGGATCTCTCTGTGCCACGTGTGCCTCATCATTCCGTTCACCAGGGCCCCCATGGCTTCTTCTCACCCACCGCTGCCTACATGAATGCGCTGGCCACTCGTGCCCTGCCCCCGACACCGCCTCTGATGGCCGCCGAGCATATCAAGGAGACAGCCGCTGAACATCTCTTCAAGAACGTCAACTGGATCAAGAGTGTGCGTGCCTTCACCGAGTTGCCCATGCCCGACCAGCTGTTGCTCCTGGAAGAGTCATGGAAGGAATTCTTCATACTGGCCGTGGCTCAGTATCTCATGCCCATGAACTTTGCCCAACTGCTCTTCGTCTACGAGTCGGAGAACACCAATCGTGAAGTTGTGGCCATTGTTTCTCGGGAGGTACATGTCTTCCAAGATGTGCTCAACCAATTGTGCCACCTCAGCATCGACAGCACTGAGTACGAATGCCTGCGGGCCATCTCGCTGTTCCGCAGTTCGTCGTCAGCCACTAGCTCTACTGAGGATCTGGCAAATAGTTCCATTTTGACCGGCAGCGGCAGCCCCAACTCCAGTACCTCGGCTGAATCCCGTGGCCTGCTCGAGTCAAGCAAGGTGGCATCCATGCACAGCGACGCCCGCAATGCGCTGCACAATTACGTCTCACGCACGCATCCAAATCAGCCGATGCGCTTACAGACTCTGCTCGGCGTCGTCTCATTGATGCAGAAGGTGTCCAGCTTCACCATCGAGGAGCTGTTCTTCCGTAAGACCATCGGAGATATTACCATCGTGCGCCTTATTTCGGACATGTACAGTCAGCGTAAGATTTAAAATCGGATTCGTAATCGCTATCAGAAAACGATTCGTTTTGCCGTCGGCAATCGACGTCCACCTCTGAGCACTTAAAGTGCCTTCTTAGTGCTGGAAACTGTGATATCTGAAGTTTGGAGTGTCCATAGTTGGGACAGTAATTATGACAGTGACAGCAACAGTGAAAACAAAAATGATCATTAGACAATAATTAAAAGCGACTGCTGCAAAAAAAAAAACTAAAAATCTCTCGGAGTTGAGCCTTAAACTATTCATCCACAGCGTGATTCAAATTGCATTCTCAAAGTTAAAACTTTCTGTTGTAGACCTAGCTCGTTATGGTTAGTTATAAGATCATAAAATGTGTGTAATCAAATTAGCATAAGATCCTTAGACATATTCAAATATATAAACCAAAACAAAACACAAATTTTTTAAATTAACAATAAGTGGGACCTTTATGAAAAAGACGAATAAACCAACTGATGGGAACCAGTAAAAAAGCCACCTTATTCCAATGGTTATAGCTATGCCTTCAAAAGGAAGTTTATTTCACCGCCAATTCAATTCCATTTACCGAGTACGCTAACATCCATCACTTGTGGAATCTGCCAAATAACACCTTTGATTTAGATCGAGTAATAATCTGATGCTTCACATCTAAGCATTTTTTTTGCGATCCATATATTTATGGAAATCCGTAAGAATCTATATAAACTAAAGATCGCTGTCATGTAACTTTTTCGAGACAAACTTTAACCCACCTCATTGGGAGATATTGCCTTGCTCTTTTCATAAAGCAATTTTAAATGGAAACCGGATGTTAGGCGTCCAACGGACTTAAGCTTCTAATCGAATTTATTGTACCCAAAGTACCTGTTTTGGTCAGAGCATGAGCAGCCCTCACTTTTATTAATACAAGGAGCTGTCTATATGAATATAGGTGCTCCCGTCGGTATGAATTTTTAACACTTCTGCTAGTTCCCTGTTCATTTGCTTTGTATGAGAATGGCTGGTCTCGGATATAGTTTAATCTTGATGCTATTTGTCTTAATACTCGCACGAATGGTGTTCACGACAGGAGTGCACGTAATGAATAACTCACTTGGGCTACTTGTTTTGAGTGCCTTCACATCTCATGGAATATAAGTTCGCACAGAGACAGATCCAGTGCAAAGTGATCATTCTCATTCATTGGCATAGCTGCAGTCCAAATCTTGCTGACTTGATCATAGCAAATATCTGAATTGCACGACATGTTGTGTTCAGACTAACTCTAGCTTTAAACTGAGTCTCACCACACAATCAATTTAATGACATTGCCATGCACTATTTTGGTGCCATCATGTCATATTTTATAATATTTTTGAAGATAATCAGCTCTAATTTGACATACAAATGTTTGTGCATGTATGTACATAAATTTGTCAGTTCTGTCTAAGTCTAGTCTAGTATACTAGATAAGGTACAAAATCAGATTTCAAACATAATTTCAGGATCTAAAAGTACATGAGATACATCTCAATTTTCTGCCCCACGCAAACATTAATTTTGTCTGGTAGAATAGTTGAATGTAACGCATACAACTGGTAAATAATATGATAAACATAGATTGGGATAACAACGTTATCTCATTTTATTAAGGCTCAAAAATAAATAAAATCAACATTCTTTTCTTTCCTTCTTATATGATATTTAGACTATTTTTTGATAATGTATTTATTTCGACGATTAAAAATTATCAAAAACGGGTGTACTAATTATGGGAAAATGTTTGTAAGCGGTAGAGGGAGGAGTGGTAGACCCAAAAAGTATATACATATATTCTTGCTCTGGATCACTAGCAGAGCTAGTAGCTGTTCGAATAACCAGAGATATCAAATTTAACGTTTAGACTTCTGATCAAGTTTATTTCAAATAATGGGACCCACGAGTTTGGAGATTAATTTCTGATTTTTACATATAGAAAATCTTCCAAAAATTAATTCGATCGAACAATAAACACTGAAGGTATTTTAATAATAAATTTGAAATAGAATAATTTGAATTTATTAAGAAAGTCTAGCTTTTGCATGCCGAAGGTTCAATATCCTTGCAGTGCCTTATATAATTCAATCGTTCCAATACTATTTATATATAATGGTGCAGAATTTAATATTGTAGTATTGTATATATTCAATATTATGTCTCACTTTAATTGGCATTGATAGATTAACTTATTTCTTAAATCAACTCTGGTCTTCAAAAAACATTACTTTGGTCCGATTTTTCCTATGGCAGCTAAATGTTAAAAAGTCCGATGTAGTAAGTTGTGTTGCAATATTTTGAAAAACAACAAAAATTAAATTTTTCGTTCCGACTTATTTACTGCATGCAGTAATAAGAAGCATGTGTGCCAAGATTCATCAATATAGACTATGGACTACTTTGCAACGACGGAGGGATGACTCCCCAGGTAATGTTAATTAAGAATATATAATATATACTTTATAGGGTTTGAGATGTCTTCTAAGGTGCGTGGCGAATTCATAAACAAAAAAGGTGTACAAAATATACAAAAGAATCGAACATATTTCAGATTCTTCTGTTCATTAGAAAAACTTATTCATATTCCACTATTAACACCCCAAATGCTATTGGATATTATTTATCCTTTACTATGACCTTTTTGGCGATCGCAAAAAGTACGCAAAGACCAAACGCATAACTAGTCCAGTCTAATCGAAAATGTATTATGCAAATCCCGTGGCAATACACGTTGAATTTAGTGCTAGAATCAACGCAATTAGCATAGTTTTTCCACATCAGTTAAAGCGACGTTGGGATTAATTTGAAATGGCATTTTCCGCATGGGGAAATGGGTTAGCTGTAGCAATGACTCTCCCTCTGTTCATCAGGTCCTCGTTTCATTGTCTCCGAGTCCTTTGCTTCGCTGGGCGCAAAAGAAGTTAAAAAGCAAAAATTCACTTTTGATGACTTTGTCGAGCGGCATTGGATCGCTCGTCTCGTCCACGGCAGATAGAGAATAACAATTGAATCCTTTCATAGCTCAGCGACAATGGCAAATGAAACCGGGCCTGCCAAAAATGAGTATCTTTGGAAGAGGCTGAACAAACAACACGAGGAAAACAGTTGCCAATCGATCCGCAGTCTGCTGCAAATTTTACAAATTGCGTTGGCCAAAGTAAATAGAACGGTGAACGAGTGTGTGTGTGTGTGTGTGAGTGTGTGTGCATATGCCGCTGACACACATCCAGATAGAGGAACATGGTGCAAAACCTACCCTAACCCGGGGCACGAAGAGTACCCAGAGCCGAACGCTTGCGGGGATTTAGAATTAAATATGCTTCGTTGGTGCTGCCATTTCGACTTTGCCAAGGTCCACACTCGGCTCGCTGGGATCAGCTCAACTCGGCTCTGCTTGGATGCTGTAGTTGTTGTTGTTGTAGCTGGCACAAATGTTGTTGTCTCTGTCGACTGCCGCTGCTGTTGATGCTGCCTCCGCTGCGTTGTTGAGCCCTTTTAAGTCCTAATGGCCCTTTATTATCTGCCTTTAGACTTTTAATAGACTCATAGGCGACGTTGATTCTCGCTCTCAGTATGTGTATGTGTGAGTGTGTGTGTGTACCAGTGTGTCTGAGTGTTTGTATCTCCTCCCCTTCCAGTTGTGGTTGGTTGGGCCTGTGTTGCCCTAATCCTCATCATTCTGTCATCAGTGACGTTTTTCTGCACATTGATGGCTTCGCATTGTTCGCGTCTTCCTCGTGTACACGAGATTTTTTCCATTTCGACTTTTTTAACATTCGCAATTAAATTGTTTCAAATTTTGATTTCGACTGCGAAAATATGGAGCAAGCCCTAATTAAGCCAGTGTCTCTGCCAGCATTCCCTTCGTAAGCCCCCTCATAGCCTCGTCTAGGGTAGGACTAACTTATGCCGCAGACTTCAACAGAATCAACCACTTGAATCCGTTGCAAAGCCAATGCCGTGCGCTATTCGAGCGGGTGGGTTTGCCTCTTAAACCTTGCCCTAAGCCACCTGATATTCAGTATAGGTATGTAGGTCAGGCCAGGTTGTCTGCACTTCTACAGAATCTTGCGGAAAGCGGGCGGATTTCACTAACACTTTCAATTCATATATTTTCGGTGATTAAGTAATCCGCGCAGGCTGCTCAATGAAGGTTCGTCGCGGGCGATGTGCATGATTAACGCAAGATTCGCGTAAGAGATCCGCTTCTGCAGAAGCACCCGTCGACCCTCTTCTGTCGCCGTCAGGCAGGCAGGTGTGGAAATACACGAAGAACCGAAGCAGCAGGTTGCGACGCGTTGTAGCCAGCTTAATCCAGCAGCGACAAGCCGACTCCGCACGGCCTGAGCTCGTGCTCAGGCGGATTATTGCGTTGGTTAGCGTTTATCTATGCGCAATTACCTAGAGAAACAAAACTGTGAGTATGCAAATAGGGTTTAATGGACTAGATTACCCTTTTGCTAAACGCCTTAATCCTGCGCGGGCGGTCGAGCACCAGGAACAGCGGATCAGTAGAGAGAGAAAGAGAGAGAGACAGAGAAGGTAAGCGACACAGGTCCAGTTCAACTGAGAAACCACATCGTCCTTTGTTCGATGTGCATTGTTTTTAAATATAATGAGAATGTCTCTAAGCCAAAATATTAAACATCCGTTTGATCCTGCTCAGCAAGCCGCTGCAAATCCGGCTTCCGTTTGCCTCATTGTTGTACCTGAAGTCAGTCACTGTACGGAGAGACTCCTGAACAGACTGGTACCAAACGAGCCCAACCAGCAGAAGTCAAAGCGGACCTTGCGCGGCGTTGTTTTTGTAAATTGAGTAGCCCGATTTATCGGCAGATCAATTTTCTATATCTGCCGCAAAGATAACCCAACGAACAAGAGAAAGAGAGATAGAGAGTAGGGAAACATACAGATAATACTGTTCGAACTCCTTAGTATTCTAATTGTTGTGTGGCTTACGAACGGACGACTAAGCCAAGCTGCACCATTGCCTGTGCAGCTCTGCAGCTTAACTTACTTTAGTGGGCAAATGGCAGTTTTCATGCGAAAAATGTCTTTCCTTTCTGCAAAGGATCATATCGAAGGCATTGGGCGGCATTGTTGTAGCGCTTAGCTAGATAATTTGGCTTTTGGCTAGATCTAATGACGATCATTAGTAAAAAATGGGAGAAAGGTTTATTATTCATGCAGATACAGACGAGGAAAGATAAAGAGAGAGGGAGAGAAAGAGAGAATTATAGATAAGGAGTTGTGGGCGAATACTGCGTGGAAAAATTACAGACGCACCTAGAAAATTAGAAACTTTAGCGAATCAACTGTACAGATATTAATATAGGATCAAAGATGAGAAGAAAAAACTGAGAACTGAGAGAAAGAGAATGATTCATGCAGAACGCCAGAAGATAGAGAAATCAAAGGAGGAACTGAAAAGATCTTGAAATCTGTCGATCTGTCGATCGGATTCCCAAAACGACAAGGGTGATTAGTCCGTGTCACAATAAGGTGCATACAATGCTTAGTCGACGACAGTTAAGCGCAGTGAAGCGTCTGCTAATTGAAGATGCTTGCCTCGTTGTCACATTCGATCGTCCTTTTCACTCCATACTTAGAGGTACTTGATGCTCGAGTCTAAGACCATATAAATGCGAACAGACTCGGCTTTTTATTGTTACAATCTGCGAACGACACACTCACATAAAAGGTCCCGAGGGCAGCTGATGAGTGGACCTCCTGGAGGTGAGAAAAATATTGAGGGCAACCGCGGAGAGTTTGGTTTACTCGATGCTACTGAACAATAGCTACTGGAGCCGGTAGTGGCACTTGAACTGAAGCGCAACTTGCGTTAAATCTTAAGAAAGTTGCGATTGCCCGCATATCGCCTTGGACCATAGAGGGTCTGGATGATCCTTTGTCAGGGTTCACGTGAATTTTTTAATATTGACAGACTGACAACAAGTGTTATTCGATCGCCGACGACAGTTTGAAGAGAGAGCTCTGAGCTGAGGGCATCTTGAGGTTTATTACTTTCTGATGCCTAATCGAAAGCTGTGCTAAGCAGGACCACCAGGAGAGCATTGTGTGTGTTCTCTGGCTACGTTTCACTCTTCTTCTCCAGCTCCCCCTTCACCACACAAAGTATGGGAAACTTTTAGCATTTGATGCATGCATCTGGAAGTAGGAAGTGCGGCATCAAGCAGGATGCTGCCGCTATCTGTTGTCTATGCGTCTCTGTAGCTGGCTTTGCGGCCGCCTCTGGGCAAATGGTGATTACGTTGCAGCGTAATTGAATTTGTTGCCTTTTCCCTTTCATGTTGTTTTCTCCACACTCATTTAGCATAACAAAGCCGACCGCTTACTGCCCGAGGCTCTTGGCGAGTGCGCAGCGAGGTTAACAGAGGTCGGAGTCGCGTCTCCGCATCGAGAGTTCTCTGTCAAAATGGCGTCGCAGTTGAATGTTGAAATGATTGGAGTAACATCAATGCTAAGCTATTATTTAAGTCGCCGACAAGCTTCGTTTAATTAAGTTGTCACACGAAAATGAATCCCCGACGCTCTTCGCCCACGCAGGGTGCATCCTCAGCTCGGCTACTTCAGTTACTAGCAGCCCTTGTCGGTTGGAAAAGTTTGAAACTTTTCAACTTCCGGTCAATAAAGCAGGTGGCCATTAGGCGGACATCAGGTGCGTGGCGCATCCGTGAATAAAGCCATTATAAATGGGTCACAACACGCAAGCCAAAGCGCTGGGAACTTGGCCGCCGGGTTGACTGAAAACGGTATAAAGAGTAAAGCAGTCGCGTCATCGTCGCAACTTGAACCCGCCGCGTTGTGGTGGTCTCACCTTTGACCGGTAGCGTCATCAGCAACATCAATAGGGCCATATGTCAAAATAACAAGGCCCGATCCACCCCAGGCCTTAACAGTAATTTAGTCAGGCCGAGTTAGTGCAACCCTGCGCTGCATTCCAAAACAGTGCGACAACTCGCGAGTGCAGTGAAAATTTCGAACGGGAATGGGATTTAAAGAATGGAAAGGGAAATCGGAGTGGGATGGGAACTGGACCTGGCTGGGCACTTGAGAATGTAACGAATCGACTTTGACAAAGCTCGGTCCCCGCGAACAGCACACACGGCGTATGGGAAACTGTCGCCGCACAGGGCGCGGCTACACCACTTAAGCGTCGGAGTGGCCACTTATCACGCTGCGGCGGCAGCTCGAGCTCTCACCTCGCACATTAGTTTCGCATTTGCGCTCCCAGGATATGGGCGAAGCGGTCTAAAACAAAAGGGGTGGTTGGCGGTCGCAACTGTCTGGGCTATAGTGTGCTACATCGTGTATTGGTAAACCAATTTTCGAGAGCTTTTGTTTCGCTGAACGCTGCGAGTAAGCCACAAAGGATCAACAAGGCTCGAGAATTATTTGTAGAGCCAGCAAGCAAGCCACTTGCGAGCCGCTGTTCACAATTAATTTTGCAGAGGCAACTTTGTTTCCAACTCCCTCGAGTGGCTATCGGTAATGCAGCCGACTCAAAGCGACTCGAAGCAACTCGATCGCTACCAGATTGCAGCGCTGCCACAAAGAGTAGGCTGGGGCTGAGGCTCAGCTGAGTCTGGTGATACTGAAGTGCAGCAGAGAGCTGCGACTCGCATAGGGCCAAATTACGCCAGCTGGCAAGCTGGCTGTGCACAACAACAGTAACTTGAAATCTATGACCATGTACCACACACACACTTTTACCGTCTATCGATAAGCCGAGATTCAATTTTTTATTGAAGCCATTTTGTCAAATAAAAGGGATTTGTGCAATAATCCTCAGATGGGTCGGGGAGACGGGAAAAAGAAGGTCGTCTGGCGCGAATTGGTGACAAAATCCAAGCGTTGCTGCATGAGCTGGGCGGGGCGCGTCTGATTCCTGACATCGCAATTGACAAGAGCCGCAACAACAGCTGGTTAACTGACTGACTGCTGTTGACAGTAACCGTAAATGGAGGACAGACACGAAGAATGGCACAAGTAAAAAACGCTTGCTATTCGCGCCACCAAAGAGATTAGAACAACATCGACTGAGAGAGAGAGAGAGACCCGCACCCCGATGCGCGCACAATTAAAGCGCTTACATGGGAACTAATTTGTGAAGTGTCCTTGAACACTTTGGGCAATATTTGCATCAGTTTGCGGCAACGCGCGCGTGACAGCCCGCTGCGGGGATTAGCAGTTGGGCAAACATGGCGACACTCAGGCAAGCCTCTCGTTCACTCTCCCTCTCCTCCTCTTTCTCTCTTTATCGCTGAGAGAAACGGAGACTGCCGCTTCTAACGGATCGTTTAAGGTGGCACTGACTTGTCGTGGCTTGCTTCAGTGGGTAAAAAAGGATGCGCCGGATGAGGCACTGTTTGCAACGCGTGCTGCGAGCTGAGCTGCTTAAAAAACTATGACCCGTTGCTGTTTACCATAAGGATCACACTCGAGAGCCGTTGACAGAATTGCTTAAGCTTAACGTTACGTTGGGCTGAATTCGGCTGGGGCAACATCAGAGCTGCCCTACTTGGGCCCCGAAGGTCCCTGCCTGGCCTAGGCAGCGCACCACGCAGCAGATTTGGCCGGGACGTAGCACGTTTTGTGCGTTGGTTCGTTTAATTTTAATGAGTAGATGTCGCTGTAACTGACGCACAGACAACCCGATGAGTCGCATTGCCCACTGCGTTGACCGTGTGCAACTGTTTCCGTTTTGACTGGTTTGTTTGTTTCGCCTCGTTTTAGGGGTTGATCCCTTGCTCTCTCTTTCTTGTCAGCCTGACTGTCGACTCCGCATGGACTCCGCTTGCACCCCGCGATTTGTAGCGGCAATGTAAATTGTCACATTATTGTCATAATTCCTAGGACTGGGATATGGGAAATGAGAAAATCATCAGCACGAAATGCTTATGACATAATTTGTGTTTTGTTGTGGTTAATTGACAGTTTCCCGTTTATGGGGCGGGGGATTAACAATGTGACAACAAAAGCATCAACTGTTTAAAGCACTTCATTTGGAGAAAACCAAACCTGTTCATTGGTTTGGTACATATAACCATGGGATATTCATACTGGGTATTTAGGATAAACTTAAAATTTGGTTAATGAGGCAAATTAAATAAATAAATTATGACATGGAACCAGTTTTCTATTAAAAATGAACTAAGGTGATCAAAGTGATCCAATACAAGTTTGCTATACTACAATATATATAATGATGCAAATTTTAATGTTACTGTATGTAGTCATTGTCAGGTATTATAACTCTAATCTTAGGACATATACAGCTTTTTATACCGTTCGACCATTGAAAATGGTTAAAAAGGAATATACTAACTTTGTGCAAATGTATGTTACAGGCGGAAGGAGGCTTCGGCGACCCCATAAAGTAAATATATATTCTTGCTCAGGATCACTAGGTGACTCGACTGAGCCATCTCCGTCTGTCTGTCCGTCTGTCTGGATGAACGCGTCGTTCTCAGCTATTAAAAACGCTCGGGACACTAAATTTAGCATGAAGACTCCTGTACTCCTGTACCATACCTGGTATACCACAAATATCCTATCCTCCAATATTTAATCCGATCGGATAATGAGGACGGAAGCTATAAGATAAACCATTTTAACCCTTCAACCAGCAAACAAGTTTTCGATGACGCTGTAACTATATTACTTATTCAGAAAAGAAAAGGACGAATGATGCGAGCACGAGCTGTTTCTCGACGCTTCTGCATATACACATTTGTATACAACAAATAGGTGGCGTGGTAGATCGGTATGCAAGTATGTAAGTATTTACATGTGTGTGTACAAATGTATATACTATATATAAATATGCGGACGTGCATATATTATAATTTAATAATTACAATTTTAGGTCAGTACATGTCAGGTTCAGTAAGGAACCATAAATTGCAATTAATAATATCAATATAAATTTCGATTCCTCGATATATTGTGAGTTTTCGATATTGGTAAATTTAATGGGGGACGGGATGGCTCACAACGATGAAGCGCTGTTGCCTGGCGTACGACCGACCGTTGGTGTAGAAGTTCGACTCCCTCCCCATGGCAACAGGATTTCGACACTGCTGCCTTCTTTCCTTAGTGTTGTTTGTGAGAGGTATTATTAAGTATAATTCTGAAACTATCATAGGAGGGGGCGGCGAGAAAGCAAGCAGTAATAGGAATTATCGAAATCCAACAAACAATTTCACAATTTTTATTTCTTAAAAAAAATATTAAATAAAATAATTTTTTATTTTATTAAAGAAATATTAAATAAAATAAGTTTTTATTTTATTAAATGAAATGTATTTATTTTATTAAATTAAATAACTTAATTTTATTTAATTAAATAACTTAATTTTTTTGAATAGTTAATAAAATAAAACGAGAGCAACAGTCGAGCCGCAGGCGACAGTGGGATACCCTTAGACCTATTTTTCCATACAAATTATATTGTATGATACTCTCCTCCCTTTAATAGATTCATATAATAAATTTGTTTGTATACTATATAACATAACCTGCTAATATAATCTATTGTCGACGCTAGAATTCGCTACTCATCATAATAATAAAAAATTTATAATAATTAGAAAAATAAATGCAGTTTATCCTCTCAAGGGATAAACCCAAAAGTTTCCACCGATTTCTCTTTTGTGTAGGCGTGTTGGTTGGTTCGAGTCGGTTCATGCCTCCTGTTATGTGTAGATCCAAAAGTTTTCCAAAGGTTTTTAGCAGGAAAGACGTGAGACTTATCGACTGACTGCATTTTCCTGCTTTTGGCAGGAACACAACACGTGCTGTCCTCCAGGGTACAGGTACATATCCCTGCCTCAGACATGCTTTGAATATCGATTCCAGTCATGGAGTGACCTTTCTTTGGTCTTCTGCAGCATGGCTGGTATTACACCATCTAGCCCAGGGGAATTGTAGCTCTCAAAGGAGTCTATGGCCCACTGGATTTTGTGTGGTGTGATTATATTCCCAGGTACGTCGGACACTGGGTTCGTGTCCACTGATTGTTGTGGATCGAGTACATCTGTGCATCCGGGGAAGTGCTCGCTTAGAAGGGCATTAGTCGCTTCCCTGCTGCTACTCGTCCATTGGCCATCGCTAGTTCTTAGTTGGCTCTGAATTCCCGGTTGGCTCGACAGAAGCTTCCTAAGCCTGGCGGTTTCCGTGACCTTCTCTATACCAGAGCAGAAAGATCTCCATGAGTTTCTTTTGGCTGTCTGGACCTTTTTCTTAAAGTCACGGAGCCTTGTCCTGTAATATCTTCGTTTGCTTGTTTAGCTAGTTTGAAAATTTCTTGTAGGTCGGTGCGTTGTACCTTCAATTGTGGGTTCCACCAGGGTGACCTGTGTTTCCTTCTTATGATTGAGGTCTTGCACGCTGCGTTGAAGGCTGAGGTTAGGTGATGACAGAGAGTCTTCACTGACTTCTCAATGTCTACCGTGATAAGATTGGTGTTGGTGATGGGAGTGTCCTTGTCACTTTGGTCTTAAACATATCCCAGTTGGTGTTCCGGGGATTTTTTTAAAGACTTTTTGTCACTGAGCACTCGAGTTGAACTTCGAACTTATACCTATGGTCACAGAAGGAAGGTTTGCTGAGAACCCTCCACTCCGTTACTTCGGTATTTGTTCCAGACGCGAGTGTTAAATCTATAACGCTCTATAATGAGGTGGGACCCACGTAGGTGGGTTCCTCTCCCCTGTTAGCGATCTTAAGGTTACATTTTAGAATGAAGTCTAAAAGTGACTCACCTCTGTTGTTCACGTCTTTGCAGCCCCATAGGGTGTGATGAGCGTTGGCGTCAGTGCCTATCACCAGGGGTTGCCTCTTCTGGCTCACCTCCTGGATCAGACACTCCGTCTCCTCTGTCGGTGATTCCCTGTCATGCGCTAAATAGCAGGACGCCATCAGGAGTGGTTCGTCCCTGCATCCCTCTAGCGCTATCACCGTGATGTCGTCTGTGCTGTAATTAGACATAAGATAAGCATAAATGTCTTTTCTTACCAGAATTGCAGTTCTAGCTTTACTTACGGTGGTCGGGTAGAAGATGAAGTAGCTGCTAGACCCTAGCCCAGCGATTTTGTTGCCTGATGCGATCCAGGGCTCCTGGACTAGGGCCACGTCGACGTACTCCTCCTCCAGGGTTAAGAGGAGCTCCGCCGACGCCAACTTGCTCTTATGGAGATTTAGCTGAAGGATCCGTAGCTTCATGGCTATTTTCGGATTCCTTCTGCTTGGATGGGTTGGCTATGATAGTAAGGTCACCGTCCTCCTGCATTTCATCCTTTATGTTGAGGCTGTTGGCCGCGTCGGTCGAGGTTTCAAGGTCTTTTTCCACCTCGCCGGCCTCCAGCGTGTTGGCATTGGTGTCGTTCGGGTGGCGTTCCTTGAGTCGTAGGTATACGTTGCCTACTCCCCACGCCATCTTCCCAAACCTCGGGTATAACAGATCCTCGGCCTCCTTGTTGATCTGGAGGACCATTTGTTGGCCGTTTCCTTCTGGCTTGCCAACGTGTAGTACCGTCCAGTCAGCGGTAGGCACGTCCGGATTCTGCCACCGGAGTAGCTTGAGCGCCTGTTCCTTAGGTACGACCCTCGGGAAGAGTACCTTCGCTTTTGGTACTGACGGAATACAGGTTCTGTGAACTACCTCCAGCTTAGCACCTTCCCAGGGGGCATCCATCGTGGCCACAGTTTCGGTGACCCACTTCAGGGTGAGGTCATCCTTGCAGCTCAGTATTTTTACCCCGTTAAGCCACCCCGCTCCATCGAAGGTGGTAGGCTGAGACTCTGGCTCCTCCATTCGTTTGAATAGGGCGTTCAATAGCCTCAGCTCTACCATCTTCCACTTCTCGGGTGTTATTTTGCCGTGGGGGTTACTGCGGTCGATGAGCGCGACGACTAAGTGCCGACGCGCCACATCGCTCACCGTCTCCATTTTCGGCAGTGGCTTTTTGGGGGCTTTCTCTAATTTTTGGCGCGGCCGCTTGGTCACGGGCACATCCGCCTTGTCCTGGTCTTCAGACCGCTGCCTTTTAGTAAGCAGCAACTCCTCGACCTTGTTGGCGTATTGGCTTGAAGTGGCCTTCATTGCCATTTTGCCCTCGAAATGTTTCCGGCCTTCCTCGATCTTCTCTTCGGCCCACTCCAGCTTTTTCCTCTCCTCAGGGGTGAGTTTGTTGCTGCCAGCGAGCCGAGATTTGATCTTCAAGGCTGCTTTGTACTGGGCTTTGGCTCTCAAGCCCTCCTTTGTCTTTTTGGGCCCTTTCCTACTAGGGGAGTTGGAACCCTTGACTGTGGAGCGCAGGAGGCTTTCTTCCGCCTCAGCACTGATGTCGTTGCCTTGAGGGTCGCTGTCCGAGTCTGCATGGACTCTGGTACCGCGCCACATCTTGGCATTTTTGGACGTTGTGGCAGTAGTTGTGCAGCTGTCCTGGCCTGCTCCCACCAGTACAGAGGTGTGACCGCTGGCGACACGTAGAGGGGTTTTCACCCCCCCGTGCCCGCCGGTGGTAGCAGTCACGCCTTCCACCGACGTTTGGGCTGACATCCCAGCCCGAGTTGATCCATTTATTGGCTCCATCTACTTCTTCATATAGTTGGTTAATTTTATTCTTGGGAACCACCCCATAGCATTTTAGGCCTATCTGCCAGGCACCCCTGACCATGGCTGCAGACCACAGCACCAGACTTTGATAGTCCGCACGTTGTTGCGTCCTTGCCTCAGCTGGGTCGTGTATTGGCCCAAGCCTCAAGCAACAGGACAGTGTCTAACTCTGAAGTTTGAGTCAATACACAGCCCATTGCCCAGCCGGCACCCTCGTGGAGGGTTCAGTCAGAGGATTTATGCCAGCCACTATTATATATAACTAGTATTGAAATATATATAGATGAACATTATATCCACCTATTCCTGAAATAGTAGTCTGGGTATCACATTGTCACGCGCCCTCGGATGTACTTGATCTCACATTGATCTTTAACTTTTAATAACCTGGACTAGTTTATATACTGAGGACCTGACAGAATTTAAGGCCATGTTATAACCTTTTTTCATGCATATCGAACATTGCAAAAGTCCTTAACGGCCTTTGCAATTAAATAGAATTCAATGAGCTGTAAAATCGCGCAATGTTGGACAAAGTCGAAGAAAGTGGAAATCAGCCGGCATATCTTAGCAAGGACAGGAGCCTGATGATCTCTTTCGTACTGTGTTCAAAAACCCGAAATAATTGAAACCAATTAGTTTTGAAAAACCTTTTAATTGTGTTTGCGCTGCTCGTCGTACTATGTGTAAATATTTTCGTAGCAGGCGAAACCGAACGGACAAAGAGCACAAGGACCGAGAAAGAACTGAAAGAAATGCCACAGACACAACATGTGAGAACATGGCAATGACCAAAATAATCCAGCTCATAAGGGAGAGAGAAAGAAAAAGATAAAAGCAATGCATTTCCCTTAGAAAACTGTAAGAAATTGGCAAATAATTGCAGGCAGCTAGAAAAACTGCTATGTAAAGCGAGGCATAAAGACAAAAAATCAACCACAGGCTATTGTTCCCGAGTAAAAGAAAGAAAAACCTCTACTTACAATACAGTTGTTCTTGTCTTGTTATTGGTGTTGTAGTTGTTGCTGCAGTTGTTGCCGTTGCTGTTGCTGTTGCTGTTTCTGTTGCCAACTGTCGACGGGCTGTCAAAACTGATGTCGATTGAGTCTGCACTGCCTGCTCCCGGATCCCTTGAGACTAGCTACTGTTGCGTAGGCGCAGGAAATATTAACGGCACATTGCCCTATATAATCCGCACTTGGTACCCACGCTCTTTGTTCGGGTTATTTACTTTTTGATTTTGTGTCGGCTGTAGTTAATTGGCCGCATTCGGCATGGATGTCAGTCAGACGCTAAGGCTGCACAAACAAAAATTTACATTGGATGACTCAAGATTGCGACAGTTTCATGTAATTAGGATCTGAATGGGTGGATTAGTTGCAGTTCCTATAGGCTATCTCTGAAAGACTTGTCTTTTAAGACCTTGCACAAACTGTTCAACTCTGGTCCAAATTCCATTGCTATAATTAGACACAATTTGCAGGCGGCCCCACCGAATTCCATGCACAATTCATGGCAATTTAATTCGCTTTTATTCGCAGTTTATGTCGATTTCGATTCCGATTTCAAAATGTTCCGCTAATGCCGCTTTAAATGAAATCAGTAAGCTGAGCATGCTAATTATGATTGGCATATCATTACCGCAAACAGACCAGGTACGGTTACGGCTAAGCAGCTAGCCGGCTAATTAAGCAGTCGCAATGCCACTGTTGGTTGCCGCCACGCACTAATCACCTGTGAAAAAGCCGAAAAAGGCTAAAGTGGAGAGTCCACTCGAGTGCTTCAAATAAACACTTGAGACAGAATTGAGGCAGAGTAGAGCAGAGGTCGAAAAATCGAATCGATTAAAAGCCCGAGAAACTGACCGATGATGATTTATTGTCATAGTATGTCTGTTCAGTCGAGTGGAACTGAACGGGAACTCAGATTGGAACTGGAACCGGTACTGGTACTGTTATTGGTCTTGTGTGTTTGTCATTTCCTTCGCTTTTTGTTTTTGTCGCTGCCTGTCAAATTCTTGCACTTTGACTCGTTCACAGCAGGTCCGGTACACACACACACACAGGCCCAACCCACAATGGGTACAATTACCAGCATTTAATGGGCATTTGTCGTCGTGTTCACGTTAGTTGTTGCTGCTGTTATTGCAATTAATAATTCACTTGTTAGCGACAGCGAGAGATCCGCTGACATTGAAAATGTGATTATGTTCAACTGGACAAGGCATGGAAACTATAACACATTTTCGAAGCAGCTGTTTATCGAATTTTGTCAGCTTGACGTCAATTAATGTGATCTGAAAACTGTGAACCGCTTTCGGTTACTGTGAAGTGACTGTGACTCACCTGGCCAATGCAAGGCGTCGACTGCTGCGCTGACCTTCCTGGGGCCGCCCGTTTGGCTTGGCGTTCTGTTTCGGCGATGATCTTTACATTTGTCTTATGTGTTTACACAAAACACATGTCATTCAGTATATTTTGATTTGAATTTCAGCCCCAAATTAAACGCTCGTTGTCTCAACTGTAATCTTCCAATTACCAGTCTACATGATTTCCACTTAAGTTTTTTGTTTGACAGCTCCAGTTTATGCTTCGCCCGGGCTTAAAGAATGGTTGACTAAGAGCTACCTTAGACTTATTTCAAGTGCAGTTGAAACTACGCGAATGATGATGAAAAACTAGGCAGTCACTTCTAAGAGCTTAAAATGATTGACTAGAAGTTTCTGATTACACATTAACAGTGTCTGAGGCTCATGCTGATAGAAAAATATAAACTAACTTGATTTTAAAGATTTAAGCAACAAAAGATTCAAATTGTATTACTTCGAGTGATCAGAGGTACAGCTAGAGACCCACTTATAAAGAGTATTCAAAATATTCTCGCAGATATCTGTTGGGTTCATTGCACGTGGCTAACCACTCAAGGCTGTCCATTTGGGGCTGCTAAACTACTTTCAAAATGCAACCGAATGCTGGACACGGGACACGGGACACGGGACATGGAAGTACATTGTCGACAAGAGTCAAGGCCAAGAGGATGATTTTCACGCAGAGCTTGTAAGTCGTTTGTCATGAGTGTTGCACACTTTGGTGTATTCCCCGCACTCCACATCCAGTTTGTATCCACAACCACTTCAAGTTTCCGCTGAATTTTCGCACTTACCTCCGCCCTCCACCCGTTGTGTCGCGACGTAGATAGGCACGCGGAAGTCGGCAGAGCAAAATGCCGCTACGCATGCGCCTGAAACCCGTTTCGGAGCAAGACCCAGACACGCACTTGGCTGCAACGCGGCGGCGCAACGGGCTGCACGGGGAAGCAATACGTTATTGACCTTGATTTTGTCTTACGGGCGCGTCTGCATGTGTACGTTTGGGAATGTGTGTTAGACGGGGCGTGGGGGAGAGCTGGCTGGACAAACTGGTCCAGTGACACTAAAAGCGTTGGCTATCAAAATTGCAACAAGTGCGAGTTGCCTATGCCGCAGCAAAAGTGTATCGAATGGAACACAGAGGCGATTAAAATGGAAACCCAATACCGTAATGCCGAATGATATGCTCCCTGTAATTCTGGCAGATGCGCAATTAGCGCGCACTTACAGGCAGTTCTCTGTCATTCTCGCTCCCATTCTCTGAGTAATTATTCGACCAAGTCCTTTCACTCTTTCCACTCTCAAATTACAAATTATAGAAAACCTTGTGACTTTTTGAGCAAAATCGCTGATGGGTCATTCATGAGTCAGTCAGTCAGCTATCAAATCACCATCTACACAGCAACAGGATTGGGCTACGTCTCATCCTAGTCGATACTACATGGAGAGTATCGTGTTTCTCGCTCTGTTCTCAACAAGTTTAGCGAGTTTCAGTTTGACTTCTGGGGCGATCGCTCGGCGTCGATAAGCGTTTTGCAAACTGAGAGCTAAAAATGGATTTGAATGGAATAGAATAGATTGTTAACCTTTCAACATGTTATGGGATGGGGATGTGCCTCTGCAGAGTCGACGTCAGCGTTGACTTGCTCGATTTTTCAAACGCTCGACTGCATCTTAAATTACAAATAATCGCAATTGTCTGTCTGTGCGAGTGTGTGAGTGCGTAAGTGTATGCGAGTGTGTGTGGAACGGCGTTCTCGGGGTGGTATGTGGCCATGCTGTAGTTCTGTAGAGCAGCAGCTGAAATAATTGAGAGACAACGCGAAATTAAGAGAGATGATACGTTCGATGGAGTTTGAGGTCCTCTCCGATTGTTATTGTTGTGTGTTTTGCATGCAATTTGGACGAAATGGGCTGCCAGGCTGCAACCCCTCAACCTCAACCCTCATTATCATTGTGATTAACTCGCCAGAAGTGAAAGCATAAAAATAAAAGCATTGCGCGTACAATAAAGACAACAACGCATCAAATCCCTCGTCCTTCTCGTCCTCGTCCTCGTCGCTGGGTTAGGCATGGTATAGAGCTCAGGGAGTCTGGGTGCCAGTATCGTCACATCAGCATCAGGCAAACGCCTCGAAATCAAAAAGGCAGCTCAAGGAACTGGCAATAGTTGTGATCGGGCATCAGGGTACTGCCCTGGGTACTCGGTGAGGGCAGGGAAGGGCGGGTAAACAACCCTCCCAACTACTTACAAACATATGAATGATTTGTTGCACCCTCAAGCTAATCCAAATGAACAGACCCAAATGAACCACTGATTTCTCCCCTGCTTAGGAGCTTTATTCCTTGTTCGTGTTCCTGTTCCTATTTGCTGCTGCTGTTTTCTTGCTCTTGTTGTTGTTTGTCAACTGATTTAATTTCCTGGACTGCCGCTGCTGCCACTTTGAGAGTGTCGCAGTGTGCCGCACACTAACTCACGCACTCTACTTTTCCCTCTCATTCACTCTCTCCCTGGCTGAGGTCCTGGCCCGCCTGCTGTGAGAGGGCGTTCACTGTTTCTGGTGTCTAATGACAACAACAACAATGGCAACAACTGCGATGGCGACTTGCAAAAGGCCAAACGATGGTGTAAATGAGTAGTTCGCACTTGAAACTGACGACCACATGCGGTTGTTTTGTGGCATGCGTATGCAAAGATTGCTCACTGAGAACCGTTGAGCGGCGCTTAGATATTTTAATTAGCGCTAAGCATGAGGTGCAACACAACAGACTACACCACGCACCACACGTGCCACAATCGCCATCGCCTTCAATGTTGCCTCAAGACCTCATTTCGATGGCCATAAATTATACAAATGCATATCGGGCGTGGGGGCGTGGGTGGGCGCTGCAGCTAACAGGCAGCTCCAGCTCTCGAGCAGCTGTTGGCCATAATACCTCTTACTTTCCGAAGGCATTTCAAATACAATAAATTATTGAAGCCCAGCGCAAAGTCAACAAGTCAAAGACATTGCGCCAGCACCAACAACCACAAGAACAATAAGAACTACAACTAGAAGTGCCATAACAACTAGGTAGAGACGTTTTACGAAGCACTGCGAGCTGTTGCCAAGCGATCGCTGACCACACTCGCAAACACTCGTGGTATAAATCAGCTTTTCAGATCGGTAATGCCTCCCGATATTGCCAACTAGCTCCACACAATGCGAGCGCGCAACAGCAACAACAACAACAACGAGGAGCGAACAACACCCGCGCTTGTTGCAAGTAATCGCGAATTTCTTAATCGTAATAAGACTTATGTCTACCGCAGCGTTCGTCAAATATTCAAGTTCCAGTTCCAGTTCTGCGAAGCAGGTCACCCATGGCTACCATCAATACCCTATAATATAACTATAATGTCTTTATACAGACTTTGATGTTTATTTATCATAAGCATATATTTATTTCATTTCAACTTCATAAGGGCTAGTCAGTATAGTTTATGGTATAACTGAAGGTAAAGTTCTTTATACTTTCATATACATAATCTTTATCAAATAATAGTTTCTTTACTGAACGCGCCACTTAAACAGCTCGTTAGATATCTCGCTTTATAGAACTATTCGAGCCATTAAGTGCTTAGGGATTGCAGCACATCGAATGTAGATTATTGTTTAGATAGGTTTATTGTTTGCAGTTTTGTTTCTCTGTATCTTGTTTTATTATTTTTGGGTTGGTCATGTGCAATTGCCTGATTGGCTGGCGGAACAAGTTTTATGGGCTTGAAAACATGAAATGATTGCCTCAAGAATTGCATCATGCAGCGCGGCAGGCAGAACATCAAACAGGGATATCAGTCGGCACAATTAGGGTGTTTGGATCTACTTGGGCTCAGTTTGGACTCTATTGAGCCTAAATGCAAAATAATTAAAAAATAGTTCAGCTCCAGCATAGAAAGCAAAAGTAACCGCTGAAAGCGAAAGAGCTCAAAACTGGTCAAACAGCTTGACGCAGCAGTAGCAACAACAAAAGCAACAACTGGCGAGTTGACTTACTGGAGCACTTAGCTCAATTCTTGTTATTGTTACTTTTATTAATACCAACACAAGCAGCAGCGAGTTACAGCAACAACAACAAGCACGACAGCAACAACTACCACTGAGCCAGCTACCGCCTAGGCGGGCCGTGAGTTTGGCCCAAGCCGAAGCAGTCGTTCCAAGGTTTTCCCAGCTCGTTGGCGCTATATAAGCTTGGGCGGCACCATGGCGGAAGGCAGTTCACTTACAAAACCCATTGCCGTCGGTCTGCTGCCACTCACCTGGTGTCGAACTCGACTCTACCTACCCGTTTGATATACCCGACTCCCTGTTAACGGACTAAAGCGTAAAGGCGCGAGTGATTCTCCCATCGATCCGCAGATTCGCATAGAGTGCAGTTTACGCAGTCGCTTTTCAAGGATACAACGCAAAATGTTTCGTTTCGTAAGTGCTTTCCCTGTGTGTGTTTGATTCGATCTTCCAGTTAATTGATCAACTTTCGCTTCTCCACCTCTTCCGGCTCCGTCGCAGCTCGCATTGACCACATTAGTAACCCTGGCAATGGGCCAGAACTACCACCAGGACCCCAAGACTGCGGCCATTATCAGTGAGCAGCGCTACCTGTCAGGCGACGGCAAGTTCGGAGCCGCGTACACACAGGAGGATGGTATCAACTTCAAGGAGGAGACTGATGCGGACGGCACACGTCACGGCAGCTACAGCTACGTAGATCCCTCCGGCGAGCGTCGCACCATCTCCTACACAGCTGGCAAGAATGGGTAAGTCGTCTGCTCGGGACTGGGAGATAGAATTGAGTTGCTCATGTCGAATTCATCTCTAACCGACAGCTTCCAAGCATCCGGTGATCACTTGCCAGTAGCTCCACCCGCGCCTCCACAGCCCGTTCCCACCTCAGGTTATCAGCCCCAGCAGCAGTACCAGCCACAGTCGTATCAGGCACCGGCGCCTCAGTCTTCATTCCGCAGCAACGATTATGGGGATGATGGTTCCTATGATACTCGCTACAATGATCCCTCGTTCGGCCAGCAGCAGCAGTCGTACCAGCAGCCCGCCCCACAACCACAGTACCGTCCCGCACCGGCGCCAGTGCAGCCCGCCTACAACCCAGCCCCGCAGCAGCAATACCACCAGCCCGCACCCCAGCCACAGTACCAGCCCCAGCAGCAGCCGTCCTACTACACGACCACACCCAATCCGCATCGCTTCTCGCCACCCGGCAAGCTGTCGCTAAACCGCACGCCCGATGGCTTCACCTACTCCTTTAACAAGGTCTAAGCGATGGAGAGAGAACCACATAGATTGAGCTTGTTTCTACTGTAGTTTAATGTAATCCTTCAGTTACCTATTCATACGCGACACGAAACACTCCCCGAGGCTCCTACATCTATTTATCACTCTCTCTCTCTCTCTCTCTTCCTCTTTTACTCACTCTCCCACTTTTCACGTTCTCCTTTCTGTCTTCCATCAATTGCTGTTCGTTTTGCTGTTCTATCCAGTTCTTGACTCCGTCAAAACTCTTTTGTGATATGTATAAGAAAGAAAGAAGAAGAAAGAATTCCGCAAGGTTTTCAGCCCATGCACGTATGTCGTACCTCCTAGCTGCGCTCTGCACCGTGTCAGGCAGTCTTTGTTTGTAGTTCATAGTACACCCTAAAGCTGTTATACCCCCACCTTTCCCCCTACCTTTCTCCAGTGTGAAGCGAATCCAATAAACGTGTAAGTGTGTGCGGTTGAAGACGCTGATCAAACGAAATTCACGAAGTCTTTCAATGCAGTTCGCAGAACCTACCTGGGCCACGGGACGTATAAGCAATATACATATGTATTGTACATTATCTGATATTACTATATATACACATAAACTCAAACTGTATAGTCTTGTAAGCAATACACGATATTCATAACATACTCACTATGTAGCGCCATCCACCATTATCTTTTTATCCATTTTACCTTTAGCTCCGTGCACCACCCAAGAAACGAGTTTCCCAGCCTTTGTTGTCGCTGTTGTTGCATTGCCTGTTGCTGTAATTGTTGTTGTTGTTATTGTTGTTAGTGTGGGGTGAGTGGCGTTTACGAGTAATTTAATTTTTAACAGATTTATCTAAACACCTTGCCGGTGGACGCCCCCATGCGCATTGCACAACGGACTTTCGATACACTTAAGTGTTGAATAAGCAAACACACACACTCACAGACACACTGTGGCGAACAAGTTTCGGGCTGGGCTCCATGGCGATTCTAGTGTGCAACAAACAAGGAAAGACTCCAAACAGGTTACCCGCTGGCACCACTAAACCTGGCCAACTGTGCAAAAATCCGCGATAGAAACAGACTTAGACATAGCAGTAGAAATACCTCAGTCCAAGCGGAATTCCAATGGAACAGTAAGAACTGTCGAGTGACTCCCCCGCACTCAGCACCATCGGCATGTGGGTCGAGCCGGAGAACTACATATACACACTACATGTCATAATGGTATATCATTTCTGCAACAACTCGCATTCGATTTGGGTTCTTTATTTGCCATTCGGTATTCCACGCTTGGTTTGTTCTCAGCTTGTAACTTGTGTCTCATTAGTTATGAGCAGATATTTCGAGCTCTCCACATTTTCTCAACTATCTGCCCCATCGATTGGGCCTGTCGAATGCCCTTTCCACCCCTCAAACCCGCACCCTCTCAGCAGTGCTTAAGCCAAGTTGAAGCCAATCCGCTAGCAATCACTTTCCACATTCTTTTGGGGGTAACTCGGGAGCGCGGCTTCGGTGCGGATTTGCCTTCAAGGTCATTTCTGTTGTGGCTCCGCAACTCGCGAGTTGCTGTTGAAATTGTTCGGTCAATTAAGAAAATCAATTTTGCTTTGTTTCTCGTCGATGTTGTTGTTACTGCCGTTACTGCTATGGCAATCGCGTGGTTTGCTCAATTGCGGATTGTCGATCCTACTTGCGAAAGAGTAAAAGCCAAGAATTTGTTGTGGCTTGCGTTGGGATTAGGGTATGATTGAGTGTCGCGCATGGAGGCAGGTGTCTTAACTTGTTTACGTTTTCCGTTTGGAATCAGGGCTTTATTTAATTTATTATTCAATTTTGGGTGTGTCAAAGTATGCGTACATTTGGTGTGATGACTTCCCATAGTCTGTTTTGGTTTTCGATTTTACATCTGTGACGTTTGGCTTGCCCAATTCCTTCTATCTATCTAAAACTGTATCTTACCAAGTGTACTCGAATTGTATAGTCGACACACATATACGTACGATCAAAAAAGGAGTAGAGTATCCCGTACTAAGCCTTTTCCCGTAAAAAAAAGCGGCTTATCGCCGCGGGTGCCAGCGATTTTATTAAATATTTTTATTGATTGGACTCGATTTTTCATGTATCATAAAAAGATTCTGGGTTTCTGTTTTTAATAAAATTTTTTACAGGCGACTTCAACGCAGTCTTCATCAATCGACATTGTCGATACATGCAATTTCAAAAATTCTTTGATGAGACCACTAAGCAGAACACTGCTTTTTTATGCTTTGACCACGTTTACATATCAATATTGCTCAAAGTGAAAAAATAAATGAGTAAAGCGCCATCTAGCGTGCAGAACTTTGAAAGTTTTGCTGCAGACTACCTTTCTATTGTAAGGTAGCCAATAGATGTCGCTTTATACTTTTCAATTTCAATAAAAGAGAAATTCGAAAACTAGTGCTGCCACACTGTCACACTATTAGTGAAAAAACCAACCACAGCTGTATTCATGTATGTGCGGATTCTCGCCGGTAGATGGTAGACTATTCTTTTTTTATGTTAACTTAGATTTGTTAAATGCGCCGCCCAAAGCAATGGGCGCCATAAGGTGGCGCTTTTTAAACGATTTTTTTGCGGCATTGATTTATTATTAGCGTCATTTTCATCTGGCAACGCCCGATCGACACTTATATAGCGATACGGCAGCATTTTAATTATAAAAGAGGGCTTCAAAACTTATTCTACCCTTAAACCATTGCAAATGGTCAAAAAAGGGTGTGAAAATTTACGTAACTGGCAGAAGGAGGAATGAGAGACCCATGAAGTACATATATTCTTGCTCAGGATCACTAACAAAGTCGATTGAGCCATGTCTGTCTGTCTATCTGTCTGACCAGAAGAACACACAGATTTCAGCTATTATAAAAGCTAAAGACACCAAATTTGACATGAAAGTCCCAATATATTCTGCGCAGATCAAATTTATTTATATTTGGATGCCACGCCCACCGATCCTGCAAATCAATAATTTAATTTTCCAAATCGATTTGTAAGCGATGTGTAAAACAACTTGCTGATTTGGACCAATACTTAGCAATCTATAATATATACATATCATTCAATCCGACCATACATTTCAATCCGATCGGATAATAAACACCAAAGTTATTACATAAACCTTGATCTCTTGGACTTTGTATACAAACGAGCTTGCCATCGTTGCAATGCTTGTGTAAGAAAGAAAGGGAAAGAGAATGCGAGCGGGGTGCGCGAGCTGTTTCCTTTCTTTTCTATGCACATGCATTTTTTTGCATTGAAACGCAGGCACATACATACATACATATGGGATTGACCAATGAAAAGCTACATGCATATACACCTATGCATGTGAAAGCTTGCGTTACGTTATTTCTGTTAAGAAGTAGTATCGTACAGTTATGTTCTCTTCACGGTAAAAAATAGGTCGTAGGGTATCACACTGTCACGTACCGCTCGACTGTTGCTCTCGTTTTTTTAGAGTTGCACCAATAAAAGAAAATAGATTTTCCGTTTTTTTTGTGTTTGTTCTGCGATGGAAAATTTGACACGAAACCAGCAAAAAGGGCGACAATGATTTTTGATGCTTTGATTTCTCCACTCCTTATTCATCACAGTGCTGCAAGGAATTTAAAACATATCGGTTGTCCTATATTTACGCGGTATTAACAAATAATAAGACTATACAACTACAAGTACACAAACTAAAATACGATTTAAATAGGCAAGGTGGAACAACTCCCTGCAGACTGCAGGCTTCGATTTACACATTGATGACCAGCGCAGTCGATCTGTACTTCCGCTTGGGTTTGACAATGTGCTTTGGCTTTGGCGAGCGCTTTAGTTCAATGCCAGTGGGTCGTCTGGGTTGGCCTCTAACCTTGGGTGGCGGGAGTGGAGGGTGATCTCCGTTGAAGTTGTTGTGTAGGGCTCCACTACTTGCGAAGTTGGGCGGAAACGTTTCAAAGTCTTCGATATCCAAGTCAGGTCGCGCTTCATGCGAGTCGGGCTTTAAGAACTTTGACAACTTCGGGCTGTTAATCAGTTGCAGCTTGATGGCTTCATCCAGCAGCTTCTGCTGATCCTCAAGAAATGCTTCTATTTGCTTCTTGGAGGCTACGGTCTTGTATCTCTCGTGACTCTTGAACCGTTGAGGCACCTCATACTCGTCCTGCTCTGACTCGAAGACCCTATAGGCGTGGCTACTGGATGCAGGGGTGGATTTGGGTGGTGGCACCAGATGGAAGGGATCCGCTTCCGATTCGTAATGCGGCTGTGTCCATTTCGAGCGCTTCGATGGCTGCTCAGGTGCATGATCCTCTCCAGAATTGGCATCAGGCGCATACAATGGTCTCCCGCTACTCTTATACGGAATGGTGTTAACATATTTGTGATGTTTGGGATACGACGAGCTCGGGCTGCTCTTCTTGGGCACGGTAATGGGATGCTGCACTCGGATCTGTGTGCCTATGGTGTACTCCCGACTGTCCTGTCCCGTCTCACCGGAGTACTCACTCGAGTAGCGCTCACTGGAATAGTCGTCCTCCTCCTGCTGTGAAGAGATCATAAGTTAGAACCGGAGCAGTTTGATCCACTTGCAAACTAACCGAAACGTATGGTCTATACTGCGTCTTCTTCGGATACTTCTTGGTCACATCGCGGCGACTGCTCTCATTGGTCTGCATATCCCCACGAAAACTCGGTGCAGTGACCAATCGTATTGGGCCAGGTGGACCGACGGCATTGTAATAACTGCGACGATAAAAGGACTTGGGCGATTTCAGTGCGGATGACAAGGCTGAGCTCAGCAGCAGCAAGGCGGCCCACAGCTGCAAAGGAAAGCACAAGTGATTAAGAAACTCTTCCCATTTGGACTAGCTTCTGCTTACATTCCAGCACAGTCGCATTTCGTGTGTGTGTCGACTTTGTGGGTAGATCGGATATTCGCGGGTGTTTGCAACGACACTTAAATCCAGGTAATGAGTAGAGAGAGATCTTGGCTGCACGTCTTGCACAGCTGTGTGGCCCCAACGAAACTGAAAGTTTTACCAATGGACTCAACGGTTTTATGCCAACTTCCTTCCTTCTCAACGCTTCAGCCAACTGGCTGGCACAACATGTTTTGCCAGCAGCCTGGTCGAGGCGACCGAAAAGCTGCAAACAAGCTGCAACCGATGGAGATCTGCGAGAGTCACGCACAGAGCGCAGAGCACAAAGCGCTTCAACGGGAGGAAGCTGCGGCCCCTCGACTCAACTTAATACAAGTCTACTCGGCATCATTTGCATAGCTTGGCAGTAGGAAATGGAGCACGCGGCATAAATAAAATGTTGTTTATGGACGTAATTTGTAAGCAGCGATTACCATTTGTAACTGGCAATTGCCAGTGGCAGGGAGGGGGAGGAAAACGATGCGATTACCCGGCCAAGCAGCTGTATGCGAGGTCTTCGCTTTGGCAAGACGAGCCCCGCAGACCATGAAGATGTCTCTATCAGACGGCGCGATCAGTTTGGTGGTTCGTTGGGGGAGCCAGTTAGCTTGGCTAACCAGTTAGTTAGCGGATTTCGCGCTAGACTACTGGTTTGCCGCCACTTCTCGTGTGGCTGGGGCGACGTTTGTGTTATTCAATAAAATTTGATGGCATCCACTTGCACTTTTTGCAGTCCACACTCGTTGTTGGCGGGCCTGAAGTTCAGGTTCAGACGGAGATTGAGATGGCGACGGAGATGGAGACGGAGTCGAAGTCAGGAAATTGAAGTCGACAACAACTGCACATGTTGTTGGCCTTTTGGCGCGCACGCTTGGACTACTTTCTATGCCAGGATGCGACACAATGCGGAAGATGTTGCTGGCGGACTTTGTCGAGGTATTTTCTGTTGTCTTCCTCTGACTCCGTCTCTGTGTCTGGCCTGGCCTGGCCCGGCTTGACTTGTCTGTATGGCGCCATTATCTTGAAGTGGAAATGGAAACGGAATTCGACGACGCAAATATAAAATTGCATAACATTTCATCACGCGCCACTTTCCAGTTTCCACTCGCCGCTCCGCTTTGTTTTCCTGTCCTGTCAGTCGGCTTATTTCTTCCTCTTCTTCTTCAGTCGCCTAATTAAGTCGCCACTTTGATTGATTCATTTGCCGGCGCAGCATGCATAATTGCCCAATTCTCCGACGTTGGTTGTTCATTTTCCAGATTTACTCCAAGGTCAAGCTCAAGTTCAAGACGCACGACAATTGGCGGCAGCAACTCAACTTACCACATTCGCTAAAGACAATTTCCTTTTTCCTTGTGAAAACAACTGGCTAAGCTGTAGTCGAGATGCAGCCGAGCTGGATCGGGTTCCGTTAACAATACAAATCGGCTTTAACTGAATTAACTGAAGTTGGTGAAATGGAAATTTTGGTGAAAGGCACCAGGCAATAGACATCTAGCAGGCAACCTGGCTGCCTGACTGCCCGGGGCAATCCCTGATAGCCACAAGACATCAACCTGCAAGTGTAGCCAACGCGACTTTATGTGCATCCAAAACTACCTCCCGATAGGCAAATAATGATTGATTGTCGCCCAACATTGGATTTGCACTTTCTTCAAACGCCTATACTAATACAAGGCTCACTTGGGAAAGGAAACCCTGTTAAAATCAATGGGGAAATTGTGAACAATCTTGTACAAATTTTAAATCTATCATAATAGTGCTTTGCTTGGTAAGTTCCTGCCAAATCTGCTCGCTTCCTAAAATATTTGTTAAATACTATAACTACTATTTAATTACCAAATCCGTAAGGAGGCGTGTGTTGTGCAAAAACCTCCGCCTTCCAGGAGTCCAATAGTAGCGGATAAATGGACTAAGTAGGCCAAGCTATTGTGTACAGAAAGAAAAATTTGGTGTTTACTTTATTTAACTTAAGATTTGAACGTGCGAATGGAGGGACAAAGGTAAATTGACCTCTATTGATACTGAGGGATGTATCAATGTCATGCCACCTAACGTCTCTTAAATACATCTTCGTTATAAGCAAGTTATACAATAATATGTATGAGTATCACAAGCGCAATACTAGTGTATTGGATTGGCAATATTAATAAATATTAATATTGGTATTGCCAATCCTGTTCCAGACCTGAATAGAAGACGCCAAAATATAGATTTTTTAAAAGCATCAATATTAAATTAAGAAGAATCGATGTAATTAGGTTTATGAACTAAACATTTAACATTTCCTTCTACCTCTTACATACATTTGTACAAAGTAAGTTTACCCACTTTTTATCATTTTCAATGGTCAAAGGTTATACAACTCAAAAATTTTCCACAATAAAATAGACTACAAATATATATTATATATATTACGTATATTTATACCACTTAACCATAGGGTAGAAGGGTATTATAACTTTGTCCCAACTGTTTGTCCGTACATAAACCAAAGGCTACAAAATTTGGCGTGAATATGTGTTATTATTGCACACAGATATGGTTTGTTTTCAAATTTGTTCACGCCCCTGTCCGCCTCCGTAAACCGATTAAAACCGAACGCTAAGCTAATGAATGAATGATTTCTTTAAATTTGGTTGCGATCGGACTTAACATTGTAGAATTTAAAATAAATAATTTTAAGAGTTACTGGACATAGGTCCATAGGTCTTTTTTCAACGATTTTGTTAAATTGTTTCATGATGCTTATTTAATTTATGCGACCTCGAGTTTATTACATTTTGCACAAATAACACTTTGAGAAACTCTTATTGCGCTCATCTTACCAAATACAAATACAGAATTTACCAAAGTAAAAATATCAGAATATACCCAAAAACAAAAAAAAAACTCGATAAAATATATTTAGGGATACAGCTGCTGTTAAAAGAATATTAATATTCCTAAAACATGTTACTTCAGATATGCTATACTTCCTAAATAAATATTTTAATTTATTTATTATTTACTTTTATAAGCTTTTCATTATATTTAGCTGAAGTTATCTATGCCTAATACTTTGTTTTATAACCGCTATCGAAGTTAAAATATCGATTGATTGTCAAATTCCTACAAATTAAGAATACACTCCAATAGTCGAATCATTAATATTCTGTTTCTGAAGTTTCATTTGATTATCAATTATATTCCCCAATTTTCTTAGCTGAGATAAAATGCAAATTTGTAAGCTCATTGATTTATTGGGTATTTGTTGATGGTTTAGTCATACACAGAGTCAACGCTTAAAGAAGGGTTAGAATGTTGCTCTCTCTATATGTCAGATTAGCATTTTAATATTGCTCCAACTTACCAACTAAATTAATACATTTTGGCAACAACAATAGAAGCATTTACTATTTGGGCCGCGCGATTAGGCAAGATCATTACCATTATCCATAATTTATATTCATCGATGTTTGCCGCGCTGTGGGTGAAGTCGCAGCTCGAACAACAAAAAAGATTCGTGTAGGTGATGCCGTCAGCGTCGCAGTTGCTGCGCTGCCAATCAATTAGGTGTGCACGACAACGTCGACGCCAACGTCACGTTGCATTCAATGGGCATCAAATATCGAACATCCAATATCATTCATACACACATACATATATCTAGAAACAATTATCGCTTCCCCCGCTCAGTCCGGTAGTCCGACGCTGATGCGCTGCCCGGCAGAGCTGCGACGCGCAAGCCCAACGGCCGTCGACGACGACGGCGCTGCGGCACCCACATCGACGACGAGCGCGTCGCCGTTGAAGCAGAGGCTGCTGCGCAGGTGCTTGCGTGGGTCAGAGGGAGGGGGAGACTGCGGCTCCACGGAGGTAACTCGTTCTGCTCGCGTTTCCTCTCTGGGTTCCTCACCCTCTGCCGCATTGCTTCGTGTGTCATCGAAGCGGTGACTGCGCACTGTTCTCGTCGATGTTGTTGTTGTAGACTCTGGCAAATTTGGCAAGATTTTCCTCGAGCGTGAGCTGTTGTTGTAGTTGCTGCCTGTGTTGCTATAGTTGTCATTGCTGTAGTTGTAGTTTCTGCTGCTCTTATGGTGGTTGCTGTGGTCGGAGTAGTCGTCATAATTATTGTTGTAGTTTTTATTATAGTTATTTAATGATTTTGTATCGCGACCAGTTTCCCCATATGGAGTTGTCTGTCGCGGTTGCTTATGTTGTTGTTGTTGGTGTTGGGCACTTCCTGTGCGCATATTTGGCTGTGGCAGCTGCTGCCTCAGCTGCTGGCGTCCCTCATCTGGCGGCAGCGGCAAGTCATCGTAGTAGGCATACTCGGCCGCCTCCTCGTTGTAGGTTACGTGCTTCTTCGTCGGCGCAGGACTGCGCAGTCGCAGCTGACGCACTCCATGGTCCACATAGTCTAACATGGATTCGCCCACCCCCTCGTCCCCCTCCTGCCAATGTTTACTGCGCTGTGGCTTGAGTATTTTCTTGGGTAACTGCATAGGGGGCTCCTGCTCCTTCTGGTACTGATCCCCGTCCCAGTGGCGACCATCGTTCAGCGGCTTCTTAGTGACCGCACGCAAATGCGGAGGCAGCTGCTGCCGTTCCATGCTCAGGTGGCGCACATTGTGCTTCACCTGCAACTTGGGGCTGTTCTTGGAGTTGAGCTCCACCTCGCGCTTGTTGTTCATATCCATTTTGGGGCGCCGCACATTGTTCTGCAAGGTGTCTGGCTCGCTGGGGCTGACGTAATCGTAGAACTCGATCTTGGAGCTGTAGGCCTGATTGCGTCGCGCTGCGCTTGGATTTGCATCTTCCTTGATGGCGAGCAGAGGCCGTTGCTGCGGCGCCACGTCCGTCAGTTTAGGCGTTACTTCACGACGTGCGCGATTTAATCTGGATTGGCTACCTCTGCCAATGTTTTTGCTGTCTCCACTTGGCTGGAGATTGTCGTGGAACTGGATGGACGACTTGGTGAACTCCTTGTGAAACATCTGGCGAGTGTCCACATCGAGTGGTGCTTCTACAGGGGCGGGTTGCCGTTGATGTGTCGTTTCAGTGACTGGTCCCGAGTGCAGCTGAAGGCTGCCGCGGCGCTTCACGCGCGTCTCCACCGAGCTGTCTACCTGCGTGTCATCGGGCCAGAAGAAGTGAGACTCCTGACGATTCTGCCCGTTGCCGCACTGACGCTCCACCATCTTGGGCGGCAGGCCTGTGTAGAATTTCCCATTGATCATTTCGCGCCGTATCCGATTCGCTGCGATATCCGACTCAGACTGATCACAAGAACACAGCAAGCCAAGTTACACTGGGCCGCTGCTAACGTTGCCGTTGCCGTCGCCGTCGTCGTCGCAGTCGCAGTCACCAATGTCGTTGTCATCGGCGTAGGCGTGCAAGTTTACTGGATCAGCTCTGCTGAGGTGCTGCTGCTGCCGACGTTAGCTCAACTAATTTGCAATTCTTGTGAAAAACAACATAAAAACCAGAGAGAAGTCTAAATTTATTGGACGCTGCGCCGCTGCTGCCGTAGACTGCGACGGCGACTGCAACGACGAGTTTCCGTTTAAGGTCGGCATGTCGAATTTTTCAATTCAAACGAAAAGTTGTTTTTCGTTGACCAAATGTTTCAGGCGAAGACTGAAGAGAGAAGAGAAGCGAATCGGACAAGACGACTTTGTCAATTAAGCCAAACCACTTCGAAAAGAGCCGCAAAAAGTGGCTCGATTCTTGCCTCTTGTTTTGGCCAGGCAACTGCCGAGAACAGCTGCCAATTATCGAGGTCTGCAGAGATTCGATGGGCAAGCACAGCGCAAGTGTTTGTGTGTCAGTCGCAGTTGGAGTTGGTCAACATGTTGTATACGTAACAAGTGGCCCACTTGCCCCGAGTGCGTTGGAATTCTATGCCTATAAGAAACGACTTACGAATTCTACAGTCGAAGGCCCCCGACTATAAGATACCTTTTGTACAATAAGAAGAAGAAGGAAACCTCATCTGTGTAGACAGACGGACATGGCTCCATAGACTCGTCTGGTTATACTTATACCTTGTGGGGACTGTCACTCCTCTTCTTCCTGTTAATAAATTTGCAGTGAGACAGTATACCCCTTTTAACCATCTTAGATGGAAGAAAGGTATACAATATTTCAACATAAGTTAGTCTTTCTTCTCCCCTGGCCAAAAGTATACGATGCTCACTGAAAAGTTGTTGTTTTATTATTGTATTTAATATATTTTCGATCATTTTGTTCACATGGTTTGCCTTAGTTGTTCAAGGGTATCGTTTGTGGACTCTATTGAGAACTACTTACGCGAGAGAAGTTAGTTTTGTTTTTCTTTGACATAAATATCTTATTTCTGTTAGCGGAATTAAGTATAAACAATTGGTTTAAGGGCTTACTATTTTACAATACAAATACATGCATGCACATTCATGTTCTAGCTCATTTGTATCTACTGTATGATTCTCTCAATGCTGAACCGAAGATGAGACGAATTTAAACTGAAAACGAACAGAATATCTCAGTGTTATGGCTGCTTGAAGGGGGCACTCAATTCAATGATTGGTTGCTTGGTTGGTTCGTTCGCATCGATCATTAATGGATATGTAAAAGTACTTAGACTACGTAGTTAGTTTTCCTCACACAAACTCTATTTATATAGTAAGATGAATCTGAAGCTGAATCGGTTTTGTGATGGAATCGAAACTGAAACCGGGAGATTCCTGTGAGAGATTCTCCCTCTTTAAGAAGCATTTCATGCAAAACTATCGATGAACAATCGTTCAGCTGGGAAATCGTATCGGGTTTCTTACAGTTAAACATATACTTAATTTTCTCATACCTTTTCTTATCTTTCTTTTTTTTTGGTTTTGGTTTTAGTTTTTTAAAAACTTTATTTACAATTTGTATTTATAGCTGCTCGCGAGCGGAGGCTGATTGCCACTTGGAGACGGATCCTGAGGCAGCCGGCACTGCCTTTCTCCCATCATCGTTAAATGTCAGCGATAAGTCGCTATTTACTGCCGTTATCCGTTATCCGATATCGGTTGCCCGTCCGACACTCGATACCAAATTGGAAGAGGGCGCGGCTAATGAGCGACGCCCTGGGCAGACTACCCGCCATTTTCCGCATCAATTTTCTGCCTAATTTTCGCAGAGCCTAATTCGCAAATCTTGATGAGCTTTGCTTATTGCTGTTGCTGTTGCTGCTGCTGCTGTTGGTGCTGTTGCTGCGGGGGCAGCATGGGCGACATCACAATGATGTTCGTGGTGGTGGCTTGGCCGTAGTCCAGTGGCAGCGGCTGCTTCTGCATGGCAATGGAGTCCGACTCGGGGGCACGGGTGATTACGCAATACTGATTGCCGTTATAGGTGACGATGGGCATGTTCATGTTGCCAGCGTCACTGACGACAACATTGTTGCCGGCTTGCAGCCCGCTCAGTTGCGCCTGCATGTACGTGGCTGCTGTCGGCGAGTTGGCAATGATGTGCGACACGGGCACCGACACCTGGGCGGGGAGAGGGATGAAGGCATGACAGATACAAAGTTACTGAGCAAGATACAGAGACAGAGACAGAGAGATTTAGTGAAAGTGGCAATGATTGCATGCTGTTGGCGTGTGCTGTAGTTGTTGCTGTTGGTGTTGTAGTTGTTGTTCTAGTTCTTGTTCTTGTTCTTGTTCTGGCTGTAGTTGTTGTTCTTAATAGGTAGTTACTTCGTGTCCCTGATTGCCGGTGTTGCTGCGGCTGCTGTTGTTGTTATTGCTGCTGTTGTTGTTGCTGTTATTGTACATAGGCGCACTGGTCGGAGCTTGTTGCTGCTGCTGCTGTTGCTGGGGCTGTTGCTGGAGCTGCTGCTGGTGGTGTTGGTGATGTTTTCGGGCTGCTTTTTTGCCACCAGCAACATGTTGCTGCTGCTGTTGCTGTTGCTGCTGCTGTTGGTTGGCATTGAGGATCATCTGGTTTTGTATGATGATCTTCTGGCTGCGTGCATGGGCCTCCATCTGCGGGCTGTTGATGATTTGGTTCTGGTTTGCATCTATTTGGTAGCCGCGATTGTTGTTGTTGTTGCTGTTGTTGCTGCTGCTGTTGGCGTGGCTGCTGTTGTTGCTGACGATGTTGTTGCTGTTGCTGTTGTTCTTAACGATGGCGACTGCTGGTTTTGTGGACTCTACGACTAACCGTTCCTGTTGTCAATACTGCAAGGATCAGAGAAGGCCAGTTTAGAGCCGCCCCAGTTGAGGTGCGCACTGCGCTTGTGCTGCCCTAGGCCCCGCTGGCCGGGAAGCTCAACCGACATTTGCTCACCTCCAGATGACTCTTTGCATGAATGGACCACTCGTCCCGACTCGAGAACATGCGCCCACACAGCTCGCATGTCCAGGACAACTGTTGCTGGTGATGCGGTATGATGATGCCCGGAATCGCAGTGGGCGCCCCCTGCGCCGACTGCACTATGATATTCTGGGCGGCCACCTGGACGGCCTGCTGCTGCAGCTGCAGCTCGAGACTCTGCTTGTTATCCTCCGGCGGCGGATCCGGCTGCTCCTTCTTCTTGACCATATTGTTCAGGCGCTTACCCAGCGGCGCAATGTTCGTGGGGGTTACGTGCTTGAACTTGTTCATGTGGATCACCAACTTGTCCCGCCTTGCGAAAGCCTTGTTGCACACCTGAAAGAGAGAGACAGGAGATGACGGCCAGGCCGACGCGTGCGGTTAGTGGCGTGCTGCATGGGTGGCGGGGCATTGCGCCGAAGACTTGAGGACTGTTTATACTTCACAAATATAGGGCTTCTCGCCAGTGTGGATGCGCATGTGGATGGTTAACTTGTCCTTGCGCGCCAGTCCCTTTCCGCAGACGGTGCACTCGAACGCTTTGTTGGTGGCTGCAAAAGTACAGATAGAAATAGTATTAAGTGATCGAGGGGGGATCGCATGGTAGCTCACATTTTGAGGGATTGGTCTTCCGCACGCCGGACGACGCTTGCTGCACCTGTTGCAACGCCTTGAGCCGGCTTGCCGGATGCATCGAGCCACCCTCTACATATGGCTCGGTGAAGGGTATCAGATTGGGCTTCGGTATGTTGTAGGTGAGTTGCTCTGCGGCCGACCAGGTGCCCAGGCTCTGCAGAACGCGCACACCGCCCTCAAAGCCCATGCCATCGTCCGGCACTGTGAAGGTGCTGTCGCCCGCTGCACCGCCAGCACCGCCCGCCGAGCTGGAGGAACTGATCTGTGGCACTTTGATGGTAGCCGCGTAGTGTTGCTGCTGCTGCTGTTGCTGCTGCTGCTGTTGTTGCTGCTGCTGTTGCTGCTGCTGTTGCTGCTGCTGTTGCTGTTGTTGCTGCTGCTGTTGCATGTTGCCGTTGCTATTAGCTGTCGGCGAACTCTGCGAAGTCTGCTGCTGTTGCTTGAATTGAATGGCCGCTTGGGCCATCTGCTGCTGCACCGCCATGTGCGCCTCCAGATATGCGCTCTTCTGGGCCACCGTCATCTTGTCCATGTTAACGGTGCCGTCCTGTGAATGGAACAATGGCAATGGAACATTGAGTCGCTAGGCAGTTGAGTGCTTCACACAGTTTCGTTTCGTTTCGTTCCCATTTGTTACACATTTCATTTCTCCCACTGTGGCATTGCCACCCCTAAAAGGCCACCCGCACAAGTGTTGCGAAATTTCCACCAATTCGCCACCCTCCCTCCACCTCCAGAAATGACTCAAACTGCCTGCCCTTGCGCAAAAATTTGCGACTTGCGACTTGAGCTTTTTCAACGACTGATTTTTCAGGCTCCGGCTCTGGCTCCGGCTCTGGCTCTGACTGACTCCAGGGCTGCCGTTTACGCTCCCCGTCGCCTATTTCGTCCCTTCCTATTCTCTGTGTTTGTGTTTGTATGAGTGTGTTTGTGTGTGTATGCCGGCCGTCCTCCCTTTGGCGGCGTTTCTTGGTTTGAGGCTTTTCCGCGTCTGCCTGAATTTATTTTAAGCGCGCTGCCTGCCGCTTTGCACTACTCCGCACAAGATTCACTGGCCACTGAGCCCTGCTCTTGGACAAAAGTCTAATAGAATGATAAAAGGACAGAATCCACACATCATATCACACGGACTGTTACTCAGGCATCTTCGCACTGCGAACTCTGCTGTCCCCACACCGCATTCACTATTGACATTTTCACTGGCTTAGTTTTTCGCTTCTCGCTTCCCGTTTTCGATTTTGCTTCGCTTGTGCTTTTAGCTTCGTTTTGGTGGATTTTGCAACGTTTCACTGGCGCTTACCACAATTGAAAATCAATAAAAAACGGCTGCCGCACTTTGCGTTGTTGCTTACTCGCTTTGCCTTCTTTTTGCTTTTTTTTTGTTCCACGGAAAACTGTCGATTTTTGCAGGCAAGAAATCAGGGAATATTATATACGGGCTCGACCGCGAACACGAGTACGGATTGCTTGTCGTTTACTTCCTCGAGCCAGTGCCCAGCGCCTTTTGTTTGTGTATGTATTGCGAAACTGATTTCGAGTCGACTTCGGCGCTCGCTTGCTCAGCCGCGTCGCAGTCGCAGTCGTAGTCGCAGTCGGTATTTGAGTAATTATTTATTATTCCTCGAAGAGAACCAGGAACCAGAACGGAACGATGACGACAACGGTAGCGACGGCGACGGCGACAGCGACAGCGCCTGCGACTGTCAGACAGATACTGAAGCGCCTGGACTTGAGTGAGTTAGGCGGAAGCAGAGCGCCAGTAGAGGCAGCAGAGGCAGCCAAAGCATTGCATACAACTCGGCGCCGCAATCGACTCGATTCGTGGGAGAGCGCCCTCTCGGCCGTTCGCTCGCTCACTCGCTCTCGCGCCGTCTCGTGGCGAGGTGGTGGTGGTGGTTGCTGGCCATTGGAACGACTTGGAATCAAAACAAGCCCCACAAGCCAAGTGTGTGTAGCTTTGGCCATGGCAGTCGCGAAGGCCGCTTACCAGTAGCAGCAGACACGGCAGCAGCAGCAGCAACTACAGCAGGTGGGAACTGACCCCACATTCTTAGTGCACTCACCTGGAAGTCAATAGTGGCCCTCACGGTGTGCATGGAGGCGGCATAGTTACGCAGCATGTGCTCGTTACGCATGCAAATCTGGCGCCACTCGTACAAGTGCTCCAGCCGGCCCAGGCACTGTTCGCAGATGTGCTTGGGGAGATAGTCGTCCTTAGTGATCTGCTTGGGGATCAGGTCAGACTCGCTAATAATCAGAACTCGGATGACGTCCGATACTTACGTTCGCCTGCAGGAGGGTGCGCAGCTTGTAGAGCAGCTGCCGCTGCTCTGCTTCCGGCTCGAAGATGTGCATTTTGGGTGGTCCGTGGTGGATGGCACACAGGCGGCATAGCTCGTCGAAGGTGCTGAAGTTCAGGTTAACCTCGTTCTCCCCCAATTGATCCTCCTCCTGCTGTTGCTGCTGCTGTTGCTCTGGCATCTCCTCGTACATGTTGCTTTTGTGTGTTGCGACAATTGTTTGCTGTTGCTGCTGCTCGAGATGTTGCGGGTCCGCAGTGTGCTGTATGTGCGACTGTCGATTGTCTATGCTCAACATTGCAAATTGCGCGCGCTTTTCTCTCTGGAGTGTCTCAAATTGCTGTTGCCTCTAGTTGCTGTTGCTTTATTTATTGTTGCTTCTGACAAGTTGCTGATTAAGTTGTCGCTTCGTCTACATATTTTCTGCAACGATTTGAAGTTGTAGTTTCAGTTGAGATTGTTGTTGCTGCAACTGCTGCTGCTAGCTGTTGCTGTACCCTGCCACTAGTTGTATGTTATACACACACATAATTTGTATATCCATCGGGCTGCATAGTTGACCACCCACCTGACCCAAGTGAAAAATCGATCCAGTTGCAATTGCACTTTGCTGGTCACCCAACAGCAACAATTTCGAAAACAACAACAGTACGGGAACCTTACTACTAAATAATTAATTCAATCGATTGCAATAGGAAATAACATCTCGGATTTTCCCTCCGCCATTTGGCGCTCAAATAGTCATACTTCCATACCGCACCATAATTGACACACTTTCAAATCCAAACACACAAGCACACACCTTCGCACACAGTCGAAAAATAGCACATAAATTTTGACGATTTTTTATTGCACAGTGGAACAAAAAACTGCTGCTTACGCTGTTTGGGCAATCCTGGCGCGAACTGTGTATGCATTCCGTTCCGCTGCTGTTCTTGGCGCTTGTGCTGTTCCTTCTGTTCGCCCTGTTGCACTGGCGCTTTTCCACGCTGTAGTTGCGAGTGTGAGTGAATAGTTGGTGAGTGGAAAGTGCAGGCTGCGTCGTCCTCGTCGTCGTCTTTTGCTTTCCTAACTTCGTCACGGCGAGTGCGCATTGCAGGACTTGTGGGAGGCGAGCAGCGGCAGCAGCTGCAGTGAGAGGGGGTTGGTAATTTTTTTTCAGAACACCAGCTATTTTTTTTAGAATTTTTGTGAAGGGACAAAAAGTATTTGGCAAAGCATAAACAGGAAGCAGACAGGCAACAGGTGCAAATTAACCCGCCTACTCGCCTGGCTCATCTGCGGGCGGTGGTGGTGCCTCTGCAGCGGGGGCTGGTGGTGGTGCCTGCGCAGCCGGAGCAGGCTCTTCATCAACAGCCGTCGCACCCTCAACTTCAAGCTCAGCATCTTCCGGTGCTGGTGCAGGCAAGAGTTCCATTTCCGATCCTTCATCTCCGAATCCTCCTCCTTCACCTTCCTCACCAACATGAGGCTCCTGTTCACTCTTTCGCTGTTCACTCTCCTCCTCGGGTATTTCTTCCTCATAAACAATGATCTCCTTCCAAAGGATCTCTTCATCTTGGCATATAGGCTCATCACTCTGCGGCACCACGCGCTTTTGCAAATCCAACTCGGAAATACACGGCTCAGTGTGATCGAAGCCGCCGCAAGTAACGCACGAGGTTGAAGTCAATAGAAGAGAAGAGTGCGGTGTGGTGCTAGACAGCAATGAGGTGGTGCTCGAAGACTTCTCTTTGGGTTTGGCATCCTTTGCAGTTGATTTATAAGTCATTGTTGTCTGCTGCGCCTTCTCCTGCATGTCCAGGGCTGGAGTGATCTGGCATTGATTGCTGATCGTTGGTACGGCCGGATTGGATTCCACCAAGTAGTTGGCAACTCGCCTCTTCCAGTCCTCCGGGCTACAGTCCACGTTCTGCATAATATCATATAGCTCCGAGATTAGAGGCTTTATCATGGGACGATTACAGAAGTTTGCACTATCAAACAGTGGAATTGGTTCATGGATATCTGTCGATCAATAAGATGGATGTTTATAATACTATATCCAATAATGCATAATACATCTCAACAGAACAAACTCGTCCTACTCACAGTTTGGAAATATAAAAGTAATTTCTCGAGCCACACTATCAAAATGTTTGGTTACATGGATGTTGCGCTCAAGTTCCGAGGCTGAGCCACTAAAGAACTCGGGATTAGTTTATGCGGTAAAATGAAATAGCCATCAACTAACTTACAAGTAACATATCATGATGGAAAGCAATTCCTGCACTCCGTTCTCTTTGGTCAATATGAAGGCTTCCGAGATGCCCTTGGAGAGCAGTATAACCTCCAGCATGAAGCCTTTCTCCTCAGCATAATCTGCAAAGAACTCTGCTGCCTGTTCCGGCGAAAAGTCTAGCAGTCTATTGGCCTGTATCTGAAAACCACACGATAACAGCTTGAGCAGCACCGGACGCCGCTTGTGCATGTAGTCGGGCTTGATGATAAGCAACGAATTCTCGAACATTTTCAAGATTTATGATATCAAATATAACAATATGTGAGTCCCAAACAGTTGTTCTGTATTTTTATTATATGATTTATTTATAATATCTTTTTCACGTTTTGATGTGTTACACATTGAGCTGTACACTCACACATACAGGTCTATTTAAATTTAGCTTGGCCTGTTTAGCTCCTCAATTCTAGCTTATCGTTTCGCATTTTGGAACAATCCTCATCGGAGTGTGGTAAATCGAATGAAAGGTGTAAATTATGTAAACAACATGAGTTTGCAAGATACATTATAGAAAAGGGTGCAGCGGTTTACGTTTTAGTCTTTTTATTATATATGTAAGATAATATTACAGTTTATTTTTAATTGTGAGGCCCGTCTCGTTTCAGTTTACGTTCTCCTTTAAACTAATATACTACAGCGAATAATAAAGTAATCGCAAAATAAACAGGTGCTGAAATATAATTAATTTGCGAAATTTACAGTCACAACGGAGTACAGAATGTAAACAGATAAGTAAGATATAATATATATAGATGTGTAAATCGTGGCGCCCATTGCGGCACATCACAAGGCGATCGCGATCACCAACAGATCTTAGGCTGCAATTATAAATTATATTACAATAGATTAGAAATTTCGATTTCAAGCGTATGGAATGTGGACGCACCTGTAATTCTGGCAAAGGCTAGCGCGGATTTCTCGTGGTCGAAACATTTTCCAATTTCGGAGCAAACGTGCGACTGATCGACGTAAGGACGCTCAGCCAGATGCATAATGCTGATGCCATAGATAGAGATCATTTCCGAGCACTAAAATGTACATAGAAATGAATTGAAATCGGAAGTACATAGAAATGAATTGAAATGGGAAATTCTAATCAAAGGTCTTTGTTTAACTTACGATGTTATAGTACTTGGCTGGCAAGTTTTCACAGGCCTTGGAGATCATGTCCCGGGTGCTTATATTTTCGTGTTCTTTCTTTGTGCGGAAGAAAGGCAAAAGGACCTGTGAGACACCGTGGCAGACGCCACACTCGATGACCTCATCGTTTACAGCCTGGCTAAAGCAAAGCTGCAGCTTCTGACAAACTTCCTTGGGCGGCACCTTGCTCACCAGGCTAATGATGGCAGTGGCATACCCGTCGACAAAAGAGTCGCATTGCTTGCGAATTGTGGCAGGAAGGTGGTCGCAGATGGTACGAAGAGTCCTCTTGATCTCATCCTGTTCTGTCTTATTCTGCAGCTCAGCTTCCAGCTTTGTCATGACAAACTCGCACAGCACACAGGTGGGAGGTTCATCGACCTTTGCAGATTCCAGACGCGCCAGTTTTTCATCCTGATTCTTGGGCATCACAAAAACGTCGTACTTCAGCGCTTCATCGATATCAACTAAAAATTTTTATCACAGATTATGACATTGAATGACCCCTTTTGCTACTGCTAAACTTACGATCCTCTTGCTCGCCAAAAAGGCACATTCCAAGTTCTGCACAGATGAGTTTGGGGTCCATTTCCTTCAGTAGCAATTCAGCGATCTGATCGCCGTGCTTATCAATGAACTTGTGGCATTTGCCTGCCAAAGTCTTTTTCAACTTATCGCAGGAGTTCTCGAGAGCAATCTTGATATCAGCCTTGGTCGTGTGCTTGCCTATCTTTTTCTCCGCAGTCTTGACAACCTCCTCGCATAGCAAGCAATTTGGTGAGACGCCAAAGTCCGTGTCAAATGCGACTTCAATTGGAAAACGCAAATCTTCTCCAGAGTCAATTTCGTTTTCTGCGACTTCTTCGCTGCTTTCGTCAAGGGTAATACCCATTTCGTCCAAGTAGTCCTTGGTCTTGGGACATAGTTTTAGCTGCACACAAATCTCTTCGGGCTTGAAGTCCGTGATGAGCATGTCAATAAGTTCGTTAGAGTAGGTCTCCACAAAGTCCACACATTCGGCACGCAACTTGCTAGGCAGATGCGAGCACAGTCCATCAAGAACCTTCTTAATATTATCCTTGGATTTGTTGTCGCGTATCCTTATTTGTGCTTGCTCAACAGCAAAAAGGCAGAGAGGGCAAGTGGGCTTATCCTGTTGGTCATTGCTGTTTACTGGTGCAGGATGGAAAACTTCAATGTCCTCCTGCTTCTCGATGTTTCGTGGACACATTTGCATCATGGGACACACACTTCGCGGGTTCAGTCCTTGAATGAGAAGCGAAATTACAGCATCCCCATACATTTCCACAAAGTTTCGGCATTGACCAGCCACACCCTGTGGCAGCTTAGTACATATGTTTTCAACAGCGTGTTTGATTTCATCATCCGTAGCGGGAGTGGCCAGAGACTCCTGAATGAAGTGTAGGAGATACTCACAAAGAGTGCAGAGCTCACCACCCTCAATAAGTTGGCTTGGATTCGCTGCACCCATCAAATGGTCAATCGGCAACTGCATATTCATGATTTCGTCCTGGCTAAATTTAGGCTCGTGTGCACCCAGCTTTTTAATGGTCACTTTTACCTCAGCAGGCTCCACGGCTGGCAACATAGGCATAATAGGAGCATCGAACGTGACGTCGACGCCCTTAGGACAGACGCCAATAAGGAAACAAGTGCCATTGGCATCTAGGTTGTTCACAAGCGTGTCGTAAATGACATGATAATACTGGTCCACAATGCTGATGCACTCGTCCTTGAATCCGCGCGACTGTTTGCAGAGTCCCTCAAGAACCTGTTTGAACTCAGCCTCAGTAGTGTTTGCCACCAGGACGTCACGCAAGTGCTTAACCAGCTGCTCGCACAAAGCACATGGAATATCGTCGCCAACATTCTCTAGAGTGGCCAACGCTTCTGGCTCCTTCACATCATCATCGTGCTGATGGAAACGGGCTGCACATACTCCTGACAGATGGCACATGCCATCCGTCTGCAAATACTGATTCATAGTATCGTAAAAATCGTTGAAGTAGGTAAGCACCATGTTGGCGCAGGCATCAGAAAAGCTGGAAAAGCCACCGCACATGTGCAGAAGATGTTCCACCATTTTGTCCCGATCATTCGACTCGAACTTATTCTGCATCATGCGTGACAACAGGTTACAGTTGCCACAGGACAGTTGGGTCAAGCCATTAGGTTTTTTTGCCACGTCTTTTTTAGACATCTGCATATCCACATGTTCTTCCTTGAGGGTGCCGTCTAATGCAGCCTGATAAGCCTGTTTCATTAGCTCATCAATTCTTGCGCTGTTACACAATCCAGCGACGCTGCAAACTTGCTGTAAATGCATCATTTTATTGATTAGAATGAAAATATTCTCTTCATATGTCTACTCACATCCGGATTCATTTGCGATGACAGAGCTTCGACCAGCTCGGGTACGAAATTGTCGGCCAGGGCGATGCACTCCTTTTGCACAAGCTTCACTGGTATCAGCTTGCAGGAACCCTCAAGGACCTCCTTCAGTTCCTCCTCGGTTTCATTGCTGCGCAGTTGATCGCGTGCTTGCGTTACCATATCCTTGCATATCTGACAGATCGAATCAGTGTCAACGGGCACTACGCGCTTTTCCCACACAGTCTGTATGCAATGGCGGGTCGCTCTGCAGTCCTTTGCATTGCTACAAAAAGCAAAGAAAAATCATCATCAAATAAAAAAGGAAAAAATTGATAATTATGCGATGAAACTGCTATACACGCAGTTTGGTGGAACAAATGGATCAAATGACCCGCATTCATTATCGTCATTCACTGAGCGCGCCAAGTCAGCAAAGAGCAGAGTCCAAACATAAAAACCCCGACCATGCGACCGTTGAATGCACCCTCTGGATATATCGCATTCATTTCCACAAATCCATGTCGATTTGTTATGAATATGCAGAAGGAATATGTGTGTCCAGTGCTCTCTTTGTGAACAATAAAACCTTTTGCCTTATATTGTTCACCGTTTTCTCAGACGATATTTCTGAAAATGGTCGCCCCAAGTACTCCAGTTTAATAAAGTGTTAATTTATATTTAACATCAACAACCGACGACGAGTATAGCTAGATAAGCACAGACATGTCCATAAATACAAGTGTGTGTACGATGTGTAAATACACATATGTTTGTATGCGTGTACACCAAAATACGGCTTTTTAATGCGCAAAATGCGAAGAATTTTTTGTGGTCATAATAACAGAGACTGGGCAAATCAACACATTAACAAAGAATAATTGTAAGCATACTGCCTTACATAGTATAAATATATATATAATGTTACTTACATATACATATCACTATAAATACTTTATATACTATATCCACATACTTCATGTGCTTCCATAAACAACAAGTGCAGGCTGCAAATGTCAGCAATTCTTAAGAACTAGAATAAATATTTATCTAAGTATCGCACTACTCCATAGGGCTGGTATAGAAATTCAATACTCAGATTTACAATACAATGGGTTGATAAAAATTAATTCAATATATGAACTGCTATCCGTTGATAATGTGACTCAACTCACACTGTGAGTCTCACAGATATGACGAATGCTTAGCTTGTGGGATATACAAACGAAAGCCGTATCAGAGTTGCAAACTACTTAGCGAACAGAGAGCAACCCTCCGACGAGCTTAAGCGGTCATCCAACAGATTAGTCATTGGAATTTGTTGACGATTAAACCGCATAATTTAGTATTGGTACATAAGCAGATCGTTTAAACATCTACATTTATACATATACAAATGTACATATGTAAGTTCGTAGATAGTTATGTATGTGTTGTGTTACACGTTAGCTTAGCTGTTTTTAATTCAATTTAAAGGAGAATCGAAACGAAAAACAAAGCGCAACCAACACCCATGCATTAGTATGTGCGTGTGTCTGTATGTGCCTAGTGTGAGAGAGACGAGTGCAAAGTGTAGTCGGACAGCGAACTTACACTTACAAACAAGTGTGCAAAAATAAAAAGAGAGCAAAATTAGAGCAACTGTAAAGCTCATAACAAAGGTTATCGACGGACTTAGGGTAATGGCGGCACTAGCCTAGACTAGCCTGCTATTGCCTGATTGTGTGTTATCACTCACACACAGTTCTTGTGCTGCGACAGTTGTTCTTATTGTTGTTGTCGAAGCAAAACAATGGGCAAATGAGGAAACAACGGGAATTGAGCAGCGGGTTAATAACTGCGTCGTGGCCATTGTTTTTGTTCTTGCAAAGGGGTCGCTGGGGTGCACAGTCGGGGAAGTAGAATATTTTTACCGATGACAAAGCATTTTTCCAATGCGTTTAAGACTTACCTGAGATTATCACACCAGTAGGAGGGGCCCCAGGTGCATTTGGAGGCCCCGAGCAACGGCTGCTCAGCGATGGGCGTAGATGAGACGTAAACCCCTAAAATGGTAAAATAAATATCCCATTATATATGTCGTATATATATATATATGACATTCCCATTTGGAAAAATCAAATGCGCCGTATTCAGACGACAAACGTCATAACTTACCGCAAACAAGCACAGCCAAAATGGCCAAAAGGCCCGCGTTACGCATTGTGTTTGTGTGGTTTATTAACTATGTAAAACCTTTGTGAATTTATCTAATTTTTATAAAAATTTGTTTTCTAACACTTCAGCTGCAACTGCAACTGCACCGAACGATTTTTTGACGATTAATGAGGAAAAGAATTGCTTTACTTTGCTTTTGTTATTTTCCAGTGTGACCAAACATCATAGCTATCGATGATACATTCCGATATATCGAATAGAATTTGCAACCGATAGAAACTGAGCAATTCGAACGTTGCCGCACTAACAAAAAAAGTTACCAAATTGAAAAAAGGCTGCCATACTTAAAGAAAAGTTTGTTTTACTAAATAGGAAACAATACCAGTTTTTGCAAACACAAGTTCGAATCTTACCAAGTGGAAATAAAAAATTAAAGTTTAATAATACATTTTAAATTATTTTATAATATTTTGTTTTTTTTTAATTCATTTAATTCTTTTAAAATGGTTAAGACCTTTCAATTAAATAATTTGCTTTAATATAAAAAGTCCATATGATAAATATAATTGAAATACTGCATGAAATCGCCGTAATGATTTAATATACCCATAAAACAGTGATAATATTTATGTTCATTTGTCCAATATACATTCATTATTACTCAAACAGATGTGTTGGTTGCATATTTTATGGACGCTTAGAAGTGTCATTCCAACGATTCATTTAATTATGTAGCGCGAATCATGGCTTTAACTGTGGCAATAACCATAAGCAAATGTTCTTGAACTCCAGGTAAGTGTTTACCCAAACACTGTCGGTAATGCTTGAGCAGAATTCAATTTTGCATTAAAATGCAATTGTAATTAAGCCCCACAAAGTTGCATAAATTGATTGATGTTGATCTACGTAAGAGTCTCTCGCACAATTATCACACATAGACCTGGATCCAACCCCCAGCCCCAGCTAAAGTCACAGAGTCGGTGTCATCGTAATTCTACTGTGCATAAATATGTATAGGATAATTCTTGGGAAAATGCATTTAATTAGCATTGTTCACTCACTCACACGCACAGACATAAAACCCCACAAACGAATCTTCTCGTATCAAATCGCAATTTGCACAATTGTTGCCCATTTTTATGATATCTGATTTTGCGGCGCACTTCACGCAAAACGTAAAACCAAATCGAGAATGTTTTTGAGGCGTTTTGGCTTGCAGCTGTCGTCGTTAAGCGTTAGCTGAAAGTCGAGGTCAGCTGGTGGTGGCTGCAACCAAAATGCCAAATGCAGCAGCAGCCGCCGCCGCCGATATGTCCAATATGGCTAAAATGTGTGTCAAGCCGTCGAAGGAAACTTGAAACCTGTCGTCGCGCTGTGGCACGGCCTGGCCAAGGTGGTTTGCTGCTGCTGCATAGTCGATGGTATTTAGTTCTTTACCACTCTTAATTACAGTGCCCCCACCTAACTGAGAATGCACTTGACCAAAGACAATGACGAACACGCCCCTCCGCCCCCTGACAATTGGCCACTTGAGCCCGCCAAGAACAGAGCTTACAAGGCGCGGCGGCCCACACTCAAGTTCAGATTTAATTCAAGTTCAGCTGTAACAAACGATATTCGCCGATCTCAATTGGAAACACATACAAACATCGGACGGAACCCTCTGTGTTCACACGCTGAGGGCTCTCGCTGATTGCCCAAGAGTCGTTGGTAGTTGGAATTTGCTTTCAGTTTCTGTGGGGGATTCGCTTTGAAACTTCGGATGACTTATTACGCGACACACATAGTTAGCGACAGGCGGAGAGATTGTATGCTTGTAACCCTAATTACGTGCGTAATTACGACTCGCTGCAATGGACACTCAGGCAACTATAAAGAGAAAACCAAAGTGCGTCACACCTCCCCGTCGTCTTCCCACTCTCCTTCTCCTTCTAATGGTGAATTGTTTTAATGCCCCTGTTAGACGCGACTTGTGCAACTTCCTCGACGTGATCTGCGACAGATAGGGCTGCAACTTGTGGCCACTCACAGCCAAGTGCCAAATGGCAGTCATTAACAATCATTCTTTAAATCTGAGATCGGAGCCATGCGGAAATGAACTTGACCTTATCGGCGTCAGCCCCAGCCCAAGCCCAAGCCCCACAGCAGCAGAAACAACCGATTTAGCGGTTGTGCGAACGGCGTAAGACAAAACTGGAGATAATAAATTCAACAAACAACAACAACGAATTCACGGATTTCTCGATATTTGTGAGTCAAATTGTTATTAATGATAATAAAGCAACGGAACCGCGCCAATAACAATGGCTAGAGGAACCAACACATTCAACATCCAATATCAGCTGAAGCACAAACAGGCAATAAACCCAAATTATAGACGAAACTTCTTCCGCGGTTGCTCTCGCAAGAAGATCAAGTTCAAGTGTGCTGATGCCGATAGAAGTCGACGTGAACTAGAAGCGACTGCGCTTTGCATGGACGACCGCGATTCGCACACTTCTTTATGCTCTTTGTTTGTGAACTTCTGGTTCACATTGACCCAGTGCAATGTCGCTATATGACATCGACACAGAGCAGACCTGTTTAATCAACCTACGGACTTTGCCGATTCTCGATTTATTCTTTATTTCGGGACGGCGCGAACGCCATTCCCGGCTACCAAAAATTACACGCACGAGTTATTCACATTAGGAATAATCGCAAAGGTCAACTCAGCCGAAAGTGCAATGGCCAAGCCTCGCTCCGGAGGAACCGCCTTCGTGATCACGGTTAACCTCTACGCCAGGTAAGTATGCTTTCCTCGACTCTGGAACAGGCATACCAAGCAAGGCGTGCTAGAACCGCTTGGGAATTATAAGGCGAGTAAACGTGAGAATTTCTGCTACAGGCATAATATGCTCAGCCAACTGTTGTATGTGTATGTAGGAATGCCCGACACAGATACGCCACAGTCGCAAGTACAGATACAGCTACAAGAAGGCAGTCGCTTTTAGGGGTTGAAATGAATCACCAGAATTTGTTCAATGTTGTTATACACTATTACTGAGTTTGGTCTGCTATATTGTGGAATATCAGAACCACATATATTTATAATAAATAAAGAAAATATAATATAATAAATGTTGTATTTACTCTATAATAATATAATAAATGTTATATTGTATTTACTCTATAGAGTGTCTTAAATCCGAATTGCATTTATGATTTTAGAGTATTCAAAATGCTTCTACAAAGATTTTTGCTGTTGCGTGGTTTGATTTGCAGAGTTTAAGATACGGAACTTCTCCAAAGTCTTACGAATTAATTTTTTATATTTGTATTTTTGTATAATTAGCACTTTTGAACCTAACAAATTGAACAAGTTTATATGATGTTCTATGAACCTACGAGCACGCATATCATGCATGTACGGATATATTTATAAGTTATCCATAATATTGAAAGTATTGGAAACATGCAATACTTTTAGTTGGTAGCATCCCTTCATCCCTCTTCATGCATTTGAAAATAATACTACGAGGGTCGTTTGATAAGTCCGTGACTTTTTGTATTTGCCGCGCACCTGCTCTAAATACAACACTGCTCCTGTCAGCAGTTATCGATTAACAGCTGACTGTAAAATTTTGAGAAAGCTGCGTTTCTTAGTTTGCGTTTTATAGGCATTGAAAGCAGACGATCTCGTGAATTTTAACGAAAATGGAAAAAAGTGAATTTCGTGTGCTAATTAAGCATTATTTTTTGCGTAAAAAATCCATCACCGAAACCAAGGAAAGACTTGATAAATATTATGGGGACTCTGCACCATCAATTTCAATGGTTAAGAAATGGTTTACTGAGTTCCGTTGTGGTCGTACCAGTACAAGTGATGCCGAACGTTCAGGTCGCCCAAAAGAGGTCGTCATGCCAGAAATCGTCGACAAAATCCATGGAATGATATTGGATGATCGGAGAATGAAAGTGCGTGAGGTAGCTGAGGCTGTAGGCATCTCAACTGAACGGGTACATCACATTTTACATGAATATTTGGACATGAAAAAGCTTTCCGCGCGATGGGTGCCGCGATTGCTCACACACGACCATAAGCGCAACCGTGTGACCATTTCAAAGGAGTGTTTGGCGATGTTCAACCGCAATCCAAACGAATTTTTGCGCCGTTTCGTTACCGTAGACGAAACATGGATCCACCACACCACACCAGAGACCAAAGAACAATCAAGACAGTGGGTTTCTCCGGGTGAACGTGCACCAAAGAAGGCCAAGGTGGGTCTGTCGGCCAACAAGGTCATGGCCACAGTTTTTTGGGATGCACAAGGTATCATTCACATCGATTACCTTGAAAAGGGTAAAACGATCACCGGCGAATATTATTCAGAGCTTTTGGACAGATTCGATATTGATTAGAAGCAGAAACGACCGCATTTGGCGAAAAAAAGTGCTGTTCCATCAGGACAATGCACGGGTGCACACGTGTGTAGTCAGCATGGCAAAATTTCATAAATTGGGCTACGAACTGCTACCCCATCCAGCATATTCTCCAGATTTAGCCCCCTGTGACTATTTTTTGTTTCCAAACATGAAGAAATGGCTCGGCGGTAAGAGATTCGGGTCAAATGAAGAGGTCATCACAGAAACAAACGACTATTTTGAGGGCCTTGAGAAAACCTATTATTTGGAAGGAATAAAAAAATTGGAAAAACGCTGGACTAAATGTATAGAGCTAAAAGGAGATTATGTTGAGAAATAAAACGCTTCTTTGACGAAAAAAATATATTTTATTCAAAAAGTCACGGACTTATCAAACGACCCTCGTATAGTAGTTGGCCCTGCATTTTGAGTTTGTATTGCGGTTCAAATTCCCAACCAGTTCTAACACTGATCTGATGGTATGCCTGTTCCAGAGTCGAGGAAAGCATACTTACCTGGCGTAGAGGTTAACCGTGATCACGAAGGCGGTTCCTCCGGAGCGAGGCTTGGCCATTGCACTTTCGGCTGAGTTGACCTTTGCGATTATTCCTAATGTGAATAACTCGTGCGTGTAATTTTTGGTAGCCGGGAATGGCGTTCGCGCCGTCCCGAAATTATTAATCAATTTCCAATATGTTAGTAAATCTATTTAGTTTTATTGTGATGGAGAGTACCATGTTAATCTGCATCTTTGTGGTTTCATAAGGCGAGTGTTGATGATTGTGGACTTCGTTCCAACTCTTCTTTATTACGCGTTTCCATCGTTGATGCTTATCTTAGTTGTCGGACTTTAAACCAAATGAAAACGAATCTAGTTTATGTATTTAACTTAATGGGGATGCCCAACATTGCTTTGTGTTCTTTTTTTACGACGTTCATGTTACTACATGTGTATCTCGACGAAGGCAAGAGGTTTATTCAATTGTCGAAAAACCGGTAAATGTTGTTTATGAACAGAAGAATGGAGAAAAAGAATGATAGTAAAGGATTAGTGTCTCAAGTGTTGAACGAGCAATGACTTGCATCTTTGGCAGAGCAGCTTTTTATTAGAGAATCTGTTAATTTACGTCTAATTAAAGAGCGATTCAATGGTTGTTACTTCCTAGACCTAGACGCAGACATAGACAAAGGCTTTACCATTCAATCTGAGACGTGATAGAATAATTACGTGTTTGGGAAGTAAGCATAAAATAGATTCGAGCCCGAAATATTTTCATTCGCAGGTAGCTTCATCATATTCTGAAGAAGCTATTTAACAGCCCAAGGGTAAGAATGTATGTGTAGACTATATAAAATCATGATAATATATATACATATGTTTAGTGATTCTGGGGGTTTCGTCCGGTTGACATCATATGTGGAGTTCTCTGTGAGCTATCTAGAAAGTAATTTGCATAGATTTATTCAAAAACTTGTTTTGGGTTTAGAATTCAATGTCGATAATCTTTTACTGTTGTTTTGTTTCGATTATGCGACGGGTTTTGTTGAACCCAAGTTACATAAATAATTAATGGGCAACAATATTTCGAATTATATCTTTGGCAATATCTAAAGATTCAAAGTAAGAATTATGTAGAAAAGGTTCTTTTCAGTGAGCGAGGTATGTTGAACAGGTTTTGTCGTTCTGCAAATGTTACTCGACTAAGGGATATCTCTTACCCAGAAATTTTTTGGGTAGTCTTTAAAATTAACTGCGTTAGTTCTTAGGTGTTTTAGATCGCGTTTAACTACAGGGTATAAGCACGTAAGTTTATTGCAAAAGAGGAGCCCAACTTGATTACAAACTATAACGAACGCGATATTCTTTCAATATTGAATTGATTTGGTTCTAAAGAATTTATGTGGAACCAGTTATGTATATAAATTTGATGATCTTAATGTACAATCTACCGACTCCCTTGACATTGAAAAGTATTTCCATTATATGGACTGACAGAAATGTTGTGGCGCAGGGAAGTTCATTTTGACCTTGAGCCATATAATGAGAGACCAGTATATGGATATATGATATATACATATATTACAATGTGTTCAAATTTAATTTTCGATTTTATAAATTTGTTTACATTTGGGAATTTAGCTCGCAAATGATAATCCGCAAACGGGATTCTCATTAAAATGAGTTCAGAATTGCATTAAAATCATATTTCACTCAGCGAACGAAGGCTGTGCAACCCCGTTCCCCTTCTCCCCTCCCTCTTCCAACAAACTTGGTAGACGGCAGTGAAAAAGTTGAGTTGAAAAGAGTTATGAAATTCTGAGCACTCGAATTAAATGCTCCCATTTTAGCGGTACTTGAGCTGGCGGCGGACATGACACATTGTAAATGTTTTTTTAATTGCACTCATATAATGAAATATGTACCTACAGTTTACGGTTACTATTTAATAGAATAGAGCGACATCATCCTAAACACTTGCTAATTGCGCGCAAAGGCCATTGCATGGGCTGCCCCCCGTGTCATAGCCATAAATCGGGAGCAAACTACACCGGCAGTCGGCTCGCAGCTGGAGGAGATCTAGCAGAACTGTCAGGCCATTGTCTGCTCAATTAACTGCATATGAGTTTTGAGATACAGCCACAAGGGCAGCAATCACAGTCAAAATAAAAGAATAAACCCACCAACAAACACCTCCGAAATGCACAAATCTGTGCCTTCGAAAACTGGCGCAAAAACTAGCGACAAAGCGCCGACTCATGTTGCTCATGACAACACATTTGGCAGCAGCCGCCACTGCACACTGTCCGAAATAGTAGTAGACGTCGCGACGTCGTCTTCGTCGCAGTAGTAGTAGTAGCTTTTCTACTGCCTTTTGCACGGCCAAGCTTTAGCGATCGGCTCCATCTCCGGCTCACTATCACACACACACACTCTTGCTGCCTCACAGACGGAGAGCAAGCCGAGCTCGGCGCGACGAAGCCGAGACCCGAAACGCCAGCCGAAAATTTAGCACTTCTTTTTAAATTTTTGTGCAATCTCGAACTTTTTGTTAGTTGTGTGTCGGAGTTCGCAGCGACTGTTTGTCGAGAAGAGAGTTCGGAAGTTTTATTGTGTAGAGAGGAGATTATATATTGTACAATTACTATCTCAGAGCAGAGTGTGGAGAACCCTCTTTGATTTGTGCGCGTGTATTAAGGAAATGCTAAGAGCCAACAGGCTAGTGTAATACATCATCTAAACATGTCCTCCAAAGTTTTCAGTTCCCTGATGGCCGAGAGCATTTTGCTCTCGAAAGCCGCTCAGATCATATCGGGATATTCGCCGGTAACCATTTTCCTACTCGCCGCGATAAGCATATTCGTTGTGGTTTATAATAAAAGACGTGCGCGTATAGTGAAATATATCGAAAAGATTCCTGGACCTGCTGCACTGCCCTTCCTGGGAAATGCCATCGAAATGAATGTCGATCATGACGGTAGGTTTATTGGGTCGATTCTAAGCCCCGATTAGTACTGCCCGCATTTGCTACCTCGACCCTGAATCATCATACCCAGTTGGCTGGTAATAGATCGATCTGATTGATTTGGCTAACAAATATCATTGTAAATACAGCGTAGACGCGTTCACAGCGGTCATCAGGTGCTAATTAACTGACGAGCAAATAACTCGACATAAGTCAACGATGCCTGAGATCCATGGGGGTACTTGGGATCACACAGTGGACTCCTATGTTTGGATCAATTTCGGCAGGTGTTAACAAACTTTACTTAGCTCTCCGTTCACTTTCATCCAACGTGCTGTAATCGGAAAGCTCTAATATATATAGCTCTAATATATATATATATGTTTTATATATATAGAAAGAAACTAAAATACGTGACAGAACAAACAGTAGGTTCAGAAGGTGCATGAAACCGAAAGGTGCTAATTTACATTTGTATGAATCGAGAATAAAATAGAGTTATTGCTATGTGCATATTTTTTTATTGAAGCTAAACATTTCATTAGAATCTTTTTAAATTAAATTAAATGAAATAACGCTTTTTCTCGATCTTTTTCTTTATACTCAGTTTACGATTCAATTAACAGTACAATCCGGATTTCGGTTCGGTATTGGCAAGTCGTTCTCATGTGAAGACTAATTGCGCGCCATAAATAAGTAATCCCTAAATGCGCCTTAAAATTTCAAAGCTACCCACAGCTAATTGGTTAAAGACGGGAATGACCTTTTTGCGAATTTAATTTATCTCTTTGATTTTTTGTAGAACTGCAAATTAATTAACAATAAATACACAAAATTGGCGATAATCATGCATATAAAACCAGACCTAGCTTTGAACTTGATATGCGCCAAACCGACGAAAACTTTCACCTCCCAAAAAATAATCATAACCAAAAAAAGAAGGGTTTTTACCGGTTGTTGGGTTAGGTTGGTAAAAAGTAAATAGCGGAAATGCTGCGTTTACATAAAGTTCACATTTACACGCAATTGAAATGGAATTAGCCTCTAAACCATATTCAACAAGTTTATGAAGAACCAAGTGGAAAAACAAATAAAAACAGTAGCCGCTCGTAAATATCATTGTTGACCAGCAAGCCCAGCGAGAAATACGCGAGGAGTTATAAAGACTCATTTTATGACCGTTCGAAGCCCCGAAAAGGTCTAACTTGTTATCGACTGTAAGCACCAACCATGTGGCGTACGTGCCGGCATCGGGAAATACTCGCTAAGATCTTGGTCATGATCTTCATCTTCGTGTTCGTCTTCTTGATCTTCTTTTGATCTTGATCTTGACATTCAAAAAACAGCCGTAAGCTCATTGTGCAGCTTTGCAGCGGACAAACGGTTAATAAAAGCCCGATTTCAACCGAAACCAACTGAGCCGAACCCAAACAGATTGGCAGCATTCAATACATCTTAGGATGATTAATTCCGAGCTTATATAACAGTTCCGCACCGTGCTCGATAACTAAAAACATTGACCAATTAACATACACACATACACACACACACACACACACCAGCAGCTGTATTTCAATGCGGAAACGCAACAAGAAACATAGGTAGATAGAAAGATAGACGGACTGATGGACAGATACAATCGGTCTAGCCATATTTAAGCACATGCTATTCGGGGTACAACCTCCTCGTCAGTCGGCAAAGTTCAAGCCCAAAGCGAATTGTGTGAGAAACAAGAGTTTTCAGAATAATATTGATATAGGAGTTTCGTTAACATTTTCCAATAATACGTTGAGGCATACGCTTTGGGGCGATCTTTACGGATCTTTGTCGTGTTCTTTGTTCTTTGTCTACGCAGCGCGGATACTTTTGTGAAGTGGTTTTTCTGGCTAGATGGGTTTTTTATTTCGGTGGTTTCGGTGGCTCTCAACTTGGCCGCACTTCAATGTTCTCCAGTCGTTAGAAATGTCGGAAGTTGGCAGTTGCCAGCAGGTTTTGTTGTTATTACTATCGTTGTTGCTGTCTTGGTCTGCACTCCGAATCGAAGCCGAGTCAGTCTGTAATGTTAATGCATTCGACTTCCGATTAATGACTGCAGACAGACTGAAATATAATCATTATAAAACCTATGCTAAATGAAGGCTAGAGGTGAGCTAAACAATTACCACATTGAGGTTTATTAACAACATAATCTGCACCATAGGAGACCATATTAGTTAGCTGCCTTTTACTGTTTTGCAAAAATTGGCAAAGAGAACAAAGCGAATTCTTGATATCTTGCTAATTCCTGTTCAAGATTAGTCAACTTTCCATTCAAGGACAAATCTGAGCCGAAAGAACCCACACCTGGCATTAAAACATATCTCGAATTGGCCAACTGGTCGGTCAAGCGCAGTACGCGATCTTAATTTGGCTACGAAAGTTGTTTCAATAAATTTCGAATGTTGTCATCTATGCAATTCTTGGCCAAATGAATACATGTGCAAATATGCAAATGAGTGCGAGACTCGTCGCAGATTGAAAAAGAATTAATTAATTATGTACGTATAGCCCGACTATGGGTCTGGTCTCTTTGTCAGGCGAACATGTATCTGCAGCCTCAGTTCAAGGCGATCGAGGAACGTGTTGATGCAATTTATGGATTCTGAATACAATCTAAGCGTGCCGATTAGGCGCTACTTGAATGCTTCATACCTGCCTAGTGGATTGCTGAGGTATCCACAAGTGATGCTGCACAATTGGTTGCCCAAGGTCGTATCATAATTTTGCTGTAAGCTGCTGAAGAATCGGTGGCAGCAAGTGACGTCTGAATGCCGCCAAGGTCTGCGGCCGTCTCGGGTTCGCCTCAACCGAGCCGAGCTGAGCTCTGCCAAAGAACATTTGGCAGTCAGTCCGTCAGCCAGTAAGCCAGCCAGTCAGTGCCGCGACTTGTCTCTGGGTCTCGGCTAACGACACAGCAGCTTCGCCTCAGCTCGGGTTCCCTGAATGCGAGTGGGGTTTGAGTCAGATCTCAGTGTGAGTCGACTCTGAGTACGAGTTGTGGGTGCTAGTGGGGCAGGTTTCGTGGCCGTGAAACGGGCTGCCAGTCAGATTGACATTAGCAGCAACCTCAACTTCAGCTCGGCGCGCGTAAACGATATTTTAATGTGCAACAATTTATGAGGCCCAATGACAAATTGTTGCAAGATACAGCAGCATACACACATCGTACACAAGGCGACAAATGAATTACGAGTGTAGCTAACGCAACTAGGGGAGGCCTAAAAGAAATGACTGGCCAAATCACAGTCAACTTGCGTACAAAACAATTTCAAAATGAACACAAAGCTGGTAAAAATTGTTTATGAAATGCGTTTTGTTTTGTTTTCTATTTTATTAGATTCCACTTTGTGCTGCCTGCTACGCAGTCGCCTTTGCACCCTGCCAATTCGCTGGTGTTTGCCATTAACGCATCAAACATGCAAAAGAGTATAGAGCACAAGCAGAGGAGTGTAGGGAGGAAGAGAGGTAGGGAGAGAGGGATGGGATTGTGCCGCATACCGTTGTAGCAGCGGCAAACTGAAGACCCAGCGCCCCAGACCCCGGCGATAGCGTTTTGGGTGTTGCTTTCTGCAAATCGTGTTGACGCTATTCGGGTTACATAAAATCACTGTTGGAGATCTTGAAAGACAGCCCAAGCGTGCGAGTGTGCGTGTGTGTCATCGTTTAATTAATGCAACAATGACCAGTCATATGGGGCGCATGGACAACGTGGGCACGCTCAGCTGCGACAGTTAACCCATGCTCGCCTATGTTTACCGATGTGATAAACTAGTGCAAGACAACATAATTAACATGACAGATTCAGCCCGATCCAGATGATGGCGGCCTTGATTGTTTTCCACCTCGTGTTTTTCTTTAATTGGTGTCGCAAACAGTTTTCACACGTGCACTGGGCTTCCCCCAGCCAAAAGCTTCGAACTGGTAGCTCAGACAGGTAGCCCAAACAGATCGCGCGCTGCGTCACAGCACAGCACAACAGACTAAAATGCCATTTGTCATTATTCATTATTCGTTATTTATGTTATGCGTACTTCAACTTCAGCTTCAGCTTCAACGCTCGTTACCTGTCACTCAGGCCGAGCGGCGGTGTCGAACAAGGTGCCAACCTACCCAGCTACAGCATCGCGACACACGATAAGTGACGAGCTACAACTGGTTTTCGCACGGCAATTTTGATTCAAAAAATTAATTTGGTCTATTTTCGGCATTCACAGAGCTCTTTAATCGCGTTATCGGTATGCAGAAACTGTGGGGCACACGCATTGGCATCAATCGCGTCTGGCAGGGCACATCGCCGCGTGTGCTGCTCTTCGAGCCGGAGACGGTTGAGGTAAGTTTTGGGCTTGGATTGGGGGGTGGACCTTTCGCAACTGACTCGATCCCACGTTCTTACATTGCAGCCCATACTGAACAGCCAAAAATTCGTGAACAAGAGCCACGACTACGACTACCTGCATCCCTGGCTGGGCACAGGGCTGCTCACTAGCACCGACCGCAAGTGGCATTCGCGCAGAAAGGTGACCTACAACCAACCATAAGGGGGAGGTGAAACAGTGTGAACTAATGAGGTTCCCCTTGCAGATTCTGACGCCCGCTTTCCATTTCAAAATCTTGGACGACTTCATCGATGTGTTCAACGAACAGAGTGCAGTCTTAGCCCGCAAGCTGGCCGTCGAGGTGGGCAGCGAGGCGTTCAACCTGTTCCCCTACGTCACACTATGCACTCTGGACATTGTCTGTGGTGAGTCTCACGCCGTTCAAGGTGAGGTATTCCCCCGAGTATCAACTAACCGTTTGCTAATTGCGTCACAGAAACCGCGATGGGACGCAAAATCTACGCCCAGAGCGACAGCGAGTCGGAGTACGTCAAGGCGGTCTATGGGTAAGAGAAGTGAAGAACGAGAAAAAAACAAAAACGAAACCATTTCCAGAACTGAAATTCAATTCGGAGTCGGTCGGGGCAGCTGCTGTGCAATATTGAGAGCTGTCAGGGCGACTGTCAGCGGGAGCGACATGTTCTCACACACGCCCATTTCGCATTATGATCTCTGTATGAGTGCTCGATTTTGAGTACGTGTGTGTGTGTGTGTGTGTTTAAGGGTGCTCTCAGCTCATGCGTAAAATATGCGAGATTAAGATGTCAATGGGAAGCTTCCTTTGTCGCTGCCGCTGCTCCTGCTACTGCTGCTTGAACTGCTCGTGCTGCTGATAACATGGCTCATATGGCACGCAGATAAACAGAGATAGACACTCGGACAGACAGACAGACAGACTGACAGAGTGACAGACAGACAGGCAAACAGTTGACTAACTTTCAATTTAATGCAACACTTTCCTATCCATTTCTCACCAACCAATCTGCCCCTTCCTTACCTCCAGCATTGGTTCCATTGTGCAGAGTCGTCAGGCCAAGATCTGGCTACAGAATGATTTCCTCTTCCGCCTGACTGACGATTACAAGACCCATCAGAGCTACATTAACACGCTCCACGGCTTTTCAAACATGGTGATACGCGAGCGCAAGTCGGAGCTGTCCATGGCAAACAACAACAATAACAATAACAACATGCCCGATGCTTACGATGATCTGGGCAAGAAGAAGCGTCTGGCCTTCCTCGATCTGCTCATCGATGCCTCCAAAGAGGGCACAGTCCTGTCAAATGTGAGTAGCGAAGAGTAAACCATAACAAATAGCTCAATAACATTCTCCGATTCTTTGCACTGCAGGAGGACATCCGCGAGGAGGTTGATACGTTCATGTTTGAGGGCCATGATACGACTTCGGCTGCCATTTCGTGGACTCTTTTCCTGCTAGGCTCATATCCGGAGTATCAGGAACGTGTCGTTGAAGAACTCGAATCCATATTTGGCGATGACACAGAGACTCCCGCAACAATGAAGAATCTGTTGGATATGCGTTATTTGGAGTGCTGCATCAAGGACGCCCTTAGACTGTTTCCCAGCGTGCCCATGATGGCCCGCATGGTGGGCGAGGATGTTACCATAAGTAAATAGTCAATTACGATTCCAGCTTCAATCTTCTTTATATTCAACTATTCGTTTTCAGGTGGAAAATTGGTGCCTGCTGGAACTCAGGCGATTATCATGACCTACGCCCTGCATCGCAATCCTCGCGTCTTTCCCAAGCCGGAGCAATTCAATCCGGACAACTTCTTGCCAGAAAACTGCGCCGGACGTCATCCCTTCGCGTACATCCCCTTCAGTGCTGGACCACGCAACTGCATAGGGCAGAAGTTCGCCATTCTGGAGGAAAAGGCAGTCATATCGACGGTGCTGCGTAAATACAAGATCGAATCTGTCGATCGTCGCGAGGACCTCACCCTGCTAGGCGAGCTTATCCTGCGTCCCAAGGACGGGCTAAGAGTTAAAATTACGCCACGCACTTGAGCACTGTTCTAGTTCTCCCGGCGACTTAGTTAATCCAAAGTATTTAACATGTAAATATCTTTCTAAGCGTAGAAGTTCTTTATAATATAATTGTGCTAAATTAGCAAATAACATTTTGACCTCTCTGTGGAATCTGTAACCATAGCCTAAGCCAACTCAGTGACTTAATATTGTTTAGTCAGTATGCTATTTTTTAATAAAAACGTAGTCTTAATTATCGATAGCTCGATGTGTTGCTTTCTCGGAATTTAACTACGTTTAAGTGAAGTCTACGTATTTTTGAAGATAATTTGCAGATATCAAAGATGTGTCTTAAATTGCAATGAAAAGAATGGTCACATAATTACCAATCCTAAATAGTTAGATTAGCATTGCCTGGTAAGTATGTTATTAACCGAACAACCTAGAATCGCTTAAGCTTATTTTAGCTTTTGGAAAACTTTTTTTTTGCAGTTATCAACTTCAACCAGAAAGATAGGCTACCTTAGTCACGCAAAAGCATTTAAATCCTTTCAGGTTCTTCTCTACTCCAATAATTTCAACTCCATTTATAACATATAATATTAGTACAGAATTGAACAATATTGTTCTTATATTTATTGACAACTGTGTTATAAGGCAAATCGCTGGACGTATTAAACTTTTTTAGGAAAATCTTTATTTAGGAAACAGTGTTCGTAATTTCGTTTGTTATTGTATATGATTTTGATGAAATGTACCCCTTTGAAGGCATAGCCATGAAACCTTCAAATGCAAAATAAAACTCAAAGGTTGGACTATGAATGACTGCAGCTGAATAAAGGTATAATGAATTTTTATAACTAAGAAAGTTCTTGTTCATGACAGTTTAATTTTCATGTTACCATGTCTCTATGTAACACTGACTTCAACAACCTTTTTAAAAACAATGCATGTATGCATGTATCTAATACAAAAAATCAAAAAATGAATACAAAAAATGGTCAATAATTGCAGGAATGTGTTTTGGCGTAACTCATAAAATATATTTGTTGTGTTTGCAGCTTCGTAACTATGTAAGTTTTGTAGACAACTCCAAAAAAATTGTGATTTAATGTAGTTCAATAAACCAGCAATTGATTTCAAAACAATATTTACGAAAATAATCATTTTGAAAATTGAATTCATCGCTATCAGCTCGGCCATTTCGCCCACTGTGTGTAACAGGAGTTTTGCTTATAACCTCATGTATTGAAATAATTACGTTATTGCACGATGTTTCAAGTTTATTCATTCCACTTTAGATCAAAATGGCCTGCGATTACAAACAAGATCGCCAATTTAATCTCCCAGGCGCAACATGGGGCGATTAAGTCCATTTCAATTCAACGGTCTGGAGTACCCCAACTGTTGTAAACGGTTCCACAAAGTTGAGAAGAATGCCTATCCAAAATAGTTACCTGTAATAACCTATAAACAAAAATTGAACTTATTTTTCACTGCGCAAGCACAATTATGCTGTGTACGCAATATTGGTTCTCCAGCTGCCGACAGCATAAAGTTTGCTCCTACGCCTACAAGAATCAATGGAGCTTTATGTAGACTGATCCAAGACAATTGATTGTTAATGCCATTTCAGTGTCATCTACGACAGCTCGAAAGTTAGCCGTTCTTGAGAAATTGCGGTGTCCCGAAGAAGTCTACCCGTCTGAGTTTCCTTAGTACCGATACGGTAACGTGCAGCAATAAGAATCATGTGCATGTGTTTTTCAAGATACTTGAAAATTTGCTATGTTGTAAACTTCTGCACAATATATACCATCTGCAAGTGTGTAAATTATTTTGTATTTTTTTATGTTTCGTACTGAAAACTGTATCTACCATTACCAGCTGTGTGCCAAATTATCTCACATCAGAATAACTTAAGTCATAGACATTTGGGTACATGGTACATACAATAAGCATGGTACATGTGGCTGCATACTTGACCTTGCCTTATTCATATTCGTCTGGTCCGTTTTCGCCATCGTCTTCTTTCTGTCTGTCTCTCCTTTCTTCATAAGACTAACTCTTGCGGCTTTAAAAATTTTCAACAGATTGCCCCCAATTCGATTTTGGATAATTTGTGCTAATTTTCCAATTTCAAGAAGAAATTAAAATCTGACAGAAATTCCCATATGTACCAAGTACCGAAATGTCTTTGCAGTGAGTGTACACTTCTGTTAGCCAAGACACAATCCAATTTCTAAGATCAACTCATGTACTTCGGTGTAAATATGCACTAGGTGGCGCCACTAGTTCCACTCAGCCACTGTACCGGGCTAATTAGAATTTTCGAATGAAATAACAATCACAATTACCTGTCCAACCGGTACGTTTTTAGCGACCTCAGTGGAAAATGGACAATCATCAAGTCATCAACAAATGGCGCCAGTTGGTTTGGCCAATGTCTGTTGTGAGTGTGTGAGTTATGTGTTCGCGCTGCGGCTGTGCCCGTTTTCTTTTTGCAATTGGAGCGGCGCCAGGGCTTAGAAGGAACTTAAGTGCGCTTAGGCTGTGTAATGCACAAATAAACTCGCCCCGCACACACAAATGGGCGAGTGGGCACCTGGGCGGGCGATGGGCTATATCTAAATGGATATTACGAGCATATGTACGATGTCTGACGACGCGAACTGTGTGCGGGACGTGCGCGTTAAGTAACTCCTACTGGAGCCCGGGGCCGAGCAGGAATAGATAACTAGATCGATAGGCTACCCAGAGACAGATAAGCGGGCAGTGCCAGGAGATGGTGGAAGGCGGACAGAGGCGCCGGAAATGTTAAGGAAGGCAACGAGAAACAAAGAGGGAGCGCGCGACAGAGAGAGAAGGCGAGTCGGATTCGCAGCCAGTGGGCTTCGCGACGCTTGCGGCGAATGGGCAAACAATCAATTAGAATGGCAAAATCTTGCTAAATATTCCATAATCCGGTGAACGCAAAAGGGTCTTAAAAAGTAATTCCCGAGCGAGACAAGAAATGAGGGAAACACGCGATTGAAAAATGGCGAAAAATGATTCTACATGAAACGATGAGGAAATGCACTCATCCAACTCAGATACTACTATATGTCGATATGTCTATGGCACGCAGCAGACACCCGAGCACCCGCTTGGCACTTGGCCCTTGGCTCTGGGCAGTGAGTTGTGTGTTCTGGAACAGGCGTAATAAATCGATTGGCAATTGGAATGGCAATTTCAGTTCGAATTACAGTTGCACTTGCAGTTGCAGTTGCAGTCACAGTTGCAGTTGTTATATTAATTTATGAATTTACAATGTCAGCGATTACTATTTGTTTTAGTTTACAGGCGGGGTTAAAAAGCAATCGATCAACTGCGATGTGATTGCTCCACTAGAGGATGGGGAGCAGAGAAGCGGGGCAACGCGGACTGTCCAGTGCCAAATGTGTCACAGTGAATTCAAAACTGGATAGTGACTTGGGACATATGCCTGACCTGCTGCTTGGGGCAAAGACGGCAGACGTCAGACATCAGACAGAAGTAATTACACCATCCTGTGGCATTGTCTTTTCTCTCTTTGAACTCTCTCACTCTCCCACTCTTCCTTCCGCGTCACTTACGCGAACTTCGCCGGGCACATCAAAACAAATTGCACTCCCCCGAGAGCGTCACACAAATCTGATTAGAAAAACATTTACAAACGCAAATCGCAAGTTAGCGCTGAAGAGGGGAGTGAGCCTCAGGGGGTGGGGGTAGATGGAATCCACCCCTTGAAAAACAGTCGATGTGTGAACTTTGGCACGAAAAGGCGGCGACGGCTCACTCCGGCCAAGGCCAGCCTAATTTGATTGACGTTGACGTCAGTGCGACGGCAAAATGTGGGAAAAGCGAAGGCGACGATGGCGATGGCGATGCCGATGCCGATGGCGACGCAAGCAAGCAAGTGAAAGTGGCTTTGGCAGTGGCTTTGGGCAGGTAGCCAAGCGGCGAACGGATGCGCAGTACAAGACACAGGAAACAAGCCTAGAAATGATATCCAAACAAACTCAATTTGGTGGGCTGCCAGCGCTGTGATAGATTAGCAGCGAGAACGAAGGCGAAGTCGAAGGGAAAGCGCGTCTGCGACACGTGACCGGGTCCGGGCTCAGCCGAGGCGGGATGAGGTTGACAAGAGGCGTTGGCAGACAATCGGAGCGAGGGGGTTGTACGCGGGTTGAACTGGTTTGGTGCCCGGCTGGAAATGGGCGAGCATACGAAATTGATTTGCTCATCGCACGAGCACGAGAACGAGCACGATGCAAGCAAAATATTTGCCATTTGGCAGGCTTCCATTAAACAGCTGGTGACACATACATCAGCAAGGAAGAGCAGCAACCAGAGGACACGTGGCGCAGCTTGCACTTGCCTTGCCTGGCGACACGTGACATGCAGGAAAATTAAACAAAGCTGAAACGGAACACGAAAGAAAACAGAGTTTAACAATGCAGAAAATTGAAAAACAATCAGAACGTAACCGCAGCAAGTGAGGGTCAACGGAAACTGCTCAGGAATCCGGCATCCTGGCAGACCTCCCATCCCCCTGTCTTCCCAGCAGCATGTTCTGTTTGCACAGAGCGCGCGTCTCAATTCGTTCCGCTTTATTTGGGCATAATTAGCTTAATGCGTGCGACAAACAAACTGCATCACGACCTGGAGCAGGAGGTTGCTTCCACGCCGTGCATGTCCTTCCTGCCAAATTGCCTTGCCGATGATAAAGCAAACAATCACCCAATGAAACGAAGCTGCAGCCCCAATCAAATTGGCGGAATAAATGGGAAATACTCTTCCAATACTCAACGAGAAAGTGATACACTTCCCAAGCTTACAAAAAGGTTGAAAGTAGCCCAGTTTTACTCACAACTTAAAAAGAAAGTGGAAGAAAGGCTACTTCGGCATGCCGAGAATTTAATACCCATGCATGTTCGAACCGTTCTAATGCTTCTTATATATAATCGTACAGAATTGAACGGTGTTGTGTATATAAATAAGATGTCTCACTTTGATTAACAATAATAACTTAGGTCATTTCTAAAATCAAAACTGGTCTTCATGCAATAACCTGCATTTCGGCCGATTGTTCCTTTGGCAGCTATATTTTATGGTGGTCCGATTTTTATCCTATTTTATATGCATATTATTTATGTATATAGATGCAGTAAATTTGTAGTATGAGATATCGGTCCGATCTCGATTTCCCCTATTTACAACTTGGTTATATCGACTTACCTGAATATGCTGATATTTTATGAGGTCCGACATATTTCCTAAGCTGCGTTGCAAACTCCTGGCCAAAATAAATATACCCTCTGCAAGGGTAAACAAACCAAACTAGAGGCTTAAGTCAATTTTGGAAGACCTTAGTATTCCCAATAACAGACAAGGCTACTCGGATGCACAGTGAATGTTAACTTGAACTTAACTTGAATTTAAAAGATAGTTATATCTATGTATTATGTAACCATCTATTCAGACAGACATGGTTTAATCCACTCGGATTGTGGTCCTCATAAAGCGGCTTCTACTCCTTATGTAAATTTGCACAAAGTTAGTATACCCAGTTTTCACTATTTTCAATGATAAAGGGGTTCAAAATCATGAGTTTTCAGATAAACGCCAAATATCAATTAAATTTAAAGATTGCTTCCCAACTGTTTGTACAAATAAAAGCAAATAATTATATTTAACCTCTATAGGACGAATTGCAAGCGTATTTTTAATTCTTGGTGTGTACAATTAATAATTCCATTTATAAAAATTTTATAAAGCAATAACAATCGTGTATTAACTGGTAGGTGGTACAGATTTCTTAATTGTTTTTAGATCTTCAATTTTATTTTCGAATATATGTATAAAATAACATTTACACTCGCTTTATTTGATTTGAAAATTAATATATTTCGATTTCTTAAGAATATTTCTACAAGCTTTGATGTTAAGATACAATATTATGATGTACGGATTCTTCACTTAATAATAATAAAAAAAAAATGTAAATCGATATGACATATTCTGGTTCTGTTCAGTTACTTGAATTCTCCACCAAAAGAAGTTAATAACTTGATCGACAGTTTGGAAAAGATAACTGATCAATGATTTACACCACAAACAATCAACCGTGTCAGATCACATGAGCATTCGCATATACCTTAGTCGACGCTTCGGTAGCCAAGGAATGGCAGAGCAGGGTAGAAAAAAGTAAGAGTGGTGAATCCCTTAAAAGGTTCTTAATCTGTAGCTACTGTTGATGAATTTTGTTGCTTCATTTGCCCTGACACCGGCACTGGCACTGGCAATGGCACTCTGACTTGAGTCGAGGCATTACTCATACGTAGAGTTCTCCGGTCAGTCGGTCTAAGGTGCGTGCCACTATCGGCAGCTGCAGTTGAAGTGCGAGGTAAGCTCCCATTTGCTGAGAGCTGCCGCTGTCAATAAAGTGTCCGAGCTGTCCGCTTGAGGCTTCGTCATATGACCGCCAATCAGCTCCCAAATTGATTTGTAGCCGAGCCCCGAGAAAATGGCATATTGATTTTTGGCGACTCATTTGCAGCAATGTGGTCAGGGCTAGTGCACCAAGCTTCCTTGCTGCGGTAACCCTGTCCGGCGCAACAGTTCTTCGCAGACCCAACGCTAACGTTGCGCCGACGCCGACGCCGATGTTGACGCCGACGACGTCAGTGTGGGTCGTAAATTGAGCAAACATTTTCCGACTGCCGCGTCGACGTTGTCGTCGCAGTTGTTGTGGCCGCTATTGTTGTTGTTGCTGTTCGCGCTGTCGTTGTCGTTGCCGTTGCCGTTGTCGTTGCCGTTGTCGATTGCATGCAATGCAATGCAAGTTTTATGGCACTCCGCGTGATAGCAGGCGCAGCTCTGGTCGAGGACAAACAAGAGCGTTTTATGACAGCCACAATGCCAGCAACGACAAACAGCAACAGAGCGCTCGTCAGGCGGAGTTGCGAGCTGGGATGGCAACCGGGAAGGTGCCAGGGCCCGATCCCGGGACTTGCAACTGCAAAAATTTCACCAGTCAATGCGGCAATGAGCAAAATGTAAATAATTTCACTCGTTTGCTGTTTGATGAAGAGCAAGAGCGGCAAGGGGAAAGAGGGAGGCGAGGAGCAGGAGGGGAGACAAAAAACCTGACGCAAATAAAATAATAAATTTCGTGCAAAATTGACAAGCTGGCTTAGCCGCATGCTGATGTTGCTGCTGTTGTTTCTGCTGCTGCTGCTGATAGCGAACAGCAGCACTAACGGCAACGGCAACGGCAACTGGACAGAACTTTGTCCGCATAGAATCAGTTTGTGGACACAACGTGCGCGCACACAGTAGCCAAATTGGTAGTTAGTGGATGGCTTAGGCCGGGCCGTAAAGTTAAGCACATAATTGCGAAATTAAAGACAGCTGACGGTTTACAGCGCCGTAGCGCAGCGCTCTGTTGCTGTCGCTGTTGCTGTTGCTGTTGTTGCTGTTGTTACTGCGTCGTGGCAAGCCGTCGTCGATGTTGCCAATTCCCACGCCGCGCTGTCTGCCGCTTATTATGCTAAAATCAAAACGAAAACAATGACAAAACGTATGCTTCAATTCTAAAAACAACTACAGCCAGTTGCCAAGTGTCTACAGCAGCAACAGCAACAACAGCAACATCGACGACAACGACAACAACAACGAAGAACGAATTTAAATTGAAATTATTTATTTTTGCATTTTGAAAGCGCCCGCGCGTGTCAAGGATTCTCACGCACACGAGCCACATTGGTTGCCCCTCAGCAGGAGCAACAAGAATAGCAACTCGACCTGCCACCGCCCCGCCCCGCCCCTGCCTGGCCTCCTCTGCCACCATCCCTTGCGGGAATGACAACAAAGCCGCCTGCGTTGCTTTTATAATTTGAAAATATAAAAATAACAAAGTGCCGTCGCACCAGTAAGTATTCCAAGCTGATTTTTAAATGTCAAAGTTCCAAGCTGCGAGTAACATTCCCCCCTCCCTACTTCACCCCTTCCCTGCTGACGATACCAATCAATATGGAGCTTCAATGTTCGCCGATTATATATCCAAAGTCTACTTTTCTTTATATATTATTTGTATATTATTCAATGATTGGTTATGCCTGTAAAACAAGTTTTTTAAAAAATGTGAAAAATGAAGAGCAACAAATGTCGCCCAGAGATTTAAATATTAAATTAATAACAAACTTTTTTACTCTAAAATAGATTTTGAGCAGCTACAACTCAAATTTTCAATGAAAATATTTATTTATTCAGTTTTCATCTCTTTTAAGGTTGATATTAAAATATAAATTATTTTATAAATAGTTGTATTTTACATCTCTTTAGGAAATATATTAGAGCGGCTATAGTCAAGTTTTGGCTGTGATATGAATTGTAAATATATGTTACATACATATCTGACGAAAACAACGATTAAAAAAGCTGAAAAAGCGCGATTCCTCGATACAAAAAGCGTAACCTGTTAGCGCAGTATAATTGTTTCTTATACTTAACAATCTAAAGGAGGCTTCACCGACTCAACAAAGTATTGTTTATACATTCTTAATCAACATCTCTTTGGAATATGCAGATGTCAATTTGGTCAAATTCCATTTGCCCCCCCGTAAATATAACCTGCTTTATATACAAATGGATATCGAACTGTGTTGGCAACAGCTTGAATGTGCTGTAATTCAATTAACTAGTCGTCACTAGTTGGGCCACGCCTTCCACGCTCTTCCGCCCTCAGACCGCTCAAGAGAAACCCGCGATGTTTTGTCAAATGCCATATATTCCCATGAAGGTGACAGTGGGTGACTCCACTTTTGATGCTAATATATGATATCTCTTACTACCGATAAGCACACAGTTTTTATTAAATCAGTAGAGAGTATTATTCGAAACCACACAAATATATCATATATATAACTTCCAGCTGCTCTTGTAATCTAATTGCTCTTGTAATAAAATTGTTCTATTTTTCAAGGCTGTGTACACTATTTATTTATATATAATTGTAGATATTTGTTCTTATAGAAACGCACAATATACATACATACATAATTTTAAAAACAGCATATGGGACTTACACGAATCAATCAAATCGTTTCAGCTTGAGAATGTTTAGATAATTTAACAATATTTTCTTTTGGTTTGAGGTACCTGAACACACACTGATTGCTTCCCACGCCCACCACACACTGCCCTAATCCCAAGCAAATGCAGTAGCCAAGCTAAAACATGATCCATAATCCGAAACCACATTCACTCACACACACACACACCCGCGAGTAAACAGAGAAGAGAGGTCCCACCCGGTCCGAAAGTCAGAGAGACGTGAGAAAGGGAAAGAACCCGTTCACCTGCCCGTCCACAAATCGAATTCTGATTGAGAGATCTTTAAGCATATTTGTGTACGTATTTACTATATATACAAATATATTTCATACACCCGCTACACGGGGGCGGGGGGAGAAGGTGGGTACCACCTTGCGACCCCTCTGGAAAATGGCGTTTTGATCTGGCCAAAGCCCATGTGGCTTACCAAGTTGAACCACAGGCCTAAGTTGGCCTAATATTTCTCACGTTCCACGGGGCAGGCGATAAATAGAACAGTTCTGTGTGTTTACAATATGTTTCTGCATGTCCCGCTGAACTGGGACTGCGTTGGAGACTTCGGATCTTTGGAAGCGACAGAACTGGGCAATGGGTAAGTATACTCATACGCATACGCATATTCACATTCACACGCACACTCATAGTCGGGAGTTCCATTCGTGGTCGTACTCATAGTCACTTTGTCGCTGCGATTGTGGTTGTGGTTGCGGCTCTGCGGCTCTCCGACTGTTCCTGAGGTTGTGGAGCGGCTGCTGTCTTTGGGTCGCTATAAATCATAAGTAAACATTTTGATATTGTAATCCCCATTTTAATTCGAGCGCATAAAAAGCCGAAAATCAAATTTTTCGACATTGGCGGCGGCGCCTCTGATGTTCGCTTGCAGTTACTTTTTCGCTCGTACCGAAAATTGATGGATTACTCGTACATTGCCCACAGTGGCAGTTGCCGCCTCATCACCCCACGACCAGCCCCCCAAAAGCAACCCCCTCCGTTGTCCACCTTTATGGCCAATTCTCATTCCGACTGATAAGAACTCTACGGAAATTTGTTGCTCCTGCTGATGATGATGAATACAATTGCTAGCCAGTTGTCAGTGTCGTTGTTGTTTCTCTTGTTGTTGTTGTTCTCGTTGTTGTTCTCTTTGTTGTTGTTGTTCTTGTTGTTGTTGTTGTTGTTGTTTGTGCTTTATTTGATTTATTAATTACTAATGTTGCATCAGGAAACTGCGACATAGAAGAACAAATATTGAAACGATGGCAGTTCTTTTATCGAAATCGATATCGAAATTGGAAATGGCCTAGATAAGTATCGCCACACACACACGCGTGCATGTCGAGTCATGTCTGAGATCATGTGAGCCCTTTTTGTGCCCTGCGGCAACAGTTGAAAGTGTTTTTTCCATTTCTCTTTGCGCAGTTTGTTTGATGTGGCCCTTTTGACGGGACTGCGGGTTGCGGTGCTTCTTAAGTGGTTAAGTGGTGGGTGGTCGGTGGTCGGTGGGTGGCAGTTGAGTAGTTGAGTAGTTGCTCTGGGTCAGCTTTAAGGTGCGCCGCCATTGAGAAATGAATGGCGCCTCAATCTATTGTGTTTAGAGATCGTAATACAAAAAAAAAAACAAATATTGCTAAGATTATTTGACAAAGTAATACCCTGATATACGCTGTGATGTTAAGATAAAATATTATGATGTACGGATTCTTCACTTAATATTAATAAAAAAAAAAAAATAAAATTATCCTGGTATGGAACTACGTATATCTTGCCAAATTGTGCCGAGTGTGAACAACAGTTGCTGAGTTGCTAAAATTCACATATAGTATTATATATCGGCATATTCAGTTGTGCTCACTTCCCTACAGTATTAATCCCTCATTATATGCTACAAATTTTCTTGGCCATCAATTTTGCGACTGTCTGACTGCCTGCACATCACACTTGCCTCCCTTAGATACGGTTTCACTCCCAATTTGCTCCCGCAGGTTTCCTTAGCTGCTCCTCTTCATTATTTCTATCAAAACAAGCCAAAACAGCTGTTTGGCTGCTGCTGATGCTGCCACGTCTGCCGCTGCAGAGCACAGACATCCAATCTTGGAAGGCGCCGAGTGCAACAGACAAAAGGGGCACGCAAGGATTTCCATGTGAGCGCATCCTGGGGAAAAGTGCGCACAGCAGCGAGACCTCTGCGCATGTAACGGTGTGCACACACACATAGACAAGCCACACCCTCGGCAAGGCAGCTCTCGCTGGGCGTGGCCAGACAAAGCAACGAGTACGAGAGCGCAACCAATCGCAGCGCCGCAACGCAACGGCGAGTGAGTGTGCTGTGGAATGGCTGGAGATAAGGGGCGAAGGCGCAGGAGAGTGTAAGTGTGAGTGCTGTGTGCTCTGGTGTTCTCTGGTGTGTGTGTGTGCGTGAGAAGATGATGAAGTGTAGCCAAAGCTGAAGCTGAAGCGAGAAAGGGTCCTGCCACTGCGCCACCAGCAGCAGCATCCGTCGCGGCGGCAGCGTCCCAAATGGAAATTTCACACACACCACGTGCCGCGCATAAATTGGCCAACAATCGATGTAACTTTTGCCAGCCATTTGACTCGGCCAGGAGGAAATGTCATCATATTTTCACTGGTCCACAGACACGTCCCAAATAATACGCCCGCCGTCAGCCTCTGCCGTAGCTCCGTCAGCTCTGCATCCTTGTTTCCTTCGTGTTGCAGGACAACGGCGATGTGTGTCGCTTAATTTGTTTGGACCTTTGCCGGCCAGATCCCGCCCTCCACCTCCGTCTCTGTGTCCAACTCCTACTCCCACTCTGCCTGCTGCTGCTGCTTCTGCGGCTGCTGCTCGTGTCCAAGTGCCCTCTTGCTGTGTGTGTGTGTGTGTGTTTTTTTCTCTCCGCGCGTCCGGCATATATATGCGACATCATGACACCGGGGACTTTGTTACAAGTACTTTACGGTAATGGAGGATTTTCGCTTGAGCATCCCTCTAACAAAAATTAATTTAAATCGATATGCTGCCGCAAGAGAGAACGTGGCTGCCACAGCATCAAGCTGCCGTCGTCCTGTGCCCCTGCCCCTGTCCTTGCCCCTGGCCCCAAGCTGCTTATGCAGACCTTTCCCCAGTTGCTGCACTCAGCTACTTCTTTGTTGCCTTTTCGTCCCTTTGCTTATTAATTAGTACTGCGATTTGCTCTGGCTGAGCAGACTGATTGAACTGTTGGCCGATCCGAGCCGAAGCTACCAATGCTGTGGCAAGTGGCAAGTGGCATGTAGTAAGTGGGGACACGGCGCAGTTGCTTTCTCAGATTTTTGAACTGTCACAGCGTCGCTGGCAATGTCAACAAGGACACGCCACGCACACTAATACAAGAACAAATGGCGCAGCACGCGTGTGTGTGTGTGTGCGAGTGTGCGGGTGTGTGAGAGTATAGTTTATTGACTGCTTGCGGGAAGTGCTTTTCGCTGAGATCTCGGCTAAAGAATGTAAGGCTGGCCGACAAAGCCGTTCGCAAATCCTGAAAATTGACTTGGCTGGCAGGCGGGCGGAAATCAATACCGCCATTTTGCGAAAGAGTTGCCCACTTCTGCTGAAGGTTGAAGCTGGCGCCGGCATCCGCATCCGCATTCTCATCCACATCCACATGCACATTCGCATCCGCAAGGGCAACCTCTTTGCGTGTCTCATAAGGCATACAAAATTAGTTTGTAGCTGGAGCATAAGTACAGCTGTGTCTGTGTGTGTGTGTGTGTGTGTGCGGGTATAGAGGCCATAGGGGCAACGGGGCGACATCTTCGTTGTGCGCTCCCTACGCACCATCGTATTTCATTTCGTCATGTTTCGGGATTAGGCGGATTAGTCGGCGACTGAGCGATGGCTCTGATCTTTGCAACGACTGCGCCCAACTTTCTGGTAGTTGCTTAAAAAGGGAAATGTGACAACAACAAGGGCGCGGACGTGGCTGCGGATGCGAATGCGGATGCCGCTGCGGATGCCGAGGCGGATAGACGACTGTGTGTGCGTTAGGTGTAGATTTGTAGCACTTTGGAGCGCCCTCAAATGCTTTGCATATCAATTTTGCCCCGGGTGCGTGCGACTTTACGAATGTCGCGCATTAGGCACTCGCTGGGCCCATCAAAGGATTCAGACTCGGAATCAGATATAGCTTCGACAGCTTGACACAGATATATTAAAATAGCCGTGAAAGTATAAATATGGGAAAGTACTGTACAAACTATAAAGGATACAGTTGACTTTCGACTTCAGTTGAAGGAAATTCGCGTGATGAGTCTGGTGGAAAACTGTCTCGGCTGTACATACATAGCTCACGGCACGTAGCCGTCGATTGTCTGCAAATGGGACGCCATTTTGTTTGTGTGTGCCATTCGAATTACTCGATAACAAAACTAGCAACTACCCACAACGAGACGGAGACAGAGAGAACGGGCGACCCATAACTTAAGCCCCTCGCATTGCGCATTGCGCATTGGCCCCTCAGATATCGGGAATGTCAAAGTCTAATTTTGTTTTTCTCTCTTATAATTGAAATGTGCCTGGGTAAATCCCACGGCGCAGAGTTCCAACGGTTCCCGAAATAGATACCATGTCATCAATAGGAACTGTTGCCTTTGCCATTTGCCATTTGCCATTTACCGTTGCCCTGCATTGATTATACCAGGTGATAAACTGGGCTTGTCATGGCCTAGCCGGGGGGTGGGGGCAGCCGGGAAATGTAATTACACGGCAGACGGAACCACATCCAACATGAACATGAATCGACCCACCTCCCATCCCAGCCCGGAGTTAACCCTTTATCATCATTTGCCAGGCTGGCGTCGAAATTGCAATCCGACTAGAGGAACTGACAGGTGTTATTCACCGGGGTGGGGGAGGGGAATGCTCTCCGGGGACCTGGGTGAGCCCAGAGGGCATTTTCCATATCATTGCCTCCTCTGCGCTCAATGCAATGCAATGATATTTCTGAAGTAGCTCCATACGCGAGTACTTCAACTCCTGCCAACCTGCCCCTGCTGGCCCGCTGCCCCGCACACTCTCTTCATGTCTCCCGATCTGGCGCTGGCCAAGTGGGTCGAGTGAAGCCAATCGAAAGTTGTGTTCGGTTTATATAACTTCAAAGCGCATTTCGCCGACAAAAGTCTGATTAGTGAAGTGGGCGAGTTTTGGAGAGCGTCAGTCTGCTTGTGGAGATTACAAGGTTGCAAAGTTCTCGATCGATAAATCAACGAAACTGCAACAAAAATGCATTTTCTAATTGCCAATCGAGGCTAATGTGTGATAGGAGATGAGCCTGAAGCTTGGAGAGGACAGAAGCAAAGCATCAACTACCCACTCCCCACCCTCACTGCAACCCTCCTTTGGGCTTAGCTGGAGTCACGCAGCAGAAGGAGAATAAAAACTGCGGCAAACAAATGCGAAATAAAAACGAAAATTATGAACTGCACAAAAGCTGTTGTGAATTTTAATAAATTTCCTCGTTCTCGTTCCCGTTCCCGTTCCCGTTGCTGCTTCTTCTGTTATTGTTGTTTTTGTTGCCGAGCGTATTTTGGCAAAAGTATCTGCCAACTGAGTCGGAGTGGGGGACGGAGACGGAGTGAGCAAATCAAACAGGGATGCGCATGGGTGAAGGGTAGTCCAGGGACGGGCAGTAGGTAGGAGGGGGGAGGAGGTAGGAGGGAGGGAAGCCAGCACAAGCAACGAATATACGTCAAAAAGAACAGTTATTTATTTATTTGTGCACAATCGAGAGCACAGCACGGCATGACAGGGGGCAGGGCGCAGTAGGCAGGGGCAAGGGAAGCAGTACCGCCTCAAGCCACAGGCAGGAGGCAAACAATGGCGGCTAACGGAGAATAATGGGATAACAAAACGCCCTTGACACCCAGTAAAAAGACAGGCAGCCCTCAAAAGTGGGTACGATAGAAGTAGCCTTATTATTATGAACATTGTGGACGGGCTCCGTCTCTCTGGCTCCGACTCTGGCACGGGCTGTGGCTCGAGCTCCAGCTCGGGCACGTAGCAAACGTAGAAAGCGTAGCTGTATATGCTGCAGGCACGGGGCGGGGGCAGGGGCAGGGGCACGCCTCACAAAGGACCCGCAAAGTACAAATACAAATCAAACCCTTGAGAGCGCCTAACAACAGCAGCCAAATAATAAACAGTAGCAGCAGCTGCGGAGAGCGGGACAAGGGGCAAGGGGCAAGGGGGGGAAGCAGTGCGAGAGATGCGCCGAAGCACACGCAGAAGCTGAAACCGAAACTCAGGCTGGGGAAGAGACTGAGGCAGAACCAGAGGCGGAGGCAGAGGCAGAGACTGAGGCTGAGAGCAGAACTGAACTGGAGCAATGGCGCTCTGTAAACATTGGTGTGAGCGCATTCGCCGCTGCCTGCGGTGCGGTAGACAGAGTGGGAACGAGCACGAGAGCGAGTGCGCGCGACAGGGATGGGGCGCAACGAGAGAGAATGAGTGAGCGTGTGTGTGTGCGATAAACAGACTGACTGACAGAGGCAAACGGCTTTCGGGGTGTGTCTTTGCTGGGCCGAAAGTGTCGTGCCTCTCGCTCTGGCTCGCCTGCTCGTGCGGCACTCGCTACTCGCCGGCAAGCGCGCTCTCCCTCTCACACCCCCTGTGTGCCAGGGCGGCCCATAGACAGACAGACAGATAAGATACAGATACCATCGCGGGCCCATGTGAAGCATTCGCGGTGCGTGCGAGTTAGTTGGAAAAATCAAATTCCGTTATTCAGTCGTCGCTGCTCGTCGCTGCTTGCCGTTCGTATTGTCGTGTGTCTGTCTGTGGCAGCTACGACTACTCGCCGCTCGCTCTATTCGCTTTGTGTTCGTGTGTATTCGTGTGTGTTCGTGTGTGTTTGTAAGTGTGTGTGTCGCTGTCGTTGCGTGTGCAAGCTGCAGGGCCACCCCAACCCCCGGAGCGAAGAGCAACAGCAACGCCGACTGCCGCTGGTGCTGCCCAACACGCACTCGCTGCTGCCGCTACCGTCACCGTCGCCGTCGCTGCGACACATCCAACAGATACTTTTGCGTGTGCTTTCGAATTCGTTTTCAATTCAGCCACGTCCTGTTACGGGTGCAGACGCGTTGTTTCCGTTTCGTGTTGCTGCTTCCGTCAACGCACAAAGCCATTACAGCAACAGCAACAGCAACAGCGACAGCAACATTGGCAACATTAGCGCCACGACGTCAACGCCAGAGAGCCAATCAAACATTTGAGCTACTTCATATACTTACCCTAATTACGCGCTGGATTAAATTATTAAAACACTAAAGCCGACGCGGATTTAGAATCAACAGCCGACTCCGACTCCGACTGCGACAGCAACAGCAACAGCAACACAGACAGCCTTCTTCTTTGTCTGTATGTCAGTGTGTGCGTGTGTGTACAGTGCAAAAAAGCAGCGCGAGTGTGTGTGTGTCTATGCGTGTGCAAAGTGGTTGTGTGTGTGTGTAAGGCTATAACGGCAAACGGGCTGGCATCAAAGTCGCATTAAAAACATATCCATGAGTTACTTAAAATTAATCACTAACATAATCACTGTGATTTTTATTTGAGCCGAGAGCTGCTGTCTCGCTTCCTCGCGTGTGCAACGACAACAACAACAACAACTACGACAACCACAGCAGCAGCCAAATTGTGAAAACTATAAAAAGCGCTTAAATGTTTTAGCCTTTGATTAGCATTCGAAAGAGTCATAAAAACAGCACGCAAATCGCTTGCAACACGACAACATCAACAAAAGCAACAACAACAACAATAACAATAACAACAAGAATAACTATAAAAGAGAGCAAGAAGTTCTGCTATCTAATTTATCAATAAATTCCCCGACAATTTTCCGAAGATTCCAAAAGATTTATAGCCGACGCAACCCACGCGACATTTTATCTTGAGAATTTTCCCTGATTTTCGCGTCAACTTACAAATGAAATTTCCCGAATGAAAGCAGTTTGATTTATTGCCAAGTGCATAACATTTGCCCCACATTAAGTGCTACACCACCCACCGAACCACAGTTCATTAATTTCGAACCCGAACCGGAACTGGAACCGCAACCGAAACCGAGAGCTGACAATCACGTTTGGAAGACTCGGCGATTTGCAGCAGTCGATTCGTCGGCACTATCAAGTGGATTAATTTGAATTCCTTTCCATAAATTAGAGGTGAGTGCCCTTAAGCCGAATACTTCTTATAGTGTGTGAATACCATGAGTGGATCAACGCGATTTGTAAGGAAATTGCATGAGAGAGTACTAAAATAGTTATAAATTTATGCAATATGAAAACAATTTCAAAGTCAAGAGTTGGTAATAAAGATTATTATGAGTATACACATGCATGTCTACAGTATTTAAAGATACTTTCAAGAAAACAAACAATAGGCAGGAAGAAAGTTTAAGATACAGTCAGTTAGAAACATCTCTCGCCCGGTTACTTCCCGAGTTGTATCTTATGATATTTGCTGTTTACTTCTGTGGGGCTTAGACTAGGCCCCGCCTGCTTCATAAAAAACAATGGAAAAAAGCTCCCGAAAATCCCAAAGGCGACCAATAAAACTCTGTTGAAAGAGGGCTTAGAGGGGCCTTTAAACTTTTGCTGCACTCTCACGCCAAACATAAATCACCGCGACTATATCTGCGACTCATAATCATCAGACAGGCAGCCAGTGCAACCATAAACTGTCTCGCAGTCCCGCCTCCACACAGCGCACGGTGTAAGGGGGCCTCTGGGCCTCTCCGAACAGCCAGGCCCAAAAAGCAATCGCAAATGGCAAAGCCTGGCGGGGCCAATTGACGTCACCTAAACAATTAGATCTCGAAATTGTGTTTTCAGTTTTTGTTGCCGCTGCTGGCAAACAGCAGCATGGAAAAAACCAAAATACTTCCAGCAGAACTAGACAGAGACAAAGGCAGAGAAAGGGGGAGAGAGAGAGGGAACTAGAGATTGAGGTTTCCATAAGTGGCCAAATGCAAAAAGTATTTGAATAAATTTATAAAATTAAATAGAAATGACAACACAAAAATAAAGGCAAAAACAAAACGAATCCAAAAGACAAAAAGCCTTGGCAAAACATTGGAATCTTGGCACCTTCGCTCCCAACTATTTGCTAAGCAGCAACCGATAACACTCGACGGGGCAGCTGGGGAGGCTGCCGCAGCAAAGAATAGAAGAGAAAAGGCAAGAAAAAACTTAGAAAAACAGTGAAGCGCAAAAGCTGTGGGCAATAAAGTGACATAAAATAATTTCGGGCATTCTTTGTCTTGGAAAATCATTATGTAAATAAATTCTCACTTCTGAAATAAAATGTCGTGACAAAACCCTAAACAGAGCACACACAATATATTGTAGCAGAGCAACGCCTGACACTTTGATGAGTTCTCGAAACGGGGAAAAAACAGCACGTTGCGAGCAAATTTATTAGCATTGTGGCAAATAAATATGCCACAAATTATGCCACAGAAATTGACAACAGTACGAATGCACCTGGATAGATAGATGGGTGGGGAGGCTGGAGGTGGAGGTGGAGGGGACACATCAAAAAAACTCACGAGCGAGAGAAAGAAATACTGTGCAGAAATGCCGGTCATAAATAAACAAAACGCTGGCAAAACGATTGCGTATAAATCTGTTTAACGTGAAATTATGTTTATTATTGTTATTAAAGCAACCGCAAGGCAATTTAATATTACAGCCGCACTAATCCACTGGGGATCAAGTGCAGATCAAGCGGCATTATCAAGTATAAATTTTCAATTTGAGGCGCGACACATCGGGCAATCGAAAGTGACAAATCAAATTGAATTTAATAAGTTTTTCGAAAATCAAATCGAGAGGAGCCTCCGCATTCCCGGCACCAATTAAGCGACATCGGGCAAATATTTTGATTATTACAACGCGAGGAATTCTTCTCGGCGATTTACGACTGGAAAGTCGAGAGCTTCTCTGTCTTTCTGTCCGGTTTATATGGTATACATAGTTCCCTCGGGCGTATTTGTTCTGCGCTCTTTACGCTGCGTATAATTTATGAAACTTTTTACAACTATTTATTTCGCCTTTTGAATGCTTTTATTTTTGTTATGATTGAGATTAGATAACAATTTATTGCAACGCTTCGTCGTGTTTGGCTTCGATAGCGCCCGGCGCGAAAGCGACGCGTTCGCCGTGAATCGCCGTGAATCGCAATGAATCGTAGTGAGTAGACCTGGAGTGAGTAGGCCCGGTGGACGGACGGAGTCTTTTTCGGGCACAATTGGCAACAGTTAATTGATTTACGAACAGTTAGTGCTATTCCTGGACTACTGTCAGTAGTTCCCATGTTTACCCTTTGTTCGTCACCTCCCAGAATTTATTACGGGGGAGTGGAGGGTACCCACTCCTCCTGCTCTCCCTCGGTGATTGCCAAATTCACGGCAGTCCCGCGTTCTGTGGTAGCAATAAAGAAGAACAAGAAACGCAACGAGACAGAAAAAGAAATACAGAGAAATGTAAATATTGTTACATTGATAAGCAGCGCAGCTTGTTATCTCTGCCACTCTCGCGCTCGCTCTCCTCTCTCTCTCTCTCTGCCACTCTCTCTCACTCTGATAACAACGTAGGTGGCTGAGTGTAGGAATCTCAGTCGAGGTGCGCCTTCCCCGCATAGTACTGAGGCAGCTCCAGCCATTCACAGTTGCCCCAACGCCACATAGAACTCGCCTCCGGGAGCAGCAGCATCCGTCAGTGGAGCAGCAGATAAGGTGACTGTGGCTGAGGTGGTATTAACCCCTTGACGTCTCTGGTGTTAAGGTGTTGCCATTGTGTGGTGTTTGGGTTAAGCTCACTGTTTGCCTCGATGTGATAAAAGCGCGCTCGGGGTGCGCGTTTGCTTTGTCGTTTGCCGTTTGTCGTTTTGCCAGATAGCCATCGAGGCAGTTAGGCACTTAGGCAGTTAGGCAGTAAGGCAGTTAGCCAGGTAGGCAGGTAGCCGGAGACGCGGCGAGATATGATGCAGGGCGAGATTAGCTGCGCGGAGTATCTTGGCAGCGATAACGATTGCATGAATATTGTGAAGAATTTCAAGTGAAATCGTTTTGTTTCTCTGTTTCGTCTATTTGCAGCATCGCAGCGCGCTTAGCGGCCGCGGCGAGCTCCAGAGACAGCCGCATCTTGGATCTGCTTTCACCACAGTTGGAAGATACCGGCCTCAAGACGACGACATTCTTGCAGCACTTTAAGGACGTCGTCACGACGAAGTTCAACGGCAGAGATCACCATTTGCCGCCGCTGCACCCTGCGCACCCGGCGCACCAGCAGTCCGCGCTGCATCACCACCACCAGCCGCACCAGGCTGTCGCCCAGAGTTTCAGCACCATTTTTCCAACGTATCTAGGCATGGACCGCGCCGCCGCAGGCGGCTGTGGTGCTGCAGGCGGCGGCCTGGGCGTGGTCACCAGTTCGGCCACGGCGCTCGGGCCCGGCGGCATCGCTGGCGGCGGCGGTGGTGGCGGCGTTGTCGGCGGAGGAGCACTCAACGGCCTCGAAGCCATGTCCGCCGAGTCCACAGGCCTCTGTCTGCAGGACTTGGTCAGCGCCAGCACAGCGAACGGCGCCGGCTCGGCGGGCTCTGCGGAGAGTGCAACCACCACAAGCACCGCACTGAGCAGTGGCAGCTCCACTGTGAACGGCGGCGGCAGCAGCGCCTCCGGTGCCGATCATCTGCACAGCCATCACAGCCTACACGACTCCAGCTCCTCGGTCAGCATCTCACCCGCCATCTCGAGCCTGATGCCTATCAGCAGCCTCAGCCACTTACACCACTCGGCCGCCGGGCAGGATCTGGTCGGCAGCTATCCCCAGCACCCGCACCACGCTGTCGTGCCGCCACACACACCGAAGCACGAGCCGCTCGAGAAACTCAGAAGTAAGTACCGAATAGAGGCGATCTACCTTACCCCCCCCGCCCCCTATTCCCTCCACATTCCCCCAAACACACATCGCTGGCTGCAGTTTATGGGTCCAGCTGCGCAAAGGAGGGGGCGACGAGGGGAGAGCCTAGGCAATTTCGTGGCCAATTTGTAACTGAATTTATTCGTCTTGGAATTGGGCTGCGCCCCCGTTGCCCGTGGGCCGTCTAACAAATTTACAAGTAATTAATGCGCCCATAATTCAGTTCAGCTGCAGCGCTGCCGTTGTGCGGTGCGTATGCGTGATATTTGTTTACGGCTGCCTTTGTTGGCCGCATCTCCGCCAACAACAACAAGTGTCCACATTCACATTGAATAGCATCGCATATTTGCCGCACTGTCAGCGACAGCTGTCGCCAATTCAGTATTCACTCATTCACCCATTCACCACATTCGTTGATTCGTTCGCCCATTCGCTACAGCAATCATTCACGCTCCCGATACTTGTACTTCATCATTCATGCGCGCAGCTCGTAAATTTCTAAACAATGTGCGAAATTCCTGCCGGCCACTTGTCATTGTTGTTGTTGTCGTTGTTGTTGTCGATGTCGATGTTATTCCCCAACACAACAACAACAACAACAACAACAAGCACTCATTGCTCATGCATATTCATAATCATTGTGTAATCATTAGCGCATAATCTTCATAAAAGCGTGACAAAGGCGAACAGACAACAACAAAAAAGAAACAGAAACAGAAGCAGAGAGAGAAAGAGAAATTTGGGAAGCAACAAAGAACTGAACCAATTTCACTTTCGCTGCGCATGTCACGGCTAATTGAGCACCCTTCTGCCGTAGTGCCGAAGACGACACGTTGCCCCTCGTCCGCTCGTCCGCTCTTCCCTGTTCCCTGTTCCCATTCCCACTCCCTGTGATGCTGTGCGAGGGTCGCTCGCTGGCTGGAAATTTGATATGTGCCTTGTAGTCAAGTGTTTGTTGTTCCGTTTAGGCTAATTGTTATGGGAATATGCCAGCGGATGGGAACAGCATGAGATTATGATTCAATCGTGTGATATCATTAGCTAATGCAGATCAAAGATAGCCCACTCCACATCTGTATTAACTTGCTGAGGCGCTTCGTAATTGAAGCCTTTCCAGGCACAGCTTTAAGCTGCTCAACGAGTCTGTCCAACCGGGTCTCGCAGACCCATCTCCAGCCATAACTCGCATTTGTATGCGTATTTGTCTGCTGCAGGCAAGAGATTTGTTAGCTGTCTGTGCCCTGCCCTATGTGCACCTTTGCCGGGTTAACAGCCCTGCAAACTTTGCACTTTGTACGACTGGAGTCTCGCAGAGAAGGCACTGCATGCAGGGGGACAGAGGAGGGGGATGACGGGCCATTGAGGCCGCAGCTGGTTGGGCATTTATTTGCGTGCCAAAACAATTTAACACAAAAATTGTGCGCATTTAAAATATGCACGAGTGCAGTTATCCTTTGGCACACACACTCTCACACACACACAAACACACACGTGGACAGGCGGACAAGGTGCATGGCTGGAGCTGAGGCAGGCACTGCAGGTGCAGAGTCTGGCACACACAAATTTCACTCGCTTGTTGCCATTGTTGTTGTTACTCTTGCTGCTGCTCGTTGTTGTTGTTGTTGTTGTTGTTGTTGTCGTTATTGTTTACGCTCTTGTTTAAATAATGGTCTCACAACGTGCCCGACAATGTGGCTGCCACAGCCACTGCGACTGCGACTGCGACTGTTGCACGTTGCAATTGGATTTTCAATTATTGGTCAATTTAATGGTTGCCCAAACCGGACCAAAATGAATCCGGCAAATCAAACCGCCCACACGGACAAGTTTCCTCTTTTATTTGCCGAGGAATTAATGTCAGTCTGTCTGTGTGTGTGTGTGTGAGTGCTTTTTATTATTGCAGTTTTTTGTTATGAGCCATGCACACACCACACACACACACAGACACACACTCACTCGTACCTCGGGCAGTGTTTAGTTTCGTGTTTTTATATTTTTGAAGCATCATTTTATGGCTTCTGTGCGTGTTTTTATTTCGAATTTTGCGCTCAAAGGATTTCAAGTTCACGTACACTAATTTCCCATTTTTTCCTCTACCGCTCTTCTGACAGACACTTTTTCTGTCACTCCTCCACCCCCTTCCCCTGTGAATTTTATTATGCATGCGCGCTGCAGCGTGTAAAACAATAAAAAGTTAATGCTTTTTAATACCTCGGCTACAACTCTTTAATGTCTCTCTCTCTCCCCCTCTCTCTCTCTCACTGTCCCACACTCGAACAGTTTATTTCGATATTTCGAAAGTGTCATCCCTCCTCCACTCGCCCCACTCGTCTCTCCCCAACCCTCCTCTTCGCAGTAGCAGCTGCCCATGTTCGTTTAGCATCTGAATTATGTTGTCAGCAGTTGCGGAGCTTTTCAGGGCATTCTGCCAATCGATTTCCCTTCCGCCGTGTCCTGTGACCTTGTTTGCCTGTAATTAGCTACTTATCGGACAATTGCCACGCACACACACACACACACACATGGATACATAGACACTGCTATCCATTACACAGAGATCTGCTCTATTTGCTCCAAGAACCAACAAAGACCTCAAGCCAAACAACAACAAACCGAAAACGAAAACGAAACCAAAACCAAAATCAGAGTAGTTTACATTCTGGTTGCTTTCTGAGCAAACAGTTGTAATATATCGCTCGAGAAGGTTTTTTTATGCTGCGAGTCCTTTGCGTGGTGTTTGCCAAGTTGTTACAGATACAAATACAGCTCAGATACAGATATAGCTACAGATACAGCTACAGCTACGGCTAGAGAGAATTGCCTGAGATATGCTCGAGCTATTTGCCTATGACAATGTTTGCCCTTTGTGGCTCTCGATAAAATATGAAATTGTCGGCTCTGGCTCTGGTTCTGGCTGTGGCTGTATCTGTATCTGTATCTGTATCTGTATCCATATCTGCATCTGCCAGTGTATCTGTATCTATGCTTCATATAAAGTGCGAGATCTTGCTCCGCGACTCTTCTGATGAAATCGTGTTATCTGCGCTGCCTCGCACTACTTACATGTGTATCACCTCACTTAAGTCTGCTCTTTGTGTGTTGTTGCCCTTCGTCTCTTTCCTCTCCTTCTTCTCCGTCTTTGTCTTGTTCCTCCGTGTGTTTGTTTGCCCAGCAGCGGCGCAAAGTGTTAATGGCACGTGCAGCGTCCCTTGCAAACACAACGTGTCCATTAAGCACCGCGACTAGTCGAGACTCTTCCACACTTCACCCTATGTAATCCATTGGATTACAATTTGTCTGGAATTTCGTGTGATTCCCAAAGATTTTTTACTCGAAAAACAGAAAATAAATTTCCTTGCCAGAGTTGAGGTCTACATAATGGGGCTGTCTCTGCTGTCCCGTCTGTGCCGGTTGTCCTGGGTCTCTGCAAGCGCGACAGCGCGCACATGCGGCACAAAGTTACAACCAGAGCTACATAGGCGCACTTCCGCTCCAGGATGTGTCTCGCTGCTGCTGTGGCTACTTTAAATTCAATGTGTGCCGGCGGTGGCTGGACTCATTTGTCAGGCAAGGCACGGGGCAGGTGAGGCGAGGCGGGAGGCTTTCTTTATGAATACCAACAAGATTTTATCGATTTTGCGCAGCCATCTTGCTGTACTTTGGGCCAGGTCGGTGGGCTCTTTAAGTTGGCTTAGGCACTTTAAAATTGTGCTCCCACCAGTGCATTGCCGGAAAATCTCTGGGAAATTGCGCACATATGTCACGCTATGTCAGGTTGCTCTGGGCCAGTTGGCAAAAACAACAAAGATCGCGTGCAGTGCAATTGGCAAGCAAACACCCCATAAATTGTGGCTGACCAACCAATGATAATCACCCGTCGGCGACGCCCACTTCAGCTGGTTTACTCCACCTTCCTGCTCGCTATCTGCCTCACCCTCTCCCGCTCGAGTGCAGCAAGTTGTAAGTAAGCGCAGGGAACAAGCAAAAACTGCCCATATATCAATCCGGAACGTAGACTCAGCCGGACAAGCAGTTGGCGACGGCGAGGGTGATGGAGAGCATGTACTCTGTGCTCGTCCTCTTCTCTTCTCTTCTCTTCTGGCTGATGGCACTGATTTCGTTTATATAAATTATAATGTCATTATGGCAACCAGCCACCCTCCCACACACACACACACACACACCCTCACGTGCAAATTTCTGCCTTGCCTTCGCCTCCAGCTCCAACTCAATCTACAGCAACCACAACTCGACCAGGACCGCAATTACGGCACATCGCACTGCAAAGTTTGCCAGCAAGAAGTTGCTACTGATGCTGCTGAGGTTGAGGCTGTGCTCTGTTCCGAGTTGGGATCTCTGTCTCCCTCCCTCTCTGTCTCTCTCTCTCTATCTCTCTCTATCACTTTCCCTCCCCATCCAGCAGTCGCCTCTTTCTCATTATCCGTACCCTGCAATTTCGTAAAAATGTCGCATTAGAGATTATCTGAGGAAACAAACTTGCACGGCTGTCCAGGCGCAGTCTCGACTCTGAGCGGGATGGCGCCTGGCGCTGGACAAACGGCCAAATGGCCAAACGGGCAAATGGGCAACTGGGCAAATGACCCAACGACATCAACTGGAGCCAAAATTTGAGCTGACAGTCGAGAAAATTACTGAAAAAGGCATTGCAGTGGAAAACTACAAGGGGGGAAGCAAGTGGAGCAGTGTGGTAGAGGGAGGGCGGCTGCAGAGCGAGTTGCCGTTTAGACAGAATGCTGGAGAGGGAAGAGGGGGAGTGTCTGCATGTCTTGTCCTTATCTGTCCGACCCTGGGCTAATGAGCTTGCCTGATGTGGCTGCTGGCTTGGCTTGGCTTGGCTTGGCTGGCCGCATGCCTGTCTAGCTGGGACTCGCTCACATGCTTCAGCTGGGATCAGCTGGAGCTGGGACAGGGGAGGCGTCTCTCTGTGTGGGGTATGTCAATGTTATTGCACTGATTTTTATGTCTCTGTTACTTGCCAAGCTCATTATATTGCCATAACCCATGTGTGTTCCGGGTCTCTTCCACTTCCTGGCAGGTCTCACGTGCGACCGCTGTCATTGTCTTGACCCGCTATAACGGATTAACTTTGTAGATTGTTGTGATACCAACTGTTTGGATATAAAAATTAACTTCTCGTTGTGGTTGCTGAAATAGTTGGCCCATTTCTCCGATATCATTGGGCTAATTTCGAAAACCCTCCTTGAGAGGGAAGAATCTCAGCGGCAATTCGAGCATATGGTGCAAAAACCTGTCGCATATTAACACTTTCGCTGCGGCCCAGTCAAATGTAGCGTGAAATTGGAAAAAGGAAATACAAAAACGTTATTTCTATACGACTTAACCCTTTGCGGCCCCCGAGTGGTTTAATTTGGAGAACAATGAAAGCAACTAACTTGTCAAAATATCCAATTCAGCAGAGTCTGTCGCAATCGAGGGAGGAATCGGAATCGAGGAAGTAAAGGCTAACGCCCTTGCGATTCCTGCTTACTGTTGTGCTGTATCCATGTGTCCTGCCGTCCTGTCGTCCTGCTGTCTGTCTTTTTGTCTGACGGTCCCAATTCAACTGTCACATTAATCGTTTGTTTTTGGTCACAAAAATGCTGCCAGTAAACGTTTCCCATCTACTCCTCCTGCCTCCTCTCTCGGCCGCTGTGTACTTCGTGTCAAAGGACGCGCTCTCGGGGCGTTTGCCAGGCAGCTTCTCGAGCCAGCTCGATCCTTTTGTTTGCTCGACCGTTTTGTTTGTTTGTTTTGGTCTTGGTTTCGCGCTCGGGGTATCCTCTGTATCCTCTGTATTCTCTGCCGAGCTGCCTGTCTGGGCCAGGATAATTTATAGCTGCCTCGCTGTGTCGTGTGTCAAAGTTTCTGTGCAAATGTGTTTGTGTGTGTGGAAAATGTTTATGAATGAATGCGACAAATGGCCAAATGTATCTGCTACGTGTGTGCGTCTGTGTGTGTGTGTTTGTATGCAGGATATAAAAATCAAAATCATTGCTGGGCAAACATTTATTTCTCGTTTTTCTGCAGTTTCATATTCGCAGCATGATTAATAGTTTGGTTTACGGTTTACGGACTAGGGGAGTATCCATCACGGGGCAAACGTGTGTGTATTGGGCTTCTATTGACTTTTCTCAATCCCCGGCAAAGTCTCTTCAAACGCCTCTGCAAAATGGCGAATGAAAGAAACTGAACATCGCCGTCTCTGTCTCTGTCGCCGTCCCCGTTGACACTTGTTGTCACAGCTCTTGACATGGTCAAAACGCTCACGGGAAACGCCCACCACTTGGCCCGCAGCTATTGACACTTGCCACTCACACGGGCCCATTGGCGGAGGGGGCAAACGGGGGGCGAACCTTGAAAACATTGTAAAACTCTGGCAACAACTGCGACAACAAACGTCAACGCCGGCTGACAGACGACAAACAATTTGGGGAAAATCAAATTCAAATTAGTCGCATACGAAGCGAAAGGAAACGAACAGAAATTTGAAATCCGAAATCCGAAATTTCGTACAAAATATTTAAACAAATAAAAATCGCTGCGGTACGTGCTTTTCTCTGCGTTTTTTAGAGCGCATCGTTAAGAAAATATTTTTACACTCGAACCGAGGGTAGAGGGGAGGAGACAACAGTTTCAAGATGATGACCCATTTAACGGCAGAATGCTCAGGTTGGAAATTGGGCACAGCAGGCGGAGAGCAGCAGCTGAACTGCCAAACAGCTAAGCAACAAGAACCCGTCGGAACTGCAAGCGTAAAAAACACGAACATTAAGTATACTAGAAACATATATTTTAAATATAACTTGAAACGAAAGCCGAGCTCCAAAGAAAAGCAAAGTTTAAATAGACGTAAAGAAGATGAAATGTATTTAAGTTATAGTGAAATGTTCAATTTATTGAAACGAACTTTTCTTATTAGCTTTGTACCTTCGATTACTTAATGATGCCTTCCAGTTTATCTGAGCAATGTTAGACTTGTCATATTTCTTACTCATCAGTAATTATCCCCTCTAGAGTCTAAGGTACATAGGAACCGCTTCCGAAATTAGTTAAACGTATCAATGATCCTCTGAATTCAGTTTCATTATTTATCTCGCAATCGAAACGCAAGTGATGACGTTGTTGTCGGCATAAATTATGGAAAATACCATGAAATTAATTGAGCTGCAGACAACGTGGACACCTTCTCAGTGCTCTTGGATCTCGGTACCCCATTTTCACGTTAATGTCGTCTCATGCACCGAGCTAATTGCTTCAAAATGTCGCAGCGGGTGTCGGCAGGCTGCGCCCTGTTTCGGCTCTTGCTACGGCTCCGGTTCCGAGTGCGGCAGGCACTTTAAAAACCACATAAAAGTGACAACATGTGAGAATGCCATAAATTACGCAACGACCAGTGGCAAGGAAGTCCATAAGATTTAGCAGCGATGGCCAGGAAGTCGCGACCCTCGAGCCCTCGGGCCATATGGGCACACACCTCAAGGCAGTCAAGTATCAATTGGCTGGCCATAAATCTGCATTGGGGGAACATGTCACAGGGCGAGTAATTAATATGAAATTCAGCGTGACTAACTAGTGTAATTATTTCTTGCTCATGGATCATTTGAATTGCTGGCATCATTTCTAGCTGGGGCGGGAGGAAAAACAATTCTCGTTTTAAGGAATTCCAACGTTAAGTTTCATTGTATGCTCAGCATAACTTGCTCTGCTTCCTTTCTCCTTCTCTCCCTCATCTGTTATCCGTCGGCCTTTAAAGCCCCTGCACTCGTGTCCTTAATCGAGCTAACCAAAAGCCCATTTAAAACTGCTCCACGGCCAGCGATGGCATAAATCCTTTTATGAGCTCATTTTTATGGGCTTTTAAGCACCAGCTCCTTCTGAATGGTACCTCCCTTCTATATACAGACACACACACACACACCTCCATACATACGGTGCATTCGTGCACTTCTCCTTCAACACTTTTAACCCATGTTAAAACATTAATTTTTTTGTATATTTTCGTGCCCTTTGCTGGTTTATTCTTTTCAGTTTGGGCCGAAACCGGTGATTTTCGTGATAGTCATAGCTCCATGACCGCCGTAGCAAATAGCTTGGATAGCACACACCTAAACAACTTTCAAACGTCGTCGTCCTCCACCCTGACGAACAGAAGTCGAGATCGCAAAGATGGTGAGTAAAAGTGATAAGAATGAAATGATTATGAATGATATGATAGTGAAGTAATTAAATGGAATAAACCGAGGTGCTTTATAATAGGAAATAGTTGTGGGATAATACAAGAAAAAGATATTCTTCTTTCAATTAATATATAATATATACATATGTATACTCATTATAAAATCAATCATCTGAAAATGAAAAGGAATGAAGACAATGAGGGAATTTATTTTTGAATTTGAATAATGTTTGCAAGATAGTAAGCTAATAAGATGTTTTTACTACTTTCCATTAATATATTAATTAATTAGTACAATAGATAAAATAGATAAATTAAATATGTAATAGGAAAAAGAATAATTATTGCAAGATAATAAAATGAGATATTTTCAAATCTTTCGATTAATATACTTGGTACATTACATTGATCGTTACTCACTATAATATCAATTATCTGGGACCCAGAGTTTCAGTGTAATTCCAATGAAATCTGTGTAAAATGTAGATAGTAATATCAGTAAAAAACCGGTATACCCATAATCGAGAGAATCTGTTGAGCAGAACCTTGCAACAATAAGTAAAATATATAATTAGAATTGCTGTGTGATTTGCTCGATATGTTTGAATCGTCTTGCTCAATTCCCGAGTAATAGTTATTTTCGATCGTACGATGTTCCCCGGAATAGCGTGGGGCTGCTTGGCTGGGCTCGTTAGCGCTCTTCTCTATCGCGCTAGATAAGAAACATAATTTATAATAATTTCGGACGCATGGCCAATGGGCGTCGACTGGAGGGGGTGGGATCGGGCGTAGTTAGCTGGAGCGTGAGAAGGGGCTAGTTGGGTGGGGAGTGCGTATGCGGGGGGGCGGGGAAATGGAACCTTTAGCCTTTGTCGGCAAAATTTACTCACTCGCGTCCGTTTAGTTTTCGATTAGACTGCTTTGATTTGCGACATGATGACGACGCTGTCGAGCCACCGAAACTGATATTTCATATGGCCAGTCATTTAGTTTATTTGATTAAGTTTCGGTGCTGGAGCAGACAAAGGTATCGTAGCAACAACTACAACAACAGCAACAACAGCAACAACAATCACGGTAACGACGACGACAACAGAGAAAGCACGCCGCCATGATCGATGACATGCCCAGAACACACATTAACGGGTTGTAAATCTGGTAGCAGCCAAAAAAAAAAACTAGGCTAGCTCTGCCGGCGGATCGCGTTTGAAGTTCTGATGGGGACACAGGGTGGGGACAGCTAGGCGGACAGTGGGTGGGTTGGGGCCTAGCGTCGTTTGAAGGTTGCATGGCAATTAGTAATGGCACTGGGACGGAACGCTTGTGGCTAGAGCGTGAACGTCTCATGGGGTAGGTGGGGAGGTTGGTAGCCAGATAGTTGCTGGGGAGCTTGGTAGTTGGGCTGCGGTAGGTTGATTGCCTGCACTTATCAAATGTAAACCAGATAAACCGATTGCCATAAAGCAGAGCAAACAGACGAAATGAGTTTGTCGCTTTAATTGCGATTTGCGCTGCTGTAACTAATGTTGTTTCCCGCCTTCTCCTCGTGCATTCTCAGGCAATCGCAGTGTCAACGAGACCACAATCAAAACAGAGAACATATCAAATTCCGGACACGACGAGCCGATGACAACCAGTGCCGACGAGCCGAAGAACGATAAGAAGAACAAGCGCCAGCGGCGACAGCGCACGCACTTTACCTCCCAGCAGCTGCAGGAGCTGGAGCACACGTTCAGTCGCAATCGATATCCGGATATGTCCACCCGCGAGGAGATCGCCATGTGGACCAATCTCACCGAGGCCAGAGTCAGGGTAAGCAGCACATTGCAATCATCTCATATTAATTGCACAGCCAGCCACAAATTGTAAACAGCAGCAGCAGCAGCAACAACAACAACAACAACAACGAGTTGTTGCAGCCACATCAATTGCCGTGCGGCCAGTGCAATTATGCGGCAATTACTGCGGCGGCGGCGATGGTGGCTGCCTCTGCTGCTCCTGCTGCTGCTGCTGCTGCGGCCACTGACCAAAATGACCGCAATGCAACCGCAGCACGTAGCTGCCTACAACGCAAAAGCAAACAAAAGTGACCCCGCTGCATACCCCATCACCTCCCCCTTCCCCCAGTGCCTGCACTGCAAGCGTCAACTCGTAAATACATGTTGTGCCACGCCCCCTTTCCCCTCGTTGACCAAAAAATAACCGTTTGAATTCGCGCGGCTTAAGCGGGCGCTGACCAAAACCTCCGGCCATCCGCCATTTTGTGCTGCAGTGTAAATTTATGTTGCAGTAACTGGCGGGGGAGGGGAGGAGCAGGCAGTAGGGAGAGGGACTCTGGATGACTCTGTGTTTGGGGCTTAGCGTTGCAGTGGCACTGGAACAGGCACTAGCACTGCCACTGCCACTGGCCGTGGCGCAAAGTTGCCATAAATTGCCGCCTCGATTGCGGCTAAAACTTTGGCGCACAATGCGGGGTACAATTTTATGGCCCAAGTGCTGCTGTGTAAACTGGGCCGGCAGAGCAGCCACAGTCGCAGTCGCAGCCGCAGCCGCAGCGAGGCTTATCATCAAATGGCCCAACAGCTGGGCTGTTTGAACACGTATTGTCACCGATATTGACAGCCTCAAGGGTTCTATGGCCTATATGGTAACTTGAGATACCCACACACACACACACACATGCAGACACACACACACATGTATACACAAGCGCACATACATTAACACAGACGAGACGAGACGGGCATTGCAATGCATTCGGTAATGGGCCGACTATGTGTACTACAATATATAGAGCACTACGGCAGCACGCACAACAGTTGTAATTGTTTGTAAACGATAGTTGGTAAACAATTGACGAGCTCGTAGGTGGCGCCTCGAGGCAAATAGTAATAATGCCCCGCGATGCGATAACTGTGCGGATATCGGGCGTGCATATCTATTTGCTGTGTCCAAGACAAGAAGACAGCGACACGACCCGACACGGCAGCGCGACGCGACTCGCTTGATCGATCGATCGATGATCATCATCGGCATTGATGAGAGTCCCTCAGCCAACGCCCTGCCCCGGCCATGCCCTCTCGCCGAAGACGTGCGCTACGCAACGGCGCTAATTGAAGTAGCAGCAATAGGCAGCATGGAAGGGGGGAAGGGGTTCTAGATCGGGCACGGGCTCGTAAAAGCGCAATTAGTAAGCAAATAAAAACATCTGCCAGATGCGCAATTCGCGTTGACAAATCGCGCTGCCTTATAATGTGCATTCTTCATGGTTTTCCTATGCAAATTCCAGTTCCCGAAATGGACCTTCGCATATGCCCGCATATTCCCCGTGCACTTGACACCATCTCCACAGAAATTAGCTGCGGCAAGTGCTGACTACCCTCTGCCGGAGCATTGGTGAGGGGGAGGGGCTGAGGGGATAAGTCGGAAATTATGTCAATCGAAACATGTGTTGCGCACAAAATGCATAAAATATTGATACAGTTTGTTTTATGGTCCATTATATGATGACAAAAGGTTTCCCTCTGCTGCCTCCGAGTTGGGTTTGACTCTCTCACTCTCCAGTGAGTTCGTCAGTGACTCGGGGAGGGGGTGCAACCCTCCCGCCATGCAAAGCAATGCCAGGGCAATTTGTCAGTGAAGTTGGATGAGTTTGTTCGGCGCAAACGCAAAGAGGGTTGTTTAATGAATTAGAAACCGCACGAGAATTAATGATCATGATCGCATCGGTTTGTGTCGCGCGCTGTCAGGGGGATGCGCGGCACTGCGCGTTGAGGCAGAGGCAAAATAACATTTGACTGCAATAATAGCGGAGGCAATAAAATTTATCAAATATACAAAAGGATTACAGAGCTTAGTAGCACACACACACACACACACGCATACACATATACACGCACATCTCTGTATAAATCTGGGTGGGTTTAAAGTTGTCAAAAAAAATACAAAAAAAAAAAGAAGTAAGGAGAGATAGGGAAGGGGAGAGAGACAGAGGCAGCTCGTCTTGGCAAACAAAGCGTTGCTGCAGTAGCTCTACGAGAAGCATCGCTTCTTGCTCCTCCCCGATGGCTGATAGCTACTAATCCGGGGATTAGCATGAGTCGCCCATTATGGCAATATGTTGGCTCTGTTCCCTTTCAGGCGCTCTGCATTTGATTCAATCAACAGTCGAAGTTAACCAGCTAACAAACTCATAAAAACATTTGGCCACAGCAAACAAATGGACTGAGGGGGATAGAGACAGAGAAGGAGACAGAGAAAGCGACAAAGCGACAGACGATGAGTGGATAAAAAGTGCAGAGAGTTCGATTGGGCGCAGACCGGTTTTTTATGGTCAGGTGATTGCAATGGGCTGGAAACAAACGAATGCGAAGGGGGAACGAGAGAGAGAGACCATTGCACTGGCGGCATAAAAAGCAATGGCCATAAAGGAGCCACAATATGGGCAGCAAGAGCCGTTAGAGTCGTTGTCGCCAGGACAGTCTAGCAGAGAGTCGACTTAATAGCCTCAACATGTGCTGCAAATTATTTAAATTATACACAGCTATATTTATGCGAAACTGAAACAGAAATAGTGACAAATTGTAAACAATTAGTTGAGTCGAATCACGGCTAATCCATTAAAGCTGGAGAAGCTTACGCGCTTAACTTAAAGTGGACTTAATCTGAGTAAAGCCATTAAAGCCGCGCTAGCTTATGAACTTAACCTAAAGTGATAGAAGCTTTTGAAAGCTTAACCCAAGAGTTAAGATACGTTTGAGGAAAGTCAGCCATGTGCCACAGAAAAAGCACCTCAACTGCCTTTAATCAGTTTGTAATGCAACCTGAAGAGCTTCCATATCTTTTGGCATTTTGAAGAACCGAATCCAATCTGCTGAAGGGTTCGACGGTGTCGAGTGCCCCCAAGCGCTTATCAACTCAGTGTCTGCAATCAGAGTTCTCACTTCAATTTCATGCTGTCCAAGCGCACTCCCGGAAGTGAGGCGAGGCAACGACAGCAACAGAAAATAAGCAAATAAAAAACGTATTTAGCTGCAATTTGTGGCCATCAATCAAAATGGCAGCAGATACCTTAACGGACAAATTAAAAAGTGAAAAACGAAATGAGAAATGAGTAAGAGTCGAAGCGGGTCCGTAACTTTTGCCACATGCTCGCATCGGACCACTCATATTCCACTCTGTTCGGTTCTCCTTGTCGTTCTTCAACAACTTTACCTGATGAAGCGTTGCAGCACCAGCATAAAACACAGAGGAATGGGAAGAGTGAGGGAAAGGGAGGGGGAATGGGAGGGGACAGAGAAAGGAGGTGTCATTGCCGCTTTCATCAAAACCAATTAGGATTTTCTGCTTGAGTCAGCGGGTGCTCGCAGCCCTGAAGTATCTGCCTGATGAGTGGAAAATTGCAATAGTCTGTCTCGCTCGCACTCTCTGTCGCTCCCGCTCACGCTTACTCGTCTCTTTTTGGACCACGTCAATATTTCTCTTTCGATTTTTGTTGTTTTTTCTGCAGTCACATCAATTCTCCATCATGCAAACGTTGCCGGGCTGCCTTTTTTTCCTTCTCTTTTTTGTCGGGTTTTTGCAAACTTCAACAACTTGCTAAATGATACGTGAAAATGACAGTTGACGAGATCGATGACGCTAGTTCTGCATCAGCCTCGAACTGAGCTGGAGCCAGGACGATGCTGATGATGATGATGATGATGACGATGACGATGATGATGACGGAGATGATGGGGCTGAGCGATGTACCTTGACAAATTGACACATTGCTGCAGGATATTGAAATTGGCCAGACTTTGATTTATCTTCGGCACCTTAAAGTATTTACCCCATTCCCTTCCCTCTCCCCAACCAACGTTTCTCACGCTGCTCGCTTTGGTAACAGCTCAATCTTTGCCAGAGTTGCCAGGCTCATGCGATTTCAATTAACTGGCGCAGCTAATGCGATTAAACCAATTGCCGAGGCAATTCGAATACGCACTAAACTGCCCTCGCAGCGGGCACGCGGCACGCATTTTCCACTTGTTAATCGCAGTTAGTTTTGACTTTCCCACAAAACAAACAACGCGTTGTGCCTGTTAGTCGCAGTTACCTCTCTGCTTTCCTCCCCTCCGTTCTCTCTCTTTTGCATAGCTAACGTTGCGCGTGGCCACATTTAGTTACGGCCAACTCGAGCTCGCAACGTGGCCATAAATTGTCCACCCCTTGCCGGCGATGCCACTGGAAAAGTGCGTTGATTTAGGGACAATGCGACAATGCGGCAACATGCAAAAGCCCCGTTCGAACTGCCCGCTAAATTTGCTGCTGTAATTACCTGAACGTTGCACCGTATCTGTGTGCGTGTGCGTGTGTGTGTGTGGGAAACATAAAAACGCAACTTAAAGTGCAGTTTGCCAACCAAGCAAAGCGAATCTCAGCCAGTGGGAAAGGAAACTCATCAGCAATGAGAAAGGCAACTCTGGCAGTTCCCTACCCCCTCCCACACTTCCATTTCCGTATCTTCTGTATCTGTATCTGTATCTGCAGTCGAGTATCTGCGAGCTGCGCAAACTTCAGCAATAAATTACAAAGTTGCCATTTTGTTTTTTTGTTTCATTTTCGTTGGTTTTTTTTATCTACTTACTGTTCTTCTTTGTTTTCGCTTTTCTTTTTGTTTGCAAAATAATTTTGATTTATTTTTTGCCTTCCCCTCCAACTCTGAAACACTCCCCCCCGCGCACCCAGCCCACGTTAACTGCTGTATAGTCGTATTTCGGGGGGTTGGCGCTGAGTTTATTTATATAAAGCTCTCCATTAAAAAAGAAAGGTAGCAGCAGCAACAAAGAAGGCAACAACAGCAGCAGCAGCAACAGCAACAAGGGCAGTATTTATGTGTATTTGTATTTATAATTACTGCACATGCGTATTACGTCGCGCCCTTTTTGCCGTTGCCATTGCCTTTGCCCGGTGTCGCGGGGATGTGTCTAAGTGGGGGCTACAAGGGAGTGGGGCTGAGTGGGTGGTGCGTGGTGGGTGGTGGCAGCAGTGGCTGTCTTTTTGGGGGAGTTTTTCGTAGCATGCGACAGACGGATACATAAATTTTCAAGTTGGCGGCAATATAACAAATTATGCGGCACGGCGACGCAATAAAAGAAAATGGCTGCCGCAGCTTTTAAAACTTTAACTAACCTGCAACAATCTTTCGTTTCTCTCTTTGTCTCTCCCTCCAACTTCTATGTCTTCTGTAGGTGTGGTTCAAGAACCGACGGGCCAAGTGGCGCAAGCGCGAGCGGAACGCAATGAATGCGGCAGTTGCCGCTGCGGACTTCAAGTCCGGCTTTGGAACACAGTTCATGCAGCCGTTCGCCGATGATTCACTGTACACGTCGTATCCGTACAACAACTGGACCAAGGTGCCGTCGCCGCTGGGCACAAAGCCCTTCCCGTGGCCCGTCAATCCGTTGGGATCGATGGTGACGAGCAATCATCACCAGAACTCGGTGAACTGCTTCAACACTGGAGCGAGCGGAGTGGCGGTCAGCATGAACAACTCGATGCTCCCGGGATCGATGGGCTCGACACTGACCAACAGCAATGTGGGCGTGGGCGCCGCGCCCTGCCCGTACACAACTCCCGCCAATCCGTACATGTATCGAGCCGCCGCCGAGCCCTGCATGAGCAGCAGCATGTCCTCGAGCATTGCCACATTGCGGCTGAAAGCCAAGCAGCATGCCACCGGCTTCAGCAGCCCCTATTCAGCGCCATCGCCGGTGTCGCGCTCCAACTCTGCCGGACTGTCCGCCTGCCAGTACGGCGTGACCGATGTTGTCTGAGAAAACGCTCTGGGTGCTCTGCTCAATCAGCACCAGCACCACTTGCAGCACTTCTCCGGCCAGCACAATGGCAACGCCGCCATGCAGCACCAGCAACATGCCAGCCAGCTCACCCACAACAGCAGCAGCAGCAACATGTTGCATCCTCACAGCGGCAACAACAACAACAACAGTCTGCTGCTCGATCACAACGATCTGGGCATGGGCGGTGGAGGAGGAGGCGGCAATGACGAGGGCAACGGTGGAGGCGCTGGAGGCGGCACAGTGTCCAGCATCGACGACAACAACAAGTCCCCACTGGGCACCAATGGGTTAATGTCAGCGGCAGGCGCTGCCAGCGGCAACGACAACGGCGACGACGTCGACGAGGAGGTCATCGATTGAGCGATTGCATACTAAGTACAGAGAACATATACATACACATATAAATACCTATATATAAACTAAATAAAATAAAATATTTAAATCGACGTACTTATAGCGTAAATAATTCACGATTTGTTATTGTACAACTGCTCAGATCAGTAAAGAGAAGCCAAAAAAACAAAAACCAACCGATACGCGAAACAATTCCCCACATAGAACGTACTTTATTCAATTTTAGCTGGGCAAGTCGCGGACAGAACAGAGAAACAAAAACAAATGCAAAAACAATAACACAAACCAATAATGAAAGCAACTTTTTTCGAAGAACAATAATTAAAATTAATCAAACGCAGAATGGGCAAGGAAATTGCGATAATTAAAAATTGAACGGGCCGACATCGTGTGCAGATTTCAATTAGCGCAAAGTTAATTGCAAATTGATAATTGTGTGTTCCGGGGGGATCCCTGGGTGGCGTATCTGTATCTGGGTTCACATTAAATGCCAATTATGTTGCCAGCTCAGCCCAAGCACACATACATGTGCCACACATGCCACACATACGAGTATAGGATACAATGTTAAGTGTTTTGTACATACTAAGCAAATATTTAGCCATAGACAGCAAGCTGTACGTGTAAGGGAACGAGTTCGCTCCCAACTAAACCTATAACTAAACTATATACTAATTAGCATATACATATATATATATACGATAGTAAGCAAGAAGTTAAAGTTGTCTGCTCTAAACTCTTTCGATGTTTCGATGCGCATTGCATGTCAAATCTTCTCTCACTGTAAAACTAACTGTAAAAGTGTAAACAAAACTCCGACTTTTTTTGTGTGCGACAGTTCATATACCAAACTGAAAAGAAACAAAATATTTATATAGATAAACTTATACATACGTGTATACCGACACACACCGAGCGTATCGAGATCAAGTCAAATGTATTGTAAACAAAATTATATCAAAGTCTTAGCAGTTTTTAAGGAGTTGTCTAGTCGTATGAACAGCCAGAGTTAATCCAGAAGAAATCACGCGAAGAGGACGCGTACAAAAACAAAAAGGAACTACTAACAAACCATATAAATAAATATAAATATATTTAATAATTGTACACTTAACATTATTAGTTATAGAAATTGAATCAAACCACAAAAAAAAATACAAAAAACAAAAGAGAAGAACAATAAAAATTATGGAAAACACTTTGAATCTCTTTTTCCTACTTCCGATAACAGATGAGTTCCTGAAAGAGCCAAAATGAAAAACTCAAATTGGAATCTACGGGAACAGAACCTGCTGGCAACTAGTTTTAATAGGCAAGGCTACCATAGACAAAGGCCGCTCGTGGACCCCGGGGACGAGTCTTTAGTTCTTGCGGTTGGCAAGTGTTTAATTTGCTGGCGAAGGTGGTGCGAAATATCCATCCATCAATTTATTCATTACAATGAAATCATGTCGCATTTATATGCACCCCACCGACCCCAGCCCCCTGCCTCATGCGCTGCCCCCGCCCCTGCCCCTGCTAGGCAAAAGTTGGCCTTTTTGGTGTGCGTGGTGCGGGGTGGCAGAAAATCACCGCACAATAAAAATACTAATAAAAGGACATGCTGCCGCCGCAGTGCGCTGCTTGCTATGCAAAATGCCCAAATGGCATTGTCAGCCACGGGGGGTGGTTGCCCCGAGGGGTGATGGGTGACGGATGAGGGGCGAGGGGTGAGGGGCATCAAATTTGAATTTCATATGCTGGCTGCCGCTCACTTGCCCGTCGATTGAAGGCAGGCTAATAAAGTGCCTGGGAGCCAGGGCGGTCGCGGAGGGAAATCGGCAGAAAGACAGCTGAAGAAAGACACCCCGCTGTGTTAAGCGACGTTCAACGGAGTTGGCCAATGCGGGGGAAGGGGAGGCGGAGGGGTCGCAGACCATTTGATTTATATTATTTCCCTTCTGCCCGCTGTTAATGTTTTAATAAGATTGATTTTATTGCGGCCGCCCGAAGTTCACTCTGCGTGGGTGTCTCCACAAGGCAAGTCAAAGGGTTAATAAGCCTTCACCATCCCCACACTCCTCCCCCTCGCACTTGCTCGCCTGCTGCTTAAGAACTTTATTAGTGCCTGGCACTGTCCGTGGCAATTGCAATTGCTCGGCTCGAAATTAGCAATTAAATTGCTTGAATAAACAAGCAAACGGAGCATGGTGCGCTGGATGAGGAGCAGGAGCAGGAGCAGCTAAAGCAAGGAGCAGAGAGTAGGAAGTAGAGAAAAGCAACTAGAAAGCTGCTGCTGAACTACAACTAACTGGAGGAAAGCCCTCTGCGAAGGAGGCTAACGTTATCGCTAGTGCCACACTCGACGCAACACGAATGACATCATTCTTTGGCAATGCGTAATTAACTTTTTGGCGTAATTAATGCCAACTCAAATTATTGTTAATCGTGCTCAGCCTGGCACAAGCAGTAGTATATATGAGCTTCAATTAAAATCAGCAGCATGCCAACTGGAATGCGAAACACACGACACACACACACACACACACACTGGTATTTGCTAGTGTGCCTCAATGACGGCAGCTGAAATTGGTGGATTAATCGTGTCACTGATTGACAATTGTAACAGTACAATGTAACATTAGCACGACCGTCTATAGGATATCGGGGCACGAAGAAGAAGACCTAAGGGTCTTCAACATTATTTGCAGTTAGGCTACAGGTCCGTCTGCATCACAGTTCGATTCGTCTGCGATGCTGATTCAGAATATAGAATACTATAGTATAGTGCCTCTGCGAGGGTATAAAATAAAAAACATATTTTTTTCAGTACAACTTTTTACTTTGCACAACATTGCAGAGGGTATTTTAATATTATTTATTAATATTACAATATTATTTTGAACAGATGTTTGCTAGATGAACAGCCGAGTCGATCTAGCGGTGTCCGTCTGTCCGCGAGTTCGTCTGTTGCAACTAGTCTATGAGTTTTAGAGCTATCTTAATGAAACTTCATAATATGATTTTTATTGCTGCACGCTGTTAATAATCCGGAACTAGCCGGATCGGGTGGATCGAATATCGTATGGGTGTAATACAAACTATCCGCTGATTTTTATTATTTTTTAAGATATTGTTGCTAAATTTACTATTATGATATATGATATGATTGTTGTATAATTACATTTTTCTTAAAAGAACAAACTCTGCAAAATTGTTGACTAGACATTTCCGTCTCTCACGACTCTCTTCGAGCCGAACAGAAACTCTGTAGATTTTGTCTTAAGCTGACAGTAAAACAATAAATTGGTTGTATTTCGAATTCGTTCGTATTTATTTCCATATATTCAAACTTACAGCGTTGATCTTAGTCTAACTACGGATCATTTGTTTGACTCACATTCGCGAAGAATACGTAAGTATATGGTATATACATTCAAAGATAAGTAGTACATATAATTATAAACCTATTTATCCATACACTACTTTTTAGTTCTTGACATATTTAGTTATTTACATTTATTAACCTATTCCTTCCTTCAGCCAGTGTCATATTGTGTCAATTTACGTTACGTCGTAGGTTGTCTTGAAACAGTTGTTGTGATGTGTACGAAAGCTGCGCCATCTTGAAATATTCTTAAGCAAAAGTATCGCTCTGCTGGCGCTGCTTCTACTGCTGCTGCTGTCAGCCATTACTTATTTGCCTGCCAACCTTACGATTCCGGTTCTCTCATCCCCCGCCCCCCTCTCCGGCTATCTCTCTCTCTCTCTCTCACACTCATCCACGCAATCAGAAAGGCAGCCAGACAGGCTGGCAGCACAAGCTTCGTCTTCGACATCGACTTCCAAGACTTGTTCGGCCTCGACTCGACTCGTTGGCATCATTCTCCATCATTTAGTTTGTCAGTGTACGGCAGCTTCATCATTATTATTCCTGTTTCAGTTGTTCTTGTTCTTGTTGTTGTTGCTGCTGCCTCATGTTTCCCATTGTGTTGTACATACAAAACTCGTCATCGTCATCATGATTCAATCCGTGTTGTTGTTGCTGTGCCTTAGGTACTTGTCTTTCTTAACTCATTGCGTTGGCAATAAATCTTTGGCGTTCTTATCTTGCCACGCACAGTTTTGGATGCCCTCTGCCCTCCTACCCTCTGCCCTTGGCTCTGCTACTGCTGCTGCTGCTGGGCTTAGACAAACCTTTTCCTTTCCAACTAAATATATAGCACCTGATTAGCTGTCGCATTAGGGAACTTGCTCTCTAATGAGTCGCCTGTTTTTCAATTTGCAACACTTTTTACGACGCACTGCAGCATCCGCTTCAGGATGCCCATTAAATGCAAATGAAATATGCCCATAAAAGCCAAAAATAATTCGCAACTTACAAAGACGGCAGAACCCAAAATGAAACCGAAATCGGACCTTTCGCTAGCCCCCACATACATGTGTACAATGTGGACTATGTGTGGCTGTTTTTATGGCCAAAAGGGCGCACATAAAACTCGACACCATTTTGTTGCTGTTGCTCTTGCTGCTGCTGCTGCTGCCAATTCGCTTTATTTATTTCAAATTTACTTTTGGCCATTTATGTTGCCAAATTTTGACCTAAAAATCATAAAAATTGTAATCAAAATGCAGCCGGGCGCACAATTTATGACCACAGCAACAGAGAGAAAGGGAGAGACGAGCGAAGGAGAGAGCAGTAGGAAAGGAGAAAGTGGGAGCAAGACGAGGGCAAGTTCTAATAACGTCTAAGCGCGGGTCCGGCCCGGAAGCAGCAGCTCGAAGCCGCCGGCTCAGCGCTTATGGCTTTTTAATGGTGCCGTGTGTCGGTTTTGTGGCAAATAAAATGGCGCACATTAAAAGCGTGTTACGAGGAGCCGCCTCCACCAAGGAGAAGAGGAGAACGGGGGCTGAATGCGGTGAGGCGGGAGACGGGAGACAAGAGACGGAGCAATTGCATTGGTCTGCCTGCCTCCGACGCGAAGCGACGGGGCCAAGTGGCCGTGCTATATTGAGGTCATGCATGGCAGCTGTGGGTAAATAAAAAATACATAAAAGTATTTTACGAGTCCAGGCAAAATGCGAAATGCGAAGAAAGCGGGACTAAGTCCAGGAGTTGCAATAAAAATGGCGGAGAATAAAATTGACAATATTGTCATGTGCGCTGCTTGGCGATGTGGAGACCGAACCAGTGAAATGAGTCAATTTTAATTTACTTAAAAGGCATAAATAAAAATCATTAGAAAGCTACAGCAACACCAGCATTAACCTTCTCTATTCCACGCCCCACCCCACCCTCGATCCCCTGCCCCTGCCCAAGGTCCCATTCCGCCGCGAGTGTGGAGCCAATGATTATTCTGGGTTTTGTCATTTCAATTCACATTATCCTTTGCACTTATTTTACTACTTTGTGCGCTGCTGGCTGTGTTAACCTCCCACCTCCCCCTCCTCTCAATGCCTCATCCACCTTACTCAGCCCTCTCTGTGCACTGGGGTGTGTTTGCGTAATGGCGGGTGTGTAGTCATCGTCGTCGTCGTCGTCGTCTGCAGAGTAACTCGCATTGTCATTGTGCAAATAAAATATGTCACGACTCACCCACTCCAGCGCTGCGTGCCCCGATACCTCCTGACAGTGCTTTGTGACTCCCACGTCCCGCGTCCCAATCCGCCTTGTACCGCCCCGCACTGCTACTGATTCCGAAACACGCCCCTTGCTGCTTGCCAGTGTGTATGAGAGTGTTTGTGTGTGTCTATCTAACCTTTTGTTGCCCATTGTAGTCGTTGTACACCACACACAATGGGCCACACTATCGGCTGGTTGTTACTGCCTCTTTCAACCCACACCCGTCTCCCTCCCACAGAACCCGAAATGAAAATCGCTTTTATATAAACTTGAATGAACCACCCCCCGGCAAATGTAAATGGGACTCAGAATCGGATGCATTTCAACAGAGCAAAGAATCCAGGAAAACCTCTAAATAAGGAAATACCTCTTTGCATTGCAGAAATACTATATGTTGGGTCTCATAGAGAAAGTTAACCACAAAAGTGTCCAGTCGAGCTGAAATCAAATCAAAACCACAAAGAAAGGTTACATTCTGCATACCGAAGGGCTTATGCCCTAGCAGGTTCTTATATATTCCGATCGTTCTAATACTGATTATACACGTGTATAGGTATTGTATAATAGTGCAGAATTAACATTGTTCTTTGATATTGACAACCATCATCAATACGTGGACTGGATTTCCAAATGATTGTTTCTATGAAATCCATAGGACATAGTTCTCCGACTTTAATGAATTGAAAAATGTTTAAGTCGATTTCTGTCCAGCTTTATTTTGCACTCATAAGTTAAGTATTTCGAAATATGAACAATACCGGTCTTCATACTAAAACACTCATTTCGGTCGATTGTTTCTATGTATATAAGAATGTACAACGATGTGTTAAATTAGTCCGATTTTGATAAAATTTATATGCTTTTTATTTACATAGATACAGTCGAGTGTGCTTGACTGCGGTATACTCACTACCCACCTGACCAAATCGATTTTTTAATTACAAAATATAACTTTAATATTTGGTGTATTTCGATATCCATCTCTTGTTGTTGCGAAAGAGCCCATGTTGCGAAAAAGTCCATGTTGCGAAACATAGTGTATGCATAATAACATAATTACATATCTCTAGCCTACGACAAATTATTCCTTAAATAACTTCTTTGTTTATTATCCGATCGCAACCAAATCTTCACAAATCATTTGGGGTTGATAAATGTTTATATGATGTTTACCAAAACTGTTATGCATTTAAATTACACTTGAAATTTGGTCTTTATCGATTAAAGAGGGCAAAAGAGGCGTGGTCCAATTCTAAAATAAATTTGAGCTGCAGAATTTAGACATTTTTTACGAATGTTTTCGAAGTCTTAGCTCTTGGTCTACTAGATCTAGACTTTCATACAAACAGCCAGACAGCCCGACGGACAGACGGATATGGCTATAGCATACGAGTGACAATATTCTGAAAAAGAACAGAAATCGTCCGATAGGTTGTATGACAGCTATACGTCTTCATTCTAGGCTGCAGCTTTAAAACAACAGACAGACATGGCTAGTTCAACTCCCCTTACTTTATATGGTTTGATGTCTCCTAAGGTGCGTTGCAAATTCTGGAAAAAATTAATATACCCTCTACAGATATTATGTTAACGATGTTAAAAGATTACGAATATTAGTACTCGCAAAGCTGTCTGTAAGTTGATTTCGTTTTAAATGAAGTAAAGCAAGTTGAATTACAGTCATGGAAAATAGTTCAAACGAAACAGTGAAGGGATGTAACTATCTACACTTTCATAATCCATAATATTTGTAGTCAAATATTCAACTTGGTTTACTGATTTGTTTAATTGTTTGCCCTTTGACTGTTCATTCCACTCTCTTTATCATCATCTGCCTCATCTTTTTACAGTTGGCAAACATACGTTTTTTACATTTCTACTAAAACGAAACAAAATCTAACCCAAAATCCATGATTTCGGCTTCTAAATCCTTTTCAAAGCTGCAGCCAGGTGAAAAATAAAATATATATGTATATGTGTATATATTGCTTATCCTTCTTTGCTCTTCTCGTTGTTGTGGGGAGGGAGAAGTCTTTCATATTGTACATTTTAATAAAATGTTGCATGAAAATAAACCAACTAGGAGGCTGTCGCACACACACTCTACAAAGATACTGTCAGTGGGGTGCAAGTATGCGAGTGTGTGTGTCGAGTATGTGCGAGTGTGTGTGTCGAGTATGTGCGAGTGTGTGTCGAGTGCTTTTTGGCTAAATGCGAAATCGATTGGAAAACAATTTCCAATTTTTAAAGAATTATCGCTGCCATATTCGCGCGTGCTATACTAAATCACACATAAGCAACCTCTAAATCTGCTACCCGGCACTCACACACTCACACACAGACACACACAGAGCGAGAGACACTATAATATAGCAAACCTTTTGGCGAAGCTTTTCCTTTTTGCTCGTTTATTTCTTTTTTATTTCGCTGCTTTTCTCATGGCAATATTTTCCATTTCATTTTCTGCGCGGTTTAGCTTTGGCTGCATGGCTGGATGCGAATGTGTGCGTGTGTGTATATATGTATGAGTGTTTGTGTGTGGGGTGAGCGCGTTATCTTTACCACAATAGCTGCAGAATTCGAAACCCAAGTCAACATACATATTCATATACACACATATACACATAAAAAGAGGAAGAGGAAACCGAAAAGGGGAGCCGAGAAGAGAAGAAGGGAAGGCAGTGAGAGAGGAAGACAACCCGCAGCCATTTGCTTTTATGTCCCTGTGGGTTATTGCACCTTTGACTTTGAGTTGTTGCGAATTTTGGGACCACGTCTTGCCACCCGCACGAGCTGCTCCTCCAGCACGAATCCCCCGCGTCCCTCCCCCGCTTGTACACTGCCGGTTGCTAAGCAGCCATTTCACATGTCCCATTTATTGTTATTTCTTTTTAACTAAGCGTGCGCCAGAAGCTGAGCCAGCGGTGATGGCGACGCCGAAACTGACTCGGAGGCAGCCGCAAGTATTTCCTAATCAGGTTTTAACTACTATGTAATGGGATTCTGAGACTTTGGCGAGGCGAGGCAAGGCGAGGCGCAGCTGTAGCAAGGTGCCAAATCGTAATTTACATGGATTTCGTTCAGATACCCAACGAATTGAATTGAAAGCCAGAGCAAAGCTACCGCTAATGTATTGTAGATTATGCCAAATCCCGCACAGTTTTTATGCCGCACGCATGTGCATTAACATCTGGAGTGATGTTGCCACAGCTCTCCCAACTGCTCCCTCTCTGCGCTCCGCATTCTCACACAATGCTGATGCTGGGGCTGCTGCTCGCAGAGAAGCGAACGTACCGGGATTGATGCTGTCGGATCCTACAGCGCCGCAGCTCGTAGGTCAAGTTGCACACCAACAGCAGCAGCATCAGCGTGGAAATGAAGCCGGCGAAGATCAGCAGAAACCAGTGAAAATAGCATGACATCGTCACCGGTTTCTTCAGCCAGCCGTTCCATGTGAAAGTGCACAGCTCGTCCACACAGCGACCAGCAGCGTTGCGCATGCATCCCTTGGCGCAGCATCCATTCGGGCTGTAGCGACCACAGGCCGTTAGCTCAACGCTCGGTGCACTGCAGTTCAAGATCTGCGCCACAGACGGCGTCACCACCAGCAGGGATACCAACAGAATGAGCAGCATATTGCTTCAGATCGGCTTTAACTTTCAGGACTTGCAATCGCACTACTCCGGGATAGCAATAAATAACTCGAGCATTTTTAATTTTGATCTCGATTCGAAAGCGAAGATTGGCGGATTAATTCAAAATTTGTTCACAAAAGTCTGCTAGAGTCAGAGGTTGCTGGGCAAATTATGATTGAGAAATGAACAAGTGAACGGAGATTCAAAAAGGAACTGAACAGTTGAAGGTTCGCTACCTTATCATTCGGTAATGATTGGAACAGGCTGACAACTTCGAAATTAACTCTCAATCCTGGATCTGTACTGAGGCCGGTTTATCAAATTCAATTCAAATTTTCTGTATGAAAACTTAGATCTATGTATGAGACTATAAGAGCTAAAACTATGCGAATAAGTTAAAATACCTTTTAATGAATAATTAAGAACTAAATATAAATTAATTCAATTAATAAAGAGTATATTACAGGAACTATAGCATATTTATACCCATCGACCATTAAAAAGACAAAAAAGGGTTTGCTAACTTTGTGTAAATTATGAAACATACAAAGGGAGGCGTAAGAGACCCCATTAAGTATATTTGTTCTCGCTCAGAATCACTAGCCAAGTCGATTGAGTCATGTCTGTCTGAGTGTCCGTCTGTTCGTCCGTCTATTCCATTGAATGCAAGATCTCAGCTATTATAAGAGTTAGCTCTCAAATTTATTATTTTTTCAATTCGATTTGTATGGAAAGTATAAAAGATTCTGAAATTGACATGCACGTATCGTGTATTATTAATTATAATAACAATTATATTAAATTTAAGTTCTTAATGCAAAAGTTTAAGTATTTTCAATTGCAACCAGTCGTCTGTATATAATCAGCTTTAAATAAATAAATAAATATGTACGTATCTAAGCTTCTTCCAAATTTCAATCCCATCGGACAATAAACATACAATAGAAATTATTAAAATTATTCCATAAAGTATATATAACTGGCTCTGATTAAAAAAATGGTAGAAAGCATACAGTTAGACACTTCTTACGGCAAAATACAATATGTTGAGCGGTACCCCACTGTAGGGTGCCGCTCGGCTTTTGCTTTTGTTTTTATTTCAGTTGTCCAAATGGTTCCTAAAAATAAGGTTGAGCACTGTAGCTTTCTTACTTGTTCTACTCAGTAATCTGGAAAATGTCTGAAAACTAGATGACTTTATAAATGTCTTATGTTTACTAATGAAGACCATTTGAAATTGACCGGTAACCCAGGAGGGGCAACGGTGGGGGAAGCAAGAGGAAGTCATTTCACATTCGAAAATTACTCATAAAATCAAAATTGTTCAAGTTGTCGTAGAACGCTTAGCTAAAACCCGATGTAAATAACGGAAAATGCGCCAGCAAAATGAGCATTACAAAGTGATTTTAATGCAATGCGTGATTTCGCATAATTATTAAGTTAATAATTAAAATTGTTGTGCACAAAACCGAAATGAAAACATTAAATTTTAATGCCGCCCAACCGACAGGCATGCGCCTGCCTGCCCGCCTGCCTGCCCGCCTGCCTGCCCGCCTGCCCGCCTGCCTGCCGGCCTACCAGCCAGAGCTGCCAGGTGCATGCGGGGGTATTTACAGCCGGACTTAGGGGCTGCTTATGCACATGCAAACTACACCACTCCCCTCCCCCTTTTCCCATCGTTTGCCCTACTCCTAATGACTAATGCGTAAATATTAGCAAATGCCCGAATTGTGGACACCTGCCTCTTCCCTCTCCTCCCCCTGCCCACCTCACTCATAACGAATAAATTTCAGTCACATATGCAACATGTCCGATTGGGCTGCTGTCGTTGTTGCTGTTGTTGCGTAGTAATAAGCAATCAATTATTATTATTGAATTTAGGCGCGGTTTGTGTTCGAGGATGAGTGGGGGGTGGGGGCTCTTTGGAAAGGCGTGGCAGGTGTCCGCGTTGCGGCTGGGCAGCGCCTACTAATGCGCCTAATGAGAATTTAAGCATTTGCACCACCTTCCCCCCGTGTACGCGATGGCGAGAGGGAGTAGGAAGTGGGATGGAGGATTTGTAAAACAGCACACATAACCTCACTTGCGCACACGAGGTACAGTTGCGCAAATGCCATTAGAGTTGAGCTCATTTAGCGACGGTTTTTGGTTTAAAATTGGTTCAAAGTATATAAATCTGTTGTGGCTGGTAAAGTGGATATTAAATGGCTGCGGGTTGTGCAGCGCACTGTGTGATTAACTGTTTCAGCTTCACTTACAGTTATGCATAAGTAATCGGCATATTAACTGAGTGCTTTGTGTGGTTGATGGCTGTAATCTTCCTAAGGACACTATTCACAATTGTCATCATCGAAATAGAAAACTCTCGATTAGACAAACTGTCAATAATTGCTAGATAACCAACTATTAAATACATATATATTCATCCATACATACACATGTGCATTTATTGTAATTGCATGAAATTTAATTACCATATAAACAATATTTTACAATTTATTGTATGCATGTTATAAAATTGGAGCTTCTGTTAGAAGTTGCTCAGATAAATATTGGTAACAAAAACAAGTTAGAAAATCTAATCGACCACTACCGACATAAACATACACCTTGTTTTTCGTGTTTTTAATTGTTACAAACTAATAACTACCAACAACAAATACATCATACAATACATCAAAACTAAAAAGTCAAAAACGCAAGAATTTCGATACAATGTGCGGACATCAAAAACGCAAGAATTTCGATACAATGTGCGGACATCACGTTAAATTTAATAGATCCTCTGTATTAGCTAGCCCTAATATAAATATGAGAGATTAGGATGAAAAAACGGATAGACAAGTGGAAAAAAACAGAGAGCAGGACAATAGGATTTGATTGATAAAAGGCTAAAATATTATTAATTTGTAAATTTATTGTTTTATTTATCATGCTCAATCTATACTGTTCTAATGGTTATAATGTTCAAAATAGTCCTAATCGAAATATGGCAACAATAATCAATATTTTTTGAAATGTTTATTTCTTGAACATGTACCTTTTTATGACAAAGATTTGTATACAAATCATTTGGTTTTCCAAAGATTTTTAGAGCAATTTCATAAAAATCATATTAAAACACAACATATTTGAGCAAAAATAACTTAATTACGGAGCAGTGAGTACAGATTTCAAAACAGTACGTAATTTTTTCAGACTAGACAAAAAAATAAAATGACAGTTCAGTCCGGAAAATCACTAAACTGGCAACCCTGCTAACTATGCAATCTAGAATACCTAATAGTTGACATACACGTGTATGTGCACTGTGGAATAGGTGCCTATAGTATTCATCCAAACATACATTTGAATGACTTAGACTTAAAAATAGTTCACTTATTTATCGCAAATTCTTGATTCTTTAGGAAGGTGGCAAGAATTGGCGATTATAAAGTTCGTAGATCAAGCATATTTCCAGTTTTACCGAAAAAATCAACCATCCAAACTTTTTTACTTTCCCAATACACATGACACACATACTTTTGTAATTCTGATAGATATAATGTATAGTTGCGATAAAAAATATCGTTTTAATGCTGATTCAGAATATAAATACTTTATAGGGTCGAAGATGTCTCCTAAGGTGCATTGCAGAATTCTGTTCAAAATTAATATACCCTATGCAAGGGTATAAAAATGTTATCCTTATGTCCAGTGATTGAAGTTATAAAAATGCTGTAACCGAACAATGGACAATGCAATAACTCTGTACTGTAATATATACTGGGTATTGGAGCAATCGGGGATGATTAAAGCTCAAAGCTTCTTAGGTATAAATTATTTCTTTCTTGGTTTTACATTGAACGCATACGAATATGAAGATCGACATCACATAAATCCCCATATATATGATACTTAGTAGGTTTGCTAGGCTCCTTTTACTTGATCTCACAGACCTAAGTTTGCTTCCAGGTAAAGACTGTTTATATATAATTATCTATTGTGGATTCTGTTTAGAAATAAGCTTTTAATTGGAAGTACAATTTGCCACGCCCACAACTAGACGTACCTCGGCCTCGTTCGAGTCGCGTTGATGATAATTTAATTATTGCCCTGCCGTTTGGGGGAGCTTAGTTGCCTTACGCGCTTTGCACACGGCTGTGGCGAGGCTAATTGCAGCAAATCTGCTTTGGGGTCAGTTAGCCAGCACTGAGGAGGCTGTGGTGCGGCTAATGGTCGGCAGAGGCACGTTAGGAGAGTGAAGGGCGGCGAGAAGGGGTAGCCGACTAGCGCTTATTAACTGTTAATTGTGCGAACGGGTCGACGGCTTTGCAGAGCGCAGCTACGAAAGTACCTCTCGAAATGTCGAAATTTTGGCAAAACATTTGTAATGAGCATGGTTCAAACTGAGTGAGTGGAGTAGCGCGGGAGAGATGGATGGGGCGGGGGAGCAGGGGGCGCTGTAGCATTACGTACGCCTCAGTTAATACGGCAGGCGAGCGCGATTCGCGATTGCAATACATTTTGAAGATAAGGCTAACAACGCGCGTTGACAGCTCTCGCGATATCGAACAATAAATAAAATATTTGAAAAACGGCAGGAAAAAAGAAGCAAAAAATGGAAAAATGTCAGGAAAATGCGACAGATGCCGATGCGCCGGATACAGATGCAGATATACAGATACAGTTATGCGAAATCCATATTGAAAATTGATTTAAATTTTTAATAGGCATTCGCAAGCGCGTCGCTCCCACTCTCTTTCTTCCTCTTGCTCTCCCTATCACTCCCTCTCTCTCTCTCTCTCTCTGTCTCACTTTGTGCCGCACTATCGCTTGGCTGTGCAAGCGCTTTGATAAAAATGCAATGCACGCAACAATTGAAGGCTTACGGCGGAAGATCTGATGCGACGGGGCTCTAGTTAAATATGGAAACAATAACGAAATGCCAAAATGAAATCGGGTAAGGGGTGCATCAGAGGAGGGGGAAGGGGCCATCACTTGCAAGTGCATGCCTCATCGAATATGCCACATATGCGATCTGGCATATGAATATAGTATATACATATACATTGTCGTACATATAGTATGTATATTTGGCGTATCTCGCGGCTGTCAAATCATATTTTAATCTGTTTTGATTGCTGACTTTTGTGCAAGGGATTTGTGCCGACTGCCACTGCAATTGCAACTGCAACAGCAGCAACAGCAGCAGCGAAGTCAGCAGCATGGAAAAGTTGCATTTCATTTTGCTACTGTCTGTGTGTGTGTGCAATTTCCATTTGCTTCATTTGATGTTGCCAGAGTTAAGCAGTAAAATCCACTTTTTACGAGAGAACGAGTTTCCCGACGTATCTGATATGCGCATATCCCGCACTACCCGAGGACCCTTCCACTTCCCTATTGGGAATCCCTATTAAGAAATCAGATGAAATTCAGTTCACTTGGTGGCAAGTGAAATCTATATGAAGTGGGGTTTTATTTTCAAGATTAAAGTACTTGTCATACCTAGGGAACGTATCAATATTTAGACTATAATTCGTAAGTGATTATTCTTGGATGGTGTAATCGAATTCAATGCTAAACAAAGATTACAAAGTTGAAAGAGGAATACCTAACATTACCTACGTTACAAGTCTGAAAAAGATCATAAAATGGATAGAACATGTAGTTCATATATCTTAAGATATATTTAATAAAGCACAAAGGTAATTTCCCGAGACTCTCAATTAATCTCTGCCTTACATAATGGGTCTCTCACTTGCCGACTTCCCTCCAATAAGGTAACGAATGTCAGCGAATTCACCGACGGCAAAAAGCGTGGGGTATCCCCCTCTCGACTTTGTTCCGCCTGGCTTTGTCCACTGACTTAGGTACGTACATAGTTGGCGCCACTGTGCAGGCAATGACGACGACGACGACGACGAGGACGCAGCACAGAGATTGTCAACATATTAGCTTCAAATTGCAAAAGTTCTGCGACTTTTGCTGTTGGCTCATTTTCTCTCGCACGCACACCCGCTGCCCAAGTGTGCCTGGGAGTGCGCAGGGGGTGTGTGCATGTGTGTGTGGGGGGAAGAGGGTCGGGGGTATCGCTGTTTAATGTGCTGTTGCCAACTATTTTAGCCAAAGCTCACACGGGTTGCCAGCAATGCCGCCAATGCTGCCGTCGGACCGGGTGATTTGCTTGCTGAGCTTAGCAGGGAGCAGCCTCCGCTCCCCCTGTACCGCCCCCTCTCCTCAACACTCTGTGCGACCTTCCTTCGCCTTACTCCGACTGGCTGCCTGACTGGCAGACTGGCAGACTGTCCCTCCCGTCCCTGTTGTCCGTCGAGCGAGTACTTTGCGTTGCGCTCGGTTCGGTTGACATTCGTAAAATCTCAAAATCCCGAAGGTCGTTGCCAGGGATTTTCTCAGATTTTGTTAGATTTAAATGAATTAGTTGCGTGGCCGATTGATTTTTTGACCTTTTTTCTGCGCTTAAATTCGGACAGTTGAGTAGGCCAGAAAATGCACTTGCCTTCGGTGCACGCTCCGCCTTCCTACACTGCCCCAACCCCCGTTGCAGTCGGGGCGCAGTTTAAAATAGATGAGAAAAGATTTTGGTGGAAATGTAAAAAAATGTGCACTGCGTTTAGCAAGTAATTAAAATATGACTCGGAGCTCAGGTGAAATATGCGACCAGCAGCACAAACCGGTAGAGGGCAAGGAGGGGGGGCAGTGAGGGGAGCTAGGAGAGTCAGGAGACACGACTCGACTGGGCAGGGCTTAAAAAAGCATCAAATTTCATATTCAAAATGGCATTTTACATGTTGAGCATAATTTATAAATGCACGCAGAGTCCAGCAGAGCGCCAGCAGTAGCAACAACAACAATACCAGCAGCAACAACAACAACAGGAACAGGAACAACAACAGCAACGAGGCCAGCGGTGGACGACAATAACAAGGACAACAAACAGGCGGCAAGGACATGAAATGTGCTGCGGCTGCAATATTTTTGAAGCGACGTTGTCGACACTCTGCCACGCCTCCCAAATGGAGCAAGGGGAAGGGCTCTATCGATGGGCTTCCGCCTCGCCTGCTGCCGTTGCCGTTGTCGTTGTCGTTGTAGTTGTCGGTGTCGTTGCCAATGTCCATGGCCATGTCCATGTCCATGTCGTCGCTGTGGAGCAGCAAACAGCAAACAAGCCACAGTCCCTGCGCCTCCTCCCCCCGCTCTCAGACTCGATACCTGTGACTGGGCCTTCTGTTCCTTCTCTGCCTCTTAATGGCCTCGTTGGCCAGGGCCAGCATGTTGAAAGGATTGCCTCGAGTTATGTGTGCCTGTGCGTGTGCGTGTATATGTGTGCTGCTGCTGCCACAGTTGATTGGCTGTTATTTTTGGTGCGCGAACTGAGCGCAGGCACTGTTGAAATTTGCATATCAAAAACGCAAACACACACACACACACGCACGCAACGGGCCTGTGACTGCCATTGTGTGTGCAGATTGCTGTAATAGCCGCCCAAAGTCCAAGTCCACATTCAGCCCCAGTCTGCAGATCCCAGTCCAGGCAAGTCCGGGCCCAGTCCCGGGTCCGTTTGGGCCGCTCTATGAATTTATGAACATAATATAAATTTATTTTTGCCACTTCTCATGTTTTTGTTTGGCCCCAAAATCTGCATGTGCCGCCCTGCACAGAGTCCTGCACGGAATGCATGAGCGCAGCAGGCGAGGCCAGTGCGGGGCGGACTGTGGCAGGGAGGGGCAGCACAACAAAGGGATTGCTATGTCAGTCGGGTGTACGTGTGTGTGTGTGTGAGTGCTGCATTTACTGTGCTTTCGAGCACGTTCAAGTTTATTTATGCGTATGCAGAATACTTAATGAAAACTTAAATGTAAAAGTTACTCGTAGATTGGAACCATCGCATGCGGAGTTGGTGCTGCAGCTGCTGGTGATGGTGCTGGGCTTGCTGCAGCTGGCCAGCTCAAAGGAGAAAAATGTTAAGCGGACTCAGTGACCAGGCTATCGGAACAGCACACAGAACAGGCACAACAACGAGGGAAGAGGAAAACTATTCCACTTAAACAAATGAAAATTACGCATGCATGTGCCTCGGGGGAGCAAAACTTCCTTGCAACCTGATCAAACCCGGAGTGAGAGGGCTCATCCCGTTGATAAACTGAAGCCGAGGTAAAAGTGGAGCCAGCAATACAATTCCAGTATAAGATTCGTCAGCTCTCTTTAAGGAACTGAAGAGTTTGAAACGATTTTTGAAGTGTTGAATTTGTGATTCAAAAACAGATTGAAGACGATAGGAAATCTGGCTCAGCTCAAGAATGCAATATGATTGTAGTTTCAAATATTACCCTTCATACTTAATCATATTTAAAGCAAAGAGTAGAGTAGAAGGGGAATAAAACGAAATGGAAACGGATAAGATGGAAAAACTAAGCTGCGAGCGAAGCCTTCGAGTCCAGTTGGAGCTTATTATGCAAATGCAGATGCCTTTACACAGTTTGCTACTCCTTTTAATGCGCAACGCTGTCCAGCAGGCGTGGTCCCTTCCCCCTGCACACCTTCCCCTGTCTCCCTCTACAGAGCAGCATTCGATTTACATGCAAATTCATCATATAGCCGAGCATTAAGTTATGCGCCGCCCGAAGAAAACAATAAAACAAAGTACGTAAGTAGGAGTTGGCTCAGCCGAGAGCTGTTTGCTCGTCCTAACAACACCCTGTAATTGTAAGTATCGTAATAATAATATCAAATATCACTCCCTCCTATGTAGTATCGGTATCAGCCCACACAGGCCCTGCCTTCTCATCTATCATATTATAAGCGACCGCTCAACGAGTATGCTTTCCAGATTATTTATTTATTTATTTATTTAACGTCAACTAAGACAGTCGACATGAAGATCAAAATTAATTTTTAAAATTACATTAAGTTTAAATTAAAAGTTATAAAAGTTTGAGATTCAGAATTTTAAATGGAGTTTGGAGTAAAAAATTGTAATAAACTAAAAATATATGTATATATTTTTGAATTTAAACTGGAGAATAAAAAACAAGAATATCCCGACCTAAAATTTAATGTAAAGGATTGAAAGAAGCCCAGTAAAACCCAATCAGATCTGTAGATTAGTGTTAGTGGTTAACAAGAAGTGTTAAAGTATTAAGGATAGACAGTTAAACAGAGTAAAGACAGAACTCAGAGTTGAAACTAGGGACATGCAAGTTATATTGTAGTAAGTACGAAAAAAGACCTAAGATAGTGGTATAAAACTACGAGTAACTCAAGAAGGAATGCAGAAAGTGATTTGGTTAAGAAGAGTAGAGGAATCTACAATATATTGTACCTTGTTGGTTTTACGATAAACATAACACCTAACGTAATACGATGGTTACTTAAAGAAGTTAGGCTAATAAGAAGGAGTCTACAAGAATAAGAAGGAGTCTACCATAAGAATGGTAAGTCTACACCCGAAACCCAATTAAAACTACGCAAAACAAAGAGTAAAGATATAAACATTGATCTGCCATCGAAGGACTTTAAATGTGTTTTCCTGTGCGTAAACTCTCTGTGAGTCTTATTTACAGGGAATTAAACTGACCTGGGAACACAGTTCCCAATTGAAATTCCATCCTTTGTCCAACTCATGCATAATGCAGGGAGTTAAGAACTGACCAATCAAATTAGAATCTTTTTTACTCGTCGTGCTTTCCTCTAAAAAGTTTAATAAAAGAGGAGAACCCGTCCAAAATATGTAAAAGACATAACTCAAAAATCCAATTGCCATGAGTAAAAACTTTTGCCTTCCTGGCAGAGGAAGATGGAAGTGGAAAGGGGAACGGGGAAGGGGGAAGAGGGGCAAGTTGGGCTCGTAACTCCATCAAATGATGTACAACTTAACACATTTGCTGTATAAATCTTGTTCTCGCAAGTCGAGTTATTCAAAAATCGCTTCTAAATTGGCTACAATGTGCCTCGTGGTTGTTGTCCCTGTAGTTGTTGCTGTTGCTGTTGCCTCCACTGTTTGTGGCATGTTTTGTTTTGCAGTTTTTCGTGCAGCTTTCGATTTGTGTGTAGATTTCGTGCACATTTATCTTGGGGCAGCTTATGGCAAAAGTTATGAAATATGCGCACGAGCAGCGCACAAATTGTCTATGATGGGCAGGGAGGGAGCAGAGGCGGGGCACAGGGAGACTTCTGGCTCGTTGTGGCCAAAAAGAAAGCTGAAACTGGAAACTGGAGAAGCGTTACACTGTTGGGACTGTCTGGCTGCAAAGTTGAACCTCTCTACGTCTCCATCGCTGCCCTCATCGCAACAAATTGTCGAAAAAGCTGTTTTTTATGACTGTCCACACTCATTCAGCCCCTCATTCACATAGACATTCACATTCACACGCTCGCACTCACATTTGGAGTGTGAATCTCATTCTGATTCGTGTCCTCGTCGTGACGTGCAAATGTACTTGACAACAGTTTTTCACCCCTTCCCATGGGAGGGGAATGGGACTTATGACTGCTCTAATGATGGGTTTACGTTCTGGATGCAGCTCTGATTTGACAGGAAACCCTTTCGATTGGACTAAAAGAAAACAACTACGTAAATAAACGAGAAACGACATTAACTTATAGATAAATGTAAATCAAATATTGAAAATAAGGAAATACAAGGAGTAGTTTGTTATTTTGACTATGTTCTATATTGTAATTTGGTCACACTGATCTAAGTTAGTTCTCTTTGGCATTCAGTTACTTTCCTCCTACTTAAGTTTAAAGAGAAATAAAGATTTTAACTGACTCCTTTATTCCTAACAGAAAATATCTTCATTTGTAATATTGCATTGTATATCGAACTATGCCCGTCGTGAGCCAATCGGGGTTTTATGTTCTCACTTCAATAGTTTTTCTTTCTTAGTCAATTATACAAACTCTTGAAATTTTTAACTTTTGTCTACCAATGCGGAAATTAGATCATTTTTCTCGTTTTTATCTGCATTACGACGTGCCCCTCGGGCATCTCTCATACCAACAAATTACTAATTAATAACAATTATTAATCCTCCTCGTGTTAATCGTGTTAGTTTTTTTGGGTTTTCACCAATCCAATCGATATATATCGATATCATAATAAATGGTCATAAATGGTCTTATTTTGTCAAATTTCTTCTATATTTTCTCATACATAGTCATGAATCTTGTACATATCGTCATATGTTGTCATTTCTCTTATTTTTTTTCGTCATATACCTTCTAATGTAGAATCGGCTTATTCTTGTTTATCCAAATTTATAAAAAGATTACCTTATAAATTAATTTTACTTTATTTCATATTAATTTAAAATTTATTTGTAATGATAAAGTATAAATACTACATTTTAATTCAGTCGACTAAACAAATAAATACTAAAATATTGCTTAAGTTAAATTTCAGACGAAACCTTGCCGATTACCAAGATACCATATAGGATATTCTCTGTCTCTGCTGTGCTCTTCTAGGTATCTACATGTCAATTATTGATCAGTGTAGAGCACGTTACAGGGTATCTATCGCTACAAACCTGAGCCTGAGGCAATTTGATAAGCGTCTTCAGCCAATTGGCTGTGATAAGAAGAAGAGAGCCGTGTGTGTGCGTGTGTGTTAAAATTAAATAAAATAAAATTAAATGTATATAAAATTAGGTTAATGCCTGCTGCCGCCCGCCGCTAGCAGTAGAAGGAGTAGGGGGAGCAGGAGCAGGAACAGAAACAGAGGCAGTCGAGGCGAACCGAAATTCTAGCGGCCCTTTTATTTTATTGTTATGTAGATGAGGCCCCACAGCGCGAGCCCAGAGAGGGCGGAGAGTGTCCTGTGTGTGTCCTGCAGGAGGAACGCACTTGCAGGCAGCATCGCACACATACGTAGCCCCAGACTCCCCTCCTCCGCTCAGACTGCGCCCTCTGCCCCCGTTCCCTGGCCTGGAATGAGACTTAAACAGGACTTATGGTTATCTGCGCATTTTATGGATATTGCGCAAGCATTTCGCCTGTTTTCCAATGTGACACTACATCCCCATCCCCATCCGCTCCCCCTCTCCATCCCTCCTTGCGATACCCTTCCCCCGAAGAGAGACAAAATAAATGAAGTCGCTTGCCAGCCATATGTTGGCTAAATGTTCTATGTAAATGTTAAGAAAGCACTTTCATTTCAGAGCTGGCAACAAGAGCAGGAGCAGTAGGAGGGGAGGGGAAGACAAGGACATTAATTTGATGGCCCCCAGGCAAATGAAAGTGAAAAGACGAGCAAGACTGAGACGAGAACCGACTGAACTTGAGCGAATCAATTAAACAAAGATAAAACTGCAGCGGGAAAAGCCAAATTATGAACTGTTTGGCTGGAGATGCGCAGCGACGGCGTCGGAATAGTTCCCAAAATAAAATGCAGGGCGAGTTAAGCCTAGTTAAGCCCGCATGCAGCATGCAACATGCAGCACGCAACATACAGCGTGCAGCATGCGGCAAACATAGCAACTAAAAACTGCTCCAGCCCCGACAACGTCGCGCCATTTGTCGCTCCGGCTAAGCCCACTTAAGCCCTAAAAAACAGCAGCAGCAGCAGCAGCAGCAGCAGCAGAGGCAACGGCAGTCGAGCGGCTGTTCGATTTGACTTATGGGTTCATTTGCTCGACTGTCAGGCTCATCGCAGCCCCTATTTATAGAGCTGCAAAGACACACTCACACACACACACACGCACGCACACACACATGCATAGACGGAGCTGCAACTGGCTAGAGCGTCATCTCTCGCATTTCTCGCTTCTGTGATCCCCACCTACTCCAATTGGACGCTTGATCAAGTGGCAGACTCTGGCAGGTTGTCTGCTGTCAGTCAAGTGTGCAACCCCTCCTCCTTGCACCCTCCCACTCCCTCCCTCCCCATCCTGCTATAATTGACTGCAATTTCACGCACTGGCAGGCAACGCGTGTCGCTCAATTGTTTCCTCTAAAATATGATCAAGAATTTTGAATTTTTTTTCGAATTTCGCGCGAGACAAGACAATGTTGAAATATTTTCAATTTTAGAACCCAATTCAGGCATGACGTCGAGCAAATTGCCTCGTGAGTTGCCTCATTACGTCACTGAGTTGTGGGGCACGTGATTAGCAGTGGAGAGAGTGGGGAAAAGTATGAAGTGAGAAGTGAGAAGTGGAAATGGAAATGGAAATGGAAGTCAAAGCGGATGCTGCTGGAGTTGGGTTCGAGTTCTCCTTGAGTGAGCGGGATTATCAACTCGTATTCAAATCGCGGGGGTAGTTCATATTTGTTGTGGCAGAGCACGCTTTAAGGCCTCACGCAAACAAATATTATAATATACCCCGAGAAAAAACAACAGATATCTAGCTCGCCTGGAACTACGCCTGGTTGCATCGAACGTGAGCTGCAGAAGTACCTCGACAACTGCAACTACAGCTGAATGGAGTTCTAACTCGCGCCTTATTAGTAACCTATTAATAAACGTAACCTATGATACAATAACCTCAATATGTATATGGTAAGTAGGTTATAATAGTTGAAATACTGCTTCGAAACATATAATGAAAGATATTAGGGTAATACCATCGTGGCTATTATGAATATAAAGCAATTTCACTTATTTCCTTTAAATTCTGTAGGTATTTTTTGCCTTTGCAGAGGGTATATTAATTTTGGCTAGAGTTTGTAACAAGCCTTAGAAGACAACTATGACCCTAAAAATACTTATGTATTTTGATTCAGCATCATCAGTCGATCTAACCATTTCTCTCTGTGTTTCCGTCTGTCCGTCCCCGTCTGTCTGTTGCAACGCATCCTAGTCTCTCATTTTAAGAGATATCTTGATGAAAGCTAAAACACATGCCAATTATTGCTGCACGCTGTAACGGTATATCGTGTGGCTGCCATACAATCTATTGATCAATTTCTATTATTTTACAAGATCTTGCAATCAAATTTACTACATAGGATTTTTTCTATTTAAATAATTTCCATACAAGCTTTCATCAAATATTTAACAGTAGTCTGGTTTAGCTGTCATAAGAACAGTTAGTTATCTGTACCAATCAAAGTTAGACAGTAACCGAGATATTATTATAACTAGTATATGAACGATCGGAGGAGATAAGAACCTGCAAGAGTATAAAACCTTCGGTATGCCGAAGATAGACTTTTGTTATGTTTCTTTTTGATTATAATACTCAATTTGTTTATTTCTTTATTAAATTGTAGTTTTAATATAAATTGTATTATTAAGTCATTAGTCGACAAGTGTTAATCGTTATTAAACAAATAAGTACATGGAATTATGGTAACGAGTATTATCTTTTCTTTAATAATCGAAAATTACTCAAAATACTTATATATTAATTTCTTGACTAACAGCTCTTTTTAGCAATTGGATTTAACATACGTGTAGATCATAGATCATCATTCGTGTGTCTATCAGTGTATTGTTGTTATACTCTGTTATATGGTATACTTAATTTTCTCTATAAATCAGGTATGTCTATTTAACAACTAAATTATCGATGCAATAAACAATCAACAACCAAAATTGTGTGAAACACAGAATATTATTAATGAGGATGATATTAAATTTGTATTTTCCCTTAGCCTCTAACTCAAACTCGTTCGAATCCGTCAAGCATTTGTTTATTTATACAGTTCACAATGGTCTGATTGCCATTCAGTGCGACTTGTTCTACATGTGATTGTATTCATATTTTAATCGTTAGAACTATTTCCAAATAAAGATTGTAATTATTTTCGAACCTTTACCTACCTAGACGTCGATTTATTTGTGTGCAAATCTGAACAATTTAACATTGAAACAGAAACAGAAACAGAAACCTCTCAAGTGCTTCCATTAAAACACAATTCGGTTCGCCATTTTGTTGTTGCGGGTGGTGCTTGTGCTGGGGCAGCAACAACAACACGACACACGGCGCGCAACCCCCATAGTAGCAGAGAAGTAAGTAAGTTTTCCCCAACCACTTGAAGCGCCCCCAACCCTCGTGATACTCCCACACACCCCTTTAATTATGATTCAGTGCACACAAACTTTTGTTGCGTGCCTCACGCTTTGTGCCCCAGTTGTTGTTGTTGCTGTTGCTGCTGCCGCTGCTTTCTCTTTGTTGTTGTTGTCCTTTTGTGCTAACTTTTCAATTCCTAATTATAATTAGAGAATCGGTTGTGTTCATAAATATTAAAAAGGGTCGTCGGAACTGCGCAGCTCCCACAGTGCTTCACTTGTTTCTTCTTCTTCTTCTTATTGTTGCTGTTTCTATTGTTGTTGTTGCTGTGCGCGATGTTGTTGTTGCTCAACTGCTGGCAGCGACATTGCATGAATAATTAACTCAAGTCTTTATAGGGCCCCATGCCACCACTCTCCTCTCCCGCACGACCAACTGGGCGCCCATTTGCCATGCGCCATCTTGTTTGCCAACAATGGAGCAACGGCAGCAGCAACATCAGCAACAGCAACAACAAAAACTCCAACAACAACTCAACAGCAGTTGCCCAAAGACGTGCGGCGGCGACATGTCATGAATTTACTTATGAATATTTGCATTTTTAATGTAATTTGTGCGATTCCTTGCGATGCGATGCGCTTCAGGAAATGCCACTGCCTTTGGAAGGTTCAATGAAGAAAAATTCGAAATAAACCAAAGCCAGATGCTGATCAATCAAGCAAGATGATGATTAAACGACACTAATGTTGAACTAAGTCAAACCCCAATTAACACTTCCAATTCAGCTTTCTTCCTTAATCATATATCTTTATACAAAGTTTCATAGTTGGGAAAACATAAATGACTCGTAAATATTGAGACGATTGAGCCATCTCTGTCTGTCTGTTAGGATGTCTGCTTATCTGTGTGTGCACACAGATCTCAACCATTTTAAAAGCTAAAGACACCATATTCGGCATAAGAGTTCCTGTATGTCCTGAGCAGATCGAGGTGTTTTCAAATAATCCCACGCCTACCAAGATGCAAGTTTCTGATCATAGTCCCCAAAGCTCCAAGTTCCAAAGCTTTATTTTTAATAAAGCTAAAAATAAAAATGTAAATCCGATAGTTAATGTTATCACTTCATGAAGATGAATTCCATAAAGAGATTTGACACAGTGATAGCAAATAGATTTAACCATGAAAATAGTACAATTCGAAAAAATAAGAAATAAAAGTATCAGAGAACTCGTAGGTTTTGTGTTTCTGCCATAAAATCGCCTACTGAGAGCAGGACTAATCCAATATAACATTAAATCGTATTTTCAAATATAGTTTAACTTCGTGTAAGAAGTAGGCAACTTCTCGTAAAATATACACTTTCTATGTTAATTTTAAAAATAAACCGAAAAAGAAAAGAACCTTGAACTAAAGTATAATGTTTTCAAGTTAAAAGATGCATATTTCTAATTTCATAAACAATTGGCTTAAATTAATAACCATTTTTATACAAACTGATGATTAATCTGCTGGGATCTTTTGTGTCCACCACTGTATATTTGGTAAATGATAAGTTGAAAATAATAATGAAACTAAATAATAAAATCAATTAAAATAAAAAAAAAAACAATCAATGAGATCGTCAATGTCTTGACACAAAAGTCCTGGGATTGCACGGAAATACAAGCAGGCACATGCAATGCACTGGTTACTTTACGCTGTCATCCGGGTCACAAATGGGATCGTGTCTTGGGAAATGGTCTGTTAATAAAAAATAAGAAATTTTTCATTTGATATATAGACAGGTTTTTTTAATTTTCTATTCGAAATTACGGAAAACCTAAGAAGATATCAACTTTGGATTTTTTAATCTCTTGTTTCTCGCCCTTTTGAAAAACGCCGTCTGGTCGCGAGGGAATGTTATTGTATTTCGTTAACATTCGTTAAGTCAAATAGCAAAGACACAAACCGGTTAAACAAGGACAGCAAGTCAACTCAACTTAAAACTAGCGGCTTGTGACTTGGATAAGGTGGAATTCGAATTTCGAATTACGATTTTCGAAAGTGGTGAGCTTTACCTCACTTACCTTAGGAATCAACGAATGTTTCTCTGTGATTTATAAGTTTTGTTTTAATATATTTTGTATATAAAAATACACCAGATTCAGAATTCTTCATGGCCGTTAAAAAACCGTCTTCACAAGTTACTCGAGACTATCGATCATAAATTTACATTTCTTTGTAATGTATGCAAATAGAGACTAACGGAAAAGCCTAATTGCACGCACGCCATGCGTGCGTGTCATTTTGTGTGTGTTTGTCTGATTTGTACATAAATAACACTGTCGACCATCCCGACAACTACAACTAAATATTAGTTACATCCTTAATTGCGTCTAAACTATTTACACTAGACCAGAGAAGTCGTGGCACACTCCCACACACCCGCACTTCCACACACACACACACGAGCAACCTCAGGCAAGCGCGGGTGCAGGGCATCCGTTGTTCAGACGGTACTCGGCATAGACGAGGCCCGTGTTGTGCCAGTGGTAGAAGGCGGCGACGATGATCAGATGCCACCAGTTGTGCGAGTGGCCAACGAAGTCCACCTTGCCGTTGAGCCAGCGCTCTGGAATCTTGGCGGCATAGAACACGAATGCCACCAGACAGAGCACATACATGGCCACAATGCGCGGCACCATCAGTCCCACCAACTCGTGCTCCATTCCCCCCATTGCCACAGCCCAGTGACCCAGCGGCAAGATGCCGTACGCCGACCACAGCAGCAGCACGGCGACCTTTCCGTTCATGGATACGTTCAGCTTGGGTATCTGCACGGCGATGGCCAGACCAAACATTCCCAGCGCAATGGTGGAGTACAGCGTTCTCAGAAACTGTCGACAAGATAAGTTTATCAGTAAAGTCGGGAAGCAATCCAGTGTCCCATACGGGAGCAACCTACCGTGTGGCACCAGAAGGCATAGTACATGCCGCTGATGTAGATGGCGACCAGAGAGAGCGAGATGCCAAGGAAGTCTACAGAGAGAAAGAGCTCATAATGCTCCTCCGACTTGCACGAGAATATGTGGTATATGGCCGACATCAGCATGCACAGGCAGAAGCAGACGAGCAGGCAAACGACCAGCACCTGATCGCTCAGTTCAGCATGTTCGCGCAGGAACTGAAAGTCGAAGATGGTTAACCCGATGAAAAGGATGCAGCCAGCCAAGTGACTCCATATGTTGATCTGCCATGAGTAAGAGAAGCATATCAGAGAAAAACATAAGTCAGGAAAGCTCGGAGATTCCGCAAGTCACTATGGATAGTATTAATCTATCTCTATCTGGATAGTATTAAACAATCTCTATATCAATTTCTCAGCGTTTCTCCCTTACCGTCTCATTGGTCCACCAGAAAATGCTCTGCAGGCAAAGCTTGTTGGACAGGAATGTTCGGTAGCCACGTCGTATATACGGATTGAACTTCAGATGGGTTGGAGCCTGAAGCGACAAGAGAGTTGTAAATCGGATTAGTTTCTATAAGGTCTAACATGGCCAAGCCGAACATCGCCTGCATATCGAATGGGCGACATTGGAAGCGAACAAAACAAAGAAGAAGAATCGAAACCTTTTCGACACTGGCCACACGCCAAATTCAAACGTTCAAAGTCTCTCAATTGCGTAATTAAACAAATGAATTAAATGAAATTGTTCATTAAACATCGCATAGTTATCTCGACGCTTCAACGAAGTCCGCATACTCTGGGAAACTTTTCAAACTGCCGACTCTCCTGGGAATTGTTTAATAAACTGAAATATATCCACTCTAGAGTTAAGAACTTGCCGATTCTCCTAACTAACTACAATAGATGTTGCCTTGCGTATTTGCTCTTGGAAAATATCATAACAGACAACGTTCCCTTTATTGACTTGGTAAGACGATAAAGACAGATAGAAAGCCATTTGCCGTAGATAGTTTCAGTTTTAACGATCATCTCTCAAGAGTGTTAACACTCATGCGACGACTTTTTTATCTGCCTCATCTGTGGGGTTTTGCTCGTTGTCTTCTTCTCTCTTTGCTTTCGGTTAATAATAAAATCGACCTTGATTTAGTTCGCTGCGGCAGCTGTTGTTGTTTTTGTGACTATTATTGTTGCTATTGTTGTTGTTGTTGTTTTCGTGCCTATTTGTATTATTTGGCAATTGTTGCCACGTTTTGCATTTTTCGGCGTTTTGGGCTTTTACAACACGCACTCGCAAATAATTTGGGCACACAAATTGAACATGACCACAGTGCACTGTGGATACATGCACACATATGAATGTGTGCATGTGTATTGGCCCAACAGTGTCAATAGACCAAGTCAGGGAGAATTCATGTAAATTGAATGCCCGAAAAGGTCCCCGCAAATTGCGCTCAATTAAAACAACGACAATTGAATTCCTAATTGAATACAAAATGTCGAAAGGTTCGTCCAAGAAGAGGGTAGTCGCACTTGGAAAGGGGCGGGGGTACTCACATCGTCAAAGTTGCACAGCCATTTCAACTTGGCCAACTTGTTGTTGTCATCGTAGTCCGGGCCATGTCCCAGCACATTGGGTTCCTCGTTGGCCGGAAATTGATGCGCTGCGTCTGCAGACTGATCGCAAGTCGAATGACCATCGAGCTGAAAGAAGACGACCAAAAAAGAAGGTAGAAGAGAACAGTTAGCAAGAAGTTGGAAACCAATTCGATATCATTTAGTGGCATTAATTCACATTCAAAGCCAGTCAAAGGTGACGAAGACTTCCGCCTTCTACCTGAGATCGCTTAGCTGCTGCAGTTATTTAAAATTCAATAGTTGTTGTTGTTGTTGTTGACATAATAATGTGATTAGCCACAGTAGTAACAACAACAACAAATAGGGGGCTTGACTTTAATTTGTTTGTGTCATTTCTAATGTTATGCAAGCGAAAAGCAACAACACCTATTGCAATTGCAGTCACACGTGCAAGAGAGAGAGAGAGAGAGAGAGAGAGAGAGAGAGAGAGAGTGCTTTAACAGGTTGATGACGTTTTGTTTACATTCGCAAGTTTCGCTTGGTGCAACATTCTTTGCGCCAGCTGAGCAGCAGCAGAGACTCTCCATAAACGAAGCAGTACACCCGTTGGGAAATATTAGTACAACCTGCGACTGTGACCTTGCATTTGTTTGGCATATTGGGAATGTCTTTAGCATTTCCGCGCATGTTTCAATCGAAAGTGTGAGTGTGTGAATGTGCAACTTGCAATCTCTTGTTTAGCGACAATCTCGAGTTACAAGTCTCAGTCTCAGCCTAGCACGTACAGATCTCAATTCATTTCTCAGTAACTTTTTGCCGATGCCCTGACGTTTGTTTACCAGGTAAACACTGCAGCAGCTGATTCGAGTAGTTTTGCGAAATGCATTATCGAATATAGATTTCGAAGATGCGAATTGTGAATTGCAAATCGGAGATCTGTTCTGTCAAGCTGTTGTTTCAATTGTTGTGTACTGGACAAACAGACTTTAATGGCGAGTCACCGATAAACAGGATGTGCAATTAATTTAGACATTGACGTAGGTAGGTTGTTCCACGACGACTATACGCGATATTTCAAAATGTTTGTCAAACGATTGCACTAGGGTTTCACTTGAAAAGTTTCGTTTTCAATACGTTCAATGCACATGCATATCGAGCTGAACCCCATAACCCCTCTACAGTAGATACATATATCAATGCATACGCCCCATCCACATTTGTGTATCTTACATTTTTCTTCTTACAACGCTTCAATGCAGCTGTAGTTGTTGTTGTGGTTGTTATAACTGTGGTTTCCATTTTCTTAAAAAATGTTTACCAAAAATCACAGTAGAAAAATTAGATTTCTTCAGTTTTATAAATATTTCAACAGTATTTTAAAAGTATCTGTATATCGGTTTCTTTTTGCTTTACAGATTCATGTTTTCAATAACTTCAAACTGATATTAAAATATTTCAATATTAATTTTATTCTGTTCACTTTGGAACTGAAACCGTTTCCAACCGTTTCGTTGAATAACTTGAACGAAACTAAATTCGAATCACCTCAATGCTCGCCAAGTTATCAGTGCAAAGCTCTCTCCAAAAAGCTCAATTGCAATTAATTCTGCAGCAACCGAAAGTTCGAAAGAGTCCGCTAGAGAGCACACAGATAGAGAGACAGAGAGAGAAAGAGAGAGAGCTCGTGTGAGTGAGAGGCGATTGCAACATGGCTTGAGTAACTCTTTTAAAGCGAGAGTTATGCGAAATTTCGACTAAGCCGGCTTTCGATTCGTTTGTTGTGCAAGTTTAGGGTTGCCATATCTTCTATTTTTTTTTTAACCTGTTTATTATTAATTTAATGATTACAGATTTTTAAAAAAAAAACAACTTTCAGCAAATAAAAAATAATATTTGCAAATTTGAAAAACAACGCTATAATGCACTACTATCACACGAGACCTACCTGTCAACCCTATGTAAGTTGCTGTTTTCGGTTTTCTGATGTACGCAGCAGCAGCGCCCAGTGAACAGTTACATAACAGTTACAAGTGCGCTGCGCGCGCGTGCCGAGAACTGCGTAAGCCGTGCACTTGAATGTGTAAGTGCACGTGTGAGTGAGAGGGAAAGAGAGCATTCGTGCTTATTGTTCACGCGACAGTTAAGTACGAATGCCCGATTTGATTTGCAACGCCAATTTATTGTAAAATAAACAAAACCCGCCGCAACCGAAACCTGTTCGCAGTCAGTGGCGGTGTTCGGTGAACTTCAGGAATTCCGCCTGAATGGAGCAATACCTTCAAGGCACTGTGAGTGTGTGTGCGTGTGTGTGTTGTAAGCTAGATTCGCAAACATAATTGCCACTTAACTTGACCTTGACTTCATTCGCTACTTAGCTCAGCTCAGCTTTGCTCAACTCAACCAAAGCTCTCTCTCCTTGAACATTCTGCTTTGCACTTGTATTCGAGCTGCAAACTGCACGTGCTGTGCTGAGGGCATTATCAAATTACGGCTGGAACACAATCGAAATCAAAATATTCAATACTATCGCAATAGTGCATAATGCACAAATAAAATACATGGATCTTAATATAAAATCAGTCAAGTCAGTGTCAAGTTGTTTTGTTTATTCCGACAAGCGATCGTAGTTACTTGTAATAAGTGGCACAATCGAATACTTCTGGCTTATCTTGTGCGAACCAACCCAGAGCTGAAGTCGGGATTATAAATCCTAAACTAGGCCGAAAAGGAAAAATATTTACTATTTATTTTGTCTATACAGAACAAACGTCAGATTTTGGCGCCTCGGAAACTGTTATCTTCCCCAACTTCACATAAATTTAGTAATTATTTCATATTGTACCAAATTCTCTCAAATGCATAATTTTCAGTACTTTGTTGTATTTGTTGTTGTATTGACAAGGAAAGCAGCGCAGTTGAATTTTTGAGCAAAGAATGCTTAATGTTTAGGCTTAATAAGATTTTAAAAAGCTGAATTATTAAAAGTTGCATAAAAAGCTGATTGTTTGGAGCTGCCGTTATTTGAAACTAGAAAGAAAAGCCCTTTTTCGGCATGGCGAAGGCTCTATACCCTTGCAGGATTTTATACTTATTTACATATATGCAGAAACAAGAAGCATGTTTGCTGAGTTTCATTAAGAAAACTCTAAAACTCAGACTAGTTTGCGTTGCAACAGACAGAAACACGGACACGCGGACAGGGCTAGTTCGATTCCTCTGTTGATGCTGATTCAGAATATACGAATATATACTTTATGGGGTCTGCAAGGGTATCAAAAGCAAGATAGAGCAATATTTTCCATTTCGTCCCACTGTTGGACTTGGAAACACTGAAAAAAATGAAGTCAAGCAAATTTATCCGATTAATCGATAGAAAAAAACCGATTCAAGATATGATCGAATCATTTCCATCACTATATCACGGAAATATTCAATATATTAAAACTAATGTCAGTGGCGGGCACAGCTGCTTACTGCTTATCAGCAGTATCTAATCGGTCTATACTGGCGCGTAACCCCTATCTCCTTGCTGCTACTCACCCAGTTGCCGTCTAGATCCTTCATCCGATTGTAGCATGTTGTCAGGGCCTCGTCGCTGAGCTCACAATCGGCAAGACTCTCGCGTGGTCGTGGACTCATCTCGCTGGGCGATCTGGTAGAAGAAAGGGAAACGAAAACGCTTGTTTCAGTGTAGGCAAATTTCACAGTCTCTATATCTGTATCTGCTCGCGGATGAGTGTGAAAAGCGTCGTACAAAAGGCAGCTCCAACTTGCTAACTGGAGCTGGAGTCGGGGGCTGCCCCACCGGCCATTAAAAAGACACAAGCGCGTCCAGCGATCCACTTGGTTATCGTGCATATTTAACCTTATCGGCCGCCTTTGAGCTGCAGTTTAATTGACTCGATTCGTGGCGCATTTAGAGTCCCATTGAACATGAAGCGACGTTTCTATTGCCCTCATGCCTTGTTTGCATAACCGTTTTCGTTTGGAGATTCGTCAGATTCAGATTCGCATTCGGAGATTCATCTCCGGCCCGCTTTCCCCTTTCCTGTTCGTCTTCCATCTCCATCACGTGCCAAACGTGTCGCCGTTTTAGTTCTCAATCACTCAAATTGACTTCGATTTATTTACATACACATGTCAGAGTGTGTGTGTAATGTGTCTGGTCCTGTATGTATGTATGTGTGCACATAAACATACACAGGTATGTATTTACATACTTTCTGTTCTAGTTGCGGACCGACAACGAATCTCACACTCACTTTGCGAATTTCTCACGAGCCACTCGCGAGGCAGCTAAAAGTAAACTGAAGACTGCAGCAGCGGCAACTGGGGCAGAGCAGAGGCAGCGCCACATAGATTGCGGCCCAACATACGTACACACACACACACACACGCGCGCGCACACGACGATCAACGAGCAATGCCGGCGATGGAAACCGACAGAGAGAGTGGACAGCAGCAGAGAGAGCGCCATCATGGCGTGTGAGAGAGGTTACGCTTGAGTGAGAGCGAGGCTGTGACGTCGCACGCCTACACGTTGCGTTAGTTGATATTGCACGACAGCTGGCTGGCAGTTGTGACGTAAGCACTGAGAGACTGAACGCTCTCGCTCTCTCCAAAGACTATTGACACGTCAATCGGTGAAAGAGGAAGACGACGAAAAAAGCTTCAAAGTTTGCACTGGCAGCGCAGTCAGCGACAGCGTCAACGTCAGCGGTACCGTATATTAATTGAGGCTCTGAATTGATTAAATGTTTATTTAGCATGCGATGGCTGTTGCCAGCTTCTGTACGATACAACACACACACTTACACTTATATTGGTATGTGTACTTATTGGCCAACAGCCACCGCTTATGCTGAGCTTGCTCTTTCGCTGTGCCACATTCTTGAGCCGCTCTCTGTACGAATTCAAAATGCCCTTCACATTGACCGCTTTCCAAGCAGCTGCTCACCTGTCAGGTATCTTACCTATTTTACAGCGTCAACAAATTTGAATTTGTGTCTAAAATAGAACTGTCTCTATAATAAGCAATTTCATGGTATGTTTCCTGATCAGCGAACAATAGCTGTGGCTATTTTTACATCTATATGGTTATACAATCAATACTTCTACTTATTTGTCTACTCACCAGTACTCTGACGATTTGACACACAAACCAATTTCAGTTATCACAACTTTGACAGAATTTTTAGATGAATACCTAGGGTGCCCTGTTCCTAAGTCAAAAACGCTCTATCATTATCAAATTGTGTTTTATAGCGGCTCTGACATAGCCTCTCTTAGAAACCAGGCTGAGCTTCATGCATTTGTTTATATTAACTTACAGTAAAGAAAAAGGATTTTAAAGCTAAACCCAAGAATAATAAGGAACTGCGTGCTTTTAGGTACTCGTGGTATAATATTCCTAAAGAAGAATTGATCGATCCATGCTTAGGCGATGTTGCAGGTGTTAATCGCCACAAAGTAAATGCGAGTAAATTTGAATATTCCTAAAACATATTTTTAAGAAATAATCTATGTTCTGACTAAAAAAAAGTTTTCTTATTTAGTTTAAACCAACTTGAAACAAAACTGCTAGAAAAGTCAATTTAAAGCTTTTCACAATTATTTTAAAAAGTTCCCTAAAGATCTGTTAACTTGTATCGTTAAAAAATTAAAAAGCATTAAATGTTATAATTTAATTTAAGTAATCAAAATAATCAAAGAGTGTAAGAGAATCAAAAAGCTGGAACTAGCACAAATTCTGCAAAAGGTGCTATTATTGTTGCCGCAACTACAAAAAATATCAATAAGTTTGTGGATCATGGGTATTGAAAAACTCAGGTTATAGATTTTCTTTGATTTGTCTTGTTAAATTTAGCAAAATCTTATGAAAGTTGATTAAATCGACGTTTTTTGTTAGAAAACCTTTTCCTCACTTTCCTTTAACAATTAAAATCTTATTCAATAAAGTTACAGAATAAATTGAGTTTCTAATTTAACGAATTGCAGTATTCTCTTTCCTCCGCACAGTTGCTTTATAGATTATATTTAAATATATATATAAATATAGGCTGGGTGACTTAGTAGGTTCTCCTGTAAAATTGCCTTTTTCGTCGTACGAGACTTTCTCAAAATTGCGACGATATGGAAGCATTTTCTATTCCCCATCAACAATTGACGCTTCATTCCACTCTTAGGGGTACAAAGCAAAAAATTATAATACCAATTTATATTTCAACTCGTTTTCCGTTTCTGTAATTAGCAACATACAAAAACAATTTTCCACTTTGTATTTATTATATTTAAGTAGAAATGATATAGCTTGAGTGTATTATGTTGAATGACTTCACGAGTCTCCCTTTCAAGCACAACTCTCTCCGCGTTCACTTTGACTATCAGTGGGACGGTCGTTCCCAATTTCTCACTTTGGTTGCGTTATAAAAACCAAACAAAATTCCATATTTTCTAATTCTTTCTTCCGATCACCATAACTTCTTCATTCTGATAGTTTCGTAGACTTCCTCGATTTATACAAATTTCAATTTAATATATATAAATTTGGTAATAAAGTAATAAAGGGACAATGTAATGAATAATTAGCTGAGTCCTAACTGTGCCCTGTAAGTTTCTCTATTATCGTGATCATCGTAAGAGTTGAATTTTTGTAAATTTTATTTTTCCGGTTCTTTAAATATAATATAATAATAATAATTTTCCAGCTGATCTTTATTGTAGTTTTGTTTTTTGTTTTTAAACTTATTATGTGGTGGATGCTGTGTTGTTGGTAGCTGTCTCGCTTTAAATGTTTATGCTTACATAATTTTTCAGTAATTATTATTAAATTATTTTCTCTTCATGCTGCTGCTGCTGTTTGTTCAAACAAACTTGATTTGAATTTGACAGTTGCTGTTGCTTTTGCTGTTGTTGTTGCTTTCGCTGCTGCTGTTGCCGCTGATGTTGTGGCTGTCACTGTTGTTGGTACTAACATGCCTCCGTTCCACTCGTGGCTGCTGATGCTGCTGCTGCTGCTGTTGTTATTGCTGTTGCTGATGCGGATGCTGCTGATGTTGTTGCAAGCGTTGCAGCTCATTTTGATATTGTTGCCGCTGTTCTTGTTCTTATTGATAAATTCAACATAGGAGCTGATGATTCCGGGGAGAGGACAGCTGTAGCAGCTGTTGTAACTATTGTTAATTGTTATCTTTATCTTTGTTGCTTTTGTTGTGTTTGCTGTTGTTGTTGCTTTTGCTGTTGCTGATGTTGTATTTGCTGTTGCTGTTGCTAATTTTGTTGTTGGACTGTTTTTGCTGCAATCTGGAACGCATCACATAGCATACTTCCGAGTCCATTCCCGTGCCAGCTCATTGTATTTTTCCCGATCGGTTTTATATATTCTGGCAATCTCTGGAACAAGCGGATCATCTGGATTGGGATCACAGAGTAGAGAGCAAATTGATAATAAGACTGCAATAAGAAAAGAATACGTTAGTAAAGATATCCACTAAACTCAATTCGCAAATTTCCTCTGGCGAGTTGTTCACCTTTTGAAATAGTTAATGCTGGCGACCACTGAGATCTTAATATATCGAGGCAAATCGATCCATTGCTGTTAATGTTTGGATGGTATATGCGTGTTGTAAAGGCCACTTTGGGTGGCTTGAAAGGATAGTCTGTTGGAAAATGTATAGTTAAGAAAAAAACACCTCCTTGGTAAGGGCTGTCCGGCTGTGGTAATCAAAGGAAACAGATTAGTAATTACATCAAATGAAATACAATTAAAATCAACTGAGAATGCTATTTGTGGATGTGTTCAGGCCAAGACATAATAATCAAATTTTGAAGTAAATACTGAAAGTACATTTGCAGCAAGGAAATAAAATTAAAATCATCAATTATTCTTGCGTAGTTAAGTGGGTAGTTCAGAAGAGATTATACAAAAGTTGAAGCATCCTTTCACCATGAATTCAATAAACTCGCTGAACACATCCATTCTCGCATCTGCTATCATCTTACCGGGCCCATTATTGTAGCTTGCCAGTGAAATACTGCAAAGAGAGAAAATAAATAATATTTAATTCCGATAACTTACTAACGCATATTCAATTAATCATCGTGAAAACAAAAGTTATTTCGGCAACCCCTAGGGGGAAACTTCCACGTTTCCTCCTACCCTAACTGGGCTAATTCATAACTAGAGATACACCCCGCCTCTTAGCCCCTACTTGGACGCATTTAAGCTCCAAGCTCGCTATGCAAACTCATTATCAAATACAAATGCATCGAGTGAGTGCTCATTCTATGCTCGTTCTCAACGTAGACTCGCACCTCGCCTTGCTCCGCCCGGCCTTCGCTCTTTCTCTCGAGTTACCCGAAAAGAACAAAAACAAACAATCGACAAAGAGCCTTGGCACCGACTGCCGGCAGCGACGCTGGCAGCACTTGCTGCCTCGACCAGCGTGCCGTCTCGCTTTGCCGCATTGTCTTGGCGGAGGAGCTGCTGTTAGTAGCTCTGCTCTACTTGCTCAATGTCACACGGCAGAGCATCAGCAGCAGAGAAGCTCTTGGACTGAGAACTGGGCCGCACTATACCAGCTGCTCAGGGGGAAGCCCAAGGCGGTGCTCTCTCTTTTCTCTCTCCCTTCGAATGTATTTGTGTGTGAAAGTCTGCAATACAATTAGATAAATTCATTTGTGGCACAGGTTTGAGTTTATGCACAAGGCTACTCCATCGAAAACGCTGCAATAACTCCAGTTAATCGATAACAATTGCGGACAGAAATTGATTTGAATTACAGTCAAACTACACCGTTCACCACCACAGCCCCACCCAGGGCTGTATTCCTTTGTTATAGTTTTTGGAAATGCAGGGAAGGCATGGGGCGGAGGATGAGCCACCGCTGCTGCAATTGCATTGTTATCAGAAATGTAATTTCGTACATTAACGTTTGTAGCTGATAAGGCTAAAGCTCCGATAAGAACGACGGAAACGTTATGCGAATCATTGTTTGGTATATGAATAGTTCCATTGTGAGATAAAGAGAGTAAACGGAATATCTAATTATCTGCAGACTCATTTGCAACAAAAATTGATGGAGCAAATTGACATACTACGATTAAATACATTACAATAAAACAATTTGGATATATGATACCAATCGATGTTTACACAAATAATTCAATTTTAAATCCTTTAATGTTTAACTACTCTATCCACAACCACATTAACATATTGTGTTGAAATAGATGACTGCAAGTTCTAAATAATTCTGTGCGATTTATAAAATCACTTATTACTAATTGGATTGAGTGAAATTCACGTTATGAAATTACTCACACGTACGCCAAGTGACGGCGGAGGCCTCAACACGGACTTTAATTGCACGATTTCACTTTTCCGTGACGTCATTGAGGTGACCTCCTTAACACTCGAATCTTTAAAGCAACACACACATGAAGTAACTTCTGGTTTGTGTGTGTTAACACAGTTTAACCGTTTAACAGACACGTAACTGTGACGCAGCAGTATCACCCAACTGCAAGATTAGGAGCGAGCCCCTTTAAGAGAGATTCAAATCTAGCCAATACCGTAAATGAGAATGTTAAATTGTGACACAATGCAAGAAATGTGCCAAGTCATGCCCTGCATCTGTGACGTGACGATCGACAGAGCGACAGAAGTTGATGCCTTAAATCATAAGCTAGCTAACTTCTCTATAGAGATTCAGGCTAACTATTTATAGACCACTCTGGGCGAGGGAGAAAGAGCGAGATGCAGATCGCGGGTGCGAGAATGAGAGCACTTCTTGCCGACGAGGCAGTTACATAACATAAGATAATGATTGATGGGATGACGACGACAACGCTAAGGGGCGTATCCAAAAGACTTTCGTGGGTACTCACAATCATCTCCAACTGGTCCAGCTGAACATTGTGCAGGTGGATCTCTGCCCAGATCTTGCAGTTCCTGTGTGGGGGAAACAATGAAAATCGATTAGCAAGGTCGTATTAAAGAGAAATTAAAGCATTTTGTAGCATTTATTTATTTATCGTAAATATTTCCTAGTCGCATTTCCTTTGCTTTTTCTTTGTTTTGATCGGCTTGTCATTTCGCCACAATATATATATATATATATATACATATATATACACGGACTCTTTGATATACACACACATACACAGCCAAACACACATACATACTCGTGCTGCCAGCAATGCAAATGATGATGTTAATTTTAAATGCACAAATTAAACAGCATTTTAAAAGAGAAATATGAAAATATGTGTAAAGCAGTATGAGGAGAAGGAGAAGGGGGCAACGCAGGGAGTAACGCGAAAATCAAGTTCGTTGGCCCGAACCAAAAGGCACAAGCTCGCCTCCTGCTCTCCATATTTTTTCTCTCTGCCGTCTCACTCTGTGACTGGCCTCACTGTTTCTTTGGCTCTCATTCTCTCGCACCCCAACCAACATCAGCTACACGCACACAGCTGAGCGTCTTTTGTCCCTGCTCCCCACTTCACCTCTCCCCCTTGCACGTATCGCAGCACAGCTGCCAACTTGGGGCGCGCACACACATTGATGTAAAGTAAACCGGCAAAAAGAATGAGTGAAAAATGAAGGAGAATGAGCAGAGAACGTACACACAAAGAAAAGAAGATGACCTATCCGCGGAAGGAAGGCTGTCAAACGAGAAGATAGAAGGGAAGTGGAGAGCCTTGGCACAGAATACGAAGGGTAGAAGAAACCAAATAAAAATGAAATATTTAAAGCGCAACTCAGCATCAGCTTTTCTTCTTTTCTGCTCTTCTTTTCACTGTTGTTATTGCAGTTGCTGTTGTGATCTCTCTTTGTAACAAAGACCGTGAGAGCAAGAACAATTCATGTGTCGCGACGAAGCAGCAGAGCAAAAGTAGGAAAAATATGCGCGACGTGTTTCAAAAATAGCTGCGGAACAACAACAACAACTTGAGTAGCCATCCGTGATTGCTCTCTTTCATGTGCTACATGCCACGCACTTTCGTCTTGTACCTGTTGAGCAAAAAATAAATACAATAACAAAGGCAACATCAAATAAGAAGTAGAAGCAGAAGGAAATTGTTACAAAACGGAAAACGACAAACTCAAACGCCAAGTTCGAGGGGACTTTCATTGCGGCAGTCGACGTCGCTGTTGCCGCCGTCGGATGAGTCATTCTGGCGTTTGCCACAACGGCAAGTGATACGATTTGCTTTATAATTCAAATGAAAACAAGCTAACGGTCACTTGCTATACACACACAAACACATATGCATGCAATGAATATGTGCACTCATGGCTCGATCAGTGCCTAATAAGAGTGACAGAGAGGGGAATAGAGAGTGCTGAGGCCGGCTCAAAGAGCGCGTCTTCTCTTTTCTCTTTTTGGCAATTGGAGCTAAAGCGACAAGCCAAGTCAACAACAAAATAGTACAATAAGTAAAACCTTGGTTATGCTAAGCCATAAGTTATAACTTGAGGTATAGATTGAGAACGGGGTGGGGGGGAAGGAAGGTAGGATAAGGGGAAAGTAAAACAGTTGCCTGCGTTGCTTGCCTTGCTAACTGCGTGTTCGAGCATTACATAAAGATGCAGAAAACACAAGAAGAAATTAGCATTAAATCATTTGGCAGTTGTGCGGGCTTCCTCATTTTCACTAGCATTTCGTTTTCATTTCATTTATATACGAATATACATTTATAATAAACAGCGGGAAAGGAAAAATTCAATGGCCATGACGCTTCGTGACGCGTTGCTTTGTTGCCGACGCTGCCACTGCTGGCGTCGCTGCTCTTGTTGCTCAAGCGACGAGACAGTCAGCAGACCCCAAACATACAAAATTTAACTCATATATAATTGAGTTTGTGTGTGTGAGTGTGGGTTTTTAGACTTTTCCCCAATGTACATGTTTAGGCGCATATGCAAGTAAATTATGTTATATTATAATTTTTAACTAATTATTGGTTCCCTTTGCATACACAAACAGCGCTATTCAACACTGAAAGCTCAGTTGCCATCGCACACTCGCACGCACACAAACACACCCTCTTAGCACTGCCCCATTCGCTTTACATTTGCGCGCAAGAAAGAGCCAAATACAGTGTTGCCCAGTCGACCTAGCAGCTGCCGCCGATTTTTGCCATTACTCTTTGGGCGTCTCATGGGGTTGTCTGAGCGAGACGGCGAGTGCGTTATGTGCTGCTGAGTGTGTTGACTGTGTGAAAATACTTCGCATGCACGTACGTGTGTGTATGTGTGTGTGTGTTGATGGAGCCTATGACGGTGTGAACCGGCCACACTGAAATCGAACTGTAATTCCTCTCGTCTGTAAGTATGTCCGCCACTGGTAACTTCCATAATGTAAATATAATATCCACCATTAATGTAAACTAAGTGGAACCGTTTAGCGGTTAAATAGTTGGACAACCCAAGGCAACAACTACCACGACTAATCGGGAATGAACCTAAAGTACATTCCAATAAAAAATAACACGCGACGACAATGCAGTTTCATTTGTTTCCACTCCCTACTAAAGTAAAACGTACTATGGGACGAGGAGAGCGAGACTTTGTTTCTACAATGGTTTTCAGCTCGTCATAATAAGGTACTTCAGAAATAATTAACGAAATTTACACACACTAGTACAGACAGTAATGCAACGTGCATATATGTAAGTATATGCCGATTTGAGGTATGTGTGTGCGTGCTATATAGATGTACACGTATATCGCAAGGTATCGCTGTGTATATATGTAATGGGCAGCACTATTTCTAAATTATCAGCGCAAAAAGTAAGGTTAGGTTAATTTTATACGCTTTTTCTTGTATTCGCCGCCGTGTTTTATTTTTTGCTGGATCTTTCTGCGGCGCTGGCAGCGAACACCAACAAAAATCACACACATATATACACACAATCGCATAAGCTGAGTCGAGCGAGCGAGTGTGTGTAAGTGCTCTGCGCCATACACTCACACATCCACATCCAGGCACTCATACATATATACTACAAACAGCAGCGTGTATTGGGTAACATACAGCGGAGCCAGAGAGCGCACTATGCGAGTAGCCCGGACTGGACTGTGTCCTGATGACGACCAGGTGCCCATGGAGCCCGGCATGCATTCACACAGCCACCCGCCCGCACAATGTACGCACACTTTTACGCATCGACTACCAGTGCAAGTGTAACGGAAACAACGACCAATACCAATGCAAATGGCCGTGCACGTTGCCCAAGGTACACACGGACAGGACGGAGATATCCTATTCCTAGTTCTAATTAGAATCCCGTTTTCGGCATTATCAGGCAACTAGACCAGACATAAACTTGTTTTTACAAGTTTTAGTTGTAATTAATGCACGTCGTCATCGCCCATTTTTCATTGCTTCTTTTGCTTTTTGCACGTTTTCTTTCGCACACATATTCGGTTCGGTTTTTTCTTTTCTTTTTTTTTGGTCTCTCTTTTCTTTGTACATTGCCGTTGTCGTTCCTACGTTTCACATTTCTTGCATAAATTTTTTTTTGGTCACAAGAAATTTCTTTACCGTTTTCGAAGAGACGAAACAAAACATTTGCACATAATTAATTCATGCTAACCAAAATGCTTTTGTAGAATTTCATTTCATTATTTTTTCACATACCTTATTGATTCTTTTTAACGCCATTTTCTGATTGAAATTTGATTTTCTTGTGTGTTTGTGTGTGTGTTGGTGTTGGTGAGTGTGTATTAGTTGTTGTACGTTTCTTTGCTTGTCGATTACTTTTTATTCTTTGTCGATTTGCACAAAACGAGAGAAATTTGTTGTAAATTATTGAAATGCTATAGAAAAACCAAACGAAACACAAAAGCTGCGGTAAGCTTTATACTTTTCTGTGTATTCTGGCTATTTTCTGCTCAGCTTTTCTCCGAATTACAGTCCCTTGTCTAGAAATATTGCAGCACTGCGAGTAGAACGGCGCCCCGACGACAACTACGACGACGATGTATTTTCTGTGCAAAGCCCCGAACGGAAGTGAGAGAGACCGACACGATTATGGAACAGCGGACAAAACCACTAACATTTGAAGTGCAAAAGTGCGAAAGAGATGTATTTAGTGTTCAGATGTTTTAGGGTGTTGTAAAGCGCGCGAGTTTTTCCAACACTGGTCAATAGAGCAGCTCGGCTACATATGATGAAGTTCATACAGACTGACCAGATCGATATACCTGTAAAAGACGACGGCTACAATTAAGCAAGTCTGGCAACACTGGCACGTGCATATTATTTTATTTTAAAACAAAAATAAATAAATAATTCACTTACCCTGCGAAACAACAGCAGCAAATTAGCGTTAACACAAATTGGGAAAAGTATTTTGGCAATGTCTGCTCGTGTATGTGTCTGTAAGCGTATGCAAATTTTGTAATCGAAAGTTACCGTCAACTTTTGGGCGAGAATGCACAGCGAAAATGACAGCCAACACGAACTGTTTAAACCGGCGGCGATGCAATTGTGTATGGTCCGCTGCGAACGCTTCTGTCTGCGCGAACTATATGCTGTAATTGTTTTTATGAGCACACTAGGTGTAGCTTGCTGCCGGAAAGTTTTTACTAATCAATTTTGAAGGAGTTTTCCTCTGTGTATGATTGTGTTCAAACAGCCACTCTGTTTCAAAATTCCATGTGAATGTAAAACTTCAGGGGAATGTTGGTTGTTCTATTGAGTATATTTTGGTATTTTACTCGGCCACTTTAGTGTGTTTCTGCTGTAGGGATGCCAGACTGTTTTTGAGTTAATTTTCCTATTTGGTATTTATATCTGCGTTTTGTGAGCAACTATACTCAGCCACACTCAAACGTCTGCAAATTTAAACAAAAAGGAAATTAGCAAGCAAAACTTTTAAGGGATTTACCATTCTTGCTTGGCAATATAATAAACCCAACGCGTCCGTCTTGCACGCGTCAATCTAGACAATCCGTTTCAGATTTAATAAATTATCGAGGCGCAGCCCAAGTGTTAGTTTTCAATACTGTTGCTGCTGATTTGCGAGGCGACAAAGTGCTGGCTTGTGTCTGTGTGCGTGTGTATTTGTATGTGACTGTGTTGTGTCTGTGTCTGTAAGTGCTAGTGTGTGCGTGGTGAAGATAATTTGGTTAGAGGTCACATCTATGCATAAGTATTTGCAACATGCGGCAGTCAGTCAATGATAGCGGGACCATTGTCTGCAACAATAATAAAGGACGCTTCCAGCTGCACGCCCACGTCCACCACGCCCACTGCGAAGCGTCCAGAAGAAGTGACTGCAGCAGCAGACGCAACACAAGCTTCGTTTTATAGTACGCGCAGTCATGCCACAAACAACAACAACAACATCAACAACAATAACCAAACCCACAACAGAAGAAGAAAATTGCGATACGCTAATGGCGTCCTCAGAAACAGCAAAATCAACCGAATCGCCAATAACTGAGGAACCAGCACCACCACTATCACCAACAACAACAGGATCACCAACAACAACACCAACACCACCACAAGCAGCGCCGCAGTCTAATGCAGTTGAAAACTTAGCTGCAGCGCCAGCAGCGCGGCCAACGCCGTCGACGACGCCAACGCCCACACCTACGCTGCTGCCCTTGCTGGCCTCGGCAGCTGCATGCAACAAACAGTTGCTGTTTTGCCGGCGTTTTAAGGACTCGTCGGCTGGCGTTGTAGACGGCGCTGGCTTTTTGCGCAACTTCAACTCGCTGCCGTTGTTCGTCTATGCTACATCGCCGTCGACTCACGCAAGCTCTGCCGATGGCGTCGGCGTTGCCAGGGAAGCTGCTGCCGCAGCTGCGTCGGCGTTCAGTCATAAGGTAAGCGATGTTCTCTCTCTCTTCAATTGCGTAATTGATCATTTCCGTTGCACTTTTTCAAGTTTGCTGTGTGACATGACAAGAGGGTGAAAGGTTTGGAACGATGCTTTAGTTGGAGGGGGTAGAAGCATGGTAATTGTGGTCGATTGTGGTTTTAAATGTACGAGGGTGATCTGATAGGTTTCGGAACTAACAATGAAGATGATCCCCGACATTAATCACACTGTGATGTTTTTAAAAGGCATCTTTAAACATATTCCCGCCAAAAATGTATTTTAGATTTTGACCACGCCCCCGTAAATCGATAAAAACAGATTTCCAAGCGTTATTTAAATTCACAATAGTTCATTTTTGGTAAAAAGAACTATCAACGATTCAATGATTTCTGAAAATTTGCATCGGATTCGATGGTTAAAATAGAAGTTATTTAAGAAATAATTTGTAAAGGCCTAGAGAGTACGTATTATGCATGCCTTGTATATAAACAATATGTTTAGGTTGTTCACTTTCGGATGCATTTCTATGTTTCGCAACATCGGCTCTTTGTGCAACAGGAAGAAAAGCAGATCAAAATACGCTTAACATAAAGGCTATATATTCAAATTAAACAATCGATTATGTCAGGTGTCTGGTAGCCAGTATATCACAGTCGATCACTTTGGTGCTTGTTTCGTCTAATTTTGTATATGTCCGTCCGTCTTCTGTTGCATCGCAAACTAGTCTCTCAGTTTAAAATCTATCTTAATGAAACTTGGTGCACATGTATCTCATTGCTGCACACCGTATATAAGTCGGAACGATCTGGATCGCACCGATATAGCGTATAGCTACCGTTCTACTATCAACGGGTTTTTTGTTATTTGTCAAGATATTGTAACTAAATTTATTACAGCGAATTTTTTCTATATACATATATAATATGTACGCATTTAGCGTTTAGCATTTATTCATCGGCCTTTTGCCTTTTTTTCTGGTTTTTGTTCGAATCGTTTTTTTGTTTTTGATTTTAATCAAGCTACTCTGCTTCAAAACTTAGCTTTAAGTGACTGCTTTTTATTCGTATAGATTAGAAATCTTCTTCAAGTGAGGAGACTAAACATTGGTAAAAAGCCATTATCAAGAGTTCTGGTAGATGTAAAGGGTTTGGTGCATCGATTGGAGAAGTGCATTGACTTGGAAGCAAACTATGTTGATAAATAAAATACAGAAAATTGTTATGATACAGTCAAGTCCGAAATATGTCTGACCACCCTCGTATTATCTGCTTATGCTGGTTGTTCTACTCGGCTGGCAGAGCTCGCCATCGCGCATCGCCAATTGTCGAGCCCTCTCTTATCTCTCTCTGCGTCTATCTCTCTCTCCCTCTCTGGCTCTCTTTCTCTTCGTCTCTTTCTCGCTACATCTGTCTTTTCCTCTCCCGGTGTTCGCTGCGGGGAAATCGTTCTGCTGCTGTTGATGTTGTTGTGCGATATTTAACCGCTGCAACGGCAACAACAACAGCAGCGGCAACTAAAACAACTTGCCTACAACTTGATCGCGCTCCATTTTCATTTTATGTTCAATTCGTGGCTTAAGCGGCAAACGAAATATGCGTTTTTAATGTTAATAATAAAAATGTTTTCATTTTTGTTGTTGTGCTTTCAATGTTGTTGTTTAGTCGGTGGTGATCGCTCAAACGTGTCGAGCCGTCGTCATTAATGAACCCAGCAGCAGCAACAGCAGCCGCAGTCGCAGTCGTAACTGTGCTTTTGTCTCGTGTGTGTCTGTGTGCGTGTGCTTGCGTGCGAGGGAGGGCAGTGATTGTGTGGGGGAGGGGAGAAGGGGAAACGTGCAATATGCCTTGTACAAGTCTGGTGGTTACAGGTGCAGCCATTGACTGGGGCCCGTGTTCTCCTATTGTTGCTGCTGCTGCTTGTTGCGGTTCGTTCTCCCGCTCTCCGCTTGTGCAACGCTTCACTTATGCTGTGCTTGTTGTTGTTGCTGGTGCTGCTGTTGCTGCAGCTCACTCACTTGTGACGTGCGCGCGCTGCTGCTCATAAGCTTCATTAACAGAGAAAAAAGAGTAGACCAGAAGCCGCAAAGCCTTTTGCCGAAAGCAGCCGTCATTTTGCGTCCGTCTCTCACGTACTCTCTCTCAATCGCTGTCTCTCTTTTCCTAAAAAACTGCATACAGCTTACCGACAAATCCTGGGGCTTTTTGACACTTTCTGCAGTCTTATAATTGATGGGAGGAAGGAACTAACCCTGAGGTTGTCTTGACTCTATACATACACTTGAAGAAAGATTATAAGTTTTATATAATTTTAATTAATTGTGTAGTGTACATTAATGCAATGCCTATTAACATATCTGCATATATATGTATATACTATATATAATATATTATATAATTACACCATTATTTGCTATCAACGAAGCGATTTTCATCCTGAGGAAATACATACTACCCTGTATGCATTAAAAATATTATACAATATTATTATAAATTGTATACCCTTGCAGAGAGTGCCAGGAATTTGCACAGGAGTTTATTATGAATCAGCATCAACAGGAGAGTAAATATAGCCGTGTCTGTCTGTCCGTCTGTCTGATTGTTGCAACGCAAACTTGGTTCTCTCACATGCTTCTTATCTCCGCACGCTGTAAATAAATTGGTGCGAGCCGAATCGGACCAATAAATTGTGTAGCTGCCAGAAAAACTATCGACCGATTTTTGTTATTTATCAAGATATTGCAACATGTAAAATTTCATCAAAATCGGACCACTATCACATATAAATGCCATAGGAACAATGACCTAAATGGGGGTTTTCGTATGAAGTTCAGTATTAATTTCCGTAATAACTTAATTCAGTGCCAATCAAAGTTGGACGGTAAACAAGGGTGCATAGCTATCTCCCATAGTTTGAATTATAACAATTAGTTAGAAATAGAGATCTATGAAGGCATAGAACCTTTGACTTGCCTAAGGTACTCTTTGTTCCAGTTGGAAAATAATTTGAAGATAAATGGGCCCTTGAGATTTTAAGCTTTTTCAATCTTCTCAATCTAGAACTAAGGATGATATTGGTTTTAGAAGAAGATACCGCTAGCTATCGAAGAAAGTATAATATTTCAGAATAACGTAGGATATTTCAGAAACATCAGAATCAAAATATCAAAACATACTACAAAATTTCACACATAATTAGACAATTTAAACTTATTGATAAAAATCATACATACTTTGTTAGAAAACATTATTGAGAAACTACAGTTAAAAATCGGTTGAAATTTAACAACAGATTTTTGTTAAAATCTTCGTCAAGGTTTATAGAACCTGTACCTCGACATCCGTGAATAATCGATTTTTTCGACCATTTAAAAAAAAAAACTTTTCATACATTTTTAAATACTGTTCTCAATAAGACAACCAAAATATTATCTACAAAGTAGCATAACCTCTTAAAGTTATCGCCTAATTTTTCCCAGTGTGTGTTATGTATTGCGCCTCTCTTGCTTGCCCTTAGGGGGCGTTGTTTACAATTCAAATTTAAATCAATTTTGTTTCTGATTGCAGTTTAAGTGGCAGTTTACAATCGTTTGCTCAGTGTCGGGTCCAACCCGAGTTGTCAAACGATGTTTCCCTCTATTGTTTATGTTTTTATCGAACATAAGTAAATGCATCTGTATCTGATTGTCTATATTTATGTGTGTGTGAGGGCTTTAAATATTTTTATTGTACATATTGTGAAACTCTATTAATTGCTGTGTTTGGTACAGTTGACACGCTCTACAATGAAGTTTGGGTTGAGGTAAACACTCCCTTAACGGACACTGCAGTGATATGGTATTAGCTTAGCAAGCACTATATGATTAACTATATAGTTTCTTTCTTACATAAAATTGGTATTAATTGAATTTTATTAACGGGAAGCTCAAATCAAATATATGCGTGCAAAATGATATTTCGATCCGAAGTATAGTTTACTTTTGTGAGACTATTATAGCAACATTATCCAGCGCGAATTCATACATTCTAAACCCTTTGACCGCATGTTTCTCGGGGGTTTACTGACATAATTTTAGGTGTAGGGTCTGATATAATGATCCGATTAACTTCATTCAAAAATGTTCTAAAAAGGTAACACTTTTTTAGAAGCAAAACTAGATACAAAATTTTAAATAATTTAAATCTATTTATTAAGTGACCTTGTTTTAGTGCGCAGAGTTGCAGAGTCTCATGTACAAATTATCTCTCAAAACCTGAAGATCTTTTTTCTTTTCAAAATCCCATAATAGCTTTTAAAATGTTGTACTTTTTACGTCTAAATCCAAGTTTTCTGAAGTCATGAATTTGACTTTTATACTTAGTATACCTGTTACCAATAGGGTGGAAGGGTAACATAACCGAAAATGTGGCAGACCCCACAAACTATATATATTTAATCAGTATTAACATTTCAGTCGAAATAGCCACATCCGTTTGTCCGCCTGTTTGATGTCAGAGACTATGAGAGCTGGAACTATAAAAAAATTCAATGCGCAGATTACATTTATTTTAGACTTTTGCCACGCCCCCTTGTGACGCAGTAAATCGATAAAAACCTAATTCCAAGCTTAATTTGAATGCAGGACACTTCATTTTTGGCAAAGACAATAACTACTTTCGCCCAAATGATTTGAGGAAATTTGGTTGCGGTCGGATAAATAACATAGAAGATATTCAAGGAATAATTTTTAAGAGGTGGCGATTTCCAAGCCACTCCCTGCAATGTATGCAATACAAAATGTATGTATATATTTCAGAATCGGGTATATCGCAGGCGAGCATACTTGACAGTAGATTTCCTGCTTGTTGTATCTCTATCTTTGCAGGCATACTTTGTTTTCTTCTCATATATCAGTAAACTGAACATAGACATAAACATGCAGTAAAACCATATCAAATGCTACCTGCTTGAGCTCTTTTGTCGGTTGTATTGATTAAAGAATCCAGCTTATGGGTTTCACTTGGTTTGGGATTGTTGTTGATAATTAAAAACCTTATACAAATAAAATACAATAATAGGCAGTTTAATGCTTCGACAGACTTATCAAATTTCCATAAATATCAAACGAAATGCGTGTTATAGGGTAAATGCCAGAAGTAACTAGCCCCCTTCCTGCCTTGTGGCAGCCCTCACCCCAGAACAGGTCATTGATTAAACGTTCCCGAGCTTTGCCATCAGCGCCATGGCAACACATTTTGTTGTGTGTGTTGTGAGTTGTGCGTGGTGCGTTATTTGTCTTGTGCCCTTCAGTTACTCTCTTTCTCTCTCTCTCTCTGTCGCCTTTGCTGGTTGCACTGTCTTAGTGCGCAATTAAGCAGCGCGATAAGAACCCAAGTGGACAGTGGGTCATTTGTGCGTCTTTCCTCCTCTTCTCGTCTTTCTTCGTCTAGACGAGGCGTCGCTGTGTGCTGCACTTGGTGCCACAACAAAAACTAATGAGTTACTTGGCCAGTTTGTTTTGTTTTCTGTGTTCTGTTGTGGCTCCTCGTCGTGCTGCAACTCCAGTGCATTACCCTTTGCCACACTTTGTGGCGGCTCCTCTGATATTCTAAGTGTCTGTGGGCGCGTGTGTATGTGTGGATCACTTAATTACCTGTAAATTGATTGGCTTGTGCCTCGTAAATGTTTTGTCTATTTGGCATTTGTTTACCTACGAATTGAAAGCGAAGCTGCACAAACAATAAAACAATAACAAATACGTTGTCAGTTCAAGCGTTATAAGAATGCTTTTTATGCAGCCCAAAAGATACAAATGTATCTTATGCATTCAACAACAACAACCAGCTGCCATTTCTGTTGTTTTATCTCCCAGTGTTCTCTGCATTCAGCGCACTCAGCTTGCTGAATGTGAGAGACCGTGCTCGATTTAAAACTCAAACTGAGACCATGCTAACTAAGTCAAACAACTCAAGCGCTCTCTAGCCCTAGCGGGGTTAGTCGCCTTCATGCAGCATGAGTCACGTACGCTCAGTGCTAGCGAGCTAGCCTCGGTTCCACTCAATATTACAGTCGAGTCGCACTCTCTCGCGATCTCTCTCTCTCTTTCTCTCTCTCTCTGTGCTGCGTGCGTGCTAACAGCGATTGAGTTAACATTTGAGTTAACAGACGACGTTGTCAGCGAGAGAGTGAGCAGTCCGAGCGAGAGTGAGGGTATAATTTAACAGCTGTTGTTGTTTGTATTGTATTTGCCGTTGAAGCGTGCGGTCGGTTTCGTAGCGAACGCGCATCGTTGAGTCGATTGCACTAAAAGTATCTGACAGATACACGCGTTTTGTTTGGTCTCTCTGAGTGCGCGTGTGTGTGTAAAAGTGCCTTAAACAGTTGTTTTTCTTTATCTATATATCGACTGGGTATTTTCAACAAGTTGAATCACCAACAACGCGTCGCTGGCGTAACCTTCGGTCTCGTCAGTCGTATCGTATCATATCGGCTAGTTTCGAGTTCGAGCTTCAATCGTGTTCTAAATATTCTCAGATGAAATACTGTAACATTAAAGTTAGATACACAAATGTAGAATACGCACGTGCACGATCGCAATCGTAACTAAGTCTCCACTTTGTGTGCTCTTTCTCTAACCAAAGGTCTCCCAAAAGTCAATTTAGTTCCAAAAAAATACAAATTTATTGGGCATATTGCGAAATGCCAACCGTAAACCGGTAAAAGTGAAATTTTTGTGAATTGGTTATGCAAATCTAAAGCGAAATATTCGCAAGTGTCGAAGTGACCAACTTGTGTCCACATCTCAGTTACTACAGCGAGATACAAGATACCAGATACCTGATACGACTAGTGAAATAACTAAACGAAGCCAAAGCGTTAAAGCTTTTATTTGGATTAGTTGATTTTGTGTGTTTTTTCCGGAGGAACCTCTGCAGTTATTCGGACAACGCTCCGATTTCAACAATCTACTGAGACCCGTTTTAAATGAGATTAACTAGATAAATGGTGCGTATCTTAAACTGAACTAAACCGATTTAAGCCCCAGCCACATTCAGACACCCGACATATTCACCTGTTCTCTGTGCGCTCGTTTATCGTCTCTGAAACGATAATAAATTGAAATTTTTTCACGTAAATTACGACGTTGCAGCGGAAGTCTAAAATGATTTCTTGATAAATGGAAATGGCAATCAGAATAAATATGAAATGATATTGCGTTAAAGGTATTTTTCATAGTTGTGTTGCTATTCTAATAGACAAATCGATACACCGAATGCAGATCAATTCTTGAGGATTAATTCATATTTCTACAGTTCCAGTTCTCCAAGTGGTTGCATTTTAGCTAATTACTTTGCTGACATGCAAACCAACAAATGACCGAATCGACAACACATTTCCCTCCCACTCTTCCTCTCTCTTGCTACCTATCTCTCTGTTTCCCTCTCTATCTTGTCTATCTATGACATTTGTGAGCTTTGTTTATCTTGTTAATTAAGCAAAAACTAACTACTGTTTAATTTTTAATTGTTACCACACCATAATTTGTGTTTAGCTTGGTCATTTATTATCGTGTTCTTCCCTGTATCCCCCCTCTCTCTCTCACTCTCTCTTCCTCTCTTTGCCTCTCTCACTTATTCTCTTTCTTTCGCTTTGTTTTCTTTGTGTCACTCATTCCTCGATTCTCCATTGGGTCTGATTATGCACACTCTTAGCTCGATGCATGTCATTTCCATGAGGGTCTCGAGTTTCGAAAGCGGACAAAACGAGAGAAAAAAACCAACTGAAAACTGCCCCCTCCGGCTCCGGGTCTGACTTCGACTCCTCCTCTGTACGCTACATGGCAATTAATGTATAAATATGAATGCGAGTGCGAGTGCGAGTATCTATGAATACTCGCTCTCTTTGTGGAGTGTGTGCACATTGTTGGAATATTTAACAACAACAAAATTGTTGTATCTTCTTTTTTTTGTTGTAGTTTTTTGTTCGACGTCTTTGTTTGACTTTTGCACTGCTCTGTTGGCATTTTTAATTGTTGTTGCTGCTGTTTTTTGTTCGCTCTTCTCTTTTGTCTCACTTGCATGATTGTTTAATAATTCGTTGCTTTTCTGGCATTATTCAATTGTCGCTCTGGTTAGTTGTCCGAGTACGCTCTCCCCGATATACCCAATCTCCTCTAGCAACAGCTTCCCGTCTTGCTCCCTCATCAATTTATTACCTAATTAAGCACTCCGCCTTTCGATTTTGTTTTGTGGAGTTTGCTGTGCTCCGACTGACTTCTCTGCTAATAACTCAAATATCTGAAAGCAAAATTGAGAGCAAAACTAATTGCAAATTGCTGTACCTAAGAGATACGCAGTTTGGCTGGGTGGGGGTAAAGGGGGGAGTAGCACACGCAATTGGGCGTTTCCTTTAAACAAGACATTCGTATTTGTTTCAGTTCAATTCTCGGTTAGGTAATGAAAAACTTTTGGGAATGTTTTCTCCTCTTGCATTTCTATCGAGTTTTGTTTGCTTTTCTTGTAAGACAATATACCCTGTTAGCACACATGTTTACACTGAATTTCCAGCGAATTCCTGCTGATCAGCTGTTTTTGCGCTACGCTCTGATTCATTCGATTTGCACAAATGGCAGTGGACTAACAATATAATGATTTCTCATTCGCATTAAACTAATCTGCATGCAAACTGATTCGTACAGCAAGGTACCTATGTATTAGTGGTTGCGAGTCCGTGTGTATGTATGTTGGTGTGTGTTAAGATGATTATAATGCTTGAAGGTGTTCACGTCCAACAAATAAGTTTGAGTTGCCACATACGATTCTGAATGAAGTCATGAATCGATAAAGGGCACTATAGATAAATATCTTTCACTCTTTATGCTTTACTAACTATTCGAATAAAAGAATATACGAGAAATAGGAAAAATAATAGAAATAAACTATTATCTGTTATATTAAGATATATGTACGTATTCCTAGTATCTATATAAATTAGAATTTCTTAAATAGTGGAAATGTTAGATATGCGAAAATTTCATATCATCTTTTTACAGTGTATTATTCTGTCTATTGGTTTTCTTTACATCGAGTTTAACTTGCGAAATTTCACACATTTTCAATGCGTTCATCACTGCCCCCGTCCCGTCCCCGCCTGAGCCGCTGTGAACTGGAACAGTTGGCAAATATAATGTACATTTCATATGATTGCTTTAATTTATTTTGATTTATTTGCAAATTCAGTTTTTCGACTGTTTTTTTTGCATTATTATTATATTATTATTATTATAATTTCAATTGTCATGTGATTTGGGTTCGTTGTTTATCAGTTGACTTTTGTTTGTTTAGCGCCTCACCCATTGTTATAGTTAGTGTTGTTGTGGCAGTGGTTGCCCCGTTGTTCTACTTTCTACTGTGGGTGAGCTGGGCGCGTGCGTGGGTAGTTCAAAGAGTTCGCGAACAAATCACCATAATTTTGTAACAATTTCATTTACACGAGCATAATTGGCATAAATGGCAATTGTCTAAAATCATAATCAAAACACGCGCAAATGGCACGAGCCACGGCAATTGCCGATTGGCAATAGTTTGTGGCCAAGTCGGGGTATACTATAAATTGCGCTATAAAGCGCACAATTAAAGTTGCAGTCAGTCAACAATGGCAACGGCGACGGCGACGGCAACTCAGCAAATTGGCAACACTTTCCAATTGAAACGACAAGGAAAAGTGGTCTAGTTGGGGTGTACACAACGCCTAGACACCCCGCAAGCAGCAGACTTGAGAAACTCCTGCCGCATTGCTAGTATAGGTACCGATACTGTGATATCGATAATACACCGATATAATTACCAATTATCTTTATCGATACTGTCACTATATATTATATATATTTAATAGTTCTACGGTTCCTTATGATAACATTCAATTCAATGTATCCAGTATTTATATATAGTATATATAAAATATTATCCAATATAATATCTATATTTTCTATATATCGATACCTTAGTGTATATCGCCTTTCTTTCTACCGGGTGGGGCGAATCTAGTTGATACTCTTTCGATTTTAATCGCGAACACTCATGATCATGATTTTGCAATATTCGCCAGAAAATTTTGGGTTATCACCCCGTCCCTCTCTCTCCCCCCTCTCTACCGATGCATTGGTGTTTGAATTTGTCAAATGAGTTTGGCGCTTTGCTTGCCCGGGGAATGCGGAAATATTGTTTGCCTTTTGTTGTTGTTGTTTCTGTTGCAGTTGTTGTCGCTTCTGCTATCTGTTGTTGCAGTTTCATTGTTGTTGCTTCTGCTGCTACGTGTGCAATTTTAGCTTTTCTTCTCCATTTTGTTTTTGCCTCTTCTGCTTTGCTCCGACTTCGTTTTGCTTTTCAGCAGCTCATAGATACGTCGGCATTTTCTATGGTGCATGACATTAAAGTTTTAAATTTAACTGCAAGTCCCTCTCTCCCTCACTTCCCCTGTCCTCCTCCTTCTCTCTGTCTGTTCGCCCTACTCGATGTCTGCCCTGCAGTCGCTCAATTGCACTTAACCCTTGTGCGCACAATTGAACTTTGCCCAAGTGCGTTGAATTGTTTGCAAAAGTCGCGCCCTACTTTCCACAGCATTTTGAGATGATGATGAACTCGCACAGCCAGCGGGACAGTGTGTACTCGGTATGATGCACGTATAATGGGAAAATGCATTTAGAAAAACAATTATTGAGTTTTTCCTTTATTGATTTACTTATAATATTCGTAGTTATCTTGGTGATATCAAACTCATACGCATGTGTGGCGTAATACGTGATCACTGTACCTGGACCCACTACAGCTGCTCCTTTCTTCAGCAACTCTACCACCCACTCGAGTGTTAAAAGTGCGCATACGCCGCGTGATACCGGAAAAAAGTTGAATTGCATTTCGCGTCATTTTGCTTGGCCTGCGGCGAGTTGCGTTTTTGGCGATCGCGTGTGGCACTCTTTCTCTCCCATTCTCTCTGTCTTTGTCTCTTTCCATCTATCTTTGACAGCTGCAACGCCAACACCAACGGAAAAGGCAACGGTAATCACAACAGAAACAGTGACAGCAGCAACTACAACAACATCACTGACACAACTGATGCAACTGACAGAGAGCTTTTTATACCCTTTACTATGGAGATCAATTGACATTTTGAGACAAACTCAGCACGAAAGGGGGAAACATTTCATATATATAAGAGATATATTTGCCACTGTTTCGATAACTCAAAAGTGAATTCAAATATGTATTTTGTGTTTTCATAATAATATCTGTGAAAATAACACAAACTTGTGAATAGTAAATATATTTTAGAATTTATGTCGACAAACTTAAGTATAGATTTATTCAGATTACATCGACATCTTGATAATTTTGATGACTTTGTTTTCGGGCAAATGTCAAAAGCATTTTTGGGACGAATTGCACATTGACATGATTCTCCATTGCTAAGCCAGGGACAGCAGCAGCGGCACTTGGATGACCGTCTTTAACGAGTGGTTCTGTTGTGGATCTATCGATCTGCAGGGCCACATCAACTTCATTTATAAGTTTGTTTTTTTGCTGCTGCACTTTAACTTTAGTTTCAAAATCTTGTTTTCCCTGCTCTTTCGTTCTTTGCTTCGTGCACGACTTTTCTGCTCATATTCAGCTTTAAACTTGAAAATCTTTGGTGTTCTATGAGTTGTTTCAGCAATCAACCTGCTGTGCTACGTGGGAAGTTAGGGAAACTCTCCGGGCGGATTTCACATGCTGTTGTTAGTGTTGCTGCTGAAGTTGCAGTTGAGGTTGAAGTTGTTAGCAGCTAGGAAATTGTTTGTAGCCTTGAAAACGACAACTAGTTGTTGTTGTATCTGTTGCTGTATGATGCTGCTACTGCTGTTGTTGCTGGCTTGTTTGATTGATTGTTCGCTTAAGCTTCAATTTAGCACTTAACTCGCTGAATTAAGGAAGCAGCGCTTATCTTGTGCTTGTTTGTTTTGTACACACACCGAAAGAAGTAAGTGGGAAACGCGATGCTCAGCTATTTCGATCGCTTGTCCAGTTACAAATCTTCTGATCCATCTACAAGCTAAGCCACCCTGCATCGTCGGCATGTTGACCAACTGAAAACAAGCCCAAAGCGGGCGAATCAACTGAAAAAAAAGAAAACCACCTTGCGCACAGTTAGTCATTCATGGCGCACAGATACTCCCAATACACACGTTTGTGTGTACACACACACACACACACTCACACATGCGCACATTATACGGATATCTGGCCAGCAGACAAAACAGTTACAAACAACAACAACAACAACAACTGCCAATTGTTAACCCAAATGTGCTGCCAAGTGAGTTACGAGCAAGTTGAGAGGGAATAGCGGATTTAAACCATGTGGCGGGGGTGGAGGGGGGATTGTAGGAGAAGGCAAGCGATGGTGCGCCTGCGCAGCGCGTTGCCAACTGATTTGTTGCGCATTGATTGAAGGGTAAATTACACGTTGCCACATGCGATTCGATGCGAATTGAGAACCGAATCGAACCGAATTGAAGCCGAACTGACGCCGCTGGCTTTTCACTCTGCCGCAGACATGTATCTGCAAGATACAGCGCACGTTTTAACTACTTTTGTGTATATAAATATGTACATATATTTGTAGAATGTTTCAAACTGAAATTCGCAACTGTCTGTAAATTGCGTCACCTGCTACTGCTGGCCTGAGCCAAGTTAAGGCAAACTCCAACTACGTCTCTAACACTGTCGCTGTGCGTGTGTGTATCTGTGTCAGGTGCGTCTGGCTGTGTGTGTGTGTGTGTGCTAATAACTGCATATTTAATTCGATTCCAATGCTGTGTCACCGCCGCTCTTCAAGTGGGCTGTCACGTAATTAAAGTCACATAAGCATACGAAATGTTATTATTATTGTTTTTATTTTCGGAACACATTCCGCTATACGCATTGGCATGTCAATCATTCTCGAAGCCGTTCAGGTAGCTGCCGGCCTTAACTAGGTACCACTGTAGCACGCCGAGTCTCAACCATGACGCACTTTGTCTCGAGCTGTCGCAACTTAACTGGTTCATGAAGAGCTCGCTCCAAAATGACAACAAATTTGTAGACAACTTGTGATTATAGTTTTAGTTTTAGTTTTTTTTTTCTCATTGAATCTTTGGTTTTTGCCTGGATATACAAATATGTTAAGTATGCATATATCTTCTGGCAATCTGTTTGGCAGGATAATGGATTCTCTTAACAAGTATCTACATTAATAAACATATTAACTTCCAAAGAAACAAGTTAAAATGTATGTTTCCAGCAATTTAAGTTCTTATGGGAGTCCATGTACTACTTTTGAATATGATTGCGAAAAGAATAGATGCTGAAAACTGATGACAAAACGTGCAATTTAAACAAACTTAGTTTTCCCCTTTTTTTGTTTTTCTATTTTCAATGGTCGAAGGGTATAATGACCTTTTTCTCGCCTAGGTTAACCTTAATTACATTGGAAAAATTTAAAGTCAGATCGTGCGTTCAATAAGAATCAACATTCGAATGATTTTGTTTCGATCGGATAGCAAATTATTAAATTCTTTAAGAAGAAATGTTAATATTAATGTCAAATACACTCGACAAAAGGAGCGTAAATTCCCTGACAATTTTCTGTTTCTGTTTCAAACCAACGTATCAAGGACAATGGTTTTATAAAAATCAATATAAAATGTACAATCTTTTCTCTTTTGTGGTTTCCACGGGACTTTAGAACTGAGAGTTGAAAGAGGTAACTCTGTATTCATCTTTCCAAGGCAGAAAAGCACAAAAACTGCGAGCGATTCCTTTTAATTAGTTAGTAAATATCTTGTTGTCGGTTTAGATCACGCAAAAAGTCTTTGTTGGACAGGCGCAACAAAGAGTTTATGGCCCTCTTGGTGTGGTTCATCATAAAATATTAAAAACACAAGTACATAAAAAAACCAACTAGAGACCACGTCGCGGATATGATGACCTCATTTGGGGAATACAAAAACCTCACCGACAGGCAGCAAACTAATTGGAGAGCCAAGTCGAGATAGTCGGTCATCGCTATGTCTTGGTTAGTTGTATTCTAAGAGGGGCTCCACTCGCCACTTCCCTCCGATTATATATAATACGCTCGTTAAGAAAATTAAACCCCAAACACACAACAACACTTTCCGCTTGTGGTGTCATTTTGGCCAACACATTTGCCATTGTTGTCGATTGGCTGAGTAATTTTTTTCAGTTTTGGCTTCGGTTTTGGGGTTGATTTTTTATTTTTAAATAATTGTTGCAATCAAATGTAATTACAAATGCATTGAAGTTGTCCATTTGTGTTTCCTTTTTGCATAGCAATTACATAAAAACAACACACCAACACAGACAGACGCGCAAGCACAGAAAGCACAACAAAAAGTGCTCAATTATTGTTGCAACTTGGTGCAACAGACAAACGAAACGAAACGAAACCGAAAAAACAAACGAAAATATTCATGTCTGCTGCGTCGTCTCTCTGCGATGCGGTAACATGCCTCAATTTCGGTTTGCCGAACATTATGATTATTACGAGTATTTCGCCTATTTTTGTGTCTTGTTTCACACACACTCAAACAACAGAAAAAATACAAGAGTCACAGCAGCAATTGATCATTTTTCTGTGGGGGCCACAGAAACGTTGAATCGTTGAAGATACTGCAGCTATTTGAATACTCTGCGAATGCCTGATCTATATTGATTGTGTGGGCAATGGGGACCCTTACACATGTCTGGCAAGAGCGAAAGTTTTACACCCTTTCCTCCCCAAATATATATGTATGTAATAATGTAACTAAGGTATCGAAAATAACATTTTCTTTGTTAGGATAGTTAGGTTTATCAGTTATCAACCTCTTAATTCTCGGAATATACCTCTTCAAGTTTGCTTTCTAATGTTCCTTTAGGCAATCTATTCAGCCTTAAAGCTCTGCAATCGTCTAGCCTTTTTTGGATTAGTGCATTAGATACTCGGGCTCCACCATCTCCCGTCTACAGCTGCAATCAGGCCAATTGTGCAGCGTGCTAGTTGCAGTTGAAGTTGCAGCACCTCATTGTCTAGTCAGCGAGTTGCCGAGTTGCCGACTTGCCGAATGACTGACTGACTGGGTGACTGTTTAAAAAGCCATCGTCAATGGACGCTGTGCTGTCTCGGCTAACTGCAATGTCGTCAGCGAATCGGTGGGGAGGGATTGGGGACTGTGGGGCACTGTTTGACTGTTTGTCGACGTCATTATGAAACTGCAGTAGGCGGCTTAAAAGAAGTTAAAACAGATGCAAAGTTTGTTTTGCTTGTCTCTCGGCGACTTTTCACCTGCCATGCAAATGGGGAGGCACCCACAACAGCAGCAACGGAGTAATCACCCTCTTGCCTCTTGCCTCTTGCCATCTTCTCCCTGCTGACACGCTGACAGCACAGTCTACTGCAATCTGGCGCAGCGACTGTCGTCTGGGAGGCAATCGTCGCCCAGCTGTTGCCACCTGTGTTGACTGTTTGCACTTTCGGCTATAAATTGCAGCCTGAACTCGGCTGCTTTTCGCTTTGCTTTTCGCTTTTCCAATTTGAATTTGAGTTTTGTTTTTCGAATTTTCAATTTCGATTTTCCAATGTGTGCACGCGGGCAATAATTGTGAAATTAAGATGTTTACTTCATTTGTTTGTTTTATTTGCTATTTGCTATCTGCTGTTTGGCTCTTTGAAGTAATCTCGCTATGTGGCAAGATAAAAGTTCAAGTCGCGTATCCGATTAACTTTCTACGAAAAATATGACTCGCCATTGTGATGTGCTTCAATTTCAATTCTCTCTCTCTCTCTCTCTCTCTTTCTTTCTATCATGTGTGAGTGTGAATTATTTGCCATGATAAGATATGAGAGTGTGAGCTAATTATGGCTAGAAATTTTCAAGTTTTCAACGCTGCGCTGACATACAAAAACCGCTGCCGACTGCGGCTCAGCTAAAGCTGTCACTTTTCCCGTGCGGCACGCCTGAAGAAAAATCTGTAACAAATGCACAACTGCTCCGGCGGCAGCTGCGGCGGTTGTAGAACAAACTTTCACCCGAAAAAGCGACAAGCCGACAACATGCAGCAGGCAACTCGCAAGCGAGGAGGCAAAAATCACCGTCGTCGTCGTCGTGTTGCAACTGTTTACTGGCTTGGAAATTCACACTCTTAATTGCCAAGCTGAGACCTAAAAGCGCCGATGTGCACGGCCGAAGTGCGTGTGTCTAACAGATGCAAGTAAAGTGTCTACTTGCAACACAAACACGCAGTCGAGGACGGGGAACGCGCACTGGCCTGGGCACGGGTACCCCCCAGGGGTATGATTGCCAGCACTCGTTATAGAACGATTATTTTAGATCTGGCCAGGAGTGAAAGAGAAAATTAATAGCCAGATGCAGTCGCAGTAGTCGCTGGCAATGAGGCTTGCAGGTTAATTAAGCACATTAGCAGCCCATCAGCGCAATCTCAATGGATTGTGGAGAATGCTGCTGTGCAGCTGTGCAGCGAACGCGAATGCGAATCTCAATTGCAAAAGCAACCAAAGTCTTATGCTTTCAGCATAGTATGTAAAAGATACACGGATGTCAACTTGGGTCAAAAGTTGATGTGGTTCGTTCGATGTTCGTCTGTCTGTATACCCTCTTCAAGTTGAGTTATTACCTTAGAATTAACCGCGGAGAAGTATATACCTATAATCTGATCAGGAGCCGTCTGCCCGTGTTTCCGTCTCATGCAACGCAACCTAGGTTCTTGGGTTTTCACTTTCTCAATTAAACTTAGCATGCTGATAAAACTTGCTACCGATGTAAATAAGGCGGAAAGAGCCGGATCAGACCAGCTATAGCAGATCAGCTGCCGTTGAACCTATCGAGATATTGTCCTCAAATTAAATACAACAGCTTTTATGTAGGAATTACATATTCATCTAAAATTTCATATAAATCTGATCACTATAGCCAAGTAAAAATCCGACGAAATGAGTATTTAACACCAGTATTCTCTATTTAAATATACTCGTATATATATCTGCACTTAATACTTTTTATGAAAAACGACCAAGTATCCTATAGCTTTCATATGAATAATAATCATTCAGAAATGAATATTTTCATAGTGATTGTACAAGGTATGTCCAACGATAAGAATTCTGATGCGATAGATGTTTAAAATACATGGACAATGTTATACGACTCTGTGTCATTATATATAACAACCAGACAACTTTAAAGATAAAGTTGCACGTGTATTAAACCTTAGCCAACCCTAAGGTAGTTTTAGGGTAGAAAGGTATTATTATTCAAGCAGCATAGCATATCAACATTGTATGTATTGTATATAAACATTTAGCATTGCAATGTTTCGCAACAAGAAGAAGTGCAGGACACTAACATCGTGTAGGTCTGGTGGGTAGAGGGTATATGAGAGTCAAGCCCACTCGACAGTAGCTTTCGAGTTGTTTCCTTGAATATTGATTAGTCAGTTCTTGCTTAAACAATTTTAATTTGATATAGTTTTCAGTAGTTTTCGAGCTTGTTTGCTTGAATATTGATAAGTCAGTTCTTGCTTAAACAATTTTAATTTAATATAGTTTTCAGAGTAATTTTAATCGCGGATAACTTTAATAGCTCGATAGCTCGAATGTGGTTTGAAGTATGTTTCTTCTATTCGTCATCTGTTTGGGGTTTTGCGGTCGCCTCGATAGCCGCGTTGGCTCTCTCAATGCAATTGTTACAGTTCGCAATTGGAGCTGCAACAAGAAGAACAACAATGAGCGACAACAAGAATAACAACTGGCAACTACAACACCCACTTGCGGTTGTCATCCACGCAAGAAGAAGTAGAAGATAATTTTCTAGCTTTTACGCTTAAGTAGGAAAAGCGCTCGCGAGTGTAAATTGTGTTAAGTTCTTTTTGGCTTTCTCGGTCCACTCCGCTCTTGGCTCTTGGCTGGCTTTCTATTTTCCCGCTAACATTGTTGCTTTTTCTTCTGCCTCAGATCTAACTAATGACGTTTTAACCTCTTCCCCCCTCCCTCTGGCTTGCTAGCCGGGATTGCCATTTTGTAGGAGGAAGTCGCCCAATGCTTTGCAGCTTATTTCATTTGTACACAGTTTCTTCTCCACTCTCCACTCTCCTCTACTCCTCTATCTCTCTTCCCGCTGCTTTTCTTCTTGACTTGGATGTTTGTTTGACTTTGTCCGGCAGTTTCTCTTACAAATTCTGGAACATCACAGTGTTTTTCTCTCCATTTTAAAATTACACACACACACACACATACTAATGATAATTAGCGGCATTATTTTCCCATTATTCTTTTGAAAGTTTTCACATCAACTTTGGCCCAGTCCGAGCCGAGTGGGTTCAGTTAGTGCAATTAAAGCGTCATTTAACGGGGCGTGGGAGCTAGACACCTCCCCACTCCCTCCCCCCATTCTCTTTTGATATATTAAACGTTTCTTCGAAATTGTTATCAGTGGGCAGACTCAACCGTGTCCTAACGGAAACAGCCTTCTCGACAAATGATAAATGATTTGTTTTCCAAGCAATAAGTTAAATTGAAACAAAGTTTTAATCAATATTACAAAACAAATAAATTGATTAAGTATTCAATTATAACGAACAACGTTGGCAAGTCATAAGTGGAAAAGCCGTGCCCAGTCCAGTTCATTGGCTTATTACGCAAATGGAAGAGTGAATCCAAATTAAAATCCAAAACAATCCGACTGCCAATCTGGGTATCATCGCAACATGCTCCATTTTGGAAGCGCGACGGGATGATGGCCAAGATTAGCGCAGTGATTGTTGGCCCCCGTCTATTTGCTTGCGCTTTCTTGCTGCTCTGATGAAGTCAGCAGTAGCATCAACCATACCAACAACAACAGCAATAAGCCACAGTCGCAGCTGGGCAGGCCAAGAGACTCGACTTGAAACGGTTGCTTCTTCAGCTGCTGCGGCTTACGTGTGACGACGGCACGCTTCCGACTTTCTCCAGACACACACACACACACACACACACACACACACACACACACACACACTTGCAATACCCATACATACACAGGCAGGCAGGCGTGCTATAACAAATTCAGTCTGCTTCAGCTTTAGCTCCGATGCTGGCTTTGGCTTTGGCCTGCCTAATGATCCATTCGTGAGTGTGTCTGAATTTCATATGCAAACCGGCCTCATGTGCTGTTGCCAAATTGAAATGTGCACACCGCATGCTGCTTTTGTTCAACACCCCCTTCCATCCGCCTCTTCAACCTTTTCTTGGCCACTTGCCAATGTGTTGCCCGTACACGGCAGGGTTGAAGATGTTTTCTATAGTATGATATATCTGCTGGCAACTGTTGTCGTCGTTGTTGATGCTTCTGTTGCTGCTGCTCATGTTTGTTCGGCCCTCAGCGATGTCTTTAGTTTTTAGTATACACAATGAGTAAACTTTTCATGGAGCACGATAAACAGTAAAGATATTACAGTAATTGTCCGAAAATGAAGGCAATGGGAGGCAATCATACGTGTGCATTTGTGTATAAATGTAAGCTATAAGTAAAGTAAACACTGCCTTCATCAGTTACTGCTCACTTTTGCTATATACAAAGAACTTCTCGAGTGTGCACTAAACTAGCAGAATATGCTTACTGATACTAATACTGCTGATTTACTTATAAGCAGAATTTATTGAACCAAGTCTATTCCCTCATAAAGATGTTCGTCATCCTTGAGCTTTTGATCTTGCAAAGAACTCGTCTTCAATATGAATACTTTGAAATCAATTAATTAATTTTATCATTATTAAGTTAAAATAAATAAATTTGAGTATATATTGCTCTGTCAACTTACGTAATATTTCCCTCTATTTCTATTGCCATTTCAGGTGAGTTCTCAGTGCTAACTTGTTACCTCTTAATGATCATCTCGAAGGTAAGCTTAAGAAACTCCGACTTACCCAGAACAGCATCGAATTGGGCAACGTTGCGAGACGACACGGACAGGCAGACATGGTTGGACATGGCCGACATCGAGTAGAGTAGAGTCGAGGTCTGGCCAGGCTTCTTCTTCTCTTGTGAGTTTTCGATTCATGCGAATTGTAAAATATGTGCAATTATAATAAATTATATTCGCGTGGATTAACGAGTTAATGACGGTGTCGGGGCAGAAAACCATAAGAGCGCGTGTTTTTAATTGTTAAATTGCTCAAAAGAAAGAAAACGACGCAGCCGCAACAGCAGCAGTAGACAACAACAACAGCAACAACAACAGCAACAACAACAGCAACAAGTACAGCAACAACAATTCAAGTAACCGCGTCTGTGAGAGACGCTTACCAAATTTGTGTCATGCCCCAAATAAGACAAATCCGCACAATCCGGCTGAGGTGGCACTTCCCAACGGATGTGGCTGGCCAGCTGGTCGTCTGTCTGCCTGGCTAGCAAGTTTTCTCGCTGTCCGCTGTCTGTCTGCCTGCCTGCCTTCCTGCTGATCAGCCCGGCCAATGCGGCGTATGCGCAATTAGAGAAAAGATGCAGCAACAGAAAGTGCCGACAAAATGCGGTTGTAAAATTGAACAAAAAGAAAAATATCGCAAAAATATTACAAATCTTGCCGGCGCGGGGGGAGGAGTAGGATGCTAATGCTGGGGCCAGGAAATTGCTGCAAAAGGCATTGACAACTTGTCGCATGGCTATATTTAGCCAACTTATTGGCGTTGCCATGTTAACAAGTTGCAGTCAGACGACCTAAATTAACCGTAAAATTCATGAGAAAACTGCTGCGAACCAAAGATATTATGGAAATGTCTAAGGCGGGGGGTGGGCGACATCAGACGGACGATTTTCTATACGTGGCAAGCGGCGGTCCCGTCTCGGGGATCGGGTCTCTGTTCTCGCCAGTCTTGGGTTTGAGCGAGTCTCGGGTGTCTGCCTGCTGTGCAGCTGTCGCTGGCAGATGCAACAAGTTGCCAGCTAACGTCGCCAAGGTCATCGTCGTTCAACGTGGCCAGCAGCAACAACAGCCTCAACAGTAACAACAACAACACCTGCATCACCAGCAGCAGCATCCACAGCCAGCGACAACGTTGCCTTTAAACTGTTTTTGGTAACAGCTTTGCTTTTTGCCTTCTTTGTTTTTGTCTTTGTTGCTTTTTGTTTTTTTTGCCAGTCTGGCCAGTTTGGCGAGTTTTTTTTCACATGTTGCTCATTGCTTGGGCTTCTTTCTTTCTTCGTCATCTCGTCGCCGTGTTCGGCTGTTGCTGCTGTTGTTCTTGTGCTCGTATTTCATTCTTGGCTCACCGAGTTGCCCATATGGCGCCGCTGAGAGAGCTATTGCTGTATCGCCGCCGCCACACTTGAAGTGCTAAATTTATGAAAGAAACATGCGTGCTCCTTTGCCAGCCCAAAATAATCATTAGGTATACAATTTCCCCATAAATTATGCAAGTGCAAGTAACCTTTAAATAAGTCAACGAACCTCACACAATTAGACACTGTCTCACTGTCCTGAACTGTCCGGCGATTGCTCTCTGAATCATCAAATGGAAACATTTTCCGTGACAGGCGAAGAGACAAGCCCAACGAATGAATAGAAAATGCGAACAGAGTTGGGGACTGGGAAAGTGAACACACGCACGCGAACCTAAACATTTACACCAGGTCTGCCTGCTGCCCCACAGATCTGTCCTGAAAAGGCTGACCTGATAGCCCTGGTAGACACTCACACACATACGTATGTATATGCATCAAACCCAGTGAAGTGTACAGAGAGTGTGGCGCGATGGTTTTGGTGTATGCTTTGTCCGTTTGAAGCGAAACCTGTGGCCTGTCAACGCCGCGTATACTTAATATGTATTTCCAGTTATAGGCGGTCGAGGCGCTTATCGATTGGCATGAATATTAGACGATGTCCTCATTTTTAACACACGTACGCGCACAGTAGGCTAAGCCTGTATGTGTGCGTGCTCCATCTGCTACTGCCGCTCCTCCTTCTCCTGTCGCTGTCTCAGCAACATGCAAACAAGTCTTTTATGGCGCTTTTCCAGTGACAGTGCATCACATGGCCATGTTTGGTTATCTTTTACTGTTTGTAAGCCAACGGAGTCTCGCCAAAGTTGCTTTTTAGTTGGCGCTGCAGTTGTTTTTGTTATCAATGACGCCGGCAGCTAAACGGGTTTTGAGCCGCCTGGCATTGCCTTGCCACACACATATACACACGCACACAACTAATTAGCCAACCGCATTTTTTAGTAGTCTTTGCGCATTGACAGGCAATGAAATCAAATTTAATAAAATGCCTCGAGAATTTCGCTTAGTTTTGCAATTCGTTGAGAAGTAGGATGCAATTTATAAGATTCAATCGTATGATTTCTTTGCATTCCAAAGACCTGAAAAATGTTCATATAAAATTCATTTACTATTAACATAAAATGAAAAAGTTGCCTGAGAAGGAGCATGAAGAATCTTCACTGATGAAATGAAAGGTAACTTTAAGCGGGAATGTCTTGTGGAATATTTGCAAACGCAGTGATATCTGATTGATTTCATGGAATGGTTATATTATGGAGATATTCTGATGGAAAAGTAGGAATTACCCCTTCAGATATACAGACATTTATGTTTCGTAGTTACCTTATGCAGCTAAGTAAACCTCAAAGTTGTGTACATTAATGAATTTATATATCCTAAGATTGAGCTAAAAGGCTTATCTAATGAGCCTCTACCCTGCCAGCATCTGCAGAGCCTGCTTGGGTTGCCTTTCGATTGCGTGCCAGTTACACAAAGTAAACTAATTTATTGAATTGTTATGCCGTAGGCAGTTTGAAAAAGGAGACCTTCAACTGGGTGTGAATTCATTTTGCTACTGTCAGCACAATTAACTAAGCCTGTGCAGACTGCTCGCTAGCTCCCCGTTCAATTGAGTCGGCAACAAATGCAAATGCCGCTGCCACTGACAGTGCCAGTACCTCAGCGCGCCTCTAATGGTCTTGGGCTTGGTCGCTGCCATCGTCGTCGTCATCATCATCGAGTACAACAAGGCCTTCTGCGTGGCGTTCTCCGGCGAAGGTGAACGTCGCTGTGGCGTCGATTACATAAACGAAACTAATGAAAATGCCACTGCCTCATTAGCCTGCGCCTTATGAATACAATTACAGCTGCAACTAAGCGGGCCAAAGTAGCTGCAATTCATGTCGAGATGGAAGTAGCCAAGCCAATCCAAGCCAAGTCGAGTCGAGCGTCAAATTATGAGTGCGCGGCCTGACAGAGATGCGATGCGGAAGCGTGTTGTAATTACTCAGAGATACCTCAGATAGTGCACTTATGGGGAATGGGCAGTTAGCTTTATTGGCTTTATTGGTCACCATCAGCAGTTGGGCGAAATCTCTTTCAGTAAGTCATCAAGTGGCAAGAGATTTTCAATAGATGTGCCTCCAATTAGTTCAGAGTATGCTAGGCTACTTGCTATACATAAGCACATGTATGGAGTAACTCGAATCTGTCTCTTGTCTACTGAAAGATTGGTCCATAACTTTATAATCATCAAGTACTACTATTTCGGGATTGCCATATCGATTATATTATATTATTGTACAATACATTCCAATACAGAACTTATATGTTTTTAGTTTAGCTTTCACATAGAAATAGTTAACTTTAGCCTTGTTGCTCACTCTTGATAGACCAGATTCCAAGCGCCATTGAGTGGCCACTGGCCACGCCCCTCCTTTTACCGCCATTGGTCAGTTTAATTAGTCGTAGCGAGCGGTTAGTTGCCTCACAGTCTTTGATGTTAATCAACTTTCTAAAAAAATTCTTTGCCCCACGAAGTTTTCCTTTGTTTTGTTTTGTTTTGTGGCTAAACGCTACGTGATTTATGGCTAACATGGATTGATGCTTACAGTCGCAAACAAGTCGAATTTAGCTGCCGCTAGGCAACTCTGCACTGACTACTGGGGAAGCACGAAGAAACCCTGTAAGTATGGGTAGCACGATAGGTTCTATGCCAAAGCCAGAGAAGCTCGCAATGTTCAATTGTTGTTTGATTTCTGTGCTTTGAGTGTGGCGCTAAATTGGCTTAATTTCCAAAAGGCAGAGGCAGAAGCAATGGCAAATGGAAAATGGTAAATCGAAACAGAAATCCAAAGAGAAGCGTCGGGCTGGTCGAAAACCCGCGAAGAGACTTACAAATTTGCTGCGCTTTCAGTGTTAATGGCCAAGCAGCAAGGGTCACAGCTGGAAGTCAGCAACAGTAACAACAACAACAGAAACAACGACAGCAACAGCAACATAATGAGACGCCCCTTGGCCATCAGCCCAGCAACTGGCGTCGTGTGGCAAAAGCAATTTAATAAAGCCATGAACCTTGAGCCAAGTACGAACACTGTGGAAAAACTATGCACAAACAACAATTCGCTGGTCATTATTCGTCATATTTGTTGTTGCTGCTATTATAATTTTGTTGTTTTCGGTGCTGCCGGGCGTTGAGCTTGCCAAAAAGTACAAAGTACCTGAAATATACAGAAAATAGCTACGTATATTTGCGTACCAACTACAGCTGACAACTGGCAAGCCTCGCGACGGCAGCGCATGCAAATCGAGAGAAAAACATGTTAGGCGAACAAACAAACGGACAGATAATCAGACAATTATACTGCTGGTAGTACAAACAGTGTCAAGTTTAAATACTTCGGGGCCAACCTGGGAGTACGAATTACATGAAGTCTGCTAAAGCCTTTAAGCCGCCCCCGGATTGAGAGTGTTAAGCAGTCGGACGATCGATCGATTTTGTTTTTATCAAAGTGTGTACTACAATAGATTGCAATGCGGGTAATCGTAGCTATTTATACTTATTATCACACATGCCTGGAATTTTAAAATGTTATCGAGTCTCATTAACCACCTGTTTGATTAAAATGCGATGTTTGTTTGCCACTTAAAATGCCTTTGTCAATGGCAGCGCATGGAAGCTTCCTAAATGATCCAACTTAAAGAGAATTCTTATCGACCAAAAAGATTTGCAAGCAGAGAAAGGTTTTTAAGAGCTTAAAATAAATGAACTAAGTTTTAATGTAGAAAGACTTTGATTAAACATCAAATCTTTTGTTTACGCACTCGAAAAATCTGCAAAGTGCCATTACTTGCGTTGATTAGTCGCGAAAACAAAATCACTGCGAAGCATTGCAGACTAAGTCAGACTAATTGGCTCAAGGGGGTGATTTGTTTCGGGGACAGTCATGGTTAGTCGTCGCCTAATCGCCTGCGCATGGAAGTGTAATCAGAACAAAGAATCAGGCTAACAGGTGCAAATCTCATTTGTGACATACGATATGGGGAAAGGGTCAGCTGCTGTTGCCGCCCATGTCCACTCGGCACCCTTCCACTCTCCCTTTTTTTTTTGCTCTCACTGGTTGAACTGAGCCAATTAGAGCAGCAGCTCTTGTGTCCTAATGAACCGAACGGTAAACACTTCACCTTCACCTCAACCTTTTTCAGCCACTTCCCTTGCCGATTGTTGAGTCTCTGGCGTCAATGTGTGCGTTGGTTTTTAATACCACATGCCCCCGCTCCGTTGACTGTTTCTAAAACAATTGAAGTCTTTTCAGCGATTGTGCATCTGGCAGAAGCGAGCAGAAAGATAGTGCATTTACAGGCTTCCGCCGCAGAGTTTGCTTGACTTTCGCGTCCATAAGTGCTGCAATTTCGATTTCAATTTTACCAATTTTGCCATGACCTTTTTCAGCTCTTTCGCTCTGTGTGCTTTGTGCTTTGTGCTGGCCAATTGTGCCTGTTTGCCTATTTGCGCCATTAGCCGTAGTGGAAAGTAAACACAAATTGGTGCTAAATTATGCCGGAACTGAATCGAGTCGCATCGAAACTATCGACGCCAATGACGGTGCCATATGCGGGGAGCTTCGTTTTCGGTTTCGATTTCAAATTTGACTTCAACTTTGATACCCCCCCTGTCTGCTTACTACGAGCTCGCTTACGTCATGAGGCTACTGCGACTGCTCTCGATTGTGTAAGAAAGATCATCGTTGCCAAATCGGCTGTTGGTTGCTTCGGTTGCTTTTGTTATTATTAACTAAGCAATCTTAAATCACAACTTGAACAGACTCACAATGTGAAAATCTGAGCAAACAATTAAAATGCAACAAGCTGCTGCCCAGATCCGTTGTAAGATCCTTTCCTTTTGCCGGTCAGTCTCTATCCCCACTTTCATCGTGGCAATTTCGTCTGGAGGCTCACAATTAAATCATAATGCGTCGACGACGTAGTCGGCTGTCACAGCAACGTTGTGTGCCCGAGAGGGACGTTTGCCTATCGCCGACAACGGATCAGAAAGTCGGCTAATGAAAATACTACAACTTAATGAAATTAATATATTTTTAGCTGCTTTTTAGCTGCCTTAAAAGAAAGAAAGAAAGAAAAGAAATGCCAAGCGAAAGTGTTGGCCAACTTAATTTCCACTACGCATTTGGCCGTGCTGTGCGACGCGTCAATCACTTTGACTTTGACTTTGACTATGACTCGCATTCAGTCGCACTCGCACTCGCATTCGCACTCGTATTCGCACTCGCACTCGCACTGGACTGGGAACTTTCGAAAGTCATTTAGCATGTCTTAATGAAACTTAAATAGTGCTCCGCATAAGCAAATGCCAGTCGAAACTTATTAAATGAGTACATAGTATAAAGCATTTTAACTCTTTAATGACTCTGCGTCACGTAGCGGCTCCTTCTGTGCAGGCGCCACACCCCCTACATGCCAAGAGAAGGCGGGTATTCTCCACATATAAATAGATATCTTGAGGCAGTAACAACATGCGGTTTTTTGCGCCCTTCAACCGAAGTTGCCTCAGGCCCGACTGACTGACAGCTAACTGTGGCTGTGCCTGCGGTTGTTGCTCATTCGCCTGTTTATAATGTAACCACAGTCGAGTTGTTGTTGTTGTTGTTGTTTGCCAGAGATGTAATTTTACATGTTTGTTTGGTATAAGTAAGATTATACCTAATGTTAAAAGTAGGTGTTGTAGCTGTAATAATGGTAAACAGTTTGTGAGGTTATCTCAAAGTCAAGTTAAGATAAGAGAAGGATTAGGATATCTGTGAAATGAAAATGTACAGGGTATTAACGAGTGCACTTGAGATGAATACTTTGCATTTACTAATGTCTTAGGCTTATGATTCATGTTTATCGAAAGGCGCTTGTAGTAAAAATATGGTATAAATTTGGATAAGTCGAAAAGATACCGGCCGGACCGATATATTATGTATATGTTGATATTGAAACAAAAACTTAATACTTCAGCCTTTGTCTATGTAAATAATTATGTCCTATAGCTTTCATAGGAACAATCAGTTGGTAATAAATATTTTCATAACAAAGTTTTATATGTCAAGAGATTGTAGTTATTACAGCTGTCAATGTATTTATACAATATTGTGCAATACTGGACCATTATATTTAAAATGGAACCTATGGCATGCCGAAGAAAGTTTTTCTTTCTTGTTTCTGTTACATTCAATCGGCCAAATTTTTCTTGTAGCTTTTATAAGAATACACAGTTAGATTTTCTTATAAGAATTTAATAGTTCCAGAGATAATGGTTATTACAAATGCTGACGAATACGTTAACAATGTTGTACAGATCTTTACCATAATATATAACAAGTAAAGGAACAATCGGAGGAGATTGCAGCTAAAACCTTTAATGGCTTAGACCTTTTTTTCTGGTTTTATACTTCCAATATTTTTCCATAAAAGGTTTTAAATATTTCAATCCTGAAACTGTTCGACTTCCACTTGATTTGATCCTTGCTGGGATCAGTTGCTTCAGCTGGCTTTCAAAGGGCGGCGACAGCTGCTATGTGCCATCGGTTTTCTGGACGGTACCGGTTGCGTGTTGTGGTTAGTTGGTCGGCTGGCTCTTACACCTCGTGTTTCCCCTCTGATGAGACACGTCCGTATGCCATGCGTTCCCTTTGCTGTTGCCTTCAAGCGGAACAGCCAAAGGGAGCAGGGGAGCAGCAAAAGGGGGAGCACAATTACAATTACAACTACAACTGCATTTGCCATTGTCTTCTGTGCATGTGTGTGTGTTTCCTGTGAACAGAGTGCGATTGGGGGCCCTTCCGTTGTTGTTGGTGTTGCCCGGAGTGTGGATAAATGTTGCAGGTGAAGTCGCAGTCCGGACCGAAAGCAAAGCCAAAGCCAAAGTCAAACCGTTCGATGCAGCACCGATAATAAATTTACCTTATTGTTGCCTGCCCACGTTGTTATTGTTGTTGTTGCTGTTGGTTTATGCACACAACATCATTAAAATAAATTTCGCTTGATGTACAACGTTGCTGCTGTTGTTGTAGTTTCAGTTGTGCTTGTTGCTGTTGTTGCTGTGTACTTTAATAAGCAAAGTGCTTGGGCTGGTCGCTTGGCTGGCCATAGCCGTGCGCGATTCCCGCCTGGCCAATGGCCACTGTATTGTCTACTTGGCCGCGCAACCTGCCAGGTTTATTGAACCTCGTCATCATCATCATCATCGTCATCATCGTAGTTATCATTGTTATCATCAGCAGAAGCAGTAGCTGCGGCACTGGCAGCGTCATCAGCTGAGTTAAGTGTTAGTTGGCGGCTATTTATTTTTACTTTTGCTTTATTTATTAACTTTGCACGCGTCGTCTGTTGCCTCTGTTGTTGTTGTTGTTGGTCGTGCTGGTGCTGCCTCTGCTGCAGCATTGTTTGTGGCCAAGGCAGCCACATTACTCAGATGTTCATTTGCATGCGTCAACAACGTCTTTGTGACTAACCAAGCTGCAAGCTGCAAGCAGCAAGCAGCATCGCCGCCTTCGTATCGACCGGCAAATACCCACTGTGTGCGCATTGGCTTTAATTAAAGCCTGCAGCAGGTGTTAATTACCTGGTCCGCACGCTTGGCATGCCTAATAACTGGGCTAATAATGTCTGCAGCACCCGGAGCAACAAGGCGTCAGATTTGATTTCCTTTCATTGTTGCTGACTCTCTTTCCTAGCTTATTTTTGTCACTGTGTCACACGAGAGTTTGGAGCCATTGTGATGGCACCTGATTAGCAATGCATTAATCACATTATTACAATTTTAAATGATGGAAAACGTGTCACACATCACGACATTGTGACAATAATATCTCTCGAATTCGCAGTCACATGTTGTGAAATTTACAGTGGAAATTAATTCCTGTGTGGCCAAGTAACTTTCTGCTGAGAACTGCGTGACGTCATCGGTCAACTTGGGGCATTTTCACTTTCATTGGGAAAAAGCGTGTCGAGCAGGCAGAGAGAGTGAGAGCGAGGGGCTGAGGGAGGGTAAGGGAACAGGAGAAAAAGAAATGCAAAGTTCACTGATCTTCACTGCTCTTTGCGGTTATTGTTGCTGTTGTTGTTGTGGAAGTTGCTTATTAGCCACAGTTGCAGTGGCAGTTACATTTTTTGTTTAATTTTATTGTTTTTTTTTTTTTTGTTTGCATTTGGCATGCAAATTACGCGGCAAACTGCAACAACAGCCGCAACAACAATAGGGCGAGTATAAAAATTGTTGAAATATTTTCACTATGTAAACTTGTGTGTTATTTTCACTGCCTCCAAATGCGACGCTGCAATAATAACTTTATTTTGTGGTCAGGTTTACAAGCTGATGGGTATGATGAAAGTTCCAGTGGTCTGCAGTCAGCAGATACTCTTGCAAGCATCTACAAAACATGGCCAAAGAGTACTTTAATTTCGAAGTATTTAATTTGATGGTTTTTAATTTATTTGTAAAAGATTGATTTCATTTATTTTTGCTTTGTTAAATTCATATACATTTTCATAGTTATTTTATTTTATTTTCATTCAATTTGAATTTAAAAAAGCTCTTAAAAAGTGCATTTAGGTTGTATAAGTAACTAAAGGGTACCCAAGTTTCGTCGCTGCTCTGTCTTGTGGAGTTTTGCTTTTGTTAGCTTAGGTTTTTGTGCAGTTGTTTATTACGCTTGCAGATGCTCTTGTTGGCAATATTGTTGACGCTGTTGTTGTGCCATTGTTGTACATACGCTCCGTTGTCGCGCTCTTGCTTGAACTCATTTGGTTTCAGTTTTTTATTTTATGCGCCGCCAGTTGGCGGCTGCCTCAACGTTGCCTTGGGCAGCAAACGCAAGTCGCAGCTCGCTTGGGGCTGCCTCGGGATACGTGGAGCAGAATTAGCACGCCATCGTGTCTATAAATAAGAGAGTAGCCAACCAACATAAATAGCATTGAGTTGGCTGGCCGCTGCTGCTGCTGCTGATGTTGCTGGTGCAAAATGTCAGGCAGCTAATCAGCGGACAGGCATCGCATTTGCTGGTAATCATTATTAATAGCCGGGCAATTACAACACCCAACGGCGGAGGGGGATGGAGAGACTGACGGACGGATACGTCCAAGGCGGCGACTCACCTGCCTGATAAAACTGCAGTCAAAAATGCAACAAAAAAGACCTTTGAAAAAATGGTAGTAAAAACTGATTGCATGTTGTCTAATCGAACAAACAAAAGCTTATGAAAAAAAGCGCCTGCAAAATGCAAAACAACAACAAACGAGTCGAAACTAATAATAAATAACCGCGGCAGCTGCTCAATTAATTTGCCAGCTTTGTTTGCTTGGCCAGAAATTAATGTATAAATTAAAATCATAAAAAAAAACAGAAAAAAAAAGAAATATTGCTACTGCAAATCACGACACAGAAATCATGCAAAACGAACTAGCTGAAAACAAATTGCGCAAAATGCATTTTAAATTGAATATTCACAACGTAGTGCGAATACTTACAGCGCTCAGAGTCGAATTTCTGTGTGTGTGTGTGTGTGTGTGTGTGTGTAAGAAATACTCGATACTCGATTGAATGAGCAATGAAGCAGCATGTTAGCCATGTAAAAAGGTCATTGTCTGCTGCCAATCGAACAGCAGCCACAAAGCAAAGTTCCGAGCGTAATATCAGATTATTAAACAATACAAAACAATAAGAAGAAACAAAACCAAACGAAAAATGATCTTGGCGAACAGCTGTGCTTGGGTTTTTATACCCTTCGACCATTGGAAATGGTGAAAAAGGGTATACTTTGTATAAATGTATGTGACAGGCAGATGGAGGCGTCGCAGATGTCGCAAACTGTATATATTCTTGCTAGGGATCACTAGACGAGTGGATTGAGCGATATTCTTCCGTCAATCTCACATATCATAAAAGCTAAAAACACCATGATTTGAAAGATTTGATATAAAATATAAAACATTTTGACTTCGACACATAGTTACCTGAACAAAATATCTACCACTCGTTAAAATTTCTATCCGATCGAACAGTAAAAAGAAGTAATTAAAGAAGTTATGAGAATAACACTAAGTTGTTGTGTGAGTCAAGAGGGAGGCAACGTTTTATGGCATTTCAACTAGGGTATACTACTGTCGAGTTCGCTCGACTATTGCTCTCGTTTCCCTTAGTTTTTTTTGTGGTTTTTATATCGCGTTGCCGCCTTTGAAAACATTTTTTTAATTATAATTTTTTTTTGAAAGGTGCAAAAACTTTGTGTACCTCTGTGTGTGTACGGGTGTTTATGAGGCTTCCCTTTCAAAAATTCATGATTGCAATTCTATAGATAGTTAGTTGAGCTGTTTGGTATTGTTGTATAGTACTAGCATTACTTGCTATCATGATGATGATTATTATTCTTTCATGGTTTTGTAGAAATAAAAGCTAATTTTATAATACAGCCTAGCCAATGTCAGAATCATATTTAAAATTGATTAAATAAGTAATCAATAAATCAGTATGATATTTAAAAATTCTCTACTTAATTAAAACCCTAAAGCCAAGTTACTTAACTCTTTAAGAAGTTAATTATATTAGTAATAGTAAGAATTCGGAATTTCAGTTTGTGTTCTCTTACATATTACCTATCGTATCGAATTTAGGGTATGGTAGGGAAAGGGTATATACTGTTTCGTTACATGGAACGAATTCATTGTTTCTTGTGGTACTCTTGTATGTAATCGGTCTCTTAATAACTGGTAATTATTTAAGTGAAATATACCTCGCTCTTTTGTCTGTATTCAGCTGCATTTAACTACAATTTAGACCGAAGCAATGATAGCTGTTGTTATGTATGAGTGCGAGTGTCCAAGGCCTTGGGAAAAATATACTCAAGACACAATGGCACATTCAAATTCAAGGCGTTACCGGCAGTTCCCCCATCCCGAGGCGGCTTTAAACAGTTTTCTGTTAGGCATGTCTGTCTGTCAGTCTGTCTGTCTCTCTGTCTGTCTGTCAGTCTGCCTGCCTGCTAAATGCAGCTGAGCGCGGCTTATCGAGCAATTCGCTGTCAAGACGCAGTTTCACTTTGCGCTCAGTTTGAGTGTCAACAGGCGTCGCTTTTACACATGTCAGCTTACATCTCCCGATATACATAAATATGTATGCGATATATGCCATATCTGCATATAAGTTGACTAAAGTCAAGTGTGAGTTTGGTACTGGGTTCTGGTATTCTCCTTGGACTTGCATGTAAAACTAAACAGAGCCAGAGATTTGTATCTATTTTTCTCTGTTTCTTCAGTTTTTTATTTCCTTTTCACTTGTAGCTTCATTAAGAGCTTACAGCTCGCAGCGTAGAATAATTTCACTTTCACACATCGCACACATGTTTGGCGGGCCTATAATTAATATTTATTAATGAAAATACCAACGAACCTCTCCGAACATGAAACTCGCGACAGGCCCGACGTCGGCGCTGAAGTGCTGTCATTAATTTTGATATCTCACTGCTCAATTCATTATCCTTCGGCTTTTGAGACTGTTCGAGACTGTCGATGGAAAATTGTTTGGTCGATACTTTGGCAGTTTCAGCTGGAACGTTTTCCTTTGACTTTGAGTGACACTTTCCGTTGCGAAAAGTGAAAAGTTGTTATTAATATTTGCACGATTCAAAATGCTGTTGCAAATTACTGCTGACCGGTTCAAATCGATAGTTTCGTTCGATTTAAAATGTATACTATGTTAGTAAGTGCACAAGTACTCAAACAAATGTTTATAATTGCATATGATGTTGTTGTTGTTGACTCTTATGCAAATCACTCAAATAGTTTTAGTCAAACTATTCGTTATATATGCCGGTTGGTTTTTTAACCTTCACATTTATATACACTATCAATAAGCATATTCATTTTGATCAGTTGTTTGTAACACACAAGTGTGGGAACCCCCTTTATGGCAAGTCTAACAAGTAATAACCTACACTCGTAGTTTTAGACCTATGCTTCTTATCCTTGCACAATGTCAATCAAACAAACCTCTGCAAAGTCATCAAATTTTAGCACAGCTTACTATCGCAATCGTTAGTATTCCGTCAATTTTTTATTAAAACTGTACTACTATAACATATGACTTCCGTAGGATCGATAAGATTAAATAGCTGTTTTATTTTTTCGAAATATCTTATAAATATTCTATCATCAATCTGATGATTTTAAGTAAGAAAATTGTTCGTCTTTAACAATTTGAACTGTTAAGCTGATAATAAATAAATGAACCATTATACATATATGTATGTTTACTATAGGAACAAGATATTCTTTTTTTCTGTTGTGCATGTTTTTTTTACTCGTTCGCTTTATGATTAATGTTTATTTAACCGTCGTCTACACATTATAATTAACAAACTTCTTTGCAACCGGAAGCAGATATCTTCAATTAAATACATTTAATTTGTAGTCTTATTTTATTTGATTATGTTTTAAGCACACTTGGCGAGACTCGTGCAACGAGCTGGGCAAAAACCTTTCGCATAATTAAATTAAATTGTTGCCATTAATTATTGTCAGTCAGTCCAACCGCGTCGAGGAGTTAGCTCCTCCATTTGGCGGCGGCGGCCCATATATGTCGGCCCAAATGTCAGCAAAACAATAGGAAAACATAATAACCCATGTGACAATCAAACATACGACCATCAGACCATTTATGAAACACACAAAATGCCAGACGAAGCCACACAAAACGTAGACCCCTCACCCTCAACCTCCACCAAGTAAGCACGACTGGCGCACACCCTAGATTGAACTCAGACGTACCCAATTGGATAGACAATATACAGCATACCCGGCGAATACTTGTTGCCGAAATCGCGTGAGTCAAACAAAAATGATGCAAATTGTTCCCGGTTACCCCGCAGCTAAAACTCGCGTATCGCAAAGTCGCGGAGTACCGCAAAAAGAAAATTTGACAGACAGTTAAATTGAATGTAAACTACATAAATACACATGTAAAGATAAGTCGAAAATATATATAGATATATAAAAAATTACCCGTGTCTGCGACTTGTCATTTTACCAAATTTGGTAACTTGCCACGATTGGTCGTTGCTCGTTGGCATCAGCATTCGCTCTAATCACATAAATGCGTTAATAAATTTGCCTAAAATCATTTTGAGTCACTCAATCTGCACTTGCGATTTGAAAAGCTATACCAAGTGGAGGCCGTCGCGTGTCTCTAGTCGGGTATTTCAATTTATATATCATTCATGCTGCAATTAAGTGGAACCAAAAAGAGCTTAGCAACATTTGAGTCTCAGTTCCATTGCTCGACTTGTGGTTTTGTCTCTGTTTCAATATTAAATCTCAAGTCGAATTTTATTTTCGCTCTTTCTCACCCTCTCTCTCTCTCTTGCTTGCTTCTTGCACAAGTGAACTTTTAACCTTGTTCGCATCGATCTGATCTGCTTTCACCAGCAATTCGCTTTTTTGCTCGTTTGCTCTGAATTGGCAAGTTGCTGCGCGGGGCAAGCTCAGCTAAAGTTCAATGAAAAAATCGATAATTTGTTAGTAAAGGTGTAAACTATCGGTAGAGGAACCATCAAAACTAGACTTCGTTCGAAGAGTTATGAAGCATATTGAACACAATTGTGCCATTCTATTCTAAAGATCATTTGACTTCTCTAGAGTTAGTTCCTTAAACTAGTTTCCCTCAACTCTTTTTCAGCTCTTAATTGCTCTTGATCTTGTTTGTAGTCAAGTGGGCTGAAATCGTACGTTGTCGTTTACTTTTGTTTATTGAATTCCGTTTGAAACCAGTTTTGTTTATCTTTTGTTTCTTTTGGGGGATTCTATTGTGCCGTTCTGTTTTGCAGCTCAGCATGGCTGGCGACGGTCTTTCAGGCTGGCAAACGCTATCTACATTCATCTCGCTGCCAGCCAGCCCAAGGCAAATGTCGTAACACAAAGCTTGTCTAATGATCTTCGGATTTTACACAGCTGCAAGCCAGAAATCAACCCACTCAGAGTCGAATCTTCTCTGGCTTTCATGCAAATGCCTCACGCATTTTCAAGCCAATTGCCAACTGTTGCACATTGTTTTTGTGCTTCGGTTGTTAGTGCCGATTGTGATGGATCCAGCCAAGAAGTAAAAATCATTTTGATTATTTTTCGGGCAAAGAGTCGGCAGGCAGACAATGGAAGTCCACTCTTAATAGCTCAGGGACTATAAAAGCGTCATGGATCATAACTCATCGTTGTCGCTGTCGCTGTCGCTGTCTGTGTCGCTGTTGTTGTGTTATCTCTGCGGGGCAGCATTGCCATTTCACACCATCGACGCCAGCGTCGTCGTTTATCGGCGCATTGATTCCCCTGGCGCAGCTTTGATTGTCCAATAGATATGGCAATCGGGCAAAACGCCAATTGGTAATAGCTGAAGTGGCCTTTTGTTGCCACCGCCGCCGACGCTACAGCGCGCATTTGCAAAAAGGGGCAGGTCAGGCTATCTTCCGCCAAGCGTGGCACAATTTGTGGCATGCCACGAGCTTCGTTTTCGATGTCACAGCCGCTACTCCATTTGCATGTGGCCAGCGGCAGAGCTCGTAAAATTTTCTAAGCTCATTATTTGCTCATATTTCCAGCCGGCCAATGGCAGTTCAAAAAGCAGAAGTAGAAGAGTAAGAGAGGTTGAGGGGGTGGGGGAAAAAAGCAACGTAAAAAATTGAAATAAAATTTTTAACGCTTTTTTTTTTGCTGCTTCGGCGATGACAAACAAAGTGAAAGTTTTTTTTCGTTCGTTTTTGTTTTTTGTAGCGGTTTTGTCTTTGTGGCAGCAAAACGTAACAACTAAACAAAGCTGCGGGCCATGTAGGGTTGTGTGTACTATACTACATATGCCTTTACCGCATGTACTACACAGATGCTTGCTGGAGTCTCCCTCTCCGCCTTTGGCTGCTGCGGTCTGTGCTGGAATCTTGGTCATGTCAGAGATCACACGTAGTCCGGCTTGGCCAACTTACGACGGGCAATACAAATTTGTCACATGTTGTTAAGAGCCAAGAGGCATGTGAGAGTTTTATTGGCACTACACACCCAAAAACACACACACATACTTTGTCAACCATTAGGCTGACTACGTGGCGTATACGCAATTTGTGTTGTCGTTCTCGTCTGCAGGAGTCTATCGCGTTCTTGGCACAGCTTGTAGTTGCTGGTGCTACGTGACCATGAAAACGATTTCATTAGTCAGCTCAAGTGTGTAAAAAGTGTTGCCAATTGTTGTGTTATGTCAATAGAACACTTGGACAAAGGGCTTAATTACATTGCGAAAGCGGAAAGAATTGCGCAAAAAAGAGGGCGAAAGCGACAACAGCAACTGCGCTTGTTACTTAAGCCCGATCGGAAGCTGTAAACTGATTCATAATTGCATGTGTTAGGTTACCTCGACTCATTTGATTAGCAGAAGTAATCAGAAGTTGCTGCTGTGATTCACTCTCTTATCGCGTATCAGATAATTCAGCCCGTTGTCGCAGCTGGCCAAGTTAAAAGCGGAACGTTTCCAGCCAACTTTATCAGCCAATTGCGCTAAATGATAAGTCAAGTAAGCAAAGTAAACACACACACTCGCACACACACTCGGACACACCGAGTGCGCTTTTGAAATTGCGTTGCCATTTTTGGCCGCACACACTAAACGAATGCAGAATGTGTGTGCGGCAGGTGGGCGCAGCTCCGATACGATCGTATCGTATCGTATCGGGTACTGCAGCCGCTCGCTGACAAACTGTACATAATAAATAAGTGTAATATGCACTCGTAGTCGTATTTTGTATAAAATATATCAGTCTCTGAAAGTGAAACGTACCGGATGTTGGCAGATTGACAAAACGACGCAGCGCTGCGCTGCGCCAAGCCGAACCAAACTGTGATTATATAGATAGGTAGATAGCTAGATAGATTAATCGCTTCGCTGGCTGCCAGTCCAACTGTCTGTCGCTTTGTCGGGCTGCCTGCCACCCCCCTCCCCCCCTATCTGTCTCTCTCGGGTTGGATGCATTGAAAGATTGTTGTTTAGCTGGATGCATAATCGCACTATAATGCAGTCATTGGCACATTAAAAGCGACGGCACGTACAACGGCCAACTTGGCTATTTTGTTGCTCTTTGCCATTGTCCCGTGCTGCTGTTGTTGCTGTTGCTGTTGTTATTGTTGCCGTGTTGCCATTGTAAAAGTGCAATGAACAGCAAAATTAAATGCAAGCCGAGCAATGCGGAAAAGGGCGTGTTGTCTATTTGGAACAGACTCAGCAGGCAGGCCGGCACAAACTGTTTCAAAATTCTATTGATTGGGCAGTGCTAGACTGGGTAGGGCAGGGTATAGCTAGGGCTGGGCATAGTATGGTATGGACAGTCCCATCTGAAGAGAACTGTAATTAAAGACGTGCAAAGTTGTCAATAGCTGGGCAACTTCCGGTAGGGGCTGCAATCAAATTACTGGCCTGTTGCCCAACTAAATTGTGGCCAATGCTAATTGGCAGAACGGGCAGTGTGAACAGTTGCGAGAAAGTCCAAGGGGACGACCAGCAGCAGCAACAACGGCAGCAACAAATAGTTGCAACACTGAAATATTGACAAAATTTAAAAGCGACACAGAAAGCGGCACAACAAAAGTGGTTGCTTTGGGCCGCGATATCATGTGAAACACACACAGGCATACATATTGTACACACGCGTATACAAGTGTTTGTAGATGTATGTACGTATGTCTACACTTTAGTTAGTTAAGTCGATTGCTGGGGCTGTGCGCGTTGCTGGCGGCCATTTTGGCATGTTTGCTGGCAGCGCCGGAAAATCGATTAGAAACCGCTGGCAAATGGACAGCAAGAGGTGTGCCCGTTGGCCATAACAGACAGTGGCAGCGGCAGCAACGACTACAACTACAACTACCATGTCAAGAGTGGGCAAGTTTTGAGCAGTGTACTCCCCAAAGGATACGGATATACCTAGAGACGATATTGATATTGACAGAGGAACCGAGGGAACGAGTGAGTGAGGGAGCGAATGCTAGCCGGACAACCGGTGAATTGATTCCAGGCAATTTATAAACGTTTATCAAAACGCAAGCGAAAGTGAAACCGAAGCAGAGAAAGAAGGAGAGAGGAAGACATGGATGAGAAATACGATGCGATACAAAACGAAACAAAATTAAAATGCCTGCAGACTGTAATTAAAACTATAAAACAGTTAATTCATTTAATGTTTACTACCAACTGGTCCAACTAACTATTGCTGTAAATAGCTGCAGTAGCAGCAACAACAGAAGCAACAACAACAATCCCGGTAACTGACCACTGGCGCCTTATGATGTGTTAACCAAGTTGTTAATAACTTTGGCCAGAGTCTTGGCTCTCTGCATAATTGATGTGTTTAATTAATTTTTATTTTTTCTCTTTATTTTCCTTTATTTTGGGGAACATTTTGTTACTCGGCGATTACATAATGCTGCCTTGCAATATCTTTAATGGAGCTTGCAGTCATGTTGGCTTTGGTATAAAGTGCAACATTGATTTAATGCCAAACGGAACAGGGGCAGAGAGCGACAGAAAGAGAGAGAGAGAGAGAACAGTGATCGAACTAGATATTTGATAGAATTATGTTTGTTAATTGAGGTAAACTGAAGTCTCTCATTTTCGGTATTTACTTTCTATGAATGAATAGGCCTCAAGGAGCCCAACTCGACCTTCAATCTCCAACAAGTTGACTAACAATATCTCACTGAAGTGAAGTACTCAACTAAATTACTTGGGTAATTAAAAAAGGAGTTGGAAAGACACAAGATAGATTAAAAATAAATCTTGAACAAGTCAAGGGAACAGAAACAATAAAAGCAAGAACAACAACAAAATGTGCAAATGCGATAGGCGAACAGAGGCTTCGTCACATGGGCAACATCTGATGATTTGAGCATTGCAACAGCTGCTGTTGTTATTGTTGTTGTCATTTTAGTAATTTGTTGTAATTTGCCGCTGCTGTAACTGCTCAACAATTTAGTTTACATGTGTGTGTGTGAGGTTGTCTGTGTGTCGCGTCTGTTTTGGGGCGCTTTTGTAAAAGTGTCGAAAAATTGTTAATTTAATTACAACACTTGCGTCGCTTGAGTGCGACGATTACCAACAAAACAAAGACTGACTCTAGCTCCAAGAGACCAAGAGACGCAAAGAGGCAGCGCACATTTTAGACAATTGTTGGCTCTGTTGTTGTTGCTGTTATTACTGGTCGGTTGGTCTTTTCGGCGATTGCCACATGTGCAGCATGTTGCAAGCTACACATTCAAAATTGTGTTTTACCTTTTGTATTTATTTTTTTTTGCTTTTTCAAGAATTATAAAAATGAAAACTTGAAAAAATAAATAATAATATGCGATGTCTATTAATGGCAACTAATGGGGCGCTGTCTCTTTGGGGGGAGGCCCTTGACGTGGCGTGGCTTATGCAGTCGCTGCGATGCTGCGATTGCAGCTCGGCGACAGCCCCCGCCTGCAATTGTCTTTTTAATGTGGCCTACACCAAAGTAGTCGCTTTGAACGCACAATGGCCCAGCCCCAGCCCCAGTCGCAACTCCGGCTTCGACTCCGACTCTTACATCGAGTACGACTCCGATGGCCCCGCCCGACGTCGACGATGACGTTGGCTGGCAAAGTGTGGCCTCAGCTCGTGTTGCGTCAGAGTCGACCGAACCCAACAGCGGCCAGCCAGCAAAACGCCAACATGGTAGTATGGCAACTGGCAACTGGCAATATGGCAACTGGTAACTGCATTCAAATTGAATTTGAATTGAAAATAAAAACGAAAACGAGCACGAACGAAAAAAGGAAAATTACTCATGTCGGCGTAGTCCATGTGCAATGACTCTTCAAAATGCTATACATAACTAATGTGTGCGGCAGTCAGTGCAATTAATAAGCGCTCCCAAATGCATTATAAGACACCAACTTTAGCTTAATTACAGTCGAATGTGTGTGTGCAAGTGTGTGTGTGCGAGTGTGTTATGCAAAGGCTGAATTAATTGAATGGAGTCAGCCTGCACTTCAAACTAAGTTTTCTAGGCCCCTTAGGTGCATATCATCGAACAAACAAACTACGACAACAACAACACCAGAAAGAGAGTAGAAATTTCTTGAGACCACACGAAAAGCGGTTGCAAAGGAAATCATACCCAGTGAACAATGAGGGGCAAAAGCAAAACCAAAATAGAAATTTTACAGAAGCGCAGTGAAAATTTTTTGCCAGTTGAAGCGTAGCAGATACGACGTTACGTATACGACACGGTGGGCAGAAGAAGACCCGTAAGAAACAAACTTGGAGAAACTGCCGCCCCCAAAAAAAATCGATCAAACTTACGGTCTGGTTGAGGGTGATAGCTATACTAGAAGCGAGGGGGGCGCTAGCTGGAAGAGGTGCGAGAGGTGCTCAGTACTTTAGCGTGCCAAAACAAAAATAAATCAATTGTCACAGTTAAACGTGAACAGCGAACTTTGCTTTGTCTTGGCTTACCATTCATGCGCTCTATCGATTTAAGAGACCTTAAAGATGAGTTGCATGTGTGGGATATATATTGTACATAATATACATATCTACATAGCTAACGCATCTTATGAAAGTTTTCCACGGCTTAAGTCACTTTTACAATAATCTATTTTAATTGTGTGCAGTCGCTTGTTTATGATCTTTTGTTTACTTCTCGCCGTTTACTGTGTGCTGTTTTATTAATGGTTTTGCTGTCTGGCACAACAAGTAGAGGAACGAAGACGGAGGTATCAACGAGTATTTCTATAAATAATCACTTAAACGGCTCGGCTCAGTTCGTTCGCATGTCTTGTCAGCAGGAAAAGACGTGGCGGGAACGTTGGCAAAGTTGAGAACTTTCCATGCGTTGGCTGCAATGATTTCTAATCTAACAGCATAACTGACTCATGTGGCAAGTTACACAGCGCGCAGCAGCTTGTGGCAACTGCCGCGAGTGGTGGGCAGCTTAATTGAGCGGCTTGAACGGCATCGTCTCCAGAGCTCAGCGAGTATACATCTCTGTTTCTGTTTCGTTTTCGCCTGTCATGGTCCGCAATGTTGATAATGATGATCGTAATGACGTTGATCAACACAATTGGTCTGCTGGCAAGCAATAAAAACTTGGAGATTCAGCAATGCGTGGCAGCCGACAGACGACAGTTTGTGTCGCCCACGACAAAGCTGATGATGATGATGACGACGATGACGTCGCCTCGCATAGAGCTCTCAGAAGGCGCAGCTCGCAGAGATACGAGTACCAGGCGACGCCTCGCAGTGACAAGAAAACACTTGTGTCTGTCTGTACTACTCGCAGTTGAGACACACACGCACACCCATACACTCTTCTCTTTGTGCTTAGATAATTAGCCAACGCATCCAGTGGCTGCCTCGTTGGCCAGCTGAAGTGGTGGTCGTTGGGCCAAAGGCCAACTCCGCCGGCTAATAAACAAAAACAAAATCGAAAGAGAGAGAGAGAGAGATAGCAGGGAAAAGGCTAAAATAGAAATCATACGGCGGCAAAATATGAGAGTAGCTCGACTTGGATTGTCACAGCTGGCGACATTGAGCTGTTTTCGACTGACTGACAGACGACGTTTCAATTGTTCGGTCTCAATTTCGTGTGGTTGACAATGGAGTTTGCTATATAATTACACGATCTTCAATCACGGCGGCTACTTCCCATGGCTCTTCGCATTCGCTACGCTCCGCAACCAAAGCCGCCACATCTGACAGGGCCAAAACAGTGGGGGAAGAGGCTTGGAGGGGGTAATAAAAGTGCATTGTGCTTATGCAATGAAAATTATGAGTTTTGCTTCCTGGCCCCGACTCGGTGAGGCTTGGCCTCTCCGCTCGCTAATTAGCTGTTAAATAATGGCCCAGCCGATGTGGCCAGAGATGTTGTGAATGTGGGCCATTTGTCATGCTTCATTTGCAATCATTTTTGCCATTAAACTGACCAACTTTTCGAGGCAATCAAGCATCAGGCAGTCAGTCAATCAAGTCTTAGTCAATCAAGAGTTGCATGCAATGTTTTCTATTTTTAGTATTTTTTAGAACGATTCGCAAAGCAGTTGCGCCATGTACCCGTACCTGTATCTGTATCTGTGTCTGCACTATATTTATAGTACTTGTGTTTGATCAATACCTTGTGCTGTATTCATAAAGCATTCACATTGCATGTGAAAGTATTCGCGGATGAGAAACATTCTCGACTAGTGAAAGCTGCCGCCAGTTGACATTTGCTTAGCACAGATTGCTCGACAGAGTGTTCCATTCTCCCAGTGAGGAATACTTTTACTTGCACGATATGACACGAAAGCAACACACAATCGTTGTGATTGTCTTCGATTGTTGTTGTTGCTGTCGCTGCTGTTACTGTTGCTGTTGCAGCTGCTGTTGCACTTTTGCTACAGTTTTCACTGCGGGTCACCGTCCGGGCCATTGTTCGAGCTGTTCATTAATCACAATTTGTATGTCACTCACTAATCGATTTGCGCTGCTCCTGAACTGCATCGATTGCCACACAATGATGAATTGAATTTACCATCATTTCCAATAGAGTTTCAGCATTTTTTAGTAAAGTAATTAGCAGGCCAGCGATTTGTTGCCAACGGGGTAATGGGAGTTCATCAACAGGCCAGGGGGATATAGTATGACTTAATCGGAATAGCATAAATCGTACAAAAGATATACCCAAGATTATATATATTGGTATTCTATCGGTCTGTGATATATATATTTATTTACAACTGTGTTTATACGCAGCCTCATTGCGTGATATATTTTATGAAATGGAAAATGAATGTAGCCTCAATGCATGAAATGGTGAGCCACAACCAACTTAACTGGGTATAAATAATATGAAAACACCATTAGACTATAGAAATGGAACTATAGACTTGGAAGGTAGCTGGTCCTATTCCTTAGTTATATGAGTAATCATAAGACAGTTACCAACAAGTCCTCTGTTGTTTGAATATTTACACATCAATACCTGGCTGTCTTCAAATAGTATAACCTAATTTACAGGTGCAATCTCGGTATATGTTCTAACATATTGAATGTATTACAAAGTTCGTGTAGTACTGCTAAGTATAAACGTAGTAGATATATATATATCTATATTTATAAATATGAGTATCCCTATCTGTCTTGCGTTATCAGTAGTTCTTAAGATTTTTCTCTGACGCGACCATCTGCTTGTGAATTATCTGTCAAAATGAAAAAAAATAATTTCAACACAAACAGATTTTCATTAAATACTTTTACTACAAATAATTCATTGCAGAATTACGGTTTTGAAATCCCAGCAACGCATGGCACCTGTAAAACCGACGGCAGTTGCCTTAGCCAACACAGCAAAACCGACGGCAGCAACGGCGGCAGCAGCCACAGCAACAGCAACAGCAACAACAACGGCAGCAACGACAACAGCAGTGGCCTCTCACGCGTCATAGAACTGGCGAACGGCGCCATGGAGTGCCTGCCAATGAACAGCGTCGGCGTCGGCGTCGGCGTTGGTAGCGTTGTCAGTCACCATCCGCATCTGATGGCAACTGGGGGTGCAGGCGGCACTGTGGTAGCCTCGCCTACAGCAACTGTTGTGGTGGGCGCCACATATCCCCACCACTTGCACCATCACCACCACCATCACTTGAGCCACCATGCAGCGTATAGCAACAGCTATGGCAGTCACCCACATCATCCCATACACAGTGAACAGACCAAGTCGCTGCAGGAGCTGCAGCACGAGGTGGGCGCTCTGCTGGAATTCCGAGATCTGGTCATTGAAACGTTTCCCGATCTTAAGCATAAAATGGCCTCAATGTCTGCGACACCATCCACGCCCAATTCCGTCAGCGCTATGGGCGGCAGTCACTCGGTGGGCGGCGTTGGGGGCAGCTCCTCATTAGCAACCAGGTGAGTACACACACTCGCAGAGTAGTGATGTTACATGATTTGTCTTGAGTATTAACATCAAAAACAACTTGCTCGTTTTGCAGACGCGAATGGGAGCCAGGCATACGTATGAAACGCAAACTATCGCACAAAGATCCGTCCACGACGACAGCAACGGCAACAGCATCCTCTGGAGCTGGTGCCGAGCCAACGTCTTCATCGCTGACGCGCAGCAGGAGCAATTCGCACAGCGGCAAGAAAGAGCCAAAGAGCGGAGAGAACAACAACGGCAGCGTTGTACAGGACTCCGGTTTCTCAACGGAGACCAGTTCCTCCAAGGAAGGTCACAGTGCCTCCTCCACCAACGGTGCTATGACGGTAAGTTACAATAGATCTAATCTTGGGAAAGTCCTTGACTAAAGTTGCAACTAATGCGATTCTTTGCTTCACATTCACAGGTGGCCATAACGTCAAATCGCCTGAGTTGCGCCGAGTCCGATGATGAACTTCTCAACCTGCTGGATGTCATACATCGCAAGTCGAATCGCTTACGCGACGAGGTCGAGCATCTGCAGAGCTACGAACGCCAGCAGGGGGAACCGGGGGCCAAGGGCCAGAAGACTGCGAGTGCGATGACACCGCAACAGTTCCGTGAGCAGGTCGAACGACTGAATCGCGAGGACCTCAAGCAATTGCGCAAGGAGCGTGATCGGCTGCTAGACAAGCTAGCTGAAATGGAGGCTGAGACGCTGACGGGTCGCATCAAAGCGGCCAAGATGAACGATCAAGTGGAGGGGCTAATAACCGTGAAAAAAGATCTCGAAGAGCAGTTGAAGTTGGCGATGGCCCAAAAGTTGGAGCTGAGCTCGCGTGTGCAACAGTTGCAGCTGCAACAGCAGCAACATCAGCAGAGCAAGAGTTCATCTAGGTAAGTACCTGTACCTGTAGAGAAGATCTCTGATAAACAATTTACTCTACCTGCAGCACCAGCCAATCAGATTTCTCCAGTCAACGCAATTTTTTATCCTCCGCCACAACGGTGCTCTCTAACAGTAGTCGCCCTAGCCTCAGCAGCACCAGCAACAACATCAACACATTCCAGCCAGTTGTGCTCGAGCTGCAACAGCAGCCACAGCAACAGCAATCAGCGCCGGAGGCATTCCATCAAAGCTCAGACAGTGATACAGCGAGAAAACACCAGTCTCTGGGACGATTAGACGGTGTGGTGAGCACGCCTGGCGCCCGCAATACCAAGTGCCGCATTACGGACTCTAAGCGCTTCTCGGCCATTCTGCTTGAGACGAATGTTCTCGAGCTGCAGCGGCATTTGCTCACGTTGACTGTGCAGAACCAGGTGCTGGCCCAGAAGCTCGATTCTTCCAGTAAGTCAAAGACGGTGCTGGCCAAACGACTGGACAAGAGCCAAGAGGACACGGAGGAGTTGCGGTTTCAGCTCGAAGAGAAGAATATCGAACTGGAGGGCACCAAGGCGCAGTTGCGTGTGCTGGAATCGCGTTTGCATGCCAGCAGCAGCACCAACTCGTATCTGAATTCCTCCCAGCATGATTACGAAACGAATCGTTCATCAGCTTCCACAACGCTGATGCTCAGTCGTCGTGGTGTACCCGACTCGGTAGACTTGATGTCAACAACGGCAACGGCAATGGCAGCGACATCAACAATGGCGACGACAACAACCAACATACCCAGATCTGATCAAATTAGTACGCCCAGCATGAAGGCTATGGTGCCGCTGGCCATGGATGAGCTGCAACAACATAGCAGCAGCACCGAGTCCGCACACGAGCATGAACCGGAACGCACGCCCAATGATTCACAGAGCAAGACGATGGTCAATACTGGTCCCAGTCCACTGGGCACCAGCACGCCCACCGCAGCCAGATGCAGTAGTATTGCCGCTCGTGTCATGAGCTCTAGCGTGGGTGGCAGCGTCGTCAGTACGTATGAGCAGACTCCGCTACGTAATTATGCCTTCCGAAAGTTTAGCAGCGCCAGCAAACCGAGCAAGATTCCCCTACCGGGTAGCAAGGCGGCCGCTTACTTTGCTGGGAAGCCGCCCACAGGACGCCCCTCGACGGCGGGTCGCTCACCGCCATCAGTGCACAACTCCAGCAGCGTCTCGTACGGAAGCAGCAGCAAGTCATCGCTGAGTCGCAGCACTGGCAATCTCAGTCAGAGCTTGAAACGTGCTGATTCGGCATCCAATCATTCACTAAGCACCAACACAAGTCGCAGCTCAACATCGTCATCGATACCGCTTGCAACGACACCCTACTCATCCAGCTCGGCTGGCGGCAATCGCAGCAACAGCCAAACGGCTACAACGACTCCGTCCCCGCGTGTGCTTCAAAACTCGCCGTTGCCCAAGCTAAAGCGCGAGACGCTTAGCTCCCGTGTACGGCATCTTGACTCACTTTCACGTGCCCAACAGTCGCCTGACCAGCAGCAGCAGCAGCAGCAGCAGTTGCAGCAACAGCAGTCGCATATCTTTAACAGCAGCAACAGCAGCGCCTCGCACAAAGGCAGCCAGTCGAACATCAGTGGCAGTTCCAGCTCCATTGCGGCGCAGCTGAGCACACCGCAGCGCAAGGATCTGCAGTTAAGTTCCTCGTCGGGGTCATCGTATCATCATCGGCGTGGCGCTGCCGCTGCCGCTGGCAGTACAACGGGAGGCGGTGCTGGGGTGGCGCGACGGTTCAGCAGCGCCTCTGTGGCCGGCGCAAGGATGTCACGGGAGACGCAGAAGAGTAGCAGTCACGATCCCACGACGGCCACGCCCACTTCCAGTTATGGCGACAGTGATAGTGGCAAGGTACGCACTTTAAAGTCAACACTTTGGGGTTGGTTCAAATGAATAATAATAATATTAGCTACGATACTGATACTGATATTGATAATAATGATACATAAACATACATCTCTATATATATACCTATATGTATGCCTATTGATAACTGATTACAACAACAACAACATCATCAACAACAACAACATCAACAATAATCGAGAATAGCAGCAGCAAGAATAGAATCAGATAAAGATAGGTCAACTGGCAGCATACCTAATTTATATAATATAAATCATGTACGTTATGCCCCCGCCCAATGCACCCTACGCGGCCCATCCGCCATGAAAGAACCCACGTTACGAACAATTTTGAAGTTATTGGAGTTTTATAGATTCTGCATTTTTGAAACTGGCCAAATTCTCTTTGCGAATTTTGAGCCTCGTTTTAATCAAATTGATTATAAAGTGGAACAGAGTATAATTTGTTTATTTGCACGAAATGTGATTCAATCATATTCGAATCTCTACAAGAGATTCAACAATTATGTCGCATGTGAGGTTCGTTTCATGGTGCCTTTATTTATTTAAATGTTAAAATACATACATACACAGGAATTAACATACAAACTAACCATCGAATACATACATTTACCAATACTTATTTATGTATACATACTATCTGCAAATCTATCCAACTATCGATGGGAGCCACTGATTGAATGGTTGTGTTAACTCTCGTCGATTGTGCCTATGCCTGATCACAAAGGTAGTCTCGTTTTGATATAATTAAGAACAACGCATTGTGCCTAATCCTGCCTAAAAAAAGATGAACAGAAACATCCCACAGACCCCCTTCGCTATCAGTTTTCCGGTCATTGATCGGGTGAAAGGTGCCCAAGCTATACCCGCATAGGGCTATGCCTTGATGCAGCTGTAGCTAATGCAAATTAGTCGCGGAACTGTCGCAACAGCAACTGCAACAATATTGCTTGCACGTGCAACACCAGTAACAGTGTTTTCGCTTTCCCATATATACACATAATCTATACGTATTTCTAGTTTTATTTTTTGTACATACTCAACTCAATGCCTATGTGCGCGTAAGTGCAACATCATTTATCATATATATATGTATGTATCTACCATATACCAATATATTTATATACTATATACCATATGTCATTTACCATTTAACTCTCGTGTACTCGTACATTATGCAAACCATGTAAATTGTTTATCATTACATATCGTTATTATTATTAGTTATTATTTTGCTGATTGATTGTCCCCTGCCACGCCCCTGCCCTGCCCCGCCAAGAAATTGTTAGCAGGCGGTTTTCTATTATATACAGGCGAGCTGCAACTTATGCATTATTATCATAAACCGATTAGTTTGCGTGTAATTAATAAACCATTATTGTTATCTTTATAAGTTGATGTATGTACGTAGCACTTACTTATCAGTTTTGCCTAATTTAAATTGCTAATTAATCATTAATTACGAACGTAAACATATATACTGCTTATGCATATAATCATATAGAAATATACAAAAATAGAAACACAAACGACAAAAAGAATCAAATCGAGAATATTTTGGATTTAATTTGTGAAAGGTTGTTTAAGCCAGTGGTTTGGGGCCCGCCAAGCGAACTGGCCACAATTGCTTGACCATCATCGTATTATATGCCATGTTATATGTCACAATTAGCATAATCATCGTCATCAACTCATGTCATCTATGCTTTACCAAATGGTCAAAGATTGAAAACTAACCGAAATGGAAAACAGAAATAAACACACTCTCCACACACACTCATGGCCAAACAGGCTGCATCACACACTAAATATTCGTATCTAATGCTGTAATTTCTTTTTACTTTTACTTTTTCTTTCTACGCCCTATGTATGTCTACTCCACATGTAAATCCAAAAAAAAAAAAAAAAAAAAAATTCATATCTGTCTGTTGTCTTGAACTCACGTATTTCAATTTTGTATATTCAAAAACAACCCGTACCAAAACTGCCCTCATAAACAATTTAAAATAATAATACAAATATTATTATGTCCACCCAACTACAACAACAACAAACCAATCCAATCTAAACCAAACCCGTACAAAACCATCCAACAACAGCCTATTGAAAAATGTAACTAAACTATTATGAAAACTGTCCTAACGATATGTAAACCTACAAAAAACAAACAAGCAAAAATACAACATACGTAATCGTTGGATCCGTTGGATAACCATGTACATTTATATATGGACTGTAGTGGTGATTGATTGACTGACGTTGGTGGTGAAAATATAAGATGCATGCAAATGAAAATGGTAACACAAAACCGACATTCAAAGTGCAAATCTCGGGAGGTATTTTTGGTATTGGACAGCAGAACATGCAAACACAGCGAAGACAGCGACACAGGAGGCACGTGTGCTCAAATAGCTCCACTTCACCTTGGCTCAGCGCAGCTCACCTCAGCTCATCCCCAGCCAAAAGCTCAACTCAGCTCAGAACGCCCAACTAAACCTATGGCAAGAGAAGAGTGTTGAGCTTGTTGTGTTGTGTAGATCGGTTGTCTATTTTGTTTTAGCCCAAGCAAAAACAAAGAACTAAGACACTTTGCCGTCATGTGTTATACGCGTAAGTCTCTCTCTCTCTTTTTGTTGTCACATGATTTGTAGGTTAAGCTACCTCACAACCCCGCACAACACTGCTTTATTTGCTTACCAACACTGAACCAACGTAAAGCGCGCGATTGGCTTTCATATTGTTTTATCTTTGTAGTTTTGTAGTAGTTATCCACCTTCTTTCAAAACACAACTTACAGCGACACAGTTACACACCCACACGAGTCATCTCTCTCTAATTTCAAGATGTAGGCAACCAGCAATCCTACCATCCGGTCATATGTAAGAACCTCTCTTATTCTATTCCCCTCTCTTCTATTAAAAAGATCTGAAGTTTCCATTTACTTAATGAGTTACTGTAATTACCCTATTTGACACTTATTTGCTAACTGTAAACTCTAGCCAGTGGATGAGGCTCCTAATAATTTTGCTTCATTGTTAAAAAAATAATCTGGATTGTGTTTGTATTTACCTAACTTTGGTGTCTTAAGTAACAATTTACCTTTCCTGTTTCCCTAAACCTACCAAACTATTTCTTTTCAACGCATACCTTGTTTCTGTGTGATTTTGTACTTTCCTGTTCTCTGGCATGCTCTGAATCATATTAAAAAGCTAAACTCTTGTTATATTCTTCTATTTCTATACCACTTTTTGCTCTCTGCTGCTCAGAATTTGGCAGATTCCGTTCGCAAGCCAAATTTCCGTTTCAATAACACCAATTGGCAATTGTGGCAAACCAATATCAACAACAACAACAGCAACATCACTGGCAGAAACTTTAACTACAACAATAACGATACTATTTTGGAAGAGCCAGACTATTTGAGTGAGATGTCGGAGGAGGCTGCCGATGTGTCCGAGGAAACGGCCTACGATTCGTATTATACGCAATACACCACGCCTGACTCCATGGACTGCGGCAGCGATAACCTGCTGGTGACCTTCGACTACGGTTACAGCGATTCCATCGAGCCGCTACCTTTAGTGCCGTCTGCAGGTTGTGCTGAGGATGACTATTGGCCGGAAGCTGAGAACGGTGCGATATGGTTTGGCACTCCTCCGGGTGATGTGCAGGCGTTCAAGGTGCACCATGTGCAACACCAGCCGAGTCTACAGTCCTTGATATCATACGATGTAGACGAGTGCGAAGAGCAATCAGAGCCAGCATCAGAACCAGACAATGAACAAGGCAGGGTTGACGAGGAGGTGTTTTATGATAGCATCGAATGTTGAAAATACACTCAAACAATTTGCATGTCGCTTAGTTCCCCTTCCTCTGGCAGCTACTAATGCATTGTATATTCATAGAATAAAGTCAGGTGTTACTTTTCTTCAATTTTCATTTTGATAAACTAGTCTAACCATTGAGCAACAAGCACACAGTAAATTTTAATGTAGGTTAATCCACAATTATGAAATGAGTACAGGTAATTCCATCGTATGTAATGTATGTATTGGATGAATTCCTCGTACGGTATAGGCTAAATCGATATGTTATAGATGAAGATCCTTGCTGTGTATGTATGTAGAATCTTAACTCCCACTATTTATTTACCAATATCGCTATCAAAAAGCTCCAATATTATGCAGGTCCATGCATATGTATGAGTATAGTTTATATTATCGAGTTGATTAAATGTATCTATGGATAATTTTAATATTATGTACTATGCCTACTTATTTGTACTCTCAAACTAATTTAATGTACCCGTATTAGATCGCAGCTATATTATATCAATACAATATATTGTTTAGTTGTTATGAAATTTAGTTACCACATTAGTCATGTACATATGATACTCGTGTGTGTGTACACATATGTACATGTGTGTGTGTACAGTTAATTAGGTGTATACCGAGTATGGATCTAATAAAGCCAGCAATGATGATTATCTACACAAGGAACTTATCATACCCTGTTATCAAAATGCGTTTACTACATTTATAAATCAAATAAGAAATATAAAAAACCGTAAGTTGAACCACAAATAGAGCTGTTAGGAACGCAATAAAATACAAGAAATAACTAACACTAAAGTGTATTCAAAAAGACGATAATTGTAAGCATATATATATCCATTTAAATAGCAATTGTAATTGAAGACAGCATACTTATTATAAAATCAACAAATAAAAAAAAAAAATTAAAAAAAAAATAAAGAAACTCAACTGTTTTGTTTTGGTTTCTTAACTCGGGAATCAACGCAATCAATAAAATTGCAAATGATTTCGATTAATTGATATTTGAGTCACGCGACAAGTGGCGCAAAAATGCCAACTGGTTGGCGAAAGTGTATTCGATAGTACTAACGATAGTTTCCTCCTTCGAAAGCAATTACTTAATTGAACATGATTAACCAATCAAATCGCCATGTGTTTTCTAGATTGAATTCAAATGGAAAGTTTACATATATTCAAAACATTCACGTCACACAATTATTGAAAAAGCTGACATACTCTTCACGCTAGGGCACAAAACAATTGGCAAAGACGCCGATTACTTCCCTCTATTGTTTTGTTTCTAAATTTGTAAAGACTCTTGTATACGCCGTTTATGCTGCGCTCTTTCGCGCTAAGAGAGCGCTCTGGTTGTCTCTTTGTACTCTGCCTTGCACACTAACGATCAGTGTTTGCCGTTCGGTCCCAGAGGCGCGTGCTCTCTTCTAGCCTACGGCTAGCAACCAGTTCGCGGAGCACTCTCCACGCGATCTTACAACGCGACCGGAACGGGTTTATTCGAATATGCTTTGCAATATAACGCTTTGCAGATTAAAAATTTGCGCGAGTACCGCGATTAGCGCCACTAAGGCGATTTGAATTATTCACATAGTCGATCAAATATTCCCATACGTCTGTGTGAAGTGAATGCGCGGTAATCCATAGAACGAAAACTCTTTATATCCCCCAAACACATATGGATTTCGAACAGATTTTAGCCAAATGTGGCAATAGTCATCGGTATCAATATCTGCTGCTGGGTCTCTACGGATTCCTTATGGTTGTTGTGTCCATGCACTACTTCTCACAGAACGTTATCAGCTTTGTTCCCCATCACTGGTGCTACCACGAGCAGCTGGAGAATCTCAGCTTCGCACAGATCGAGGGTATTTACAAACAGTTCGATAAACCATCGTGCACTCGGCTGGCGGCAATCGATCCGGATTTGTCGAATGCGACTGTCAGTACAGAACGTTGTGTTCGCTGGATTTACAACTACGATTTCGGATTTAGGAGCATGAATACCGAGGTGGGTAGAAAGATTAATTCAAAATTCAGTTTAATTCAATTGTTAAACTTAGTTGAACTGGGTCTGTGATGCAGCCTACAAGGCACGTGTTGGTCAATCGTTCTTCTTTGTGGGTTCCATGTGCGGAACGCTTATCTTTGGTTTGCTGGGCGATAAGATCGGACGCATTAAGGCCCTGATTTTGGCTAATTGGTGCGGATGCCTTGGCGATTTCTCTACCATTTTCACGGAAAGTGTTACGGCCTTTTCAATGACTCGCTTCATTTCTGGCCTGGCTTGCGATGGCAACTCGTACCTGATGTATATTCTTGGTGAGCGTATTTTATGTATGTTTTTGGCGGCGCGCCTTGTTCAACTTATCTTACCTTAAACAGTTCTCGAATATGTCTCACCTTCATTGCGGAATATGGGACTAAACACGGTGTTGGGTCTGTTCTGGGCACTGGGGCTTATTACCGCATCGTTGTTGGCCATTTCGGTGGGACATTGGAAAATATATCTAGCCTGCTCTTCGTTGCCGCTGCTCCTGGTCACTCTGTTCTATTTTCTCGTACAGGAGAGTGCCCAGTGGCTAGTCACTCGCAACGATATCGATGGAGCTATCGAGCGATTGCAGCGTGTGGCCAAGATCAATCGGCGTGTGGTTAGCGAAGACGACTTCAAAGAATTTCGGAGCTATTGCAGGAGGCAGTATCACAAGACGGCTGAGGGAGAAGAATCTCAGTCAAGTCTGATTGATATGATGCAGCAACCTCGCGTGCGCAGCTTCGCCTTTAAGATGCTGCTCTTATGGTAAGCGATATTGAGAGTCATTCGCTCCCGATGTCACCAATATAATCTATTTTTCTTCTGCCTGCAGCATGATTTGCTCTCCTTGCTACAACACTATTGCACGCAACGTGGAGGGCGTGGGCATATCGCCGTTCATTATGTTCGTGCTGAACGCATTGATGCTGCCACCTTCAGGATACCTGCAGGGCCTGCTGCAGGATGTCATAGGACGCAAGGCAACGGCGGTTAGTTGGATGGTCATCACGGGCCTGTTTGCCCTTGGTGGTGGCCTTGTGATTTCACTGGGGCCGCAGAATAATGTCGCCTTGCTGGTCGGCTTGACGTTAGCCGCTCGCTTTGGTGTCTCAATAGCCGACGGTTCTAGCTTGCAGCTCTGCACTGAGCTCATTCCAACCTGTGTTCGTGGACGTGTTGTCGCTGTGGCGCATGTCGCCGGCTTTGCAGCTGCATTTTGGTCACCCTACATAATTCATTTAGGCATGTACTTTAAGCCGGCAACCGCTATAATACTGGTTCTTCTCTTCTTGTCTGGGGCATATGTTTGTCTGCTGCTGCCTGAAACCCGAAACAAGAAACTGCCAATGTCTTTGGCCGAAGGTGAGCAGTTCGGTGCTGGTGAGCGAATGTTTGATTTTTTACATCTACTACGAAAGGAGGACCCTCCTGAAGTGGAATTGCAAGCTGAGTTGAAACCAAAACAAATTGAATCTTGATCAGAGTTCGGGTGAACTTAAGTAACATTTAAATGAATTTTGTATTGCGTTTGTATTAAAAACTCATTTGCATCTAAATAAAGCTTGTGTTTTTATTTTTATTCTCTTGTAGAGGCAAAAATTCAGAAATTTGCAACGCATTTTAGGAGACATCTCCGACTCTATATAGTATATATATTCTGATCAGCATCTGCACAGGAATCGAACTAGCACTGTCCGTCTGTCCGTGTGTATCCGTGTGTAAGTTTGTTGCAACACAAACTAGTTTCTCAGTTTGCTTCACGCTGCAAATAAGTCGGAGCTGGATTGGATGGTGTAGTTGCCGTACAAACTACATCTGACTTTTTATTTATAATATGCATATAAAATTGCATAAGCATCCGACCACGATAACCTAAAGCTTCCATAGGAACAATCTGACGGAAATTCTGCACCATGATATATGGTATATCTAGTATTGGAATGATAAGATGATATAAAAACCTGCAAGGAAATAGAATCTTTGACATGCGGAAGGCAGCCTTTGCGGCGTTTTACATTATTTTTTACAACTGGTTTATGCTTACTATCTTTGAGAAGATTTCCAAAATTATTACCCTCCATTCCAACTGGTTAAAGCGTTCATATATGGTTTTAGTATCTCTTAAAGTTGAATAGTTTGTCCAGTTCTTTATTTCTCTTGATTAACTTTCTAAAATAAAGAGTTGCAAATAAATATTTTAAGAAGCCGGGAATGAATCCTGTATTAAGCATTACACTAAAAAGGCTCTCTTCCACTCGCTGAACCACAAGAGATCAATTCGAAATTCGAAAAGCATCATATCAGTAACTCTCATACTCATTTATTCAGTTGGTTTTTGCTTTTTCGTTTGTTGTTAGAGTAAAACGTAATCGGATTGTACTCATTCATTAAAACCAAGTTGACTTTGCATATTGAACCTGCATTTACTACTCATGCAGATTTGTACTTCGAATACATATAGTTCAGAATAGGCTTTGATTTAAACGTCAATTGTTTTAAGTTTGTACGAACTATAAGAGAATCACGAACACACTTTGGGTGCCGATGAGACCACTTGGTACAATTTCATCATGGTTCTTCTTAGGGTATTTGATGTCAGAGCCTGGTACATAAAATTCAGGGGTACCATAACTTCTTCTTCCTTATATGCTATTCTCATACTTTCTTGAATAACTCCCGTGTTTTTTGTCCGATGGATTTGGAGGATACGTAGATATTTCAATTAGGTAAGTATATGTCATAGCCAGAAAGTTGTATCTTTTATACGACTCTTAAAAATAAAATTAATTATTGATTAAATTGAAATTTAATTGATTGATTGAAATAAAGATGCTAGTATGAATGAAAAAGGGGACACAAACTTGCAAGGGTATAAAACCATCGAAACTAGCCTTTCTTTCTAGTTTATAATAAAAATCGACTCAAGGATGTTTCCTAAGGTGCGTTGTAAACTTCAGGAATAAAAGAATTACATACATATGTGTATATCCTAGCAAAGTCAGCGCTGCTTAGAAATATGAAAAACGTTCATTTAAATAACTTTAATATTTATAGTCCGATCAGATTATATGGAAGTAGATTGGATAAGCTCCATAAAAATGGCTTCAAAACAAACGACATCGAAAAACGAATAGAAAGAAAGTACGAGCACTAAATAGGTTTGTAAAGGTGTACAAAGCCTATTTAGTCGCGTACGCGCGTCTTATAATTGTCTAAAATGTAATAGCACATTCATAAAAAGATAACCACATATATAAAGACATTTAAGTCAAACCATAAGTCCAATTATCAGTTAATAACTCCCTTTAATTATTCTGATAGAAGAACCACTTATCGCAAAAGAAACTCATAGTGTGTCTCTATTTTTGAGCACTTTTCGTATCTTATTGTTAATCTACTCAAACTCTCTTCAATTTTGGGCATAATTGCCTCGTACTCACTTTACTTAGGGCAGTACGTGCTAGGTGCTCATTGAAAGTAGACGCATGTTAATTACTTGATCGCACCAAAGATCGATTAACGCTGCGAGAAAATCTAACGATAGAATTATGGATTTCGATCAAATTTTAAAAAAATGTGGGAACAGTAATCGATATCAGTACCTGCTGTTGGGACTTTACAGCTTTTTGATGTTTATCTCGGCCATGCACTACTTCTCGCAGAATATCATCAGTTTCGTACCCGAGCACTGGTGCTACCATGAGCAGTTAGAGAACCTAAGTTTCTCACAGATCGCTGAAATATACAAGAAATTTGAAAAACCTTCTTGCACGAAACTCGAAACAATCGATCTCTCTCGAGGTAATTTGACTATCAGTGGCGATCTGTGCGATCGCTGGATCTATAACTATGATTTTGGGTTTCGGAGCATGAACACAGAGGTTTCGTAATTCGTAACATATCATAACATAATCACATCTTATCTTAATTTTGTGATTTGTTCGTAGCTTAACTGGGTCTGTGATGATGCTTATAAGACACCCGTTGGACTATCATTCTTTTTTGCTGGTTCTATTTTTGGTACGATTATCTTCGGTTTGCTGGGAGATAAAATCGGAAGAGTTAAGGCATTGATTTTGGCCAACTGGTGTGGATTTCTCGGGGAGTTTTCAACCATATTTACGGACAATCTGACTGCCTTCTCTATTACCCGATTTATGTCTGGACTCGCAATAGATGCTAACACATATCTCATGGTCATTTTGGGTAAGTCTATATAATATAATAAATACGAAAAGGTAAAATATTTATCACCCGTAGTTGTTGAATATGTTTCTCCATCGTTTCGAAGTGTCGGCCTTTGCATTTGCACGAGTATATTTTACGGATTGGGCATGATTTGCTCTTCATGGATAGCTGTATTTGTTGGAAACTGGAGATATTTTCTAGCTTGTTCGTCAATCCCACTTCTCCTAGTCACCCTGTTCCACTTCCTTGTACAAGAGAGTGCTCAGTGGTTGATCACACGCAACGACATAGATGAAGCCGTAAAGAGATTGCAACGTGTGGCAAAAATGAATCGACGTAGCTTAACTCTATCGGATATAGATGCTTTTCGGAATCACTGCCTGAAAGTTCGCCAAGAAGAACAAGAAGAAGATCTAGGAACAATTGAAATGTTCAAAACTCCACATTTGCGCAAGACGATAATAAAAATGCTAATTGTATTGTGAGTAACATAGTTCATATGATTGTTGAATATTTTCTGATATTTTAATTCACTTATTCTTTCATTTAGTTCAGTAATTACGCTTTGTTTTAACACAATGACACGAAATGTAGAGGGCCTAGGCATATCGCCTTTTATAACATTTTCGCTTTATGCTTTGACGTTGCCTCCTTCTGGGTTATTATCAGCAGCTATCCAACAGCGAATCGGTCGCAAAAGTACAGCGGTCACCTCGATACTTTTCACAGGATTGATTGCAGCATGCAACGGGATTAGTATGTCGATATGGACAAATTTAAGTGCTCCCCTCGTAGTCAGTATAAATGTTATCGGTAGGTTCGGAATGTCGATGTGCTATGGAGCCACATTACTGCTGTCTACAGAACTTGTTCCAACATGCATTCGATCTCGAGGCTTGTCTTTAGCTCATTTAGCAGGTTCAGCATTTTCTTTCTTTTCTCCATACATTTTACACATGGGAACTTACTACACAGCTGGACCATCCATTATCTTGTGTCTGCTTTTCTTTTTCTGTGCCTATGTATGTCTTATGTTACCTGAGACGAAAAACCAAAAACTTCCCATAACCCTTGCAGAAGGTGAAAATTTTGGGAAGGGTGAGCGCATGTTTGACTTTCTGAGAAAAAGTTCCACAAAGCACACTGTAGTTGAATCGGAACTGGACACAGTTCAAAAACTTATGACTTAAAAATATTAGCACGATTGCAGTTTCCGAGGCACCAAAATCTGACAATTGATTCCTATAGATTTTTACGAGATACGACAAAGCTATATTGTACAATTTTATATTTTAAGTTAAGACATGTTCCGATTTCCCATAAAAATTATTTATATATTATTATTTTATGAAAATTAAATTAAAGAATTAAATATAATATATGTACATACACGATGTATGTGATATTTATTATTTTCAATTATCGACTTATCGGTATTTTTCTTAGATAAATTTTGATATTGTATGTACTTTGGTCAAAATGTAGAAATTTACAACCATCGAGAAAAGTATCGATATTGGTGATCGCAGGTGTCCATCGAAAGCCCTCAACCACTCCTTGCCTTTTGGCAAGTTTGTTGTTGTTAACTGTTATACTATTATACCAAGCGCGACGCTTATCAATTTGCAAGTTTAATCTATAATTTAGATGAAGTGTTGCCAATTTCTCCTTTTTTCCATAAAATCTGGCTGTTTTTCAAAGCCAACTGCGGGAAAAATTGATGAGTTGCGAGAAGCCGAAATTCTAGCTGTTTTATAAATTAAGATAGCTGTTTTCCGCTTATTTTATAAGTTTTTAAGTTGTCATATTTTATACAAAATCCTTAAAAGGGTGTCAACATTTATTCGAAATTTTAAGAAAATCTTTCAAAAAAATGGGGGACATTATCATAGGTTATCATCGATATTTAGCAATACTTCTACTGTTAATAAATACAGATTGTAAAGATCATGCCTAAAGAATACAAGCAAAAGTGAGAAGGTTGGGAAAATGCTGCTTCAGCTACGAAGTCCCTCACAATTGTTTACGAATGATTCTGATCCAATACAAACAGATCAATGTAAACTAGATGATTAAAGGCAAAATCATTAAAAAAATCATTAAATGTGGCATACAACAAATTTTATAAACTGGCTGGAGGTACAAATATATATATAGTAACATATCCATTTTACACCCAAATTCCCCAACTACACATAACATAATTGTAAACACCCCCAACTACACAAAACATAAATTGTAAGCCTACACTACCGTAAGATCACACATTACTGTAACAAAGAACAAAAGGCCCCTCGATTAAGCTTGATTGTTATTCACATACGGCGTCATATTCCAAAATCGCCATTACCCTAAAAGCCCGTTCTCACAAATATGGTGAACTATAAACATGAAGTCCGAGACAATAACAATTGTCTTTCAAAACTACTCGAATTTGATCACTTAGCGTCGATCACTTGGCGAGCCAACTGAAGTTATAAAAACTAATTACCCGAGTCGTCGCCCACGCACTCGTCTCAGGATTCTCCAATTACCAATATTTTTCGGGAATCTCTCTCTTCACGAGAGAATAGGAGTTTACAAACTTAACTCTCTTAAGTACTTCGCTCTTTGGCCAAGACAAATTGCCTATATAAACTCAAACGCGCCTCCAGGCGCCAGTTCAGTACTGAGTACGCTATCAGCTGCGATATCCAACCTAGTGTTAATCTAAAAACTTTAGTTCTTCTTTTAAGAATTAAATAAAAAGTGTTTAATAATAATATAAAACAATTGTGTTTTTTTATTAAACCCTCGGTCTGAATTCGTAAATATATATATTTAATTTTTGGAAAGGATCATCTCCAACGCCATAAATTTATTCTGCATCAGCATCAAAAGAGTAATCGAACTAGCCCTGTCCGTGTGTGGAATTTGGCACACATTCTTGCTGCACGCTGTAAATAAGTTGGAACTAGCCGGGTCCGACCGATGTATCGTGTATTGTGATCAAATTTACTACATCAGACTTTTTATAATACATATATATAAAAAATACATTTTTTAATTTCATAAGAATCCGACCACTATAACATATAGCTACCATAGGGACAACCGGCCGAATGCAAGTTTTTCTATGAAGATCAGTTTTGATTATACAACTTGACCTATCAAAGTCAATCAAAGTGAGACATAGTATTGAATATACACATTCAATTCTGCAACTTTATATGTAAATATGATCGAAAGATATAAAAAATTGCAAGGCATAGAACCTTAGGCAATCCGAAGGTAGCCTTTGTCCTTCCCGACAAAAACAGTTTTTTTTTTTAAGATATAAGTAGCACTGCTTAGATGTTGCGCTCTTATTTTTACACGATCGGGCAACACACGCATACATTTCGCGCGCATTCATGAACGCTCGGGCTCACACGAACTCGCTTATGCTATGCCCTATAAGTATTCGCGAGATATGAAAAGTGAGTTTCTACCCGCTTCTGGACTAGCCGATCAGTTTTAAGGACGGTGTTCATTTCTCACGATTACTATTGTTATGGATTTTGAAACAATTTTATCCTCGCTACCAGAACTTCTTGAGATATATATATTTTAAAGGCCAAAGTCATATGCCCTCTGCATATATCGCATACCTTGGAAAACAGTACGCGCCTTAAATTAATTTCTTAAACAACGTTTTTGATGGTATTCTAACACGATGATGCAAGGCATAAAACGTGTTGCTTATTAAGTGTTTGAATTTTAAGTTAATGTGAGAGAACCACATTAACAAATAGGTTATTCAAATTTCAAAAACTAAGATCTCGCTCTAGAATACATTATGGAAATGCATCAGTACAAGCTCGACTGTCATTGTGAATAGACGTTCTTCTTTTAAGCGCGGTGTTAAATATTATGGATTTCGATACAATTTTATCGAAATGTGGGAATGGCCATCGCTATCAGTATATCTTGCTGGGACTCTACAGTTTCCTGATGGTTTTCGGGGCATCGCAAAACTTTTCGCAAAATGTGATAAGTTTTGTACCTGATCATTGGTGCTACCATGAACAGTTAGAGAACCTTAGCTTCACGAAAATTCATGCAATTTATAAAAAATTTGAGAGACCCTCGTGTACGAAACTAGAAACTGTCGATTTACTTAATGGCATTGCGACTGCAAGTGACGATCCCTGTGATCGGTGGATTTATAACTACGACTTTGGATTTCTGAGCATGAACACTGAAGTATGTCATAGATATAACTTTTAATTTTTTTATCTGTTGGAAGATTTATCGTAGCTTAATTGGGTCTGTGATGATGCCTATAAGACGCCCATTGGACAGTCGTTCTTGTTTGCTGGTTCTATTTTTGGAACGATTATCTTCGGCATATTGGGAGATAGAATCGGAAGGATTAAGGCTTTGATTTTAGCCAACTGGTGTGGGTTTCTGGGAGATTTTGCAACCATTTTCGTAGACAGCCTAGCTGCTTTTTCTCTCGCCCGCTTTATCTCTGGACTCGCAATAGATGCTAACACATATCTCATGTACATTCTTGGTAAGTGTTAGCGTAACATATAAATGCACAGAGATAATATGATTATATTTAACAGTTGTTGAATATGTCTCGCCGAAATTTCGAACTATAGGTCTGAGCATTTGCACTGGTGTGTTTTTTGGAATGGGGATAATTTTGTCTTCATGGACAGCCATTTTTGTTGGAAACTGGAGGTACTTTCTAGCTTGTTCGTCAACACCACTTCTCCTAGTTACCCTGTTCCACTTCCTCGTACAAGAAAGTGCCCAGTGGTTGATCACATGCAATGACATCGATGGAGCTATAAAGACATTGCAAAGGGTGGCAAAAATAAATAGACGGAGCTTGAGTAAATCTGATATAGAGGCTTTTCGGAATCAGTGCTTGAAAAGTCGACACGAAGAAAAAGAAAAAAATGCGAAATTAACTGACATGTTTAAGGAACCGCACTTACGAAAGACAATGATGCGAATGCTTACAATGGAGTGAGAACGTAGTTTACATTTTTCTTAATTATTACTAACAATAATTATTTCTATTAGGATGATAATATATCTAAGTTTTAACACCATTTCACGCAACGTAGAGGGCCTAGGAGTATCGCCTTTTATAACACTTTCAATGTTTGGATTGTCATTGCCTCTGGCGGGTTTACTGCGCGCCTATGTTCAAACTCGATTTAATCGTAAAACTATAGCTTTCTTCGCGTTAATTTTCACAGGATTGGTTGCAGCATCAGTTGTGATTATCATGTCGAAATGGGAAACGAGCTCCACTCTCTTGGCCGGATTAAGTATTCTTGGCAGATTTGGAATGTCGATCGCTTGGGGAGCCAGCCTATTGTTATCCACAGAGATAATTCCCACTTGCGTTCGATCCCGTGGTATGAGTATGGCTTTCTTATTTGGAGCAGCAGCCTCGTTACTCTCTCCATACATCATACACCTGAAAACTTACTACAGAGCTGCCCCGTCGATAATATTATGCGGTCTCTTCTGCTGCGCTGCTTTTTTGTGTCTGTTGCTGCCAGAGACAAAAAATCGGAAGCTGTGCATTACTTTGGCAGATGGAGAAAAGTTTGGCAAGGGAGAACGGATCTTTGACTTTCTGAGGAAAAATTGCGCCAAGGAAACTGTAGTTGAACTTGAATCAGTCCAAAAACTGATGTCGTAAAAAATATGTTTAAATAATAAGAAACTTAATAAACAACTTCATTGAGCCATGTCTATCTGTCCGTCTGGCACACGATCTTACTCTTACTTTTCAAATATCAATTCGATCGGACAATATACATAAAAGTTATCCAAATTACCTTAGTGTAAAACAAGACAGATATGGCTTTACCGACTGATGCTGATTTAAAATATAACTATATACTATACAAGGTGCGTTTCAAACTCCCAAACATGTGGTTTAGAGAGACGAATTTTGTTGCACCAGACAGGCGGAAAAACATACAGACATGGCTAGATCGACTCCTATATGGATTCTGCGTTGTAATCTTCTGGCCAAAATTTACATACCCTCTGCAATAGTATAATAACTCTTTAACTTGGTATTCATAAAATGCAGTCTTAAAAGCATTGAAAAACACGAATTTTTGGTTGCAATGTAAATAAATAAATATGTTGTTTGATATCTTTTCAATATTTTCATTCGATCTCGATTAGAGTTATTTACGGCTTGTAAAGAGGAATCATAAGAACTAAGTTTTATGCGGATAGATGGACGGGCATGGTAATTTGAAGTAAGTATTGCAATTTTCCAATACTATATTTATATATTTGGGGGATCTGCCAAACCTGTGCAATTAAAAAAAATAGTAGTATACGTTATTTTGATCGTTCGCAATCGTGTGGTAGAAAAATCATAGAATATTATTTTTTAAAGACAGAAAAATAGAGATTAGAAGGGTTTATACACGTATGTGTATCGCTTTTAATATGACACATTATCTGAGTGCAATAGTTTGGATTTATGAAAATACAAAGCCGAAAAAATCAGTAAATATGTCTTAAGAATAATACAAAACCGCTTAGACTGAAAGAATTAAAAATTAAGAGAAACAGAGAAGTGTCCACAGAACCAAAAAGAGACTGTAATTGATACCCATCGGAACGATTCTCAATTATAACAATACCAGAGAATCATTTTAATGTTTACAGAGAGTCACTTATGGTATAATAGATACGTTTTGAACTGCCCCCTAAATGTTTCTCGTATGGAAGATGTTCTTCTCATCGAACAGTGTGATTTCGGCTTCCGTTCAGTGCTGTCGATCGGCTTTCTCTTTGTATCGTGCACTGTATATATTTTTATTGAACAAATTTTATAATTTAGAAGTGAAAAGAAGAAGTGTCACTTCCAACAATATTATGGATTTTGATGAGATTCTGGCCAAGTGCGGCAATGGACATCGCTATCAGTATCTGTTGCTAGGCCTTTACAGCTTTCTGATGTTTGCTACGGCTATGCAGAATTTCTCGCAAAATGTTATCAGCTTTGTCCCTGATCACTGGTGTTACCACCAGCAGTTGGAGAATTTAAGCTTCTTGCAGATTGCTGATGTATACAATGAATTTGAGAGACCCTCATGCACGAAGCTTGCAACTGTTTCTGCAAATGGGAGTAATGCGATAATTAGTGACGATCCTTGTGATCGCTGGATCTTTGACTACGACTTTGGGTTTCGGAGCATGAATACTGAAGTGAGTGAACCATTTTTGTATTGTAATGATTGCGTTATTTAATCTCATTGGAGGTTATTCTTAACAGCTAAACTGGGTTTGCGATTCAGAATACAAGGCGCCTGTGGGTCAGTCGTTTTTCTTTGTGGGTTCCATGTTCGGAACGCTCATTTTTGGATTTCTGGGAGATAGAATCGGGCGAATCAAAGCACTGATTTTGGCTAATTGGTGTGGGTTTTTGGGTGATTTCTCAACCATCTTCACAGACAATCTGACTGCATATTCATTTACCCGATTTGTCTCTGGCCTTGCGGTGGATGCAAACTCTTATCTGATGTACATTCTCCGTGAGTATTTATCTGTTACTATATAGCAAAGTTTTCACTTCTGTTGAAGTTCTCGAATATCTTTCACCTTCACTACGAAGCTTTGGATTAGCCATTACTACGAGCGTTTTTTATGGGCTTGGCATGGTTTGCTCCTCATGGCTGGCGGTTCTCGTTGGACACTGGAGAATTTTCCTGTTTTGCACCTCAGTTCCGCTGCTTCTGGTCACATTCTTCTACTTTCTTGTACAGGAGAGTGCCCAGTGGCTTGTTACACGAAACGATATCGATGGGGCGATTCAACGGCTGCAGCGTGTGGCCAAATTCAATCGGCTCTGTTTGAGCAAAGCTGATATTGAAGCCTTTCGGACTCATTGTGAGAAAAATCGAAACATTGATGAAGATCAGTTGAATATAGCTGATATGTTCAAGACGCCACACTTGCGCAAGACAATGATGAAAATGTTGACTGTATTGTGAGTAAAATAATGCAAACTTCTAATCAAGCAATAATATTCACTGGCAATGTTTTCCTTAGTATGATCACAATGATTTGTTTCAACACCATGTCACGAAATGTGGAGGGTCAAGGCATATCGCCCTTTATAACATTTTCGATGTTTGCCTTGACGCTACCACTTGCTGGCTCGCTCCAGGCAGGCATTCAGAAACTTATCGGGCGCAAGGCATCCTCGGTTGGTGCGATGCTGTTCACAGGATTGTTTACGGCAGGCAGTGGAATCGTTCTATCGCTTTGGCAGGAACCTAGTACAGTTTTTTTAGTGTCCTTAAATGTTATTGCAAGATTTGGAATATCTGTGTGCTTTGGATCTGTCCTGTTATTTTCCACAGAGCTCGTTCCAACTTGTGTGCGATCCCGTGGCTTGGCCTTGGCTCATATAGCGGGTGCCGCGCTCTCCCTATTATCGCCCTACATTGTTCACATGGGAACATACTATAGAGCAGCCCCGTCATTTGTCCTATGTCTAATGTTTTTTATCGGCTCCTATGTGAGTCTGTTGCTGCCGGAGACGAGTGACCGAAAACTGCCAATCACCCTGGCAGAAGGAGAACAGTTTGGAAAGGGAGATCGGATCTTTGACTTTTTGAAGATTTCCAACGTAAAAAATGTTGAACGCCCTGACTAGCTCCTTATGCAACAATTCTCAAGAGGTTTCCAAAAAGATCTGGAATCTGGCCTGAGAACGGGGACAGTAAATAATAAGCTCAATAAAACCGAAGCTCTAAAAAAATTCGGGAAAGATTGGGGAAAAATCTTTCGTGTAATTTTTTTGGGCGAACACAAAACAGCGTATACTTTTTCTATTTTTTATATTAAAATTATTTTTGTTATTTTTGAATTGCATTTTTGAAAATAAAAATAAATTTATAACTTTTATTTCCGAAATCGAAAATGAGATGAAAATTTTAAATTGATTTTTATTTTTAAAAATTGAATTGAATAATTAAAAATTACTTTTTAATAAAAGAGTAATAGGTTTTACTTTAAAATTGTTTTTTATAAAAATTATAACCGTTACGGTCCAACTTAACTCACAAAGAAATTCAATAACATTTTTAAAATTGTTAATGGCCGCCGAACGTAATTATTCTCCACTGAAAACATATCCATATACGTGTATGTTATGTTATGCAGGCACGTTTTAAACAAAAAACTATTCGGAATTCCGGTTCACAAGTTTCATACCGTCGCTGCCACGGTTCCGATGGCGAATGAAATGATAATAAAATTTTAGAGTTGTGTATCGAGTTAATTGTGTTTTTAAATTACTATGTGGTTTTGTTATAACCGTGATATGTATGGAATAAATTCAAGATTTTAATATAGTGTTCAGTCTCAGTCTTTCTCATTGAATTCTGCATTATATGGTAGCATAATAGCAGTATTCGCATAAGTTCGATTGTAACGACAAGCGTGGTTCACACTGATAAAGCTTATCTGAAATCAAGACTATTAAACGCTTATAAAAGCGCGCTTTTAATTGAGCTGATAACCGCAACGCGTTCCCTTATCAGTACTAGAAACATAAAAGAGCCATACTAAACTTTTGTAGTGCTCAGTATCAGCTGCTTTTTGTTGCGGTCGTTTTCGAAACTCGCTCTTAACTAATCGGCAAAGAGGTTTCTGTCGCGCACGTTAGCTGGCAGTACGTGCGTGGCATCGGCTGAGAGCAGACGAGCGGTTCTCTATTAGCCCCACTTTCAGCCAAGGCCCACCTACGGCTGGTGTAGATCGCAACGACGCGTCGTGTATATCTCTTTCTGGCACTTCACACGACCCCCAAAAGCGAAAGCGAACAGCGGACGGACGAGCTCCGCTATGGATTTTGACGAGATTCTGGTTAAGTGTGGCAATGCCCATCGCTATCAGTACCTGCTGCTGGGGCTATACAGTTTCCTGATGTTTGTTACGGCGATGCACAACTTCTCGCAAAATGTAATCAGTTTTGTGCCAGATCACTGGTGCTACCACGAGCAACTGGAGAACATGAGCTTCTCGCAGATTGGTGCTATTTATAGCAAATTTGAGAGACCTTCGTGCACGAAACTCACGACTATCGGTTTGGATGGAGGGAATGCGACTATGAGTGACGAGCGATGTGATCGCTATATTTATGACTACGACCATGGTTTTCGAAGCATGAATACTGAAGTGAGTGAAACTAGTTCGCATTCCAATGATTTCATTATCTAATCTCATTGGAGGTTACTCCCAACAGCTAAACTGGGTTTGCGATTCAGAATACAAGGCGCCTGTGGGTCAGTCGTTTTTCTTTGTGGGTTCCATGGTTGGTACACTTATCTTTGGATTTCTGGGAGATAGAATTGGTCGAATCAAGGCATTGATTTTGGCTAATTGGTGTGGCTTTTTGGGTGATTTCTCAACCATCTTTACAGACAATCTGATTACATTTTCAATAACTCGATTTGTGTCTGGTCTTGCAGTCGACACAAATTCCTATCTAATGTTCATTCTTGGTGAGTATTGATCTTTTCCTTGCATTTGTTCTTACATATGAATTAACATCATGAATATTACAGTTCTTGAATATGTTTCTCCGTCATTGCGAAACACTGGCTTAAATATCAGTATGGGCATTTTCTACTGTCTCGGCATGATATGCTCGTCTTGGTTGGCCGTCTATGTTGGACACTGGAAAATATTCCTAGCAAGCTCTTCTCTTCCACTACTGCTGGTCACTCTGTTCTACTTTCTCGTACAGGAGAGTGCGCAGTGGCTGGTCACTCGGAACGATATCGATGGAGCGATTTACCGTCTGCAGCGTGTGGCCAAGATTAACCGTCGTACCTTAAGTGATTCTGATATCAACAGTTTCCGAAGCTATTGTCAAAAAGCTCAGGATTCGAAAGAAGAAGAAAACAAACTTTCGGATATCTTCAAGTTACCACATTTGCGCAAAACCACAATGCGAGCACTGATAGTGTTGTAAGTGTCAGAAAGCAGTATTAATTGAACATACATTTTTTATTAATTAACTTTCTTTTTTCAGTATGATCATCACGCTTTGTTATAATACCGTGTCTCGTCATCTGGACGTTCAAGTCTTATCGCCATTTATTATGTTAACACTGTCGGCATTAACATTGCCTCCTGCTGGCCTGGTGCTAGCAGGCATCCAGAAGCTTATTGGCCGCAAAGGGTGTTCGGTGAGCGCAATGCTACTGACGGGATTGTTTACTACAGCCAGTGGAATCGTTATATCGGTGTGGAACCAAAGCAGTTCAGTCATTATAGTCATTTTGATGCTCGCCTCGCGGTTCGGAATTTCGGTCTGCTCTGGATCCACAATGATGTTTACAACAGAACTCGTGCCGACCTGCGTGCGATCCCGGGGCTTGGCCTTTTCTCACCTGGCCGGCGCAGCGCTCTCCCTTTTATCACCTTATATACTCCATATGGGAACTTACTACAGATCCGCGCCGTTCATTATCCTTTGTTTACTATTCTTTTTTTGCGCCTATGTGTGCCTGCTACTGCCAGAGACCAGTGACCGAAAACTGCCAATCACCCTGGCAGAGGGTGAGGAGTTTGGCAAGAGAGAAGGTATATTTGATTTTCTCAGGTCAAAATCGAACACAAAGACTGTTGTTGAAGCAGAGCTGGAAGCAGAACCAACTCAGAAACTTATGTCCTAGTCAATTCTTGTCACCTAAACAATAAGACTGTAGTAGCACCTTACCTGAATAACTCTCTAGCAACCAACAAATGAGCACATTACCAAGACCTGTTGCTCAGAACATTAGACTACAGTGTACGTTTATATTTACATATATGTATATGTTTAACGATACCAATGTCCCATCACACTAAGTAGTTTACAGCAGATTCAACAGGCACCTTAGAACTAGTTTACTTTAACATTTTATTGGAGATTAAACTTACTTAGTTTATATGTATAACTCTTTGAATATATATATATATATATATAAATAATGCAAATATTTTAAGTTGGTTATTTATATCTTTTTTACTTATGAAGTTGAAAATAAGTTTGTATTTCTATGGCCATATTAATTAAGATTATAAATTATATCCGATGCCCATTGTAAATGGTGGGATATTGTTCAGAATTTAAACTAGTTGTAGCTTCGTTTAATGGTTTTATTTAAATAATAAATATGGAAATAATAACAACTTATTTATAATGTAAAGATTAGTGAGAGTACTTGGAATACCAAGTTATGACAAGTATAACTTGCACTTTACTTACAGATCAGTTACTTGCACGCCAACATGTAGTGAATGATATCCGTGAGATCCTGTTCACGCACTTGGTAATAAAGATGCCCATAAATCTGAAGACGAGTTATCAAGAAAATAAAGGTTTATATATGAAGGGACTTAACTATGGTAGTTGCTAACTTAGCCGCGATAAGGTGTCGAAATCTTTTTCATTTCATTTGGCATTTCACATATAATTAATTGTCATCATTGGGGAAACTATATATTTCGTCCACATAAATAAATAAATCACCTCACAACTGGATTGCTAATATTTTAATGTCTATTATTTATTATTTGGTATGTAATTACCACTGATAGTTCGGCCGGGGGCGGCACTTTATACAGACGCAGGTCTCTAGCTAGATTAAAGCGAATAAGCGAATTCACTTAAATAATAAAACATTTATGTATTTCGTAATGGACAGACAGACGACTAAGTTGACGGCAGTCTACACGAAAGAGCGATAAACCACCAAAACAATCTTATCAGAAACAGACTGGGATAGAGACTAACTGACTGAGAAGACTAAGCATGGGACTGAGGCACGAGCGACACTTTGTGGGACTACCTTCTGCTCTGCTCCATTTCAGTCTGAATTGAATCTCAACCCGAACAATAGCGCTATAGGAGAGCGCACATTTCTTTCGCAATGGACTTTGATAGAATTCTGGAGAAGTGCGGGGATGCGGGTCGCTATCAGTATCTAATGCTGCTACTACTGGGTTATATTGCGTTCACGAGCACCGTGCACTACTACTCGCAGAACATTATTGGATTTGTACCGCAGCATTGGTGCTATCACGAGCAGCTAGCGAATCGCAGTCACGATGAAATCGCAGCGATCTATGCGGGATACGGAAAAGATTCGTCGTGCCAACGTCTTGAGACGATCGAAGAACTGGCTGACGGCACGTATAATATAACTTTGAGCAATGAAAGCTGTAATCGATGGATATATAAATATGACTATGGGTTCCGGAGCATGAACGCCGAGGTGAGCAAGTGCAGCTGCACTGGTCGATCCAGTATTGACTAGAATCTGCTTGTAGCTCAATTGGGTTTGCGACGATGCCTACAAGGCGCGAATCGGACAGTCGCTTTTCTTTGTTGGCTCACTGTTGGGAACCTTCTCGTTTGGCATACTAGGCGATAGGATTGGACGTGTGCGCGCTGTCATCCTGGCCAACCAGTGTGGTTTTGTGGGCGACTTTCTAACTACCTACGCCACCAATCTGGCCCAGTATAGCGCGTTCCGCTGCATTTCGGGCCTGGCTGCAACCGCAAATTATTATCTTATGTTTATTCTGGGTAAGCATTGCGTATCTGTGGTGTGAGTTCTTATCAAGTACCCTTACCACCCTCTCTTCTGACTCTCCCTCCTAGTGCTCGAGTACCTGGCGCCGAAACTAAGGAATTTAGCTATCAGTGGCACACTCGGATTTAGCTTTTGTTTGGGCGGCTTGGTGGCGCCCTGGCTCTCGGTTTTAGCCGGCAACTGGCGAATTTATTTAACATTTTCGGCACTGCTACAGCTGATTGTTGCCCTCTTCTATTTTGTGGTGCAGGAGAGCGCGCAGTGGCTAATAACGCGCAACAATGTCGAGGGTGCAATTGCTCGGTTAAAGCACATAGCGCATTTCAATGACCGCCAGGTAGCACCTACTGATTTTGAGGCCTTTCGCCAGCATTGCGGCGTCAAGCGCAAGCAGGACAATCAGCAGCAGAAGGCAAAGTTAATAGATCTGCTGCGAACTCCACATCTACGCAAGACATCGCTGATTGTCATCTTCACCTTGTAAGTACAAAGCGGCATAGTTTTTTAAGTCCACTCCAAGTTGGTTTTCTTGTTCTTGTTAGCATGTTGACATCGCTGAGCTTCAACACCATCTCGCGCAATGTCGAGGGACTAGGTCTATCACCATTTGTAGTCTTCTCCCTATTCGCCGTGGTGGTGCCACCGTCTGGCATTCTGCAGGGTCTGCTACAGAGTCGACTTGGCCGTAAGGCCACCAGTTTTCTGGCGTTACTTGGTACCGGTGTTTTATCCTGTGGTCTTGGTGTGGCGCTTTCTTACGAGGGCTCCCAGCTAAACTCCACACTCCTGCTGGCCTTCGCATTGCCCACTCGTTTGGGAATATCGATGTGCTATACGCTCACCTCCCAATACTCCTCCGAACTACTGCCCACATGTGTGCGCTCTCGGGGAATAGCCACAGCTCACTTGGCAGCTGCGGCGGCCTCTTTCACCTCGCCCTACCTGATCCATCTGGGTAGCAAATTTGTGGCTGGGCCGCCACTTATCCTTACTGTCGTTCTACTCACAGCCGCTTTCTGCACTCTGTTGCTACCGGAAACAAATAATAGGTGAGTGCCACGAATATTTTCTATGTGCGATTGACTTTTAAACTGATATCCTTCAGGCAACTGCCCATTACGTTGGAGGATGGCGAGGCTTTCGGCAAGGAAGACTCAATGTTCTCCTTTGATTGCTGGCGACCGCGTGACGATGATGTGCTCAAACAGCCTGCAGAGCAGATAAGATTGAATGTTCTCAATGGGACAAGGAAAACGGAGACCGAAGCGGAAACGGAAGCGGATGTATGAAGTCATTAGTTGGATGCATTAATTATTAGTGAATTGAAACAAGAAACTGTTTAGTTTCGAAAATGTTCAGTAGATGTGAAATTTGCTTTTATTTGATTGATTTTGGGTCACAGTATTCAACGAAACTTTAATATAAGTATTTGTCAAGTATATCGTATATGTATATAGTATATAAGTATATGTACGTTTGTAAACTCTGTTATCCTGTAGTAATTGCTTACATGGTATGTGTGTATGTATCTATTTAAGTAAAGTGTACATAGATATGTACTCATAATGGGGAATGTAAACTTTTCTATTTAATCCCAAATATGTCTATTACCAATTAGACCAAAGGGTTGTTTGGTTTTTTTTTTTCCATTTCTTGGCTTGCATTTTATGATTTTCTTTAACGGTTGTAGAAAGTCTTATTCGGTATAAAATAGAGGTTGCCTTGCACTGTTTGAAACTCGGCTTGCCAAGGGACCAGATCATCTGCTTAAGTCTAGACGGTATATCGAGGGCAGAGATTGTGGAGAATATAGTTGGCAATAAATAAAATATTTAAGTTTGCGTGTGTGTGTATCTTTGGATTATCTGTCAATACTGCAAACTATTTGGAATCTCTTTGAAACCAACAACGAACTTGATTATTATTAAAAACCATCTCAACCCAAAATATCATTTTCTGTAAAATATTTTTCTGTATGTTTTCATAAATATTCAGCGAATCTTAAGAAAATTCGGCATTTAAATAACTCCAACTTGAATTAACGTTATAACATTATATAAGTATTTTTCATCACATCAGTTTAGGAAAGGAACCGAGGGTGTTTATAATTCCACATATGTATTGTATATATCAATATGTATCCTAATTCTGCATCGAAAATAAGGTGTAGGCATGTTAAGTACTCGTACAATATGGTATATAGATTACGGAGAAGAATGGAAACTGGGTCTTATTTACTCATTGTTACATTTGTTTCATAAAAGTTATATTTATTAAAGTAACATAAGTATACTGGTCGCGTGGCTCGATTGACCAGCGAACAAATCTAAATATGTACGAACATTAAGCTTAAACTTTCACTTTTTATTTATATCAGTTAAGTAGAGAGTTGCATTGTTACAAATCTATGTTCGTGCCCACTATGCTCTAAATGAATCTAGTGGAATTCAAGACTACTGAGTTTTATTGTGTCTATGCTCTCATATACGACTCAAAAATTGATTTCAATGAATGATTCTGAGTTTTCGATTGAATTGACTCGAGTGTCAAATGAGTGACAATAAAGGAATGAAAAAACTAAGATAAAAGTTATTTGTTTATAAATTATTACTTGGGTGTAATATTATCATTTTATTTGGTTGATAAAGGTTGGTAGCAATAAGGCCACGCACCTCAGTGATAAAATTATGGACATTTAAAAACTATTTCAGATGCTCGCTGGAATACGAAGTATTTAACTGCATCATTTAAGTAAAACTGGAAAATGTTGTCGAACTATTTCCGCGAATTGGGGCATCATAATAAATATTTTCTTTCTTTTTTTTTCCAAGTGATCCTTATTTGAAATAGTTGGGTGGATACCTTTATGTAACATGTATTCAGCAAATTCAACGTAAGGTTAATGGGTTAATGTTATTCTGTTATACATAAAAGTCAACAGCGACCTGAAGAAAATTAAATTCTATGGGTTTATTAAGTACAATACCTATTCTATTCATATGCTTGGATAAGGAATTCGGCTATGAAGATATCAATATGTATAACTTATTAGTAAAGAAAACTGCAAATGGAATTTACTGGGGCATCATTTGGACACTTTTTCGAAACGTGCTGTATGACTACTAAAACTCGTTTCATTCAATTCAAATTCGAATCAATTAATTCAATCAATGTGTGACTGGGAACATGCAACTCTCTACTTTTAAGAACCACCTTTCTTGAGCACTTTTGTAATTGCTGATAAATACAATAAGTACGTAAATATCTGACTGTGTCATCACCTTGATGGCCTTCGATATCAGATCTTCCCAGAGAACTGGTCCGAATTCATCTTCAGATCACACTATTTTATTATTTAAGTTGTATGGTATATCACCATGTCTGTTTGACCCTTGGCTGGTTTCGCCTTATAACAGTTTGCGTTTTCTTAATTCTACGATTTCGCTCTTTACTAATTTATTGTATATCTGTGTATATAAATGACTTTATATGTATCTCATATATGCATGTATTGTATATTGTAGGATCGTATTATAAATACCATGTGATAAACACTAGTTCACAATAGTTCAGTTAAATTCAAAAAATGCAGTAAACAGTAAAAAGGTAAAAAGATTTCTCATGATTTTCTCTCGGTACTCCCAGAGTAGATACGAGGAGATTATAGCACCATGCGAGTGAGTAAGTGAGTTAGTATGAGTAAAACTGTGTGTGTGTGTGTGTGTGTGTGTGTGTGTGTATGTGTATGTATGTGTTTATGTAGATATAAATTGTTAAAACACAATTCATAAGTTTGAAGGTTATGTCAATAAAGTAGTACAGTTAATAGTAAAGTTACAGTTATAGTTATATTTAGAGTTAGCGCTAGAGTAGCCAAGGTTAAAGAGTAAAAAAATATATGTATATATGTGTATATGTATTGTATGCATATCCTAGTATGCATGTATTGTAAGTGCTACATCAAACATTAAAGATGTGAAATAAACTACTTAAGTAAGTATATATATATATATATATATATATATATATGTATATGTACACATAATTACTACGTCTGTATATGATTAGACTGTCAACAACTTGATCGTAATACATATCATTTCTAATTATATCCGCCAGAGCGGAGAACCGACAACGTTTTTATTTAACTTTTCAGTATTCATTGTTTTTACAGGTTTGTGTAATCATTCAATATATGCTACTAAATACCAATTTTTGCAATATTTGCTGCTTATTGTTTGAGTTTTTATCATGTGCGATGGTATGGAAAGAATCGCAGTGCCCGCAGTACATACAAACATATGAATGTACTAGTATGTACATATCTCATAACTCGTTCTTTACTTTATGGGTAACTAACATTATTACCCTCATCATCAAATGTTTAATATGTATGTTATGTGTGTATGTGAGTGTGTTTCGAAAACATTGAGTATAAAAGACAAGCGGTATTTAGGCAACGAGTGATTCAGCAATTTTCTTTTATCAAAAAACATCTCCTATAAATCTTTAAGGTATCATTCAACATTATTAGTTTGTATGCGTGTACATTACATACTTACACCAAAAGCATTCATAAGAATCGTTTTTCTTTATCAAATTACCATATTAATAGTATTTTATTTTTTTTTTTTGTTTCTTTGTATTTTCGAACGCTTAAAGAGCTGCGCCGTTGTAGTTATTGGTATGTAACTTGTATATAAAAATTCCACAACAAACAGATTTGTAGCATCAAGAATTGGAGGGAGTTGGATAATAGGTATGTATGTATGTATGTATATATATGTAACATACACTGACATTGGCTACTATTTCTTGAGTTCTGGTGGGTTGTTGAGTTATGAAGGTTTTACCCACATAGTATAATGAGGCCTAGCTGAGCGCTTGCGATATGCTTGAAGTGTGAACTTGATATAGTACAGGGATGCATGCAAATGCTTAATGATTAATGTAGGTTTGCCATTTTCTTACAAGCTAGAGAGTACGCGAAATGGGAAATAATAAAAAAAACAAAACGATACGCTGTCTTTACAAAACTGTTATTTGTATTTTCGATTATTAATGATAAGTTCTAGTACACAATATATCAGTATTACTATATATGTAACTTAGGTTATGTCGCTTTAGGTCTTATTATCGTAAAGTAATGCATACATTATGCAGAATTGCAGGCTCCTTTTTATATTTTTGGGGAAAAGAATCAAACACACAATGGTCTTAAGAGTCTAAGTACCCAATACGGGTGTCTGCGCGTTCTTCTTGTACACGTCATTTCAGATGAGCAATACAAGAGGTTGCCGCTTCTCAATTTAAATATTTATAAATGTAGTGCATTAATTTGATAACGCTCTTTTCGCTTATCGTAGTATTTGAACAGTGTGCTGCTTAGACTACAATACAATTTTTTGTTCATCGGTATTTCATTAATGCCAATGCTAATGGTGAAATATCTGGCCGAGCGGACCATCATAAATATTCGAGTATTTCAAAATCTTTCTTTATCGTTCTAAATTTGCGTGCTTAACTTGCGATTCAGGGTTTGATTGCGAATGCGCATGATGCAAACAATCAGGTAAAGAAATCATATCGAATCGGATAGTATCGGATCGGATCTTAGACTAACATATTTCTGTTATCCTTAACTTGTTAATAATGCTTTTCATTCACTTCGTTATTAATACAATTACAACAATGTTAAGATTATAAAGGGGTTGCAACCGTATACGATAAATATACATATTTATACCATATGACAGATATGTACGTACTAATCGTGTGTATATTTGTATGTGTATGAGGGTGTAGCTAGTCAATAAATTACTACAATGCAACTTGTGACGCTGGCTGTGCCTATGGCAATGTGGCTCGTATTCCGTCGAGACTGGAGCGCAGCACCAAGCTGCCCTCTACCCAAAAGTTTGGTCGATCCAGCATGTTCTGCCATAGCGATAGTTCCTTGCCGGTGGCATCCATCCACTCTACCTGGCGACCATAGCTGCGACCTGGTTTGTGAGAGGAATCAGCAGTGAGTTTAGTTTGATTCAAAGGTGAAACCAGTTGGGACTTACCTGTGCCCAGTGAGAAGCGTATGCCTCCGATGAACTCATTGCTGGCCAAACGATCGTGATCCCAGACTGTGAGCTCCAGTGCGCGCTCCGACAAATCCTCCAGCGAGACATCCTCATAGACAAACGTGTAGTTCCAAGTGGGATGTAATGTGCGCTTTACCACAGGCGTCTTTTGCTTCGAGCTTCGAGTACGATCTGGTAGCAGGTAGCTAGGGGATTGAAGCGGATGAGTGTTTATTGTGTAGTGACTCGGGGTGCGTCCACTCACCTTTTGCAGAAGGCATCACAAGTGCCGTTGGTCTTGATGGGACTCAGGTGTTTGGCTTCTTTGACCAGCACATGCAGCTGGCCACCTTTGGCGCTGCGATCCGACTTGGAAGTCGCCGACTTTATACTTCCGCCGAACTTGCGCAGGTTGGATGAACTGCCCGTGAGGCTTGAGCCACGTGAGAATATTGAAGATTTCAGATTCTCTGGCGGAATGTACTTCAGGCCAACGACAATGTCGCCGCGGTATGTTGCCACATCGTCAAACGGTTCACTCTGCGGGAGGAAAAGGAAATCAATTGTAGATATGATACTTATTAGAATATATCACGCATACTTACACGCTCTTGCAGCAGGTACCACTGCGATTGTGGATTGTCAAAGACGCGACCCTGCAGATTAACGCTGACTTCGCCAAGGAAGTCGTTGCGTCCAAACATGTCTGAGTGCCACACAGTGAGCCACAAAGTTCGCGACTCCAAGCTGGAAATGGGCGTATGGAATCGAAGGGTTTCATCGAATATCGGGTTGAGGGTGTGTTTCTTTACTTTGGTCTTGCGCTTGCCCGCCTTGGACTTGTCCGGCAGCAGATAAACCTGAAAAGATGGACAAGTTATACCAATCTGATATAAATCAAGCTTATAGTAAGGTTACCTTCACATAGGGATCGCTGCGATTACGCTTGGCGTCCACAGCAGCCAAATCCTTGCAGCGCACCACGTGTATTTCCAGTGCGCCCAACTTGTAGTTGTACTGCATGCCAAACTCCACCTGGCCCTTGACCACCACTGTGCCGTACCGACCCTCGCCGGCGCCCGAGTAGACGCTGGCCATGGACTCCGATCGAACCTGCGAGAAAATCCAATGTGAATTTTCCACAGAAATATGCATTTTAGTTGAGGGACTTACCCCTAGTGAGCTGAGGCTGCTGCGGTTCTGATGAATAGCTACCAGACGGTCGATATCCTCGTCCGATTGCGCTGGCCATGCCTCGCTGGAGGCGCGCGATTGAATTGGGCTGGAAGCGGCATCCACACTGCCTCGATGTCCAATTACCGGTGAACGACTCAGCTCCTCGGCAGCTGCCTTGGCCTCCTCTGCGAATGGAGTAAATAAATTCACACATTAGTTGGACTTTTTCTCAATTACAGCTAATGAGGATATTGCACACACACTCCGCACACACACAGTGAATGATTGGTACATATTCGATATGATTAAAGAAATGATTCGTTTGATAGAAGCGAGGCGATCTTCGGTTTGGTTCAGCGAAGCATAGTGCAGCGTGAAAGTCGCATGCAAGGCGGGTTTGCAGGCAGGCGTACTTGCAGGCAAGCAGGGAGCCGCCTACCTTGCACCTCCTCCTGGAAGGTGACATGCAACGGAGTGCGACGCAAGGTCAGCGACAATCGCAGCCGTCCCTCCCCAACAGCAGCAACAGCCACAGCACCAGGCAACTCCTCTTCAAGCGTTTCTAAAAAGCGATCTGAATTAGAGCGTAGACTGTCATCCCATGTCCAAGCACGCTGCTGCTGTTGTTGTTGCTGTTTCTGCTGCTGCTGCTGGTGCTGGTGGTGCCAAGCGTTGCTATCGCTGTTGCTGCGCTGTACGCCAGCCTCCACAACCGCCTCCTCCTTCTCTGATAAAGAAGGGTCCGTCAGAGTCGTCTCCGCGGTTTGCTCACTTTGCTTACTGCAGTCAGTCTCGCGCTGCTTCATTTCCAGTATATAAGCCGCCACCTTGGCGTCAATATCATCATCCTCCTCCTCGGAGTTATAGTGATAACTGTTCTGACCTCCATGCCGGGTTACACAGCAGCACCAACTGCGCCACCAGGCAAATTTCGACTTGCTAGCATTGCCTCCGGTGCGCCAATAGTTTTTGTAACTGCGTCGGCGTCGATTGCGAGGCCTGCGATGCCAGCGCCAGCAACAACAGAGTCGCAGCCAGCGATGTCTGCTGCTGTGACGCATTGTGGGCGTGGTAGTGGCACAACTGCTTCTACTGTTGCGTATGCGATTGAGCGCCGCATATTGAATTTTCGCCGCTGTCGGATTGCTTTCAACTCTCAAACCCGACCCCGCACCCTTCCTTATCACTTTGCTATGCACACTCGGGATGGCAGCAGCTGCCTGACTCGGTTGGGTCTGCTGTGGACGCACGAATGCATTGTACCCGGTGGCGTCTGTTGGCGCTTTACGCGGCCCTCGCTTGCCAATTAAGCGCATTTTTCTCATTATCTGCGCCAAGTTTCACAATTGGGTAGAGAAGTTGGCATTAATTGACGAACTCTTTTTCTCTTGTTTGTTGTTGGTTTGGTCTGCGAGAATTCTCCAAGTCATGTCATATTTGGCTCTTGTTATTTTTGTTGCTTTCGATGGGTATCTGTGTTGCCAGCTGGCCAAACTGTTGACAGTATTATAAGTTTGATAACCAAACACGGGCGATAAGCAATCTATGTGCCAAAAGAGCTTTGGAAAGTTTGACACGTAATTGAGTTTTCATTATCTAAGACACATATACGTGTATGTAAGAGAGAGAGAGAGAGAGAGAGAGAGAGAGAGAGAGAGAGAGAGAGAGACGGGGAAGTCAAGTCAAAGGGCCTTCTAATTCAATTGAAATCGGCAATTAGACTTGAACTTGCCGCAGCCTTCACTCGGACACGGAACGAGCTTGCAATTAGATGCCGACTACCCTGTATGAAACAACACCCCTTCGAACTTCCACAGCTATCATTAAGCTGAGAAATGAAACCGCGAAATGAAGGCTTGGCTCTCTACGAGTACAAAATAAACACATAAAGTGGGTCATACAACGCCCAAAAACCGAAAATGCCAGCAAATTCACAAAATGCTTTGACTTCGACTGAATTATAAATTTTTCGTTGCTGTGAGTATTTTCCTTACTGCAGTCACGATTTCATGACAATGTTTTCGCTTTTATTTTTATTTGTTCCCCTCTTTCTACTATAATTTCAATAATATTTATTGTCCGTGCTGCGTTCATATTTTCCACTTGCTTGGGTTACTCAAAGCGGGCTGGAGAAGCGAAAATCAACCTCAAGGTAAGCCCAGAAGAAAAGACTCCGCAAAGAAAATACAAATAAAAACCCAAACACTTTCACTTGATACGTTTTAACGACGAGTCAAGAGAGATTTGCTCGGGGTTTTCGAATATGATTCGGATTCGATTTAGATTTGGTGCTTTCGCGGAGCCTTTTGGAGCGCGTCGTGATCAAGTGCCGTTAAGCGCGGGACCGTAACTGAGACTGAGAGAGAACCCAACCGCAGCGAGATGCCCGCAAATCTAAGTTTAATTCAATTATTGAAATATATTGAACTTTTTGGGGAGGTCGCCAGCTGTCAGGCTGCCCAGCAGTCTCCGTCTTCGGTCAATGAAAGTGCAATTAACGAAACGATTCCGAGTAAGTGTGACAGAGATGCGGCTACACAGCGATGTCGAGCAGAAAGGTTAATTTGATTACAAGCCGAGCAACAAATAACGGGTGTGTCGCAAGTCGATAGAGGGTACCTACCCCAGACTGCAGCAATAATAATTTCCCGATTGAAATCGGATTGTTGCTGCAAATCCTGTACAAGCCTTTTTCGACTGACACATTGTGTCCACTGTGCACAGTGGTTCAGTCATGCACGGCAGGCCATTCACTCAATCTTCCTGTATCTCTGGTTAGTGTCAACGCCGCCTTCTGTTGCTTTATGCAAAGCAAATACTCGAGCAGGAAATAAACACGCAAAACACTTTATCAACGCCAAGAGCTTAAATGATATTGTACGCAGACATTGAGTACCCGGCGTAATGCTCGTGCTTCAGTTTGTGATCAATTGAACCACTGCCCGAGCGGGTAATTGTTGTGTTTTTGGGTTTGGTAACAAAACCGGAACCCGACAAGGGATTTGGTTACACAGAGCTGTGTAAATAGAAACTGTAAAGGTGGACGAGAAGATCTGTGCTGACAAGCGCAGAATGCGATGAATCCATATTCCACAATGTCCACTTCCGTCTCGTCAATTACCTTGATAGCCTATTGGCAGTAGCTTTGTATAATGTTACTATTGTACGTTTCAGCTCGGAAATAAATGGAAAATGACTTTCGCTAACAGTGTGTGGATGTCCGTTTAACTAATTGCAAACAAAGCAACATAATTTGTGCATAAAACAAAAACAAGCAAATATTTTCCATAAAATTGATTTTTAATGCAGTTTGCGTTTATCAAACCGATCGGAATAAGCGCAAAAGTCTCTGTTTCACTTTAAAGGCAATTCGTGTGTGTTTCTTAATAATTGAATCCATTGAGTGAATGAGTCCCATTTGTCCTGATTTCCAATTTAATTCAAACTATTCATATTACTCAAAAGCAGATGTGATGCAAATTAAAACAGTATTCATTAGACTAATGAATTTGTCGCACTGTTAATAGAGTCAGCGGACATATTCGTTGAATTCAGTTATTGGCGCAATTTATGGACTCGATTACAATACGAGTACATTCGCACAAATATACCCGGCTAGGTATTGTCTATCTCGCTACCACACTCTCACGCTCCCATCCCTAACGCACCACACAATGGCAGCAGAGTTCAACACCCGCCTGCGCCCGCCATCACAAGGTTCGAGTATCAACATGACTGTGAGTGGCTATGAGTTTGAGGCTATGAGTTTCGAGTATGAGTTCGGGTTCGAGTTCGAGTTTCATTGACCAAGCTGCAAAACAGCTTTTTTCGGCCAACTGTTAAATAGGCAGCAACGAGATGAACGACTACAGACGCCCCCGTTAAGCGGAACTGGCAGTGCGAAAATCGGTTTTGCTTCAAGCGAGAAGCTAGAACCAAGCATGCCGCTTAATATGGATACAGTTAATTGACCTTGATTGAGTTTATTTTGGCCAAAGCGACGCGGGCCTGTCTGAAGACAGCTCGAGAACCATGGTTAGTCACCCAAAAGATATGCGGCTCTAAAGTGAGCCAACACGTGTGAGGCTTTGCCACAAAAGAGGCCTAAGGGGGGTAGACAGAGAGAATAGACCCATGTTGTAACTGTTACGACGTTTCATTGAATTTGAGGGCTTTTAAACATCGCTGTCTTTTCCGCAGAATTCAAACCGTTAGAGTCGCGTTATCATGTTTACAAAGTATCGACACTCTTCAAGGTATAATAATAGTCAAAGATGTAGAAAACATAGTGTTGTGCAACGCTATAGAGTGATGTCAATGCAATTAGCGATAAGCAAATATATACAATCATTGTGTGGAGCCACCTGAATCCATTTAGAAAGGCATTGAAAAGTTCTAACTCTTTATATCGACGACTACTTAAAAGTTTTTTTAAGAATTACTCTTTTGTTCGGGGCTGGGTTAATAGGTTTTTGGAATTCCCAAGGTGAATAGTATTTATAGTACAGATAAATGCCTTAGTCAACAAGTAAATAACCTAATTCACTTGTGGAGTAGTTAGATATGTAAGAATAGTGAAGGCACAATGTGGATACTTAAAGGGTTTATCTATTGTAATTGAGCGTCAGATCCTTATACACTATAATACATGTATTATCGTGCATGTAAACATCACCTGGACATTAAAGGCCTCTCCAAGATGGAAGGGTCTTTAATATGCCAATCATGTGCGAAATGTCACCTCTAAGGAACGACCTTCCCTTAAGTATGTGTGTATGTACGAGTATCGAGAAAAGAAGGAATAACGCGATAGTTAACTTACCCGCAGACATATTAAGACGCTTGCGTGCGTCGCGTTTCGAGTAGAGGAACTGTTGCAGGCCACCGCCAATCTTTTTTCCTCCAACGCTGGAGGAGCTACTGTTAGCAAGATTGTTGCTTCCGCTTCCACTGCTGTTGTTGTTGCTGCTGGCCGCAGCTGCACGCGCTGCCAATCCTGGCGACCGATAACGTGCGCTCTTGGCGCTGCCTGTCGAGGCGGCTGAGTAGTTGAGGGCACTCTGCGATTTGGTAATGGGTGTACTCGTGAAGGGTGCTCCGACTGATGCAACCGAGCTGGTAGGCAGGCGTGGCAGGGAATTGGTGCTGGCTACCTGACCACTCCCCGTTAAGCTGCGCGGCAGGGTGGAGCGATTGGCGTTGAACTGGGCCGAGGCGGCACCCTCGTCGCTGGAATCCGTCTCGTAGATGGCATCCGGCACACTGGAACGGCGCACGTCCTTGGCGGAATCGGCACACGAGGAGGCTGAAGAGAGCCACGGCTTGGCCGGCGATGACTCCAGTTGATGGTGGTGTACATCGCCGCCGCCAATGCTGCCACAGGAGCGCACTCGATCCAGTTGCTCGCGGCTGAGACTCTGCTGATGCTGGCTGAACAACAAGTCGCCTGCCGATCTGCGCTTTGCTACAGCCAAAGCGGACGCAGACGACGAGTTGTCCCTGTCTAGCTGGCTCAGCTGGCTGAGCCTCGTTCTGGAGTCGCCATTAGCCAGTAATGCCGACTCAAAACTGCCGCGCCACGAGAAGCGCTCATAATCGCTGGCCACTCCGCATTCCTCGCCCACAGTGTCTTGGCCAGCCCCGCCCGCCGACGTGGCCTGATGATGTACAGCCGCGTTGGCCTGCAAGTGCCCCGAGTGGAGCGGGGTATGTGGCGACGAATTGGTGGCACCATCCAGCAGCAAGTCATGTGATCGACTACGCAGCTTTAGCTGCTTCAGTGGCAGCGCCTTCAGCTGCATCTGCTGATCCACCTCTTCTTCCTCATCCTCAGTGGTGGTGGCAGAGATTTTCGCGTGCACGCGGCGACTGTGTCGTGTCGATGTGGGCGTCTCCGTGCCACTGCTCACTTCGTGCATCAGCGCCACCAAGCGGGTGCCGATGTGCTGCATCACCTTGGCGAATAGCTGCGGCGAACGCTGTTCCGTGCTGGTCGGGGACAGGCGATCCTCATCCGCTTTATCCGGCACGGCTGGAGCTGTGTCGGCTTTAGCTTCAGCTGCATCCCCCACAGCCACCTTGCTGAAGGAAGCGACTAGTTTCTGGTAGACAAACGCAGTGTCGCCATTCAGAGCATGTGCCTCATCCAGCAGGCCACCATCGCCGCGCACACCCTCCTCATCCACCTCAAACTTGTTGATTATCTGCTGACAGCTCGCAGAGATTTGTGCCTTCAAGTGCCCCTTGTGCTCGGAGCCCTCTAGATCCGAGCTGGTATAGTCTGAGGAGTCATATGAATCCGACCAGGTATCCTCGCTGCTTAGGTACTCGACTATCTCTCGCACCTGCTCGTCGTTGATGCCTGGCACGGTCTTCATCAGGCGGGTCAGCTCATTCTCGAAGTATGCAAGCTGCGCTGGACGTGATTTGTTTCCTGATTTGCTGGCCAATCTACGCACTGAGTTGGGAGTACTGCCCGCACTGTGTGTCTGGCTCTGACTCTGGCTCTGCTGGGCATTGGCTGTGGCCACGATGAGAGTCTTGAAGAACTGACGCATCTTGCTCATCATCAGGTTGGTCTCTTCGTCGGAGCTCCAGTTGTTGAAGCTATCCTTGCGCACCAGATTCGAACTGGTGGTGACATTGGGAGTCACTGTCAGGGGCAGGGGAGGATTCAGTGTAGCACGCCGGCCACCTTCGCCCACTCCAGCCTCAGCGCTTGTGCTGGGAAGCTCCAGTTTGGCCAGACAGGATGTACTTGTCGTCGCCAGAGGCTCGCGATCTTCGCTAATCTGGCCCAGAGCGGGAGTGGGTGATTTGCAGGGCTCCAAGTCAGTGGACTTGAGCAGGTCATCGTTACTGCCCACGAATCCGCTGTCTCGGCTGTGATGCTGCTGCTTCTTGGCCTGCGCTTGAGCCTGCACAACACCCAAAGTAGGCGCATGAGACTCTCCAGCTCCACCTCCAGAAACCCCTAACGCTGAGCTTCCTTCTCCCACTTCGTGTAGTTTCTTCTCATCGAGGGAATCGTGTCGCTTGCGCAGCTGCTTCTTGCGCTTGATAGTGTCCGAGGAACTGCCATCGGAGGCACGGTCGCCCGTGTTGACACAATGAATGACGGTATCATCGTAGCCCGCCTCCGATTCAGATGTGTCCTCCACAGCAGCCGCCGCCGAGGCTGCAGTAGAAGCTGCCGTTACAGTCGCATCGAGGGCATCAGCCTCGGGTAGCAAGAGGTTATCCAGCGAGGAGTTGTGACTACGTGGCGTGCCACGGGCGCGCACCAGGCGCTTGCGTCGCTGACTGGGACTGGGATGGCCTTCGCTATCGCTGCCCACGCTGCCGCCGCTTTCGTCGCTCTCCACTTGCTTGTCGCCGCCGCTAAAGCCCATGAAACCCGAGAGAAAGTACTTCTCCAGCCGTGATGAGGCCAGATCTGCTGCACTGTTTCCTCCATCCATGAGCTGATCATCATGTGGCAGGGAGTCCAAGCTCTCCGAGCAATCAGAGCTCACATCCGAGGCGGTGTCATCCCCTCTGGTGTCGATGGAGCTCATCACTTTGCCATCGCCCAGGCCAAAGAAGAAATACTTCTCCAGCTCGGACGCACTCAGTCTATGATGATGCTGCAGAGTGCGCTGGCGACGTCGCTCTGCAAGATCCTCCTCCTCCTGGTCCAGCTCGTTTTCGGCCCGCATAGACGCCACCTCGCTTTCCTCGCAGCTCTCCTCGACAATAGTGTGCAACGTGAAGTCAATGGCCGATCGATTGTAGCCGCGCAGCTCCTCCTCTCGGTCCACGTACATAGCACGTCTGCCCAGCTCGCCATCGCCCTCAGCATCCTCAGAGTCTGTGGCTGTGGGCGTGGTGGTGGCATTGCTCAGGTTATCATCATCCTCGTCGAGATCTCCGCGTTGGCTCAGCTCCTCCACCCAAGAGTCATCGTCGGCCAGGCCGTCGTCCAGGCTGTGCTTTTCATTGGGCGGCTCATTGAGCGAGTCGACGCTGTAGGAATCTCGCGACAACTCCCGCTCGCTTGGCGTCGGCGTTGGCGTCAACATAATTAACTCATGGCCGTGTGCCACTCTCAAATCGATTCCCATTGTGCCGCCGAGTGACTCATTGCTAAAGTTCTGGCCAAAGTTGTTGCTGTTGCTGTTACTGTTGCTGCTGCTGTGCGCTGACATTTCATAATCGTTGTCGTTGTCGTTGTCGTTGTTGCTGGTATCGTTGCCCATTGTAGTTGTGTTTGGGCTTGCGTTGTCTTTTGTAATCATCACTAAACTGCGATATTTGGCTGAAAGTGAATTCTTGGCTGCAACAGGTGATGTTGTAGCTGCAACTGCTTCTGTTGTTGTTGTCGCTGCTGCTGCAGTTTTTGTTGCTTTTGCCGTTGCAACGTGTGCTGGGCTGCTTTGCAGTTCTTGGTGACGAGTGCCAAATATTTTGTCGTATTCGTTTTCACAACTTTCAAACACACGCGACGATGCTTCACTCACGTTCACATTCACATTCACATTTACGTTCACTACGTCACTGTTGCTGTTGCTGCTGCTGCTGCTTTGTTGGCCAACAACAACGGCACCGTTGCTGCTGTTCGTTGTTGCTGTCTTTTGTGCTGCGAAATCGCCGTCATTATGGCCAACGTTGATGTTGTTGTTGCTGCCGCTGCTATTATTATTATTATTACTGTTGTTGTTATCGTTGTTGTTTTTGTTAGCGAACAACGATAGGCGCGCGTTTGGCTCTTCAACCACAACGTTTAACATTTCATTTTCGACTGACTCCGCTGCCGCTGCCGCTGCCGTTTCCCATGCCAAAGACGAACGCGACTTCACTTCGGCTGCGCGATCGGCTTTCAGAGCAGCAGCAACAGGTAGCTGCTGCTGAGAGCGCGAGAGCAGTGCGTCAGAGAGGTGCGTCTCTCTCTCTCCCTCTCCCTCTCTCCCCATCGCATCGACAACTACCTGCTGTGGTTGTTGTTGCTGTGGTCGGGTCTCAGGTGCTTTACTCACCATGGCGAGAGAGTGAGAGTCGAACGAGTAGTCAGGGTCCAACAAATCGTCGTTTATTTTGCACGCTTCGCTGCGTACAGCGACGCCGACGTCGACGTCGACCATCTGCCCGCGTGCGCCCGCTGCGGTCCGCGTTTGCACAGCTGTTCGCTCTTCGATGGTCGTTCTTGGTGTCGCTGTTGTTGTGCCTGCTCTCGTTGTTGTTGTTGTTTGCCTGGCTGCTACTTTATTATCGCTGTTTGCTTTTAGCTGCTGCCTCTGTCGTTGCGTTGAAAACCCAAGCGTCGCTGCTGCTGCTGCTTCTTCTTCATCGTCTTCCTCTGGCTCTGCCTCTGCCTCATGTTCGTATACATGTTTACCTTTCTCAGCGCCGTCTATGCTTTGCTTGCCTGCTTCGCTTTCGTCATTAGAATTTGTATTTTCGCTTTTCTGGGAAAGCTGGACAGCGGACAGCCCGGTGAGGGTTACCTCTGCCGACGCACCATCCGCAGCACCTGCAGCACGTGCAACCGGCCACCCCTCGTCAGATGGTGCAGCGCTGCATTCGCTTGGCTTCTGCAGCTGTGCTGACCCTTCCTCCTCCTTCTCTGCCCAATGGGCGGCAGCCGCAGCAGTGCAGGCCAGCAGATGATCCTCATTGATTTCGGCCACGCCGCGACGCAGTCGCTGCAGCTTAATCTCCAACTGGGAGTTCTGCTTGTGCAGCGCCAGCAAGCGATTCACGTCGTTGGAAATGCTATGCAACTCATTGCACGCGGCCAGGACGGAGCTCAGGCCATCGCAGCGCTCTGATTGCGACTCCTGCTCAGCCTCTGGCTCTGCATCTGCCTCTGGCTCCTCCTGCATCAGCGATGCCGGTGCCATGTCTGGCAGCGCACGCATGCCATGCAGCACGACGCCGCCCGCGTTGGCATCGTCGTCCGTGCGTCCGCCCACAACCACAATGCAGTTGGCAAGCTCATCGCTTGAGTTGGCAATGTGGCGTTCACTTTCATCATCATCATCGTCGTCGTCTTCTTCTTCGTTGGCATCACATGCAGCTGCTCCGGCTGCAATTGGCTGCTGCTGCCGGCGTTGCTCCCCATCGGCCGCCTCTTCCTCTCCCAACGGCTTGACATAGTTCAGAACAATGCCACAGTCAGTCCGCTCGGTATCCGTGTCGTTATCCGATGAATCTTCGAGATTCGCATCCGACGAAGACAGTGAATCACCCTCGGTGGACGAGCTGCGCCGTGCACGTGCCGCATGGCCTGCCTGCCGATTCACCACGAACACCTTGTTGAAGCGCCGTCGCTTGGGCCGGCGGTCAGCCACGGTTCCCGTGTCATCCGAGTCGCAGGACTCCGAGCTGGAGCTGCTATTGCTGGTCGCGTCGCTGCTGCTGCTCTCTGTTGTGCTGTGGTGCACCATTTGCATGGCCGCTGGAGCCTCTGCTGCTCCAACTGCCAGCGCATCCGCTTCCATCTCCGCCTCCGCCCCAAACTCTGCTTGCATGGCCAGGGCTACATCGTAGCTGCGTTGCACCAGCTTGCGTGGGCTGTGTTCATCTTCGGCTTCGCTGTTGTTGCTGCTGCAGCTGCTGCCACTAGCGCTGGCGCTGCTGCTGTTGGCTGCACAGCTTTCGCTGAGCAAGTGGCCACAGGCAGCAGCCTCACCTGACTCGCTATCAGACATATTTCGTGGTGTCGTTGCCGTTGTTGTTGTTGTTGCTGAACACCGCTTGGAGGACGACGTGGAGCAGCTGCTCAAATTCTTCGCTAGATGCGGCTCTAGCTGGCAATGTTGTTGTTTCTGCTGTTGCTGTTGCTGTTGTTGCTGCTGTTGCTCTCTAAGCGCAGCCGCGGCAACAATCTCAACATTTTCGCCGCTGAAACGAGTTATTACCGCAGGAGCAGCCGCACTCGATGTGGCTCCAGTTGCTGTCGCTGTTGCTAGTATTGTTGTTGTTTCTGTTGCTGGAGCTGGTACTTGATTTTTATGTATATTTGTTTCGTTTGCTGCTTCCACTGCTTCGTCGTGGTCGACGTTGTTACTCGCCAGGTAGGTTTGTCTTTCTGTTTCTGTGTTTTCCGTTTCTGTTTGTGTTTGCGTTTGTCTTTCTGCCGTTGTCGCTGCCTCAGTCGCAGCTGCTGCCTCTGCCTCTGCCTCTGGCTTCTTTGTGGCTGCTTCTGCTGCTGTTTGGCATAGGTTTTGGCATTTATTTGGCAGCTGCGCTGTCAATGTTGCTGCTGCTGCCACTGCTTGCATCGCCAGACACTTATCACTCACAGCGGCAACATGTGCGTCGCACTCAATGCTGTCGCCGTCCTCGTTCGCTTTGTTCTTGTTGTTATTGTTGCTATTTCTTTTATCATTCGCATTACACAATATCAATGTTGTGGGCGTTGCGGCGAAGTCAGCGTCGGCGTCAACGTCGGCGTCAGCGTCAACGTTCACGGCACCAACATCGACGTCGAGAAAGAGCGAGAGACGCGTTTGTTGTTGCTCACACAACGGCGTGCGCGGCGCTACTAAACCTAAACTTGTTGGAGCTGGCTTCAAAGCATTGCCAGCCATTTGGCTGGCCAGTTCTTCTTGTTGTTGTAGCCGTTGTAGCTGTTGTTGCTGCTGTTGCTGCTGCTGTTGCTGCTGTTGTTGGGCCAGGCAGAAGCAGCCGGCTAAAGTTTCCAGGCTACGACCCGCTGTGCCATAGCCAGACGTTGTCGATGAAGACGTGGAAGCAGTGGAGCACAGCGACTGCGTCATCAGCGAGCCCAGCGAGGCGCTTAGCTCCGGTGCCGAGGATTTCAAACCGCCGCCCATGTGCCGTGCAGTTGTTGTTGGCAATTGCTGATAGCTTTTGGTTGTGGCCGGCGGTGTTGCATCGAACATGTTGCTGGTCGCGGCGAATTGCTGCGAATAGGCCACCATTGCCGCGGCGGCAGCAGCAGCTGCGGCTGCCTGTTGCTGCTGCTGCTGTTGTTGTTGCGGCAAGTTGGCCGTCGCTGATGCAGCCGCCGCCGCCTGCCACAACTGCTGCAGCGAGGCGGCCAACTGCTCGTCCTGCTCCGGCAGCGGCAGGGCCCCAGGGTGCTCCAGCTGCCAGTTGTGGTAGGCAGTCAGCGGCACAGGTATTGGCACTGGCACTGGGATGGGCACGTACTGAGGCTGCGCACTTGACGCACTGCAGCCACATCTGCTGGACGCATGATGACCGTGATGATGATGGTAGTGATGGTGACTCTTGAGGAAGCGTGTTTTGATGCGCGCCTTCATGCTGAGCGGCACCGGGTTGCCAGTTGGTGGCGTCTGGTTCTGGTCGGAGCTAGTCTGGGAGCTGCTCTCGGCGTGCATGTGCAGCTCCTCGTCGGTGCCTGTGTCGCTCTCGCGTATTTTGGAGCAGTAACTGCGCAGTTGCTGGCGCCGCTGCAGCAGCGGGGAGTCGCTGTCACTGGACCTGCGTCGGAAGCGGGGCGGTGGTGTGGGTGTGCTGGGAGTCATGGAACTGGCGTAGGCAATCATGGTGGTTGTCGTTGTTGTGGTGGAGGCAGCAATCATCGAGGGCTCGAAGTAATCCCAGTCGCAGTCCTCTACGTTGCTTACAATGCTGTGGCACTGGTGCGTGGAGCAGGAGGAACTAGATGCGCTATCCGTATCAGTGCCGTCTGTCGCTTCCTGCTCCTCGTTCTCGTCGTCCTCATCCTCTTCTTCTTTGCAGGACGATGAGGAGTCCGAGTTTAGAAAAACAAGCTTGAACTCATCCGCTTCGACGCTGTACTGCGACTGTGACCCCGTCGCCGCGACCGTTGCCGTCGCTGTGCCTCTGCTCGTGCACATGAAGTCTAGCTCCGATGACGACGAGGTTTCCATGACATCGACGTTGCTGTCACCGGAAGCGCCAGCTGCCACCTGCGAAGCTGTGGAGTATCGGGGGTGGGTTTCGTATAGACTTCTTCAGTTGTTGACGCAATTACTTTAACGTTGACCAACACCGGGGAATGTAAACACAAAATACTGGTTTTCCGCAGGTGAAATACTGCGTTTTCGGACACGGTTAATGCAAGGGTGGTGGTTAGTGCACAACAAGCACCACAAGCAGCCAGGGCCCGTGAAATGGTTGCAACTTTGTGTTAGGCAGCTTGGGAGGCGACATAAGGTAGTTAGTTGGTTAGGTACTGGGTGAATCAAGACAGCGGGAGAGACTTTTGTTATAGACCACATCACTAAGGTGCACTCAATACTTTTATGCAATGTTAGACTTATGAATATTATTGACCAGAACCAAATGAATAGTCACGATACCTTATGTCTAGTCAGTTAACTATACCCAATATACCATAAATGATAAGCAAATAGTGTTATTAATATTAAGAACATTATTACATCTATGATATATAAATAGTAGTTATGCAGATTAAGTGTAAGCATATGGTAAGGTTATTGTTATTTTTTTAGGTACACCCATTTATAGTTAAGAATTTCCGTGTAAAAAATTCATGCAACCAAAGAGAAATATCTCCATAATGAGTTCGAACATTATTATGGCAGTTTTCAGATTTGTTGACACTAGCTGACAGGATTTTCAGGTGTTACCTAACTAGATATTTAAAAAAGGAAAATAAATTTTATGAGTTTTTACCATCCCACCCGTTTTGAAAAATATATGTTATGTCTCTGTGTGGCTGATTTTCCCGAATTCGACATCACAAACTGAATCCTTATCTGTGTATCCAATTGCCAAACGTTTTAATGGGTTTGTCAAAAAGCTCTTTGGGGCGCCAGGAATAGTCCACAGACAGCTGCTGCCTCGATAAACGCAAACAACTCGGAGAAAATGCATGCATGTTGCACAAGTCGCCACTGGCGAACCCGAAATGCAAACATTTTGGCAACGTTTGCTTTAGCCCGTTTCAGTTACTCCAAAATAGCTCTCAGAGGCAGCAGCTGTATAGAGAACTCCACAGAAAACTGAAAAACTCCCATACAGAGAGGTGCACAAGGTAAGATTAATGGTTTAGTTTTGAAAGCCAGCTACCCCTTTCCCTTCCTCTTCTGGCTCTTTGTGTGGCGACAGCATCCTGATTGTAGTTTTTGCACTTTGTTTCGAGCTCACAGTGCAGCACACAAACAAAAAATGAATAACAGGCTGGGGCAACATATTAACACACAAAAAAACGTCAAAAGCGGTACGGGAAAATATCTCGTGTTGTCCAAATACATGTATACACATGTATGTGTGTACGTGAGTCACCGTGCACGACTTTTGGGAGTTTTCTGACAATCTATGTATGTGACCCCCATCTGCGTGTTTTCCATGCCGACTTTGTGGCACAAAGGCTTACAAATTGAAACAATCATTCTGCGGGTCTGTCCAAAAATAGTGTATGGCAATTTTCAAGGAATTTGTCAAACATGAAGGTGTCTCTGGTTTTTACAACCTGCAACCGTAAAGTAGGTAAAAAGGACACATTAAGCTCCTGTTAATTTATTCACCAGGCAGATGGTTAAACTCGGGCTCATGGAACATCTGTCAAGTCGAGCATTCATTTCAAATTCAATATTTTTCCTTTAGTAAAACGAAAAACGGGCTAAAAAAAATATATTTACCTATATATATATATTTAGTTATATACGTGTATGTGTATAGCAGGTTATCAAAATACTGATACTGCTTAAGATCATGTGTATACTTTATGGGGTCACAGATACCCTGCTCTGATATTATTTCTAACACCATGTGGGCAAATACAATATAATAAGCCATTTTTCGATCGAATAATTTAAAATTTGAAGCCAAATCTATTCGACCATCTTTATTTAATTTTGAACGCTCCATCTCCAGCATCAATAGCCGAATGTATGGCAAATTTTCCTCTCTACTACGCAGAAAATACCATAATAACATATACAGCGATATAGTAAATTTTAAATTCTTAACAATCAAAACCCACGTAAAATAATTATTTGGGATTATGCTTTTAAATGTGTGCAAAAGCTAGAGACTTCAATGGCATAAAACTTTCTATATACGAGGGTCGTTTGATAAGTCCGTGACTTTTTGAATAAAATATATTTTTTTCGTCAAAGAAGCGTTTTATTTCTCAACATAATCTCCTTTTAGCTCTATACATTTAGTCCAGCGTTTTTCCAATTTTTTTATTCCTTCCAAATAATAGGTTTTCTCAAGGCCCTCAAAATAGTCGTTTGTTTCTGTGATGACCTCTTCATTTGACCCGAATCTCTTACCGCCGAGCCATTTCTTCATGTTTGGAAACAAAAAATAGTCACAGGGGGCTAAATCTGGAGAATATGCTGGATGGGGTAGCAGTTCGTAGCCCAATTTATGAAATTTTGCCATGCTGACTACACACGTGTGCACCCGTGCATTGTCCTGATGGAACAGCACTTTTTTTTCGCCAAATGCGGTCGTTTCTGCTTCAAATCAATATCGAATCTGTCCAAAAGCTCTGAATAATATTCGCCGGTGATCGTTTTACCCTTTTCAAGGTAATCGATGTGAATGATACCTTGTGCATCCCAAAAAACTGTGGCCATGACCTTGTTGGCCGACAGACCCACCTTGGCCTTCTTTGGTGCACGTTCACCCGGAGAAACCCACTGTCTTGATTGTTCTTTGGTCTCTGGTGTGGTGTGGTGGATCCATGTTTCGTCTACGGTAACGAAACGGCGCAAAAATTCGTTTGGATTGCGGTTGAACATCGCCAAACACTCCTTTGAAATGGTCACACGGTTGCGCTTATGGTCGTGTGTGAGCAATCGCGGCACCCATCGCGCGGAAAGCTTTTTCATGTCCAAATATTCATGTAAAATGTGATGTACCCGTTCAGTTGAGATGCCTACAGCCTCAGCTACCTCACGCACTTTCATTCTCCGATCATCCAATATCATTCCATGGATTTTGGCGACGATTTCTGGCATGACGACCTCTTTTGGGCGACCTGAACGTTCGGCATCACTTGTACTGGTACGACCACAACGGAACTCAGTAAACCATTTCTTAACCATTGAAATTGATGGTGCAGAGTCCCCATAATATTTATCAAGTCTTTCCTTGGTTTCGGTGATGGATTTTTTACGCAAAAAATAATGCTTAATTAGCACACGAAATTCACTTTTTTCCATTTTCGTTAAAATTCACGAGATCGTCTGCTTTCAATGCCTATAAAACGCAAACTAAGAAACGCAGCTTTCTCAAAATTTTACAGTCAGCTGTTTATCGATAACTGCTGACAGGAGCAGTGTTGTATTTAGAGCAGGTGCGCGGCAAATACAAAAAGTCACGGACTTATCAAACGACCCTCGTACCATACGCAGATTAAGTTTATTTCAAATTTCAGATGCTACGCCCGTCGCCCATGCAAATCTGAAATTTGCGATTATTAAACAAGTATTAAAGTCATAACTATCTGCTATATATATATATATATATATATATATATATAGATGAGGTTAACATTTTCTAAAGTTCCGAGCAGCGTTGCCTGCTCCCTGCTCATGTCGACGTCGCAACGCGGCGCTTTAGTTATTGCGTGCTTGTTTAATCTGTAACTGTCTTACACTTAAGTACTCTTTGCGGCATTTCATTTCATAGGTCGAAGAGAGTACCCTACTGTCGAGTGTGCTCGACTGTTGCTCTCGTTAGAATTAAGCCAGGTCCCCGTAAGTCGCAAAAAAAATAATTTTGTAAGCGTCATTTTATAATAATAGTCACTGACCAAATGAAATTCATTTCCAAGTCCCATGCAAAGTATGCAACACACGTTAAACACAGAAGTCAAATATTTAAGAAATCTTTTCCCAACCACGTCTTCCCAAGTGCAGGCGCAAATATTCTCATATTACCTTGTCCAAGGGTTCACGGCCCCCAATGGCGTGTCATTGGAGGACAAAAAGGAAGCCGAAGAAATTTTAAACCGCCAACTACAGATGTCCCTGTCAATCAGACCCATCTGGTTTGAGGAAGTACAAATATTGATCAAAGACCTCAAAGTCAAGAGGCTGCTGAAAAGGAATTGATAAAAAATGCCATCATTTGGGACTATTAGCAAAAGTCATGGCGCTGCCATCCAACCACTATTGCCTAATCCGTTCGATTTTTGATGAGAGAGAATTGGAAGAACAGTCTTCCAACCGAAGATCGTGATTTACAAGGAAGCGCTTTAGGACCGGTTCTATATTCTATATTCTAAGCAAACATCCTTACACCAGATGGACATCAGTCAGAGATGATCGAATACAAGAGTGCATTGCATGCTAATGTTTGCAACACGCAACGCCTCAGTACGACTCCAGAGATATTCATGAACATCGTCCCTACAAAATTTAAATATTTTGGCTTGAAGTCTGGAATTCCGTCTCATGTTTCGCAACCAGGCTGCAGACCGAAAGAGAAAGTTGGCACGTCGGTGCAAGCGGTTCATTAATCAGCAAATAATAACACTAACTTGGAGCTATGGCTATTCGATATCCTAATAGAAGATCACATTAGTGGCTGACAAACGAGGTACGATTAGATTTTTTTAAATTCAAAGCTTTTAGGTGATCTCAATATTTTAAGCTGCACACACAAATAACTTAAACTGAAGCTGAACTATCGCTAATTTTAATTCCTATCGAGTATATATAAAATTAATATTTAATTCATCAAATCATGTATTCTCACATCACAAAAATGAATGAGGAAAATTATGTCAAAATGTTTGAAAGAGGGCGTACCTCATTGCATATTTTAAATTATAATACAAACAGATGGTCTGATTTTAAAACATAAAGCCATTGATTTGTTCTCTTTTTATTTGTTTCGCTTTTCACCGTTTCAACGGTTTTTTTTAAGCTTTTCAACGGTTTGATTTCGACTGCGTGTTTCTCATGTACATATGGTATGTATGTACATACAAACAAACATATAGTAAGTTATATGCAGAAATTTAGAATTTGCAAGGTAGAATGTCGCGGCAAAGAACTTTTCGTATAATGTGCGCAGAGTATTAATTGAGTACAGAGTACATATTGTCGATATGTCCCACTGTATGTTAGCTTGCAAGACAATTGTTTACATATTGTACATACATACATATGCTTTTGATCTTGCACATTGATCTAATTCGGGTAGTTCTTCGTAAGAGTTAAAAATTTAGTAGTTGTTATGAATATTATTTATATATATATTTCATCATGGTAATGTTTGAAATTATGAGACAGTTTATTCTTTACAAAATTTTTAATTTATAAGCCCATCAACTTTGTACACATCGCCAATCAATGAAAAAATTTCCACAAACCAAGGCGATCGTACAGCTGACAACGCGAAGAAAAAGACGAAGGCAAAACAAAGAAATGAGAAGAGCAAACGAACAATTTCATTCTAGGTTGAAGTGTACCAAGTGTATGTACCATGTACCGTAATGTCTATCTTAGTTTTCTTGTCACTCACTTGCAGTGCTGAGAATTGAGCCTTTTTTCATGATATATGGTTGTTTTTTAATGTCAACTGCGGGATTTCTAGATTTTTTAGAAATTAAGTTTGGTAGTGCAAACAAAATGCACTAGCATTATTATTATTAAATACTCTCAAATAATTTTCAACGCATGATTGGTACAAACAAGTCGTATGAACCCGAATCTGATCATTCAGAAATTCTCTGAAAAGTTATTAAATATTATGTAGAAATAATAAAAATTGTTTTTATTTTTGACTTTTTCAGAACATTTCCACTTCTTTTTGGCTTTCCTTCCCGCCAAAACAACAATATTTTCACATGAAAAGTTGGCAAGTTCTGACTTGGGTACATATTGTATTCACTTAAAAATGCTGCATACTTTTGCGCAGACCTGATTAATTTTTGTATTTTTCCTTTTTTTGTTTACTAGATGTTTGTTAAGTAAGCAGTGAACTGCTTTACCTGCATGCATTGAAATCAATACCATGACACAATACCGCACGGGTTTCGAACTCGGATATGTCTGTAACCACTTGGAAAAAACAAGCGGCTGTGCTACCAAATTTTCCCACTAGATTGATCATATTGGAATTGGAAACTGATGGATAAATTGTTAAAAAGGCTTAATATAAGCTTTTTAAAAACAGCTCCTAACTTTATATATTTTTTATTTGAATGGAAAAAATATATAGATGAGTCAAAAAAGCATTAAATTGTATAAGTGTTTATATTATCAATAGTGGGGTATATTATAACATATAAATCGGTCGGGAAATGCAAAACTTTTTTTTAAAAATTCCAGAAGAAAAACGCTGTTTTGCTCTAAAAACTGGACATCCCGCTACATGAAGACTTTTGTGTGTTTCTAAAAAGCGGGGCATCTTAAAAAAGTGAATTAACTGAGAAAAATAGACAAAACGTTGGAACCTTTTACAGGGCGACCAGTACACTCTAGAAACTTTAAAACATTTGCAATGCGAAAAGAAGAAGAACACGGTCTCACTATTATGTCAACTGGAATGCCCACAAAGTTATGAAGTTCTTTTTACTCGTTTTGTTTTTAAAATTTGGCAGCATTCATTGCCAGATGAAATAAATTACTTCGTTACGTAGGGGTCATTTATTTCGCCTGGAGCTAGTGTGAACGATTTGTGAAATGCATAAAAATATTGCATGGATCACACAATACTTTCGCTTTAATTTAGCTTAAATTGTCGACAATTATTTCGCTGATGTAAAGAGCTGATTTGAAAAGTAAGTATAGACATAATGAACCTAAGAATAGCTTACAGACGACAGATGGGGATAATTGCAAAAAGGGTATGATGACCAACGTCAAGTGAAAAGGTCTTTTAAGTCCTCAAAGGAATATCTAATTAGTTAGGATGAAATTAGACACAAAGTAAACGCTGCACAAAAGACGAGTAAGATTCAGGTGACCACCACCAGTACCACCACCACAACGGAATTAATTATGCTTTTCCATACACACATACATACAAACTACACAAAGTTAAAGGAAAGCTGCCAGATAGTTGGCTATTTACACTTACCTTCCTCGGCGGCTTTCTCCTTCTCCTTCTCTTTGCGTCGCTGCAGGACGACCTTCTTGAATACAACGGCAGCGGCTTCAACTGCATTCTGCAGCTCTTGCTCGCCCAATGTGCTGGTGTGCGGGGCATCCTAAAGGAAGAACATAAATGAAATAACTAATGCCTTCAGCTTGCTACGCCGAGTTGAAGACGACACTTACTGAGGATGCATCGCCTCCATTGTCATTGGCTTCATTATTGTTGTCTGTGCTGCTGGCCGTGGTGGGGCCTTTGTCTGCAACAGTTTCAGATAACTTGGGGAATGCCTTCTCCTCATCTTCCTTAGCTGCGACTGTGGTAACGGGAAGTGTCGATTTTTTCAAGCGATTGGATAAATCTGAATTCTGGTGCTTAAGCAGTTCATGGAAGGAGTAGTGATGCTGTGGTACTCTACCTATATAATTGGGTTAATGTACGCAAACGGGAAATGGAAACGGGGAAGGGCGGGGAGGAGTGGAGGAGGAGGTGCCAGAATTTAATAAATCAGGTGTGACTACTAACTACGTAATATATGTTTATCGATGCTAAATACAGCTTCGGGTTTCTACGTCTGCGTGGGTGCAATAAGCAACTACAGCGACTACGGTGTAGAAATCGAAAGCAAAACTTACCTTCCTCGCCGCGACTATTCCGTCGTCGCACCTGGGGAATCTTCGAGGCACCGGCCCCGCGTGACTTGTCCAGTATGTCGGCCAGTGGACGCGGGCTAGGTATCTTAGAAGCCTCCGTCTTCTTTGGTGGCTGAAAGCACGATTAAATATAAGTTCACACTCTAGATTAACCTTTGTATGTATAGAATTGACGGATACCGTTGATTCCTTTTCTGGATGCGAGAAGGAGCGACGTGTGACAGGCTTCGGTGTCGTCTTGGCGCCCGAGTCTTCTGACACGGAGCGCATCTGTTCGGGCTTGCGGCGATCTGCATTGCTATCCGGTAAGCCAGCAGTAGCAGTAGCGGAGCTGGCAGCGAATCCTGTTGGGCCTGTAGTTGCCTCGTTGGAAGAGGCCAGCTGCTGGTAATCTTCCTGTGGTATAGGCAGCTCACGCGATTGTCGTCGGCGCATTCGATTGTGCATGAGTGGAGTTCGTGGAAGCGCTGCTCCGCTGTGCATCACATGACCCCCAGTGCTGCCCATGTCCGTGTAGTAGCCGGGCAAGATGGGCGATCCATATGCTGCGTCAACCCCGGCCAGCACGTTCTCGGCGCTATAGATAGGTCGCGTGTGCGTAGCCTGCTCTGAGCCATCGTTGAAGATGATGCGTGGCTCGCTGCTAAAGCCTGCATTGTAGCTCTTTTCGTACTGCACCTCATCGGACTCAAGGAAGCTTGTAGTGCTGTTGCCAAAGTAGTCAACATACTCTGGACGATTTTCCAGCTCCTCGCTGACATCGGGAAATTGATTGAACTGCTGTTTGGCTTCGCCAAAGGTGCGCGGGCCGTGCTCCTGCTCCTTGAGACAATCCTGTCGAACTAACCGACTGGGGGAGCGGCTGGCCGAACGGCCCGTCGTGGGTATTTCTGGCAGCAGGCGGCGACTCTCCACGTGCGTCTTGGTGCTGTTCGAGTACTCCTCGTTGCTGTGGCTGCGCACCTTGATCATCTTGGAGTGCGGGTCCCGCGAGTGATGGATGTTCACGCTCTGACTACTCGAATATTGTTCGCCTGCTCCGCTGGCCACGCTACCGCCGCTGCCCAGATCTGTTGTACCCACCGCGGGTACATTCTGCTGCGACAGAAACTGTCGGGGATTTTGCACGCTGGGAAAGAGGAAGTTCTGCTTAGTGCGCGGCGAGATAGGCATAAATTTTCCAGGTGGCGCCTGGTGTACTGTCAGGGTGTTGCCGCTGCTGAAAGCTTCCGGATTAGGCAGCGTCTGTTGCCTGGTGAACTCCGGCGAGCGTCGGAACTGCGGCGACGTTTGACGCTTTGGTGGCGACGTCGGCAGCAACTTGACATGTTGATCGGGATTGGGCAACGTGGCCTGTCGCATCATGCGAGGCTTGGCAAACGGCTGACCATAGTCCATCTCATCACTGGCCATGCTGGAAGCCTGCGATTCATAGTTGAGCTGTGGTGCAGCAGCAGCAACCGACGGCCCTGTGACTGACGATGACTGTGAGGTCGGCACGGGCAGATTGGCTGTGTTGGGCAGTAGTTTGGGACGATGATAGGTGTTCGGTGGTTCCGGGAACGATGTTTGCCGTGTGAAGGGCGGATATCGCTGCTGTTCGCCCGGCGAGCGTTCCGGAGAGCGACTATAGACGCGGTTCGGTGAAGTGGACATGTATATGCCGGGCGGGGGCTGGCATGGGTTTGCCGGCAAAGTGGACTGACGGCGCACCTGAAGCCTGTGACTGTGGGTAGGCGGAGTGGATGGTGCCTCCAGTTGGGGCTGCAGCTGCGTCTGCTGTACGTGTATCTGAGTCTGTGCGTAGTTGTCACAGTCGGCGTTCATGTGGATGACGTCGTCGCTGTTGTAGGCCGTCGGGTAGAGTGGACTCTTCTGCAGCTGATGTGGCGAAGTGGGTGCGGTCAGGTTGGCCGAGTTGTAGTTGGCCAAGTTGGCACCGCTGCCACTGAGATTAGGATCGTTGTTTAGGGTGCTTGGCAGCGTCGATTGGCGCAGCACGCGACGCCCCAAATGCCACTTGCTGCCGCTAATGGGCGTGGCACTGCCGCTACTGTAGTTAATGATGTGTGTCTGGCGCGGTGGAGGCGGCGTCTGATGCAGCTGCTGCTGTAGAGGCTGATGCAGCTGGTGCTGATGCAGCGGATACTGATGTAGTGTGGGATAGCTGCCCGACGACTGCGCCTCGATGAGATGCTGCTGCTGCGGATATAAGTTGTCGGCAATGGGTTGCTGCGAGTTCGGGTTGTTGGGGTCGTCCTCGGGATCTGCAGAGAATTGATTAAGTTGTAAGCAAAGCATAGCGGCACGACTTACTGCACTTACTTGATATGGTCCAGGAGCGGCGTATGCTCTTCCGCAGCACGTCGGTGGTGCTCAGATGATCCACTGCCTCACAGGATGCGTACGCCTCCTTAAGCCACTCACCGCTAGCCGCCTGTAGCTCCCTGCAAGAACAACAAGAGGGCCATTTGAGAAACCAGAAGACATCGGTTAACATTGTCCACAGAGAGATGCGAGCTACTGGAGCACGTCTGTCCGTGGCAGCAACAGCGAGCAGACTAGTTGAGTCTGCTTCGCACGGAGGCAGCAGCAACAACAAAGACGAAAACGAAAATCCAATCGAGACACCAACACGCAAGAGTAAAGATTGCTATACTAGGCGGGTGGCCGATTGGAGGCGTCTGAGGCGTTTGAGGCGCAGTCCCAGGCAGACTTTCAGGCGTTCGCTGGCAACTTATGAACAAATTCCAATCAACGCAAGCTTCGATGTTGGGCAACACCTTAGTTTCAACTGCTATAGGGTAGGGCAGACAAAGAGGGGGAGCTGCCGCTGCTCATCAGCAGCTGCAAGACTGCGGATTGCGTTGACAGCTGTTGGCTGCCAGGGAAAGGCGTCATTCTGGCTGACACCTGTAGGCGATGCTAGCCAGACAGCATTACAGCGTTTTCTCAGTTCGGAAACAGGCAACCAAGTTCGGAGCTTCAAGAAATGTACACACCAGTTGCCCCACAGCAGCTATTGCTCCTACTGCTCCGGCTGCTGCGTTGGCCAACATTTAATTAGTCCAGAGTCCGCAGCTGCGTCTGGCCTTGCTCACTTGGCTTTACAGAGTACTTCTTTCGGGGCTTGGCAATTAACACTGAACTTTGTGAGCGTGTGGGTCGTTAGTCGCATCATCGCCAGTAGTATCGAAGCAATTTCTACATGACTTTTGCGCGTTACCACATTTCTTGATCTCTGACTGCGGGGCGTATGCGTAATGTCTGTTCGCTTGTGTAACGCAATATGAAGGCGTTGCAAACGCACTTGTGCAGAAATCAATACGATGTACTTTAAAATTAGGCAGTTGGGGAAAAGCTAAAGTATTCTGGCTACAAATATTTGCCATATGTTTTAAAACTGTTTTCAGTACTTTATTACTCAACACTGGCAAGCGAGCTCAGGCCTCCATTTGGCCTTAGTGCTATCACAAGGAAAATCAATAATTTCTTAACATCTTAAAAGATAAAGTGCTAAACTCGAGATTATTTATAATATGCGCCCGCAGATGCCTTGACAATTACCTTAAACTTACGCAAGCCATTTTTTCATCTCTGGCTTAGTGCGCTCAACTCTCGGCAAGCCAAGAGCATGAAGAGCCTTCCGAGAAGCTGTCAAAGCGCATTGTGTACACTTCTAAGGTTGTGAAGTGACTTAAACGATGCGATTGCCTGCTGTTACGCGCGAAAAGCAATTTGTGTGCTAGAAAATGCATGTTCTAGAACACATACTAGGGCTATAAGAAATAACATTTTTTACGTAGGAATAATTCTATTTTAGAAGAATCATAAAAAACTGTCATTTGAAGTAATGACTTTTGGATTCCACGAAAAGATATCTCTCATCAGCCTAATAAATATTGGATACTATCCAAAAATGTTGTCTGCGTCGAGGAAAATCATGTGATGACAAATTTTCAACTTTTTCACATTTAGGGGTGCGCTACTGTGCAAGTAGGTGTCTCATCTATGCGAAAAGGTGTTTGTCGGTTAGGCCGAGATGACCTCATCAGAATAAAAATAGAAAAAGTGTTGTATGTACAAAGATTATTTAATATTGCTGTTCAAGAATACATGAAAATTGTTATATGATTCTCTACCATTATATGTATGCACTTAAATGGCAAAGGAACAAAGGCAGGAGATCGGAATCATTTTAACATGGAAGAAGGACATATTCTACAATATAAAGTAAATAACAATATCGCTTAAATTGTAACGGAATAAGACTTGCATATTTTCCAAGTGTAATTAACCAACACATAGAAATGTTTGCAGATTGCTAGGGACAGCTTATTTGAAGTCCGGTCATTACTTATTTACACCTTTGGTACATGCATTATATGCAAACTCGAATTCAAACAGGACTCGAGCAACATGCAATTTTGAATACTTGACGCAAAATGAAAATTGCATTTTAAATGCGTCGCTTTTAGGGCGGAACTAACCAAAATTTCGTGTGTTATTACCAAGCAGCTAAAAGGTGAGACGGGAATCGAGACGAGTAAAATGAAAATTGTAAAACTCTTAAAAGATTCAACATTTGCCGGCAATATTTCAACTACAGCCGAGAACAAATGAAACAAAAGCCTGGGGGGAAAACAGTGAACTGTGAAAATGTTGCCTCATGAAATATGCAACGCATCAGTTGATAACAAGGGTCATCTGCTGCACTTTCGGGATCATTCCCCACCTCCCCCTGCAGTCACCAGCTGATGCCGTATTTTGCATGCATCAGGTGACAGTTTTCGATTGCACAAATCGAAATTAGATTGCAACAATGGAAACCCTGAGTGCAATAAAAAGTGTTTGGGACAAAGTGAACCAGCTGTGCAACTTTGTGCACTCTGCTGGCTAAATAACACAAAACAACACAACTTCACCAACAAAAATAAAAAATTTTGACGAGTGTCGATCGAATAAAAATATTTTCGGTTGGGCGAATTCCAATTTTGTATTGTTTAAGTTTATTGCAAGTAACCTAGTTTTTAAATTAAAACATTTAATACTCGTTGACTGTGCAAAACGCTTGAGGTAAATTCATGATATTCCTGCAAATATTTAAAAACCTGTAATACTTAAAAACGGTATTCTTCGATTGTGAATGTGAAATAGGCATAAGTATGCGTGACAGACCCCACAAAGTATTTATATTCTTGCTAACGATCAATAAACACGGGGCGATTCAGCCATGTCTGTGTGTCTGCCCGTCTGTCTGTCTATCTGACTCTATATACACCAAATTTCACATGAATGTTTCCGTATACTATGCCAATGTTACCTCCAAATTCAATTCAATAGGACAATAAACACAGAAGTTATTAAAGTCATACGCAAAGTCCCGACCAGTGTTTACGTGCCTCCACGATTGAGAAAGCAATAGGCGGCAGAAGACTCTGAATTTGGAATTGGTATATTTGTAAAGGGTTTTCAAAGCTGCTTTTTATTTTTATTTGCATCAAAATTTGTAATACTTATGTTAATATTATAATATTTTCATTGCTACGTTCCCTGTCTTTACACCCTTCTCCCATTACAAATGATCGAAAATAAGCCGAAGAAGGCGTGGCAGACTCCACAAAGTATGTGCAAATGTAAGTTTAGGAACACTATACGAGGCGATTGATTATATGTCCGTCTGTCCGCCTAAACTAATGACTCCAAATTTGGCATGAATGTTCGCTGAAGATAGATATTAATAATGAAACAATTTAGTGGGCGATCAGGTGGCGGTCAAATAAGTTGTCTTTGTTGGATCAAAATATTTGAAGCACTAATATTAATACACAATAATATTGGGACTTATATTTATTAATATATAATGGACTATATGTATGCATGTAATCGTAACCATAGACCCACAAATACAAATAAGTGTTGAAGGTGTGCGGAGAATTCTTCTAATGTGCAAGATGTTAGATCTAAGGACAGACAAAAGAGGCTACTGAAAGAGAAAGTGATAGAGATAGAGTGAATGAAAGATAGAAAAGAAAGAGAGAGACAGCGAGAAAGAGAGAGAGAGAGACTTACAGTTGCTTGTGGCACACAATGCACACCCAGTCCAATGCATGGTGGACGCGACAGGCTTTGCACACACGCAGCTTGCACACGCGGCAAGGGGCGCCGCGGTTGGTGATGCGGCCCAGCTCGGTGGTGCAGCGAGCGCAGTGGCGGCTGGAGTCGTTATGTACATTGTTGTGGTTTTTGTGTTCTTGTTGTTGCATTGTATGCTGTTGCGATTGTTGTGACTGTTGTTGTTGTAGTTCTGGTGGTTGTTGTTCTTGTTGTTGTTGTTCTTGTGTGGCATCAAGTGGCTGTGGGTGTGCTCCAGCTCCACTGACGACCTTGCACCGCAGCGCATACAACTCTGCACGCAACAGCCTGTTCTCGGTGTTGTCATTGTTGTTTTTGCAATCGACGTTGTTTTGTTTTTGTAGATGTTTTTGTTGGAGGTTTTGAAGGAGGCGAAAATGAATGTTGTTGTTTTTGTTGAAGGGTTGGTTAAAATTTGTTGTTAATTAAGGAGGATCAAGAACACGTTACAAAAGGTAAATCGACATTATCACAGGTGGGCGGTGCGGGGCAAGTGAGCGAGTGAGCGATAAAGCGTTAGCAATAGCAGGTGTGTTGTAGTTGTGTGTGTGGTGGGTTAGTGTGTGCGTGTTTGCGTGTTAGCATAAAAACAACAGCACAAAAGTGTTATTGATGGAAAGAGACAAAGAAAAAGAAATGCACAAGAAATTCTCATTAGTCGATTGAAATATCAATTAAGTATATTGTTTTTGTTTTTGTTTTTGTTATTTTTGTTTTAATAATTTTGGATATCGCAAATGGTTAAGCACAGTACGCAAAATGAGGACGACAGTACGATCAGACTGTATTCAATAATGGAGTGTTGGAAAGTGGTTAATTGTGTGCGTGGTTAGAGTAAAAAACAATTCTGAGTGAGCAAGCGGTAGACGAAATTCCGTGAAATACTTTGAGTAAACTATTTTGATTAGGCAGTGTGTTCAGATGCTGGTTTAATGTCTATTTTTGACAGAGAGCACACATACAGTGATTTGAATAGCGTTAATAAATTCTCAGAATATAGAGTGAGATAACATCGAGTGTAGTCAATAAAAAAAGATTGAATAAAAAGTCATTAAAGATTTAACAGAGTTATAAATAAATAAACGGAATTTTAGTTCTTAACAACCTATATTTGAATGAGCTGTTGATTTCCCCCTTCATTAATATACAAGTCTTAGTTCATAGTTATTTACTTTACTAAATCTGTCAATCTTCGTTGCAAACATTACTCAACACTTCATTTATATAATGTAAAAAGAAAGATTTTAGATCCCGAGAAAACAGTGCCTGACAGATCGCTACCGGTATCCCATGATCGGTCGGATCAATCACTAATCGTAACGGACGGATAACAGACGAGTTAGGTGGAAAAACATGCTTTAGGCGCCTTGCAATATGACAAATAGCCGCGTCGTTACGCTAATGTGCTGAAAGATTGACGGACCTATCTGACCTATCGCCTCCACAAATTATCAAAAAGAAGAGAGAAGTGTATAGAGCCTGATGAAGATTACTTTGAACAGCCATTTTTTGAGACTCTCCCAAAATAAGTCGAAAACTCGAGCATTTTTTATTAACACTCCTGGAAAGTTCGTCAAGAAATACATATTTAAACACTTTAAAGTACAATGCACTTCAAGAAATCAAATATCAAGCAGGATGGAATTGTTTATTTTAATACAAGCTGACACTTTAAGCTAGTGTTAATGAATGAACGAATAAAACCTTATATGTGTATACACATATAAGCTGGAATAAGTCGGGGCTTGAGGAATATAAAAGTCATACTAATATTTGTATTAACTAAATTGCTCAGCGATAAAGCATGAAAAAGCGGTTAGAGAGAAAAAAGGAGGGGGAGGGAGAGAGAAAGTGAAAGAGAGAGGGAGAAGAAAGGGAACCAAGAGAGAGGCAGACATGTAGTAGCTTTTTAAGGCACTCAGCAGCCAAACAGTCACGCAGCGCGCATAAAAAGCCAAATAGGATTTTCGCCGTTGCGAATTATATAAGCTCAGTGATGCGCCGCAACATACGTGTACAACAATTTTTAATTATATTTTTATCTGCATTCGAGTTTGGGTCCCTCGACGCGTGTACGTATTTTATTAGCGCCACAAAATCAACAGACGACACCAGGCAAGAGAAGCCTCCAAACCCGAACCAAACCACTTTGAGCCCTACGATCCTGCGATGGCTTCAGTAAGTGGTGCGCTGACGCATGTGTTGCATGGCGCTAGGGGTAGCGGCAGCCCCAGCCGCAACGCGCACACCTGCACAAACCACACACACACATACACATACAAATACCCGCACGCACACAAACATCCTCCCACTGGCCGATTGTATGAGCTAACCATGGCGCCTACATGCTGCGGCTCTTTGGCTTGTTTTATTGGGCTGGTTAACGCGTTAGGCACAAGGCACGCACACTATATCAGGCCACATGCCACATGCCACATGCCACACAGCGGCCAGCCAGCTAGTTTGCCTGTCTGCTGTTCTGCTGTCGTGCTGTCGTGCTGTCGTGCTGTCATGTTGAAGTGTAACTCAACTATGTAGCTAAGTGCTGCTGCTCCTGTGGCAGTTATTGTTGTTGCCTCGCAGCATTATTAATCGTAATAACTCATTAAGGCCCTCACCGGGCGACAATGGCCAAAAGTGCCAAGCTAACTAGCCATAAATTTACGCAGTGCACGAGGTCGCACAACAATCGCCTGTATTTTTAAAGCATCCCCTCTCGATGGGAAAGTCTTGTAGGGGACGAGGGAGTCCTGATAAGCCAAGAGCCGTTGAGACAGGCCTAAATAAATAGCTTAACGCATGTTTCTGATTGCGGCCCACGCCACTTCCAAAGCCATGTAAATAATCCAACTAATTAAGCCGATGTTAATCAGCTGCGTCGCGGCTGACCCCAAAAAAGCGTGTGACTTTCGGTCGAATTAAAACACCTGTGTCCTTAACAGGACTGAAAGAGCAATAGCCCACACAACGAAAGTTACGTCACCAACAATGAGAACATTGTCGTTGGCAGTCAGATTTATGCTAACCTTTATTCAGTTGACCTTAGCTGGGTGTACTCTTCAAGGTTGTACTCTATACTTTTCAAGATCTCGTTGCTTGAAGTGAAGTCATTCTGTATTTCCAATCGAAGCTCAGTTGAACAAAAAAGAAACAGGCCAATGATTGTTTACCGTATTTCAAAAGGATTTGCCGATAGATTAATACATACATATGTTACAAATAGTATTACAAACATTGCCAGAAATATGATAAGCCAGTCAAAAATGCACATACACTTCTTAATGTCACTAATATGCTCATCAGGAAGAATTTAAAGCACTGTAAAATACAGGATATATGCAATGAAAGCCCCTTTCTCATCGCTGCTCAATGGTTTATTTCAATTTCAGTTTCAGTTTTGCATTAAAACATGTTTAAAGCAGCACCTTTGGGTTGTGGCATTGAATTAAGGTGAAAAAAACAAGGAAAATATGATTCCATCTCGCAGAGCATCCCTCATAATTTTGGCCACAAGACGCAAGCTTTAAAGTGGCAAGTGGAGTCTCTCTACGTCGCCGTAATTCACACAACTGTGTTGACCACAGCCGCCATCTGCTCGACTATTAGATTTATGATTTTAATGATGCCTCTGCTGGAGCGTTGAGGAGACTCCCATTGCCTCTTGCACCCGCCTGTATTCCCTCCTCGCGTGCGAGCAACTGGGGCGAATATAAATAATTACCATGCTAAATATTATTTGTCGAGAGTCCCTTTGTGGCTGCGTCCCTGGCGGATGCTGTGGCAGCTATAATACGCGGCAGGCGAGCTCAAAACTAAAATATTTTCTGGTAGATTTTTTTTTTGGCATCAGTATCAGTTTGCAACGTTGTCGTCGTTCTGGCAGAGTATTTGTTTCCGTTTCCGCTTTGGATTAAAACTTTAACAAACACCGACAAGTTTTGTTGTCGTGTTGGCTTTAATTTGCCCGTTTATAAACCGGATATGGCCGCGGCCATTTTGTGTTCCCTCTTAACATGCACTGCAGTTGCCATTAGTGAGAGGGTGTGCATGTGTACTTTAATGAATCAACAGTATTTGTATATTCTAAATGCGCACGCAATCCTTTGAGTTCTCTTTTTGGTTTCCACCAATGCCGTTTTCCCAGCTATTCAATTGTCGTCAACAGGCAACTTAAATCAAATTAAATATGAATTTTTAGCCAGTCGTGAACCTAAATAAACATTTACGCCTTTGCCGTTCAGGTTCCCTTTTGTTGGCCCCAATCAAGTTACGATTTGACAATGATAACCGGGCAACAGGACGGCATGAAGAGTTTAGGGAAGGGTAGGTGGATTGACGAAGGTTCCACTCGCTGTGTGCGGCACGACATTTGCATAATTACAATAACCGTTAAACGAGCGTTTTGCGGTCCTGCGGCACATATGCAAAGCTTCACAAGGGTTTTGCCGGAGCCGTGCCGAAAATTAATGGTTCTGGCATATACAATACTTTCTGCTGTTGGCTCGGACCGACCCCAAAACTACTATCAGCTGAGCTGTCCTTTGTGAGCTTAAATGGCCATGTGCACCGGGATGATAATAAGCTGCTGCCCACTGGCATTACGATAATAATAGTCACTAATGCCGAGCATAGTTCCCACATTTGTGGACACGTTTCATTTGCTTTTCCTTGGCATTAACATGCGACTCCTTTGTTGCTCTTCTTTTAGCTTTCTTTAGCTGCAGAGCCAACAGAGCTTACAAGTCGATTGGCAGATTTAGTAAATATTTCATTGAGGCGCGCACATGTCGCGCGTATGAGTAATTTGCATGAGCGGAGCAACGCATACGCCAGGTGTGCCTGCATTGCATTTAAGGCAACCAATGTGGGGGAGAGGAATGAACACAAGAATACACAGCAATGTGCATAATTGATTCGCCAACACAGTGGGAAATGTGGCATAATTTAAAGAGAATTCCCGCGTACTTAAAGTGCGCAGCGCATATAAAACCCAAATTGACTCTCAACTGAGAGACATAAATTTCGATATGAAGGCGCCAGGGAGGCGAGGCTGGGGATAATATAACAAATTTTGATCAGAGCGCATTTTCACGCCGTTTCACGAGCCGTCCTCGCGAAATGTGACCATAAAAAGCGAGCGCAACAAACTGAAGAAGGGGCCACGAGGTGGTCATGTGCGCGGAATGCGATAGAGAAAATGAGAAAGAGAGAGAGAGAGATGTGATAATATAAAATCTCCAAAATGGGGGAGGTACTGGAGCAGCTGCCTGTCTGTCTGTTTGTCTGTCTGCTTGCCATAACTCATCCTGCCTTCGTTCATAACTCGCAGTTCTGACATCTCGCAAAGCGATTGCCAGCTGGAATATTGTGTCATTTGTTGCCAGAAAGCGAAACAGGGCATAGTTAACAGGTCGCACTTGATGTCGCCTTCACTCGCGCACTTTTAACATAATTTATGGCCAGCCCTCGCAATCTTCCAAACGCCCGTGGAGCGTCCGCAGGAATCCACGTCCATAAGCCATAGAAATTGCTCGGCATTTACTAGTATTGCTTAATAAGCGTTGGCCAGTCGACCCAGAGAGTGTTGGTGGGGCGGAGATGCGCCGCAGAGGATGGCGGGGCACAGTGGGCAGGGTAAAGTAAATTGAATAAGGCCAAGCTTGGAGAAAACTTTGTGTTAAGGGCTTATAAGGGTTGCCATTTATTTTGGGCTCAAAGTGTTGCCTCACTCTCCACTTGTTGTTGCTGTTGGTTTTATTGCTGTTGTTGTTGATGTTGTTGTAATGTCTTTTTTACAGCGCTTAGTTAAACCATTCGTGCGTTAAATTATAGCCCAAAAGTCTTCGGCCCGGGCATGGAGATTTTCCTTAGCGCCAAATCAAACAAATCGTCAATTTGTACTTTCATTTACTTTGCTGTGCGCTCAACGGTAAACAAAAACAATAACAACAACCATAGAAAAAGAAACACCAACAACAACAACATCAACAAGAAAGACAGCAGCGAGTAGAGTGGCATGTGGCATGTGGCATGGGGCAAGCAGCGAGCTTCGAGTGGGCCGCGAGCAACTTCATTGGCAGTTGGCGAATGCGCAGCGGAAATGGTGTGGCAGCCATTTTAAGCACCAGCTAAATAACAGTTAATCGACATTGCACTACAAGCTGTCCGCGCTGCCAGCGCACCATGTCACCGTTGGCATGTCAGACATTGTTGTTGTGTTGTTTCTGCCATTGTTGTTGCTCTTCTTGCCACTGCGATTGCCGCTGATTGTTGATCATTGTTTCGCTTGTCAATTCAGCAGTTTGTCAGTCAGACTATCCACCCGTTCCCCATCCCCAGCCCTCGATTTCCCCTTTCACACTGTCGCCCTTTCACCCTTTCGCCCTTCGCATTCGTAATGCTTGTGTATCTAACTCGCTGGCCCTTTTTGGCACAAACTGATGTTTGCCACTTGTTTCCATTGACATTACAGTGCTTTAATTGGCAAAAATGAACAGTTCGGCCTCGAGTACTGCGAACAGTTCTGAAATAAAGAAGACGAGTCATTGGCGACCCACAAACCGACTCTTCTTCTAAAATTTACCTTTGGTCAACAAAGTCTTGTTAATCTGGAAATTGATATTGTTTCGCAATCTGTTATATTGTATGACCCAACACGGAACTTCCTCATTGGAATTTCAAATCCAAGCGTTCCCATCAATCAAGTGTCTCACTGGGTTTGGGCTTGGGTTCGGGTCAAGCCGTGGCAAAATTTCTATATTCCAATTAATTGAAATATCAATTTTGTTGTATGCGCCCCAGCCGGAGACGGAGGCGGAGATGGAGCCGAGCCGGTTAACACACGGACACAGTTTAATCGCCGCCGTCGCTCCATGTGGCATCTAGAGTAATCTATTCAATCACCAACCACATCGCACCAAAGAGACCCCCAATGGAAATTACTGTGTTTTATTTTATGCTGCCCAGGCGGAGGGTCGAGGGGCGGGGAGGGACTGTGCGCATGTGTGAGAAAAGCACATGTTAGTAGCCATATTCTGTTATTAATATTTCATAAATCCCACATGCAAACTAAACAAAATCAATACCAGGTGGCAGTACCCAACCAAAACGAATGTCCCTACGAATGGCTGAGAGAAAAATGTATCCTTGCTCCAAGCAGAGTGTGCTCTGCACACGCGTGTGCGTCACTTTGTTTGTGTGTGAGTGGTCAAAGTTTCCCGTAGGCCATGAAAAATAAAGTGAAACTAGAGTAAAAAGTAGCAAGAAGAGACCAAAGTTCAACTTGCTGAATTTGTTCACTGCTCTCTAGAAGAGACCCAGTGAACACCCCCGGGACGATGGGTCTATGTACGAGTATCTGCGTATATCTTTGCGTTAATATTCAAATCGAAGAGAGAAAGCCCTGAAAATCAAGTGGCCCACGGGCAAAAGGGACACACTGTCAGGCCGAGTCATCCTGGCCGAGCTGCGCTGGCCACGTGCCATTGAGATGAAAGTCACGTAGCTCTGCTTAGGTTTTGGAATTCAGTACCAGAAACCCATGAACCCATTGGCCGGCGGCAAAAGTTATGGAAACATTTAAGGGGCTTAGCGATGGATGAAAGACGATCGAATGGAAAAATGAAAGAAGGAGACAAGGAACGAGATATGGAAAAAATGTAACAGAATTACGAAACATTGGGCCGATTGTAACCGAGGAGACTTTTCTCAGTCCCTGCCTGGGCGATTCGTCGCATTTTCCAGGCGGGAGACTCGGAAAATTGTTGCGAAATTATAAATTAATGCTTGCCTTGTGTGAAAATCGTTCGGGCAAGACGACGCTATGGTTGGCAAGTGTGCTGAAAGGGTGCCAAAAAGGCAGCAGCAAGTGATGAGAATGACGCAAAGAGGAGAGAAAAAAGATACTTAAAAGCCTTAGCTGCTTGACCTGTGGCCCACAAATCAAGCAAAAATCCGCCGGTGCTGCCTCTTCCACTTTGGAAAAGTACGTCGTGCCCGTCGCCTACGCGACGCCAGCAACAGCTTGTGGAACGTGCGTAAATTGGTGGCCTGCCGAAAAGGTTGTTGACTTATTGCCGGCACTGTCACACGTCGTACAGTGTACGAGTACACAAATTTGGTCAGTTAGGGCATAGTCCAAGTGCCGTTGCTTGGCTCGCTTCCATTCTCATTCTCATTCCTATTCCCATTTCCATTTCCATTCGCATTCGCAATCCCGTTGCCACTTCCGCTGTAAGAGCGTGACAATGTTCAATTACAGCTGCACTTCAGAATTTTAAGTAATTGAAGCCGGCACAGCACACGCTAACTGCTCGACGGAGTCTCCGTCTGGCCGACCTTACCTTCTAAATGGCACACACAGCACAGGCCATTCAATTATGTAATGACGCAGTCTACTTCCAGCAATTGCCCGCACATTTTCACGCTTTTCAAGCTAACCCACGAAAAATAGCCAAGTAACCAAATTGAAATTAGCCGCCGATAACTTGACGTGTCCCCTGGGCCCTGTCTAGAGAGTGCTTGGTGCTAGATTAATCTTGAAATCTATTTTAATCTATTAAAGACACATGTGTATAGTTAAGGATTGTGGCCGCCAACCCATTAGCCGGATCAGGATTTCACATGCCGTACTTCGGCTGACAATTACTGAAATTATGACAGCTAATTGTCCATCGTCTCGGGCTAAGCCCGACTCCATTCAACTCCATCAAGTAATTGAGCTGTACAGAAAATCGATGCTTGTGTAACATTTAACTTGCAGGCAGGTTGAGTGACAAATATACAGTCGGAGAAGCCAATTATGTCCCATGTCACATTTATGCGGCCAGCCTGTAAACAACTAATGAAAGGACTAACATAAAAAGCACATACAATACATAAATCGATAGCACAGCGCAGGCAATTGAATTCCTTTTCCAATAACCATAGAGCATTATTGGAGCATTATTGGAAATATCTCGTAAAGGTAGAAGTTAGAACTGACGATTGAAACCCCAATAGGAGAAATCGTATGATAGAGAATCTGTAAACGAAAACTCACGAGGTCAAGCCTAAAGGGAATTTTTCTTTCGATCCTATTCACAGAGCTCGTCTAAGACTGCAAGTAATTGAGAAACAAACAGCATCGGAAACACATGCACACACTCACACTTGCGTAGATTAAAAAGACGCGAAACCCTTCTACATAGCAGCCAACAAAAATATATACTTGAGGAGTGATTCCGCAAGGGAGGAAGAGTTTTCTTTAGCGGGTCTTCAGTGGGTGCGAGCAAGATTTTTCTTCACACACTCGCATATACGTGTAAACAACAAAAAAATCACTCACACTTGTACACACATGAGTCCGAGCCCTGTTTCGTTAGCTACATTTGCGTTCCGTTTTGTGTCTCTAGTTTCGGCTGGCCATAAAATTTGTAGCCAAACTTAATTCAATTTCAGCCTTGTGTCAAACAACAGCTGCATTTAAGTGGAAAATTATGTGCAGCTGCCCGCAGGGTAGAGCCCAGCAACACCTCCCTCCGGCATTCGCCATCGGTGCTACAACAGTGGGACAAGCTAAGTGACAGTTCATACTGTCATATTTTAAAAGCGTTTCATTTCAGGCTGAATTTAGCTAGTTACAGCTAAAACACGAATCGGCTTTCGCTGATATTAATATTTAATATCCAAATAGTTAATTAATCTATGCCTACGTGCTGTCAGTTTGCAAAGCAATAGCGAAATTCCATCCACGAATAATTGAGAAAAATAAACTGTTTGAAGACCGTTGTGCCAGGCTTGTTCCAGAGTTCATTCAAAATTCGCTGCTGCTTTAATCATCTCATGTGTGCTACCGACATTTTCCTGCTCTGACTAACTGCTGTTCCATTTCGAGCATCTCACTCGCTTCCATCATGTTGCACAGCGGGCAACGCCGCTTTGTTAGATGAACAATTGCAGTTCCGTACATCATCTCGAAACGCTCCGTTGGGTTGCTAAAGCAACCAACAACAAGCTGAGCTCGCTGCAATCGTCTGGAGCTTGCTGAGCCCCCGCAGATTCCCAGTTGTGTTTATGGTACTCGTAGCATACTTGAGCTTTTATACGAGTATGTGTGTGTTATTGTCTATATGTCGCTCCGTAACTGTAACAGTTTTGTAGCCCCACTACAAACCTACGGCCAAAGCATTAAAAATTGATGCCCCAGGCAAAAGCGTGAAACGATGCCGACAAGCGTAGACCACAAGTCCACTCACGCACACACACAACCCGATACACACTCAGCACACACCCCCATCCCATGGCGAGGGCGAAGTGTTGCCAAAACGTTGCTGTTTACCAGCATCTCCAACAATGACAACGGAGAGAAAGCAGGCAATTTGTCAAAACCACAAGAAAATCCCTGGCAATCATCGTCAATTTGCATTTCGTGTGCCGCAGAACGTAAAGTACACGCACACACACTCAGAAACACACACACACACACACATGTCTCGTCACGCTGGCACGCGCAGGCGGGCACACTCACGCGTCGTATGACGAATGTGCGTGTGATTGGCTTGACATTACGCATACGCCCGGCTGGGCCTGCGTTTTCTGTACCCGTAACGAAAAGCCGAAAAACCGACGGACCGGTAATTGGAAAATCATCCATTACGAGCGGCTAATGGAAATCGGGTGAAACTGTTGCTAAATTCGATTTGGTGTGTAAGCGCTTTGATACCAACAAAAAATTATATACACCACATCGATATAGGCTCAACATCTCCTTCCCTACCTTCCTCTTGCTGAGCAACTGCTTTGCCTTCCTAGGGTAAGGTCGACACGAGCTGTTCCCAGCTCAGCATGCTTTGGATCGGCCCATGGGGCTTATAGGTCAGCGGCCAATTATGTAATTCAATTTGGCCAACACTGTTCGCTTTGCTTTCTCATTATTTATAAGCGCAATTTAATTAAATTCATTCCACAGCATCTGCGACCCGGCAACGACGAGACGCAACCTACTTCAAAACGTGATACGGATACGCATAATATTCAGATTCACTTTAATTCGATTAAGAACTTTACGCAGAGCACTTGATTACATATATCTCCAGTCGAAGTTTTCTCCATTCCTGGTCACATGCAGTTAAAAGTTTATTCATGTTTGGCCGCCAGGCAAGACTATACTTTATGCTATCGACTGGATTTGTTAAAGTCGTTGCTCTTTAGATTTTAGTGGAATTAAAAGTATTTCATGGTATGTTGTTTTATTATTTATTCCTCGATTTAAACCTTGTTTCAGTAACTAATTGTATGGGTTAACTCAAGAGTTCTGCTATTAACAGTGGAACCATAGTCCATTCTTACTTCAGCTGCCACATTGCTTGCTTTCTAAACCACTCGGGGAACTTTGCTGGGTTTTTATTTCATTGCTACTGCCACTCTAGGGAAAGCAATTCCTCCTTGCGGCGCACTCTGCTCTTTGACATCTGATGAAATGTGCAGTTATAAATATATTTTAAAGCAAAATAAGTTGAACACAGTACGAAATGTCAGATGACATTGATTTGCGCCCGGCAGGGAAATAAATATAGAGAAACTTAATCTTTATTAAAGTGTGCGTACTCAACGAAATGTCAACAGTTCGATGTCGAGCTCGAAAAGGTTTCTGCCATTTTACGACTTCATGTTGTATTTCCCAATGCATGTGGAGATATAATATAATAATAAAATATAATATATTTGGAATTGCATCAAACGATCCATGCTGATTAGTTCAGCGCGTAACAAAGCTCGAAGCGTACATATAACATTTAAACATCACATGTCTGTCTTTAAACCATCATCCCTGCTCTACTTAAATGGCCCCACAATCTATTTTATGCCTCGTTTGTGTTGCAGTACCTTTATGTTTGCGACTTCTTCAAGTTGCAAGCATAATTTGACCCTTGCAAGGGTATAATATTTATTAATCCCATTGTATGCTCAAAAACAATTCGCAGCAAAATGGTTTAATAAATTCTTAAATTATTTAAAATATTGAACTCAAAACACAAAATATATTTCCGTGGCCTGTTCTGGATTGAAGAAGTATTGAAACCGCTTTTAAATGTTTCAATTTGAATTCAATTAAAAAGAAATTTTTAGTAAATCTTCATCATATGATAGATGTTTTCTATCTCTCCTTATATTCCCATAAACAACTTGTCTTCGCTTTACGATACTCCAATTGGTGTCCAAAAAGGCAGTGTACTGCACAGTGGAACCAGATGGCAATGACTTGCCCAATGTGATAATGATAAGCTTCCGTGCCAGTAAGTAGCTGGATATTATAACAATTAATGAAATCAACGAGGGGTTCCATTTAGTTGCGATCCGATGCTTTTTCCGCTGCCTCATCGCCAACATACAGAAAGAAGGAGAGACCGACAGACTGAAAGACTGACAGACTGACATAGACAGACAGCAACTTTCCTTCACACTGCGTCTGTACAAACTGTAGATGAGATGTCTAACAAAATATGCAATAATGAGTATCATGTAATGTCAGTCGAAATAACAACAAAAACAAACAACAAAACGCCGACAGCTGCAGATGGAACCACAAACGAAAAAAGTGAATGCAATAAACTGCAGCAGTAGCAACAACAAAAACAACAAAAAAAGCAGTGGCAGTTACGACGACAGTTGCCGCAAATTAACATTTTTTGAAACTTTTTCCAGACATGCGTTGACACTTTTGGGAAAATTGCGTACAATTTCCAATGCAGAGTCTCAAAACGCTGCACTGCGCGTAATTACAACAAAGTGCGCGTATGGGAAAGCTGGAGAAAAACTCCCGCTGACAGTTGTAAAATGGAAAGGTTATCGCAACAGTGAACAGACCCTGCCAGCAGCCACTGTGGCTTGGACATTGACTGATGGTCGCCGCGGAGGGCCAGAGTCTGTCCAAGAGGAGGACAATGAAGATGCAGATGGCTGGAGATGATGAAGATGATGGTGATGGTTGCGATGTAGATGATGATGATGATGATACTGACAGGGGAGCACTTAGCAAATATTTAGCAATCAGATAATTGACGTCTTAAAGTTCTCATAAACTTAGCAAAGTCTTTTCAGTTTTCAGTTATGAATCACAGTTGAGCCTATAGTAGTATGAGATATGAGTGCGGAAATACTTCGAATTGAGAACTTTTAGTGGACACTGTTAAAGCAGAGTTATTTCATTTGATTGCCGAGCAGTAAAGAGTCGTCGCCCACATGAAAATATCTACTGAATCAGCTAGTGTCATGTGTTTGTTCAGAATCCGCATTTGGATAAGTGCAGAGCTCTGTGAGAATCACACAAACACACAGAGAGATGCCGCACGAAGTAAAGCTCGACTTGTTTCCCTTTGCCGGGCAAGCTATAAAAGGATTTGCAATGCAAGGAATGAATAGCGAGTTTCCTCTGTCCCACTGTCCGCAGATGGGACACATCATCAGCTCTTCAAATATGCTAATCTGCTCGACTGAAAGGGTAGAGTGTGGGCGTGGCAGTTGCAGTTGCCATTGCTGTTGATTTGCCGTTGTCGTTTTGGGGCCCTTGTATTGGAGTACGGCTGAAGCTGTCTGCGGTTTTCCTAGCATCTATGAAACATACGAGTACTCAACTCTTACCCAGTCTGTGGCTGCTGTTCAGGTTTTCCAGCGCACCCAGCTGAAGTGTGCCGAGCGCAGTCGCAACGCCGAACCGGTTCGCAGCAGCCGCGGCAGCTGGAAAATGTATTTATAATAATACTGTTTGGCTGCGAGTAGCTGAAGTTTAAGTGCAGTGCGAAGACAGGAGAAGAGGAAGGTGGAGGAGCCGATGCGGGAGAAGAGGAGCTGCCGCGCGTGTGTGTGGACTTTTACTTTTCTCAATTTGAGCCTGACCTCCCTGTCCGCTTCTCCTCCAGTCCTCGCATTCATTAGCCTGCTCCCTTGACTCTCTCGGCTGTAATTTCATAAAGGCATCAGACCCGCCGCATACACAGGCCGCCATTGAGCCTGCTGGCAAGAATGTTGCCCTCCGACAATGTCTCCACCAGCGGCAATGGGTTTTGCCTTCCACTTATACTTTTTACACTCTCCCTCTCTCTTTCTTTCTATCCCTTTCGCTCTCTCTTATTTTGGCAACTATGCTTTTGATGGCCTGATAAACTTTCGCTGCGAATAACTTTGAGTATGAAAGAAAAGCAGAGCAACTTTTTTGGCCAGCGAGCTGAGCTGCTTCTTGGCTTTGCCAAAAACTTTATTGTTTCAACTTTTTATCGTTGTTTTTGCTCTTTTTGTTTTCTGGCTACAAGTGGCCAAGCGGTGGAGATGCTTGAGAAGTGGGCTCCACCTTGAGCAGACTTGCATAGGAAACTTATAAATACTGTATAAGATTGTTCGCAGAGCACAGTTCACATGGCATAGCACGAGATGTGCTTGACTGCTAATGAAGCTACCAACTTGAATGATTGGCTTAATATTAGTGATGGCCTCCTCCCTCTACGTCTTCGACTGCATTTGCAACTGCAACTGCAACTGCTACTGCAGTCGGAGCGAGAGTAAGACATGTCTCGGCAATCATTAGGCCATCAGTCTGGCCCCGTCTGGGGTGCCAGGCCCAAGCTGCAGTCCAAGTCGACCCAAAAAAGGGCAACAACGACAATGACAGTGACGGAGCCACCATAGAAACAATACCTGAGAGAGAAATGGGGGAAAAGACATGGGAAATGGAGAAGGAAATACCTCGTCCGCATATGCTTGACACGGAAAATGCAATGCTGTTGAATACTAAGTGAAAATGCCCGACTCGCACAGAAAGGAAATCATTTTTTCAAACAAACAAATCGTTTTTCTGGGCCTAAAGTAGCTACCCAACAATTGCCAATGCCATAAGTGGCGTTGTAAGTACCCCCCCCCCCCTCTCTATCATTATATCTCTCTGTTTCTCTCTCTCTGTCTCTGTCCCGCTCTTTCTGTCACTCTGCCCACACGCCTGACCATGCCACATACTTGCAGCCCCTCCATATAAAGCCCGCTGCCAATGCTGAAGCGAACTCAATTGTAATTTCAGCGTGTCGTTTCAATTCGTGTCGTGTGTGGGCGCCGCGTGAAAATTGCGTGCAATTATCAAAAGATGAAATCAGACGCCAAGAGGCACAGCACACAAACTGCAGCTACCTCAGAGCGGAACCTGCCCCCTCTCAATCTACCTATCGTATACGAGTACCAAGCAGCTGCTCTCTTGTTTACAGCCAAGTTGAGCTGTTGTTGTTGCCGTTTGTTGTCGTCGGGCTGACTCAAAGCCAGCAAACCAGTTTGGTAATTCCTATAAATAAAGTCAAGAATGAAACGGCTAAAAGATTCCCATGACTTTCACATACACTTCGAATATCTGCCAATATACTCATATCTCGCTAGTTGAGTAAGTAACTGAGTGAGTAATCGATTGAATATCAAATTTCATGGTGCTATAAAAGATATTTCAAATAGTTTTCAATCCAGATACTTGCTCTCTTCGTATATTGAACTGATTGAACTAATCACAGATTCAAAGCTGACACTCAAAATAAGAGTGTATTAGTTAGCTTCTAATCGGTCAATAAATTCATCAGCTCAGTCTTTATTATCTATATTACACTCATTTCAAACAAAGCGCTCATCTGCCGGAGTTCTACCACCCCGGCATCATCCTCCGTTATTGATCACTGGCACTTTAAAATACCATTAAGCCTGGGAGACAACAGTAAATTGAATCGCTTGTCCAAACAATAATCCACTTAAGCTGTTGGACAAACAAACCCTTGGACACAGCTGATGCCACAACAATCGCCACCAAAAGCAGCGCAACAACAATAAGAAACAGCTACAATGACTTACAATACTACTTTATAAATATATATATACATATATATACTATATTAAGTTTTGTTTCGGCTTGCAATCTGGCTCAATTTTTGCGGCATATGTAACATATAATAAAAACAAAAACACAACAACAATTCTAGCAAAATTCTCAATTGGCAATTCACAAAACGACTCCAGCTGCGTTTCCGTTGGCCGCCTTCTGAATCATCACGGTCGCAGCTTGAAGACCCCGCCCCGTATCCATGGTGCTCCTCTGCTCAACCTCCGCCGTACGACTTTATGTTATTCTTACCACACACACATATACAGGATGAATAAAAACTGTGAAAAAGTCCAAATACAAAATGCTCGGGTCTGATTAAAATCAGCCTCATTTTCTCACAGCTTGTTTACTCATTTTTTCCGTCACATTCTCAAATGAGTTTCAAAACGCTTTTGGCCAAAACAAAAGCGCAAAAAGAAAAACAAACAAAAACGCAGAAAACAAAACAAAAATGCTGCCATGTAATGACGGCTTTTGACGGTCTCCAAGTTGCTTGAGTTTTGTCAGTGCTCGCCGCTCGAATGCGATTGTTAATACGATTAAACCAATTTGGGTCTTTATAAAGCAGTCCGCTAATTTGTCTATAATTACAGACTGCATGTGCGCGAATCATTCATCCGATCTACAGATACTGCGGCTACAATTAATGAAATGCGGCTTTTGATCAGTTAGATTAGAGAGTCGCAGGAAATCAATTAGAATTCTTTTGAGGAACTAACTTGAATATTTTTTACACAACTTTAAGGTATTTTCATGTTCTTAAATATTGTGAAAGTATTCATATCTTGAATGCAAGATGTTTCGAGTTGATTCGAGTCTCCTATTTTATTGAGAAAGTGAGTGGCAATTTCCTTAAGTGTGGTTTCACTTTTATCTCTTTGACTTGCAAAATTAAATTTCTGGCCACAAGGCAAGAGACAATGACAAACTTATTTTCATTTTTAATTTCAGCTTATATTGTAGCTAAGCGAATATGTTTTGATAGCGAAGTTTTGTAATCTGCATTTCATAGCAACTTTTTCTTGGGTTTCGTAAGATTCCATAAGTGTGGCCAGTGCAATCTAAGATTGATTACAGACAGCAGCTCAGAGGCAGTGGCAGTGGCAGCACACAATAATATGATCATTACTAACTTCCAAAGTTGCCTCGTGCACGCACTTGACAACTTCATTAGTGTGTTGAGGCTAAGTATGTTGCTTTATTACCTTACACACACCACGAAGAGCTTTCATCAACTTCACTTCTGTTCCCATCTTCGCTTGGGTCATCTCATCAAGAGTGGAAATGAACTGAGGTTCAGTTGACTTTTTGATGTCTGTCTCTGTCTCGTTAAACTACAGTTAACCTAATTTGCATTCGGCTTGATTGGAGTCGGTCCATTCTGTATTGCCTGCCCGACCCAGCAGAGCAGTTCGACAGCTCCAAGAAGAGAATTCTTCATAATGTCTCATATTTCTCGTTTTCTTTTTTTGTGTGTTGCCAGCTGTTTTCCATCTTTTGATTAAAATGCAAATCGCGTTGAATGCGAAAAACAAAAGCAAAATGAAAGAAAATATTGCTATTAAATGCAATAACTGTCACCATGTCATGCATTAATTACAATAAATTACGAATACGCACATTTGGTCGTCAAAAAAGTAAATCCAACTGCAGATATATACGTATTCCCTCAATGGAAATAGAAAAACGCTACTAAAGAAGGCTGTTGCTGAAATGATAATAATAAATGTGCAGAGCCGGAGCAGCTGATCCCTTTTCGTTTCCTTCCCCCCCTCTGCAGTCCGCCGTAGTCTGCCTCGCCGGCTGTATGAATATTTATGAAAGATTTATGTAGTCAACACAACAGTGAAAACTATGCTGAATTTCAAGTTAAGCTCCTGCGGCTTTCAGGCCATAACTGAGCCCCTGCGGGCCTGCCCGATGGGCAGCGCAGAGCAGAGTTTACTTTTCTGCATGCTTATATTCATGCTAAAATCATGACATAACTTGGCTTCGAATCTTGTGACCATTAATAAATCACACATACATATGCAACCGGAAGTCATATGATAAGCTAAGCTTATCAACAAAAGTATTTAAGTTACATTTGTATGAACAGATGACTTTTGTTTAGAGTGGACGAGTGCTTGCACAATCGAGTAATCTTTCAAGAAATGAGCAACAAAAACGAGCAGGTAAATTCGAAAAATCTTGCACATATAACCTTCTTAGATTCTCACAAAAACTTATTAATGGAATTACGAGATATTTAAGCGACAGAAGTCAAGGAGAGTTCTTTTATCCAGGGAAGTCATTAAGGTTAAGGTTCTCCATATTGATCTCCATACAAACTTATTTAATCTGAACAGCCCTGACAATCTTAATTTAACGAAAGATTTAGTGATAAGGATCGAATCCGTGCAAAAAACTGTCTTATCTTTTAATTGTGACTTCAAGACTTTCTTCTTATTCTAGACTTTTCTGACCTATTTAACTTACTCGTAACTGTTGCTAAATAAGTTATTGAGAGTACTGAGTTCGGACCTCAACAAATTGTACTTCACTGTTGCTCGCACAAACTTCGCAGCCACGTGGAAATTACTAATTCTGTTCTAGCTTTCTGGAAATCAAGACCATTTTACAGGAAACACCAGTCCTATTATTGACCCATCTGCACCCTCGCTTAAGGGGAAGATGAGCATTCGTATTGTCTGGGACCCGCGAAGATGCACACACCACTTTCATTTCATCAACTCGCATGTCAATGACTTACAGTCAGTGTCATTGTGTCACTCCCTTTCTCCCTTTGTGCCATGCAGTCTCGGTCTCCAGTTACGAATGTGCTGCAACATGCTTTATAAATTCAATCCACATAAAGCTAATCGCCAGCTAGATACATATGTATGAATATTTAAGGGATATATACTACGTATGTATTTGATGTACACGAAAAGAGGGTTCTCGCTTTGCTTGATAGCTCGTTGTTAGCTCGTCAACATTGACAGCGATTGTACAAAAGTTGAAATTAAAAAATATCACCGCAAGCCATTTAACACCTACAAGATACTTTAGCCAACAGATACATCGGCAGCTGACACAGCACTCCATTAGTCACAGATGAGTTTATTGTTGTGGTTGTTGTGGCTGTCGTGCCCGGCCCGCCCAGCGTCGGTGGGAACAACGTAGCAATCTCAATCGGCAAACTGCAAATTCATGCAACTTGATGGGGGCCGAGTATCAAATGTGGTTTGCATACCCGGCTAACGACTGCAATTTGGCACTGGCAATGGAAGATTTCGCGACGCCGACACAACACCAACAAAACATTTGAGACGTGCGCCGATGTGCGGCATAAGAATTACGCTGAACCAAGGCTCACCAAGTTCGACAAGAAAAAGCAAACAGAGACAAGCTCAAAAACAAAACAAGAACCCAATGTAATAGTGTGTACATGTGTATATGTATATTTATAGAGAGACACAAGGTACACGAATCCAGAGACAAAACGAAAGATATGAACGCGAAGGTTCTGTGGAGTGGGTACATTCGTGAATGCGTGAGCTGTGTTTGTAATGCGCTTTAAACGAGCTCACACACACACATACGCAGACAAAGAAAACACATTGAATCCAACAATAACAGATACAGTGACTGGGATATAGCAAGATACAGATACAGATACAAATGCGAAAGGTTGCTGTGTGTTGTGTATCTTCTGCACCTTCTTCTTCCAGCAATGTCACGCCTTTGTTTGCCACTGGAATTCCCTTGTCTCCGCTCCCTTTGCATCCCAACTCTTCTTCTACGGCAAGTGCCACGCTCGGGGGCCTTAATTAAATTTAGAGGCGAACCGTTAACATAACCTGGCAGCGAAATTCTTTACCCATACTCCGTTCTGCACACGGCAAGCTGCATGTGAAGCAAATAAGGCAGAAACTATTATAATTGCGCAATTGTGCACGTACAATGATCGCATGTGCCCCTCCCCACTCCCCCACAACTCTCTTCTTTTACTTCATTCGCTTATTTATCATGTTTGTCTTCGACTCGTTCGATTTACCTTTTGGTTTTGAGATACTTTTTGTAGTATCTGGCGGTGACTGGAGAAGCTTCGGCAGTGCAGACAGTTCACTGTGGGATTCGCTGAGCGTATTATTGCTCTCGTTCTCGTCGTAGTAGACTTAAAATTATTTTGGCAAACTTTTGTGCACGTTTATTTATTGAGCAAACTTTTTGTCGCTCTCCTCTTTCTGTTATCTGCTAGTGCTGCTTCTGCTGCTGCTTAAGCACTTGATAGCACGATGAAATTCTTTTCAGATTTCCCGATTCGTTTTCGTATCTTAAGGTTGTTCGTTCGTTGCTTAAAGGTTAAAATCGCTTCGCTGTCTGTGAAGATTACGCTGCGCGCAACTCGTTGCGCGTGGTATCTGCAAGATACTTTCGACTGTCTGCCGCGTCGCGCCTTAAATGTGATATCAACAAAAAAAGAATACCTTTAGCGCGCACAGGTAGAAGTATACAAATCTCAAACCGGCAATCTCTTCACTTATACATATGTATGTCTTACACACATGCACGCTCACACTGACACACACACTCGCGAATAACGTTACACGCAGCAACAGCGACGCGACGTCCGCTTAACTCGAGAAGCGTTCGTTGACTGAGCTCAGAGTCGATCGCCGAGATTTAACGGCGCCACAACGATTGAAACACTCGATTGAAAGCAACAGGTTGAAAGACAGTTGAGAGAGCGAGCTCCCTCTCTCTCTCTCGCCCACTCTGACGCTCTTGCACTCTCTTGCTCTCTTGCTCTCCGCAGTTACCTGTTACCTGAGGCGCCCTTCTCGCATTATCATTAGACAGAACGCGAATGACGACGATGAACGCGACGTTGTCGCTTCTCGCTATCATTTTAATTATGCACTCTCATGAGAAAGTCGAGTCGCATTGTTCGTCTGTTCGCGTTCTTGTTGTTTCTACTGCTGTCTGCGAGACAGGCAAGTGTAACGTTCTCAAGGTAATGAATTTCGCTAAGCAAATTCTTCCATGCAACTCTATACGCTACAATCTCGGAGTCTTTGCAAACCTCCTTTAATTTTGCCGAATATTCCAATTGTCTTACCTGGACATAATAGACCTCATACATAAAATATAATTTCTTTATATATATGCTAATTGTAGGTCCACTTTTTACCCCATCTTGGGTATCATTAATTCTTATATAAGATTTATAAAAATGATAAATTTCATTCCTGTATCAGTATTTACGAGTATCCACACTTAAACTTTCAATTTAAAACAAACATGGAATTATATATGGAATAGAATTTTGCATGTTATATTATCGGAGAGTATATTAATTTCGGCAAGAAGTTTGGATAGATCATGAGAGTCGAACTACCCATGGGTCTTTATCCGTTCGTTCGTCTGTCTATGTGTTGCTATGTGAGCATGTTTCTTATTACTGCTCGCTGTAAATAAGTCGGAGCGAAACGGATCGGACTGATATATCGTATAGCTACCGCAGAACATTTCAGCTCAGTGGGTATTATTACAACCAAACCAATTACATTGACCATTTGACCATTAACCAAGTATCACAATCGGGGATTTGTATGAAGACCAGTATATCCGAAATGGCTCAACTTATCTGTACCAATTGAAATTATATAGTCACTTTTACACATTCAAACATTCAATCAAAATTGGGAAACTATTGCATCAGTAAAATAAAAAATAAAGATTTTAATAAAACCGAGAGCAACAGTCGAGCAGAACCCGACTGTAGGATACCCTTCGACCTATATTCCGGTGTAGTTTAAGTTGTTTAATTCATACACATATGTATATGGTACATATGTACATACTTTCAAATTACTCTCGACGGATGGCGTTCGGTCTTGACGATCGCCCTGCTCTATTTTGAACTGACAAAAAATTGGTTTTATTCTCATACTTAATTGAAATTTTGAGGATAGATAGATAGATGATAGATAGTCAATTATCATTGACAAGTCACTTAAAAATCGACTTTAAAAATTAAAATACTGGTTTTCGGGGCGATGGGCGTGGCATCCTAAATTTTAAATACGCTTCATCTGTTGACATTTCAGTTAAACCTTCATGCCGAATTTGGAGTCTCTAGCTCTTTTTATACCTAAGATCTTGACGTTAAACAGACAGACGGTCAGAAAAAGTTTAATCGACTCGGCAAGAGGTCCACGCCTCCTACCTCTTACATACATTTGCACAAAGTTAGCAAAACCGTTATGGAAATTCAATAGTCGAACAGTATCAAAAGATATATGTATATTATTTTTTTAGATTTAGGACTGCCAAATGGAACATAGCCATTAACTGCACGAAGTCGGCCTGTGTCACATTTACCCTGCGACCTCAAAGTGAAGTTGTCCCACTGGGAGATCAAATAAACTTCCACAGCAGCCGATATGCCGACAGACTTACCGCCCACCCGAACAGGTTGGCGAATGATCTCGTCGACCCCATTTCCATCCGACTTATTATAACTAAGGGACTTTAGCCATTCTATTATCTTTTAAGCTACACATAAGGTTAAGTTCAGAAGGAACTAAACGATTCTTAGTTATTATATGAATAATAAATAAGATGTTATGTTTAAAAAAAAAAAAAACCTCTACAATCACTCGGCAATGTTGCATGCTTTCGGGCGCAGATTTCTATTCGTTTGGTCAAACGCTGAAGCTATACCTACTCGGCTTACTCACAATATTTATACTTTATAAAGGCGGAGATGTCCAATATGGCGAGTTGCAAACTTCCAGCCAAAATTACTGTCCTTCCGCCGCAAACATATAAAAATACATAACATGAATTGTGGCATTGTACAAATGAGAAATTAAATAAAATATCTTTAACAGCGCTACTTTATGGTAAAACTGGAGCAACAGTCGAGCTGCACGCGACAGTGACGTATGTTACTATAAAAAGTATCTTAGTGTATGATACTAATCGCAAGCTACAAATTAATCATAACACTGCAGTACGCTACCTACTTGCATAAATTTCGATACTTTGCCAATAATTTATCGCCGCAATTTCCTAGCGCGCGGAAGACGGCAATAGGCGGTGTGAGCAGTATATATCGGTATTTCTTTATAAATTTTAAATTGGCCAATATCGATAACTGGCAATATAACGAGTAATCAAAATTAATATTTATTTAATTGCATTTTATGGTTGGTATTTTTTACTGACCCTAAAACATGAATTAGTAAATAATAATCATATGTGCACGTACGCATATTATGAATATGTACAAATGCCACACCACGCCACCTATTGGTTGAGTGTTAGCATATATGCACAAGTATTTTCGGTTATTGACATATGCATGGAAAAGAAGAGTCGAGAAACAGCTCACGCTACGCGCTCGCATCGTTCGTCCTTTTCTTTCCTGCACAAGTAATATAGTTATGACGTCACCGACAACTTGTTTGCTGGTGGGAGGGTCGATATGGTTTATCTAATAACTTCAGTTTTTATTGTCCGATCGGGTTGCAATTTGGGGGATAAGTTCATATAGTAATTATCTAAATATATGCTAAAGCAGAACGTTAAAAAATGAGTTCGAATGTTAATCGCAATGTAAATCAAAAGTGTCGGTTGGCGGGGGCGGTAGGCGTGTTATTCAAATTGAAAATAAACTTGATCTGCGTATGGTATAAAGGAATCTTCATGCTGAATTTGGTGTCCCTAGCTTTAGTAATAGCTGAGATCGGTGCGTTCATCCGGACGGACGGACATGGCTCAATCGACTCGGCTAGTGATCCTGAGCAAGAATATATATACTTTGTGGGGTCTACCGCACCTCCTTCTGCCTGTTACATACATTTGCACAAAGTTAATATACCCTTTTTTGACCATTTTCAATGGTCTAAGTGTATAAGTACTGAAGGGAGTTATATTATTCCAAAATGAAATAAAATCTGTACAGATACAAATACATATTTGTTCTTGCTGCACTCTTGTACCAATTCAGGTGATTAAAAACAGTCACCCACACAGACCCTGGTTACACCTGTCCGCACGGTCAGCAGCTCGGCTCGGCTAATGAGGCAGCGTGGGCGAGGACGTTGGCGTTGGCGTTAAGCGACCAATTAAGCAGGATGATGTCCGAATGCTGTGAAAAGGGGAAAAAACGCAGAACATGGCATTGCAAGGCTCTTTTAAGACCCATCTCAATCTGACACAGCTGACTGCACAAAAAGTCTGCGCAACATAACTACAAACAGAGTGTCAAGGGCATAGTGGGGCGAGGGGTGTTAAGAGTGGGCAGGGACAACGTCGTAGCTTAGCAGCCAAATTGTAATTAAAAGTAATCAAAAGCATTAGCAAGTAAAATTTGCAAGCAGAGGCAAAAGCAGGAGCCGCAGCCAAGCTAAAGACACTAACCGAATACGGCCCTTGCCTTCGTTTGTTTGGGTGTTTGTGTGTTTGTGTGCTTGCATGTCTCTCTTTTTGCTGTTTCCGCGCTTGTGGCAGCTACAAAGTGACAAACCATCAAACGACCGAAAAGCAGACAGGCAGCTCGCTGAAGCGCTGCTGCTGCTGCTGGCCTAATGAAGTTCTTTGGCAAAAACTTGAACTCCAAGTTGAGGCAGGCCATTAAATTTAATTTAGTCAAGGTATGCCGAGCTACCCAAGCTTCTACTTGTGCGTGCCCATAGGTACGCAATGATGCAATGAAGTCGTGTGTCAGCTACGGAAATGAGATAAGTTTGTTAGAAGCTCATTACGAGGCAGCAGACGTAAAAAGTCAGATGCACGCTCCTGAGTGCAGGCGACTTAGAGCAGGAGGTAAGACGCCTGACTTCAAGGACGCACAAGCAGCAGACAGTCATGGGAGCACACTAAGCAGTGATTAGGATACACTATTCATACGATGTATTCATCGGAAGGGGGCTCAGCTGCCACAGGCAGACAGTCGGACGGGATACAATGTGCGTTATGTACCGACTGGCACATGCTGTAGATTAGCACATTCATTACATTGCATAGTTGCATGGACATTTAATTCATTTCTTTCATCAACATTGAGTTATCCTCCTGTCCAAAAGTGGGCGGCGTCTGTTCTGATACTGCCACTAGGTTTTTAGATTTCCATTCACTGAATATAAAGCTGATAAAACTTATAATACTTTAATTGTAAAGCAAACATTTCAGTCGGGTACGCCGCCAGTAAGATACCCTTCTACCAATTTTGGAAGTCCAGATTATTTCCGATAAGACATTTCATGCAATTTCACCTCCCACCTCTCACACATAAAAGCACACAAGCGATTCATCGTGATGACAATAACAACAGGCAACAGCAAGCAGGGTTGGAACTATAGAAATTGTCATCCGATCAGATTAGAATACGTGTATGTGGGTTGTGTGAAAACAGTGTGCATTTATATTTATGTGGAAGCAGAAAGGTTTGTCTAAAATCGTATGCTTAATAATTCCAAATTAGTTTAAGTTTAAATAGACGGTGGGCGGGTCATCTAAAATTTTAAATAAAATCGATCTGATGTTAACTTTCAACAGACTGAAGATAGAGACAAGATTTGACAAGTCGATTTACCCATTCTGTCTGTATAGATGAGCGCGAATGTAACAACTAGTAAACAAAACAAAGGAAGGTCCTTGTACATATATCTTTCATAGATCAAGAATATTAACAATTTAATCAGATGCCATGCTAATCTCTTACGAATAGTTAATAAGTATCGATTAATTAGCGATAAATTTGAGTTTTCAATTTGTTCTTAGGCATACACATTGACGCATATGTTCTTTTTTATACAGATAAACTCTGTATCCACACATCTTTCAAATTTTAAAAGATCGGATAACAACCACAGAAATTATTTATGATAATTATTTTTATAGTTCTATTATATTTACGCACATAAAGAACTTCTAAAATTGGGCGAAGGTGTACCCGACTATCAAGTGTGTCTGACTGTTGCATTCGTGTGGTTTTGGTTCTGAAGATTCTTATAAATTATTATATTTTCCATGACTTAAAAGTATAAAAATATATAACTTAAGGAGGATGATAGGGTATTTTATCAAAGTATTTAAAATATAAAAAATTCTGAAATGTTTAAGTAAAAATTAAAGATAACCATTTCTTTTTTTTAAGTTTTTTCGGCAATTTTAATTTGAACTACAAAATGCTTTTACTCGTTGCCATTTCTTAATGTTCTTTATAATCACGAATCTGAGCAGCCCAGGTCAGTGAGACATAACGGATCCTCTTTCGGAATTCGAAAACACCCATTGTAAGAGCAGATACACGAACTACTCAACTTGATACCCTTCGGCTCTCTGCTATGCACCTACAGTCCTTATCCTTCTATTCCTCAATATGTGTTTCTTTTTTCATTGCCAACTATAAACTTAACTGCGGTAGCCACAAGTTTTAGTTGTTTGTTTGCGCTCGGGTGAGGTGAATCTGGGAAAACATCCTGCTTACAAGTAGCGACAACATAAAGTGACTGAAAATTAATTACTTTTACTTAACGACTGTTTTATGTTAATGGCGAAAGAAGGCCAATGATTGAAACGATAATGAAATGACCGGAATTTTAATGGTTGTGCTGGCCTGCCAGCAGTGCGGTAGGCATGCGGCATGAGAAGGGAGCATGGCTGCTGTGCACATCACTCGGCTAGCATTGCCCATTCTTCACTTTGTGCATGTAGGCGGGAGTCATTATTGTGTCTTGCCTCAACACTGCCAACAGTGTATACCTATTATGTTTGTATGCGTGTAGCGCTTTCATCCTTCCATCACACCCAATCGCCACCCACCCTTTGCAAGCAGAGAAACACCCAATCAGTGGCCATTACGAAAGCATCATTTGTTGCCGCTCCCTGGTGGCAGAAGGGGAATAAGGTGCTCTCAAAGACGTCGTCATGGCTCTCGTGGGTTTCCCGGCGACAATATCAACTTGCACGGTAGGTGAGCAATTTCTATCCACAGTCTCTCCCTACACGCCCTCCCTCGCTCCCAGTTCGTTAACGTCCCCAGTTTTTCAATATTGCCATATCCGTCATACTTACATGCACAACATGATTAAGCAATCAGTGGGTCCAAAAAAAGGGCGTCCACATTTTAACTAAATCAGCGTCTGTGGCGCAGGGTAAGGATTTATGGCCACATTACTCGAGCCGCGTTGTGTAATAGAAATGTTTATGAGTTGGCACTAAAATCCAGACCGCAGAAAAGCTTTCAGCCACGCGATTCATGAGCTCCACATTTTACAATGTCTGTAGTTTGAATTGACGAAAGAAACGATTAACCAACTACCGAACGAACACACTCCTCTTTAAGAGACGAAATACATTTCCACGAAATTCGTTTATTTCTTCTTTATCAATAAATGCAAACTGAGTGATTTAATTGCAATCGGCGTCCTAAAAATATAACATAAAGCCTTGTCACAATAATAAGAATAATATATTCGTATATAGCACAGAAGCCCTGAATTTAATTTAGTGTTCAAGTATTGAATTGCGCTGTACTCTTAATTCTTTTCGGCAGGTTCCTATTGAAGTAAGGTTATAAATCTAAATATTTAAATATTTAGTTACCTTGAACTTTAAATCCAACATAAATTATTACTTTTTGTCATCTTATATGTAAATAACAGCAACAGGAGTGCCCGATAAAGCAATCCACAGGACAACGAGATATGTCGGTATCAAAATCTACCCCAATATCAATTATCACACCAGAACTAAAAGCGAAGCATATCAAGTTTTAATTGTCATGCAAGTGGGAAATATGCATATATAGTATATATACATAGATGCACTAACATTGATTCCAATTTCGCATTGTATTAAAAAATAACAAGCACCCTCAGATCGAACTTTTAAAAATGAAATAAAATAGAAAAGCGAGAAGAGCATAAAATGGCGCATTGTCTGAGGGGTAAGAGGACGCAGGAAACTAAGTCGCAAGTGGCATAAGTACGTATTGAAGAAAAGCTTCTTAAGCGAAGTGAAAACAATTTTTGCTCTTTTTCCCGCATATCAATTCAATGTTACGGAGACATCCAACAGGCCCCGCAGCTGGCAGATTGGAAATGAGATTGAAATTTGTGACAGGAGCAACCTTTTACCTACATTATCGGCTATCGATAGCCAACCTGCCAATGTGCATGATTTGTTACCCAACGTCAACTTTCACGCTTGGGGCTTGCCTTGGAGCAACTCAGCTCAGCTCAAGATTTTCAGACAGTTAATTGTGGTTCTTCGAAATGTGCGAAACGTGCGTGCTGGTCAATAAAAAACAAAGAGACTGCTCCCCAAAAGTGCATTAACAATGGCATTTTCCAGCCCGAAACTTCGTGGAAAATGCATTGTTTGGATTGTTGGCGCGTGCAACTTGTTTGTCCTCACCACACTTTCTGCTTGCACTTGCTATTTTTATTCGGGCTTTAATTAAAAAAGAGCATTGCAAGTAAAGCAAATCGAAACAATATATATAAAGCTTAAAGTGCACCGGTTCAGCAATAGCGCGAGTTTTAATTAAGTTTACTTAAAGTTGACACGCAGAAGAGATTGCATAGCAAGTGACTAATCGATTTTAGCGACTCCAATGCGGCGTGGTATGATGAAACTAGCCAACCGTATCAAAGCAGATCCCCATAGGTACACCTACATATTTTGGATATTTAGTTACAGTAGTAAACTTAGTTACAGTATCTAGAAAAAAGTGCTAGTTCCATCAAGATTGCTCTAAAACCGAGAGACTAGTGTGCGCTGCAACAGACGGACAGATGTACAAGCTATTTCGATTCATCTGTTGATCTTGATTCAGAATTTAAAGTATATACTTTATTGAGTTGAAGAACTTCTTGCAAAATTTATGAAATATGTTATTATATTCTTTCTTCGTCTTCATTTGATTTGACATTGAATTTCTTCCCTATTTCATTATGTATCAAAGATTATTTTCCTAACTGCAAACATAAATGCTGAGTACCGTTAGTTAGGACCAGATACTTTGCTTTCTCGGTGGAATTTCATCATACCGCCAGCGCAGACGCAGGAATAAAAATACAAATTCCTTAAATTGAACTTGTTGACGGTAGTAGTTCGGGGTACTCACATTATCCTGGTGGCATCACGCTGCCGCACCGAATCGTCCCTATTGAGCACCTCGATAATCATCTTGCGCTCGTTCTCCGACAAATTCTCAAGCACCTGCGAGGTGGCCACTGCCAGTTCGGGTCCCAGCACATCGATGGTCTCGCCGGGTATGCTCTCGGTGGCAGCATCACTGGTGGAGATGCTCACGCTGCCGCCGGACAGCGTGCCAAGGCCATAGCCAGGGCCGATGCTGCCGCTCGACATGTTCGACATTCCCATGGTCAGGTTCATGCCTCCCATCTGGAGGACGCTACTGCTGCCTAAACCCGATGCCGCCGCTGCAGCGCTGCCGTTGGCTGTTGCGCTGCTGTTGCTGTATTGCATCATGTTGTTGCTGTTGGGCTCTGCTCCTGCTGCCGCACGGTGCTTGTTGTTGGCGTTTTGCGTGGGCGTTGGCGGCAGGCGTGCGCTGCGTCCACTTGACATACTACCCGAATGCTTTGTGGATTCCCTTCGGCGTTTGCTATGTAAATGTCTGTAGGTATGTGTGGGTGTGCTTGTGTGTGCGTGTGCTGCTTGTTTACTTGTGTGTGCTGTGTGGGAGGTTTACGGGACTTTTTCGCTGAGCTGCCAGTTGCAAGTTCGCAGAATGAAATCGGTTTTGTACACCTCAATGGTTTGAATCAGTTACTTTCTCGTCTTGTATAACAATTGAGTTGTTGCCGTTATTGCGATGCTTATTTCTCGGAAACGTAAAACTTCCAGGTTAATATTGAATTCCCTCTTGTCCAAAGATATTCTGTGAAATAAAGTTCGGAATTAGTTTTCACTTTGTTTGGCATGTGCTATTTTAGTCCAAGTGCAGATAAGAGTTAAAAGTTTGCAGAATAGTCATAAATAGATCGCATGACAGAAATGGAAAAAACTAGTTTTATTTTTAATCGAATTATCATTTCTTGCAAATGCAAGAAAAGGAAACTGTAAAGCGAAGTAAAATTAAAGCAATCGCTTTAAATATCAAGCCTGCAAGAAATGAATTCAAAATTCATAACACTATTCATGAACTTCCTTGCTGCCTACCCACACATAGTCTATGTACTCGTACAGTCTGCTGCAGTTGAGCAACTGAAAGTGCCTTGAGTTGCGAATATTGTCATATTGTCTGCAGCTCGACTTGCTTCTTAAAGAAATCAAAAGCAGCGATAAAAGTGCAGCTCAAATAGCGATAAATACTTTGGCCGTGGGGAGAATTTACGGAATTCACGACTGAAGTGGGGCTACCCGAAGCAAGCCACACCATGCTACACCGTATACTGCTTGGCGAAAACTCACACTAACGCAGGGAGACACACGCAACACAACAACACTAGAATCGTAGCATGGGGAAACCGTACAAATATTGATGTGGTGCCTGACGGTGGCTGCAAGCGACGTCGGGCAAACATGGCCCTCCGTTAGTTAGTTTTGGTGTTTAGAAACTCATATCACACACACACACACACACACACACACACATGGACAATAGAAGCAACAGCAACCACTGTACAGATAGTTAACAACGGGTGCTGATGTTGGATGTTCGATGTCAGACAGCAAACAGGGAGTTAGGTTTGACTTTTATTTAAAACTGAACTACAATGGCAAAAAACAAAACCACCGACAAATTGCGCAAAAGTTGGAATAACTGTTTAATTAATATAATACTCGCATATAAATTTGGGTGCGAACAGACAACAGACAGAACAGACACGGATGAAGAGGAATTAAACAAATTAGTGCGAGTAGTTAGGTTGTTTTGTAACGAATACAATCTCCGTTTGTTGATTCTACAGATAAAGCGATGCATTTAATTCATTCCATTAACTTCAATAAGTGATAGTGAGAGCAGATATATACTTTAATAAACTTTAATTGACAAATCCCTATACTCTCACAGGGGGTATATTACTTTTGGACAGGAGCTTGCAACGCACCTTAAGAGATATCTCCGATCTCAAAAAGTATATATATTCTGAATCAGCATTAACAGATGAATCGCGCTAGCCCTGTCCGTGTGTCCGTCTTTTGCAACACAAACTAGTGTCTCCGGTTTGGAGCTACGAAACTTGGCATAAATGATTATTTTTGTGGCAAATTAGTCGGAACAAGCCGAATGGGACCGATACATCGTGTAGCTGCCATACAAACTATCGATTGATTTTTGTTATTTGTAAAGATAACCAAATTTACTATATCGCATATATGTTTTTAGAATATACATATAATATTTCATCAAAAACGATCACTAAAACATAAACCTGTCGTAGGAACATTCGTCAGAAATGCAGCTTTTTGTATCATGACCAGTTTTGATTAACTTATCTATAACTAGTAGTGGGACGAGCGGAGGATAAAAAAACCTGCAAGGGTATAGAAACTTCGGCATACTGAAGGTAGCCTTTCTTTCTGGTTTTATATTATTCATTAACTTTAATTATCAGTTATGAAATCATTGAAATCATTGAAATTGAATTAAGTAACTTCGGGGAATCAGTTTATATATAGTATGTTATGTATGCACATATGTATTTTAAAATGTCGGATCGGACCATTATTTGAAGTGAAATTAATTAAGAAATAATTTAAATGACCGCGAGCAATGCAACACGATAATAAATCCACATTCACCTTTATATCTTAACCACTCAGAGAAAGAAGGATTCCGTTCGAATGCCAAACAAACATAAAAATGTGTGTACGAAAGGATGCCTAATAAGAATAGCCTATTCAGGAGGGAGAGACAATAGTAAGAGAGAGAGACAAAGAAAGGTAGAGAGAGCATGAGAGCGAAAGAGGGGCAGCGCTTGTTTGGTTCTTAATTAAAAAGTTATAAATAAACAGCAACTGTACGAGTATGTTAGTCAGTTGTGTGCGGAGACATGCATGCCCACCATTCAATGGGCTCCTCGATAGCTGGCAGTGAGGCGGAAAAAATTTCAATTTAACGCTATAAGTGTGTAGGTGTATTCAATTGTGTATGAGTGTTTGTGTGTGTGTATGTGTACAAAGTTACGGCATCAGCAGCAACAAAGGAGCGCGTGCTGACAGCGAGCAACAGTCAAAAGACATTTAAATGACAATGACAGTTTAACTGTGTCGTCAGAGCAGTGAGGTGAGGCAGTGGGGAAGGGGGACTGGCATACAAGGAGGACGCCATGCATGCAAAGTCCAACTGTTTTATCGAAGCACCCACGTTGCGCGCACACACACACAGACACTCACTCTTACCCAGGCGCTATTAAGGCGGAAGTGCTGTCGGTGTCCTTTGTCCCTGCTTCCGCGCCTCTTTTACCTAACATGGCGCCTACTACAAAAAGGTGGAGAACAGAACTGAAAATTGAAAACGCCAGAGCAGGAAATGCTTGAAAGTGTGTGTACGTGTGTAGATGCGCAAGTCCCGGCAACGACATGCGATATCAATTGAAAAGCAAGTGAACGCTCCACACGCGTCACTGGATGCTTAGGAAAGTACCCTGCATGTTCCGGCTTCGTCTCCATTCCCGGCAGCTACTCCTGTCTATTATCCTGGCCTCGATGATAGATGCGCCGCACATGTTGTGCCCGTTCGCCGTGTGGTACAAATGTAATTAAGCATTCGAAGGGCGAAATGAGAAATGCTGAGACGTAACTAGCGGCGCTCATCGTTGCGTTTCTCTTATTGGAAATATGAAAAATTCACACGCATGCAATAAGAAATGGCTTACGAGGTGAGCTGTGACAATAAGAGGAGGTTACATGGCAGCTTTTCTAATTTCATGACTGCATTTTTAATGCGCCACTCGCATTACGTATACGCATCGCGTGTGGGATCACGCTAGATGGACGATGAAGTATTGAAACACTTATGAAACACATGCTCCAGCTTTAATTGAGTACACAGCAATACACAGACAGACTTGTTGAGGAGCACGCAGGGATACACAGCACACGGTTGCCCCACACTATGCTGTACGGGAAGCAGATCATCTTAATTGAATTCGACTGGAAACACACAAATCAATTTCAGTTGGCAGTAGCTCGTCAGCAGTCGGATTGAGAGAAGGAATAGGCCAGCTTGTGGTAGAACATCATCCGGAGGGTCAGATAAAAAGCTCTTACACAGCTAAATTTAAATGCTGAATGCCTGGAAAGGCAGGGGTAGGCGTGTATTACGACCCTATTTCCATCAACCGCTTGACGCCGCTGGCTGTCATGAATAAACAAACGCTGGACGGATACAGAACCAGAATTTCAATGTCATTGTCAGATATGCAATAGCCAACATTGGGACAATCTGTGCAAATAAGAGAGAGCTCTCTATGTGTGCACACGTATGTGTGTGTGTGTTTGCCAGGGTCAATGGTAGAGCACCGGAAGCAGCATTGACAGTGTTGGCAGCAATGCCGAAGTGCACAGCAAACTTAACAAAAACGTGTCGCAAAACGACCGACAAGCGGAGACGGAAATTGAGAGGGACATCGATACAAAGTGGAAAAGTGGACAAACAAGACGAAAAGAAAAACATACGTTTATCCACAAAAAATATCTGTAAACAGCAGACGAATAGACAAATTCCACTTGAGCAGCAACCCCTGACAAAAGCAACTCAAACTAAAACAAAAAAAGCTCATCTTTGATTGTAATATCGAATATTTTACTTTTATTGCTTGCATTTTGTGTAGATGTTTTAAAAACCGGTAACTTTTGCAATTCTTTTGCTAATATTCTATGACTTTGAGCACAGGCAGTTGCGGCAGTAGTTGTCAATCAACACCAAGGTGTCATTGAATGTTGACATTGAAAAGCCACACAAATATAGACATACTGTGAGCACACTTCCCTACCATGTGCTTCTGCCTGTCTGAGCGACAGTTGACAACGGCTGTGTGTGTGTTTGCAGTTCCGTTGCGGCGCTGCTGTTCCGCCCTCGCCTGGCCTTTAATGCCTTAAGCTCTGCTGAATAGGGCGCATATATTACTTACTATAAACTAACGCAGACACACACACACAAGCACAGATACATAAAGGATCTACGAGTAACTGGCTGGTGTCAAGCACTTGTCGACACGGTTCCCTGTGCGCCACTGCACGGACTACTTATGGTCTTGGTTGCCTTTGGGTTTTCGGCAGACAATTCATGTGGCAAGTAAGCGTGACGGGGAGGGGGGAGGGGGATGCAATCCACTACTTATAGAGACATTCATATTTAGCAGCACATCTGTTGCTCATGAAACGAAATATGAATATACTTTGAGGATATTTCGCTTGAAATGAAGTCGGGTAAAGTATACGAATCGTTGCCAGGGTTCGTATGTGTGCGTTCGAGCAATACGTGGTTGCGTGTGTGTTTTGTTTGAGTTACAGCATATTAGTTTGCGGTAACTAAATGTTTGCACAAGTTGCTCTTGAAACATTATTACCTGAAGCACTTCTGCGGAATGCTTTGCAAACATAGCGAAATAACCTTGCCACAAACATGTACGATATATTCAGACGTTTCCCAAGTTCTGATCCTACATGCCTCGCTATAAATAGATGCAGTTGTAATTTTAACTGAGCCAGAGAGCCTGCGGAAATGTTTGAAACTCATTTATAAGCTTACAACTTGACGTACATTTTCCCAAGAACAACTTTAATTAAATTTAAACATATTATTTTTTACAAAATATGTGGGAATTATGTGGCAACGTCAAGTCGGATGAAACTAAACAGTCGACGGACTGGCAACGCAGTAGAAAAAAATTTTTTTTTTTATATATATTATTATAAGTGAAGAATCCGAGTAGAAAAATAAAAATATGTTTTAAACTTATTAATAATCATAGAAGTTATTTTGAAAGTTACGTAGTGGGCAAATAAGTTTCGCTATTCATGCCGTAAAATATGCAGCACAAAATAAGCAAAACATTAAAGTTATTTAAATAATTGCAGTAATAAATTCTGTCCCGGATATGTACGTAACTCCACACACAAGACCTCAATATTCACACAGTTGTGGCACAAATTGGGAGACACACTAGTCGATATAGTGACAGATTACTGAGACATAGTAGTCTTCTTGCAAGACGTCTTATCCCCGCTGGACCTCTGAGACGTCTCAAACGGCAAGGCTTTGCCAAGACACTTGGACAACAGTAAAAACTTTTCACTTATGTTCCTACTTCACTTATTTTGTTATAGTGTTTGGTAATTCTTAAGAATATTTCTCCACTCTGTAATGTTAAGATACAATATTATGATGTACGGATTCTTAACTTAATAATATTATAAAAAAAAAAAAAAAAAATTCTGTTTTCCCGGATGAGTGGCGAGTATATCACTGTCGAGCACACTCAACATTAGGATAACAAAAATATATGCCAATTACTTACTTAGATATTAATACTTAAATTAATGTTATTGAGTAATATTAGATTTAAAGTTTGGCGAGAGGGTTTGGACATATACATTGATAACGCATTGACTTATACCACCAGAGCTTCACTGTTGCCGTCTATACTTGTTATTTTATGCAATCAAGCTGCCATCAACTGATGACATTGAGCGGGGGACCCCAAGGCTCAACAGACTTTCGAAATGCAATTGAAAATCATGAACTTTACGATGTCTCTTTGTATGTACACATAAACACATACTCGTATAGTAGTTGGTACATTTGTATACATATATGTATGTACGTGTATGTGTCAAAGAAAGTGAGTTAAAGTGACCTATTTGAATGTGGCCCGTTTAATTTGGACAACATCGATTTCTTGTCAATGAATTAAGCTGGTAATTGCTTGGAAATCGGGAACAGAAACCCATGCCTAATCAATTGGACATTGGTTGCCCCAATGAATTTGTAACTGTTCCGCACGTGATCCGCCTGTCAAGCTGTCGAATGGCTTTGTGGCTATGCGGATATGCGGCTTCACTTTAATGCTTACATATGCACTCTCATGCACACTTGAATAATTCAAGCAGGAACGGAACGAACAGTACTAGTCGAGCATGTCCGTTCATGTCCGGTCTCGAAGGAGAAGAGGCAACAACGACAGCAAATCGAAGCAATCTCCACATACAAATTACGAGTATAAATATTTTAAATCCGCTAGACGCCAATCGCTCCCCGCATGCAACTCAACTGGAACTATAATCAGGAGCATGCGACCCACGCATGCTGAAGGTTAAGTGAACCAGAAGCCGCAGCTCAACTGAATCACAAATACTTACTTGCCCCACACACGCAAGACGTATCTGTGTACGGGGCACAGATCCTGTGACCGCGTGCACCACAGTGGGCGACCCGAACCACTTAACTTGTATAAAATTCATCAACGGTAAGTTGAGTATAAAAAACAAATAAGAAAGCTAATGTATGTATGCACTCGACTGAGAAATACCCTGTCGCTTGATGAACAGACAACCATAAGTGGCTTCAGTCGATCAATCTCTTTGGCTTCAACAGAAAGCAATAAAATCAAATATTGATACTGAATGAGAATATATATTTTTGTATATAAAATTTTATGATTGGATATGATAATGGAAATCGCTGTTTACAAATCTTGATTCTTAAACAAATGGAGATAGGAGATGTCCTTTACTAAAGCTACACCACTTCGCTCCACTAATTAGCCTAATTAAAATAGACAGATATTTATCAATGTCGAAGTTTCTGTGCAACTGATCAACTGCTCTGAATATGCGGAGCATTCTGCCCCAGCAACGACAGCCCCAACAGGCTTGCGAAAGCTGGCAGACAGGACACTGCAGACAGGACAAAGGGATACAACGGGCCAACAGCGGGTCCTGGTCATCTCGCAGCTCGCTCTTTGACGATGTGTGTGCACTTCGCTAGCAAGTGCCCGTGTGGCAGTGTGTGCGAGTGTGCATGTGTGCCATGTGTGCCATGTGTGCGCCAGGGTGTTTGCTTAGCGGTTTTGCGCCTCTAACGTCCTATGATTTATTCAGAAAACAATGAACGCCTACTCGAGCGCAAACTTTAATAAATGTAGGTCAGAGTGCGAGCACCGGCTCTGTGTATGTGCTTGAAAAGGACAAGCGGCTGTGTGTGGTTAAACCATAACCGCTTCTGGATTTTCTGTGTGACCAATAAATCGATTAATTAATAAGAAAATGATTTCACAGTTGATAGAAATCCACAATTAGACCACAAGCTCAAGCACATATTATATATCATGTGCAGTACAGAAGTGACAGGAGCAGCGAAAAACAACCCGTCATTATATTGTATAAATGGATGATTCCGTGCATCATCTGTGAGTTATGCTGCAGGTTAGTTATTTCAGTTCTCAAGGTTGCACTTCAAATAATCTTCAACCTAAATGTAGTCTTGTGAACAACAAATGACCAACAGTTTAATTTATAAGTAAATGTGTCATTTAAGCGTCAATAGACTTTAGTAAAAGTCATTTTGGGGAATGATAAGATAATACGGACAGGAGTTAATCTTTCTCTACGCGAGTAGAGAGTAGAAGCTAAGAGTAGTCTGAAAGATTAATAAATGCTATTTGTAGATAATTCTTAAAGTTGGGGAGTAATCCCGCATTAGATCAGCACCAAAGCCAATTGGCCAATAGACCAAAAGAACACGCTGATTCAATGCTTGCTTCCGACAAAGTTGTGGGTGTGTCTATCTGTGAGTTGTATCTGTGTCTGTCAGGCAAGAGAAGGGGGTTCAGTCGAGGCAGGAGTAAAGAGGAACACAGCCAAATCGTATTAATTACGCTTCAGCAATTGTTGCGCCACAAAGCTAAAATAGAGCCTAGCTGGGCCTGTGACCTCCCTCGCCAAACGTAAGATGAAGAGAATGAACGAGAGTGTGTCAGGAAAAGAAGCAGCTGCAGCCACTGAATGTCAGTCTGACTGTCCGTCTGACCGAGTGCCCGTTGTTTAATTGTGTGCTTTGATTAAGTAATTTCCGGTATTGCAACGAAAATGTTTAATTAAATGCCAAGCCAAGTCTGGCACAACAACCCACACCAGCAGCCCCACACACCGACACTGCAACTGTGGATGCGCAACTAAGTTCAGCTGAAGCACAAGTCGATTTGCGGCTTTGTTGGACCACACGAGTTGCTCCTCTTTCCTCATTATTAGCATCGGTATAAGGGCAGTCAACCGAAGCCCTCTGCGCCGACACTCCATCTCCAGCCCATGCCTGCCCTCTGCTTCCGTCCATGGCTCCTCCTTCCAGTTCTCCAGCAACTATTCTTGTCCAGGCGGCATTTAATGAATGGGGTCAATGTTATGCAAAATTTTGTTCTGCTGCATGAAGGACAGCCAGTTGTTATGCGAGTGTGTGTGCGAGAATATGTGCGAGTGTGTGTGCGAGTGTGTGTGCGAGTGTGTTTGGCTGAGTGTGTAAGTCTGCAACCAGCCGAGTCATTAACGTGCGCAAATATTTGCTTAGCCAGCCGTCCATTGGATGAGTGTGTTTTTCGCTGACTGTGTGTGTTTGTGTATGTGTGTGAGTGTTCGGCTTAGTGTGAAACCTGCTCAAGTGTTCGCCCAATACCATATTAGTCAACATAGGTCAAAGGATGCTGTCGCAGATACTGCTTATCACTTGGTTATGATTTTTATATCCGGTACCCACAGGGTAGAAGGGTATAATAACTTTGTGCAGACCCCAAAATCTATATATGTTCAGAATCAACATCAATAGCCGAGTCGATACAGCCATGTCCGTCTGTCTGTCTATCCGTCCGTATGAAGACCTAGATCCCACGGACTGTCAATATGTGTTATTTTTTTGCAAGCAGATCAATCACACAATAAATATGAACCGCGATCGGATATTTCAGATAGAAATTAATTAAGAAATTCTAAATAGGTACTGACTTTCGAAGCCCCTCCCTGAAAGTATAAAACACAATATAAACGAAACATAGAAGTCAAATATTCAAGAAATTTTTATGTGAAGCACACTCGAATGCAGCTTTCGTGCTTGTTTTAATAAAAATCCGACTATATTTATTATTGATGCTCAAATAAGAACTGAGACTTTTGACCTCATTGTGGTGGTATTGATATGTAGTTTGATTGGCTTAGGTTACTACTGGAAAACCAATTGAATTGAGGTACATAACTTGCAATATTGTTCTATATATCCTCAGTTGCTCAAATAAGTTATTATGCAATTAATATATGTGAAAATAAAGATTTAAAATCTTCAAAGGATTTAAAGATAAGGAACATGTGAGCCCAGTATCGTTAAGATATCTATTGAACTTGATAATTACTTAGTTACCATCAGATATACAAATGGATAACCAATTGGACATGACTAGTTTGACTCTAAGGTTTAATCTGATACTAAAATGTGCGATAACATATAGTTACGTCCCTGGAAAAATTCATGTTGAGCGATATTGCGTTTAGCGAATAAGTTCTACATTTAACAAATTACTTATTATATGCAACAAATTGTTTAGTCAATTTTTGGTTCTACAGCTTTATAGTACTGGTCCTTCTAAAGTAAAAGTAATTTTCCCCAATATTTTTTGAACGGAAAGCTTCTTTTGATAAAACGATCTGAGTATATGAATGATGACTCCAAGCTGTAAGTATATGTAAATCCCATGGAACAACTGTGGCCTTGTGTGCGTTTGCAAACTTTCGGGAAAAGTCAATACACTCTCTGCAAGGGTGTAGAGATTTGGCAGAAATCATATACTTGAGTGGGCCAAAATGCGTAGGTGACACCTGTCAATCAACAACACCAACATCAATTGCAATAAGAACAATTTATCATCGTATTTTATGTTCACTTGTTGAGGGTATATTCATTTTGGCAGGAAGTGTGCTACACATCTTCCGATACTTCCCCGACTCTTTTATGAACTAGCCAGGTCCGTCTGGAAATTAGAATACCATTATATATGCTTGGCAGCCATTGCATTATTTATTATATTGCGGAAACTTTCAGAGGAGAATGAAACCAAGCTTAGGTATACCCGCAAGGGTAGACAATATTTAACATGCCTAAGGTAGCTTATTTTACTGGTTGACTTTTAATTTTTCGAATTGTGTGCAGTGTTTCCTGAGATGTGTGACAAATATAGTTATCTATCTTCATATACCCGCCATTCCATATCCCGCACATTCCTTGCTGTCATTAACCACGACTGCGCTGGATACATTAGTGTGGTATTTTCCGCCTGCTCAAATTATCCCCAAGGCACAATTAAAGCCCACTCACATATTTTCCTATACTTATATCACAAGCTAGGCGCACACAGAGTGTGTATATAGATAACATGATATATATTATATTGCTCGGTGCACGTTTAATGCCCGCCAGTCTTGTCATTATGCTGGGGCCTTGACAGGACTCTCCTCCCCTCTTATTGTTATTGTGGGTCCCCTCTTGTTGTTGTTGCTTTTTGTGGGCTGCCTTTTTTATGAGCCATTTTTTTTGCTTTTATGAAATTTCAATTTTCATCGCCGGCCCCTGCGAAAACTCATAAATCAAAATGTCTGTGCAAACAAAGCCCCAAAATAAGTGGAATATGTGGGAGTGTGGGTGTGTGCGAGTGTGCGTGGGAGTGTGACGAGGAATCAGCATGAGAATGGAAGGCCCAACTGACAAAAGAACGCTGCGAGGGAGTGGGGTAGGCGCTGCCAATTAAACCAATAGATTTAAAAGCGATTTTCCACAGTGAAGAAGCGAATCGAATGTCGAGTGCCGAATGCATGCAATGCCATTTCGAGTGATTACACAAACATAAAGCTGGCTTAAGAGCCCGCTCCAAAGTGCATGCACGGGGCGCAGGAGAAATGGAGGGAGAGGATGAAGAGGATACCGAGCTTAAACAGCTGGGTCGGTTCACTTGTTGCCTGCGCTGCGCTGCCTGGCTAAACAAATACAAATACAGACAACTTAGCAGATTACTTGCGGATATAGAAAGCATCAATCTTTAAATGTCACCGGCGACGCATCCCCATGCCTCTCCACATGAGCGGAAAAGTATTGGTGCTCCCCTTACCCGGCTTGTGGCCACGTCATAAATTCACATCAGCTTAAATACGTTTGCCATCAGTCGACAGATCTTTTAAAAGTCGTTTAGCCAATGTCTACACTTTGCTTCAACACAAGAAGCATTTCAATTATAAATTTCAACCAGAATGGAAGACTTCCTTCGGCATCCCGAAGTTGTATACCCTTCTATGTTCTTGGCCTTTCCGTTCGATCCTATACTAGTGAAAATAGTATAATAATATGTTAACTACTGTTTAACTTTGATTGGTACTGATAAATCAAGGTATTTCGAATATCAATACTAGTCTTCACACAGAAGCACACTGAAATATAAGTAGATAAAGTACTCATATATATTTATATGTCGAAATACAATGTTATAACTTTCACAAAGTACGACTCTTTTACCATTTTAAATACTCAAATGGTATAAAAGGTACACAAGTACGCACATTGTAAATTAGTTTAATTTAACAAGTAACTTAATAACAATTCAATACTTTTAAAAAGTCTTCTACTCCATGTTGCTTTCCCCTCTCTTACCCACACAAGCAAACAGATACGAACCCAAAATATATATTTGCACAAAGTTAATGCACATATGTACATTTTACAATTTCTGAAGTTTAGGGCGTTTAAAATTAAAGGTATTTTGGCAACTTAATGCAATTTACATCTACTCTCTTCTCGATTTTACATTGGTAAAAATATCAGCAGTTTTTGAGAAATATATATTCTTTTTCAATATCCTTAACAACAATTAAGCCACTTCCGTCCAATTGAACACCAGGATCTCAGAAATTAGCAGCTATCTCGAAGACACCAAATTTAACATTAAATTTTCGATAGCTTTGGCTACTTGTCACTATTTTCTGGTATTAAGAGGCCCTGGCCGGCGGGGCCCTTGGCACCCCACACCCTACACATGCCTCGCTACGGGCCTGTATTTTGGGCCATCAATTTGGGGACTAAAAAATTTAAATTGCTCTACGTGAAATCTAAACAAAAGTCTATATTTACACTGCACTTTATGGAATACATACCATAGTTGCTATAGCCGACGGCTAACATTAAAAACAACAAGAAATTTGTTTTGGGAAAAGCATTTTGACCCATTCCACTGTAATTATCATATAATTTTCTAACAAAAATAGCCACCATGTCTACCCTGAGGAATACAATAAGTTACTAAACCAGGGTGTGTATTATATCATCTATATGCGTTATTTAATATCTGATAAAATGAACTTTGCCCTACCCAAAGTCCTTTATTGTATATTCATACTTATCTAGAAATAGGTCATATTTTCCCTTCAACGCATCAGCGCTTTAACCACGATTTGTAGCCGTCCGTTGAAGTCGGACCTCTGGGTAGGAAGGTCACGAAAGAAACTAGACTTTGACTTCACAATAATATCAAGTTCATTTAAAATATAGGATTCCGAATCCATCACCAACTCAAATTGGAATTTCGGCAATAAACTTTCTTACTATATTCTCAAATTTCAACCTGATCGGATAGTAAACACAGACTCTGGGTAACGCCGAGAAGGGTTTTATAGACTTTGTAGCAACCGAATATATGTATATGTAATAGACAAAAGTAGACGTCTCCTTATTAAGTATTCAAAATCAGCATCAACAGCCGAGTCGATATCGTCATGTCTCTCTGTCTGTCTGTCCGTCCGTATGAAAAGCTATCTCAGAGACTATAAGAACTACGACTACCAACAAAATTTAAAAAAATGTTTAAGTTCTTCGCGCAGTAAGTTGCTTTGGGAATTTTACCCCCTTCCGCTCCAAAATTGATAATAAACGAATTCCAAGCGCCAATTTAATGCAGGAAAGTTCATTTCATTCACACAATAACTAATTATTTATAAAATTTGAGTGCATAGGATCATTAATTATAGACTAAATTTCAAACATACCAAAAAGCTTTCAATAGCTTAAAGCGAAACTATTGTACATGCGGACATGTAATACACGTATGTGCAGGAAGGATTCCTAGGAAAAATGGCCAAACTCAATATTAATTTTGCATACGCAGAATTCTAATATGGGGTGCAAACATGAAACCAAACCCACACATGGGCAAATAATTTATCAAATTATTAATGCGTAACAATTAAATTACATTTACACAGTTATAGTAGGGACGCTGGCATCCACAAGTTGGTGCTCCTGCTCTTTGCACCTCACGATAGAGTGTTGAATTCGGCGAGCAATAAAAATGTAAATTCATTTCGTTGTCATTACTCAACGCTCACTTAAGTCCTGCACTCATACATACACACAAACATACATATGCATGTACATGTACATGTCCGTGTATGTGCACAACAAGTACCAATAAAAATATTGGCCCCGTCAGCCAGCCCACTAATGATTAAATCGATATCTTTATCTGTGTATCTGTATCTGGGCATCTATCTCACATTGTGTCTGTCTCCGCCTCAACCTCAATTTCCGTGTAAGTCTTCTTCTCCGTCTTCGCCTCAACTCCCACCACCATCTACGTATCCCCAGCCATCCCATCAGCTGTCGCGCTGCCATCGGCTGTTGCTTGGATATTTTCCCCATTTGTTTGGGACGAGGCCTGCGCCTGTCAATCTTAAAGATCCGCCTGATAAATGTACTGCAATTTGTTTGCTCCGCAAATTTGTTTGCCTACTTTTTCGACGCACCAATCACATTTTAGCTTAATAAAAAGTAAGAAAACTGAACGAGATCAAGCGGAACAGAACCAATAAAGAAATTTTGCACCGCAAATATGATTGCCACACATTGCGCATACCCCTCGTGGCCACCGCATTTGAATTATTAAAAGAATTATGCAAATTGTAAAAAAAAAATTTGTGAAATTTACGAAATGTGAAGGCCACGTTTAAAATCCTTTTCCACATTCCCTTTTCCGACATTCCAAGCACTCTCTCCCGCAGCGAGTGTGTGTGTGTGTGTGCAATAATTAACGCCAAGCCACCAGTGCGCTGTGGCAATTTGATTATTTTATGTCGAAATGGAAAACATTGCGCTCTTTATTTTACCGCGTGTTTCTTGTTGATTTTTTCTCATTTTTTTGTTTGTCTCTTTATGAATTTTATATCAAATCAACAAAGCGACGAGCAAACAAAGCGCAGAATTGGGGGCGGATCAACAATGGATGTTCTCGCGGATGACAAAAAATATTTTCTCTGCGGGCAAAAAGTTAAAAATGGTACATTGTGCTGAACATTTTTCCATCAATCCCTCTCCGGACCCATTCCCTACCACTACCCCTCCCCCTTTAGTTGGCCACGGGCAACGCAGCGTGTGCGCATGTTTAGTTGTGAGTCGGCTAATAACATAAAGAACGAGATATTAAAGTAACTACGAGACAAATATTTAACTCAATTTCAACGGCTCTTAGGTAATTTATTGGTTACTCTCCGTTAAACCTTAATTTACAGCAGCTTAATTGAAATTCAATCTGATTTGTGGTAATTTCCATTTACCAATTTTCCCAGTCAACAATTTAACAATAAGACAACAAATGCATTTTCGATTGCTTAGGCTTATTTTGGTCTTCATGCTTGATTTATTTTAATTACATTTTGCACTTACGAATGATTAATTGGCAACCAGGATAGCTGGTGAACTGAACACGCCCAAGCGCACCTTTAATGTCTCTCTTGCCATGTCCCAAATAAGCGTTTTAACAAATTACACACACGTCTAAGTGCGTAAGCATGTGTGTGTGCGTCAGTAATCGATTTTCACAATAATTAAGCACTAATTGCGTGCGCAGCATCTGCACTCACATCCTCACTCAGTTAGAGTTTCCGCTTCAAGTCACACTAAGTAAATTGAATAAACAAATTCGCTCTGTATGCCTGCTGAAAAGTTGCCTAAACTTCATCGCCGTCCATTTGTCTTACCGCCCGCTCGTCTATCTTTATGTTTATTTGCATGTTAACAGACAAACACACATGCGTACATACTATACATCATTATTAATTAAAGAGCGCCCGCCCCCTCAAAGAACTCTCTAAAGAATTGCCCCAAATTAAGTCGTACAGCAACAGCTCGACTCGTGAAACGGCTCACGCACATTCACACCCACACTCGAATTTTAAGGCCGTAGGGCACACAAACTGGGGGACGACTTTGCAGCTTTTTGGAGTAAGCGAAGTCACACAACTCGTTCATACGACTTTGCGAGTTTCTCTTGCGCGTTTTAGTTGCAAATTAAATTGGCAACTTGCCCCGTTTAATGCCCAATTACACGTGCCAAGCCATAAAACCCCAAGAAACTGGAAAACGCAATAAATAAATAGGGAGAGGGAAGGGAACATTAAATGTATGCATAAGAACCCATCAAAGCGAATTGAAATGTACCGCAAGCGCTCCTTGAAAAAAACCATTGCACCTGCATCTAATTACAATTTTTATTTGACATTTTCAAAAAATGATTTTGATTTCGGTTTCAATGGAAGCGAACATGGAAATTGACTTTAAAATGCATTCCATGCAACTAAAAAAAAAAAAAAAAAATTCCATGCAACTTATTGCAATGCATCAATGTGTTTCGCATTTCAACAGTCAGAATAGATTAATAGATTAAAAATTCATATATATATTCATAATTTAGCCGTATGTTCTGTGAAAGTTCACTTCTTAAAAAGAGCATCAGCCCAGAAAAGTAGGCAATAGTTATTTATTTTTAGATTCACGCAGAGGCCAAAAACTTTTTAAAGTTGATTTTAAACAATGGCAATGAAAAATGGTATACAGGTTGAATCAAAAAGTGAAAACGTTTACAGTGCGAACGGAAAAGGAAAAAAGTAACAATAATAAATGATGCTCCCAGTTTTAACAGTTCATAAAATGTAAAAATGAGTAGGAGTGTAAATGAGAAATGTGTTCAGGGCCGTAAACGAAATGTAAAACAAATAAACAAAGCCGCTTTTAGTCGGCAGATACGGCAGAGACGGCACGGCACAATGCCCGCAATTTGCCACAAGAGCGACTCACGAAAATTGCAGCCATCAAATGATTTTAATCAGAAAGAAATGAAAGCAAAGCCCGAGATGAAGCTGGCGGGAAACAAAAAGAATAGAATAACACACTGAAACAAACTGAAGCAAAGACAAGGTGGAAAGAAAGAGAAACAGACGCAGGCATAAATGCTATGCAAATACAAAAGGCAAACAAGTTATTATTATAATGCCTCGACTGAATGACAGCTGAGGGCCGTAACTTTATACATATACCAAATAAAACTGTCGAGGCGAGCATGAATATTAAGTAATATGGCAAAGCAGGCGCATACACACAGGAAGACGATAGGCAGACACAACAAACACAACAAAGTTTTTCAATGAAAATGAAAATGCGCAGACAATTAAAACTTTTCACTTGCCTCGCGTCGTAACACGTAGCACAATTTTCGACGCCCCCGCCGTTGCCTCCTCCGCCTACGAATAGCTCACACGCCCAACTAACACGTTAATTGTTTGCTAAGCGATGCCACAGACCAAATTAACATATCACACAGCACAGCAACAAAGACAGCGACTGCGATTCGAACAGCATCCGCATTTCCATCCGCGTAGTTACCCGCGTTAATTTTACGTACGCTCGTCTCACCTGAGCAACCGTCGGCGCGAACAACTTGCGACTTGCGAGGCTGCCACGGCAAAGGACATCTGCGTTATGTGCGACCCAGCATAGAAGTCGCCTCGCCATCGCCGACGTCGACGTCGTGTCGTGCCTGCCCACGAACTTCGGCGCAGCTGTTCGGCAATTCGGTAACGACACAACGTTCGGCTAACAATTTTTGTAATGCTTTCTATCTGTATGTGTGACAGTGTGCAGACGTGCGTGTACATGTTTGTGTGCCTCAGTGTATCAGTGTGTGCGGCAACTGTTGCTCTTTTTCAAGTTTATTGGCTCACAAGTGTCAAGGGAAGTACGTATTAATGGCAACGTGTTGCCAAAGCCAAGCCAGCAGCTAAAGGCAACTCGTCAAGCGGCCGCAGCTTCGCTGCTGCTACGTAGCACAAATTGTAGTAGACAGCGGACAAAATAGTAGGAGCATTCTTTGCTTAATGAGCCACAGCGTTGCCAGATAGTTTGCGACTACAACGGCAGTCAGCTCTGAATGAATAATGACTAAACGTATTGGAAAACTTTTTTCTTTGAACAGTTATATTGTATTCATTTAGAATTACAATTTTCTTTCTTGTCGACTATTTCTCTGTTGCATAAGTATGGCAAATACTTAAAACAATTAACATAAACACATATAATACAGTACATTATATTAATATAATGACACATAAAATATAATTATATATAATTAATTATAATTAATTATATATATTGTATATATAAATGTGTGCATACATACATACATATATTTATATTTTATTTTTTTATTGTGTATTTATTTAATGTCGACTAAATTATAAATATTTATAAATTATTAAGTAAATAAAAGTAAACTAATGTAAAGTGAAGTATAAAATTATAATTATTTATTTTGATTTAAATTTAAAGTTAAATTTATATTTATATTTAAATTTTAAATTTAAACTGGGATAAAAAATGTAGGATTGGGGATTGTGGGAAACCCCTTAAAACGGTTGATTAATGGTTATTGTTAGGATAATACGATAAGTAATGAAGTAAAGAAAGTTTGATATAATAAGGGGAGGACTCTAAGTTGAATTCTCTTAATAGTTACAATCAACACAGAGAACTCAAAAAGGACCATGCAAGCTATAGTTGTTAGAATAAAAGTTCAATGATACTGGCAGAAAATTACTTGTAACTCTAGAAGGGACGCAAACATGAATTTGAAGTCTATTTAACACTTGATTAATTTTACGATAAATATAACACCTATGCATTTATATATTTATATTTTATATTGTGTTATGTATCGTTAATTAAAGAGCACTTGATTATTTTTGACTCGACTCTAGAATAAGAACCTTGTGCTGTCACTGTCTCTTACTCACTTCAGCGTCGTAAACTTTCTTTTCATTTTGCTTAAGTTTTCGCACGCGTTCAATTTCTGCTTTATTTTATTATGAGTGTCAAGGACCCCGAAAGAGAGACGGGCAGACCTACAGACACCCAAGCGTGTCGTTCATGACCGCGACTAAAGCTTTAGCTACAGCTTCAGCTCGGCAACGGTAGCTGCTACGGCTACTCCGACTACTCCGACTACGCCGACTACTCCGCCTACTACAGCTGTCTGCTGTCTCTTATCGGACAGGGCAGTCGTAAAAAATGTGAGCAGATGAAATTATAGCGAGCAGCATATGTAGTACACACACTGACACACAAACGCACACATACACAGACGGAGATACAAACGCACGCGAGCTTGCATATAGGTAGACACAGATGTTTTTGCTCAAAGCATGCAAATGGAGAACCCGGGTAACCTCAAGATGTACTGAAGCTGTGGCTGAGGGACTAAGTGTAGCTCCTGACTGCCGAGGGGACTGTGTATGTGTGTGTGAATGACTGTCCTGCCTGTCTGTTTGTGTGTTTGGTATAGCTTCTGCGTTTGTGAGCGCGCTTTGCAACTCAATAAGTTTTAATTTTCTTGGTGTTTTATGTGCCCAGTCAACGTCAACGACAATGGCGAAGTCGATAGGGACAACGACAACGGTCATGGCAGCCAGTATCGCGCGAGTGCGCAGCGGAAATTGAAGATGAAAGCAACACAGATAGACACACAGCAGACAGAAGACACCTTAAAGGATGCGACACGCAAGCAACGCAACAGTCGGCAGAGGAGAAGAAGCAAGCGTAACAAGCAAAGGGAGCCCCTGCAATCGGAGACCAGACCAGACCAGAGAACACTCGCAGTGCTGGAGAATGGGCACCCTTCAATGCTCAACGACGCGGAAAATGGGAAAAATGTGCAAGGGCACGCATAATTGAATTTCAATGTTTAAGTTTTATTTATTTGTACAATTCTATGCATGCTAATGTTTTAACTTATTCCGTTTGGTCATTCATTTGGGAACCCAGGTAAATATGATATATGCTTCGTCTTTATTGCCTCATAAACTTGCGCTTTTTGTTTTTTGTTCTTACTTATATTACACGAGAATATATTGTAATATAATATATATATATATATTTACATACGTACAATACATACATTTGTGTGTGGGCATGCACGTGTGTGTGCGTGTTAGATCTCTCATCTCTTTGAACTGCGAGACATATTTAATAGCCGCACGTGAAGCTGGGCTATGACTACGAGTACTTAATCGTACAAACACTCACGCGCGCAGCCATTTGTCACTAAAATAACATAACACACGGTACGGTAAGACTATCTACCTCGCGACTATTACTGCACTGGCACAGGGCGCGCACTCCGCTCCGCACGTTGTGAACTCGCCAACAACAATCTAGGCACTGAAGCTGAATCGTAGCGAGTCCTGGGTGCCTTAAGCACATACACACACACACACTAGGGCAGCTGGCAGCCAACAAGTTCAGGTGAAGCAGTAAAGTGCCCGCATGGCTTTGCCTGGGTCGCGAGAAGGGTGAGCTGCAGAGCTTATAACTGTTGCTCCAATAGAGAGAGGCCCCCAAAGAGAACGAGAGAGGACTAAGCTGCGAGAGAGTGCCAGTGTTGCCGTGCTGCGCGCACGCCCGAAACTGTTGCGCCTACTGCTGTTGCACCTTAGTGGGACAATGGGTTTTATAATACGCGTAAAAGCTTTCGTGACATAGTTTTGTCCGCACTTCGAAGCTTTTACGCGCTTCTGTGTGGGCGTTTGTTTATGTTTTCAACATAGCCCAAGCATGTGCTTCAAACCCACACACACCCACACAAACAGGCGGACAAAGAGAGAAAGACACACATGTAGCCATTGTGCGAAGCACTTGGAACACAGTTTTTGTTTGGCCGCCTGAAAAATGGCGTCGCTTGACCTCAGTCTTGAATGCCTGTGCTTATCTATGTATGTGTGTGTGCCTCTGTTAGTGTTGGTGAGTGTTTTTTTTGGCGTGCGCCTTGTTTTATTTCAACCCGCAACGAATGAGTTCATTTCATGTTAGACCAGGCACAAAGTAAAGCTCATTTCTCATCCCGACAACAAATGAGCAACAATTTCAAACAGTTTCCTTTAAGTTTCCCTTTAAAATGGAACAAATTCAAAGAGCATATGAATGTATGTTTATATACACATATTTATTTCATGTATTTACACTGCGAATTCATTACGCGGCTTCATAAGCCAAAAAGGCCCCCCGAAAATAATTAGCATATTTCGGCTTACTCTCCAAACAATGATATAATGTAAAAACAATTAATGCCAAGCAATAGCAAAACCGCAGCAGCAACCTAGTACAGTGTGGCTACTGCGAGTCTGTTGACATACACAACTTTCCTTGGCTTTTCAATTGTATGTGGCCCACTGTACGCCCTCGTCTCCTACTGTTCCTGCTACTGTCCATGATGGAAGCCCTGCGAAATGGCAAACAAATTAAATTGTAATTAATCATTAGGCTCTTCGGCAGTGCCGCCAGCACGTGCTGAACAGCAGCAGAGGCAGCATCGGCAGTAAAATATTCAGCCAATTAATTACGAGGCCAGATAAAATTCGGTTTGGGCATTTGAGAATTTTTTGGGACCTTCCTAAAAAAAAAGAAAAACACGTTAACTAAACAAAGCGAGAAAATTGTGTCAACAAGGATTAACAATTAACACTCGACGCAAAAAGCTGCTTAGACACAAACACAGGTTTGTAAACATTTATATGTATGTATGCGGACACACGCACACACTTATGAATGTACATATGTGTACATTCATATGAATTAATTGCATTGCTTATCCAAGTTGTGATTCGTGTGTTTGGCGCAATTACACTTAATGGTAAATAAAACGGACCCAAACTGGCTTTCTCGTGGCATGCCCGACTACCAATCACCCCATTGGAGCTGGAAGCATTAGCAGCGTGTTCGGATATTATTAATGTATGAATGAACTTTGGAGTGCATTTATTATTCAATGGAAATGGGCAGCCAGTAACTCGTGGGAATCACTCAGCTGCATTCTAAGAATAAATATTAAACGATTTAAAGTGCCAGATCGACGACCCTTCGGAAAATGAAGTATCTACCTACATATACCACATATATGTCTCGTCTACACTCCAAGACATTTCCATTCAGTTTCTTGTATTTATATAAATATTTTTCAACAAAGAATATTATTTTGTATATGAATAAATTATTTATGCCCAACGTCAGTTCGTCCGCATACCGCAAATAGAAAAACGTACATCCTGCTCTCACACAGACACACACATATTCACACAGTCACTCACACACTGCGGACCTGGATTAGCACACTACACGCGCCAAAATTGGCTCACTTTAATATGTTACACACACACACCCTCAACACGCACACACATGCGGAACATGCTAAGCATTTGTTCGAATTTGGTTCCTCCCGGTAGCGGCCTAACGGTAACCGGGTTGGGGTTGCACCCCCAGACTTGTGGAAGCAGCAGGCAGGCTTGGCAGGATATGATTGTGTGTATGCGTGTGAACGTGTATGTATGTGTGAGCGTGTGTTTTTGTTACTGGTTACACATTCTGCCGCCATTATTTGTTTCATTTACTCGAATTTTCATTTATTGTTGTTTGCTCGAGTGCCGTTATCATTTGTCGGTTTATTTTCGCCATATGTGTCGGTGAACCCTGTGTACGCAGACACGCACTCCCAAGCACACACCCACATTCATTCTCATGGCGTGTTGCTTCTTGTCATGCAACGACGACTGCGGTTTATGCTCTCTGCGCCATTGAGCGCCCTAATGCCATGGGATCCCCTACATACAAAGCTTGAAAAGGTGCTGAATTAGCACTCCATCCTAACTGACCGTCGTCTGCCCGAAAGTCTCATAGAAACTTACCTAAGGTCTTTAGGGTCCCCTTACAATTGTGAGCAGAGCTTAAAAAGAATGCGGTACACTCACGCTTACTACATAACATCTGTACATGTATTTTCTTGATTATCATTTAATATTTTCACCTACAAAAGTGTCATCGGTATGAATACCCTTTTTTGACCATTTTCAACAACAAAAACAAGTTAGGTAAAGTTAAATTATAAATTGTTTACCAAATTTCTCTTAAACCTAAGAACATACTGTTAGTATAAATATACATAATTTATGTCATAATATTGCATTGTGGTTGACGTGAAATGTATAATTCTTTAAAAGCAAATCAAATGCAATTTTTAAAACTTATTTTCAAACAAGAAAAAACTTGATGGCAGTTAAAGAAGATGCCGTGCAGCGTTGCCAGATGAAGTATAAACGGTTAATGCCATTCACAACGAATCGAGAAAACAACGTCAACAAACACACTCACTGACTTCGCATTTACAAACATATGCACATCTGTAAAGAAGTGTACGTAGTAGATAATGTTTGTGTAGCGCAGTGCAGCTGAAGCAAATAAAGAAAACGTAATTCCAAAAATAAAGTGGACGCTCATTTAAACGAATAAATTGCAAGAACACAGTCAGTGCCGAGAAGCGACGGACACAGGCTATTCGCTGTCGCTGGCGTCGTCGTCGTCACCGACTGACTGCACTTGCAGTCGTCAGCAGACCAGCAACTGGCCAAGACGAAACCCAATCGAAGCCACACAAATAGACTAGCGAATTGGGTTGGCGCTAGCTGTTGCCAAGTACAAGTGCTGCTGCGGGCGCCGCGGCAGCTGTAAACACTTGGCATGTCCTACTTTATGCACAGTGCAAGCAACGATTTAGTTAATCTTAATGTGGGCGGTCAACGGTGAGTACAAGATGATCAAAATTGGAGATCCAACTTTGATGACGCATGCAAAAACAACACAAAAGAAAACAAACGAGAATTAAAAATCTTTAATCGAGAACAGGAGTTCCAATGTTCGAGTTTCTTATCTCCACATTTTACAATCTCTTCCCGTTGCAGTTTCTCGACGTCGAGGCAAACGCTTACATGGATACCAGATACTTTCTTTACGGCTCTGCTAAGTGGGCGCATATCAAGCCTACGCGATGAGCACAATGCCATCTTTATTGATCGCGACCCCACGCTGTTCTCCATCATTCTGAATTATTTGCGGACCAAAGATATTGACATAAAGAACTGTGAAATTCGAGCCCTGCGGCACGAGGCGGAGTACTATGGCATTACTCCCCTGACCAAGAGACTAGCCTTGTGCGAGGACCTTAATCACTCCTCGTGTGGGGATGTGCTTTTCTATGGATTTCTGGCGGCTCCTGCCATGCCCCCAATCGACACCTTGCAAGCGACAATGGAAGCCGCGACCAGTCCTATGGAGCCATATGGGACGAGTTCTGCAAATGGAGCTGCCGCGGGAAACGCACGACCCGGGTCTATGGTTCGTGTGCCTGAGTCATCGTCTGCTTCATCGCGTCATTCCTCTACGCATTCACGTAACTCTTCCTGGGACTTGCGCTGCGGACGCTCGGCTAACGGCGCATCCAGCTCAAATGCCGCTTCCGTTGCTCCGCCAGCTGCTTGGAACACTGCCGGTGGACACTCGCGCAACGCCTCACTCGACTTTATGCGACACTCCCGTAATTCTTCAGCCGATTTAAATAAGGTGATCAGAAATGAGGTCGGACTCGTATTCAGTCCCACACAGAGCTCGAATTGGACACCACCATTGCGGGTGCAAATCATCAAAGCACATCAGAACTGGATTGCTGTAGCTTATGCCCACTTTGTCACCTGTTACCGGGTCAAAGACTCGAATGGTTGGCAGCAAGTATTCACCTCCCCGCACATTGATGCCGCCATCGAGCGCATTGCTATCAACTCCAAGGTGAACACTTCCACTGCTGAACCAATGCCCAGCAAAATGATTGCCATATCATACGGCAGCCAAATTAGACTATGGAGCATACAGGAGGGTGGAAACAAGTCAGACATAGGCACATTCAATCTGAATGTGCGCGTCGAGTACCTCTTTTTCATTGGCAGCCAGTTGGTGGCTTTGTCCTCGTCTGGCAAGATTGGTGTATGGCACGCCATGACACAGCACTGGCAAATTCAGGATCTAGTTCCGGTCTTATCCTTTGATTCAGCTGGCTCATTTTTACTACTCGGCTGCAACAATGGTTCCATTTACTACATTGGTAAGTCCACAAGAATAATTCTTTAATTACTTATAAATGAACTTAAATCCCTGTTCAGATATGCAAAAGTTTCCGCTCCGCATGAAGGATAACGATTTGCTGGTTACGGAACTCTATAAAGACACCAACATGGACCCCATCACAGCGATCTCGGTGTATCTAACACCAAAGACGTCGAGCATCAGCGGCAACTGGATAGAGATTGCCTATGGTACCAAATCTGGCGCTGTGCGCATCATCGTACAGCACCCAGAAACAGCTGGTCATGGACCGCATCTGTTCGAAACATTCTTCGTGCATCAGAGCCCCATCACCAAGGTTAGACGAAGTAAATTCAATTAGAAATCTTGTTTAATTTCATAACCTCCCCTTGCAGGTAATGCTATCCGAAAAGTATTTAGTGTCTGTTTGCAGTGAGTATCATCATGTGCGCACCTGGAGTTTGACTCGGTTCCGTGGAATGCTCTCTACCCAGCCAGGGTCCACACCGGAGGCATCTTTCAAGATTGTCTCCCTTGAGGCCACCGACAGCAACTACAGCTATGCGGCAGGCAATGATTTCGGTCCCTATGGTGATTACGATGACATGATATTCGTCCAAAAGGTTGTGCCCGAGACAAATCAGTTGTACGTGCGTCTGGCATCCAATGGCGATCGGGTGTGTGTTGTGCGTTCCGTGGATGGATCGACCATATCAGCATTCTGCGTACACGAGTGTGAAGTCTCCTCGCGTATGGGGTCCCGCTTCATCCTCACCGGGCATTGCAACGGCGCAATACAAATGTGGGATTTGACTACAGCACTGGCGCTGCTCTCCAAGGATGAGCCACAGCAGAAAACCTCTGGCGGACCCGACACCAATGAGCTTCTCCGCCTACTTGACCAGTGTGAAATCAGCAATTCATCATGCTCAACACCTTGTATGTCACCGTGTCTATCGGCTGTGGGCAGCGGCATGGCCTCCTCCATAGCCCGCATGAAGGCTAGCAACATCGCTCTGCTGAACCGGGAACCCAGTCAGCACCAGCAGCCAGTAGCAACCCATCCGCCGGCACAGCCAGCAGCATTTCTTGCTCAAGCACTGCAGCAGCCGCCGGCCATGCCGGCACCTAACCAGGCACTGCCTCTTGTGCCCCAAAACGATCAACAGTTGCAGCAGCAGCAACAGCTGCTCCCTGTTGCGGTGGTGCCAGCTGTGGCAGCAGCTGCCGGGCAGCCTGCAGACGGTAACAATGAATGAAACGTGGAAGCGGCAGTTTTTGCGCTTGTCGGGCGCGTTTCATCTTTTACATCTAATAGGTGTAGATTAATCTTTGATTATCAATACATATTCCTGCAGTTTGTACTCTGTGCCCTCATTTGCGTGTGGGTATTACGGTCGCGGGACAGCAACACGCAGCGGGAAGCGACAGACGCTGACAGTACGGCCGCCAACTGACTGCATCCGGCATTTACCTAAATCAATTAATAATCTCCCCTATATACACATATACATACATACATATACTCTTGTATACCTACTACTATTGTGCTCGATGTGATTGCAATTGCAATTTATGCTCGTAATCTTATAGTCGCAGTTTGTTGCATGCCTGCCCTGTTGTGGGAGGGAGCATGCGTCGTGGTTCTGAAATCTGTAAACGCGCATATGATATGAATACTTACATACACAGTACGAGATAAAAATAAAAACAAATTTGATCAATTAAAGTCATCAATATTTTATTCAACTTTTAGCTTAAATCTTTTGATGATTGAATACTTGGAAGTTTGTCTTTGAAAGGAGTAATTGCTTACATATATCGGTCTGTCTGTGTGTCCGTGTGTCTGTGTGTCTGCAACATCAATAAAGTAAAAAGCAGCAAAAATGCCAACATATCAAAATATACATCATATATAATCTAAGAATCTTTGCCTTCCTTTGTTTAATATCTGTGTTTATCAATGCCCATAAATAACGCGACCTTCTAATCAATTTAAACACAGAAAATACAAAAAGCTTTAAATCACGCGCTTTGTTCGCCTTTCCATTGAACTAAAATAGCACGCTCTTTTATACATACATATTACTCATAGTACATATTTAGTCACATTGGGGGCATTCTCCTAATCTGTTTGCATGTAATTATCGAATTGAATATACAAATACTTTATACACGGAGTTCTCTGTTATTTGTAACTTAGTCTAAATACATCTAAAGAGCAAACCGATATGAAGCATGAAGCTAAGTATGCCTATTCAACACCATTGCCTTCATTGCGGCCACTACAACTCGATAACTGGGCTATGGAGTCTATGAACCCTAATCAAAGATTTGCAGCTACGCGAGTGCTGTGATATGTGCGTTAAAAGTTGCGATTGCTAAGGCCAAACTGTTGGGGTTTAGGTGCGTACATGTGTGTGCAAGTTCTATGAAATAGTTTCAACGAGATCCAGCTCAAAGCCACTGCTGCCATTGCAACTATACCTGAAAGTAATCATCTACCAGCTGCTGCTCGCTGGGCGTGCCCATCTCTGGGCTATGTGGGCTGCTCGCTTGTGTATTGTTGTCCGACTCCAGATCCGTTTGCAGACGCTCGTAGGCATTCTCGGTATTGCTAAAACTACGGCTGTGACTGTTGCTGCTGCTACTGTTGTTGCTGCTGGTGGTTGTGCCCGTTGCAGTTGTCGTTGTAGTATTTAAATAGCATACAGACTCGTAGTTCGGATCCGTCTCACTGCCTGTGCCCGTTAGGGATTCGTATTGAGAGGAAGCAGGTGTCTGTTGGGAGGTGGTCATAGTGCTCATGTTGCTGCTGCTAGTTGTCACTGTGATCATGGACAGGCTGTTAGCAATGGGCGATAAGTTCAGTGAGATAGGCGAAGCAAGGGCCAAATTGACACTTTCGGGTGTGTTGGCTGCATTCTCAGCTATGCGTGCGTAATGATCAGTTTCAGTAGGAACAACTTCAGCAGCAGTAGCAGCTGCTGCTGATGCTTTTGTCTCCAAAATGCTGGCATAATTATGATTCGCGTCGGCGCCCGGTATTGTGCTATAGCCACCGCTACTGTCCACTACATCCCCAGGCAAACGTTTCTTCTCCAGCACCTTGGCATAACCATCATCCGAATGGGCGCGAGTCTTGAGTACCTCATAGTTAGGATCATAGTCTGACTTCTTGGTGTCATCATCGTTGGGTGCTGTTTGCAGTTGTTCGTAGCCAGGATCGTTGCTGTTGGTGTTACTATTCGGCTGACACGGTGGGCAATTAATAGTCTCATAGTGCTTTGTGCTTGTGCTGTGCGTGATTGGCTTCACCTGGATGTTGTTCCCGCTGCTGCTGATATTGTGATGCATCTGGGTAGAGGACGCTGCTACCCAAAAAAAAGAGAAATTAATTCAACTGCAAATTGTATTCGAATTAAGATATATCTAAGAACATAAGGTGCTAAGGCTAATGCGATCCTGTCGATCCTGTACATACTAACCACAGCTAGTTCCAGATAAAACCTGACGGAATTGTCGAAACGCATGGGTTTCTCATTTTGGCAAAACAACTAAATTAGGGGCCCAAGCATGGGTTACAGGGGAAAACAAAAATAAGACACATGGAGAGAAAGACGAGAGGAGACAGATTGGGCAATTAGGTATGGTGACAAAGTTAAACTAGGATTTATATAATAGATAGAGCGATGGCCCTGATAAGCAGGTACCGCTTTACCTAAATAAGTTAGAATATCATACTTAAAATCCAATCGTTACCTGCTTCCTGTTGTCGTTCCTTCTGCAACATGTTAGCAGCATAGCAATCCGATTTGCGATTCTCATGCAGCGGCTGGTTTTGTGACAAATTTTGACCACCAGCTGGTATCGTCTCGTAGCCGTGATCTTTGGCGCTGTAACTATTGCTACGCACTCGACTAATATCCACTGCAGCAGCGGAGGACTGCTGTGAGTCCATGAGAAGCGCTGCGGCTGCAGTGTCCAACGGACTAACCCCAAATGCGTCCGGTTGGTGTGAGGAGAACTTGTGCTTCTTCATCACCTGAAAATGGAAAATGAGATGTGGTCAGGCTTACAAACTTAATATGCAGTCTGGAGTTGAAGCCTCACCTTAGCGTACATGCCCTCAATGTTTCTGTTGCCCTCGACATCTTTCGATGGACTGAGACTCTTGCTGTGCTTTCGTTGGGGCGAAGCGTCACTAGTATCGTTCGAATCGTTGTTGCCTTCACCGCCGGCTTCAATCACCGAAATAACCGAGCTGCGTCCAGAAGTCAAATTGCTGTTGCTTGTCGCCGAATGTAGGTGGTGTTGTGCCTGCGACTGACTAAGACTTGCTTTGGGCGTTGGTGGCAACGGTGAGTTAGCTTGCCTCTTTTCCGGCTTGGGCGATCCCAAGTTGCAAACGGACGACGAGGACGAAGCCTGGCGGGAGTGCATCTGGGCGCGTAGACTGTCCACATGTGGTGGCACATGTGCAGTATGCTCCATGTTACCGCTAACTCGATGCGACGGAACGTTCCCTATGTTGTGATTCAATGGAGGCACGGTGCTCGCTCCAGTTGTACCAGCTGCATTGAGGCTGCTGCTATTGTTGATCTCGACGGACACTACAATGGGATTAGCTTGCATTGGCTGAATTTGGGCATAGGTCTCTGAGCCGCTTGTATAAATATCGGTGGCATTTGGAATGTGGCGATTGTTTGGATCCTCAATAGCCGCATAGGTTTCATCTGTATTCAACAGTTAATGAACAAGGAATACGAGGGCAAACTACAGCAGTCACTTACCAGAATCATCGGAGACAGTTGCATAATGGGAGTCATTTACGTCACGCGTCAGTGCTGCATTCCTCGCTGTTCGTTTACTGGGAGGCTGCTGTGCCAAGATATTGGCCAACGGCTCACGGACACTTATGCTTGTATAGCCCTCTGTAAGGATTGATGAAGTTACAAGTCTGCAAAGTTCTGACGTGATCGTCACACTTACTCGACGAATCCTGAGAATCGCCGCTAAAATGTTGATTAGCGATTGGTGGCGTCATATAAGGCAAGTCCTGACTGGCAGATATCATGCCTGCAATAGCCGACGCAGCCGGTATTTCTGCCTGCGGCGTCATTTCATCAGCGAGATGCTGCGTGGAGCCGGAACTCATCTGTGATCCACGTTGCAATGAATCTGTACCATGGTGAGGGGTTGCAGCTTTGCTGCTTGAAATAACAGTTGTTGCTGCTGCTACAGCAGCGTTGGAAGTGGACGGTGCATTCAGTTGGGCGTATGGATGCTCGGTGCCGCGCACCTTAGCATAGTCATGAGGCAACCCCTTGACACGCGAGTACGGCGAGCTGACATCGTCCGCCTGACTGATGGAGCTGTGCTGCGACACGCTTGTTTGCTTTTTTAGACTTGGCTGAGCTGGGGATAGAAGAGAAGTGTTACATCGAAAGTCTTCTAAATGAGGATTAGATAAGTACTTACGGCTTTGGTTATGCGCACTCACAAGCTGCTTCTCAGCGACAGTTTCATACAGCTCGGAGCCGTTATCGTTGTTCTCCGCAACAGGGATGTCTGGCAAGCTGCGATGTGCCGCTGTGCTGGATCTTTTATGGACAAAGAATCAATTCAATACAATAGAAATTAAATGTGATTGTGTATAACGCAGTAATTACCTCTTTTCTGAGTCAGCATTGGAGACGGTCGACGCATTCAGCTCCGCCTGTGACTCACTATTATGCACCAGGCTAGTGCCATTTTCTGCGTTTGCAATCGAATTCGTATTAGGATTCCCATTGTTGCTGGCCACCACAACTATCTCGTCGAGGTTCTTCAGCTTTACCATTCCCTCGAGGCCCAGCAAATCATTTCTGCGTTAAAATGCATATACATATAATTAGTGCAATTCTGTTTTTGGCGCGAGTGCAACCAACTGGAACTAGGACGTAACTTTCACTTGCCCAGCGAACAATCTATCTGAGCAGCACTGGTCGGAAATGAAGCGACGCGGTAAAGGATGGCAGTTTTCTTCGAGTCGTACTTACTTTGGTATGCTTTTCTTACAGCAGAGACAGTTAAAAAACATTACAACAAGCGTCAACGTCACATTTAGCGTCACAAGGAGATAGGTATAGACCTCCAAATTGCCAAACTTTGTTGTTTCCACCATGCCTACTTATATTAGATTTTTGGACATACATATGCACTATGTATACTTAATAATAATGAAATAACGTTTTGATTGCCCCTAGGGTCGTCACTAAATGCATTGCACTTCACAATTAACAACAATATCAACTGTTTTTCACATCGTTTTCGCTGCTCATGCAGCTGCAATGTTATTTATGATTTTTCCATTTGCCATTCACCTAGAAAATGCAAACGCAGGCAACACCAGTCTGCAACAGAGTGGCAACGCCCAAATTATACACAGAGAGAAATTACACCTTCAGTGTGTTTTTTAATCCATTTGTGTTTACACATTTTCTAAATGCGCTTAAAAGCGGCGTATGATTTGGTATAAAAGTCATTTGTTCTAAGCTTAACAATTTCAATTGCTTCAGATTCTACATAGTTTTAACCTTAAAAATAATTTGCTCCATTTGGCAAAGTCATGAGGGACTTTTAGTGTCCCTCTTTATAGCTCGCTATGTTTAAATATAGTATTCTCAATATTCTCCTGTAATTTTTCCACCTTTCGAGTTTGCTTCTTCAATTGATGTTCCATATCTTCGAACCTGTTGCTCTTATCCTTATGTTTTTCATCCTAGAATATGATATATGCAGTTTAAAAACGTATATATCGCCTCTGTTTCTCTCTGTCTTTTACCTTATACTTCTCCTTATGCAGGGCATGCTCCGCATGCAAATGACGTAACTTCAACAATCGGCTCTCAAAATGATGTAGTTCAGTCTTGATTGAAGCTAGTTCCTTGTCCGAGAAATTACTTGCCTGAGCTACGCGCCACAAACCCTGAACCTTGGGCTCAATGAAGTCCTGACTATGTGGTCCAGACGACACCAATCGCTCCAAGCGGTCATAGTGATCTTTGATGCCAACATGATGGTCACGCAATTTATTCATGTCATTTGAGAACTTTTGCACAGTTTGCTCGTGCGATTTTATTTCATTTTCATTGGCATCATTGGAGATGAGATTGTAAGTATCCAAGTCTTCAGTGTTGATGGCATCTGGAAACAGACAGTGTAACGTTAACAACATACTTTGAAAATAACTTAAACCTTCACTTACTTTCATGCTTATCCGTATTTTCAGTACCAACATTTTCCAGCAAGCTGTAATAGACGTCGACCTTGTCTTGATGATGGTCAAACTCTTGCTTCAGAGATTTCAGTTCTTCGGCCGTAAATCCAGAGATTTCGGCTTTCTCCCACAGTCGGTTCAGTTTTTTATCTTTAAATAGGCTCTTATTCTTGTGTCTTTCTTCGGGGTCATGGAATTTCTATAAATATTGGTACAATAGGTAAAACCCAATATCTTCTTCGTAGAGGTCTTACCTTATATGGCTTTGTCTTATCCACATCTTGTGTGTCATCAAAGTGCTCCAGCAAATCGTAGCTGCTCATGATGCCAATCAACTTTTGACGCAACTCATTTTCCTTAAGTCCATCTTTGTCTTTGTGCTGCGAGTTGAGTTGCTTCCATGCAATCTCCTCCTTATCATGAATCTTCAGCTCCATGTACAAAGACTTGATTTTACTCTCAGTTAAACGCTAAATAGGACAGGTTTATATATTAGCATGGCGTCTTTCTTTTCGAGACAACCGCCAACTTACATTCTGCGCCTTTGCCCAAACGAGGTTTAACTTTGCCATGCGAAATGGTCTCTGAAGATTCCGAATCTCCGGCTCATATTTCTCATTGATTACATGCTTAAACTGCGGGTCGTTTGTCTCTTTGCTGTACTTTTTGCTTTCCTTCCGATCGGCATTGACTCTATGCGATGCAAGTAAAATACAACAGGCAACAAGTGCCACAAATAAATGACACGTTTTCAACATAATTCTCCAGCAAATTGCGATCAAATCTTCTGATTCGCCTCCAGTAGAATTTGTAAACTATCGATAGGACTATCGATTGAACATATGGTAGAACGATAAACTGTTCCTCGAGCTGAGCTAAAATGAACTTGTTCTTCACAAATACGCTTCATTCAGTTGTATTCAAAAAAATGAAAATTAAAGCTTTTGAATGATGAAGATCACATTTTTATATCCTTTTAAACTTAAAAACTTAATTTTTACATTGCATTGACAGTTTTTGATAAATTGCATAATGTTGTCGAAATAATTGATTAAATCCGTCTACTGTGTATAGAAAAAAAAAAATTTTTTTTTTGATTGAATAAATACTACATTAGATAATGTTTATTAACTCGTAGAAAATTTACCCGTGTGTTTTGTGTGTAGCCCAAAGTCGTTCAATAAAAATCGAAATTATTTGTTGTATTTAATACTATTTTTTTAACTGCTTAGTACTAAAATAGGAATAACGTTTATAAGTATTTACAGAAATTAAGTTAAGACCGCAATCACATAATTATAAAATGTAAATAATTGCACATTGTGATGTTCCTTTTTTCTTAAAAGGGTTTCTACAATCAACGTATCGCCTGCGACATATGCAAGGGAGTGACCATCAGTGTTAATTCGGCATCCTTAAGGTTGGCACCACGTAAATTGGCTTCCTGAAGATCACTGCCCGATAAGTTACAGCGCTCCAAGTCAGCCCCTGCCAGGACCGCACCACGCAAGTTGCAGTTTTTCATGTTGGCATTCTTTAAATTTGCCACACGTAGGTTAACAAACGCCATATTGCTGCTCTCGAGGCATGCTCCCTTCAGGTTGACTCCTTCGAGATTAGTGCGAACTCCTGTGGGATCCTCGAAGTTACAGCCTCGCAAGTTGGCTCCCTCCTGGAGAAAATGTATGTCTATTGTTTAATATTTCTGGTGTAATTCCACCTTCCTTTTCCTCTTACCATATTCGCGCACAGACCGCGAACTGAAACCAACTGAGCGCACTCCAGATTTGCATATTGTAGGTCAGCTCTCTCCAGGCAACAGTAGTTTAAGTTTGTGTGGGATAGGTTACATCGCGACATATTCGCGTACTGCAAAAGAAGGGGTATGTACAATCAGGGAGCTAGTCAGTTCACCGAAGTCTGTCAAAGCACCTTAAAGTTAATATTGCGGAAATCCAGTTTTCGCAGATCACTCCCAGCTAAATTGACACCCTGGAAGCGCAGCTCTGTTATTGCCGACGTCTGTACTATTGCTTTGATGACTTCCATGCGTGTCAAAGGTCTGTCGTCTCGCTGCTCTAGATCCCCCAGTTTCTCCTCCAGGTGTGTGACCAGCGAGTAGATACCGAAGAATCGCGCCTCCTCCAACACTCCCCTCATACTTATATGATCTTCACATATAAACTGACCATGCCTTAGATAGTTTATTATTGGTTCGAAGTAGCGAGAACTTCTGTCTATCAAATAAGCACCCTGTTCATCTCGCTCACTGGGCATCATTCCGCCGTCCTGCAGAAACATCCTCGCCAGCATCGAGTCTGGTTCACGACCAACAAGAGTATCGATTGTTGTTGTGTAAATTTTGCCACCAACGTTCAGTTTTATCCATTTATTAGCTTCAAAATTACTTGTGCTGGGTTTTTCGTATACTGCAACAACATTATTAGAGTTTTCCTGCGATCCATCGCTTTCCATTGGATAATTTTCTTATTTGTTGTTTGTTTTTGCAATTTGTTGCTGATATTCTTCTTTCTTCAGCTGGTAATTTACTGCGTTTTGTGTGAACGGCTAAATGCATTGATGTGGCAAGGCTGCAATCTGCAATCGATAGTAAATGAAATCGAATCGGTAATTTGACGATAAAGTATTCATAAATAATCTTTTATTATTGAGGAAAATTAAGAATCATTCTGTAGCTAATACAACATATATTTCATAAAAGTGCTATAACCTCCACATAGACAAAAGATATGACAACGGCCGACGCCGAACGCACCGTTGCCAGTGGCAGTGGCAGCAGTACTTCTACTGCCAGCCAGCGGGGAGTTAGCCGTGTACTCGCCAAGCTCTCCCACTCATTGGCGGAAGGAGAGTTTTATGAGGCCCATATGATGTATCGAACGTTATATTTTCGGTACACGGCGCAAAAGCGATACCAGGATTGCTTAGATCTGCTATTTGATGGTGCACAGAAGCTTATCGAGAAAGAGCAGGAAAGCAGTGCCGCCGATTTGTGCTTGCTGCTGGTTGATACACTGGAGAAGCGGGGCCCTTTGGCCGATGACTTAAACGACTTTCAATGGGTCTCTCGACTAGGTGCATTGATAGGTGGACTAAGCTCAACAACAGTGGAGCGCGAGACGCTTATAGTATGTTCTTGATCGCCTAGAATGCTCATCAAAATGTGCCTAACTGATATACTTAATTTATAGCAACGCGTCATTAAATGGAGCATAGGTGTGCATGGTCAGTTCGGTCATCCGGTTTTGCATAAGCTCATTGCACACGTCTTCTGGTCCGAGGGAAACGTCGAGGCGGCACGTCACCATTACCTGCTCTGCCAGGATGGCACTCTCTGCGGACGAGTCCTGATTGAGATCAGTAAAAACAAGGGCTTCCCCAGCGAGGTTGATTTGTTTGTGGTGCAAGCGGTGCTTCAGCAACTCTCGTTAAAGGATCGCGGCACAGCAGAGGAAACTTTTAAGGAGTATACACGTTACCACCCACTACTGCTGAGGCACGAGTTCCCGTACAAAGAGCCATTGGTCAATTTTCTGTACTTCTTGTTTCGTCTCATCGACTTGAAAAGCGTGACTGGCTTCCGCGCTCTGCGCAAGCTATACGACCCTTCTCTCAAACGAGATACATCGTTTTCTAAATACCTAACTAAGATTGGCGTCCTATACTTCGATGAGCAACCCGAGCAAGTCGCCGCTGGGCCCTCTGGTCTCGGAGGCATGTTTGGTGACATATTTAATCGTTTGATGCAAGGCTTCGATGATGAAGAGGAGGAGGAGCAGGAAAGCAGGGCAACAGAACGCCAGCGACAGAATGCTCAAAATGAGTTGGACTAGCACAGAATGAATAAGCGCTGCAGCGATTGCGGACAAAGTCAATCGGAATGAATGAAGTTAATTGCTACTAAAACACCGGGCTTTCTTTATAATGTTATTATATATTTGCTAAACTAAAGTTTACTAGCAACTGCAATAATATACACATATCAGTCTTGTGCATATGCTGGAGGTGTGGGTGACTCAGGTGTGTGGAGAGGACTCAATACAAAAGTTGCCTTGTCTATGGTGCAGCAACTGCAAATTCGAGTGTAAATTTATAACGCGTACTAAATTTGTTCAAACTGCAGTGTGAAACCAAAAGAGTTGTATATTAAGAGAATCCAATTCAATAATATGTAGTGTATGTAATCGATGATGGGATACTTAAATACTCCAAAGCTAAACTTTTATTTGTATTAGATTTTCATGGATTGAATAAATTTGTAATATCCCAAAAATGACGGAGTTGTTTTTCTTTTTTAAAGTTTGCTGTTTGACATCACTGTCCTCTCTGTCTATCGATGATCATTCGATTATTGGTTTAGTCGAAAACCTTGCGATTACGATGCATCTCTATTGGAATGTCAGTATTTCATGGCATTGTGGTATATCGCGTGGGGTAATTGTTTCTGAAAGACATTCAATTTAAATGAACATTAACTTTTCTTTAAATGTCAGCAAGAAGCTAATAATTTTATATTTTTATTTTTAATAGAGAACAAGACAAAATCCAAACGCAACAAAAAATATCGTGTTTGGTATTTGAATAAACAAATAGAAATCACGTGCCCACCTCTAGTTTACACATATATTTTGTTTCACTTTAGTTGAATGGGAAAAGTTGGAAAATAGAAATATTTTATAGCAGGCTGTTAAAAGAGCAGACCTCTAATCAAGTGATTTCAAAAATTAGCAAGTGAGTTGATTCGATGTAAGCTCCTTTATGGCATTTAATATGAGTGCAAAATCGTGTAAACGACGTGACATTTGCAGCGATATGGATGACAAAACAGCAGCTTCGACTGCAGACGCTGCAACTGAAACATTGGCCGGTGTCAATGAAATTTCATCAGAGACGTCGATAGCCCACACTACAGTGACCGTAGAGCCGATGGCGTCAACTTCAAAGTCAGCAGGCACTAAGCTAGACAATGCAGATAAAAGCAAAGCGTCGGAAGCTGTGAGAGATGCCGCGTCAGTGGACACGGAGCGCTGCTGTTGGATTTGTTTTGCGACGGACGAGGACAACCGCTTGGCTGCTTGGGTACAGCCCTGCCAATGCCGCGGTACCACAAAGTGGGTTCATCAGAGCTGTCTATATCGGTGGATTGATGAAAAGACACAGAAGGGCAATGCATTGCGCTCAGTGTCGTGCCCGCAATGCCAAACTGAGTACATTATAATGTTTCCGCAAATGGGAAAACTGGGAGGTGCCTTGGAAGCTATGGATAACCTGGTCAAACGCCTTAGTCCGTTTCTAGCGGCGGGTTTCTTTGTTGGCTCGCTCTACTGGACTGCTGTCACCTACGGCGCTGTAACGTTCCTTCAAGTGAGTTGTTCATTGTTCAAGTTTATTTTGGAGTTTCATTGCTGGTCTTACTTTGCTCTCCAGATTGTAGGTCACGAGAATGGCATGTCGATAATGGAGGCTGGTGATCCACTCATTTTGCTCATCGGTCTGCCTGCTATACCAGTTGGATTGATTCTCGGTCGTCTCATTCGCTGGGAAGATGCACTTTTGCGATTGATACGCAATCGTGGCACTGTTATGCGCAAGTTCCCATTTGTGAACTTCATATATCCAAACCTGTAAGTGCCGTAATGACTTGCTAAATAAGATGCCTCTTATTTTATACCCTTTTTCATTGATTCAGCAATCAGGATGAGGAACTGCCAGCGTCTTCGAATCCGGCAACACCGGCATTATCTGATCCAGTCTCCGCCACACGTATCTTTTGCGGAGCACTATTGCTACCCACGATTTCATGTATTGTAGGCCGAATCTTGTTTGATTCGGTGGAGAACACGCTGCATCGTACCCTGCTCGGAGGCCTTACATTCATCACAGTCAAGGGCATGCTGAAAATCTATCTGAAGCAAAAGCAGTATGCGCGCCGCAAAAAACGTTGCATCGTAGACTACACCGAGGAGAATATTCGAAACTTTGTGCACCGCGCTAACAATAACGCTGGCGCCTCCGGGGCGCGTCACCACCAGCAGCAGCAAGCACATCAGCCACAGCAACAGCAGCCGCAACATCAGCCGGTGCCGACCATGTCCCGAATAGCCGCAGTGGCAGCGGTCGCCCGGGAACTTGAACGGGAAAATGAACGTCTTCGTGAGCGAGAGCATGGGCGGGATATTGAAGCTAACGGGGACAGCGTTGTTTAAGCTCCCAGTGCACATTCGATTGAATCGCAAATTATATATACATATGTATATGTATATTCAGCAACTACTCATTGTTCAAATAGTTCAGTTTTGTTTTAAGTTCAATTTGTTTTTAAAACTGAAAGTCCAGGCACTTGCTAAATTTTTGGCACACAATGCAGCAAAAAGGATCCCAGAATCCGATTACCAAAAACAAAATTATTGTTAAATCCTAAACGCTGATAATTATGACGATGAGGATGATGATCATTATAATAGAGTTCAGGAATATATAATGGAAAGCAGCAGCACGTTGCTTGGCAAAATTTGTTGTTAGCAATAAAATCGAGAAGTCAAATTCTACTGTCCATTTAGCTCTTAATATGTAAAACTATACATATATATATTTATATATCGACTCACATATATATACATATATAAATGTATATATATATATATACATATATGAACATACATATACACAACACTTCTATATGCTTCCACACAAGAATTTATGTTACCATTTTGTAAACTACAATTGCTAAATTGCCCATGTAAATAAAACTAAAACCCTTGGCTGTGGGTGGGTTTGTAATGAGATCCATGCGAGTTTGAAGCAGATTCACAGATTAATACTTTCTGCTCACTGAAGTTGAATATATGAATATGTTCATATTATATTACGCTTGCAAGCTTTGCCACACTTTACATAGATACTATTTTCTTCTTAAGAAAGTGTGAATAATCCCCTGGCTGAGTCATTGCGATAATGAACCCTCGTTGTAAGTGACCGCCGCTAAAACGCAATCGCATACTTGCCGACGCAAACTTGTATAGCGGCTTATATGTACGCATGTATGTGTGCATGCATGTATGTGTGAATAAGTGTTGAACTTGGCTTGGAGAAGCTTCACAAAGTCGCACCATCCATCCAGCCATCCATCCATATATCGTGTGTACACAAAAGTTACAGTTAAAGATCCGAACAAAGTGAATGCTCCAAAAAGCGATCTAATCATTTATAATTGTTAGCGAGTCGAGTGTTTGTTTTGTCTATTTGCGCTTATCATCGACAACACACGAGCTGCTAGATGGTATCTAAGTATATGTGTAGAAAACATACATATGTACATGTTATATACCCTTCACGAACTTCTTGCAAGTTCTAACGACTGCCAAGATCTACGATAAAGTCATGGGAAGGGGAAAACAACTTGATTGGTGTAGATAGCGGGCTTATTATTTACCTTAAGACCCAATTCGGGTACTGCACTATACAGTTATTTATTTGGTTCCGAGGAAGGTGCAGCGCATTGAAACAGTCGGAAAAGCACGCCCTTTTGACGTCAAGTCAAGCACTACAATCAACACTCAGGTAAAATTCGCACACGCACACACAGCATGATTTATGTATGTGTGTGTTGTGTCTGTATCGGCCTGAGGAGTTGTATGAGCTTAGAGCCACCTGTTTGACTTTTCAGGAGCAATCACACGCTCTTGAAATCACACAGCAGTTGGAAGATTTCTTATTGCTTTCTTTTGCTCCGCTCTCAAAGCAACAATAACAACAAAACATCTCCAACGGGTTGCGTTTGTTCTGTGTGACTGAATGAACGTCCGTTGGGGGCCAAAGGCGGGCACACATAACGTAACGAATCGCTGGAGCTGCGAATCGTGTGGCTTGTCGGCTCTGCATTGTATTTGCTGTTGCTGTTGCTGTTGCTGTTGCTGCTGCTGCCGCTGTTGCTGCTACTGCTGCCGTTGTCACTTGTGTGCGACGACGTCGACGCCGACGACAACAGCGACTTCAGTTAATAACAGCGCTGGGTCGGCACCTCCGCAGTCTGACGGGCACCGGCTACTAACACGCATCGCAATCGCCGAAGCGTCTTTTTGCTAACAAGTTAACAGTAACAGAAACAACGGAAAACATGTATATGGAGAAGTGACACCCAAAATACACACACACACCCTCACACGTACGGAGGCATTGTTCGGCATTGCTCGGAAATAAACGAAATGAACTGAACCCGAATCGAGCTGTTGTCGCTGCAACTGCCACGATATCGATATTATTAAAACGTGCACCGCATAACCACTCGCAAGTGTCCCACGACCACCCCAGTGAGATCCACATCCCAGCGAGAGAGAGCCCAGAGCCTGCCAGCGAGATGAGTAACACAATGACAGCCGCGAGCCACGAACCGACGATGCACTACCTGGATAGCATACTGAATGAAGAGGAGAAGCGCTGCGATCAGTACTCGCATCAGTGGCGCAATTTTACAATTTCGCGTTCGGGTCGCTTCCGATCAAAGAACAGGAAACGCGACACGGTTGACGGAAAACTCTTCGATAGCAGCAGTCCTGTTGGAAAGGAGAACGACAAGGTGCGTAACACCCTCCCTTTCCATTGCAATTTGATTTTCCTTTGTCGATTCTCGTATTTCGTTCCGCTGACTTATCAGTAGAGACTCCAAAAATAGAATACTATATCAATGACAATATCGCGATCAATATTGTAAATAGTGTGCGTGCACGTTACCGGGATTTACTCGACCACACTCACTCACTCATGTGTGTGTGTATTGTGTGGAGACAGTTAGATAGGTAAAACTAATCGAGAAACGGGTCTTAAGGGTCTGACGGTTCGAAAGTCCACAAGTTACTGTGGCTTGGCAAGTTTTTCTTGTGAAATGAACAATGACAGCAACTAAAACAGAAACAACAACAGCAATAACAACAACAGCTGAAAATGAAACATAAAAACACAGAAACAGTCGCAATGAAAACAAAAACAAACGGAAATGCTCGTTAATATAAAACGGAAGTTGCTTTATTGTGATAAGATGCGATATACATTATGTTTGTATGCGCTCCCCAAGAGTCTTGAACAGAGCGAAACCCTTCTTGGGAGAACTTTGCCAAGTCAGTTTTTCTGAACTTTTGTCTGCTTATTGTACTACGAGTACGTACGTGTAATTTGTCACTCGAGTCGATAAAACAATTACGAATAAGTCTCTAAGGTGTTTTTGTTAAAGACACTGAAGTTGTTGGACACATGTAATTGTTACCTTGAAAATCTTTATTTTCAACTGATTGTTCCTATAACAGCAAAAGTATATATTTTTCTCTTTTTAATAAAATTAAGTTGATTTTATATACGATCCAAGGGCAGAACAATATAAGTGAGTTTTAAAATATCATTATATATGAACATGCATATGGGAATTATAAATAAATGATCTTAATGAACAAATGTTCTTAATTAAAACAATTAGGTGTATTACTCAGTACGTTGAACGTGTTTATAATGTGCCAATTCAGAAAGGTATTTAAGAGTGTTTTAACTTCTGATCTACTGTTAGAATTATAAAATAATCATAAGTGGCTGGCATGTGTAATCTGGGTACGATCTGCGAAATACTCTAGAGAACAATGATTTAGTTCTGACTGCTACAATTTGTACTTTTGTCGGTGATTCGAAAAAAAAGTAGATAAGATTGCTGATGGTACTTTTCCCCTTGAAGTCTAAGAGTCTCTTAGCCTTGACTGAAATCGTTTGGGTTTCTTAGCTTCTTGGGGGTTTTCAATGCACAGAGCAAAAAACTCCGATTCCATTAGAAAATTTGTAACCACAATCAACACGGAAATTAAAATGCATTTAGATTACTATATAAGTACATCATGCAGCTGAATTTGACACGATCGGCTAATGTTTGTATTCTATTGAAAATTCTGCACGTCAAAATGATTTTATATGATTAATGATGGATAGAGTTTATTAAAATACAAATGCAAATGTTCAAAAATTTAAGGTTTAAAAAGTTAGAACTATAGATGATACCTAATAATCCATATCAAAACTGCTTAATAGATACACTTGTAGAAAACGAAAACTCTGCAAAGGCTTTTTTCATAGATTGCTGTTCTAAAACTTTTGCAAGTTCCAGGTAACTGTTATTTTTTTTTTATTATATTTGCCGTGAATGGAATCTTTAGGTTGGTTTCTTATCGTCAAAAAGCAAAGTCCTGCCTGTGAGGTCAATGCTTTTGAAATTGAATGCGTATCATAAAGGGTTCATATACTTTATGAACAAAGCACTTGAAAATTGCACACTTTTTACGTGGGTCTTTGGCTTGTTTTTAGGCTTTGCTAAAAATAAAAGAATCTCAAAAAGCAAACAAAAACAAATAAGAGTCAACAAGTATAAAAGACATAATATGAGGGTAAATTCAAATAATTTTAATTTAATATTATAGGATAGCAGTATACTATGAATATTTCACGATCTCTAGGGTTCCAAATTTATTGCATTAGATCAACGCACATTATACCTATTAGAAGTTTATATAGACTTAAAAACGCAAATACCCATTTTTATACCGTTACAGAGGGTATATTAAGACAAATATAAACGAAACGAACACTAAATTTGACTTATTCCACTTTTACTTTTCATATTTTTTTCAAAGTGATTAATGCTAATTACCCTTGCAATATGCGTATAAAGGGTATTCCGAATTGGTTATTTAAATGAATAAAATAATAATGAAATGTCTCCTTAAGTTTGGTAAAACTATCATGGAATTAAAGTGCGTTCGCTATTTGAGTTCGTTATGCATCTTCAACCCTATAAGAAAATTTACAAAGGATACACATATTTACAATTTTTTTTTTTGAAAACAAAGCCATATCATTTATGTTTTAAATAAATTACTCTATGTTGAAAAAAATATAATAACAAGTGCCATTTTTATACTTATCAGCACTTGTTGAGATCGTATACTCAACTGTAGCTTTCTAACCTTTTTATTATACCCTTGCATAGAGATATAACTTTTACCAGAACATTGCCACAGCTTTGAAAAAGCCTCTATTCTATACTATAAGCTTATTTGTAAAGTCGGTGAAGACTAAAGCTATGACCTGCGAGGGTAGAAAAAAACAGTTTATTTTTGTTTATATATTTTTTGAGCGAACGACAAATACATTTTTCGGGGAAGCTTATATACATATTTGTGTATCTGTTGTTTTTAGCAGAGTGAAGAGACCAAATTCCACCTTTTACTGTCATTTAATATGAATGCTTACCAGTGCTAGTAAAAAATTCAATAAAATTAATATTTAAAAAAAAAAGGAAAAACTACCTTCAGCATTCCGAAGCTTTCATTTTCAATTTTATCCACTTGTTCATTAATTTTATAACATTGCTAATCGCTGGAGATCAACTATTTTATAAACATTTTCCTTTCATGTTGATTATTCCTTTGAAACCAATAAACTTATTGGTCAAATTTTGGCGTAACGATAGAGGTATATGTAGATTAGTAAACTTGGTTACAATATCTTAAAAGGAAACATAACTTGCACAGTAGGTGCAAGAGACAGACAATCCAACTTTTCTGTTGATCCTGATTCAGAATATAATAACTTTAGATTCGGAGATGTCTTCTATGGCGAGTTGCGAAGTGCCGGTCAAAATGAATATACCCTCTGGTCATTAAAATATCTCACAATAAAAGCGAACTCACTCGAATCCCTTAGGCGAAGTGAAATAATACCCCTAGAGATAAGAAGGGTGTTTGTTTTGGTTTCAGTTTCGGACTGAGTCCGAGCAGATTTTGGGGTTGGGTTCGTGCAATAAATGCACCGGACGATCGATAGCTAGCGACTTTCAGTGCTGCGTCATGCAAGTCTGAGCATTGACCCTGGCTAACAATGTTCGAAAAAGTCGGGTCGTGTTTAGGAGTATGAACTCGTGATAACTAACTAATACTCCTTAAGCTAAGAGGTTCAAGTAATATTATACTCTTATGTGCTTTAAAGACTTTGGACTAAAACAAAGCGGGGTAAAATTGATCTATTTTTGGTAGGAACAGCGCAATTTAAAATTAAATGGAAACTCCAATTGGAAATTGCGAATGTTTAAACACTGCAATATTAAAGACTATTTCAAATTGTCGAATCTGTTACTCGCCTTCTATATCTACGTTATAAAAAATGTTCTGCAACGTTCGTATGGCATAAATTACGACCATGGTTTTACCAACTAACTTATGTACTCAAACAATAAGCACATACACACAAGCTCACTCGTATCAGATATTGCAAAATTTTCTTTTTGGCGTTAACAGCGCAAAAAAACCTTATCAACTAACAAAACAGCGAGAACAAAAACAAAGAAAATACTTTTTATATAGCAACTGCAAGCAAATACACACACACACATAACCTATTTATACACCCCATAGGAATACATTTTGTACATACGTATACAATTTAGGTAAGTGGTTGTGCACGCTTCGACTGTGTTTTGGTTATTGTTGCCAGAAATCAGAGGTTTACTTGTGTTTGTCGACAGCTTGCGTTTGATTAAAATCAGGTGCTAAATCAAAAATATGACTTTGGAAAAGGTAGTTTGATTACTTTTTCGAGAATCGCACTCTGTGATTGCTGACCCCAAAGTGATAAGTTCATGCTTATCAGTTTTATGTACATATATAGTTCCCCAATGGAGTAGTACTAAATCGCCTTTCTTCTTTTTCTTTGTAGATCTCAACGCGTAATACCTCTAGTGTTATGTCCAAATCATCATCCTACTCTACAAATACAACCACAGTAACAGGCAGCAACACGTCGGCGACAACAGGAACATCATCGGTGCGAAGTCAACGTGACAAAACGGAGAGCTACAAAAGCTTTTACGAAACAAGTTTATAGATAGTGTCCCAGGGCTGCACATACATATATTTATATACAAATATAAAGCGTATATGTACAATAATATGTATAGCATTTGTATTACGCTTTATTAAATCAGCCTAAGAGTTTATTGCACATTGTGTGGACTTTATAGACGTGTAAAATTAGCGAGAAATAGAACGGCGAAATGTGAAAACAAAGTGACACAAGGGAGAGCTAATTCGCGTCTTTTCCTTTTTGCTGCTTGTTCGATTGCCTTTAGTTTTTAATGGATTATAGAACAGATTGTGAGTAAGTTAGGCGCTCTATTAATATATACGTATATAACATATATATATACTTATATAACATATATACGTATATAATATATATACGTATATAACATATATACGTATATAACATATATACATATAAAATATATATCGATTGTACTTACTTACATATGTATGAAGTAAATGTTTTAGCATTATTATCTATTTCTTGCTTAGATTGTACAAGTATTAAAACGTGATAATTGCACTAAATTGCATACGCATATCTTTAACTATACACACTATTACATACTTACGTACATATAATAATATATATACACAAATATGTATAAAAATGTGACTTAACTTTAGTAGAAATTCATTTCGTTATTCTTATCAATAAAGTTTAAGGTTTGATTAAACGTTTGTAATTAATCATGAGGCATCATCATCTGTTCTGGATGGACCACCGGCACTTTCCTGTGGGCGAATGTAGCTCACGTCCAGCACACAGAATTTGGCACGGCACATGGGGCAGGTGCATTTCTGTTCTAGCCACACCTCACGATCAACATCGCTCTGGCGGGCGGCAAACCAGCGAGCTAAGCACTCGACACACCACATGGGACGACAGTAGCAGTTGGAGCAACATGCCTCGTCTGTTAGCGGTGCCCCCGCGCGATTCAAGTCGGCGCACTGTTTGTTAATCTTGATGTTTGGCTCGGCCAGCATGCAGGCAAAGCACTTGTCCGTTATGGGCTCCGAGTTGAAGATGGGATTGAGCGCCACTTGCGCCTTGAACACATCCACGAAACGATCGATTACGCTGCGATGGAACTGTATGTTCGAGGGTATGGTAATGGGCCGGCGCAGACGATCTTCTAGGCTGCGGAATTCCAGGGCGTTAATTCGAATATGAAAATCGGCCACGCCCTGTCGCATTGGGCGTACAATAATGCTTATCATTTGTAAAGTGTCGTTCTGGTCGTGCTGCGATATATTGTAGGTCTCCGCCTGCAAGCAAAACAAAAAACAATTTATAAGTAGGTTGATAAGTAAACTGAGTCTAGCGTGCTCTAGATTCTCAGACAAACCCAATTTTGGTCTGTTTATGAAATAGACTTAACAGGCTTCTTTGGGTTAGCAAGGGTAAAGCTCCTATAATCTTTCATAGTTAACACAAATAAGCACCCATTACCCACCTTTGCAACGCTAAGTGCCGTGTTACTCTGATGCGCAAAGTTCACATTGTACATGGTTGTTTTGATGATCCAGTTCTCCGTAGCAATCACAGTGCTGATCGAGTTCAGTTTCCTTTTATAGACGTCCTGACGACGGTATTCGGTGCCAATGTCACTGGCCACACCGCTGTAGCTCTCCGGCGTATTGGAGTATTTTGCCAGGGTTTTGTTGATGGGATGCCGCTTCCAATTTTGTTGATGCCAATTGAAGATTAACGCCGGCACAGCCAATACAGCCAATACACTGAAACGCTGAGCCATTTTCCAGGTAAGAGTTTTAAAGGCCACGGCTTCTTGTGGCATCGGGAAATCTGGATCCAGTTCATTGTCCTCGAGTGGCTGTTGCGTGGCAAATACCGAGAACTTCAGTCTGTGTATAAGAAAATACGTCACAGGCAGGCAGCTGTGAACGAATAGGTTGAGCGAGGTTCGTCGTATATGGTAGCCGACGAAGTCAAGATATTCCTCGCCCAGAAAGCGAGAGAACAGCTGTTCTATGGTGAAGCCGAGGCGCTGAAATTCCTCCGGCGGGTAAATGACACACATGCACAGCAGAAAGTAGAACAAGTTGAAGAGAAGTTCCGACTCGTCCATATTGCGAAAAATTTTGACAAACTTAAACAACTAAATTTATGGGTTTAGGGTCTGTATTAGAGATGCGCAACTGTTGTTGTCGTGTCTTCTATGCAGTAGTGCAATCGCAGCACTATCGATTCATCGATAAGTGCCCGCTCACGGCAATTTGAATGTATCTAAAAGCGCCATTGAGGTTTTGGTTACGGTTCCTTAACATTTTCGATACGCTCCAGTTTTTTGTCATTTCTGCACATATCCTGAATTTTTTGTATATCTTATATATCGACAAAACTGGCAACACTACAACAAACAAGCCCACATAATCAAAAATAAATTGAATGGTATCGATTTCATTTTCGTGTATCAAACATGTATTTCGTTACTTTGCAAAATATTTTCAATACAAAAAAAGGGAAAGATATATCGAAACACTCAGAATAGTAATCTCAGTCGTAAAATGAAAATGAATCCCACTGTCATGAATGCTTTGTCTGATACAGAGTCGATATGTTAAATTAGTCAGTTAACAGCTTTAACCTAGTCGGATCTTTTAATTATGTACATGCATATGTATATTATAGATAGTAAATATTGCAAACCACACCCAGTTGTCATTTAATGCGTCCAATACCCAAAGGAATGTGTGTGCGAGTCTGTGTATGTTTGGGTTTCCGTTTGTGGCTTGCAGAAAGTAAACTAGTTTGCGTTGATGGACGGTCAGGGGTCACTCTCTTTACAAATCCTTCTGCAGTTCACTCAGATTCGGAATGTTACTGTCATCGTTTGATGCTGAACTGGAATCGTTGGTTAGCTCAAAGCTATTCTCCCCGCTGGTGCCGGTAACCGTAGTTAGGCTGGAGTCATTGTTCGAAGTCTGGTGCTCCGAATTGCTCAGATTGCGTAGCGACACATCGGCATCTTCGTCATCATCCTCTACATCGTCGTCTTCATAATTCTCCTCGTCACCGTCGTCTAAGCTGTTGATTTCTACATTGTCAGCATGCGGGACAAGTCCATTGTCGCCACTAACAGTATTCAAGTTGAGAGCACTTATGGCCGGCAAATTATTGTAACTGATTGCGCTTTCATCCGGCAATGTTGATGTTGTTGTCGGTTTCTTCGTTCTGCTGTCAGAAGGACCAGATGTGGTGACTATTTCGCCAGTGGAATTCTCTATTAAAAGCGTTATCAGTGGTATATTTGGCGTAGTAATACCCGCCGCTGTATGCGTTGTTGTTGTAGTTGCTGAGTCGACACTGTAGCTGCCATTACTGGTACTATCATTAGTAGAAGCAGCATCCAGCGGAGCCTTGCTTGAAGCCACGCTTGTTGCTGTTGTTGTGCTCGCAACAGATAAGACGTCCGATGAGCTGCCATTAAGTATAGAGACGTTTGGTATATTTTGTGATTGTTGTATTTGTTTTGAAGATGTCCGTTTCTCGCTCGCATTAAGAATGGATAGGTTGGGCACGTTCGGCGTATTGATGGCGGGGTTTGCGTTATCGCGATATTTCCGTCGCTCTGGCGGCACTGGCCTTGTTGCACCATTCTCCGGGGGCTGTGGAACACTTTTATCACGTCTCTGCTTGTCGAACACATCCAGATTCATCCCAGTGCCACGCCCCTGAACAGCAACTGAATTGAGCTGGCAGGCAGCACCTTCGTCTACTTCCATATCTTCGTCAAGATCTCCACTGCTGAGGTCAAAGCGCTTAGCAGGGCCGTGGTTGGGGCGTTCAGGTCTTGGCTCTGAGGGGAAAAACGGCGATTAGAGAAATTTTTAGTGAAAGAAACTAGTCCTCACTTACCATTCAAAAAATGCTCTGCCACATGATCGGCAGCACTATAGATCTCCGCTTGAACCAGCAACTGCAACAGAACACCCACAGTAGGACGCTCGTGCTGTTGCCCAGAAGTTTTCCACTCGTTTATCATTATTTCTGATAAGCGTTGGCCAGGCGATAATCTCTCCTTGTCGATTTGATCTATTTGCCGGGCGTTATATTTCTTTTCCATAGTTTCTAGTTTTTCCGGGTTGAGCGCGCCTGGTGCACTGCAGGCCTGTGCATCCAGATGCTTCGGTATAATCCCCATTAGCTTGCGCCAGCAACTGTTTGAGTCCAGTAATTCGGCCAGTTTGTAGATATCATTGTCTGCCACATGGCGCAATTCTGTGCAGCGCGTATAGGTTTTTAAATGTGTGTTTCGGGCCCAACCGTTTGTTTTAGCCATCTCCATCTCCATTTTGTTTTTGCTTGCTGATTGTTTCTGAAATGCAAATCTTTAGCGGAGGCGTGTGTTCTTGCTGTAAGTTGGCCAGTGCATGCGCTAACAACTCATTGTATATTCACTTCAGCTTCTTGCTCTTATTTAGTGGCTTTTCCTATGACCCATCACTGGTTTCTTCGGAGTCCGGACACACATACTAGTCTATTTGCATGCACTTATGTACGTTCAGATGGAATTGCCGATGAAATCAGCTGTGCGCAAGCTTTTAAGTGTTGCTCCCTATTTATCGATAGGCCCTCGATAACATACACATTCTGTCTCAAAACTTTTTGGATATATTTTTCACAGCAGCTAAATGTTTCCGGAAATAACTTCTAAAGTAATTACTAATTCGGGTACGCAGCAGTAATTTTAAATGTTGAGAATTGCAATATCGATAGAATTGGAGTGGATTGGGTGGATGTCATTGAACAGCTGATCTAGTCATTAGTCCTCTAGACTTGAATCTGGCATATCCGGGACACAAATGGGATCGTGTATTGGGAATGCACTAAATTACTAGTGTAAAGAATGTTTTAAGAAATATTTTGCTTTTTCTTTTAAATATATTTCGTGATTTATATAATCACTTAGGCTTTTAAATCAAAAGTATTTAAAAAAAAAATTTTCAAAAATAAATGTCTCAAATAATATACACTGCGCGTCATCAGGGTAGCGCCCCCTGCTTTGCTTTATTTCTTCTTCTGTAATCTAATTTGCTATTGCACGCAAATTCGTCAATGTTTTTGTTTTTTGTTCACTGACTGTGAGAAAAAAAGAGTGCGTGTGAAGCCGTTATCCTTTTATTTCTGCTTTGTCTTACTTTCGATGAAAAAGCTAACACGTATTTTGCATCATCAGATTAGTGCCTGCAATTGCAATTGTGATTATCCCCCTTAATTTGAAAAGCACATACATTTTTTTACGGTGATTAATTGAAAAGTTTGATATAAGTTTTTGTGAAAATGGGAAGAGGACAGGTCCTGTCTTTGGAGGAAAAATCCAAAAACACAGATTTCTATGAATCCGGGCTATCTTTTCATAAAATCGCTGAAAAAACCGGAAGACATCGCAAAACGATAGCCAATTTCCTTCATAACACGAATACCTATGGAAAGAACTCTAAAGAAGGCAATAACCGAGTCATTACCGAGGCAGATCGCAGGTCAATATTCCGAGAGGCTCTGCCACAATGCGTGAAAAAAGTGGCGTTAACGCGAGCAAATCAACGATTCAAAGGGTGATAAAGAACGCTGAACATTTAAACAGACAAAAACTAAAGAAAAAACCACCTCTTTATAAGTTGCGAAAAAAAATACGTCTTGATTTTGTCGTACGCACAGGACATGGTCGAAGGAGTAGCAATACGTCGTATTTTCGGATGAGAAGAAATTTAATCTGGAGGGACCAGACGGCTACCAAGATTTGCGTAAGGAGGAGCATCTTTTGGATCGCTTACACAGTCGGGTCGGAGGTGTTATGGTATGGGGAGCCGTGTCCTATTATGGTCACTGTGAATTGCAGTTTTTAACACCAAAACTGAACGCGAAGGACTATAATTGCTTATTAAAAATGGCATTCCCGTTCTTCAAAAACGTTTTTGCAAATCTGGAGTGGCATTTTCAGCACAACAAGCCCCCGATCCATACTGCATGTTTTGTAAAAACATGAATTCTAAAAGAAAAATTAAAAGTTCTGGAGTGGCCACCACACTCCCCAGACCTTAATATAATAGAAAATGTATTTGGATGGTTGGCTAAGAAGGTGTACGAGGGTTGTAAACAATATTTCACTAAAGAAGAATTGATCACCGGGCTAAAACTCGCATGGTCAATGATTTCCTTGGACTACCTACAAAAACTTTATGGGTCACTTCCCAATCGGATGTGTGAAGTGCTTGTTAACAAAGGAGGGACGACACATTATTAATTAGCTTTTAAAATATTCAAATAATCATGTAAAATTGTTAAGTTTAATATTTTGTGGAAAATTACTGAACATACTCATTTTATCAAATGGGCGCTATTCTGATGACCCAATTTTGTTTTACTAATTTATGAATTGTTTTGCTTTATTGTTTATACGAGTATAAAAACCTATTTAAAACCATTATCATTACATTTTAACTTTTCATTTAAAGAATTATAGAAATTATTAGGGTAAAAAATTAGCATAGCTCTAGCTTAAGCACTTTGCAAAATATTTCACATCAAAGAAGCATGTACATGTACTAACCTGTAACCTATCACCATTTAAATTGATATGCGGATTCGAAAAAAAACCTTTTTTAAAACATTCTTCACACTTTTATTTTTTCAAAAGATCTGTAATTTTTTTTTTTTTTAAGTCTGAATGTTTTTTTTTTTTGATAACCGTTATTAGGGATTATTATACCCACTTCCCATAGGGTCGAAGGATGTAATAACTTTGTGTCAACCGAAAATGTATGTAACAGGCAGACGAAGTTGTGGTAGACCCTACAATATATGTTCCGAATCAGCATTAACAGCCGAGTCGATATAGTCATGTTCGTCTGACTGTCTGTCCGTCCATATTAAAACCTACATCTCAGAGACTATACTTATGGCTACCAAATTTGGTGTCAATATGTGGTATTATTTCATGCAGATAAAGTTTATTTTAGATTTTGGACATGGCCCCTCCCTCTTAAATCGAAAAAATCGAATTTCAAGCGCTTCGTATTGTTTAAAAAAATGTTATACACCTGTCAAACTGTTGGAATTTTGATAGCTGTCAATGAATACATACAGTATTTTAGAACTTTGCACGTAATGTATGACTAGTAAAGGAGGAGATAAAAATCTAATGAAGGTATAAAATCTTCATCAACATTACCAACTGAAAAGGGCCGAAATTGAGGTCGTGTTAGACCGGAATACAATTTAAAATTGTATAACATGTTATGTTTTCTTACTATTCGTTTTATTAATAGTTGATAAAAATAATGGACGCAATTACATTTAATACAATATACAATGTTGTATGTTTTTAAAAAGTTTTTTACAATTTTAGCAGAACAGCAATAAAAAGTTGTTGAACTTTTTGCTTATACTAATGAAAAATCATTCGTGGAACATTGAATGAAATATATAATATTCGAAAAATATATATAAAAATTAGTGTTTCTTTTCCTGTTTTCAATTCATATGTTCTACTTATTTGTATATAAGGTCACTTCTTAATTGCTTCTTGATTTGCATATGTATGTTCAAGAATACTGAGATTACTACTTCATTAGACGGAATGGGTGTTGCTCTTTAAATCTAAGTTGTGTATGTTCTTAATAAAGCTGTGCGCTCTGCAAAACTCGGACGGTTTTTTTCTTATTTCTAGTATAAATGACATTGTAACTGTTGATTCTAGTTGACATTGTTGTAAAAAAATGTAGTGATAAACAATAAGACGCTCAAAATTAATGCAGTATTTATGTTATGGCCATGTCGTGTATTTGCTGCATTGCGTGTGGTCTTGCCCATTTGAAATTTGAGTGTAGGACTAGACATTCGACCATCACCACCGTTGCTGTAGGCCAGAACACGCATATTGTAGCTTTTTCCGGGAGTCAGATTGTTGATGTAGGCCTCTAGCTTTTGCCCAATTGGCACAATAGTATTGTTGGCAGTGATCATATTCTGATCCGTTTCCCAAATACGCACCTGTAGATTAGTTGAGTTAAATTCGCATTCTGCTTTACAATAATGACTTGAATGGCTTACCTTATAGCCCTCGATAGGTTCTTCATCTTGCGCTGGCGACACATAACGCCACACAACGCGCACCGTAGACGGGTTGATGCCATAGACGTGGACAGAGGATGGCGGCTTCTGTGGTGCCTTACGATATGTGCGTTCTGAAAGTTGAAAAAAATTTATTGCTCTTAGAATTCTCGTGGCCACTAATAAATGATGAGCGTGACAGTACCTTCAAAACGTTCGCTCTCGGGTCCCTCTCCTGCTGCGTTATATGCCATGACTTTCACAAAGTAATACGTATCTGGGTGCAGTCCCACAATTAGTGCCCAGTTACGTGTCGTACGAGATAAATAGTAAACAGCATCTTCCTCTTGATATGTCGTCTCCCAATACTTTAACTAGAAAATATAAAGCGGAAGTTGGGTCAGACTATTGGACAGTAAGCAATAAGTGGTCTCTTTACCCTGTGACCGATCAGTTTGCCACGGATGTTCTCACGTGACATGTCAATGGGATTCCAGGAAACATTAAAGCAGGTGGAATTGTAGGCCAGGGCAATTGGTTTTTGCGGTGCTACTTGCGGCATATCTTCAGCAGAGTGTATAACAACAGTTTCACTTTCGGGACCTTTGCCTACGCTGTTAATTGCTTGCACTTTCACCTCGTATTCTGTATAGTAGTTGTTGGGTGGAATATTGACCACGGCAATTCCAAGGTTATCTTGCTTTTTAATCACGTCACTTGCCCATTCTAAGGCACCCTTAAGTTTCCAGAAGACCTTATAGTGAATACCATGGCTGTGTTGTTCCTGCGGCAATAACGGATCCCAAGTAATGGTTAGATCGCCAATCTTGCCACCACCCCCGCCAACATTCCGTGGAGCAATATAGGGTTTATCGTCGTAGGTGCTGTATATTGGAGAAGGTGCCGATGGTGCTCCAATGCCTAGATCATTCACGGCAGTCACACTAAACTCATATGAAGACCAAGGAGTTAAATTGGTGACCTCTGCCTGCTGACGCGATGTGTAACGATCTACTTCACGTGCCTGCACATGCGTTGAAACGTTCACCCAAGTGCGATTCCAATTGGTGCGACCCAAAATATTATAATAGCGTATAGGTCGACCATTGTTGACACCATCTACCCATTCGATGATGGCTTTGGTCTTGCCAACCTCAATTACTTGAACTCCGCCAGGTGCACCGGGTGCACCCTCAATGATGACATTCGTCTTCGTGCTGATTTCGTTCACAGCTGACTGAACAACGCATTCGTAATCTCCAGCATCGCGCATAGTTGTGTTATGCACCGTTAAGCTGTTCCAATCGACAATCTGCAAAGGAAAATGTGTGATTAAGATTGCAACTTGGGAATTAGAAGAGCATACAATTCGGGTGGTGCCATCGTGGTTGTCCCGCAGGATTTCACCATTGTGTTTCCAAACGTATGCAATGTCAAGTAATTCGTCATACGCAGCCTCACAGTGTAAATAGATTAGGTCGTGTTCCCTTGAGACGATACGCTGCGGTGGTGTCTGAGTAAAGCGAATTTCCTCTGCCAAAATAAATTAATTATAAGTACCGTAAGAAAAGAGCTGAAAGTCTGGTAAAACTTACGCAATACAATGACACGGGCGTGTGACTCATCCTGGCCCGCTTGATTGGATGCTATACAGGAGTACATGCCCTCATCATCTCGAGACGTGGGCGATATGATAAGCGTGCCACTGGGCAAAATGCGACGATGTCCACCGGACCCAATCAACTGACCATCCTTTTTCCATTGAAATTTAGGGCGCGGCGCGGCCTCCGGATCACACACAATAGTTGTATTACCATTGTAGACCGCATAGATTTCGGACTCAAGTGGATGTTTCTTGAACGAGGGCTTCATAGAGAGGACACGTAGCTGAGCAGAGGAGAAGGATGTCTTTAACTGATTCTGTGCACCGCATTGGTACATGCCCTCATCCTTATCCTTTTCGAGGAATTTAATCGTTAGCACATTGTCTTGGATTATATAACGATCTCGATTTATGGCAAGGGGATCAATACGTTCAGCATTTTTGTACCACGTGTAGTTGGCATCGGGTATAGCGAAAGCTTCACAAATAAAAGTTACATCGCTGTTGTAGTCCTTGATCATATCCTTTAATGGTATGGTGAACTCAGGTTTCATTTGTATGTTTATGAAGATGGACTTCTCCAACGTCTTTCGTGGATTTGTGATGCTGCATGTGTACTCTCCGTTATCGTTGGTGGTGGCATTCTTAATGATCAGAACACGTCCGTAACTTGTCGTGTATGCATTGCGCTGAAGAGGCTGGCCCTGGCGTGTCCAGTTGTACGATGGAATGGGATAGCCAAATGCCATGCATTCCAGACGAATTTCTTCTCCAGCAACAGGAGCTTCCGGGAAAACCTTAGGGAAAGAATTGGCAAATATAAGCGCCTGATAGTTGCTGTTGGGAGTTACGCGCAGCGGGAAGAACGGTCCATTTCGGCCATTATCGGAGACAAAAGTTTGTACAGTACACGAGTAGTTGGCGCGATCGACAATCTCAATAAATGAAAAGTAAAGGGCACCATCGTTCGAAACAAAAACACGTTGATCTTCTTCCACGAAATTGGGAAAATAGTCACGTGCCCAATAGTATTTGACAGCCGGATAATGTTGTGGCGGATCACAGAATATAGATTTGCCCCAATTCATTTCGCTTGTCTCAGCCGAACGCTTTAAATTGAACTCCATTATGAACCCAAAGTTTAGGTTGGCGCTCTCAGACCGGACGCGTCCGAACTTGTTTTCTGCTACGCAATGATAGGCTCCTTGATCTAGAGACTGCTTAGGTTTGTAAATAATCAAGTTACCACCCGAAATGGTGTAGCGATCCTGCACCAATGGATCGATCCTTATATATTCAAGCGTGTCGTTCACATACACCTCGCGAAACCACTCATAAGTGGGCGTGGGATATCCACCAGCTAAACAACTCAGTGAAACATCGTCAATCTGACGATACTTGCTCACATCGAAGATCGTGTCGTTCGGTTGCTTTACGAAGTATGGTCCTCGTGGTATACGCTCCAAGTCTAGGATATCCAAGCCATAGTGATAGGGTCGTTTGTCATCGAGTTTGCTGTTTACATTGTCTGGACTGTAAAGAGATCTGGACTCGCAGATAAACAGATTCATTTCAAGTTCATACGCTGGCATAAACATCCAGCGATCACGTTTCTTCGAATATGCGTAGACCACGCGATCCCTTATATATCCATGGTCGCCATAGGGCTGATTGGGACCTAAAAGACAGATTTCAATCATTGTAATTGGTTAATTGGTATTTTTTCATTTATTGTACTTACCAAAGAATCCACGTAGATTGTTTTGATTGCGCTGATCGACGTTTGTTGTGCCTAGCATCGTGTTATAGTACTGATTAGGATTATTAAAATTTCGATTAATCTGATCGTTTTCGACCAGGAAGCGATTATCGTTGAGATCTTCATTTTCCAGTGCTTGCTGTTCGTTGGAAAAGGAATCCTCTATCTGCACAAGTGGCGTATTGTCATCGTTTACCCAATTCTGCGGTCCAGTCTGTCGAGCAGAGATGAAAAAGCGATTTTGTCTTTGATTCTGCATTATCAATTGCTTCAAAATGAACATATGTTTATCCCGGTTGTCCACATTGATTAAATCTGCCGTATAAGCCTTACAGATTTTCTTGGCCTCCGCCCAATTTCGTTTGGGCGAACGAATAAAGCGATAGCATGATTGCCGATAGGATACCCAGTGTTCTGGACAAAAGTTGTCCTCATCTGTAAACATATCCCGATAGCCGACGCCAGAGTTACTTGTAATGCTGTTGCGGTTGAAAGGATCATATTGTGGCCCCAGGTTGGTACCAAGGCTTCCCGGTCCTCCAAGTGTACTGCCACCGCCCAACAGCTGACGATTTGTGTCATAGTTGTTATAGCCGTTGTTCGGACTAAGATTACCGCTGCCTCCAGAATAGTTGGGACTTCCAGGCTGGTTACCAAAGTCCAGCATAGGGTTCTCATACTGAGTGGTGTCCGGATTCTGTTGTTGGCCCGTATAAAGTGGATTATAGCGTGGCGAGTAGTCCTTGTTATAACTGGGCTGATATGCTTGTTGTGGTTGTTGAGGCAATTGTGGCTGTTGCTGTTGTTGCAAATCGATTGGAAGTTGTGCCTTGCATGTTGCCAGCAACAACACGAATTGCACTATCCAGCAGATTGCGGGACTTCTGCTGTGTTGAGACATGATGATGCTCCGACTTGGTGTCAGTTCTATGTGGAAACTACTGATCGTTTTGCTTTGTAGAGTAAAGGCACATATTTATTTGGAAATTCGTGGAACCTATAAACACATTGGACTATGTTTATTTATAGAAATTTTCGATTTATGAACAATTAACACGATCGTGAGATAAACAAATTTACCAAATTTCTGAACCTGTCGTTCAGTCGATCAGTAATTTGTTCTATTAGTAATGATGTGCACCCACACACTTACGCAAACGTGTATACTCAAGTGTGTGTGTGCGTGTCTGTTGTTTAAGGCGTGGTCTAAGACTTAATTTACGTTTTTTGAAAACTTATTAATTAAACCTTCCATATAATTAGGAAAATATGATATTAATTTCTTTATTAAAGATATTGAAGATGTCTGATTTAAGAAGAGAAGTCGAGTAATAAATTCTGTAGCGTCTCCGCCCAATTTGAGAAAAGCTGCGCTTAGTCAAACAACCAACCACACCTTAAATTTTAGGTCACAAAATTCGCAGTGTGTCTGGCAGCACACAAGTTCGTATATCAATTTGAGCACAAATTTAATTTATCAAATTGAAGTTTAACCAACCTTCAGTTAAAATTGAATTACCAAACACTTTAAAACTGTATATGAATTAAATAAAAACAAAAACTAGTTACAGCTTCAACGAAAATAGCAGGTAGATATGAGCAAGCCACGATTATCAACTGGGTATCGATACCATACGATTAATCGCATACGACTCAGTTGATGCTTGCTGTCTATTCAAACAGTGGTTCAACACTGCTCTATAATAGAATGATACTTTCAAAATTTAGTAACAATTGATTTTTGTATGCCCACTTGAGACACATCATATGTAATTATAAATCAGTGTAATTAATGATAATTATTTTATTGTATATAAAACAATATTTAATAATTATATTAAAAACTCACACTCAGTTTACTAGTTATTCTGACTATCGTATACTCGATAATCGACGAACCAAGTATCGATAGAAAGAAAACAAGGTTATCGTAAGATAATCGAATTTTAGCCGAATGCTGATGTGTAATAAGCCAAAGTTTTGCTTATATCTAAAATAAACACAAGCATTGTTACACTATAAAGAAGTCAGCGAGGGTCAGGGCGCAGCACAAACAGAATGAATTATAATCCAAATACGGGTATACGGAATCGTAAGTGGGAAAATTGTAAGGAACAAGCTATCGCTACGAAAGTATACCACGAAGGCAGCTGCCGTGCTTAAGAATGCTTGAATGCCAATTCAGATGCGGATGAGAGAAACTCAGTGCACGTCTTGCTGCAGCTGAAAGTTATTAAACTTTCTGTTTTTAATTAACTCATTAGTTGTTTAGTTTGATTGTTGACTCTCAGTTGTTCACTGCGTGTGTTGATTGTTTTTACAATTTTCCTAACATGTTCCTATCTAACGCACCTCTTTGACGGCAATAAACCTTTAATATCTCTTATGTTTACCAAATAGCACAAGGCAGCGGGCGCACACGTCCCATCAAACGTGTGAGCGATGTGAATGCGATGGGTCCGTCATCTGCAATGCCCAGTGGCTCTGCTTTTATGACGCCTACAGCTGCACCCACAATGTTCGATCCCAACATGTACGGTGGGCCAGCACCGCAAGTCAACAACTTCAGCTACAATGTGGACACAGCCCCGCAACAGCCTCTGCAACAACAAAACTTTAGCTATGCAACACCACATTTGGCTCAGCAGCCAACTCAGCCACACGTGCCCACTTCTCTAGAACCTGCCACATATGGAGTTGGTGCACCACAGCAGCCACAATCACCTTACGGTCTGGCTCCCGGTGCTGCACCCGTTCCAGGTCAATTTCCCCAGTTTGGTATGTTTCAACAACCGATTGTGCAGGATATGGCAATGCAGTACGGCCAGAGACTGGCAGACCAAGGCAAGCAGCTGGTGGAGAACCAGTTCGAAAAGTGGGTGCCCGTCGCGAAACTGAAGTACTACTTTGCAGTAGACAATGCCTACGTGGGCCGAAAGCTACGATTGCTTTTCTTCCCTTACTTGCATAAGGTAATCAGCATTTATCGACGCATCCAATAAGATCATGCATAGAAATGTTTCCGATTGGAACACTTCATTGAATTTATTCCATCTTTCTTACTCTTTTTCATCTTAGGATTGGGCGCTTAAGTACGATCAAGAGCATCCAGTGCAGCCAAGATACGACATTAACGCACCAGATCTCTACCTACCTACTATGGGCTATATCACATATGTAATTGTTGCAGGCCTTCTATTGGGTATGCAGAATAGATTCTCACCGGAACAACTGGGCATCCAGGCATCCAGCGCCATGGCGTATAGCATTTTCGAACTGGTTATCTACTCGATAAGCTTGTATGTAATGAATGTTAAGACGAGCCTCAAGACTCTTGATTTACTGGCATTTACTGGCTACAAGTACGTCAACATTGTTGTGTGTCTTCTGATCAGCTCGCTCTTCTTTCGCTCTGGCTACTACATAGCCTTGGCGTATACCAGTTTTGCCTTTGGCTTCTTTTTGGTGAGCATTACTGATTAAAGTCTGTCTCTGAATATCTTTTAAATAATTTCTGATATTTGCAGTTGCGCACCTTGCGAACAAAGCTGTTGCAGGACAACACGCCAACCGCACCCAGTGGTGCTATTAACTATGATCCATATGGAAATCCACAGCAGTTCGATTATAGTGGAGGTCGCAAGCGCAAACTATATTTCCTTTTCATCGTGATCGCAGGGCAGGTGCTGTTTGCGTTCATGTTGTCGAAGCACTTGTATCTACCAGGTGTGGACACAACGGTTCCGCTGAAGGCGATCTAGGAATCATTAGTCTAAATTGTAACGTTTAAAGAGTCAAGCGGGCAATAATGAGGAAATAAATACATTTTGTAGTATAGATACTCTCAAAATTGATGTGTTAAAAGTTTCCAAAACCAATGAAATCATTTCCAAAATTTTATAAATCTTCTAAGTGGTTTGTGTGGTCAAAGGCGGTTATGAAAACACCTGATTGAGATTTTTTGGCGTTTAAAGGAATACCATTTTTGTTAACAACCACCCATTTTATAAATAAACAGTGCTTAAAATAAACATATCAATGTTGTTAGTTATTAAAACAAGCGTCATATGAGTATGTTTTCTTCGATTTTCCTTTTGTTCATATAGTATATCATTTTTATTGAATTTTAGTCTCATTACTGTAACGTGTTGTTGGTTTGTTTTTGTTTTCCTTTTCGCTTTTCCATTCTTCTTTTATTCTTTTTGTTTTTTTTTTATTTGTTTTGACTTTCTCTCTTTTTAACTTATTGGCTAACTTTTGTCGCTAAATTTTTATCCAATGACTTTTATTTGTTTTAGTTTTTTAATGTCCCACTAGTTTCGCACGCGTAACGATTCCGTTTATAAAATATAAGCATGTATGAAATGTTGTTTGTTTTGGATTAGTCTAATTTCTTGGGGCTTAGTTGTTTTTTACTTGAATTATTATATTATGTATGTGACTGACTTTGCACTCGAATAGGGTGAGAAATAATACATATGTAATAATGTAATAATAACGATAACAGTTCCTACATTTAGGTATTAGTTTCGTTTGTCGTTTGTTTTACTTTAGTAATAATGCGTACTAATTAATTATATAGTTAGTATAAGTAGTTCGTTAGTTGGGGCCTCAATTGCAACTCAGTACTATAGCACAAATGTGAAAAAGTTTCGCATACAAATTCGCTAGCTTAGCTTTCGTTTTTGGGTATTTTTTGTTTTCTGATTCTGTTATCTTGCTTAAACATAAAGCAAAGTTGTCTAAAGCAAAATGTGTTGTTTTATTTTTATATTGTGTTTCATTTATTATTGTGTATTGTGTATTATGCTAGCGCTTAGTAAATAGTTATAAACATGCTTTGCTTTGTTTTCAACAAATTCCACGTATTAAAAATAATACATTTACAACTAATAATAATCAAAATTTAAATATATATATATAATTCAATATATGTATATATATTGTATTTATATAAATGTTTGTTGTGTTGCCTGCTGTTGTTGTATATAAATCATTGTTATGTTTTACATAACTTCACACCGTAAATTTATAACTTTTATGTTTGATTTTAAATATTTATATCATGAATATTTCATGTATGAGTGTTCATTTAATTGGAATACAAAACGGTTGCAACAAACATAAAGAAAACAATTATTTTAAATGAAACTCTGTCTATCAAGAAATTATTAGAAATCAATCGCTAGCTCTAACCTAAATCACCGACTGCGCCGCCTCCTGCTGCTTGACAAGATTACGCTGATAGTTGACCGCATTCATTTTATCGAACTATATTACCGTGCCGCCCGGAGGCGCTGTTTGACTGGGCGACAAGTGCTGGGAAACGTGCTGTGGATCATCAGAGTTTTAAATTATTCTTTGGGCGATTCAATGCATGATTAGCTTACATTTACCGTTGTGTGACCTGGCCTCGCCCAGGTATAGATAAAACCATCCTGGCAAGCTGTCAAAAAGCAGTCCTCGCGAAATATAAGAGCCGTCAGACGCTCGTGTGCAATCTTCTTGCACACTAGCGGTTCCAGCAGTGGACACTCCTCGAATCGCGGACAGGCAGGTGTGCCGATGAGCTTCATGGGATCGTAGCTACTCACACTGGTCGATGACTGGGCGGCTGTTACCAGCGAAGAGTTGTGTGAAGATTTACTTAATTTCAATGAGCCAAAGCTATTGGCTGTCACACTGCTTCCAATGCCTGTGCTCGTGCTAGTGCCCGTTCCCGACTCCACCGCCGTGGAGTTTACAAAATTTGTCGAACTGTTTATGTTGCTGCTGCTTCTGTTATTGTTGTGGTTGCTGCTGTTGTGATTATGTTGATTATAGCTCTTTAGCATGCTCATGGCCTTTCGATGCTGTCGATGATTTGTGGCCGTGGAGCTACCGCCCCCACCGGCGCCTCCGCTTCCCTCGTAGCCAATAGTAGCTGTGCGTTTATCTGAATTGCTAAGGAAACTAAAATTGGACAAACGCTGCGTGAGGCTGTTGAAGGCGCTAAAGCTGCTGCCCGAATTCGAGTTGGATTTGCTTGAGTTATTGGAATTCTTGCTATTGTAGCCGGAGGTGGAGTAATTGGAACTGCTTACGCGCGGTCCACTGCTGTCAATGCTATCCGACTTGGTCGTGCTGATGCAGTTGGGAAACTTTATTGAGTTGCTGGTGCCGTGCGACTTGCTGTTCGCTTTGGATGTGTTGCTTGCAACATTGCCAGTTGAGACCGGCTCCGTTTCACAACATTCATCGGGCGGCGTATTGGCATTGGATGATTGCGAGGATATCGTGCAATTGGCCGTTGAGAATTTGCTGGAACTGCTATTGCTATGCTCGGTTGCTCCCGCTCCCCCTGCTGACTCCCGGTTGGGGCTGCAGCTGCCGGAGTCTACAAAGTTATTTGCCTGGCCCATGGCAACGGGTCGTATCACTTTTATGCCATCTGCATTGAGACCGCCATTCATGAAACTGCTGTCGTTAAACTGCGTACTGTTCACTCGCTGGCGCAACGTCACCGGATTTCTCAGCACATCTTCGGTTATGTCCCACAGACAGATTTGCGTGTCTTGACTGACAGAGCCAAGCCGATAGCTGGTCGCTAGCTTATCCGGCGCCAGCGCCGCCGATGAAGCATCCGAACGAAATGAAGCAGAATGTGGACGCGCTCGAGATGCATGCAGCGGAGTTGAGTTCTTATCGAAACCTTCAAATCCTCCATTTTCCGTTGAGTCGCCCGAGAAGCGCTCTTCTCTCGATGCCGTGTATTCGTTTAGCTGATTTTCATCGTCACTGAAATCTCCACCATCCCAATTGGTGTAGGAGGTTGTATATGGATCAAAGGCCACAACAGATACCCAGGATCGATGACCCTGACCGCGGGCTACAACGCGTCGTTCTTGTAATGACCACACAGTCACCAGATCATCCTCACCACCGACGACAATATATTTTCCATCAGGTGACCAGCAGACGCAAAGGAAGCCTCCAAAATAGGAACGTGCAATGCCCAGCAGCTCCATCGTATCATAGTGAAAGACACGCAGAAATCCATCCTGCGATACCAGTGCCAAATTTGAGCCACAGGGCGAGAAGCACAGCTCGTTGATGCAGCAGTTGTCGGTGCTGAAAACCCACTTGTAGAGCGGATTACGCGTCGACTTCGACTTGCAGGTGAGTATCGTGTAGCCATCTCCCACCTTGAACGGCTGATAGCTGGGCGCTGTGGCCGCACAGGGCAACTCCTCGTTGTATAGATACAAATGTCCAGAGGCGTGTGACGCGAGAAACAAATGCGGCGCATTTGGCAGCCACTTCAGGCAGGTCACTTTGGTCTTGTCAATCAGGCGCTGGAACAAACGGAATGTCCAATCAACGAATGAAACATGACATGGCAGACATTGCAACTCACCTCTTCGTTGAATAGTTTCCGCAATTCACGTGGGCCTAACTGAGGGGATACCAGCTGAATTTGCCCAGTTGTGAAACCAACCAAAAGCGGTGCACCAGTGGGCGTGGCTGCGTTTGCATTAAAGTCGTGGCAGCTGGGATTTGTGCCCTTGTAGAATTTCTTATCAATTGGCTTGCTCATCTCGGTGCCCTGAAAAACAGAAAGCAGACCGAAAACAGTGAATTTACTTGCAGCTGCACTCTAAGGGCGTGGCACGCATCTAGCTGATGCCACAGTAAATTAAAAAATAATACTAAGTAAAAAATTCTTTAAGTAATTAATAAGGTTTGTCAATAAGATTGTTGCGTATTACAAAGGCATTAATCTCTTATTACAGTATTTCCTACTCTGAATAGGAATAGAGTATAAAATAAGGAAAACGTTTTGCAGATTGTTATTTATATTGCATGGACAAACCTCTTTCAGTTGTTTTGTTAATAAAACAAACATACCCCGTACAAGAATAGACCGATCATAGGGTATACAAATTAACACGGGTTGTGGTGCCTTTTTAAATAGAAATTAGCGACTTGTTCATGAATTTAAGTATAGGAACTCATGCGGTTGGTTCGTCATACGCACGACAGACGAGTATGACGAACCATTAAAAGACTCCAGCTTGTTTCAGTAATTTGTATGAAATTCAAACAAATGTAAACTTCTGCAAATACAGTGCTTGATAAATTTGCATCGATCTGTTTTAGATGGTGCACAGCTCCATATATCGATTACTACCTAAACTGAGCATATAAGGCATAATGTATTGCCGGCTTCAATATACCCGATCCGCAGAAGGGTGGACGATTTTCAATGGAAAAAGTTGCCTTCGAGCGCAATAAAAACATTTAAATAAAAGCTAAACAAGCGAATTGATCAACAACAACAACAGAATCAGCAACAATAATAATACGACAATACAACTAAACATCCGCAGTGCGAATTGGAACAAATTAAGTGGCTGTGTGGTTGTGTGGCAACGGGTAAACTGGATATGACGGGCCATTGGGGGCGGCTTGCCACGAGATGGGAGTGGGGATGCTAGTAGCTGTAACTAATTGGAAGTAGGACGGTAGGATGGCCAATTGCCGCTGTGTTGAAGGTGGACTGTTAGGCAGGGCAGGCAATGCAAGTCGGTTTATAAGGCCGTTATGTTCGCGATGGTTATAATAAGATATCTTGGACCCTTGCCACGACACCTTGTTATGCTTCTTTATAAGACATAAAACAAAAAAGGAGATTATGCAAATTTTCTTAGTTCATCTCAACATTGTCTCACCTTTTTGATGCCACGAAACGCATAGACATACAGGTCGCGTCCAAAGTTAAAGCATATGCGATCTCCTCCATAGATTTGATTAGTCGGCATGCCATTCTGGTCGAGGACGGCACCATTGGTCATCGAATGCATGGAGATGCCGCCGCCCAAGCGGGCGTCCACTGTGCTGCTCCCGTTGTAGCTGGTGTCGCCGCCAGCGCCGCTGCCGTTTAATGCTGTTGATGCGAATATTGCTGCTGCTGTTCCAGCTGTTGTTGTTGTTGTAGCTGTTGTTGGTGTAGCTGGCGTTGTTGTAGTTGATGTTGTGGTTGTTGTTTTAGCGCCATTTGACTGCAGTTGGTTGCGCTTATCACTCGTTGTTATTTTTGTTGCTGGCGATGCTGTCGTTTCGCTGTTGTTTTTACTGTTGTGACTGCCGCTGGTGCTGCCGCTGCCGCCACTGGGGTTGGGAAGGGTGACGAACGAGACGCGCACCTGGGGCGAACTCTGGTTGTTGCTGTAGCCGACACGATTGGGACGCGAGTACTCGGACAGAGTCAACAGTCGATAGGTGCCCTCGCGCGTTACGAATTGCGTTTTCAGATCGTCCTTGACATTGGCATCCAGTTGATTGGCCATTACGTAGATGTTCTCTCTTGCGTTGCGTTGCTTAGCGTTGTGTGCTGTAATTCGCTTTAGTTACATACGCCGCTTTTGGTTGTTGTTGTTGCTGTTGCCGTTGCTGCTGCTGCTCCCGCCGCTGATGTTCTTTGCATCACACACTTACACAGCGCAAAACGCACGCACACACACGCTCTCATATATTTACCTCAACCCATCCCGCGCGCGAGCCTCACTCTCACTCAAGTGTTTAGGCTACTACCTGCCGCTGCTGCTGTCGCTGCCTCTGCCACAGCCGCTGCGCCCTACCCGTTTGCTTTTGTGTTGTTTCGAAAATCGTTAAGTTGCTACTACTAATTAACTAGCCTTCTCTATGAGTGAATGTGTGTGTTGCTAATGCTCGCCCGTAGTTTGTTATAATTAGATTTAATTCTTCACTACACTTTAATTTGTGTGTTGTTGTTGCGGAATTTTTATTTTTCTCTCGCTGCCACTATTTATTTATCGATAGCCGATATTGTACTATTTGTACATAGCGCAGCTAACTTCAAGTGACTACATAATTTGCGCACAAGCGCACAGATGTTTGTTACCTCAGACAACGACATAACGCTGCAGCCCTGTGAAATGCGCAGAGTGGCAACGCTTATGCTTTTGCTTATATAGTACTTACGCAATCTGGCAGCACTTAAGTAGCAATTTCTTAAATTTAAAATATTACGCGCGTTTAATGTCAACTTGAAACTTTATTTTGGCTTTAAAAGTCTAAACAATTGCATTTTGATTGGTATTGTAATGTATTGTTCTCATTTGTCTATTTGCTGAACAACGTTGAACATTGCCATTAAGTGCAAGTCACTCCCGCATCCTCATCACTTGCGTCTGTGTCCCACTTGGTCTTCAGAGAAATATATTGTAGTTAACATGCCTTGCCAAAGGACACGATGTGTTGTATGTTTTTTGTTCCGTGTTATGGTGCAAATGAAGTTGGCGAGCTTAAGCTCGTTTTCGAAGTACTTGTGCATTCTTCTTTCAATGATAGCTCTTCTGGTAATGGGGCAAGTGGCATGAGGTATGTGGCATACGTTGGTGAGTGCTGAGTATCACGGGTTTGCGCAGCCATTTGTTGTTGGAAATTTTCTTTCAGCTTGACCATCTGAGAACGCGTGAGTGGCATGCCATTTTTGCAGACAGAGCTGTTAAGTAATTTGTAGAAAGAAAACAATCACAACAAATACGTGACAAAAGGCGAAACTTGCTAGATGAGAGATCTGGTCGTTGAGAGTTGTACTGGCTATTTAACTGAAGATTGAATGGGTCGTGTTGAATATATAGAAGAGTTTGCATTCAGGATCTACGCATCCGTTGAAAGAAAGGAATTGGTCGCGTCGAATTAAATTAGTTGAAAGTGCCGAGCGCTGTGGATGAGATAGTGAAGAAGAAGACTTGTTAGCCATCGTTGTTGAGGCACTTCGCATTTGTCATTTTGTCCATTCTAAAATACGAGCGGAGCATTTCGTATACTGTACAGGTGCACTTGAGTCATGGGGAAAAGCAATCACAGACGACACTCAAGTAAATCGTGACCTTGGCACTCTCTTCAGTTTCCAAGTGTTTTCCCTTAGTACAACGAACCCCGTCGAAGAAGACACTCCACTTGAGATGCATATAAAAGTGTTGGTTCTGCAGTGAACGGATCGACAGTTACTCGATCCATAATGCAGATCACAGGCAAGTGAAAGTCTTTTAGATGTTTTAATAATATTCACTAATTGATGCAACTAGCTCATCTCGTTGTTGCCCTCTTTTCTGGCTGCATCTGCTTGCTCTTCGGATCTGCGGCCGGGACTCAATGTCTTGATACCTTTGAACCGGGCTGCAAGCTAGCCGTGGAAGTTGGACAGGCACAGCGCCATTGCATGGATCCCACTAAATTCTGGTGGTGCTCCGCGCAGAACGCTAAGGCGGAGTTGAAAAAATGCCAACCTAACACTGGTTTCGATCAAAATATGAACGCCTGCATACCTTGGATAGACTGGGTTTGGAAGCCCTGCATTGAGCCGCCTAGTCGACCCACAGGCTGGGAGATTTGTTAGAGAGCGACGTGAAGAACTGCACGATAACCCGATACGACTTGGAGGATATTGTTTGTTTCTTGATTTAAGCTCTATAAGATACCCATTACTTGATTTTCGTATGGTATTCAGTATTCAGAATACTCTATATGAGTTATAACAAAAATTCTGTCAATCATTTGTATATGTTTTAAGAGTCTCGGGTCTGGAAATTGAAAAAGTATAACAACAGTTAATGTTGAAAACTTGTAGATTATAGAGCTTGAATGATAATAACGTATGTACTTACAAATTTCCGGCAATAAAGATCAGAATGTTGCAGTTTTATCAGTAAAGTAAGTTGAATGAATACATGAATAAACAACTCGTGTAATTGAGCGATAAGTTATCTGTTAATGGGATGATGTGATATGATGTTCTCCCGCTGATGAATCACCGTGTGACACTTCATTTCTCCTAGAGAAAATCAAAAAAAAGATCTCAAACATTCGATGAATCAGCTCTTTGACTTGTGACATCAATCAGACTGAACAGCATCGAACCGAATAAAAGCAAAGTGTACTGTAAATATTCCTACCCTGCTGGATTGTCCAATAACATCTGTCATAAATCAATGTACTCCCGCTAGCTGATTGCTTCACATCCAATTCCATTTGCATCCCATTGCAATTTCTCTTGGGCAAAAGCAAAAAAAACATGAAAACAGCAAATAAAACATTGAAACATTTCAGTTGCACAATTTTTGATTATTTTATGGTCGACATGTTTGGATCCAGCTTCAGGGAAAGATTTTTTTACTTAAAAATGAAACTTATAAATCGAAAATAACATTTTACTGCAGCGGGGGGCTAAACATAAAATATTTTCTAATTAAATTACTTCTGAGAGTATATTATTATCGAGTTGTCCACACTGACCGTTAGTCCAAGAACGCTGCAAACAATAGGGTTAGTTTTTTATTTTCTAAAATGATTTCACCTACTTTTTCCCGTCTGACAAGAGAACAAGTCCTTCTTGCATTGATTACTAAAATGGATGACCTCCCCATGGTAGGTTCCGGAAACGGGATCGAAGACTGATGAACAAAAATCAGTGCAGTGATTCTGGCACTCATCCTTGCTGACGACTGTCAGTGCTAATGATAATGGGTAGTTATGATCGATAGTTATATCCCGATAGTCTTAATTGTCAGTTCTAGCTTTCAAACACTTACGAGGAGTGTGAACACTGTTGGCTTTATCGAAGTAACATTGATTACGGAAGACAACGCACTCCAGGCCAAGAGCCCAAACAACTTCCTCTGTTTCGGGGCAAACGTCCAGAGGATTGGCGTTAACCTGACTGAAGGCCAGGAGTATCATTATAAGAGAAACCAAAATTAGCTTCATTTTCACAAAAAATTCGAAACATAAACTATTGGCGGACAACAATGGACTGTCTTAAGGTGCTTATAGTGATGCCTTTATATAGTAAATTTTATTGAATGCAAAGTTATCATTGGTTTTTTTTTTGGTCAGTTCATGAAACTTACGTTACTATACGCGTTTATGGCTCAAGTATCGTAGTTGTCTTATCAGTAGCGTATTGTCATGAATGAAAAGTTTGAGAGATAACAATAAATTTCCTTTGACCGTTCACATTCAAGTTAATTCAGCATAAGACCAATCAGCTTGTAATTACGAGACCCATCCCATATAGTATTTTCGAGCAAACTCCAACTTTGAAATGAGCCACTCACCGTTTTCTTGTGACGAGTCATATCTACACGTCCAACACTGAGTGACTACCTCCGTATAAAATCGTATGATTTTGTTTTGGGAATCATGTTGGATAATTGCATGCCCTGTAAATAAACTGACAATCATATACTTTAAACAGTTTCTTATAATTATTAAATTATACAATTTCAATACAAAATGTTTTTATTTGTAATTATATATATTGAATTCTAAATTCTTTTAATTCTTTTTGTATTTAATTTTAATTTATGAAAGTAAATTGTTGCAGGGTATATTACGGATGATAACGTTTATCTTCTTTACGTGTATTTCATAACTTATAATTAAATTATATAAATTGTTAACGGCCTCAAATACTCTTTACTTATGGTTATAAAAAATTCACGATAAAAAGATTAACTACATTAGTGTAATCATTAAGTACAAAGTTCACAGTTTTTGCCCCTACCCTAACAAAACACTGTTGCTCAGCAGAGTTCATACGCATAGCAACTGATTAGCATCAGGCCCGTATCGAGGGTTGTGCATGTGTGCGGTGCACAAGATCCCCGTGGGCCAACTTAAGAAATGCAGAGAGAGTAAGAGTTAAGGTATACAGAAAGCTTTATGTCAAGTTTTGTGTCTTTAGATTATATAATATTTTATAGCTCGACGTTAAACTGTCGAACATGGCAGATATTAATATTGAACAAGAATATGTATAAGTATACACATTGTGGTATTTTCCACGCCTTCTCATGCTTGCATACCCTATGGATATTTGTAGATTTCAGAAAAACATTGATTGCTAGTAGGTTTCTTTATTTTCTTAAATGATTTGTTAACTAAATTCAATAGGAGAGCGATTTTTCACAAGGACCTCGAGAACGTTGCTTTAGATCAAACCAGACAACCATGTGTTTGTAAGATAGATTTATATATATGAATGTTTGCTTGAAGTTTTCTCACTTCGCTTCGGAGAAATGATTTTATGTACAATACATCTTGTATACAAAGATCAATTAGAAAAACTTCAATATTAAATGCTTTTACTTATGTTTTACCCCATTCACTTAGCAGGATTTTGTACTTCATATGACAAATATTCACATATTTAACATTTCAAATATATTCACAATTTCACAATTATTGTACAAATGTTTCAGATATCTCCTTAGTCTAGGAAAGCTGTAGAAAAAAGAGGTCTTATTATATGCATATAAGGTATTTTGTGTTAATTTGTCTTACTTTCGCCTGTTTGACAGGTGTGCACAATCTTCTCACACTCGTTTCCAAATGATCTGACTTGGCCTTTGTAGGTGCCTGACACGGGACTGTAGATTTGCGGGCAAGCGCTACCGCATCGTTCTTGGCACTGTTCCTTCGAAACTATAGTCAGAGCTAAAGAAAGAAAATAATAAACATTTTTATATTTAGATAGAAAAATCAAGGGTTTGTATAATTGACCAAGCTGACTTTGCTAATGATAACAATTAAGAAAAAACATATGTATTAGTTTGTACACAATTGTGGTACTTACCTGGCCTACGAGAGCAGTTGGCCTTGTCAAAGAAGCATTTGTTGCGGAAGACATTGCAACCCCCACCTAGAGCCCAGACAACGTCCTCGGTGTCGGGGCAGTCCCCTGAGCAGTTTGCATTGACGTGGCTGAGAGCCAGGCAGAGCACAAGGCAAAGCACCAAAACAAGTTTCATTTTTTAAGCTAAGAACACAAAAGTCAGCAGACCAGCGTGAACTGTTCTCAAGTCCCATCTGTGATGAGTTTATATAGGAAAAAAATCTATTAAAACAGTGTTGAGCCATGTTTGCTCTAACTGAATCGAAAACAAATCAGGAGCGTAGGTGAAGGGGGTAAAGGGGCTTTCAAGATATAATTTATAAAACATATATAAATCGAAAAATATTATTATTGTTTTGACTACTATTAAATACGAAATATTTTAATTTCTTTATCCAATGTTCATGCATCCCCCTCCGGACGCCTCTGACAACACTTTGTATGTATGTATGTGTATATTATAAACAATAATACTACAATAATTTATTCAATTAGATTGTCGATCTGACTTCGCCGCACAGTGGGAGGACAGACCGACGTTTTAGACAACTTTTTTTTTTAATTGTAGAAACCATATTACAATAGAAAGAAAGAAAACACTTCGTTTTAAATTTTTAGCGCTATTATCACACCTGTGATGTTCTGAAGAAGAGAGCACATGATTGCAATGCTATAGATAACTAAATTTAGGGTTTTCATATAATATTTCTTATAATAGCTAAACACTTTTTTTTTGTCTTGTAAGGGATATTAAAGGTCAGATGAAGAAAACTAATTTTCAATTGGGACTCAACTCCAAAAAATTCGTAGCTATACAAATACTTAAAAGTGTCATCCCAATCTAAGCTTTATTTTATTTATTCAGTTCCTTAATATTTGGGTATTGTCCCACTGTTTGGCGTCTTATCAGCTGTTTCAATACAGTGTTCCTCACGTCATGTTTGTAATTAAACATGTTCCCAGAATCTTTTTCACAAACAATTTAATAATAACAAGCGTAACAAAACAGCTCGTAAAGGGCTATAGAAATATGTGAATGTATTCATATGTGTATAAAACCAAAAATTAAACTCGGAACATTAGTTATATTAAATATATTTAGGTATAGATTTAGATCGTTGTTGGCAATGACTTACATTAAAATGTGATAATTGAAAAATCCCAATAAATTCACATAAAAAATAAAAAACAATCAAGTTAAATGTGCGGATTTATTTTATTTTTTTTAAATCTACTTTGTCAGTAGAGTTCTGGCAGATTTTTGGTCGTCTTTAAAATAACTATTTGTAGTTTCCGCAGTTGGATGATTGTACTGTGCAACCAGTTTCACGCCAATCTGTTATAATAGTAGTAAGATTAGTAAAGATTAGAATTGCATAATTGAAGTAATGATTATCATCGAGTTTAAGGTGAGGACTTACTTATTTGACGATTGCATCCACTAACCCCCATAGCGCAAGAGTTGGAAAACTGACATTGAACGGTTTTACCATTGATTTGAGCTTCTCCACAGACAGGGGAATAGAGAGCTGGGCAAACGGAGGGACATTCGGACATTATATGGCTGCAGCAGAGCAGAAAGCTGATAAGTGCAACGAAAAACTTCATTGTGACAGAGTGTTTAGAGTTGACTAACTCATTTTAATACTATCCGGAGGCTTTTATATCCGCATTCGGCGTTAGCTCGAATTCTCGTAACCGGTTTTAGCTCTCGCCAGATCTAAATTATTAAAAACATGTGAGCAAAGTAATTTGTGAGTGCTCTTAGCTTAAAGATACTGTGAAGTACCGCAATGTTCTTTCGTTAGCTATGGGCTCTTGATAGATTCTAGGTATTTAGACAAATTTGTTATACGGAAATTATTTGCTTAGCTCAGTTTCAACAGTTTCAATTGATCACATAAGTCTAAAAATTGTATAATTTGCATGTATATACAAACTATTATACCCTCTGACCATTAAAAATTGTTAAATAGGGTATACATATTTTGTGTAAATGTACATATATAACAGGTACAAGGAGACGTGGCAAACCACAATCTATATAATATAAACTAAAGATATTCTTGCTCAGAATCAGTAGTCGAGTCGATTGAGTCACGTCTGGCTGAATGTCCGGCCATTTGAACGTCGAGATCTAATCTATTTAATACTCGTGTACTTAGCTGAGTTAAATATATACCTCTCGTCCAAAATTCAGTCCAGATCGGCCAATGAATACAGAAGGTATTCAAGTCAAATTTGAGTGCTGCACATGTGTGAGAGATTGAGAACACAATAGGCAGCCGAAGATTTAGTATTTGATAATTGTTATTGTTATTAATTGTAACACTTAAAAAAAAAAACACAAAAGGTGTCTTACTGTCGGGCAAGCCCGCTGTAGCGTTTGTTGGGTTTATTTTACACTTTTCACCTTAGTTGTGTGCGTGATAAACAAAGCAAATCACTAATGCGAATAATTGACATAGTAATCCATTTCGTTTCGCTAGACTTAGATTAAAGGCAATACAATACCCTGCAAAAAAAGTTTAGCTTGCATACATGAACTTATTGATTATTTTTAAGTAATACCCCACTGCTATAAATTTAAAACTATATTTTATTTGAATAATGTATTAGCGACACGTGCTGAAATAATAATTATTTCTACTTACAATAAGCGTGTACAAACATAATAGGGTGAATCGTATTATGGCAACCTATTTAACATATCAACTCAGTCGGCTGCTGCTGCTGTTGCTAACAGAAAAGGGGATTTTTGTTCGTATATGAGAGATAATTATAATGTATGCAATGGGCTCGTCGAGGGTGCAAACGTGACTTTTTTGTCAGTCCGATTGTTGAACAGGTTCAAGATCTCACAGCAAACAAAAAAGTGGGAAATAAACATGGGTGTGTATGCGTGTGCGACATCTGTTGATAGTGACTGTTTTCATTATCATGTGTTTGGTGCTTTCGCTATATTCCCAGTCCAAAGGTCAAAACTGACCCTGTTATGTTAGTTTGGCCTTGTTTTGATTATCTGGAGATTTAAAATTATAATACTCGAAATTAACTGAAATTATTCATTTTCTTACAGTTAGTAACATGACGTAAAGGAATTTTTTGTTTTTTTTTTTGGGGCTTTCCCTCTGTATGCGAAATACGTCTATACACACTTGGGTAGGGTAATTGATAAATTTTTTCATAAGTTTTTAACGTACATAATAACGGCAGATTGGCTACACGATGAATATAATATATCTCCGATTCGCGCGTTCGAACTTATTTACAGCGTGTAAAAATAAGAATCATGTGCGCCAGGTTCCATCAAGATTAATAACAAATTAACGCTATATTTTGCGTAGCAACAGAGAGATACACAAACAGACGAATCGCGATGAATCGACTGCTTTGTTCATTTGTTTCAGAATAAAGGGCCGGCCAAAAAAGTCACCTTACCAACATATTTGACTTCATTTAAAAAAAGTACACTATTTCCATACACGTATAGAGTATTATAACATTCTGGCAACCGAAAATGTATGTAACAGGCAGAAGGCGGATTGTCGGACCCCTCAAACAATATATATTCTTTAACAGCATCAACAGCCGAACCGATATATTTTTTATTAAATACAGAGGGCACCACTTCTGGTAAGTGGTAATCTCTATCAGATAGTTTGGATGGCTGAAAGATGGTCCAGGTATATACGAACAGGTGATATAAATTGAAATTTGACACTGTCATTTTAACACATACAAATTCTAAGGAAGAACATTGGTCTATTGAAACTATTTCGGAAGAAAGTTCACCCTATACACCTACAGTTCGTGATAAATGATCAAATCTGAAGGAGGTGTACTTATTATGAGAAATTAAGCAATTTTCTATATAAGGCTTAAAATCGGTTTCGGTAAATATTAGTATTTGGTGATCAAATGATACGCTAGTAAGAAACAAATTAGAGAGCTTAGAGTTTAGGCCTCTAACGTTTTGATAAGCAAATTAAAGAAAAAAGATATTTCTACTGGTTTTTTAATGTCCCATTAGAAGGCGCGAGAAATTGTAGGAAGCGGTACCGAAGTCCGACTTTTTTATTTTGGAGAATATTCCTTTACAATTATGTCTCGCGGCCAGAAGGTTCCGCTGCAGACAGATTGAAAGTCGTCTGCAGGAAAAATTAAAAGACGCAACATCTTGTGTATAGTTAAATTTGAGTTAGAACAAATCGAAAATATTTACAAAGATATTCAAAAAACCTTGAATCGAATCTGTTGATGATATGTTTATAATAAATACATTTTATTTGCTCAGCTGTTAGTTATACCCACTATCTAATCTTAAGTTAAGAGAATTTGTATTTTTTCTTTCTTTTTTATCAAGATCAAAAATCAAAGATACGATAACTTTATCATAAAGAATTGAAGATTCCAACAAACAAGTCTCTAATATACAAATAACAAGCACGAAAGCAACAGAAGAGTGTATTCGACTGTGATATACCTGCTACGTAGAACGATTTCGGTGATCTGCATCTCTTCCGAAAGTCAGCAAAAAATTAAAAATAATGCTTTTATACAATATTTATATTCTATGCTTATATACAAATTGTATCCAAAATACATATCCTTTGCCCAACTAAAAATTGTTTCTTAAATAGCTTCTGATCAAATTATCCTATCGCAACGAAAATTCAGGAATCCTTTAGGCGTTCATATTGTGCTTATTCGGGTTTTATTTAAGAGGGCGTGGTCAAAATCTAAAATACTTTTTATCTGCGTGCAATAATATAACATATTGACATCAAATTTGGGAGCTCTAGCTATTATAGTCTTTGAGAGCTATGCTCTCATAAGGACGGGCGGACAGAGAGATAGATTAATTAATGTAATTATGTACAATAATTATGTCCTACTTGTAAACTAGCAGTGCACCCTAACATTCACTGACTGATGACATCGATTAAGCTTTCATTATTTTAAAATTCTCGATGAAAATATTATAAAATAGTATCCTCGGACTGGCAGCACTCCCGACTGACGCCACGGTTGTTGATAGTTTTTGACAGCGAAATTTAAATCCATGTCGAACCGTCCAGAAACATCTGTCATAAATCAATATGCTTGCGTTCAGCTCCACAGTTCATTTCAAATTGCACAAAAGCAACGCCAAAAGAATAAAATAAAAATCAAACAAAATAAAATGTCACTTTTGGCAAGCCGACGGCGCAATACCCTTGCATAATTTGGCAACAGTCCTTACCTATAGTTTCTAGGGAAACTTTTTATTGAATATACATATACAGAGTTTCATCTCATAGTTTATACTTTCGTTTATTTTGGGAAAATTGAAGTCTCTGAAAGCATGTGTACAATTAACTTGCTACCCATAGGGTAGAACGGGATCATAACTTAGTGCCAACCGAAAATGTATCTAACTGGTAGAAGAATGCTTGGCAGACCTAACAAACTATATACATATATGCATACTTGATCAGCATGTGATCTGTCTGTCTTTCTGTATGAAAACCTCGATCATAAGGATATTCAAATAAATATGGGTTGATATTTAACTGAAACTGCTATAGATTGGGTGTGAAATATTGAAAAATAATTAACGTTTAGCATATTGATTATTAAATAATCATTTAATAAAAAAGCCAACATGGCTAGTTAGACTTGTCGGCTCATCATTTTTTGGGTCGGATATGAGTCCTTGTGTTGAACATATTTAACCAAACTAATATACCCTCTGCAAGTGAAAAAGAAATGCACTGGTCAGTTGCACTGTTTTTGATTATTTTATGGTTGTGGGTATTTTTTCATCCATTTTGTCAGTTATCGGTCCAGCCCTTTGTCAGTTCAAAGCGAGCACATCAATAAAACAAGCTGCAAAAACATTCTCAATGGTAGTTTGAAGTCTTTCAATGTTTTTGCCCTGTTTCAGGAGTCTGTTGGTGCCAACTGAAAAGAAAATAAATATCTGCATAGGAACGAATGCTAAGAAGAGATGCCCAGCAAACGAAGAAAAAATACCTCGCAGCTATTCATATTTTCTCCCCTTATATGGAGAGAACAATTTTTAATTATTATACAATACATACCCTTGAACCAATATACCCTTTGAGTACGCTCTCAACATGGAATAAAACAGAATCAGAAATTCTACAGTAAATTACAAAATGTAATTGCATCGTATGCGAAACACTCGCAGCAATCTATTTGGGTTTAATTACGTTTAAACACAGTAAAATGCATACAAAATCAATGGGAAAATATTAATTTTTATTAAGGTAATATTCATAATATTTATTAAAACTCCGTAAAGTTTTTTTTCCGTACTTTTATGGGGCTGAGTAATTTCTACCAATAGAATATTACTGAAAGTAAGAGATATGTGGGGGAGGGGAAGAGAATACCCCGACGATCCCCAGAGAGACAATGCTTTGTTATGCGCATTGGCTTGAATTTGCAGCCGTACATGCAAATCATTTGCTTCTTCTTGTAAAATCTGCAAATAACTCCAAAATGCTACAAATTCCACTTGAATTAACATAAATCAACGAAAGCCCAGGAAAGTACAAAGCACAAGGTGGAGGAGGCGAGGGCGGAGGGGCTGGGAGAATAACTTAAAGCCTTGTACTAGTTGTCGTTGTGCCTGCCTGTAGCTTCATTTAATGGCAGACATTAATAACCTGATTTAATTTATGGCCATAAGCAAACAAAGCCAAGTACGCAGCGTGCGCCACAAAGGCAGCCTGTGGATTCCCCCTCTCCCTCTACCTCTCCCTCACTCTCGCATTATACTAGGCCGCTGGGCCGGTCCTCTGCTGCAGCCGCAGTGCAATAGCAAGAGCAATTACTCAAGTGTGCAGGACCTAATGTGGCCTAAGGCAGACACCGGCAACGGCACCAAGGCACCAAGTCACCGGCTCTTCCTGCTCCTGCCAGTCTCATCGTCTCTGCCAGGTGCAAATTTCGTTGGACTGTTCCCAAAAATGCCACTAAGGCAGTGTTTTGAATTAATTAGCTGTTGTTCCGCTTGCCGTGTGGTGGCTTGGGCCGGGGCTACTATCTCTGGAAATAATTTACAGCCGTTGGCGCGTTGATGTCATGAATATGCAAGCAGTCCGGTAACCAACAGTGGTTCCTCCTCTCCACCTTGCCTCGCCTAAGTTTTCCTGTCAGTCACATACCAAACGGAAGAACTAACGAGCGCTTGACAAACAAACAGCGCCATAAACTGACTGCCAAATGCTTAGAAAGGGGCAGGGGGATTTGGTGTTGGCGTTACCCACCTCGGATAAGACTAAGTTGTGCCTGTTTACAGCATCGCGGCACACTTGCTTGCAGTTCCGCCTCTCTGATAAGATAAGAGGCCCCCTTGGTTTTCAGCTGTATATAAGAGGTACAGCATTTAGCATAGATCAGTCTGATAGAAACACTATGAATCGCTCGCTCGTCTTGTCTTTGCTCGCTCTGCTCGTGGCACTGGTCAGTTTTGGCAGCTGTAGTAGCGCTGCTGCCTTTGGCAAGGCCAACGGACAACCCGGTTGCCTGACGGAGGAAGAGATCACTGTGGCGTTCTATCCGCATTTCTATATCAAGAATCAGTATTGGATTTGCCAGACGCTCGGAGTGCCAGCCACAATTGGATTTTGCCCCATAGCTACTGCTTTCCTCAGCGACGCCAGAGCCTGTGTGCCCTGGTCCGAATGGTACTGGACGCCGACGGTGGCGCCACCCAGTCAGCCCATTGCTGGTGACATCTGAAAACCAATTACACCAAATATCAAAATGGCTATGAATAAATAAAGCATGCAAGGAATGCAAAAAGTTATTGATAATATTGCGTATACGCACAGTGGCAGCTTCAAAAATTGAAACGAACTGGCTCGATGCTGTTTGCACTCGCCAATAACTATGTAAAATTCAAAATAAACCTAATTAAAAAGCCATTTGGCCCTGAGAAATGGGGGAGAGAGGGGTTGTCAGCTTATGCACAGGCTGCTCTTCCAAACGATATCCTCCAGCGGCTGCTAATTAAAAATTATTAAAATCGCCTCCCTTGCTGGATGATAAAGGGCGCGTTCCTGCTGTCAATTTACTGAATTAAGCAAACAATCGATTTGGTCGGAAGGAGGGAAGGTGGCTTGGTCACGCGCGCAGTGGGCTTAACCACAGCAATTTTGTGGGCGTTTCGCGCCTACCATTCCGCAGTGTCGGGCTGCATTTGGCCACGCACTCAGCGTAATTTCACAGCGCCGCACACACACACACACACACACACACAATAAACGAATGCAAATGCTGTCTGTCCGCTTGCACCGCTGATGACCGCCGTGTGCCTCCATAAGCAGCTTAGTTCTGGGTGTCGCTCCATCCAATACCCGAAAAGTGGTTTACAAAAAAATTGTTCCGTAAATTGTTTTTAATTAAATTTCCAACAATTTTTGTGCCGTGCTTTAATTATCCGATTTTGCAGGATGCTGTTAGGTGACAGTTCATGGGCAGCAGAGGGAGAGGAAAAGGGGTGGTTTCAGTTCATCCATTGTTTAACCACATAAGCCGAGATCCTGACAGACACCAGTTCATTGGTGCGTGCTAATGTTGACGTCGCGACGACGAAAAGCTACCTACAATTCCAGTTGGGTTTCTATAAACTGGGATATTAATTATATGAAATTAATAAGATAATATTTTTGCAAAAATATATTGTAGATAGTTTGCCGTTCGATTTTTAAGTTTATTTTCTAAGGAGCAACCCTTCTTCTCCATTCTGCAGGTAAACTTTGTTTGCAAACTTATCTATTTTGATAAAAAAAAGCTTTATGACTTTCAGTACTGAGTACAGTTTAATGTTGCACCTTCGTGGTGTCAGAGGGGGAGGGTGGAGCCTTTGTGCGGCGCCTGCTGTGCTGATTTGCTTCAACAGCTGCGCTCGTGCAGCCATTGTTTTTGGGGCACCGCAATTTGATACACACAAATCGATTTAGTTGCGCATGCAAATAACTTTATTTGTTTAGCCAGACAGAGTAGGGACGGGGTTGAAGGAAAGGGGCGAATGTCAGAGTAAAATGCTGAGGAAAAGTCGTCTGTGGAGTTAGCTTGTGTTGGCAACAGCACCCAATCGGAAGCGGGAGCACAAATTTGCATAGATCGCAGTTGGTAGGACACAACACATGCTGACAAAGGAGAGATACTGACACACAACACACACATGGTGAGCCACACACATACACATGTGCTTATTCACGCCCATGCATCGACATCAATGTCGACATCGACACGAAGCGGATTGAAAGGCACAAAGACTAAGTGCATGCTTAAGTGTATTCGTATCTTTTCTGTGCCTCTTGCTGCCTTCTAACCCTCTTCTCGTACCTTTGCCTCCTGCAGTTGCACTGCGATTGAGCAGCGTCGATTGTTTGCTCTGCTGTGGTTGCTTCACCTGATTTTCTATAAGTTTACGGAGTGTGTGAGCTAACGTGTGCGAGCTTGTGATTATGCAAATCAAGGTAAACAGAAATCTGTTACAGCATGATACCATTACAATGACATGCAACAGAGCTTAGGTTCCACTCACGACTCACGATTCGCAAGCTTCAAGCAAACAGGAAACAGTTCAGCTCAGAGGACAGTAAACTAGATGCTTAAACACGTGTCACCTATTGACTGCGATATGTTATACAAATGCGTTATTGATGCCCACAACAACGGCAACCGCAACTGCGAAGCCAGACGGGCACGAGGGTCCTCGACAGGCGGCAGACGACAAGGCAGGGAGGCAGGCAGGTTGCAGACCCAAGAGCCTCGTTTGTTCAAGTTGCGGCTGCTCATTTCGCAGTCGTCGCCAAGTGTAGAGTGTGGCACGGTCAACGCAGGTGGGTTGTCATTAAATGTGGCCAGCCTGAAGGTATGCAGCAAAAAATGCAAATTGAGCTGATGGAAGTTGGCAGTTGGCAGCATATCGCAAGTCCGTGCCCAATTGCAAGATTGTCGAGGCAGAAGACACAAAGAGGAAAAGGAAAAGAGCACAAAACGAGTGTGAAAGCGAGAGCATAAGAATATAAGAACTTAAGGCGATGAGCTGACCAAAAAATAAGCAAAGTTTTACGGTCTAACAGAGCCGGAAACAAGGATTAACAGCTAAAGTGAAGTCGGCTCGAAGTGGCTGTCAAACGGTTCTCTTAAAAGGACAGTGCATTTATCTCAATTTTTCAAATAAATTCAATCAAATTATGAGCATCGTGGCGCAGCTTTTCCCATTTAAGTTACGTTAAGTTAGGAAATGGTATGCCCCTCAGCGCGCATATTTCAATCGGATTTAAGTATTTTTTGTGATTCATCTTCTATTAAAATTTGATGATGACTGAACTATGAGTACGTTTATAATGATGAATGTCTTTCAATACAATTCTTTTAATACGATTATTCAGCTTACAGCATGACATGAATAAATATTGATTTGCAGTCGGCTCGAAGTGGGTCACAACCGTGGCACACAAGTGATCATACCTCGCAGCAGAGGCGAAGACAACGACAAGGCAACCGCAAGAGGAAGGCAATGAGGCAAGCACTACAGGCACGGCAACAACAGCAACAATAAACAATGCAAATGCAATAATGGAAAATCGAAATTGGAAATACGGAAATTGAAATCGAAGGCGTTGAAGTGATTTCGTCTCACGAAAATTCAATTGTATTGGTAAAAGTTCCGGCAAAATGCCTGACAAACGGCAGTTAGAGGAGTAGCTGACTGGCAGCCGCAGTAGAATGATGGGGAACAGGGACAGGGTGTTCGGGGTGCAACACCTTAACAATATTTTAGGACTGCGGCTATAACGCGATTTCGTGGTTGTTTGCACAGAAATTTCTGTTTGGGTATTTTGCCCCCTCCTTCTGCTTGTATTTCCATTCTCTTGCTGCATACAATTTTAATGCGCTTTCGGATTTGATTTGTAACCAAAAATAAGCCAAACAAACTTTGTCCACAAAGTGCAAAGTTGTTGTTGTTGTTGCTATAGTTGATGTGGTTGTTGTTGTTGTAGTCGCTTGTTAAGTGCGAATATAAATTCAACGGCGCCATAAAATACAAATGCATGGCGGTGGGCTCCTTCTCTGGCTGCTCTGGCCCCGGCTGGAAAGTCGGAGGAGGTCAAATATTTATTTGTTGCGGAGCAGAAATTTTATGCTGCATACTTTCATGCGCCGCTGCAACACAATGTGACGATGGCGAGAGGCGCATAAAACCTTCCGTTGCCATTCAAGTGGAAAAGTTTAAGCCAACTTAACTGTACGTTCCCCATCTGCACATTCCACAACAGTCTACCTCGCCCCAGGCCGGACTCGGACCCGCCTCCCGCCTTGCAATGTCCTCAGTAAAATTGCGCGAGATGAAAACCATCCAGAGAGAGCAGAGAGCAATAAGCAGTCCACCCAACCATCCAAACACCCAACGGCGGGATGGTGCAAGTGGTTTTTGTGGCTGGTGCCGCTTAAGTTGACTTGTGTTGCAATTGCCGCGTTGTTGCGCCGGTGCCATTTCCGCGGAAAAATGCCAATTATTGCTGCTCGACAGCAAATGCCGTCCAAATAGTTGAGGCTGAAATATTGTTGCATACTTTTGAGCGCAGCGCGTATTCCCGCCGCGTCGCTGTCTGTAGCAAACTTTACTTATGCAGTGCCTGCTGTTGCTGGCAGGCAGTACAGAAATGCTTGCATACATACACGCACACACAAACGCACACATAATTAAAGCAGCAACACCGTTGACCAGTGTCCGTCAGCGTCATTGCGAGCACGGAAGTTCTCCTGCGTCGAGTCAAAGTTGAGTTTGATGTTGCTGTTGCTGTTGCTGCTTCTGCTGATGTTGTTGTTGTTGCAATTCAAATGCATAACTTGCAAAACTCTCGAGTTGGCCAGGCCGCAAAACAATTGCAAACTCAATTAAATCTGAGCACCGTTGCGTCGCTCCATGGCCCTTAACTACAGGCCAAGTTCTGGACGAGACAACGTGGCTATGGAGTTGGCTGCCTGCGATGGAAATTGACTGTGCTGTGTGCATGCGTTAGTATATATGTGTATGTGTGTGTACGAGTGTGTGTTGATAACATACGACAATTGTGACTTTAAAAATCCCCTTACGTAATTTCAGTGCACAACTTGTGCAGGATTAATGGCCCGAGTGGCACACCAAGCTGAGCAATTAAAATGCAGCAGCAGCAGCAGCAGCAGCAGCAGCAGTTGCCATAACAACAGCTGCCCTTACTCCTTCCCTCCCTCCGAAACAGCCTCGCAGATGGCGGAAATGGAGCAGAAAAATTGCTGTGACTTGGAGAGCGTTTTGAAATTCGCATGTGTGACAGAACAGTGTCGCATCGGAGATAGCCAACGCCATTTTAAAGTGGCCGCTCTGCAGCCCAAACTTGACTTGGCTGGGCATAGAAAGAGCACCGCATTCAGGCCGGGGGAAGGGTAGATGTAGCACGGAGCAGGAACAATCCGACCACCGCGTCGCGCTTTGTCCGCAACGGCCAAAGACAAATAATGCAATTTCCTACTGACTAACTCATTTGGGGCCCAGTGTCGCATTCGCCCCTGCTGCAGCAGGTTCGTGTCACAGACACGACTACTAAGAGGAAGTGTGCGTGAGTGTGCATGTGTGGGTATGAGTGCTTGTGTGTGCCTGCTGTACACTATTGCAGTCAGGCATTTATTACCTAGGCAATGGACTCGCATTAGCCATAGACCGAGTGAGTGCCTTGTCCGGCGCTGCGTGACTAAATTCGCAACTATTCGAGAGACCATCGAGAGACGGCAGTAATGGAGTAGCCAGCGTTCCAACGATGGCAATGACATATGTGGAAACGATAAGGATGAGGAGTTGAGATGGTAAAGGAAGGGTAGAAAGCATTCAACTCTGCACTGATTAGAGTCTAGAGAACTCACTCAGGTTAAGTTCAACTAATAAGTATTTTCCTGGTCTAAAGTTAAATGAAGATTCATATATCAACATATATATTCAAGTATGTATGTACATGAATAGCCTGAAGAAAATAGACAAAGATCGTTAGTTACACATAGAGCCTCTATGATATCATACATACGAAATAGAAGACACCTGGCAGATAAGAACGAGTGAATTTACAAGTCATGCTACACGCACGGTACTGTAATCTATTGAATGGATCTGCAACTCTGGATCTCAGAAAACTCTATCCAACCCGCGTTAAATGTGACGGGTTGGGGAAATCAGTATCTGGAGTTAAGCTGAGCTTTTATTTTGCCAAGGGGCACAAAACTAACGCTGAAGTTTAAACTCATTTTGAACTTGCTACAATAACACACACACTCTCTCAAACTCGTTCTCACATACACACGCGCACATACTGTCAAGCATGCTGTTTTATTTTGTACATATGTTCAGTGACCGAGTCGGGTTCGAATCCGCGCCCCGTTCTTCCGACTGTTCCCTCGACCAATGCACTGCAATTTGCCGTTTCGTGTTGTTTTGTTGAACGAAAAACTGCGGTGACAATTGTTTTTTTGCCATCTCAGACCTCACACACATGAGCACACACACAATGGCAGACAGCATTATCACAGCACAAACATGTTTGCGCTTGCGTTTGCTTGTCTGCAATTCCTGCCAAAACTTCTTATTCTTTCCTTGTCCTTGCACTCAGAGAGCAATTTCAAGCTCTAAGTTGAACTTTGGGTCAAGATTTATGTGGCGTCTATCGATTTGTGTCACCTTCTGTACTTATCAAGCGCTGCGATGAATCTTATCTGAAACTGTCGACGTTCGGGTTAATTATTTTTCAATCAATTTAAAAGTAATTTATATTCCAATCGGAAAATATTTAATCATGATAGCGACAGGTGGAAATATCTAATTAAAATGCTCGACAACGCGGGCCGACCAAACCGACCGAGCAATTATCACTCTTAGATTGCCACATTGTTGTAGGTTTGGCATTCGCGCAACTCGCGCCAAAATGTCCAGTCGAAGCAGCCTAGATAGCCGTCCTGTTTTAGGAACGCCTTGTCGTCAAGGCATGTCAGTTCAACGGGGTCCTGGTCCTGCGCTTTGCACAGATAGAAGTTGGTTAAGGTCTCACTGGGCTGAGGCTGCTTCAGGTTGATGCCAGTGCAATCGCCCACCTCGATGTCCAGGTTCACGCAGTTGGGGTCCATCTTCTCGGCCGGTATGCAACCATTCAGCGTTTCGTTGCGCACATAGTAGCTATTCTCATTGCACTCCGTTAGCTTTGGTTTGCCGTCCACACATAAATAGAATTCGCCCAGATTGGGCACTCCCCAGGTTTGCGACTCATATAGGCAGTCCTCGGGTGCCTCAGTGGTACCTTCACTCGGAGTAGCAGTTGAAGCAGACGTGGTATCCGTGGACACCTCTCCAGTTGGAGCAGACGTGGTATCCGTTGGAGCAGACGTGGTATCCGTGGACACCTCTCCAGTAGGATCAGACGTGGTATCCGTGGACACCTCTCCAGTTGGATCAGACGTGGTATCCGTGGATACCTCTCCAGTTGGGTCAGACGTGGTATCCGTGGACACCTCTCCAGTTGGATCAGACGTGGTATCCGTGGATACCTCTCCAGTTGGGTCAGACGTGGTATCCGTGGATACTTCGCCATCTGGGGTTGACGTAGGATCAGTAGTAATATCGGTTGTTGGAGCAAGCGTCGAGTCATCATCATCAGCAAAGACGCTGGCCACACTGCTCAGAGCTAACAGACCCAGGAATATGAGGATAACTGTTTGTGCGAGTCAATAGATTAGATAAATCACTACAGTCAAAGGACAATGGCATATCCTGTTGCTATCAGGAACTAGGATACAAATACAATTGAACCGTCACTTGACCTTTTCCCATTTTGGATGCTTCAGTTGAATACTCGAAAAAAGACTAAATTGTTGTTCGGCTCCCGCGCGGGCATTTATAACTTCCAAGGAGATGTCGATCGGGGAATTATCGGGATCCACGCAGATAGCATTGTCAATGGGCTATTGACAACACTCGATAATGATGCGTTGCATGGCTCATACGCACTGTGGGACGCTTATCCACAACTAGCCCACAACTAGACAGATAAGTGTATGACCGCCTCTTCGGCCAATTTCCGTATTATTATTGAATAGTATTTTTTGTGCCTAATTCGGTTTTTCTTATTGTTTTTCAACCACTTGAGTTGTCAAGTGGTTCATCGAATTCCTAAGAAATAACTATTGTATTTGATGCGCACTTTACCGCCTACCTGTCGCAATGGAACCCATGGGCAACCTGCTGCTGCGCATGTGCAGGCGGCAAAGTTTTAATAGAATTTCTCGGCCACATGCCTATTGGAATTTATGTCGATTATGTTGTCAACTTTTGCTGCAAGAAGTTTCCCTATTTAAACTTGGCTTGCGTAAAATAGACTTGCGATTAGGGAAGAGAAACAGAGAAGAACAGAGGGAGAGAGATGGAGAGAAATACAGGAAAAGTTCAATTGACAACGTGACTCAACAACAAAGGAGCCTCAGCCAAGGCAAATGCCATGCGAATGCCATCGCAACTTTTTCCAGGTTCTATAGCCTAGGCCCAGGTCGCCCAGCTGAGCGCGATGATGGTTGGGTGGTTAGGTGGTAGGAAGCTGGCCGGGGAGGTGATTCGATGCCTCCTCGGCTTTGGCTGTATTCTTGCTGTGAGCGAAATCAATTAGAACTTTTGACAGCAGCTGCGCCTGCACAAAGCGTTCCTGCAAGACTGTAAGCGAGTTTCCACTACTTGCGGTAGAGAGAGAGAGAGAGAGAGATAGAGGGAGAGAGACACACTCCCCTGCTTTCTCCATCGTGTAGCTTGAGTTTTGTAATTAAATTTTGTCTGATTGCTTGCAGCAATAATTTCCAATTTACCTTCGTTTGAAGGGCAATTAATGTTCCGCTATCGCATTGATAAGACGCGTGTCGTTGGCGTGGATGCTCGATTTGGGAGTAGCTTAATCATGGTGTAGGCGAGAAGTGAGCACGCCAGTAATAAATATCCCAGGAGGAGTTATTATTGAATGTTTAGTAATGTAAAGAAATACTTTAAAGCAGAAGGAGAGCACAGACAAGCTCCGTTGCTTATCTTATCATCACGCAAAAGAAGGTTCGTATCACTCGAGAGGTGCGTCATGACTTTCGTCTGATATGGGAAAGTTTCAGAGTGCTGAAATGGATGATAAAAAGCAGTAAAAGGAGTGAGAAGTGACAAAGAGAAACGAATGTGTATAAAAGCAAATGACAATGGCGCCGTATCAATCAGTCAATGTTTTTACGGTGCACAGTCGGTATTCCATATCGAGTTTCCTATGACGACGGGGTGTTTTTTGATGAGCAGTGAAATAAGAGCAGAAAGTTGCAAACAACAACAATATCCAGCACACAGTGGGAGCTTGTGCCGTCAGTGACAGTGGCAGTGCCAAGACCCATAAAAAGTCGCCGATGAAATTATTGATGAGAAATAAACCCTGTACGCAGGCGAGGATGCCACGGCACCAGGCAGTGGGCAATCACCCTTTCCTCCAGCTGCTGACGATGATGATTGTGGGGTTGGGGATGGTGGGGATGATGGTGCGGGTGCCAGTTGCATATGCATCCGGCGTGGTTGGGAACTCAACGTGCAAACATGCCACGAACATGTGGGGCGATCCCAATCCGAACATATTCTACGTGTGCTCTGCGGCAGACCAACAGCCGCTGCAGCTGCAGTGCCCACAGGGACGTGGATTTTTCAATGGCTTGGGTCATCTGGGTTGCCTGCCCTACGAGCAATGGCCAGCCTGTCGGCTCACCGCGGAACAGGCATCCGCCCAGCTGGCAGCCGGCTGTGACAGCAGTGGCACCGACGCCGGCGCCGGTGATGGCGACGAGGCGAGAACAAAGGACCAGCCATGGGCCACAGCGGATCCCAATCGATTCTACATGTGCCCGGGCGTTAATGCCGCGCCCCTGTTGCTCAGCTGCGCTTCCGGCAAGGGATTCGTGCAGACTGCGCTGACGGTCGGCTGTGCCGATTGGCCACAATGGCGACGTCAGATGCAGTGCGAGGACTATTTCTGAACCCTGCACTGCAAATAGAACGCAGTGCAACGAAGTGAAATGAAATTGTGGAACATTGTCGGGTGCATGATAAAACCAGAAAACAATCGCGCAATTTGTATCGATAACAACAGCAAACCGCAGAGAACATGCATCGTGCAGAAATATCAATAAACATAGTTACCAGCAGCGAATGTGTGTTGTACCTAGCACAGTAATAGCGAACCCTCGTGCATTATAACATTAATTAATAACTGATGTTAACTGTGAAAGAAGAAACAAGAAAACAAAGTGTTTTTAACGTGTTCTTTTTGTGATTTCAAAGGAGATAACAAATCAGACTGACTTTCAAAACAGAGATTCGATTCCGAGGTTCTGTATCTTTTGTATATTGTAGTATAGTTTATTTTCTTTCTGCTCATATTCTATAACAAAATAAATGGTTGAAGTAAATGTGATGTCAATTTGAAATGATTATAATACTGTTAAGTTATGTGTGGGTCAGTTCGATGCTCTCTTAAGGTCTTGTCTTTCATCATTCGAATTGTAGATCTCTTAGCTGAGTCAGACCCTAGTAAAGTGAGCTGGAGAAAAAAGAAATAGTCTCATGTTTTCTCATTCAGAATCGTCTTCATCTCCAGTACATTTATTTTCACGTCTACCAGTTTAAAGTCACTTTGCATATGAAGCGAGTTGCTGAGCACAGCACAAAGGGCTGCAAAGTGAATTTAAGGCGAGGTTCCAAAGGGCGACAGGCCCCATTATCCTACCTTCTCGGGCGTTTTCCTTTGATGCGCTGTTACCTTTTGCGTGTTGGCAGCTGTGGTCAGCCGGGTGGGATCCAAGTCGAGTTAATGCTCTCTTTGTCAACATTTCGCTGCATGTGTGTGCCACTGCACGTGTGAGCGTGCGAGGGTGTGTGAGGTGCCTTTCCCCTGCGACCACATGGGATGCAGTTTCACTTACAGTTATGTAACATGGCCATAAAACATGGATACATACAGGTACCTGCCTCCCACTCCTTCTCCTCTTCCTCCTCCTCCGACTTGTACTCCTACCACTTCTTTAGTTCCAGCTGTGGCAGCAACAGCTGTGGAAGCAACAAAAAAATCGCACCGTGTTTAATCGGAAATCGCATTTCACTTTGAGCTCGCCAACCCCGTCAGGAAATTACTGTCAATGCCAGCGACAGCTGCTGGCCATCGATCGGTACCCTTCATAAGTGCACAGTCTGCAGCTTTTCCAGATTCTCAAAGCAAAAGAAACTGAAGCTAGTGGTGGATATGAGTGTGGGAAATTCCACAAGCTCTGCAAAACTTGGTGGGTCGCTAGGTCAATTAAGATCCTCCCATACTCGTACATCATGGAATTGCGAAGATTCTTTACAATTATTAAGATTTATGACACAGCGAGGCAGTTAATAAATGCAGCTTCTCCGAGTAGACTCATTTCAACTCACATTCAATTCTCAAGTATTTCAGATTTGGACACAGAAACCACTTTGCAGACGACTTCCGAGTGAATTTAAGATTTCTTAAACGTTTTAATTTGATAGATAAAACAATTAAAATCAGTCAATATCAATAACAACTTCAAACTACGATTTTTAATATTTGTTCTGCTTCTAGACAATTACCATCAAATGAATGCAAATTATACTTAAAAGGAAAATAGCATGATGTATTTACCGAACATCTTGTTATTTTGATGTATTTACCGAACATCATGCTATTTTGGGCATGTTAAATGTTTTAAGTAAAAAGAGGATTTATCCGTAAGTTTTCAAAAATGTTTGCATATCAGATAATTTCGATAGTATCGCTTGTCAAGCCGGATTAAGATCTTTTGCACAGAAAAATAAATATACCTGCGATTGTCACTTTAAATTCTGATTTGAATGAGGCGCAAATTTGCTTAGCCTCCAATCGGAGTTTGCGCAATTTTGCGACTAATTTCCGGGACCGCAGACGGAGTGACATTGTGACAGCGATGCATATCGCGGCGCATATCAGTGTGTAGGTTATTCAAATAGCCCCCAACTGTTTGGCCTAAATGTGGCAAGGAGACGCAATTAATTAACTGCATGTTGCATGTAACTGCCGGGGGACAGGTACAGTTTGGGTGGGGCAAGAGGAGGGGAGTGGGGCTGTATAAATGCGAAATGTTTACAAAAACGCATTGCCAACTGAGATGGAAGCGAGTTGGGTCTGAAGTGCAACCACGTGCAGGATCAGGAGCAGAACCAGAGCTGGTTAAAATATGCGTGAAATGCAAACAAGCTGACGCTGCCAGCTGAGCGGCGAGAGAACGAGTGTTTGTGTGTGCGAGTGTGTGTGTGCGTTTTCGTGTGTGTGTGCTGTGGCATAAACCCATTTACAGGTGTTTGGCCAGAGTCAACAGGAGTCAACGCCGATGCCGGCGCAGCCAGTCGTAAAACATTTGTCACATTTGCATTAAGAGCAGCTCCGAGTGGCAATGCTCCCGCTGCTTGCTATCCTGGCGGACTCCTGTGCACGCACCCCTTGCCTCCCCCGTACCAACTTCCCCCTGGGCTGTGCAATTTATTTGCACACTGCACTTGCCAATTAATTCTTATCTCAGCTGCCATGCGGGTCTCTTGCTCGGCGACTGCATAAATCAATGTGGCCCAAGTGATAACTCATATACGAGTGCAACTGTGAGTGTGCGAGTGAGTGGGAGTGGGATTGGGAGTGGGACTGAGAGTGGTCATGAGTGAGGCGTTGCTCCATTTATTCAGAACACATCGTGACTATGCTCAGCGTCTACTGCAGGACGAGATGAGCCGAGGCTGAGGAACGTCAAGTCTGCAACTCACTCAATTTCATGGTGCCAAATGTTCACCCACAGACATGCACACACACACACACACATACACATGCACCCGTTCAGACAGATATATTTGAGAGCAGCTTAAGGCACCCGCATATTGCCTGCACTGAGTCTCTTCGATCCCGAATGTGGCCCGGCGAACCAGCGGCAGCTTCCAATTGAATTGCATTCCATTCTAATGATGCCCGACTGGCCTGGCAGTCCTGAAAGCAACGCAGAGTGGAGAGGGACGGTTGTAGTGGGGTGTGGCCTAATTGAAAAGTGTTGTTCGCGACAAGCAGGGAACACCATCAGAGCGAGGCAGTTTTATTATTGCATTTCGCTGAAATAGCCTCAGTTCATTCCACCTGCCGATCCCTCCACATAAATTGGAGCAGACCTACATATTGTACATACTTACATATATGGTTATTATCATGGTAATTACATTCTCATTCATTCTCAAGTTCTTTCTCCTCTTGAATATAGTCAATTGCAAACTAAGATCTAATTTGTTTGTCAAAGCGCTGACTTTGCTCGAAGTGTCCGTATAATGCAATTCAATTTCTCGATCTGCAAACAGCTAGCAAGCGGCAGAGGTAAAGGCTGAATAAGCAGCCGCTGTCGAGTCACACGGCGAGCCGGGCCAGTGCCGGGCATAAATTCATATAATTAAAATCATCCAATTACCGTTGGCTTTTTATTTTCCTTTCCGCTAAACTCTCAGCCAGCTGTCAGCAGCAGCCGCACCTGAGTCCGGCCTTCGAGCCCCCTCCCATCCCCCACTCCCGGCTCTGTTTCCGGGGCGTTGATTGTCAAGTGAGTCGGCATTGTGAGGTTAGGGTCGCCGCCGACACCGCTGCCACGTTTTGCGGCACACGCAGCGACACGAAGAGTCGATGCCGCTTGGGAGCTGCGCGGCTCGGGTAATTAATTATGCCAGTTGGAATGACGGCGCAGAAAATACTCGTATTTTGCATGCACACACACACACACACACACACACACACACAAACAGGGTCAGGGGGAGCTTAGCAAAAATGTCGTCTGTTTGCCTGGCTGGCGGAAGCGGAAAAAGGTACAAACAGTTGGCGAAACGGCCGCCAAGTTGGCAGCGGCAGTGAGGCAAACAAAAGTCACTTGGAATTTGCCGAAATGATTTATTAGAAACGACAGTTACATTTTTCATAGCTAAGGCGACTACGACGACGTCGAGACAACAAGAAAAACGCGTCTAATTTGCTTGTTGATGTTAAAATGTAACAATTCTGCATGCAAATAAATGCGTATTTCCGGTCGGAAGTGCGCTGTCAGCGGGTGGTCGGGGGCCAGCGAAGAGGGGGCCAGCCAGAGGTTGAGGTGGTTTTTGCGTCGATAATCTCAGCTCAGTTTGTCAGCCCGGGCGCCAAGCACGGCACAATTTTAGACTGCGCGCAAAAGTATGCAACGATTTTGGGAGCAGCAGCAGCACCTTCTTCAGGATGACAAAACCGCACGGAAACAATAAATTTGCTGCAATGCGAAGCGGAAATGTTTGTTACGGAAATAGAGGAAGTTCAGAGCAAAAGGCAAGCTCGAAGTGCAGCCACTCTATCGAGCAGCAGCTTCTCCAGGGCTGCCCTTTCCCCTCCACACACACAGCAACAAAGTAATTGGCGCACAAATTGGCTAGCAAAGTGGAGGAAAAATTAAGGAAGTAAACAGCAGAACAGCACTGGAAAGAATAAAATTGTGAGCAGCTCAGTCCAGTAATAGCCAGCTAGTACATTTTATTATGACCGTGAGGTGCCCGGCCAATGTTTCCTTGGCCCGCGTGTTTGCTCCAGGTTTGTCGTCCGCCCGTTCATCCTGCTCACCGGCACATAAATTATGCATATTAAGCTGAGTGAAATTGAAAACTAATTAATTACACTTGCAGCCGGAAGCGCCGAGGCTGCAGAGTGCGCAGTGGTAAACTGCAGGGGAGCGCGAAGGAGGGGAGGGGGAGTACGGCCTGGTAACCCTTGACAAGTAGAGGCAAAGAAAAATGTTGTTCAACTTTTTAATTGCCAACATCAAGTGTTTTTCAAATTGCTCTTGGCTCTAATTATGGCCGGGAAAGTGGCTGAAACGTGAGACATTTGATGCCGGCCAGGAGGCGCCCATAATCGCACTCGGAATGGCTAAACATCGAGGCTCTGTGGTCTTTGCGCTTAACTCAAAGCTAAAGTCGAGACACTTGTTGCCAGTACGCAAACCTGCAGCTCTCCCCCCTGCTTTTCTCGGTAGCAAACAGAGCGGGAACGGGGTGTTGCTCACTCGGAGGTTGATCTGGGCGTTTTCAAGGGTGTCTGAATGCAGAACGCCCTTTGGCTGTATTACAAGCGCAAGTTTAATTAATTCGAGTTAAATGAATGCTGCTGCCAAGGCAAACTGTGACCATGAGTCGTCTAATCAGCTAACAGGCACTGCACTACCGTTAAGTTCTGGGTAATGACAAACTTTAATTTAGCTAAGAAAAGTGCAAGCAATTGGTTTGATATGGAAAGTCATTGGGCTTATATCAAATATTTCTCTTATTGTAAGGCCTTATTTGTTTAAGCTACAAATTGAACAGATTAAAATTTAATGAAAGCTAATCCAAATTACTGTTAATATTTAATAGACTAACACGCAAACTTAATTTGGCGTGAAAATGGTAGCTTTAATTAAGGCGGATTAAGCAGTTTTAATGCCATTGCTAAAAAGCTCCTACGTTAAGTTGGTTTCAACTTGAATGTGATAGGCGTAAAGTTAGTCTTGTATATTGCTGGGGATATCTCGACGTGTCCTTTCTAGTTTCAGGTTTTAAATGCAAAGTGCCAATCAAACGGGCGTATTGATTTGTTTTTATGCCCGGCACAGCTGCCGCAGTTTCTGGGTTCAAAGGGCAACAGTCACGTACACCTGACACTACCCTGTGTGCCCCGGGCACAACCCAACAACTGGCATTTTATTTCACCTGCCTGTCCTTTTATACCCTCTGCAGGGTCGAAGACGGGTATGTGTGAAATGCACACTCCATCTCAGACTATTGTGCAAGTGTGTGTATAGTGTTATCCCAGTTCATAAAGATTTCTTTAATATGTTTTCTCATGTTGCTTTGTGTTACATTCTTCAACTAAGGGATATCCATAAGTCGCTAACTCTAGTTGCATTTATTTTCAGTTTATAGCGAAATGTTGGCAAAATATAAATTCGCTTAGCCACTGCTAAGCCCTTAGTAGCCTTAGCCCCTGTCTCTCTCTGTATAGTTCGGCGTGGAGTACTGTCTATGGAGGAAGTGTCTGTACGAAGTGTTCGTGTGTTTTTTATTAGTTGCAGAGATGGGGAGAGAAAGCGGGACAGGGGAAGGGTTCGACCAGGGCTGGCAAGGAAAGGAGTGGCGAAAACCCTTTTCAAAAAATGATACTAATAAAAATCCATGTTAATGTTGCATGAATATCAAATAAATTGAGGCAGCTAACACGTAGCCGCATTGCCTCGTAGCTCACCAGCCCCGATATTTATTGATTGAACATAAAATTGGGCAATTTGACGGGCGTAGCAATTCCGTAAGCCAAACGCCACCCGGGGAGCAGTTTATGGTGCTGTGTGTGTGTTCCCCCAAGTTGCCTGCCTCTTGTTTGAATAATTTAAATTGCTGCCGCTCCTCGGCACAGTGACAAATGAATACCCCTGCTGAGTAAGAATCTGCTTAAGTAGCTGTCGCTGCACAAAGTGAGAGACAGTAAGAACGAGAAGGAGGACGTCGCTCGCGAAGATGCAGCTCGAGCTGAGACTGTGGCAAGCTTATCGATTGCCGACGACACCAGACGCACTCGAGAATCAATGCAAGTGGCAGATGCGGTTAAAACATTGTTTGCCCACTTGCTGCACTTGCTGCACTTGCTCCGTGCATTGATTTAGTCACTGCCAGAGACTCGGGCTGCAGCTGCTCCTGTTGCCTCGCTGTGGGGAGATGCTGCCGTCGGGGTTGCCGAGGCATAAACAATGCGATGCCAACGACACTAAATGCGGTCTGAAAATGGCGGCGACAAGGATGAATTGGCTGCTCGGCATGCTTGATGCTCATTGCCAGCATTAAAGGCGGGAGCGAGAGGGGGTCTCTGTTTGAGTGCGGATTTTTAGCGTGAATCAATCAAATCACATGACTGCTTGACTAACAGCCACTGATTTGATTGATGAACTGCGCTGCGAGACAGCTCAGTTGGCACCGTGGGATGTGGCGGGGTTGGCAGTGTGGCATGGGAGACAGACTGCTAGACAAGTGCTGCATGAGTGCCACTCCCACTCTCACTACAACGCCCTCCCGCCCACTGTGACACGCACATTACAAACTGTGGCGTCTCACTGTGGTTTCATCAAATTAACTTCTTAGAGCCACATTAAGAGCTCATTTATTGATTAGAGTGGATTATGTGCCGAGAAGAGCTATCCGAAGTGCCGTTCACTACCCATTAGATGCCGTTAGCTGCCATTAGTTTCCGTTAGTTCCCCGATCCACGGCATGACAATGCACTAATGAATATTTTATTTGCTACTGCGGTTTGTTGGTGTTGTGAAGAGAATTCGCTGCAAGTTGAGTTTTTCCTTTTTCATTTTCCATTTTCAATTTTCAAGCCCAGCGAAATAAAATTTATTTTTGCATATTTGTCAGAATATCCATTTTCACTGTTTGCTGCGAACGCTTCATGCATTTTGTGAGGCTGCAATAAAATATTTTATTACTTTTTAAGTGTATTTGCTACTCGTAAAGTTTTATTATTTCTCTCCCTTCGCCCCTGCCATCTCTGGCCTTTCGCTTCTCTTGTGTATCTGTCATGCTATGTCACATATGACTGAGGACTGAGGAAATGACTGAGCGCCCTCTGTCTGCATTGGCATGCAAATTCTGTGACGACTCGACATGACTCGTCTTGCCTTGCGGAACTTCTCTTGTCTCGACTCGACTCGACTTGGTTGTGGGTCTCGAGTCGAGTCAAGTTAGTGAAAGTATGCAATGTCAGCAGGACTAGGGGTTGCGGCAATGTCTTAGGATCGTAGGGATGGCAGGCTAGTTAAGGCTTCAGGAATCAGCAATGAGCTTCGCAAGCTTATAAAGCAGTTCCTTGAACCGTTAAGCAATTTTGTAAGTAGAACTAAACAGACCAGTACAATTCAGAATAGGTACAAGCGAGAATACAATCATTTAAAAATTACAATAAATAAAAAATCGACATGTATATATATGTAAAAAAAAATATTCTTTTAAAACACTAATGAATAATAATCACATTAGTTGTTGCTTCATCTCGGATAACTATAAAATTTTGAAATAGAGCATTTCCAGATATGAATTTACAGTTGGCTTACTTCCTAAGCTTGATGCCTTTGAAACAATTTACAGTTATTTAAACTTGTATTATATTATTTGCTTATTAATTATCCTAGTACGTTTTAAAATATACCATTTGATACTGTTTTTATAAGAGCTTTTAATAAAATTGTTCAGCGAAAGTCTAGGCACAACAAATAGGCCCAATCTGGAGCCGTGTGTAGGGCAATGTCACGTTTTGCGAGATTCTACGCGTTGCCTGGGCCTCTGCAGTGTAACTCGACTGCATTGGTGGAGCGGGCCTTCTTTTTTCTACCCACATATTCAACATCTTTTTTATGTAAATGTGTGAAAATTTCGTCACACACACACTCACGACTCACACACATGGACACACATGTGCATGCTAGGGGATATAAAATGAAATTGTACTTTGTGGCAGGCAAAGAGGGTGGCGGAGGAGGGTGGAAAAAGAAGTAAAAAGTGCCACGAAAACGGAGAGAGAAATGTCTTATTTTTCAACGTTGCCAGCTGGCGACCATGGAAACGCGATGCCAGGACATTGGTACTCCTGCTGCTGCTGCTCCCACAGCTCGCTCCTGCTGCGGATCATCATCATCATCAGTGATGGGCATCGTTCCCGTGCCTGTGCCCGTCACTGTCCCCCTGCTACTCGTCTATGTCGTTTCCATTTCATCATTGTCATAACTTTGTGTCACAATCTCTTCTGTCCCCCGGGTTCCTCATGTGCACATGATACGGGGAGAGAAGGCATTATTATTATGCAATTTCTGTGCCAAAAACGGGGCCAATTTCCATGGCCCGGCACTGCAATCTTCCTACTTTTCTCTGTCATCTGTGCGGCAAATTGCTTTCATGGCTTTCGACAAGTTTTCAATTATTGACAGATTCGACGGCACTGGCAGCTACAGAAGCAGCTTAAAGCAATAAATTAAATATACTCGTATATATTTTATTCTAAAAATATCAAACAATTTTTTGGGTTAAGCTTTTGAAACCGGCTCTCGGCAAACATTTCACTTTCAGCTGCATGAGCCAACAACTGTGACTGACAGCAGCAACAACGACACGACCGACAACAACAACAGGCCGTGGCAACAGCAGATGCTGCATACCACTTTGGGGCATATTTACACTCTGCTTTGCAGCAAGTGCAAAACATTTCAAAAATGTAACGAAAAACTGAAAAAGAGAAAAAGAATATTTTCTAAAATGGCAGGGATATTTCGTTTTGTGTGTGTGTATGTTGCCTGTGCGTGTATGTGTGAGGCTCAGCGTTATTTCGTGTCGACATTTACAGCAATTTATTATGTCATTTAATGCAAAGTGCTGCTGATGCTCTTGCTGCTGCCTCTACACGGCGGACTAAGCAAATGGCCAATCCGGCGCCAATTTGTTGCCACCTTGGCAACAGCTGCGGCACGTCAAGTGCCAATGTGTTGCATGCCCACAGGCTTGTGACAGGCTGAGTGGGGCTGCATTGGCAATTGTGTGAAGGTGTGGTGTGTGTGTCTCTGTCTGTGTATATGTGTGATTTTGCGCGAGAAGCATTGCGGAGCTGTCGCAGCAACAGCTTGTCGAGTGTTGAGTCCGCTAGCTATAGGCAAGTTAAATGATATATTGCGACAATTATCCTGTAAATATACTTGTGCCAACCTTTCCGATCTGATAAGAGACTGAAGAATTGATTCATTTGCTTTTCATGAGGCACAGGAAGTAAGAAATAAGAGAAAAAAGAAATACTTTTAAACCAAACTTGAGAATCTCTAGAATAACAAATTTGATAACGTTTACAAATTTATTTCATTTCAAAGAACCTTAGGCATGTGTAGTTTTCATTTATTAGAAAACTGTTAGGGCAATCGGAATGATTTGTTGAGGTTATGATCCATGATTACGATTCATGATTGTTGAACTCGGAAATATTTGGCTCCTTTATCCCTTAGATAATAAGTTAATTTCCTACTGCTCACCTGTCCATATTAGTTATTTTAAAAGCTAGAGACATATGTTACTCTTTGTATTTCACAGGCTTGTAAAGTTTATTATAAATCGAGTGATGCCAAGTCAAATCAATCGCGATTTAATTTGTAATATCGCGATTTCGATCCAATTTATTAGCGACGCAATATGAAGCAACTAGTTTCTTCTGCATATAAACTTAATAAATACAAACATGAAAGATACAGGCGAGTGTGCTCGACTCTGATATACCCGTTTCACACCTGTCCAAAACGATTTCTTCAATATATGAATTCTGTGTCTTACGTATTTTGTCCTGCATACTTCCAGGAAGGGGCTTCGAAATCAGTGCATATTTATTTCTCAAACAACTTCTACCTTAATTATCTGTTCGCAACAAAATTGCCAGAATTCATTTGGCTATTTATAATTATTGTGTTTACCAAAAATGATTTGTGTTGCATACAAATTTCGCTTGGAATTCGATTTTCCATCCTTTAACATATACGCGATTGAATATATGTATTATTAGACGTTGTTTTTATTTAATTATTATTTTGTCTTAGTTATTTTTTATTCTTCTTAAATTACCCAAAACACATAACACAGATAATACCAAGCAAAAGACAGAATACCCAGTAAGACTGTGCTTATTTTTGGACTACAGGCTACATATTCTTTGTTCGCAAATTTCGTCTCGATTTGGCATTAACAAAAATACGTGGAATTGCGATTTAAGTGGGAATAATTTTCTCTCCGACGATGAAATGCCGAAAAAAAATCTGTAACTTTTTGAATTGTAAGAAAGTACAATAATATAAAGAATTTATCAAGTATAGAGCGAAAGAGAAGATACGCAAAACAAATGTTAACAAGACGCCGGCGGGGCAAGCGACAAAGAGTGTTGAGACAGTTTTGAAGAGGAGGGAGAAGAGGATGCTGATCAACAAATCGAGACCTCGCAGGCAAGTTCATTGTGTCGCCTTTTCAGCGAAATGGACTGTAGTCAAGTTCCCTTCAGTTCGAGTGTCCCTAAGGAAGGCAGGGAGAGAGAGAGAGAAGTGTGTACTATGAGTATGTGGCTCTATCTGGATTCGTTTCGCAGCCAATAAAGTCGAGTGGAGGAATGCATGTATTTGCCGCAAATGAAACGCCCAAGTAGTCACTGAAGTCGAAATTGACCCCTCCGAGCCTGGAGCTGCCTGCTCCCCCTGACCGTGTCACAGTCATTTGGCTAAGTTTTTGTCGCATAACTTAAGCTGCAACATTCGCCTTTGCATTGTTTTGTCTTGTTTCTTATGTGCCAAGAGGGAGACTTGCCAATTGGAAAGACATGGAGAGAGGGGGGGAGGGTAAAGGAGGGAGAGCGGCTCCTGCTGCCGGGAAAATTAAAGTGCATTGTGCGCTAAAAGTTTTTACGCCGCCAAACCGGAACAATGAAAAGTTCATGGAAATTTTTGCTTCAACGCATAAACAATAAACATAAAAGTTTTGACCATTAAAAATGCGCACTGTCTAAGTGTCCATTGGTCGTGCGTAACAGTCGACGGGGGATGCGAGAGCTGAGAGTGGACTCACAGCGGGTGTCATTTGTTTGGTTGCTCTCCAGTTGCTGCTGCTCAAGTTTTTGCTTCCCTCTAATGACAAAAATCAGCGTGAATTTGATGTTCCGGGCCAGGAGGTTGCCACTGCCCGAGAGAGAACTTAGCGCAGTTTAGCGTAAGAAAATCGTTAAGGAAGTTTATATTATGTTTACCGTAGGAAACGATTTTTCACTTGTGCAACCGGTGGAAGCCAACCGGTTTAAGTAAATACACAAACAAACTGGTGTAAGTTCTTGTAAGGGGGATCTACTTTAAGTTCGCGTTGATATTTTTCCTAATGAAAGTTATGATTCGAATACCCTGTAGTTACACAGAGTTGCTGACTGTTAAACGTACTTATTGAAACGGGTAGGAAACTCATGCAAACAATGTTGTTCATCTTATATTAATATACATTCCTTTCCAATTCTGACACTGATAACGCTCAAATCAATCATATTGAATAATTAATTTTTACATGAGTAGAAGTCTAAATATACCTATAAGTTTATAATAGTAGATGTATGTATAATAGTCATCTCGAAAAAAGTAAGATACGCTTTGGTAATCTATTTTGTTCTGTGCTGGTTTCGAGGTGCTGTTAGCTTAAACTAAAACTTGTTTAACCACTGCGAGAAGCTTAAAAGCCTCGATTCGTTTTGGCGGAAATGCGAAACACGTGGGTCGGTGTAGGTGCGTGTGTCTGAGTGTGTTGTACAGGGTACACTGTACACATGTTAGTCTGCCAACCGCAAACACATTCAAAATTAAATTCACTTAGAATAAACAATAATAAATAAAACATCCGGAAAGCAACGGAAGCTGTTTGAACGCACCAAACTAGCGCAGGCGCAAGAACTCTTATACTAGAGAGCGAGAAAGAGATGGAGTGAAAGCGAGAGGCAGAGAGAGTAAGTTGAAACTGGGAGAGAGTGTGATGGCACAGAGAGAGAGCTTTGTAAATGTTACCAGTATTTTTCAGCTTGTGTTTACATTCCGAAGTTCGTCGTGGCTCATCTTCCTCAGGAGTCCTACCGTCCCGACGGTTCCCCATCTCCCACCTCCCCCATCGCCTGCTCTCCGAAAGAGGCAGCCAACAGCTGATGATAGTTTGCCAACTTGTGGGCAGTTCAGGAAGAGGTGAAAGAAGGCCGGCAACGTCATATGAAATTTTATGCATGGCATTCGGAAAATGCCTGCGCGGGCAGGTCAAAGGTCAGAGCGACCTGTTTGTTACATTATTTTGAACAACAATTTCTGCGAACGGTGCATTTTTAAAAACGAATAGCTGAGCGAAGGGAATCTTGAAACTTTCGACTGTCTGTTCTATGCGGATGACGCTGGTCCTCTTCCCCCACAGAGTATTGCGCCTCCATTTCTCACACGCGTAAGCCAAAGTTTTGGACTGTAGACGCAAAGCATTTGTAACGTGCCAGGCAGAAAATATTTATTTCGGCTCGTATGTCATGCGGAAGTGGGGATAGAGGGTGGGTAGGAAGGAGGATGGCCATAAAACTTTGGGCCATTTTTCAAATTTGTCGCGGTCGTCCATCCGCAGCGTGGGCGTGGCATGGTGCGTGGCGGTCGCTGAATGTGGTCGCATTTCAAGTTGATAATATCACAGTTAGTGTGAACCACATGCGGATTTTACAAGTGCTCCGCCAAGTTAATGCGTTATGACCCGACCTGGGCGACCCGACAGAGGGTGCGAGGAAAACTTTGCCAGTCAGTCCGGCAACCACTGGCGGCCACTGCGTCGTCGGGCATGTTAAAAAATGATTAATGATTATTTTTCGCAGAGCTGCGTGCGCTCGAGACCTGACCTGGTGGTAGGGGAGGGAGGTGGTTGGTAAGGGGAATACCACGCTGCTGTTTTCGTAGAAATATGCACATGGAAATATGTTAACGCTTTTTAAATCATCTGCGGGTTGTTCTGTATGAAAGTTTAATGTGCTTGCAGGACTTTAAATTAATATGCACGCAGGAAGTGGGCACAGGCCACAATAAATAATGGAGTGAGTGGAGTGAGAGTGGAAGGATGGGGGAGGTAATAAAGAACAAGCAAAAGTATAGAGGTAATTAAGTTCCACACTCAGGTCTAGATTACAAACGAACAGGGCATAACCCAGAGAACCGAGTATAGACCTCATTTGATTCGGGCTGAATTAGAGGTATATAAGACGAAGACTGAACAGACGTATTTCCCATCATGAGCTGAGAAAAGAAATGGAATTTTTGAAATGCAAGCGAGAAATCAATGAAGCGATTGGGAGTTTGCATCGCCATATGCCCTGTAATTGACCAAATATAAAAGTAAACTCGTTTATTACCAGAATCATTTAGTGTCCAGCAACCTTTCCATTTGGTAACCAAGCATTCTTTCTCTACTTCAACATACCCTCTCTATACACTTCCCAGGGTATCGGGTGTTTTGAAGGTAGTAAGAAATGCTTAGCTCAGGCTGCTGCTCGCAGACAACGGCAAATAACAAGCTGATGCTGCCCCTTTTCTTCTTCTTGGCCAAATCGCATTAAAGCATAAAATTTTCGTTCGTCTTTTGTTGCTGTTTCTGCTTTTGTTGCATGCTGCACTTAAGCTTTTGGCCAGATATCAACAAACAGTACTTACCAAACTCGTACTCGGGCAAAATTGCCGAAAGGGCCAGACAAGCTCGTGAGAGTGGAACAAGGGGGGCCTTGGTGGGGAAGGGAGTGGAGGTAGATGTAGAGACAGAGCTTATAAATTGCATATCGAATTTAGTAATTTTGCACATTGTGAGAACATCGTGCGTTGCCCAAGGCCTTGCTTATATTCTCTGGTCGCCACTTACCTGGTTTCTTGGCTACCTCGGACCTTTGTGAGTCATTGCGTGTGCCACGCTCCCACTTCCACTGCCCACCATGCGGCACAGCTCTGCTGCAGTGTGCTCTGCTGTGGACTGCCGCTAATCATGCGATCGCCTGGTGCATTGTTGGCTCCTGCATTATACTCTCTGTGGCAGTGGGGGAGACGAAGAAGCGGAGAGGAGGGCGTGCCTGCTAGCCGGGCAGTCCCGCGCTGACAGGTTCTGTGCGCTTCCTTCCATAACTCGTGCTGCTGCTGCACATTTTTCATTCTCATTTTCATTTAATATTTATGATTTATTTATGTGCGGATGTTTGTTGGCTCTTCTCATATCGTACGAGAATTTATGCTTTCCGTTTTGGCTTAAGCTACCGTCCGGGCCACCCAGTGGGCAGTGGGCAGTGGCCACTTTCCAAGGCCACAGTGGCCACCGTAGTATGCACTACAGTATCTGTAGGATCTACGGTATCTAACCTGACTTTGCTGCTGGCACAACAATTTCATGCACTGCTTAGCACTGACTCGTCCCCTCCCTTCCTCTCTTGTTCTTTCTCTTGGGCCATTCACCAGGCTTATTATGCAAATGTCTGGCAAACAGCACTCTCGACTCGGCTCGACCACAATCCCATTGTTGTCCAGGTCAGCCTTCTCTATGCCCAAAATAACAATTTGCAACAGTTTTGCCACGAGGCAAAAATTTAAGTCTAGCTATGCTGCGTTAACTGGACTAAGGCGTATGAGGCCAATTGACCTTAATTACTAAGTTAAAAGATGCATTAGCAAGTGTGCATAAATATATAGAGATTTTATTTTCACTATTTTCTATTTTAATATTTTAAAAATTTGTTAGCATATTCCTCTTTTCTTGGCCAGATTCATGTATTGCCATTATTATCTTGATATGATATTGATATTGTTCATTGCCTGCGCTTGGCACAGATTGCAAGTTTTTCAATTAGCCGCAGTCAGAGCCAGTCCCAGCACCAGAGTTCCAGTCAAAGTCGTATTCAGCATTAGCCTTATCAGAAGCTTTTACCAGGCTAATTGCCCGGGGGAGCCGGCACTAAACCAGCTGGAGACAAAGTTTCTGCACGTGCTGGATGACAGCTCAGTGCCCCGGGCCCCCAACTGTACCCCGTCTTTCTCTCTGCTCCTTTCTCTCTGCTGCTTTCTCTCTGCTCCTTTCTCTCTTTCTCTGCCGGGTACCCGACGTTTTTAATCGATATTTATTTATTGTGGCCATTAAAATAAATGTGCAAACATTCTGGGAGTGCGAGTGCGAGTGTCTGCTATACAGTACCTACCTGTACCCATCCACAGATGGGCGGTCTCCTCCAGCTAAATGATCTATACCCTTCAATGATTGAAAATGGTGAGGAAGGGTTTATTTAGTTTGTGTCGATTACAATCAATCGGGCAGTAGGGGGAGAGAGACAGTATATATATTAAGGATCACTGGCCGAGTTTATTTCGGCATGCCTGTCCTTCTCACTGAGTGTCTGCCTGTCTGTCTGTTCGTCTGTCTGTCTGTCTATCCGTCTATGTAAACGGATCTCAATTAATTATTATAAAAGCAAGAGACTCATATGCTTCAGAAAACTATTTTAAATTTATCCTCCACACTTCGTACATACTATTCATAATCAATAGGAGGCAGAATCATAATCAATAGGAGGCAGAATCAATAATCAATAGGAGGCAGAACTATTTGATGCTGGGAATATAAAAGTTTTTAAAATTGGGGAAAGGATATCCTACTGTCAAACGTAGCTTTCGTTACTGGTTTTATTTCGCTTCGATGCGATTGGCCTGCGGTGACGTCACACTTTTTTTATAACTATGAATAAAACATTCGGGTTATGTGCTGCAAATTACTCAACATTTGCCGGCCAGACCGAGTGTGTGCGATACAGAGAGAGAGAAAGAGAGAGAGAGAGAGAAAGAGAGATTTCTGTAATAGAAAAGTGAAACTCATATTATATTTATATTTATCACGAGCAACGGCTGTGACTGTGGTTGGCCCCGCGGCTGACCGATGTCAAGCGACGGACAATGGGACATTTACAAAATTGTTCGTCTTCAAGTGAGAAAGACAAGGGAAATATTTTTCGCCCCGGGACAAGGACAATAACTGGGAATGGCAGACGGACGGACAAATGGACAGGATGTTGTTGTGTGTGCTTGCTCCGACTGCCTCCACTCGCTGGCACAACAAAAATTCCAATAAATTCAATGCGACACAACAGGCACTTGGGATGACTTTGGGGCATGTCACAGCATCCGAAAGGGGGCGTGGCACATTTCAGGGGGCGTCTTTGGGCGTTGCTTTGTTGCCGCTGTTTGTCTCTGTCGTGTGTGTACGCCAGTCTCTGTGTGTGAGTGTGTGTGGCAAAGTTGAAACCTTTGACATTTGTGTGTGCCAGCATGCATTACTCATACGCCGCATGGCCGGGCAGAATGTGAACAAGTTTCGGGGTAAATAGCTGCACAGCTTTCTGCACAAAGTTTTCCAATATACTCGTAGCAAGACTGCGCTGCTCTGCCGGGGTTACTTATACTTATAAATTTAATGAAAATCTCAGCTAATAGTTTTGCCAGCACATAAATAAAATTGTTGCCGTCGCCTTGGCAACGTCTTCAAGTAGTCTCCGAATGTGCTCCGCCTCGCCTGCCGCAGCGCGCACACAGACACGCTCGCATAGAGATACGCTCACTAGCACTCGCATGTGTCACAATTTATAGTATATGCAAACTTATCAACGTCGCAATGTCTCTGCCTGCTGCATGTGTCTGCACCATGGAAAAAATGCAACCAGATTCAATGTGCTGTTAATTCACAGCTCTGCACTGCATCCTCATCGCCCGCCTCAGTCTCGACTCCAGCTGCCTTTGATGTTGCTGCGAGGCGACCTCGGCAGCGTCGGCGTCTGCTGCCAGGCGCAACATAAGTTTGGGGATTTTTATTTGCCGTCTGCCGGAAAATATTGCTCGCAGGGTAACACATGACAAACGCAGCCGTTTGTCAGGCCCAATATGGCTAGAACGGAGTAAAAGCGAGCCCGGACGGAGAGGCCTTAAAACTTTGCGTTTAAAGTCCGTAAACATTTTTGCTTCAACAGGAAGGAAATGAAAACAAAAAATGCGAAATTGTGCAATTATTCTTTGTTCCAACTTTGGAGGCTCAAAGTTGCCGTTGCTGCTTGTTGTGTGTTTCATTTGAGTTGCTGTTAATTTTGCTAACTTTCAGTTAAAGTGGCACTTTGTACAACTTGCTTAATTCCCTCAGAAATACTTGTGCAACAGCAGCAACAACAACAATAATGCTTAAGTCAAGCGTTAACACTGGCCCAATGAGACCAGCTAAAAGGGCGGCTTGGATTGGAGTGTAAAGTAGGCGTGTAATGGTAAATTTAATGAGAGAGCAACTTAAAGCATCTTATGTATGGTTGTTCCCAAATATCGCGCAGAATATTTGAGGACTCAGGAGAAATCCTTAATACAGACTTGTGGTAAGGCAGAAAAGCTTCCTCCTTCTAAGCCACCGTATTCGGATGATATCGTGGCGGAGATATAGCGCAGTGACATAAACATAAACCTTTTCCTTACTTTCCGATAACGTTTCACACTCGGCTTCTGCACATGGCTGTTAATTGAATTCAGTTTAATGCGATATGTGTGTCACGCCTTACGGCCTTCACTCTTGGCAGTCGCATTGCCCTTTAATTCCATTTCCCTCTCTGCAAATTTACCCTGTGGCACGCCATCAAGGTGCAAATGAGCCGCGCTTGTCACTTATGTAATGCGCTGAAGCCATATTTAAGGCAGACGAAACTAATTTGTATTTCAACTGCACTGGTCCGGTGCATTTCGAATTACGCATACGCAGAGTGTGCTTGCGTATTAAGCTGACTCCAAAAAATAACAAATTGAAATTTTTGTTGGGCGGACAGTCGGATTTGATTGGGCGGCTAATGAGATGCGAATGGCGCGCCGAAAGGTGACACACAGTGTCTATTACCATGTGTGTGTGCGAGTCTGTCACATTAGGTATTTAACAAGGCGTGACGATGACTGCGAGAGACGCAAACAATGGCGCAAATGGCAGAAATCTGCTAAAAGGGATCTGACTTTGTTACACACACAAGCAACTCGCATTCGCATTGAATTCGCCAGCACATTAGCATATAAATGCGTATCTACACACACATACAAGTGCACACACACGCACGCGAGCTCAGTTAAAATAAGGATTACGAGAAAGGAAAATTACGTTTTATGTTAGATTCATGCTTGGCTGCTCCTGCTCTCTGCACACGCCACTTCACAGCAGACAACTGAAACTCAACTCTAATCGAGGCTGGTTTGCGTTTTGAAATAAGATTAAAGAGAATGCAAAAACAGATTTCAGGCAATGCTGGCAAAAGAGAAGCTAATTTCAATAGCTTTGTGTGTTTGTTTAGTTTCTTTTAACTGCTCTAAAGGAGGAACTTATTACTAAAGTGAAGTCTTACGCTGTGGGTCCCTTCTGTGATATCTTTATTACTATCTTTATTCAATTTTGAAACGCATTGGCAAGCAGAGGACTGCTCTACTGCTGCTAGCTCTGGTTAATTGAGTGGCACCCAGATAATTTGGATGATGCCCAAATAGGCAGCAATCCGATGTACTACTGACTCCCACTCCCACTCGGTCATAGAACCGAGCTATTTACACTAATGAGTACTTATGTCATGCACACGCACGCACACACATGCGCACTCGCACACGAGTACTTCATATTGATAGCACTTGTGGGATTATGCGAACAACACAATCGATTTTCACTTGCTCAAATACACTTGCACACACACTCACACTCACACTTACAAGCGCTTCAAATGAAACACCGACTCGCCTCCGCTTGCCGTTCAATGGATTAATTCATATACAAGTGTAAATGTATCTATGTGAGTGTGTGTGGGTGTGTGTGTGATTATCTGTGTGCGGGTTGAATTGTATAACTGAAATGCCGATACTAAACGACGACAAGTGTCCTGGCCTAATGAACATGCTCGAGTTGCAGCTAATACCGTAACTTATAGCCAGTTAATTGTTGTTCCCGGCGACACTGCGCGACCTACGCAGTAATTAATCGATTATCGTAGCAAGCAGCAATCAGTAACCAGCTGGAATTGATAAGCTCAATTGAAATTGCTAAATTAATCAATTTGTTTGTGATGAATAGTTGAGAGCAGAATTAGAGTTGATAGAGTAAGTACTACTATTTTAATTTATTAGTCGTTTATTATATATATCTTTACAATTGATTTTATATCTTTTTATTTATTTGCTTTGATTATTTTGAATCTCTTTTCTTAATTCACGTGTGCGTCTTGGCATCTTATTGTAGTTTCGATTATTTCTCCTCAGCCTAACTACAATCGACCTACCGCCACATTTCGATAAATCATTGATCAAGACTAACAACAAGCAAGTTGCGAATATCGGTTATAAACAAGTAAACTATAAATATTGTCTATAAAAAGATATCGTAAACATATTGAAACACGTTACAATCAATTAAGTAAATTAGTTATAAACTTAGTCAATAGCTTACAACAAAATTTGGATTTTTGCCCAAAATGGAAGTCCCATAATTAAGATACGAGTTTCTTAAGAAATTTTTAATATGTACTGATTTCGAAGCCACTTCCTGAAAGTATCCAGCAAAAGAAGTTACATATTTTTAAGCATTCGTTTTGGTCAGGTGAGTAGTGGGATCACAGTCGGCGTGCTTGAATGTAGCTTGTTCACTAGTATTTTAATGATTAAGGTGACGAAGTATATTACATTTTAGGAATAATCTGAAATTGTACACCGCCATTCAGAGTTTGTTAAAAATAATAATTGTTCCAAGTCTCTTATAAATAGCAATTGTAACCATCGAAATGGGAAGATCGAACGTCTTTTTATTGTTTTTCAATATGTGTTTTTAAATCTGGCTGATTTATGGCCAAATGGGAAGGAACAAAGCCGTCAAACCATTTATGAAACATAAATAAAGGTTTTACCATAGGATGCCATCTTCTAATCTGATTAAATGTCAACTGTGATTCCGAAATGGCTTAGTTTGTGGTACTCACTTTATTGCTCAATACTACCAACTATTTATGTTTTGGTGAACGCTGTCATTAGTTCTAAATTGATAAGGATAAATACAATTTATGTAGCGGTCATATAACAGACCACCTTAGAAACAATATGCAAATAAAAAGTTCATGGTTTGCAAGCAGGTCGCCATTGTCAGCGTGCTTGCATTGCGTAAATCGATTTAGCAGAGGTTGTAGCTGGTTAATTGCCCCTTTTGGCCATTAAATGCTCCCGCGCACTCTCGTTTTAAGTGCATTTAAATGCACAGACCACTTAACAAAGGGATTGTGCCTTAAAGTGCAAGTGCAACTGCAGTTTCGCATGCTTTTTATGACTTCCATTTGCCTGCCTACCCCCGCCTAGCACATGCTGCCAGCGGATGAGCATTTTGTCATACGAGGATGCGAGAGCACTTAACCGAAGGCAAAGGCTGCTGCTTTCCGCTTGCTGAGTTCTGCTGCGAGTCGCAATTGAAATTGTTCAGCCGTAAGGGGGCCACAATGTGAACACAGATCCCAATGCGTTGCAGCGGATAGTTCTGACAACATTTTCTTACCTGACTGAGAGTTCCTTACGCTGACAAGAGGTGCGCCGACTTTAAGCTTAACGTTAAGTTGATAGTTGATTCTGATGGACAGTAATTTACTTAATCATTCATACGCCAAGTTGCACAAATACAGAAATGCTCTCAAATTGGCAAATATTTGGTTATTCAATAGTGTCGCACATTTCACATTAGCCTTTATTTGTGAATACATATATATCATATAGCATATATCATATGAAATGGCGAATGTATGACGCCCAGGCACAAGCAATTTGCATTTAAATGTCTCTCCCCTCCCGTTCCTCTGGTTCTCTCGTTCTTTTTGATGTTGTTGTTTTCTTTCTCCTTGCGGCCGGTCACGATTCGCTTTGTTATGAATAAAAATGTGCGCGAAATACCAAAAACTTTAGTTCCAAATTGAAAAAGTTCCATAAATATAGAGATACATGCAGAAAAAAGTGGATGAAAAAGTTCGCTCCGCTCATTGCTTTTTCCGCTTTCCAGTTTTTTTTGTTCTTTCCCATATACCCTGTACCCTTAAATGCCCATAAAGGATATGACAGCGTTTTAATGGGCAGACGAGAGAATTTTATTTCAAATGGTGCAAGCTGAGAAAGGTTGCTTAAGTTTTGTAGGGTATATTGATGAGGAAGGATTAACACCCGAGCTACTTTTTTAATTGAAGAAGCTTTATTATAAACATGTTAGATATTAAATAAACTCTCTTATGAAATCAAGAAATGAACTTCTTTCTTATTCGCATATCCTATTTTTTATTAAATACATTTTAGTGTATTCCATTTTCTGGTGTGTAATATTGTTCAACGCCTTCGAAGAACACCTTTGTTAAGTAACATTTAAGTTTGAATAAAATACATGTGTACATGTATAACAAATGAGGATTTTCCAGTTTGCCAGGGTATCTGCTGGCTTCAATCTGCTGGCTAAAATATTTGTTCTCATTTTTTGCCTTCCCACTAAACTCCATTTAGTGGTGTTAGTGAGTGAGTATGTGCACAGGAGTTTGCGTGGGAGTGCGTGTGTGTGCGGGTGCCTCGTCGACGGTGTCGGCATAAAGTTTACTACTTTGTGAAAATTTCATGTCTGCGGTACTCGATAGCGGCCACAAAAATGTCTATCTGGGGGAGAGAGCGTGGTGGTGTACTCAGCTCAGATAGGAGCCTTAACCAGAGGCAACTAATGTAGGGCTCGAGAAAAAGTTGTGTAGGTTTAATAGAAGCTGTGATTGCCGATGCCGAGTTGGGTCCGATGAGTTATGCGGGGCGGCAGGTTGAATTCAGGTGAGGGAAATATGGCACCTGTGTGTGAGAGAGTGTGGTTGTGCACTTTCGATAGTTGGAAAAGCCTTTAAAGAGATTAAAGTGAATAAAAATGAATTATGCATGCGAGTGCATTAGCAAAAACAGCTCGTACTTCTAGCTCTACCTGATGGGTTTCGATGTAAATAATTAATTAGATTTGTCTTAGCCACGATTGGAATATCCATTATAATTACTCATGCTGTGGCCTCATTAATTAGGCACTAATTGAAATAATCAGAGGGAAATTGAAAGCGAAAACTGCACTTATATGTGTACTCACTATTCCTACGACTTCACATGGTAAGCTGAGAGAGAACAATGGTCAAGTTGATTCCCAGAATGAGCTTAGTAATGCAAATGTAGCCGAATCAAGCGATTACATAATTAAATTTTTGGCCAAAGCCTCTGAATGCGATAATGGGATTTTAAGACACACATACACATACAGCTGCTTTCTACACACACGCACACTCTCCTGCATAGGTAGCATAGTCGTATAGCGTTATCAAATATGATGCCTTTTCCTGTTGCACTCACCACCGCCGAAGGAAGTCGTGCATGTGTTGAGGTGGCTGCCGCAAAACCAAATATTGCAGTTACACTTGCAGGCATGGAATTTAATTAGAAACGCGCGTACACACACACACACACACACACACGTGCACATACAACACTCGCGCACACTCGAGTTCTAGCGTTGACCACAGTGCAATGCGCATCGCCTGAACGAGCACGTTGCGGTTGCCCACTGCTCCACATTGCTGTTTTTCCTGTATTCGGCATTTGGTTTCCACATTTCGTTTTTATTTTTTAAAATGTGAGCAAAGTAAATGAAAACAATGAGCAGAGTCAAGTGGGTTGAGCTTAAAACTATCAAGTTAGTGAAGGACAGCAAGTCAAAGCGCAAGAAGAGATTCTTGTTGTTCGGCTTCTGCTTTGGTAATCGATTTCTCTTTCTTTCTCTCTTTTGATAAGCTTTAGTTGCTGCCGCCTGTTTTTGCAGCGACTCAACTGCATAGTGAGCTAATGCAACGAGCTAATGCCTTCTGGCCTCGGGGATTATGGCGTTTTCTTACCCTTCTTATCAATGCCGCCCACATCTCCTCTCCCTTTTCTCTCGCTGCAACTTGTGCTCTGTGGCACACACTAATGCAATTTGCGAAAATATCTTTTATTCATATTTAATCCACTTTATGCCAATTCAACTGCCGTTCTCTCTCCCATGGCCATCGCCCATCGCGAGTTTCGTCTCCATCCTCACTCGAGTCTGCACTCTCCACTCTTCAGTTGTCGTTGTCATCGTCGTCCTATTTGTCGACTTCCTGCCTCTCTGGCATGACTTGGCTTGGCCTGGTATAACTGCCGAGCTGACATCTGCAGGGCCATGTAATTGGCATTCGAGTCAAGTGCAATTTTGTAGGCAACTCGGCAACGCTCTCTCGACACCCGCGGGGCGACTCTGGCTCCGGCTAGCAGTGGCAACAGTTTATTGCGGTAATGGTGATGATGCAACAGGACGACGGGTGCAGCTAGTCAGCTCGTTAAAGGTAATTTTGCACAAATAATGCTCATGACTTCATGCTTGCCAGCTGCAGCCTTCTCTTTCGTACTCTTTCGCCTTCTCCTCTTCTCGCTCTCCTCGTTCCTTCACTATCACTGTCTCTTTCAGTCCCTTTACTCCCTCCCTATCGCTGTTATTATCTCCTGCTATTTCTTTGGCACTTTGCTCTTCCGCTTCCGTTGCCGCGAAGTAGCTGCAAAATCGTATCCTACTTTTGTGCGTCACTCTTTAGTCTTCGCATTTAAAGTGCACTGTTATCAATGCCGTTAAGCTGACTTTTGGCAGATCCCCTTCCCTCCTCCCCCTCCTTATTCCCTGCGTTGTTGCGTTTTGAGCCATTGATTTTGCAATCAAAGCTGTTTTTCGCCAGTCAAGTGAGTAGTGTTGGGGGGCGGGGGGAGATAGGGAGTGGTAGAGTCTTATCAGCAGCTCGTTGCGGCCATTGGCCATGCTCGATTTGCATAAGTGGCGGCGCTTGCTCAGCGTTAGTTGAGCCGGTGGCTCGACAGCCTCGACTGCTGGTCTTGTAATTCAATTACTTGGGCATTTGTCTTGTCTCCTGCCTGCGCTACGCTGCGTTGGGGTGGGGAGGGGGGGTTCAGAGCATGACATAAATCATTAGCGAGCAGTCGAGCGAGCAAATGGCAGAGCAGATTTATGGCTCTTACCTTTGTTGCCGTTGATTACACGGCTGATTGCATACACACAATAATCATTTGAGTTCTTAACGAGCTGCTGGCGATTTGCATTTGCCAGTGACCAGTCGAACTGCCAAGCACATGCCACACTCAACTCATTTGCCCTTGCCACCTGAAGTGGAGAGGATTTTCGCAATCAATGCTTGCTATACTCGTATACCATGGTGCTAATTCTATTGCCAACAACTGACCCTTTGTGGCAGCGACAACGTATTCACGCCAACAGCCTGTAGCACGGGGGATGTGGTTCGCGGCATGTGGCATTGTTTGTTTGCTAATTCGCAGTGTTGGCGCTGTTGCCACTTCTCCGATTGCTAATCCGCTTAGGGTTGCCAGGCCACCGCTAATCCTGTAAACTAGCAAAGTAACCATCAGCGTGTCGATTGTCTACTGCGTTAACTGCAAGAAGGAGGGCGGCGGGGTGTGGTAAGGTTAAGCAGTAAGGTGGCTGGGCTTACAGCTGTATTTAGAATTCGTAATGAGTCGGTTTAATAATTTGAATATTGCTCAGCTTATGGCAAATTAAAAGTTTGTTTCGTTATTCCGATGTGCGTGGCGAGGTGGAATCCTTTGGAGCTGCCGCTCACAGCTGAGCTGACGAAATTGCTTTAATTGGGCTTGCGAAATGCGCTTGTAGGCGAATTAATCCCCCTCTCTCCCTCTCCTCTGTTCCCCTCTACAGCTGTCACTACTGCCACCTCCTCAGAGCATGCTTAGTCCTGTTGCCGTGGCGCTTTGTTTGTTTGCTTGTCTGCTCGACTGCCCTTTGCCTGCCTGCTCACCACCCTGTTGTTGTTATTGTTGTTGATTGTTGTTGTTACTGTTGTGCTTTATGTGCTTTTCGTTACTTGCCCATTGTTCGCGCGCGTGCTAATAATCGATATTATTTTGTTTTGCTTCGCAGGCAAAGTTTTCATCGGCTTTTCAACGACTTCTTCCCTTGCCAGCATGGCGCATTAAATTTAACTCCCACTTAAAGACACAACGTGAATCGAAGTCAGTTTCATTCTCGCCACCTACACTTCTCTTTCCTTCTTTCCCCTCTCCCCTTCTCCCTCTCTTTGGTTCACTTTAATTGCTGCAGCCGACTGCGAGTGTCCTGCACATAAATGTTGGATTTTGTTTCTCTCAAGCGTCAGCCTGCCACACACGCTCTCAATCCGCTAGTCAATGGCTTCACTCTTGCACTTCTTTCTATGCCGTTCTGCTTCTGCTCACTCAATGCCTATTACAGTTTGCCTTTTGCTTCCTGTAAACGTTATCCTGACCTGTCGTTGACGCTGCACTCGAACAGCTTCCTGTGGGCGATGGAGCCTGGGAGAGAAGAGGAAGGCAGAAGGCAGAAGGCAGACGGCAGAGGAAGGCAGCGGGTAAAGTCAGGGGTAAACAACTCTGCCCACATGCGGGCTGCATATGTTAGCATTTACGGCCGTTAAAGCCGGCACATTTTGAATTTTTCTTGCACACTTTTTGGGCCAGCTGCCAGCAGAGAAAATGCTGGTAAATTCTTTAGCCTTGCATGGCCTAATAAAAATTGGTCATAAGTTGTGGGCGTAACTGCAGCGGGGCGTACCGTGGCGTAGAGTGGCGTTTGCCCAAAGCCGAGCTTTTCGCTCTGTTTATGTTGGGACCTGGCAATGGGGCGGCGGCTTAGCTGCAGCCGCCTCCCGACAATGAAGAGTGAAAGAGACAGTGAGAGAGTGGGACAGTAAAAGAGGCTGACTGCATAAAAAGCGGCGGTTGCAGCAAATCCAAATTGAATTTTTTTCCATCCACTTGGTTTTTATGCCTTACCCCAATTTATGCAAACGCATTCACCGAGGCTCAAGCACGTTTTCCCACGACGGCCGCTTTGCATAAGGAGGGACCCGTGCGATTTTGTCTTTCTGGCGGATAAGCCAACGGAAATTGGTGCTACAAATCATGGTCAGCAGTGTGACTAGCTACTATATAGAATTCACCACTATTCACTACTTTATTGCTTTAATAAATTGACTCGGCTTGGACTCAGATTGGCAGAGGAGATTTATTAGTTAATTAGTATCCTCGTGGGGCAGTCACTTGGTCAGGGTTCCCTGGCCAATCAAAACTGACCAGGAGCCCAATTAGTCATTTCACTTACTTCTTCCACTTACTTTTTATTTGTGCATTTCCAGCTCAAATATCAGACGTCACTGTCTTCCATTGTTGCGTCATGTGGACATGTGGACATGTGGACACGACTCTCTCACGCTTCCTGAAACTAGAGCTTGATGCTTTTTGACAGCATCACGGACAGCACAGACAGGACGGACAAGACAGTACGGGCAGTACAGCAAAGGTTTTGGTCATGCTGGGAAAAGTTGGCTATGAAAAAATAGAAAACTGTTTCGTTTACACCATTTGCCTCTGGCAGTCATTGCGGAAACGGAAATGCAACGCCATTGTCCTGCGCTCCAGTTCTGACACCTCAGACCCAGTTTCTCTTCATTCTTTCTCTGCTGTTGTTGTCACGAAGCAAAACATTTCCGTTGTATTGTTGCGTTGTTGCTTTTTGTAGACTTAATGACGCATAGAAGAAAAGGCATCAGAATTTATGAAATATTTATCGTTTTTCATTGCTGCAGGGGAAGGTGCAACATCATTTAGACTGAGTGGTATTAAAGTTGAATTAAAACTCTTACGAAATTACCTTGGTTTATATATAAATAACAAAATTATTTTAACATTTGTTCTCTCTGAAAAATTAACCCTTAAATATTTTCATTGATCATCATTGTAATCAGCAGGAATCTTCTAAGCTAGCAAAGCTGTACCAGAGATATTAATTAAATAAAAACATTAAAGCTCCCAAGGCAGCTACTCAGTATGTATTGTGAAATACCCTATTATATATTTGGAATATAAATATGAATATGCATCCGGTCAGTTTAAATACGTGTATGTATGACCAAATGAGCAATATAACGGTCATTTGGTCAAATGTCTCTTGTCTAAGCCATCCAAAGGTCGGCAAATCATATTTTCTAGGGTCTTTGTTCATTTGCTGTAAAAGAATTTGCTTGTTGCATGTTTAAAAGTTAATTAAAGGGAATTGCAACTACTTGGTCAGATTCCATTTGCACAAACTTACACACAGACACGTGCTTCGCTTTGAAAACAATATTTAAAGCTTTTATCGGATTAAAATGCGAAAAACCAATTCGTTGAAATTCGAATTGGCGGCAAATCGAACATATCAATCAGAAGTTGCATACAGGAGTCCTTTCTCTTTACTTCGACTCTCCCCTCGCTGCAGTTGCTGGCAACTCAATGCCATGCATTCACGTAATGTATCAATCTGCTTTGTGGCACTGTTTCCCCCCGTCGTGGTCAGAGAATCGACCTGGTCGCTGTTTGAACACAGAGTGGATGCCATTAAATTAGCATTCCTTGTTGCTGTCTTTGGAAAATCCAGCCAATGAAGGGACTTGCAATCTTTTCAAGTCCGAGGGGAGATCTGTGAAACTTGAACATCAAAGCTCGATGCTCTGCTTTACCTTATTCACCTGATTCGTATTCATATTCTGTTTGACCATTTTGTAACTCAACTTGCTGTTGGGCATTGTCCTTTTGCATTAAATCCTCGGCGCAAGCTTTAAATATGCATATTTTCGTAATTAAAACTGTCTGTCGAGGGCGAAGCGTCAGCGCAAAACATTTTCAGCCGCCTCAATTAGTGGCAAGGCGTGGCGAGCAACGGTTCTGGCCAGGCCAGCCGGGCACGTAGCTGCCAGTGAGAGATCTCATTAAAATTAAAAAGCTCAGCACCGCCCGCACGAGAGACAACTGCGACTTGGCCTAACAGTCTTGACAGGCAGGTGGCTGGGAGATGCGACGGGGCCATGTGAATTAAGGCAACACTTGAGGTCAAAGGGCCGGCCGCCCGATATCATGCAGCCAGGCACAATTTAACGATTGAAATATGCTTCGCAGGACCAAAAGTCTACCTCGAGCTGGCAAATTGCAACTCACCAGAGCCCTTTTTCTGGACGATGTTGCAGTCTTAATTAAAGCAAGAGCTTCAACCAAATACCAGAGAGCTCCGACCTGGCCTTGCCAGGCCCCTAACTATGTGAACACTTTGCCCCATTGATTGCTGACTATGCATTGTTCTAATATACTCCGTTCTCTTTACCGTTCTCTCCCTTTAATTTTCCTTCCACACGAGAAGAAGATTATGAATCACAATTGTGCTGCTGTGCATCCTACGTTACTTGACATGTACACAGAAGATAACAGAACACCATGTTCAGCAAAAAGTGAAACAAGGCTCAGCTGAGTTGCAAGTTCCGTCCAGGGAAATTTACCTACAACTCTTTCCCACATTTGTGAGTTGAAATTGAATAAGAAGTGCGTGGACAAATTGAGATGAATGTCCATTTGTTGATCCGCCTTTAATTTAATTAGAATGCGAACTGTGTACTAATTTGCATTTCTCGAAATTGAGTTAAGCTAATGACAAAAGTTTCACCCGTATAACTGCAACTGCCCAACTGTCAGGACGAGTCTTGAAATGTATAAATCATAATTAATATAAGAGCGTGGGGAATAGTTTATATTTAACATAGGTTGACGGGCTAAAGTATGTATGTGGAAACTAGTGCGCTCGACTCTCATGTATTCATGTACCATTTCTGTATGGTTAGGGTATTTTGTATTGCATACCTTCTTTACCTTAAAACTATTTCCTTAATAACTGCAGCGGTGATAGTTACTGTGCTCACCAAACACTAATACTCCTTGCCATTCGAAGGGAGCGAAATTATAAAACAAACTTGATCTGCGATCTATGTTTTTATACAGACAGACAAACAGACTGACAGACGGACAAAGGTGGACCTGGCTGAATATATTGTCGTTATGCACAAAGTTATAATAATCTTCTTCCTCATGATTGTCGGCTGCAATATAACAACAAGCTTACGCGGTATATCTAAGCGGTTAATATTGCTTCGTATATTATTGCATTAAAAAATAAGTTTTTTCTACATTTGAGATGATTTGAGAGTATTCCATTATCATTGATTATCATTAATTGAAAATGGATGATTAACAGAACGTGGCTAATGAAATAGGAAGACTCTACATTAGTGAACCTATTACATATAGTTTAAAAATAAAGTTTAAGTTATATCAATTAATTCGAACATAAAGCATTTAATTCCTAATCCATTGTTGAATTAATAATTTCACTAGAATATTTACCGGTGAAGTTGGTTTAGTATGAACGTGTATTGTTAATTTAACTACACTTGTTCTGCCAACCTGAGCGAGTAATAATCGAAGTGTTCATTGAGCTGGCAACTGAAATTGAACGAATTAATAGCTGAACACACATGCATAATTAGAAGACACGTGTGGGAAAGTGTGCTTTCAATTTGATTCATTCCTTATAAATTTAACTAGATTTGTTAAGCTGCAATTGAAAATGCCATTGAAAACTGCATGAATACTTGATGGCCCTGGGCGGGAAGAAGAGAGTCCGTGCTGAGCTGGATAATCAATTTACGCCACGACACAAAATCGTTTTACAGCAGCGTTTACCGAGTTCCTACAGTACCGAGGGCTCAGTAATTGCGTTTGCCCACCAGGTCCGGCCAAACAACGTTATTAACGTCTCTGATTGCCGCCAAACTGGACATCAGCATATGAAGTATCCGCAGTGTTGGTTATATAATTTTCAGCCATTCCCCGAGTTGTACCGCCAGTTCATTTGAGCAGTTGTGCGGGCTGCACTGGGGCTACACGTTCAATTCACTGTCCATTTGCCAGGCTGTCCAGTCTGTCCAGTCTGTCGAGTTGTCTCCTTGTCCAGCTTTCCAGTTGCGTTGTCTGCTTTCGGCCCTGCTCCAGTCAGTCGTGTCATGATTGTGATAAATGACGTAAAATGATGCCAGCGACAACTATAAAACAACGAAAATGAAATTTACAACAACATCAGAAGCAACACGAACAACAAGTGCAACCAAAAACGACTACGACAACAGCAACAGCAACAACGTTGTCGGATGTCGTTCAGACTGGCACGGCCGATGTTCCTCCGGTCTGCTCCAGTCTGCTCTGGTCTCTGGCTGAGCTGAGCATGAGTCTGTCTCGTTGTCCAATATGTATTTTTTATATGGAATCCTGTAATTTCGGGCCATATAAAATGCAGGCTGCAATTCGCCGGCTTCATCGTCGTTGACATCATTGAAGAAGGAACTGCAAAATGTTTCACGCCGCTCCTTGCTCCTGATGCTCTTCCCGCTGCATTTGCCGCCTTCCATTTGTTTGCTTTAACGAAATTGAATTTCATGTTGGCTTGGCCCCGCCACAGACACTGTTCCAGCCTCAGCTTCGGCATCCTACAGCTCCACCTCCGCCTCGGTCACGTCGTCCGTTAATATTTTCAGCTCGTCGTGTTAAGGCAAACAACGCGGCACAAAAAATCAACTTGCTGCGTTTTCCGATTGTGCAATTAAATAAGCAAACATTCGTCGTATGCGCCTTAATTAAAATGAAAAGGCGAGCTCAACGTATTTGCACTCCTGCTCGGGATCCCACTCGGCTCTTCGGTTTGGCTCTACGATTCATTCCGCTCCGGCTGCCTGCTTTTCGCGTTAAAACTTTCGGACAACTTTGCGCAGTTACGTGCTGATAAGTAAGCGCTCTAATGCCGTAGGAGAGAAGGAAGAGCACGGCAGAGAGAGAGAGAGAGAAGGGGGGGAAACAGGGAGAGAGAGATAAAGTAAAGCAGCCACGATTACTGCTAAGTGGAGCGCATTGCAATTACCAAATTGGTTGATAATACACCTTAACTGGCGAACGGGGAGGGGAAGTTGGGAATATAGGGACAGAGAGTTTCCGCTTCTTGTGGTACCTTACGGAAACAGAGCTAATAACATACCTATATATAATAAATGTAAACAGGGCCAACAGACTTTCTCTGTTTGAAGATGTTTACCATCCCTTTTTTTTAAATTGATTTCGCTTTTGGAATTAATTGATTAATGGGCATGAACAGGTGTTGCTGCTTTAGAAGCCAAACTTGGAAATCTTGAATTGTCTCACTTTGATTGGGCCAATCTTAATTTATTTGATGATATGATTGTCTGTTGCGATTAATTGTAATGCAGCTAAATAAATCTATCTTCGACAACGGGGTTTCTACTTGGCATGACAGCGTTACATCAGTTAAACTAGTCGAACGCTACAGTTAAGCTTTGACTGTATAAGGCCATGGATTTTTTTATAGATGTGTTTCATACAACCTCAAAAAACATACTTGACCAATGCAAGAAAAATTGAAACGAGAGCAACAGTCAAGTGGCACGCGATAGTGGGACACCCTTCGACCTATGATTAAACGTTAAGAGTACATTATTGTACGAAATTACTTTAATAGAAATAACGTATCGCAAGCCTTTACATGCATACGGTTCTATGCATGTACCATTTCATTGCCCAATTACATACACGTATGTATGTATGTGTGTGCGCTTGGATGCAAAAAAATGCCTGTGTGCATAGAAAAGATGAGAAACAACTCGCGCTGCGCGTTTGCATTCTCTATCGTTTTCTTCGCTACAGTAGCATTGCAATGACGTCACATCTTGTTGGTTTATATAAAAAATATAAGTGATCAAGGTTAATTAAATAACTCCTGTGTTTATTGTCCGATCGGATTGACGATATGTAGATATTATAGTTAGCCAAGTGTTGATCCAAATCAGAAAGGATTATCTTTTATATGTCGCTCACAAATCAACTTAGTAATTGACTTAACTTCTTAGATTAATTATATATAGATGTAGTAAAAAGTATTACATATTTATTTAAGAGAATATTATAAACAAAACAATATAATTAATTGTATCATAAAATTGTATTGTATCTATGCATAAATATAAAAATGTGGCTATTTATTTAACTTATTTTCTTAAGCTCATATGCATACGTATATGAATACGTACATATCTACTTATGTATGTATGTATACATTGAAACTATACGGCCTGATTCAGTTCCGATTCATTGCATCCGATCATACATGGTTCTCAATTAAATTGTTTTGTATCCCAACCTTATTATGGATACTTTTAATAGTTATCAATATTAATCATCGAATGTTTAATTTCCCGCAATCACAACCCTTGTATTCACAATTTTCCTATAATCCACTTGGCACACTGAGAGGGCGATACACGAATCATAAATAACAATTTATGGCTGGCAATTTGCACCTGACAACCAACAATTTATGCCAACAGTCATTGGCTTTCTGCCCCAACACGCCTTGGTGTCAACTCGAGCAATAACTGCCAAATCCTCGCCCTTGGTGTTGCGAGAATTGTTTACTGCGAACCACGATGACAAAACAAACCTGGTAAAGTCTCGATGTCGACCAATATTTAATGTTTGCCACATTCAATCTCTAATTTATTTTGACAGACATTCGAGTTTACCAGGTCTGGTGATTGTTTTGGGGGAGGTATACTTAGATCCTTACAACCCTTAATAAAGGTTTGTAATTGCAATAGAGTTGTTTATAATTATAGCCTTCGACCATTCAAAAAGCTCAAAAAAGGGTATACTTACTTTGTGAAAATGTATGAAACAAGTCGAAGTATACGTGGCAGACTCAAAAAAATATATGTATTGTATATATCACTAGCTAAGTCGGTCAGGTCAATATGAAGACACAGATCTGTTTTTATTAAAACTAGAGCTCCCTAATTTGCCATGAAGGTTCCTGAATACCATGCGCAGATCTTGTTTTTTTTTCAAATTTGGTATGCCACGAGCACTGCTCCCGCAAGTCAATTTTTTAACTAAATTCTTCTTATTCTTATAAAGAAATCGTTGACTTTAACATAAACTTCGCTGACTAAAATAGCTATCTCCCATCCGAACTTGAAGCCAGACAATAACACAATAATATTAAAGTGTGTCTCAGTCAATAAGGCGGGCAGGCGAGCATGGAGCCCAAGATCTATCGGATCCGTTGTTGTCGTAGTACTTCTTACGGCACCTAAACATGGGTAGAAGGGTATCCCACTCGTTGCTCTCGTTAGTTTTGCAAAGTTCCCTTTTTAACATGAATATTAATTTCCCTTCTCCACCGCTTGCAACTCTATTTGGAGGCCATTGTGAAGTGTGGCAAATTGAATTTGCAGCATTTTCCATGGCGAAGTAATTAAAATTGAATTGAGTGACGCGTCGGGTGCCTGATCGAGGGCATTGAAACCGAAAACTGATAGTGGAAAACGGGAGACAGGGAAGAGAAAACTGAAAACTGAAACTGAAATGAGCTTTAAATACGTAATGTAATTTTGCCACAGTCATTCAGACAATATACATATTTAATAGATGTATTGCCAGCCAGGAATTTTATAACGCATAAAATCAAGTACTTATATATAAATTTATCGTATACCATACATGCATAAAGTTTTTTACAGCCGCTTCGCTGCACGCAAAATATCGTTTTAGTCTTGCACAAAGGAAATGCAAACTTTGCATTGTGTGTAGCAGCATAAGTGTGGCTGTGTGTGTGTAAGTGTGTGTGTGTGTGTGTAGTCGGGCGTGTGTGGGTGTGCATTTGTTTGCAATTGTCATGAATATTACAATTATTTGGCTCTTGTATTGCCATGTGTCCACATTTGTTTTTGCCTCCAAGCAATTTCTCGACAAATGTTTGCGGTCTCAGCTGGTCTCTGTGCACTTGCCGATGTATGTGTGTGTTGTTGTTGGTGTTAATTTGATATTTTATTCATTGTTATGCAATATTTAGTTTGGTAATTGTGTTTGCACTTTTACTAGTACACTGGCCACCCAGTTTGTAAAAACATTTTGAGCGCTTTAAAATCACAATTCAATTTGCGCAAACACGACACAAGTTTGTTTAATACATTCGGGCAAATACGTTTCCGCTGTTTACTTAAAAATAACATGGGGTCACTGCAGCAATTAATCTCGTGTTAACCTTGATGTGTAAACATGCGTGTCTGTGTCTGCGCGATAGCAAAATAATCAACGAGGTGTGAATAGTAACACAAATTAGTTATTTATTCCATACTCAGTATCCGAAAGTTGTGCAATCCAAGTATATAACAAATACTAGACTCACGAGTAATTGCAACTCACCTTAATCGAAAATGTGCTTCCAAAAGCTTAAAGCTATTCGAAAGAAGTTGTAAATTGAGTTATATAATTATAAATATAATAACTCCGAATATATTTGATTTAAAGATTTATATAAAATTAGCAAACAGAGATCAAAGAGAAAAAACAAACTTAAAAGTGTGACCAACCATCGTTTGGAATAAATACCAAACTAAGTGTTGGTTAATGTTATTTGTGTATCATGGAATTGTTATAATTCCAACAAAATGGTTCAAATCCAAATTTATGCGAATGTGCTTTAATCAGCTTAAAGCTTGCAATAGAATTTCTCCGTTCACCCGGATTTCAGTTCATCTAAGACGAACGCACTGCTTCGATTTTAAATTAAAAACCAATGAGCCTTCATCAGCAGTAGTCTGTCAGCTCCTGAAAAGGGTAAACATTCAACCCCCTCTCTGCTTCCCTCTCCTCATCCGTCTGTTTTTTCAGCTTCCTTTCTCAACTCCCCCCATCGACAGGCGCTACATCAACACCGACGTTGGCTGTTTTGCTTTGTTTGGCGATTTTAGCGCTGAAATGGGGTATTATTTTTATGCACCCCTCCTCCACGTTCCTCCGTCTGGTTGGCTGAGTGAATAATGGGTGCTTCTGGCGGGTGTACAGGGTGCAAGCAGGCGAGCAGGCTGCAAACTCGGGCATGTGCATTTTTATATTCAGTTGAAAGCGTAACACGATAAAATGTTTTTAAAATTGTTGTTGTGCATAAACTTTGAATGCCCCGAACCCACAACTTGTCCTTGGCTAAGCGCGCGCGAGTGTATAGGTGTGTGGAGGAGGGCGGATATTAAAGCCTTTTGCCCATGCAGATACGGGTATTTACCAGAGGAGCAACCAGGGTCGCTGCGGTGGGAGTTAACAAAAGTTTTTGCTGATAGCGCGCCAAAGTTGAAACGTTCATAAATCACGACACCATAAACTTGTTTTCACTACAAATATGCAGCTACCCTTTAATCCAGCTAGCACCAACACCACCACACACACACCAACACAACGTGAGCAACAAGGGCAGGAGCAATAAAAACATTTGACATTGCTGGAGCCTGATGCGCATTTGATGTGCCGGTTCCAGGGCGGGCTAGGCGGGTCACACTCGGTCGAGCGTGGAAGGCCAAACGGTTTTTAATCCACGCGGGCGCTGTGCTTTGGCGGGTAACTGCCTTGTCAATCGCTAAGTAACTGCTGGTCCGGCTTAAGTCAACGGCTTACACTTGGCCAACTCTTGGGTGCAGTCGAGCCAGAGGGCAAGAGATTTGCAACATTTGCAACGTGCCCAGACAGAAAGTTTGCTGGGCTAGAGAGGAAGAGGGAGAAGCAGTTATGGGGAAGAGGGAGCTGTGGGAGGAGAGGTAGTAGTGTGGGGGAGAATCATGAGCTGGAAGATGAGGCAAGGAGTAAGCAGGAGAACCAGTGTGAGAAGAACTGAACACGGAGGGAGGAAGAGAAGCAAGGACCAGGAGCACAAATAGTCATGGAAAGAGGAGATAGGAGATGAGGACAAAAAAGAAAACAAAGTGGGGAGGGGGGGGGTGGAGTGCAAGGGCAAGAGCTGAAGGCTAGATGGTGGATGTAAGCAAAGGAGCAGCACCAGATGAAGTTGGATGCCGTTCCCTCCTCTCTTTCCTGGTTGATCTCTTGCATTCGTGCAGCTAATGCACGTGCTCATTGTATGCCTGCTGCTCTGCCGCTTTGTGTTGACATAAGTAATCTCTGGCCCATTGTGCGACTCCTACCGCCCACACAGGCCTGCCGCTGGGCTCCTATTGCCTCACCTTCGACTTCTCTGCAAATTGATTTATGCGGAGCAAAGTGTTGTTGTCTGATTTTCGGTTTTCATGTGTTTTCCTATGTTTGCGGCCGGACAGGGTCCGCAAGGTTTTTCTCTGCTGTTTGCCCAGCTGACCCTCCGGCCACTGGGCGGTCTTCAATGGAGTTACTCTACTTGCGGCCTGCCATTAAGTTGTTAAGTTATCTCTGTTGTATCGGCATTTTGTGCGGTTGCTATGAGGGTCGTGGCGGAGGGGAGAGGACAGCATAGGGGCTCCAAACATTACATTATTTCATTGTATTTTGTTGCAAATGTCTCGAAATTAGAAATTGCTCAGCTCAAGCCGCAGACTGGACGACCAAGAGGCCCAGCCGGACCGCAGGTTGTCGGGCTGTGAGCTTGTATGCGAGTGTGTGTGTGTGGGTGTCTGTGATAGTAAGTGCGGAGCATCTAGTTCGGTCAGCACATAAAATAAGAGAGAGACGGTACGGTAATAAAGTAGAAACGTGCAAAAACTAGAAAAATGTGGTAAGACCAAATAATAAACAGTGCCCGAGCACAAAGATTCACAAAGGCTCGCAAGACTCGCCAGGGTAAGTGAAAGCAACAGCAGCAAGAAAAAACGGAGGAAAAGCAGAGAACACGGTGGCGGCATAGAGAAAGTGGAAAAAATAGAAATACGAGTACAAGCTTGGTGAGCAACTGCTACGAACAACTTTGGCTACGTGCAATTCGAGCTGTCAGGTTGCGCCTCGTGCGGCGCTTTTTGTGTGGGTTGTGGCTTTTTGGCCATAAAGTTTCTGGCCTGTTGAAGCAAGGCGAGGCACAACAGAGCGCAGTAAGGGTATTCATGAGGTGGACTAAAGTTATATTTGGCTCAAAGTTACTTATTGTACTACTCTCTCTATTCAGTTATTGACTGCTCCTGATCCAAAGAGAGCTTGATTCATAAGGAATTACGTAAAATATGTATTCTCAGGGGTATCCAACGATCTTCAATCTACAATATGAATAAATTTCAAATTGTTAAAAAAATCTGTTGAATATTTAATCTGATTTGTAACAAAAGAAGAATTAAGAAAAATGTATAATTTTCAAGTTTTTCGGCATTTTTCGCTTGATACACCCTAACTCTGGTGGCACACTGATTAGACCTTTGTGGTGAACTGAAGTACTGAGTCCCCGGCGTTGGTCAGTTGGTAAGTATGTTAGTTAAACAGCGCCAAGTGCTGTGAGTCAATTACATGCCATATAAAGGCAATCTTACTGGCAGGCCAGTCCCCCTTGTGCTCCCCTCCCCACCCTTCCGACAAATCCCCCAAACCCAATTGCATTGCACCTTTAAGATTGCCATTCACTGGGGAAAGCTGCTGCCATTGTCTCTGCCAGTGCCTCGGCTTCGGTCTGTGTTCTGCATCTGCCTCAACTGCTGCCTCCGCCCTTCTCTTGTATCTACAATAGGATACTCCGGCTTTTACCTCTGCCACTCCGTCTGCCATCAGCCAGTGGCAATTCCCCACTGCAATCGCATTGGCAATATCTGCATTATGATTGTCACTTCAGACGCTTGCAATGCTGATTGAATGGACAGCAATTCACTCGGAAAGCCTCATCCATAGACTGAGGAGCGAGCGCATAAAATACAATATTTCAGCAGAGGGAAAGTCACGCACTTGACTGTCAACGTTTTTGCTGTCAATATCAAACTCAAACTTCACACGGTGCATGCAAAAATGCGCAGCTACGCTATCGAATATGGCCACGCTGTAGAAGAAACAAGCTGCAGGTGCAGGGGGCGAGGCGGCGAGTTCCAACTGCAGTTGACAATGCTGCGAACTGAAGTGGAATCAAGTCAAGTCGACGCAGCACAGACTTGATATGACAGCTACAGCCTGGGGATGAAGCTGGGCAGAGAGAGATAGACATAGCTCGGAATGAATTTAAAATTCCCAGTCATGTCACAGATAATGCAGCAGCGAACAGACACAGAGGAGGGACAGCTGGCGCACGGAGCGTATGATTAATGTGTCATTGTTAATTTGCGCCATAAATTTGCCAACATTTTGTTGACCGCCTGTCAAAAAGTTGTTCTCTGACTACACACAGGATGGTATTCATTGCACGTTGCTTAGAACGCCGTACACTCTTCCCCTATCCGTGAATCGTCTTTAAGCTTAAAGAAAACTTGCCTCGTTTCACATAAAACACGCCTGCCAGCGGCCACTTCCATGTCGGACAAGCCTGTAGTAGTTGACTTGGCATTTACATGGGTTCATTTTCGAGTGGTTTTCTAAAGGAGGAGGTGGGCCGGTTGTGGGAAGGGGATCCCATGCAAAGTGGGTGTGCCAAGTCTGCGTGAGGCGGAAAAGTTTTTAATTGAATTCTATGGAAAACAGTAAAAATTAAGTTATAAAACAGAGAACTGAAAACTTAAAATGTTCTCGCCATGAAATATTAATGTTTTTTTCGTTGGCTCCGATGGAAAAGTTGCTCTCGGCGCCAAATTGCATTTTAAATTATTTATTTTCTAAATTCTATTTTCACAATCTACAATCTGCCTAACTTAAATTAAGAAATATTATCACAGAGCGCGTTTTTAATCGTTTTCTCGTTCGGCACACGCAAGGTTAATGAAAGGAAAACAAGGGGGAACTCGGGCTGAGGTGGTGTGTGCAGTTTGCATGTCAATCGTGATTGCCGAAAACAAGTAGCGAAGATTGCGTGAAGAGCAGACTGAAACAGACTAGGGGAAAGAGGTAATAGCAAGAGCTGAAAAGGAAGGGCAACCTGTGAGTGGTAACTGGAAACTCGAGTTGTTCGAATAACTCCATCATTGCAGCACGTTCTTCATACTGAGCAATCGAAAAGGGCAAACATTTTCGCTTGACTTGCATTGACAAGGGTTGGTAGATGGGAGTACCTACTGGAAACTTGCTTCAGGTGTCCCTGTCTCGCTGCAGACAGCTGCTGCAGCTGCTTGCCACTCGAATGCAAAGTTTGATGAGGTGTTGACACGACACACAAAGCGAATGCTGAAATCATAAGCTGGACAGGGAGCGACAGAAGTATGAGTACTCAAAGCTAGTTGGGAGACTCTTTCCGATTGCATGTACAATTGTGCATCGTTTTCGGGTAATTTATGCAATTAAATTTTAATTTAGGTTGCAATCGAGCGTTTAATTTCGAGCAGACTAAGGCAAATAAATGTAACGCTTCAATAATTATTGTTAATATTTTGCAGGCACTAAAATTCGATTTTGCAGGCTATTTGCATATGCAAATTAGTGATAATTTGCTGTTTAGTTATCCTAGGACATAAGCTAAACAGTTCGATTTGCTTATAATTGAAGGTCACATGCTGGAAATACTTGCTGCACTGGTTATGGTTGTGTATAAAAGGATGCTTTAGATCTCATCAGACTTGACAACTGGCAACAGCTGTGGTAGCAACCAAGGGAGAGAGAATGAGAGAGAGAATTTGAGACAGAGTGTGAGAGAGAGAGAGAGAGTGGGAAGCAAGGAGGGAGACAGTGCTCGCTCTTGCTGGAACATCTTGCACACGTAACCTCAGGCCATTATTGCAGTAAATAATTGAATATTGTTTCATCGTGTGGGCACAACTTGTGCTGCAAATTTGTTGCGGTTGCTGCTGCTGCTGCAGCTGATTTAATTGTTGGTGCTGCTGCTGATGTTGCCCCCGTTGTTGCTGCTCTTGCTGTTGCGGCGTCGGCAACATCAAAATACAATTGACTTTTCGTTGCAACTTCAAGCTGGTTGCCTGGGAAACTTGTGTGTGTATCTGAATATGTGTGGGTAACTGTTTCTCAACTTGAATACACTCAGTCACTCTTCCTCTCTCTCTCGCACTCACCCTTACCCTATGTGTGTGTGTGGGGTTTTTCGTTGCATCTGCCAGCAGTGACAATTTTAGCTGTGTTTTCTCGCACTCGCCGCATGTCGCATGCCACACGCCAATGCTGCTGCTGCTGCTGCCTTGGCCGCGTTGTCTACCATATTGCGCAAACTTTTGCCAGCGCCTTCCCGCTACATTGGATACTTTGGATTAATTTAGCAGAAGCGTCAATATTGCACCGCATTCATAGGAAGAAACTTTTCACTTATCGCCGTGGCAGCTGCAGATGCAGATGCAGCGTGTGCTCTCCGCTTTCCAATTGCCATTTCGAGCTGGTGTATGAAGCCATTTAAGCGCTGCCTCCACTTGCGAGAGTCACACAATAATCCTTGTGCAGCCACTTTAGCTTGGCCAAAAGTCATAAACCTTCTGCTCGGTTGCCTTGTGGCGAAATCGTTATTTATGTGGCGCGCGTGAAATGTATAAAAATGCTGCCTTTAGCAGGCAATGAAATAAACGAGAGAGAGAGAGAGCGAAGCAGAGAGGGAGGGAGAGGAAGGAAACAGAAAATAAAACCCACGTATGGTTAAATTTGTACGAGCGTCTGACATTTTGTGCATCAGCAGCAACTGTGGCCCACGTTGCGTATTCGTAATTTGGTGTCGTGTGCAGGGCCAATGATTGTTTTCAGTATTTAAAATCGTTGAACTTATGGCTAAACTCGCCCGGGGATAAATTGCCACGTACGTAGCTTACGAGCGAGATTGCTGACGTTGTTGCTGCTGCCATTGTTTCCGTTTAGTAACATTTATCGCCATTTTGACACACACACACACACACACGCACATACGCATGTACACGCAAACAGGCAACACATGCTTGCCAGCCATTTACACATTATTTTGTAAACAATTTTAAGTTGAATGGAAAATGTTTATGTTGCCGCTTTCAGCGCTGCTTCTGCTGCTGTTGCCATTGCCGTTGCCGTTGTTACTGCTGTTGTTGTTGCTGTTGTTGTTGCCGTTGCTGCTGCTCCCCCTTGGCATGCTGCACCCTATTTAACTTTTATTATTGTCGATGTTTTTTACGTTTTCGCCTGCCTTTTCGCTTGATGTTCGCCGTGTGCGTGCGCCAACTCGTCTGCTGGCATTTTTAAACTTATTTCACTTCAGTGGTTAGGAGGAATGGTCTGAGCTTAAGTTTTCGTTTGTGTTCGCTGCGAAAAGCCACTTGATGCCGCTAATTTGTATGTAGAAAAAGGTGAGCGTACATCAGAGTACTTCTGGAAAGTTTGTTGACTTACGAACATGTCAAAACACTAAACATTTGTCTATAAAAGTATCTATCAATCGACCAAGAAGTTCGCACTGCTGTCTCTCTGAGGTCGATCTCTTCTTTCAAACTGTTTGCCAAAAATGAGTATAATTTCTAAGCTATTTGCTTAAGCTTATATACGTATTTTTGTTGAATCAACAGCAATCATCGATATAAAAATAGTATGTATTTATTAAAATAAATACTGCACCATCAAAGGCAGCAATATACTCGTATTCGGCAATAAAGCGAGCTCTGTAAACATTCGATTAGAAATATTTTTGATGAATAAATAAAGCCACAATTCACAATTCAATTTGCAAGGCTCAGCTTAAACGATTGCTTCGTTTGGAAGTTTTTAAATTTGGTTGCCAAGCGACACACTCACCCGCGCACACACTTGTGTCGTCCAATGTGGCGTATGCGTAATTTGAAGCTATTGATTGAAGTGCAGAAAAAATATGTTGTTGCTGCCGTTGCTGTTGGTGTTTTTGTGAAAAGCATTTTTCATGCGTGTTTTTGACGGAGCTTCAATTAAAGTGAGTTGCCACGCCCACCTGGTCGGCAGCCTTTGACGCCCACTTATCGATTGCCGATGCATGGCAACATTATTGCTGCATACTTTTTGGCATGCGCTTAATTACATCGCTGTAACGAGCGTCGTTGTGTGTGCAAGAGTGTGGCGAGTGTGTTTGTTTGGATGGCATGTGGCTTCTGTGCGTACATATGTATGTGTGTGCGTGCGTGTGCGGAAATTATGCACGTCGCTTACACATTCTGCAGCTGCGGCCGAGCGTGGCGAAACAAGCTCGCTCGCATTAATTGAACAATTTTCGAAGCCCAACTTTTTTCTCATTTTCTAGATTATTATCGCTTTGGGGCTTTTAACGTTTTTCTCCCCTCCGCACCCCAGATGCCTGAAGTTGCGGTCTTCGCTGCACGTGCGGCTCGTTGGTATTAAACGACACCCCTCGACAGCTCCCTTGCGTGTTTATAATTCACACTTCAGCTTAATGCTCTAACGGCTATAGAACTCCCCGGTGCACTTTCCAGGTAAGCCTGAACGAGTTAAGTGCAAGCAAAAAATAAAGTCATTAAGTGCAGCAGCCTTTGAGGCGCTTATCGCTTATCACAGCTGCAATCGCTGAATTGACGCGGTCTCAATTACGACAGCCCCTCGATGTGGAATTTTCATTTAAACACTACTTTTGCATAAACTCAACCAGTTCACTTTTTTCAGCTCAGAAATTTCCGTACAAAACAATTGAATTTGTTTTCATGAAACACACGCAAGTGTCAGCAAAACACGAGTGAGCGAGGGGCCTCGAGCACATCCGCTTGAATGGTTATACTCATGTTTATATTCGTGTTCAACACAATTGTAACATTTTAATTTTTTTTGTATTCAAATTTAAGATCGAATACAGATACTCTGTTTCTCTGATATTCACGTCGAAAGCAGAACCTGCGAAATCCAGTCGAAACAGTCGTGGATATGCCATTTAAGAAGCACAGGGAACCGGCGCGGAAGCCGCTGATCGAATACTTTACCACCAATCTGCTCATTGGCACAGTGCGTGCCCAATGAGGGCAAGAGGATGTTCTTCGAGAAACTGTCCTTCTGCACCATTCAGCCCAAAGAAAGTCGCGTGACCGTGCCCGAGGAGCCATTTGACTAACTCTACAATCTTGCGAAAGTTGTCAGGGACAGGGCCTGGGCAATGACTATCTTACACACCTCAGCGCTTGTGAAAGCATTTTCCATTTATGTGGTGCCTCCAAAATTGCCGATGTTAATCATGAGGAGGGCGAGATGAAACCCGTGCGTGGTTTATTGATCAATTCAGAAGAGCTGCGTCTCAGGAACGAGAAGAACCTGATGAAGGCCATCAACAAGCTAGATGAGGAGAGCCGGCGACAAGAAACTAAAACAGGAGTTCGACTCGATGGTGAAGTTTTAGTATATTGGAATGCCCACATTATCGAGACACTGAACAAGTATTTGTTCTCGACCTCCAAGCCAGTCATCTACCTAGTGAACCCGTTGGACAAAGACTTCATTCGCCAGAAGAACTAGAGGCTGCCCACGATCAAGAACGACTCCGGTGCACAACTTATTCCCTTCTCAGGCGCCTTCTTGCAGTTGAGCGAGAAGCACAATTTGTGGCCCTCGAAACGGAGATTAAATACAAGGATACTGGAAAAAATCATTGAGATCGGATACAAGACAATGCAGTTGGAAAACGTATTCACGGCCGGATCGGATGAGTTCAAGGCCTGGACCAAGGGAACCAAAGCACCACAGACTGCCACCTCATTTCCTACATCATTATGCGCAGCATTCTGTACCTGATTTTCATTTTATACCCTACTTAATGCAATTGACTTAATGCAATTGATTTTTTTGTATGCTAAACTGATATCAGAAATAACTCCTAAATGATAAACATCTTATTGTAATTAGGCTGATGTGGAACCGAACGATGTAAGGATTGGATCAATAATCTCTAATTCTATTTTTCCTTCCATAAGCTTCACCTGATTACCATATTTAGACCTCGCAATTGTATATTTACTGCAAGAGCGTTGGGATGTTATGTCAGAGTGGCTGGCGATGAACTGAAAAACTTATTTCTTCAAAATTCATTTGAAGTACGATGTAGGCAGCTAATAACGATAGTTGTGGAGTGGTGATTCACAATCTGTATACATGTAGGATGGTCGATGGCCGTCTCGATTACTTTAATTCAAAAACTGAGAATTTAGTTTAGTTTTATAACTTTATAGTTTATTACTAATTGTACAATTAAACTGCGTTTTAAATAATTCAAAAAAGAATCAGCTTGAGAACACAACCGACACAACTGACACTCTCAAATCGACTCCTCTTTTCAACAGATTGTTAAGAAATTAAAATACTGCGATTGCAGAGTTGCATCACAAGTTGACTTATACGATAATACTCTGAACTAATGATACGATTGATATCGATATTTAACTAAAACTGACGGCCACTTCTAGTGTTGCGAACCGATCCCACATACATGTCTCTTGGAATCGAAGTATTTAGATTTATGATAAGTTTTTACACCTTTCCATAAATTACATTTGTGCTCAACACAAGCTTCTTGATTATTTTTTGTTAAATTGCTTTTTCCGTCTGTCTATCAATACTTAAATTGAATATACTTAGTTCACCCAAACCATTCATTTCTATTCTATATTCGCTTTATGCGCTTTTACCAGTACAAACTGTGAGTATATCTAAAAATGATATTGGTATTTACAGCAAATAAACGCGTATCCTTTGCAAATTGCCCCTACAGCTTCCTGACCTGCGGCCTTAATACTCTTTGACCCCTTTTTATGACCTCGGGACTTCAGTAAGTATATACATATGTACTTTAATATATGCATATAAGCGACAGCATTCTCGTGTATAACTGATTGGCATGTGTGGCTTTTATTTTATTTGTATTATATCAGACGCCCGGCGGGTGGTTTGGTCATTTTTGGTTGGGCTATTTGTTAATGCTGCTGGAGAGTAGAAATAAATTCCGAATTTGTTGACAGCTTCAAATTTGTGCGTCCTCGGCTTTTGCTGTCTGCCTGTCTGTCTGTCTGCCTGTCTGTCTTTTTGTCTGTCACAGAGATCCCAAAATGAGCAGCCATAAAAACAAAAAGGTCCTGCGGAGCTTCATATTTGTTTATTTATTGCCAGAAAACCCGCAAAATGAGATTTCATTTCGCAGAACGGCAGCGCTTTTGTTTGCATCATTTGCATTTGCCCCTCCTTCTCGTCGTAGTGCAAAATTAACGAGACAATTAAAATAATGCAGGAAAAAGTGAGAAAGCGCTTAAATGTTTTGTGTTGACACACGCCGAGTGCTGCAGTGCCGCCGGCGCTGCCATCGCCAGCCCATTGTGCCACATTCACCACTGTTGTTGTTGCTATTGCTGCTACTGCTGGCGGCGCTTAGCTCGTTAGGCGCACAACATGCGAGACTGCAGCGGTACGTACAAGTGGCAAACACAAAGGCCGCTGCGCGAGTGTGAAAGGCACTTGAAAACACGACTAATTGGAGTCGACGTTCTTGAGCGAACATACACCCAAACACATGCGAAGGCAACAGCAGTCGTGACTAGGTGTATATGCACCGCGCATTAAGTATGCACCACGTTGTGCACAGGACACCGAAAAATTTATGAGAGCCACACAGCTTGCAGGCCACACAATTACAAAGCTGTCGTCGATTGTTACAAATCAATGGTCAGAGAAAGATGGCAAGAGAGATGCAGGAAAGCTGTAAGCAGCCCTCTAACGAGTCGGTGCGAGTCATTACCGGACACAGAGCGGATGAAACTGCTGAAGTAGCGCTAATTGCAAAGCAATCGCAGAACGTGAAGCGCGCACTAAATCACCGACCGATCCAGCAGGGCAGAGACCATGCGACAGACGGTAAATGCCACACACACTTGCACAGAGCCAAGCCATGTGAGAGCAGTACGAGTACAGACTTCTTTGCAATGCCTTAGCTCAGCAGTTGCTGCTGCCAATCTGCTCGTCGGTCCTGCGGGACACTGCCGTTGCCTTTCTTAGCCCGATGTCCTGATGAAGGTCAATACGCTTACATTTAGCCTGATTTTCTTACGCTTTTGTGTTGGGTTTTTATCGGCAAGCACATAAAATGCGCCTGGACCTTTTGTTAACAGGAGCCGACACACACCTTTAGGGTCACACTGTGTCCTCTGCGCCATTTACTGTGCCGTGTCCTCTTCTTGGGAGACACGTCGGGGGTGTTGTTGCACGGTTGCAGGGGCAGGTGCGGGGCATGGCTTGCCTTTCATTTCGCTTGCTTAACTATTTATGAGCTAGCAATCCCTGGAACGCAGTGCGTCTTTATTTGTGCTGCTACTTTGCTGCCTTCGGGGCGTTAAATTGACTTGGCTTAGGCCCGCACTAACACACAAAAGACACACCCACACTGACACAGGCCGTCTCTCACACACGTGGGACTTACGCATGGACGCACCTGGCTCAAGAGGTTGGGATGGAGTACGACTCCGTACGAACATAAACTCGGCTCTTTGAACTTTAAGCACAGCTTTAAGAAAAATAAACGAAGCGAATGCGAAACTTGTAAAACGCAACTTACACCAGACTTCATGGCGTAATTTCTAAAATATAATCATTTGTTGGTAGTCGCTGTCGCCAATTTAGCTTGGTCCGCCTCCTGGCCGGGTCAAGTTTTCGCCCAGTTGAACGCCAACTCGCTTGGTGTAAGCCTTTTTATCTGGCCATAAATAAGCCTAGATCGCTGACAAAAAAAAGCGGAGCGCTGCCAAGTTGGGGCTCACGGTCGTCTCTAAGTAGCTATAGCACTTTGGGGAGCAATTACCCTACCCTCTCCCCCCACGGGAGATTCAGGTAACAGTTCGAGCTTGAACCCCCAGTAGCGGCAACTCTCCCTGCATCCTGTAGACCAGAAATTAAGTTATATTCAGGACTCGGTCGAAAAAGTTTGGCCAAAGAAAGAACAAGCTGCGCCATATGTTTCACTAATGGCCCGCTCATTGTGGTCATTAGGGGAGTCGGCTGCAGATGGTGCACAGGTAGCTTAGCGTTTGGGCGGACCAAAGGCCTTGGCACACCAGCCAAACAAACATATTTAGCCACATACTTGAGACTTTTATTTAGCGGTTTCCGCAAGTTGTCAATGCAAGAATCTGGTTTGAATCTGTTCAGCAAAGGTTGCAGCATAAAGATAAAAGCCGAAGCAATGGTTGTGTCTTCTAAGTATTTATAGTATTTAAACCTAAGAGGGATTAGAACTTCTTTCCGCTTTTCTTTGCTTAAAGTTCATTATTGTATTATATTAATGTGGTAATTTTTTTTATGTTTTGTGAACATGAATTTTACGACGAGGAAACAAGTCGGTTTACATACTTTAAGAATAGATTTTTAAAAATAACACCCCATTGAAAATTTGTGCAAATCTATGTAACAGACAGATGTCCACATATCCGCCCAAAGTCCGTTTGTCTATGTAAGCACACCGATTTCAGTAATTTCAACACATAGAGGTACAAAATTGGTCGTGAAGGTTTTTTTATTCTAAACGCAGATTCATTTTATTTAATGAATTTATTTACCACATCCACCGCATCGCATATAAATAAAATTACATTTTGAATTTCTACAATATAACTGCTACCAACAAGATAGAATGGTTATTACTTTGTGCCAACTGAAAACGTATGCAACAGGCAGAAGGAGGCGTCGCAGATCCCACAGTCCAACAACTAGTCGACATAGCCATGTCTGTCCATCTGTCCGTAAGAAAATCTACATCTCTGAGACTATTACAACTACTAAAAATATATGAAAAATGTAAATGCAAATGTAAAAAATAATTCCGTGCGAAGATAAAAAAAAAAAACATTTGGTCTGGAGGTAAGGGGTATTTCACAGTCAAGCACACTCGACTGTAGCATTTGAGCTTGTTAAATTATAACACTGTACTCCACAATTGCAAACTATGGAGAGACACAGATTATACCCAGGCAGAAGGAGGCGTGGCAGACCCCACAATATATATGTCGGAGCGTGATGGGTTGTATTGTGCATTATTAAAGGTAACGCGCAGCGAGTCACAATTGATTGACTTTTCGAAACTTGGTCGACAGAACCGACCTCTTCGGCGGCAAGCTGTCACTGCCTTCAACCGCCATGACACTTTTCTTCTGCCTATTCTTCTCTTTCGGTTCTCTCTTGAACCCTTCATTTCTCCATTGTACCACACTCAGTAGAGTCTTTCAATCAACAGCCTGCTACGCATTAGTTAATCTGATAAACGCAATGTAATCTTTTACTTTAATGAAGTTTAACTTGAGATTATACTTATATATACAATATACAATACAATATAAGTCCGTCTGCTGTGTTTCCGTTTGTTTGTCTGCTTCTTCTTGCTCTTTCTGCTTCTTCTTTGCCTTTATAAAATCTAAAGATATCAATTATACAAAGGTATATTGTTAGGTATTATAAGTTTATCATAACACGGTCACACTTAAGTGCCTTCATGTCATGTAAATTCTTATTAATAAAACAGTTGGAACACAAGCTTGTATGAATACACAACAAATTGGCGACGAGGATCAAAAAAAAAAAAAAAAAAAAAAAATGTAAAAAAGTGCAAAGGAAAGACAAAACGAAAATTGAATTGGCAACAAATTAAAAGTAAATGAACGTAAAAGAAGAAAAATCTGCCAACATGACCGAATCAGCGTCTCTTCAAAAATTCTGCCAAATGATCAGCATTCCGGAATTCAATCCAGAAAGTGAACCATTTTTGATATGGAAAGAAAAATTCGATATCTATTTGTGCGAATTAAATATCAGTGAAGAAAACACGAAAAAGGCATCGTTATTAAAATCTATTGGATCAGTACCGTACACTGTTCTACATAGTTTGTGCAGTCCACACTCACCGTTATCTAAAACATACAAAGAACTTTGTGAAATATTGCTTATGCACTATACGCTGCCAACACTTGTGTTTCGGGAAAGAAAAACATTTCACATGTCCATAAAAAGTGAAAACGAAACCTTTGCAAGTTGGTATGCACGTGTCAAACAGTTAGCATTGAATTGCAAGTTTGGACAACATCTGGAAGCATTTGTTTTAAATCAATTCGTCATGAGTCTTCCAAGTGCAATTTTTGAACGGTTATGTGAAGAAGATGAGCATCTATCTCTTTCGGACGCATTGAGAAAAGCAATGATAATGGAAACGAAGATTACCGCTAAGAGAGCTGAAGAGAACGTGAACTACGTACATAGAAACAATGACAACTTCAAGGGCAAATCTAAGGCGAGACATACGGAAGGCAAAGGCAAAGGCAACGACACGGAAGGCAAAGGCAAAGGCATGCAGAAAAAGGCATGTACGCATTGTGGCTGGCGAAACCATAACTCTGATGAATGCAAATACAAAGGCTATGACTGTCGAAATTGTGGAAAAAAGGGGCATCTGGCAAAAGTTTGTAAATTAAAATCTGTAAACCATGTATCAAAATTAAATCACCTTAATGATAACTCAAATACTAATGAAATTGATCAAACCTTTTCAGTATTAAATGTGGCTTCAACTACTTCTACTTGTGATGCATATACGTTACCTGTAATTATTGATGGATGTCACATGAATGTTGTTTGTGACACTGGCGCACCTTGCACATTGATTCCAAAAGCAACATATGAAAAAGCAATTAAGAAGCGCACACTAAGAAAATGCAAAGTGCCGTTTGTAAATTATAATGGTGACAATATTGAAATTGTTGGTGAGTACGATGCAATGATTGAATATCGAGGCATAAAAAAACAAATGATAGTCGTAGTTACAAAAACAACGAGTCCAGCTTTGCTTGGTAGGACATTTTTAAGAGCATTTAATTTTGATTTAGTACAGGTAAACAACATAAATGTGAACGAACAATACTCTGTAGTTACAGAACAAATTAAAAATGAATTTTCGGAAGTATTTAAAACCGATTTAGGCTCATTCAACGCTAGTAAAGTAACATTGCGTCTAGAGAATGGCTCTAAACCAATATTTTTCAAGCCAAGGCAGTTACCACTAGCATGGAAAGATAAAATTGAAGAAAAGCTAAGACATTTAATTGACTTAGGTGTTTTAGAGCACGTTGATAGTTCTGACTGGGGAACTCCATTAGTGCCAATTTTAAAACCCGATGGTGATATTAGAATATGTGGTGATTATAAAGTCACTTTAAACAAATGTCTGATTGATGTAAGATACCCATTACCGAGAATAGATGACATATTTGCAGCACTTCAAGGAGGCACATTATATACAAAGCTTGATTTAAGCAACGCATATAATCAACTACACTTAGATGAGGAATCTCAACTAAAATGTACTTGGAGCACACACATTGGTCTTTTAAAAGTAAAGCGATTACCTTTTGGTATAAAGACAGCAGCAGCTATCTTCCAAAAGACAATGGAATGTTTGTTTCAAGGCATGCAAGGCATAGTAGTTTATCAAGATGATATTACTGTGACTGGTGCTAGTTTGCAGGAACATATAATAAATTTAAAAAATGTGCTTAAAAGGTTAAATTCAGTAGGACTTAAATTAAATGTCAATAAATGTGAATTTTTCAAGTCCAAGATCCGTTATTTGGGATTTTCTATCGATAAAAACGGTCTGAGCAAAAACAAAGACAGGGTATCCTGTGTGTTATCAGCACCGACACCTAAAAATATATCACAGCTTCGAGCTTTCATAGGAATGGCTAATTACTATTCGAAATTTGTAAATAATTTTGCACAAATAATGAGTCCGTTGTATAAATTATTGCAAAAAGACGTAAAATTTCAATGGTCCGATAATTGTGAAAACTCATACAACCAAATAAAAGAACAGATAACTTCTGATCAGGTGTTAGTTCACTATAATCCTGATTTACCAATTGTACTTACCACAGATGCTAGTTCTAATGCAGTTTCAGGTATTTTAGCACACAAATTCTCAGATGGTTTAAAACCAATTGCATTCATTTCAAGGGCACTATCAAAAAGTGAAATCAATTACAGCACACTTGATAAAGAAGCTCTTGCTATTGTATATAGCGTAATGAAATTTAAACAATACCTTTTAGGTTTGAAATTTATTTTGAAAACTGATCATAAACCTCTGTTAGGTATATTTGGAGATAGAAAAGGATTGCCACTTATGGCATCTGCACGATTGCAAAGATGGGCATTAATCTTATCAGGTTTTCAATTCACAATTGAACACATTAAAGGTTTGTCGAATGAAGCAGATAGCTTGTCAAGAATTCCGCAAATCCAAGTGATTGATAAAAGTGAAGATTTCAATTATGTCAACTTTATACAATCAAACAGTCCATATAAATTGAATTTTATGAGTATTGCTCGTGAAACACGACATGATTCGATCTTGTCAAAAGTTTGTGAAGCCTTAAAATTTGGATCACTACAAAAGTTAAATAAAGATGTATTTGGTAGCTTCATCAATAAGGCCAATGAATTGTCTGTAGAATATGACTGTATAATGTGGGGTCATCGTGTCATTATCCCAACTAAACTTAGGCAACAGATTCTACAAGAATTTCATAAGTCACATCTTGGTATGGTGAAAACTAAAATGTTAGCTCGCTCATACGTATGGTGGCCAAATATGGACTTAGAAATTGAAAATTTGATTAGAAAATGTATTCCGTGCCAAGAGCAACAACCAAGCCCAGAAAAGTCTTCATTAATACCATGGAAAACAAATGGACAAATTTGGAGCAGAATCCACGTAGATTTTGCAGGACCAATTAAAAATCATTACTTAATGGTTGTAGTTTGTTCGTATTCCAAATGGATTGAAGTTTTCAAGACAAAAGACATTACATCATCATTCACAATATCTAAATTACGAGAATTGTTCTGTAGAAATGGTTTAGTTGATACGTTAGTTTCCGATAACGGAAGACAATTCACGTCCAATGAATTTAAAATGTTTATGACCAATAATGGTATAAATCACATATTGACATCTCCTGGTCATCCAGCAACTAATGGCCAAGCAGAGATTGTCGTCAAAACAGTAAAAAAATCTCTTTATGCAAGCATGAATTTTGATAAAAACTGTGATTTTGACATCACATTAAACAGATTTCTAATTGACTATAGGAACACAATTCATTGTACAACTGGGGAATCACCTGCTAAATTATTTCTAGGTCGAATGTTGAAAACACGATTTTCGTTGTTGAAACCACCTTTGGTGACAGAACACATAAAACAACAACAAGACAAAAGTGTTAGGAATTATAAAGGTAATAGAAATGTTAGTTTTTCAAAAGGTCAACAAGTTATGGTCAGGGACTATAAAAATCCAAACAAGGCAAGTTGGACTCAGGCAGTTGTAAGCGAAAGACTTGGATCTCGATCATATTATTGCATCTTAAAGCACAACAATAGAGAAATAAAACGTCATCTAAATCAAATAAGAAATCAAGAAAATGTTAAATTAAATGAAAATGAAAAGCAAGACACAAATGTCGATAATAACATTCATGGAAACACATCAAATGAAAATTGTAACGAAAACATTAAACAAACGTCACCAGTAAGAAAGTTGAGACCACGTAAGGAGGGAAAGGTAGTGAAGTCTATTGACAATATCTAATTATTATAAATGAAATGAAAGTGTAAAACAAAATGAATTTAAAAACTATTGAAAGCGAAATGAAAATGTTAAATATTCAAACAAAACAAAAAAATGTACTAAAAATTAAAATTATGAACTATATTTAAATGAAAACTGAAAGAAAACACTGAATAGTAACTCAGTATACCAATGTTATCCCATATGTATAAAGCTGGTATTATTAATAACTTAAGATATGATACTTGTTTTATACAAATATGAATATGTTATATTGATTACTAATAAGCAAAACTAATGAGGGGCATGTTAGGTATTATAAGTTTATCATAACACGGTCACACTTAAGTGCCTTCATGTCATGTAAATTCTTATTAATAAAACAGTTGGAACACAAGCTTGTATGAATACACAGATCAACTTTATATTCAATTTTGATCCCCGCCCACTTCCCTCGCGAATCAATAATTTTAGTTTTCAACTTGATTTGTAAGCGACGTATAAAATGTAGAACGCTTACTTTGCTGATTATAATATCTATCTCTCCTCCCAAATTCAATCCAATGCATATGAGGCTAAGGTTGAGGAAGCGTGAGGCAATAGTCTTTGGAAATTTTAATTGTATTTGTAACGTATTAAAAACTGGACCAAGGATATCATAATATCGGGCGTTAATTTGGTTTAAATAATTCAAGTACTCGAATGCGATTTAAAAGTTAAATATAAGTACAATTAGCATTACTTACTTTGTGGACATAGTAGCCACTAGATATGGGACACGTTAAGGTCGTCGGAGCAAATATTTATGGTAAGCTGCATCAATGTATTAGTATTTACAACTTTTATTAAAGATTTGCAAATTAGTAACCAAATTATTTTGTTACAGAACGGAGCATTTTGCATAGGATGGCGTTGAAGTAAGACTGTGTGTGAGGGTGGAGCAATTGCTCTGCTTATGTTCGTGCATGAGTTGCAATTTCAGGGACTAATACAAACATAATAACAATTATGCAAAGCAGGAGCAGAAGCAGCAGCTGGAAAACACCTGAAATTGCAGTGAGACCGAGCTGCACTTGGGCCGAGATAGTGCAAATTGCTTGGCATTGTTTGCTTAACTGTGCACGTGTGAGCTGGCTTACCTATGTGTGTATTTACTTTTGTAAGCAAATTATGCTACCGACTCACGTGTGCGACAATATCCTCATCAATGTCTGGAGGGCGGAAGGGAGGAAGGGCGGAGGGGGCTGAGGTTATTACCGGGCTTGTTTAAATTGCAAATGAGCTTGCCTAGCTTTTCATATTGTAATCAAAGTTCTACTTGGTCGATCTGTCTGTCTGTCTGTCTGTCAATCAGTCTGTCGGTGCTTGAGACTGTTTGATCAATTCATTTGCGTGCGTATCCCTCACAGCATCCTGTGTAGTTTCAATTAAATGTTGCCCATTACACAAAGATACAAATCATTATTTGAACGGCAATGACTTTGCTTTCTATATCCCCCTCACGCCTGGCTGGCAATCATTGATCCAGTGCATGATAAATCAAAGGTATAAATCATGCAATACAAATGCAAATCCCTATTTCAAAGGCGGCTGCTGATGATTCTACTGATGCAAAATCTTGTCCTTTGTCTGAGCTAAATATTAGCACACTTGAGCCAGAAATAAAATGGAAAGCGCAAACGAAAATAAGCAGCAACCCAAGGCACAAGTAGAAAATTATGCAAACGAGCCACTCGACCAAAAAAAGGGACAGCCTGGCCGCAATATCAAAGAGCGAGAAAATGAAGGAATGGAGGAGAGAGACAAAGGAAATGCGACGGGGGAGCCTAAAACAAGCAGCCAAAGACGGAGACATTAAAAGGCTCGACTGAGAATACATTGTACATTTTATAGCAGAATCTTTTCACAGGAAGTAAATGTTGGAAAAAAGGAGAAAAGTGCAGTACAGAAGCTGCTCGTTCGCTAATTAAGATATATGAAAGGTAACCTGATGCCACCCTATAAGAATTCATATAAATTGATATTAATTGCGCTGCACAAGCCACAAATCATTGGCCGGAATATTTTTGTCTAATTGTTTTTGTTGGCCCCGCATCAAGCGGCGATTTCTGCTGCGTCAGTGCGATTTAAGAATGTTAGTGAGTGTGGGGAATGTACGTGCTAAGGAGCCAGTTAACTTCCCATACCATTTATACTCCCAGTCCATTTCCTACTAAAGGTGTTGCTTAAATAACAGCAACTGTATAGGAGTCTTTCGCATAAAAACGCTTGACTGCACTTTGGGTTTGCAAGAATAGTTGAGGATAATGTAAAATGAGGATATAGACACTTTGCTTGGAGGTTTAAGAGTGAAACAAGTTAGTACAGTATTCATTGGCTAGGAACCAATTGTTTAAAGTCGTAAGACCCAATAGGCAGCTAAAACTAAAGTTACATATAACACCAATTTCCAAGTTCAACCTCGTTACAGTAATTTCCTTCTCATTATCAGTTTTATATGGGATCTTGTGCAAACTACTGAGTATGAAATAGATTAGTTCAGTGCATATTCATTTCTTTTTGAATGTAGTGCAGCTTGACGAGTTAGCCGGAATATTTATGTTTAATGTTCTGCACGCGGGTCGATGCTAGAGAGAAGCTCAGCGTGAAGAGGTGGAAGGAGGCGAGAGTCCGGAGGGAATTGCGGGTTGGCAATTTATTTGAAACCACATAAAACAAACGGCGAGTAAAAATGTTGCCACTGCTTTGCTGCTTGCTGGTGTGCTTTGCCTGGTGGTGTTGCCTTGGCCTGGGCTAATGAACAAACAGAACGGATGATGAAAACCACAGTAAACAACGCAGCGCAGTGCTGGCAAATAGCCGGGCGAGAGGACTTTGCACGTAAACAGGCGCTGCATAAGCAAAAATAAGCGACAGCAAAACGCAAACTACACAGACTGCAGTGATAGAACCAAAACAACTGGCAAACGGAAAACGGGCGGACAAGTATAACTGGCAGAGAGCCACGAGGAGAAGCATTATAGACTTGAATAAAAATATTTACTGCTCGTCAAGGGTTCAGTTATCCAGTCGGCAAGCTGACAAGCAGGCTAGCAGCGCAAAGTGACAAGGACAAGTACGAGAATGAGATGGTGATGGAGAGCGCGCTTGAGAATGTTAACGTTGATGATGATGAAATGCGCCACTTAATGTGCTGTCATTTACTTTGGCGCACAAAAGTATGCTATACTTTTTTGCTGGTCACCGCTTTGTTTGCCCGCCCTGATTAAAGTTGATTTTTATAATTTGTTGCAGCTTCAGCTTCTGCCCTCATCTGCCTGTAGCTCGTTGTCGTTGTTGTTGTTGTTGTTGTTGTTGTTGGCGCTGTTGTCGCAGTCTCGCTCTTAAGTGCCACAATTTTGTGGCGCTCAAGTCTTTCACCTGCCTTTGGCGACGGTGCCTTGTCGCGTCGTCATCTTCATAACGCATCGCAGGCCAAGCTTGCGCCAGAGTGCAACTGAGTGAAAAAACCACAGCCGTCAAGAGAAGGAGTGGACTGCAGAGGGGTCGAAGAGGGGGTAGACCCTCTCCCACCAATCCCCGACGACGTGCAATATAGGGTACGAGCTTATATGAATGTATATATGTAGTATATGCGCGAATTAATCTTAATTGAAATTCCATGCCGCACGAGTCTTCGGTCTTTGGCTTGCCACATGCCACTGTTTACATACATACGCACATACTTGCATAACGGCTTGCTATGATTCATGAAGGCGAAATTAAAATGCGCACTCACACGAATGCACAGCACAGAGCTCTTTGCTATATATAGCTCAGGCTCAGGAGGCCGCATATTTTTCACGCACATTAAATGATATTTGCGCCACATCAAATTTACAACATTTCCTCGCACTTTTCCAACACGTTATTCCCATATACTCCTCTCAGCTTTTCTTTGTGCAACACCTATCCACAGCTGAGTTTATTTTTCATTAAAACGAATTAAAATTCTAAACAGAAAAGCTCCCCCACTTATCGCAACATTGGGGCAGAAACAAGCACACACATATATGTACATACGTTCACTTGCACATGCTTTCTCTTTCCATCCAATAACAATTAGACGGCATGCTAATTGTTTCAGAAGGCATTTGCACTTCGTCGCTTCTCAAGGCCCACATAACGCCCTGCTGCCACGCCTCCAGCCTGCACTCCTCTCCTGGCCAAGCTGTGGCCCGTGCAGCTTAAATTGAAATTTAATGCCACAGCATAATCCATGGGATCGGGCTGTACACATGTTTAACACATTTTTGCCTCAACTTGCAGGCTTGCTCTGCATTCTTAACAGCTCGAGAGCTTTTAGCTCCAAATCCCTCTGCCATACTGCAGAGCAAGCGGAAGATGGAGAGACTCGAGAAGGGAACAACTAGGTGCTGCATTGTGGGTACTCCACCAGGTTGTTGGCTAGTCTACCTGCACATTCTAATTTGTATGCAAATCCAAATCAATAGAATTAACCAACTTACATGCTCTGCTTTGCTCCGCCTGCATTGTTCGTCTGCCCTCTCTCCTTTTCTCCTGTTACCTTGTTTGTCTTTTCAAAAATTGTTTTTTAACAATATATTTCATTGCATGCAGACTAGACTAATACGTGAGCTTGTGGAAGAGTGTGTGGCTCACCTGTGGATAGCTTCTGGCTTATCTCAAAACCTTTTACACCCGCAACAGATAAGCAACAGTTTATGTTCTACACCTGCAGCGCAAAACTTTTGAAACTCCCAACCAAACATTTGGGACCAAAACAAATACGACAGAAGCTTGACTAATACAAAGTATATGCAAGCAATACAAAACGAATGGCTACACCTGTTTCATTCAAGTTACGGGCCTGAATGTACAACCTTAGGAGCAAATGGAACATATCTTGATCCGCTGCTGTGCGTGGTTTGTACCTCGGTTATGTTTGAATGCAAGGTTGTTTATTATAGGTAACGATAGAGTTACGGCATAGTTTTTAGTTAAACAGTATCTTTTTTTTTTGTCTTTTTTTGGGATTAAAACGAGATTCGTTATTCTAGTCAGTTAGGTAGTTGATTCTTAAGAAAATTTATTAGAAGTCTGTGCTAAATCTTGTGGATCATTTATGTTTAGAACTCCGTTTCCAGTCTAAATCGTATGTATAATAATATCTTCGTTATTTACTATCTGATCTTAATGAAAAAACGTTCACAATATATTATGTGTTATGGGTGTCATACAACTGTAGGGGGCGTGGCAAAAATTTCAAAATCAATTTAATTGATTGCACCGCCTACGAGTCTTGGTGTAAAATTTGGTGACTGTAGCTTTTTAATGTTTCTGGGAAACAGGTGTTCATACAGGCAGATGGACAGATGGACAGACGGATAGATGGACAAAAAGACAAGGTTCAATCGACTCGACACATTTCTCGTTCGACAAAAATAATAGACCGTGCATTTTTTCAAGCCATGGCCTTAAAAGTTCTTGCCTAGCTATGCATTCCATTCAAGGTGCAATGCCGGATATACTTTAAGTACAATTTGTGCTTCAATGTCTCCGCCTCAACCTCATTCCTAGTCCAACGCACGGATCCAATGGTGTTTCTGCATATGCCGTAGAATGGATCGGTAAGTTGGTGGTACTGTTAGTGACATCAGTGACAATTTTCAACTCAAAATACTAATCATTATTTGGGTTACGCTTTGTTTTGTGGGGTACTAAGAGTACATTCCGCAATTTGTTTTATGTCAAAATTGAATCATAAAATATGTAACCACGAAATGGTTTATGTATGATGACTAGTAAGGTTTTTAAAAATAACTTAACAATCCAAGTTAGACAGTAATCGATGTATTCATTTCGCACCATTATATATTACTAGAACGATCGGGGAATATAAAAACACGCAATGATATTAAAACTTTGGCGTGTTTCTATTTTTTAGATAAATGTATTTTCAACAAGTACAGAAATTTTCGGATTTAAAATTTAAAATTTGTGCATTCAGAAGTGAATCAAACTCATATCTTTATCAATAGCACTTACAGTGTATTGAAATGAGATCAGCTCAAGAGCATTGTATTGTACTGCAACCAGAGGAGTGTTAGCATATTAGGCATGCGCGATCGAGCTCTCCTTATGTGTATATACGATAACACTCTCTCTTGAAGATACATATATGTATATCTAAACAAGTAAAGTAGTCAAAACATAGCAGCTACTCCGCAAAGTTTGACAGTCTTTAGATTTGAAAGAGACGATCAAAAAAGAAGACTTAAAACGAACATGCCGTTTTGTTGCTTTTGCAGTCGGAGTTTTTTTTAATATATTGCCCACTTATTGTACGTATTTCTACCAATTTATTGTAGAAATTGGTGTCTTTGAAAACAACTGCAATTGTTTCAGTGAGTGTCTCTCCATGTTGTAGAGGCGTCAGTACCTAATTCAGATCATCAGGCCTAATATACATTTATTGTATTTACGGGCTTGCGGGAGGGCATATTATGGGGCATGTATATTTGTGTTATCCGACAAGAGTTGCATCTGGATATACCGCGCAGTTCTCTGCAAATTGGTTGGCTAGTTCAATAAATTAAAATTGTGCAACATTATTTGTCAATAAACTTTTGCCAGACTGTTCCTGGTCTGCTTTGAGGTTATTGCCAAAATACTTTAACCGGTTTCATTAATTGTTTGCTTAGTCTCCCGCCGCAGTGCTACATTTTGCGTACAAGTGGCACATTTAATTAGACTAATAAAGTAATTCGGATGGCTCGGAGTGTAAGTGAGGCAAGCAACCAGGAGCAGATCGTTGGCTGAGCTGAAAGCTGCCTCCAGTGGCTGCTAATAAAACTGTTATAATGACTTGGCTGTAATGACCCGGAATTGTGCTGGTTAAGCAACAAGCAGGGAGAGTAAGGAGCGAGAGAGTGAGAGATGCGAAGATTCGGCGCCAGTAAAGCGAGTGTGATATGAGTGCGTGTGTACGTATAAATGTGGTTTAATGTGTCTGTGTATTGTGTGTGCGTGTGTGAGTTAAATTGTGTGCAATTGTTACTCATAATTGTATCTAGTATACTCTATATATTCGATGCCGGCGCCTTTCAGCTATGCAACATATTTTCACACTGTTTCGTAGCACATCGCGCTGTGCTGGTGCCTGCTGGTAAGCGGCGTAAATCCATTTTAATTAATTTCATAAATCAAGCGCAATGCATTTATTTACGCATATAAATCATGTAATTAACATGCACATAGCCACGCACGGACACACGACGGCCGCGCATGAACCCGACGGATCGCATTGCGACTTACGACCTGCTCAGCGGGCTGAGCTTCGACTGGGCAACTCGTTGCGGCGTTGGCCATGATAAACAAGATATTAACGACTTAATTTACTGCCATACGCAGCTCTCCCTGTGTGTTCCCGTGTGTGCGAGTGTGTGCGAGCGTGTGGCCATAAACTGCAGGCAGGCTACATAAATATAAAATGTTAAATAAATAAACGAGGCAATCGAAAAAATTCGACCAGTAAACAAGCAAAAAGAGCTACAGTTGCCCAGAAGATATGTTACATGAGCTCTTGATACCCTGCTGCATTAAGTAGACACTGCATGGGGTTTCATAATTAAAACAACAAATGGATTTCGGAAATGATTTGTACAGTACACAGACCCTCTAACATTTTCATATATTGGCCAGTTACTATATATTGTAACCTGCATATAACTTTACAGGGTATAGATAGTACAGAGTTTCGGAGGTTTCGCTTGTGAACACATAACTACATATATAACTTATACACGCGCATGAGTATGATGTAACAAATGCGATTACTCTGCTCGTCAGTCATTGTGAAATAAAATCGACTTGGACTCTATATATATATTAGTAAGTGCACGGCGCAAGCTTCTGCTTCAACTGCGCCCACATATGCCCCACTTCGGGTAGTGCATTATATATTACGAGTCTCTTGTGGGTGAAATCGAGAGCGGTTTACTCACGCTCTGCTCCTCTGCGACGTATGAAAACCGCCAATTTTTCAATAAACTGCAATAAATGTTTATCCATTTATATGCTTAATAGCCTGCCATATGGTCGTTCCTGCTATCGTTAATGTAATTTTTGGCCTTAATCCCAAATATGCCGAGAGACCACTTGCAGAATTAAATGACTGAAATTATGCATACGTACAGGAGTATGCTTCATATGCAAGTTAAAGGGTATTTGCACAGTCGCGCACTGGGGAATACGTGCACTACTTATATTAATGGTTGCTGCCAACGCTGGTGAACCGCGCATTGCCAGCCTACTCGTGTGTATGTGTGTGTGAGGCCGTGCATGTGGTGCATTCGGTGGAATACTTATGAGTGTGAATGTGTGTGAGCGCATGTGTGAGTGCATTAATCAGTTGTAAACAGCGTAAACCTTTTGGTAATTAAATTTACTGATAATTGCACAATTCGCAACAAATGTTGTGACAGATTATTAATTGTGAAGACTTGGGCAGGCGTTGGCATTCAGGCGGAGTGATTGGGATTTCCTTTACAGCATGCTGAATAAACAGTTGACTTAAGCAGACAGAGTGAAACAACTTAAGCATTTATTCCAGCCCCTGCTCTTATACTCTGTTCTTTGTGCTAACCTCGCCCAATTGTTTGGGACACTTAAAAGAGCAAGGAACGAATCCACTTGAAGCCATCGTATGAGCTTTTTACTTGATTAAAAATTTAATTAGTCTTTGCTCGACGCTGTCATGCCAAGAAATTATAATTGCACTGAGCACTCACATACTCACACTCCCTAGTACACACTCACATATGTAAACGCTCTGAATAACCTGGTGGTAAAAGCCGCAGGGCCCGCTCTCTCAGCAGTACCGGCAACTCGCCATAACGCAAAGCAGAGTAGAAGTAACAAGAAGCGTATGAAGAAGGGCTGGAAGTAGAAGAGAAGCAGAATGTATAAAGGATAAGAGTATTATAAAAGAAATTGTATGTAATTTGAACGCCTTTGCAGTTGGCCAACTGCCGGCCAAGGAAATAAAAACGCCCATGTGAGGCAGAAAGCCAACGACCTGGAGAAAAAAACTCGTAAGAAAATAAACGTAGATGGCTTCAAAGGACGAAAGGCACACACACAGAGAACGATCACCGCAGCGGTAAAAAGCAATGCTAGCGTGTGTGTGTGTGTGTGTGTGTGTGTGTTGCCTGAAGCTTAAAAAGTTGGGTGTGTGTACATTTACACGCATCCTGGCGTTGCTCAACTGGCTTTCCTCCATCGCATCCCTCTCGGGTCGTTTAGGACGCGCCCAGTTTTAAGTATAATATAAATAGCGCACCGAGGCGGACAGACACAGCGTATGCGGTAGGGTCTAGTCGAGCTGCGATGCCAGGTACGGCTAGACAAAAAGATGAGCACGCCTCCAGGATGTTGCCGCCTCCGCCTGCTGCTTGCCGCAAGCCGCATGCTTGTGCATCAGAAAACCGAGTAGGTGGAGAATATTTAATATGATTATGCCAAAGTAAATTGCTTGCAACAAAAAGTTGCATGTGCATGTGCGGTGCCAGTTGCTGCTTCCGACTTGAGCCGCCTGTGTTTATATTTGCAGCAATTCATGCAGTTCATTGACTTCAACTCTTTACCAGAAGGAGCACTTTAAGAGCCATTAAACGGTTGACTACCACAAGGACCTGAGCTGTTGGACAACGTGTCACCGAATTCATCTCTGGCTCCTCAACAATTAAAAAGTGTCTGGAAATGAAATTGAGTATGTATAACATATAATATTATATGTAAGTTCATTTTTGGATATTTCAAAGTTCTCTTTGCCACTTCTGATGTTGTATGTCAATATTTTGCTTTACAATAATGATAAATTTGATAAGTAAGAATGGAAAATACTAGTAAACCAATTGTTACATACTTTCCATAAATATGAGTTGTAGTTAAATTGTCCTATGTGTTGTTTGTAGGTATTTGTAGGTGTTTAGCAGCAAACACCGTCATGTTCTGTGGATTGCTACTTTTGCATATCACAAGGTATCACCAAAGTTTAAGTAGATTGTGTGTAACAACTATTTGTGAAATCAAATTGTATAAACTCCTTTTGGCCGCTTTTGCTCCTTTTTACAAAAAATTGTATGTTGCAGGTCTGCAAAATGCTGCGGTGGTTGAAGTTTGGATCAACTACAAACGTGAAGCAGACGCTGTTAAGTGATATATTTCACACCACATAGGAGAAAATAATTTTATGAGCGAAAAGATTATTGAACTTTCGAAGAAATTAATTAGTTTTTTATAAACTTGTTTGCAATATCTTGAAAAATAACGAAAATCGGCCGGTGAATTGTAAGTTAGCTACACGATATCCGATCATAAAATGAATAAAACCAACATTTTATTTCAATCCAAATAACACAAGGCTTAAAAATGAAGTCTTTATCTTTAAATTTGAAATTAATGCCGAAATGTTGGACTTTAATCTTATTGTATATTAATTTCTTTGCAAAGGCGAATAGCTTAATGCTATTGAGTTACGAATACATTTTTATACCCCAAAGGGTAGAAGGGTATTAACTTACAATAACTTTGTGCAATTCGAAAATGTCTGTAACGGACAGAAGGAGGTGTGACGACGCCACAAACTATATATATTCTTAATCAGCAACTTCCTAGACGATATTAGCCATGTCCGTCCGTCTGCCTATCCGTCCGTATGAAAGTCTAGATGTCAGAGACGATAAGATCCAGAATTGCAAAAACCAGTCGAACGCTACAGTCAGGCTCTGACTATAGTAACATATAAGGCCGTTTTAAACCATTTCTTTTAACATACTATAAAAATAATGAGTTAAAATGTAATATGTAAAATGCTGTTTAACTGACACTTGATTCGAGCTTAGGAATGGTTGTATAAATTAGGTCAGCTTAAGTATGTATGCTTAAAATGGTTTAAATTCTTATCATATCTTACTTAATTATAATCAGATTTAAATAAAATTCTCACAGACATTATTACAAAATTTGTTGGTTCTAGCTCTTATTACTTCTGCAATCTAGGCGCTCATACAGACTGACAGACTAACATACAGACATGACTCAATCCTCTCGGCTCTTGGTGCTGATTGAGAATAAAGATGCCTCCTTCTGCCTGTTACGCACATTCCTCGACTGACAAAAATAAATATGAAACGAGAGCAACAGTCGAGCGTATGTTGCTATAAAAAGTATCTAATTGTATAATACTAATCGCAAACTACAAATTAATCATAACACTGCAGTGCGCTGCCACCTTGCATCAATTTCAATAATTTATCGCCGCAATTTTCGTAGCGCAAGACTGCAAAAAGCGGTGTGAGCAGTATTTATCGGTATTTCTTTATAAATTTTGAATTGGCCAATATCGATAACTTGCAATATATCGAGTAATCAAAATTTATATTTTTTTAATTGCATTTTATGGTTTTGTATTTTTTATTGACCCTAAAATATGAATTATTAAATAATAATCATATGTGCACGTAAGCATATTATGAATATTATGAATATGTACACAAGCATGTAAATACTTGCATACATTCATATTCATTTACCACGCCACCTATTGGTTGAGTGTTAGCATATATTTATGCACATGTATTTTCGGTAATTGACATGTGCATGGAATAGAAGAGTCGAGAAACCGCTCGCGCTTCGCGCTCGCATCGTTTGTCCTTTTCTTTCCTACGCAAGTAATTTAGTTCTGACGTCATCGACAACTTCTTTGCTTACAATTTGGAGGATAAGTTCATATAGTATTTATCTATATTTATGTTAAAGCAGAACGTTAAGAAATAAGTATTTCGAATGTAAATCAAAATTGGCGGTTTGCGGGGCGGTAGGCGTGTTATTCCAAATTGAAAATAAACTTGATCTGCGTATGGTATACACGAATCTTCATGCTAAATTTGGTGTCCCTAGCTTTTGTAATAACTGAGATCGACGCGTTCATCCAGACATACAGACAGACAGACGGACAGACAGACGGACATGGCTCAATCGACTCGGTTAGTAATCCTGAGCAAGAATATATATACTTTATGGGGTCTCCGACGCCTCCTTCTGCCCGTTACATACATTTGCACAAAGTTAGTATACCCTTTTTTGACCATTTTCAATGGTCCAAGGGTATAAAAATGTCTAAATTGTGTGAGCGTAAAAGTTTGTTTTAGGATTTGATCACATTCCCTTTCGCCTCGTAAATTGATAAAAACCAAATTCCAAGCGTAATTTAAATTTATGGCAGGGATGCATAATAACTATTTTCGGTTGCGATCGGACAATTATTTAAGAAATAATTTTAAAGAGCTATTGTTTGCCGAGCTGCTCCCTACAAAGTGTGCAAAACGAATTACGCTAATCATAGGAATTTTATATTTCAAAAATCGTTTTGGTCGGGGGGGTAGCGCACACTCGACTGAAGCTTTTGTGCGTGATTTTAAAATGAAATAGGAAACACACTAAGAAACTATACTGTAAATCGCAGAAATAGCAATATTCCCTTGTACGCCTGGGGCAACATAAATTATGTGCGCCCTGTGTATGCGACCAAGCGAGAAACAAACACAGAAAACCAATATTTGACTGGATTTGAATAATCACAAGCACACGTATATGCACCGAGATTAACACCAGCAACTGACACATCAATGATATTGCTGCCATTCGTGTTCCCTGAAAGTAGGGGTTGTCTATACTCCAAGAGCAGAGGAATATGGTGGCATCTTGCCACTGCCTCTGTGACAGCCTGTGTTTATGTTATTTTAGAGTATCTCGCCTGTTGCCCCCTCACACGTTGCACGTTGCAGTTGCAAAAAGACACTCACTCCACAAATGCCGGACGCCATAAGCGGCATATATTAAATACATAAAATTGCGCGATTTTCATTTTCATGCGTTCATTCGAACGTTGAAATACACTTGCCGGCTGTTATTGTCATCGGCATCATCATTTTCCACTTCAATTTTCGTTTCCAATTTCGTTTTCCATTTTCATTTCCATTCCCATTTGTATTCGTTGCATTGAAAACAGAAACTGCCAGCTTTAGTTCAACATGCTTTCGTTGTTTCGGTTGTTGTTGCGACCGTAAACTGGCTTAAAGAAACGTAACATATACATTTAATTACTAATGCAATTCGGTTGATTAGAGTTTATTTTATATTGAATTTCACCTTTCATGACAAAAGTATCAACGAACTACATGTTACACCTATATACTATTTCCGTGATCTGAAAGAGTGAGCATTGTCCATTGCATTGGAATGCAACAATATTGTGTATGTGAAAAGAAAAGTAGTCTATGTGTTTTTAATACAATATAACGAAATATGAGAAAATTGAAGTGTTAGACAATTGACATTTCAAATGTGCCATGTTTGCACGATATGAATCACAAACAATCACATAAGCAACTTTGTCGGCTTTTATACTTAATTGAAATTTGACTTATTAACAAGACAACAACAATAGATGGAAAATTTGTTTAAGCGAAACAAAGAAACAAATCTGCTGTGTCCAAAGAAAGACACCCTTTACCCATCGGAAGGCACAGATAGCCTTGCTCGGAGCTAACCTCGACATGCATTTGTAAAGTTCTATGTTGAATGGTAAGTCGGATTGCTAATTTGGAATATATGAATGTATACTATATACTATATGACAAAATAATGCTGACAAAGAGAAAATATGGGAGTCGTGAAAGCAGTAGTTTTAGGGGCCTAATAGACCCATGGCAAAAATGTAAAAATGTAAACTCAACCAGCTGCAATATTGAATATTTTTTATACCGAGGGTATATTTATAGGAGGTAGCCACGCACCTTATTTGACTCTTCCGACCCTATAAAGTATAAATTATATATTCTTAATCATCCCTGCCCGTTTGTCCATCTGTTGCAACGCAAATTAGTCTCTGAGTCTTGCAGTTATCTTAATAAAACTTGGCATACATGCCGGAACGAACCGAGCCGAGCCGACTCGGACCGATGTATCGTAAAGTTGCCACACAAACTATCGGCTGATTTTTATTATTATTATTATTGTCAAAATATTGTAACAAAATTAATTACAACGGGCTGTTTCTATATATATAGCATGCATATACAATTTCAAAGGAGTCTGACTTCTATGTCATATAACTGCCATAGGAACAATCGACCGAAATGTTTTTATATAAAGACCAGTTTTGATTTTAGAAATGAAGTAACTTATCATTGCCGATCAATACATACTGTTGAATATACACAATACCATTAAATTCAGCACCATTATATATAACTAGTATTGGAGCTATATAAGATATAAGAACCTCGAAGGGAGTAGAATTTTCGTCATGCTGATGGTAGCCTTTCTTTCTGTTTCTTTTTTCTATTTTAGCTCTAGCATTATAGTCTCTGAAATCTTAATTTTCATACGGACGGACAGACAGACAAACAGACAGATTGACATAGCGACTCTAATTAAAAATATCTATAGTTTATGGGGTCAGCCACCTTTCGGTTGCCACAAGGTTAGCTTACCCTTCTACCCTATGGGTAGCGGGTGTAAGAACAACTAAAAAAGCTACAGTCAAATATGTTATTAAATAACCGTGACCCGCCTGTTCGTCTACTATAATTATCTCTGCAATAACTTCTGATATGTTATATACTACATTTAAAATATGATCCAAACTACTCTTTCTAAAATTATTTATATTTGCATATATGTTGAGTAACGTCCAAGAATTAAATTTATTAGTTTACTTTTATTTTTTCCATGACCGAAAACGATTGGATGTGTATTTAAAATTTAAAAAACACATATACAGCGAGTCGGTGCTGATGATCAATAACATAAACACATTGTGGGGTCTACAACACCTTCTTTTGCATGTAACATACATTTTAAGTTGGCAATAACCTATAATACCCTTCTCGAACCTATACGGAGGTATATTTCAACTGGTACTTCGATTTTTCTCTCTCCTCTTTTTCACATAATTAAATTACACGAGCGAATTGAAATACAAGCAAATTAAAAAATATTTTATCACTGAATTGTTAAGCTCATTGGGTTCGTTCGCCTCTCAACTTTTCGCTCACTCACTCGCTCGGATGCTTTTTCTCTTGTTCCCACTCTTTTTGTCGACTGAGGGTAAAAATTGTCCGAAAATTTGCGTACATATTGTAAATAAAATATTCAATTAAATTGAGAGCGAGATTTCAATTTGACAGGCACTGAAAGCGTAGTATGTGATAGCCACTGTGGCAGGCGTTGAATACCAGAAAATATCTACATACTTATAAATGAATGCATAAATATGAAAGGACGAGAATGCTGACAGACCGGGAAATACCTTGAGCGCGAATACTTTGTTTTTACTTACGAATTATAATTAAAAAGAAAAAATAGAAAAGCATGAAATAGACATGTACAAATATAATAATAATATACAATAATAATAATTATTTGTTCAAGTTTTTAAAACGGTTTCGTTAGACCCTATGTCCAAATTATTACAGGGTGTGAATATTGTACTGCAATTAAACATACGCATCTATCAATTAGGTTGTCAGCTGCAATCAAATCACAAGGTCCAATTATAATAAATGGTCATTGGCTTATTTAATTGGATCTATTTATATAAGCCAGATATGCGAATCAATTATCTGTGGTTTGGCTGTGCACTTTGTGATACGAATCTCTGCCCGCTCACCCCTTTTCACTGCTGCGGCTTTATAATTTGCAAGACCCTTCCCCCAGACATCGAAAGGTCTGCGCCGACCGCAAATGTCAAACAAATATGGGAAATCGAGTTAGTTTGGCAAATTGTTGTGCCAGTTGTGGTTTTGACTAACTGAAATTAGAGGTAGCCCGGAAAAATTCCATTGACGACATTAATGAAACATTTACCGGCCTAAAGCTCGTCTTTAGCACCACAATAATTGCTGACGTCACGCTTTCCCAAACCCGACATCCATTAGGATCTTTTAGTCTTTGTTTTATCTGCTGCTGCCGACAACAGAGGCAGCCGAAAATAAATGGATGGCATTGTGACACTGACAGTGTCAGTACAAAAACAATTACAACGTTTTCAAGGCACTCTGAAAAAGCCATACATACACACTGACACAAAGGGGGTGTATCTTTGGGCTTGACGGACAGCTGGCGAACATGACACACGTCCGACAAGCCTGGTTCAAAAACAGGTACAGCATGTCGCACCTGCAAAACTCACGACACAGACCATTCAACATCTCTTCGTTGCCTCTCTCCTACCTCTTACCCTTTTCTGTAATCTGCTTAAAATGCAAAGTTAACAATGTGCCGGATTGGCAATCGGCCAGTAGTTGGAAAAAGTCGAAAATAAAATGCGATTGATTTTTCAATGGCAATACAATAAAACCTCGTGGATCACGAGCGAACCCTGGGAAAATCACAGAATTTTTCATTTAACTTTATTAAGCTCTCAGACAAAAGAAAATAATCCGAAATGGAAATGTAACTACTTGAGCCCAATTGGTGGATGACTTACTTTGTTATGCTCTTATACAATATAAATTATTTGTTTTTATACATTTTTAACAGAAGTTTGCAACGCTCAACGAAACCAGCAACGATATATAATTAAGTAATAAACAGATGGCTTGCCCTTCAACCATTGAAAATAGTTAAAAATAGGGTATACTTACTTTGTGCAGCTGTATGTAACAGGTAGAAAGGGGCGTAGCTGACCTAGCTGAGTCGAATAAACGTCTGTCTGTCAGCTATTATTAAACATAGTCACCCAATTCGGCATGTGGGTAGGCAGATCAAGTTTTTTCGGATGACAATATCTCTCTTTCAAACAGATCAGACAATTAACATATAAGATATTCAACTCGCCCAACTAAGTGCCCAAACAGCGCTGCACAGTGAAGAGTATTTTACTGACGGATTTACGGACACACCCGCAGACGGTCAGAGTTAGTTCGACTCCTCTGTTGATCAGAATAAATACTTTGTTGACGCGAATATGTCTTCTAAGGTGCGTTGCCAATTGCTGGCCAAAATTAATATACTCTTTGCAAGGGTATAACAATGTTGCTTAATAATACTGCATAAATAAAATTAAATTATCTGTCAAAGACTTTTTGCACAATGTGTTAAGATTAGACCTCAATACTACTCGTAGTATAATATGAGTAACGAAATCTGTGGAGTCGCATTTATCAGAGATTTGTCTCCACTGTTTTAGCTTACCCCCAAATAGAAAAGACTGTGACGCATATTATATTTATGACACGAACGAATTGCAAACTATGTTCCTACACGGTAATTCAAATACTATTATACAATAATTTAAATAATTAATTTAATTCGCTGAATACACTACTTAATGGATGATGTATGGCTCAAAATGCATTGGTACGGACCAGAACTGATTGGCTTCTGTGGCAACTATTTTGCTCCAACTGCGCATGCACATAAAAACGCATTTGGACTAAAGGACGGACATGTACTCTGTCTGTTGGCTAGGCTTAGCTTGGCTGCTACTCGGCCTCGTTGCGGGCTCTTCATCTCAATCCGGCGTGCGGGGTGCGCTCTGTTTGAGCTGCTGAGTGGTAAAGCTGAGTGCTGAGCATTTTGGCCAAGTGGCACTTTGCGTGCGGCCACAAGTCAATTGCAGTGTACACACACATAAATGTACAGATAGTCACAGAAACAGACGGTCTATCTTTAGTTTGAAACGATTGCACCACCGCACATAAAAGCGCGCAGTAGAGCTCTAGCTTTTTGCGACAACACGCGGCGTATGAGTGATTTCACTCCACAGCCAAGATATGTAAATGGAGGGAAAGGAAGCGGACTTCAAGAGGCGCAAGGAAAACGTTTCGACCGCATTTCGTGGCTTGTTAATTTGATTTCTTGTCAAAGACAGCGTCGACTGCAGACGGCACAAGACGGGAGGAAGAAGGAGAACGGCATTTGGCATATGGCAAGGACTTGTCACCTGCCACCCAGCTTTGTTACACTTTTGACTTTAGCTGTCTGTCACAGGGTCGCGCTGACGTGACAATTTCACACAAAAAGCGCATACACACCTCGACACACACACACACACACGCACAGCGACAGTCACCCGCACTTCCAGTCACAACTTACATAAATAAACAATGGCGTACAGACATGCGGATAGGAGGTAGCAGCAGAAGCAGCAGCTGTGAACGCCAAGCACAGCCTGACACGTCTTTATCCTTATCGAATCAGGGACATTTCATTTGCACTCACTCGTATCGAAGCGTTAAACGTGAAGCACACTCAGCTCGCGCAGTTAAAGTTGAGGGCAGGAGTCCTTTCGAAGATGATGGCACCCAAAGTACCCCGGGTGGTATGTGAACAGTGAGATGTCGCTTAACTTAACTCATTCCAAGCGAGCAAGACTCGAGCCAAAAGAGAGCCGCCAAACGAGCCGAACTGTGCAACTGGCGCGGACTGTCGGGTGTATTCAAAATGGCCAAAGAGTATTAAAATCATGGGCGCATAAACAGATGTTTAAGTTAAAAAAGAAAGACTGGTTGGAGGGGGTAGAGAGTCGTGCGAAACACAGCTGTCAGTGGCGAATGAAATCGCTGATAAAAGCAGAGCTTGAGTGTTTAGCATGAGGCGCATGACTTTAGCCGTAGGCAATGCACAAAGCTACCAAATGATGTCGCGATGATGATAGGCAGATGATAAAATGTAGAACAATTCCCCAGGTAACTTGCTGAAGAATGCCTAAAAAGAAGCACTTTAGGTATACGATTCTATTAAGTTCGATATAAAGTAAATATTATTATATATTATGTATATTAACACTCTTTCATTCCCGTAACTATGACCTTTACTTGAAGTAAAGCTGTTCGATTTATATATTCTAGAAAATGTCAGTTGTGAAATTCAGTTACCTTATTCTAAGATTCTATCGGAAATACATCCACTCACAAATTCAAATACAAATATAATACAAATTCCATATCTGGACTCAGCCAACTGTTTCTTTTCAATTTCAATTTACACTGCTCATGGGAAAATGCTTTATTAGAAACGAGACTCTGCAAGCTAAGCTTGCTGCGATATTGCTTTGGTAATATTTTCGATGTTGTCAGCTCTTTCGGTGTTGCAAGCTGAATGATTTATACAACATGCCTAAGCCAATGCTGTTTGTGTATGTGTGAGTGTGTGTGTGGGCGTGGTGTGTCTGCATAAAAACTGATGACACAAACTGCAATTTGGCTCTGACACCCAGTGTAAAGCACATGCTTTGCGTGTCGTGTTTCACACACATATACACTCCTCCTCCCACACACGCCGCACACGCACTCACACGTGAACGGGGTACGGCAGGAAGATTTAAAATTGACAATATTTCACTGTGAAAAGGCAAATTTATTTGCACTTGGCATCCGATTTGGCCCATTGAACTTTGTTGTTGATTGCGGCGGCGATCAAAACGAACAAGAATACCAGAAAAAAACGTTGCCTGCTTTTGGGCGCGCAAAAAAGTGAAGTGTTTAAACGCCAAAGAACGCTTTAACTGGACCCAAAAAAAGCCCAGTGAAATGCGTTCTCATGTATGTGAGTGTGCATGTGTATGATGTGTATATTCGGGTGTAGTTACAAGCAGCGGAAAGCTAAAAGGGCCACTCGGGGCTGCCCATTGTTCAGCCCGGGCAAGTCGTCTGGCCCGAGGGGCAGCAGCAGTCGGTGCAGGGGATGGAAATCAAAAAATAAAAAGCAGCCAAGTGTGTAAAATGTTATCGCAACATCAAATTTCATACATCATAAAACATATTGGCTTAGAAAGTAACAATTTTGATTGCGGTAAGGCGGCACAAATACGACGCCGTCTCGGAATAACAATTTTCGGGACGAAATTGTGGAGATGGCGCAAACTGGCGTAACAGTCAACGAGGCGAACAGCGGCTAAGCGGCTTGCCGCCAACGGCTTGTCGCAGCTGAGAATGACACAGGAAAAATGCCAGACAATTCCGCCTGCTTCCGCCACAGCTTATCGCATCCAATGAATCTTGCAGGCGTGGAGCCTTTGAACTGAGCAAAGATCTCGCTGCCCGCCGCAGAGTGTAACTGTGTATTTTGTGAGTTAATTTCATGGCGGTCGAAATGACTCTATAAGTAGCTGTGACCCATAAGCAGAGTGCACACACATGCCACATGCCGCATGACCTCAGTCAGATAAGCGCAAATCCGCTCAATTTGCTAGAACCCTTTTCCATTTCATGCTTAGAATTGAAGCAAGGAAAGTTTTGCCCCCCGGCAAACAGCTTCCCGGAAGTGCCATCAGTAACGCCTGGCCAGATGCTTTGGCAATCAACAGTTAATGATAACACGGCGTATGCACAACGCAGCTGACAAGTTGCCAATGGCAACGACAGTAGCAGCCCCAGTTGCCGGCGTTGTGAACCAATCTCACACAGCGAACTCGTGCTCGCACTCTACCCACAGTATGCGTCGCTTTTAATTTAGTTGCAGCAGTGCAACAGTGGAAGCGGAGCAGCTCCTGCTGCAACATGTGCCAAATCCAAACGGAAATAGTTCAAAAGTTCAGTTCACTCTGACAACAATCAGGTCGGTTGGTGTTAAATCCAGAAGGATGCAGCAAGTTGCAGCAAGTTGAGCAGTCGCCTGCATTGTTGACGACATTTTTGTGCCACCTTCCCCGGTTCGCAATGCTCTTTCCCCCCTGGCAAAATGACACACGTTCCGTCTGTGTGTGTGTGGGGGTGAGGATGAGTGCGGTCGGGGTGAAGACTTGCTTACAGCTCTGCGTTGGCTGTTCATTTGAATATTTTAGCTGCTTGTGTGGCTGCATTTACTTTTGAGTGCTTGGTCGGCATGGGGAGGGGATGAAAGCAGAAGAAGCAGTGCCGGAAGGAGGGGAACGAGGAGGCTAGGGCGAAGGCACTCTAAGCAAGCTTCTTGTCAGTGTTTATGTCACCGGAAGTTTTGTTTTCACATGTGGTTAACGTCGAGCAGCTAGCCAGACTGCCAAGCAGTCGGACTGGCAGCCAGACAGCTTGCTCAGCAACGTCTTTTCTTCCACCCTATCTTTCCTTGACTCCCCCTGCCCTATCCGCTCTGACCTATTTGTCATGCGGCTGGCAGTCGACTGTCGGCCTGTCTATTCTCTTTGCTGGGCTTTCAGCTCAGCTTGGGACGTTTGCCTTTGCATTTATGCATATGAGTCGGAGTTGAAGGCGATTCCACACACACACACACACACACACACCCATATATTTTGCATGAATATGCCATGTACTTAGTGCAACAATGCCAGATTAGAGTGAAATTCATTAGCTCGTCCCATGCGGCTTGTGTGCCTGAGTTTGAATCTGTGTCCAATAACTTACACTGCAACAGGCAAACTACTTGCCGCATTGAAGAGATCTGCCACTCTGCCAGCTACACCCTCTACCTCGATCCAAAGCGAGGCAACTCCCATCGACTTGACTCTACTAATCAGTCTTCTATTCCACTTTCGGGTGCCACCTGCCGCCTGTTTGTGTTGTAAGTGAAGAAAGAAAACAGCTCGGGAAGTCTGAATAATTAAAACTCGCAGACTAATTGATGGCGAAACAAGATGTTCAACAACAACGAGTGACGGCAGCATTTGGTGCGTCAGTGCTGAGTGGAAACATGTGTTCAGGAAGTAAGCCCTCCACCCGGGGCCTAATGCCAGATGAATACCTCCAAAAAGCTGACATACTGTGCTTAGCGATAAGCTGCCTTTAATTGCCTAATGCACCCCACTGAAGTTGGGGTCATTAAATTGATTATATCTTTGGCGGCGCATATGTACGCCAAAGATGAGGAAGTCTCCCCTTCCCAGTAGCAAGGAACAGCCTGATTGTCTGCACTTCTCTCGTCTTTTGGCTTATTTCTAATGCATTTACTCCGCCCTGTACCGCCTGCATTATAGATAAGCTTATGTCGGCAGAGGCTTTTGCTTCCATCTGCCTTTTTCAAAGCATCCACTTTACGTGGGGCAAAGTTTCTTGCTCAACTTTGCGCTCAGCTTGCTGCATGTTTCATGAATCCGTGTGGCCCTTGCAACTATCTCAAAGATTACATTTCTAGGAGTTTTGGCAATCTGCAAGAACTTCTCTTGCTCTTGCTCGATGAGCGTGGAATATTTTTGATTCATTCTTTTTTCTCAGCCTTAATTAGTTTGGGGCAAGATGATCTTCGAGATGCTGTGCTTATGTGGTGACTGATTGCAAGTATTAAGTATGTAAACACAGATACTAATCGTCATCAAATTGACTTGCATTACTTTTAATACACTTCACATGAATTGTTTAATGAATAAGTAAGAAATTATAGATCGATATGCTAGCTTGAGTGCGTCAAGTGTGTAAGAGAATAAAAGAATGATTAGATATATATATTTGAAGCTGTATCAGTTTTAGTGATTTATATTTCAAACATCTAAAGCAGCATGATGTAGTAGGGTTGAAGTTTTGATCAGCTTAAACGACTTTTATAAATAACTTTTTACAATAATCTTTCTACTATAACTTCATGAAAATCAATTAGTTAATGCGGCAGCTATGAACGACAATGAGTCCAATACCTAATCTATTGTTTGTTAAGTAACTATTGTAAATGGTATCTAGTAGGCTATAAACAGCTAACAGCAACTTCCGCTTCCGTGTCAGCAAGTATAAGCATCACAATGTCTCCTTCTTTCATTGTGATTGTTGAAAATTGTATTGCGTTTTTATTTCCTCGATATTTCTCGACGCTTTGATTTGCATGCGATTTATTGTGCGAGAATCGCAAGTTTTATCTCTGGCATTTCCTTTGTTATCGTGTTTCATTCCTCACTTGGCATTAGCGGAGGGTGAGTAGACGTGGAAGGCATTTGGTATTTTAATAAATCATTTCCGGTGCTTATCGCTTTTGTTTCCGTTTTCCTCTTCGCCCGTTTCAGTATTTTCCTGGTTTGTTTATCCCCTCCAAGTTTAAAACATAATGAGGTGGTTTATTATAGTTTACTTATTTTTTAAGTCCAGTATTCAATGTACATAGTAATATTGAGGCTTAAATCACACTTCCCCAGATATATGAGAGGCGCAGAGATTGTGTATTTACTTCTTTGCTAACTTAGTCTTTGAGGCTATAAAATTTAAGAGGGGAAAGATATCCTCTGCTTCTATTGGACAAATGATACGTTGATTACTGTCTAACTTTGATTGCCACTGATAAATTAGTTCCAAAAACAAATATTGGTCTCATTCAAACGGAGGGAAAGAACGGGATATTTAAAAAAAACAGCTGAGGAGTAGACAAATGACAAATGTCTCAACCAGACGGCATAATGAACATAATTGTAAAGAAGTTGCCACAACGTTGGCGAGAGCCGACTGACAGCCATTAGCCGATTAGAAACAACAACAACAGGGAGCAGAGGAAGAAGCAGTAGCAGCAATGACGAGCGTCCTCCGCCGTCTCGTCTCGACCTCAGAAGCCAAACTCAGAGTCAATGTCCACTTGACTTGGCTGCTAAACAGTAAACCCAGAGGCGACGGGGATGGCGTGCAGCATGTGGTCACCCGCTGTGACAATTTTGGCAGACGCAGCGTCAACGCGGCGCACAGCGGGCGACCTTTGTGCTGGCTACCCTAATGTCGCCACAATGTGACCGCAATATGAGCTCAACTCAATGAACCGCATGGATTTATGATACCCTCTACTAGCTCCCGTGCGGGCATAACGAAAGAAAGTAATTGTTAGATCTTATTCAAGACTGCTTTGCATCGTATAAGTTGGCTTTGCCTGGTAGGAAAGTCACATTGGCTTGGCTAAAACTTCGTACAGTCGGGATCCGTTTCTTACGGTGGATATGCTCCGCCTTTTAGAACATCACCTTGTCGAGAACCCAAGTCGAATGCATTCGCACTTGATTTTAACAGCAGGTGTTACTTCGAGTAGCTAAGTCGTTGGCGATTTACTTCTGCGACTCTGCACTTCGATTCGATTCGTTTTTCGAGTGCATTTCAAATTTACCTGGCGGAAGCTCGAAGCAATCGACAGACTTGGGCAAAAACTTCTCTCGGTACTGCTACTGCTGCTTCTTCTTATAGCCAATTCCGTGGCACAATGTAAGAGTTAAATGCATTAAACTTGCACAAGTTTGCCAGGAACTGCGCCGAGGATGCGCCAGTTGTGTTCAATGAAAGCGGAAGCGGAAACTGCTAAATAACCTTTCTTCTACTCGCAAGCAGAGACAGAAGACTAGGGAGAAGGAAAAGCTTACGGGGAAGATTGTTGGGCAGAGCGATTGCGTTACCTTTGGCAGTTGGCAGGTGCAAAAGTGCAAACAATGATTAAACCAGCTTCATTCCCAGTGCAAGTGCCCTGGGCAACAGCCCACCTAGCAACCCAGTAGCCACACCTTATGCTGCCTCTCTGCCTCCACACACACCACACCATTAGTGTGCACATGCAGTCTGATTGTTTAAATATTTGATACGATTTGATAGCAGAGCTCTGCTTCTGGCATCGAGTCCATTCCCGTTTGTGTTATTCATATCGATCTACAAAACTGAAAAGCGTGTGCTAGTGTTTGTTACCTTGGCTCTGTATTTGTATGTGCACAAGGTACGCGCAGAGTGTGTTTGCGAAACCACATTTTTACCTGAGTCAGTGGTAATTTTGACTGGGATTCTCCCATTTTAATTAACATTGAAATTTGATAAGCCTGTGTCATTGTTTTTGAATAACGTTTGTATAGAATTTAGCACTGGGCACTTTGTATAAGTTAGACGACAATGTTGCATGACAGTTGGTCGAATGGGGCCAGAGTGAGAGGTATTAAAAGCACTTGAGTGAAACTCTTGAACATAAAACTGCTTCATATAAAATGCATTTAAAAATAACATAGCCATCATAAAAACGACCACCATCACAACAACAACAATAATAGCAGCAACAATAAAAGTAACCACAACAACAACAGCTTTTATCGTAGTGGGGACGTGCAGGGAATAAGGGGAGAGAATCAAAGCATCAGTTGATCATAAAACAAAGTTTGTTGGACTGGGAAAGGAGTTTGGTCAGTGACAGGACATGGAGGGGACGGGCTAGCGGGGTACACGGGTATCCGTTTTGCTCTGGAGAAAAACAAATGAAATATTAATTTATTTTTATTTTGCACTGCTCGTAAAAGGAATTTCAGTAGCATTTTGGGTGGTAGCAAATTCCATAAATTTTAATTTCGTCTGGAAAACGGCAATTTCTTGTTTTATTGCTACCCGGTGTGGTACGGGGGAACACAAAACATCTAACAATTGAGGTGCCACCATTGACCCACTTATAACAAACATACGGTGGGGTGAGCCCCCACTTGGTAAGTTCAGTCTTCATGTTGACTTCCTACCTCTTTTACTCCAATGTTAATATTCCCAACAAGAATTAGATCACGTATCTGCTAATAATGAAAATGTGTGTGATTTTAATTAATTCAAATGAATAAAAATTGACTCTGCCAAAAAGTAAGCTGATAATACTATTCTGAGAATCGAACAGATATGTACACATGTGCATCGTCGTTGTTGTTCTCGTCTCACTTACATGCATTGGCAGTCTAGAAACGAACACAATTGTGCATATGTTCGTAACCGTAACTTTCTTAATTATTTATGCTTAGTGTGCCTAGAACTGGCTGGCACAAATCCTCTAACTGAACCCTCCACGAGGGTGCCGGCTGGGCAATGGGCTGTGTATTGACTCAAACTTCAGAGTCAGGCACTGTCCTGTTGCTTGGGCCAATACACGGTCTAGCTAAGGCAAGGACGCAACAACATGCGGACAATCAAAGTCTGGTGCTGCTGTGTCCGGAGCCATGGTCAGAGGTGCCTGGCAGATAGGCCTAAAATGCTATGGGGTGGTTCCCAAGAACAAAATTAACCAAAATATGAATAAGTAGATGGAGCCAACAACTGGGTCAACTCGGGCTGGGATGTCAGCCCAAACGTCGGTGGAAGGCGTGACTGCTACCACCGGCGGGCACGGGGGGGTGAAAACCCCTCTACGTGTCGCCAGCGGTCACACCTCTGTACTGGTGGGAGCAGGCCAGGACAGTTGCACTACGACTGCCACAACAACAACAATATCAAAGAACGCCAAGATGCGGCGCAGTACCAGAGTCCATGCAGACTCGGACAGCGACCCTCAAGGCAACGAGATCAGCGCTGAGATGGAAGAAAGCCTCCTGCGCTCCCCTGTCAAGGGTTCCAACTCCCCTAGTAGGGAAGGGCCCAAAAAGACAAAAGAGGGCTTGAGAGCCAAAGCTCAGTATAAAGCGGCCCTAAAAATCAAATCTCGGCTCGCTAGCAGCAACAAACTCACCCCTGAGGAGAGGAAAAAGCTGGAGTGGGCCGAAGAGAAGATCGAAGAGGGACGAAAACACTTCGAGGGCAAATCAGCGATGAAGGCAACTTCAAGCCAATATGCCAACAAGGTCGAGGAGTTGCTGCTCACTAAAAGGCAGCGGTCTGAAGACCAAGACAAGGCGGATGTGCCCGCAAGCAAGCGGCCGCGCCAAAAGGTGGAGAAAGCCCCCAGGAAGCCACTGCCGAAAAGGGAGACAGCTAGCGATGTGGCGCGACGGCACCTAGTCGTCGCGCTCATCGACCGCAGTAACCCCAACGGCAAAATGACACCCGAGAAGTGGAAGATGGTAGAGCTGAGGCTGTTGGACGCCCTATTCAAAAGAATGGAGGAGCCAGAGTCTCAGCCTACCACCTTTGACGGAGCGGGGTGGCTCAATGGGGTAAAGATACTGAGCTGCAAGGATGACGTCACCCTGAAGTGGGTCACCGAGACTGTATCCAAGATGGACGCCCCCTGGGAAGGTGCTAAGCTGGAGGTAGTTGACAGAACCTGTATTCCGTCAGTACCAAAAGCGAAGGTACTCTTCCCAAGGGTCGTACCCAAGGAACAGGCGCTCAAACTGCTCCGATGGCAGAATCCGGACGTGCCTACCGCTGACTGGACGGTACTACACGTTGGCAAGCCGGAAGGCAACGGCCAACAGATGGTCCTCCAGATCAATAAGGAGGCCGAGGATCTGCTGTACCCAAGGTTCGGGAAGATGGCGTGGGGAGTAGGCAATGTATACCTACGACTCAAGAAGCGCCACCCGAACGATGCCAACGCCAACACGCTGGAGGCCGGCGAGGTGGAAAAGGACCTTGAAGCCTTGACCGACGCGGCCAACAGCCTCGATATTGACGATGAAACGGAGGAGGATGGTGACCTGACTATCATAGCCAACCCATCTAAGCAGAAGGAATCTGAAAATAGCCATGAAGCTACAGATCCTTCAGTTAAACCTCCATAAGAGCAAGTTGGCGTCGGCAGAGCTCCTTCTAACCCTGGAGGAGGAGTCCGTCGACGTGGCCCTAGTCCAGGAGCCCTGGATCGCGTCGTGCAACAAGATCGCTGGACTAGGGTCTAGCAACTATTCCATCTTCTACCCGACCACCGTAAGTAGAGCTAGAACTGCAATTCTTGTAAGAAAAGGCATCTACGCTTATCTTATGTCCAATTACAGCACTGACGACATCACGGTGATAGCGCTAGAGGGTTGCAGGGACGAACCACTCCTAATGGCGTCCTGCTATCTAGCGCAAGACAGGGAATCACCGACGGAGGAGACGGAGCGTCTGATACAGGAGGTGAGCCAGAAGAGGCAACCCCTGGTGATAGGCGCCGACGCCAACGCCCATCACACCCTTTGGGGCTGCAAGGACGTAAACAATAGGGGTGAGTCGCTTCTAGACTTTATTCTTAAATATAATCTAAAGATCGCGAACAGGGGGGAGGAACCCACCTACGTGGGTCCCACCTCATCAAGCGCTATAGATTTAACACTCGCGTCTGGAACAAATACCGAAGTCACTGAGTGGAGGGTTCTCAGCAAACCCCCCTTCTCTGATCACAGGTATATCCAGTTCAAAGTTCAACTCGAGTGCAAAGTTACAAAAAGTCTTTACAAGAATCCCCGGAATACCAACTGGGATATGTATAAGACCAAAGTGACAAGGACACTCCCAGCACCATCACCGATCATATCAACGGCAGACACTGAGAAGTCCGTGAAGACTCTCTGTCGCCACCTAACCTCGGCCTTCAACGCAGCGTGCAAAACCTCAAGTGTAAGAAGGAAGCACAGGCCACCCTGGTGGAATCCAGAATTGAAGGCACAACGCACAGACCTTCAAGAAATCTTCAAACTGGCCAAACAAGCGGATGAAGATCTTGTATGGGACGAATACAGAATAAGGCTCCGCGACTTTAAGAAAAAGGTCCAGACAGCCAAAAGGAACTCCTGGAGATCCTTCTGCTCCGGCATAGAGAAGGTCACAGAAACCGCTAGGCTTAGGAAGCTTCTGTCGAGCCAACCGGCAATCCAGAGCCAACTAAGAACCAGTGATGGCCAATGGACGAGTAGCAGCAGGGAAGCGACTAATGCCCTTCTAAGCGAGCACTTCCCCGGATGCACAGATGTACTCGATCCGCAACAACAAATGCACACGAACCCAGTGTCCGACGTACCTGGGAACATAATCACACCACATAAAATCCAGTGGGCCATAGACTCGTTTGAAAGTTATAAATCCCCTGGCTTGGATGGCGTAATACCAGCCATGCTACAGAAGACCAAAGAAAAGGTCACTCCATGGCTGGAATCGATATTCAAAGCATGTCTGAGGCAGGGATATGTACCGGTACCCTGGAGGACAGCACGTGTTGTGTTCCTGCCAAAAGCAGGAAAATGCAGTCACATGCAGCCGAAAGATTACAGACCGATAAGTCTCACCTCCTTCCTGCTAAAAACCTTCGAGAAACTTCTGGATCTACACATAAGAGCAGGCATGGACCGACTCGTAGAATCCAACCAACACGCATACACAAAAGGGAAATCGGTGGAAACAGCGCTACACTCCCTAGTAGCCACCATCGAAAAAGCCCTACACCACAAGGAATTTGCCTTAGGAGCATTCCTGGATATCTCAGGTGCATTCAACAATGTATCTACGGAAGCGATCATGCGGAGCCTGAGAGCCGCAGAAACCCACGAAGCTGTTAACTCTTGGATATGCAATCTATTGAGCTGCAGAAGAGTAAGAGCCGAATGGGGAACCACGACCATAACTAAAGCAGCACACAGAGGCACGCCACAAGGCGGAGTGCTGTCGCCGCTGTTGTGGAATTTAGTGGTAAACGACGTCTTAAGGAAATGCTCGAGCCAAAAAAGAGCGTAAAATATCTAGGAATAGTACTGGACAGCAAACTGAGCTGGAAACCCAATGTCGAGGAAAGGGTTAAGAAAGCCACAAATGCACTTTATGCATCGCAAAAGATGCTAAGTAGCACGTGGGGCTTGTCTCCCAGACTAATGCACTGGATCTTCATCTCAATTGTTCGTCCAATACTACTCTACGGTATCCTAGTATGGTGGAGGGCCACTAAGAAATCCACATACCTCCTAACAATGGAAAGGGTACAAAGACGTGCATTGATGTGCATTACTGGGGCACTGAGATCTACTCCAACAAAGGCCTTGGAAGTGATACTCGGAGTTCTCCCAATTGACATACAGGCCAAACTACTAGCACAGAAGACCGCGCAACGTCTTCGTGCTACGGGACATATGGCCTTCGCAAACTATGGGCATAGCGAAGTGGGAGGAGAGTCATTCAATAGCACGGACTATATGACCCCAATAAACAACTTCTCCAGAACGCCCACTTTAATGGGTCATGAAGATTGGAAAATCGGCATGGACGAAAACGCAACAAAGCTATTTACGGACGGATCTAAAATGGAAGCCGGCGTGGGCGCCGCGGTCTACTGTGAGGATCCGCTCATTCAAGTGTCGTACAAGTTGCCGGATTACTGTAGCATTTTCCAGGCGTAAGATGCTACAGTAAGGAAGGCGGCAGAATTTGCGACAACACTCAACAAAAATCGGGTCAACATCCTAGTCGACAGTCAGGCGGCTATCAAATCTTTGCAGTCCTATGTCATCAGCTCCGAAAGTGTACTGGCAAGCAGGGAAGCATTAGATGCATTAAGCATCGAAGGTGCGCATCTTCTGGGTTCCCAGCCACCAGGGCATTGACGGAAACGAGATGGCAGACAGGCTAGCGAAAGAGGGTGCCGAATCTAGACAGCTGACAGTTGAAGACCTGAAGCCACCTCTGCGGTCAATAAGCCACAGCCTAGAACAAGGCGCTGCGGTAATAGCAGGAAGAAGATGGCACAATACAAAAAACTGCAAAATAACCCGCACTATGTGCAACAACGCAAACGCGAAATTAGCCCATTATGTCATTCAGCTCCCGAGAAGAGACTGTAGAACAATGATGGGCATACTCACGGGCCACTGCCTGACCGCAACTCATGCTAAAAAGCTGGGCATCACCGACAATGACGAATGCAGGAAATGCAAGGAACCAGATGTAAGAGAAACTCTGGAACACCTCATCTGCGACTGCCCCGCTCTCATGACCTCGAGAGCGAAATACCTGGGACGCCCCCTGCTTGCATCACTAGAAGAAGCAGCGGGCCTGGCACCCCAAAAACTCCTGGCTTTCGCCAAACTTACCAGCATACCAGACTGGGATAATTAAACTAAGAAATTAACAGCCTCCATCATTTATCGGCCGCAATAGGGGGCCTGCCGATATAACCTAACCTAACCTAACCTGTGCCTAGAACTGATCTCGCCTGATTAATCTTTTAATTGTGTGCATGGTGTGTGTGTCTGGCAACTCATTGATTGTAAAATAAAAAGAAGTTGACAACTAAGATATCGATAACAATATCAGAAAAAAATGTAATTGGAGGAGCATTGGGGTAAATTGGGATGCTGATGATGCTGGGGCACACTGCACCTTGGCAGGGGCACTTAAATATGGAGACCAGTGTGCAAGTGCTGCCTATACTCGCTGACATGGATTCATCGAATGTGATGCAGCAGACTCAAACTTCATAGGCGAGGTTCACATCCAAGTGCGACTCCATGATGACCTACTCAATGTCACTACCATGCCCAATAAAATGCAATACAAGGAGTGCGAGTTGTTCTTGCGAACATGCCACATCGTGCCATCGATATCATCTACAATATATTGTGACCATCATTACACTGATGTGCGTGGTTTATAATAATATTGTTGCCTTAATCTGAAGGTGCATAAGGTGCGTGGTCTGGCAAGAAGTCCAATGGGACCGGGCATTGGTTTCGTCCCTAAGGTACAGGGAATATCGCTGTTGAGCTACGCTCCTGGGGTGTGAATCTTTGCCCATGAGCCTGAGATGCAGTTGAGTCTTTTCATTACTGGGATTGCACCCAGTAGAAGCGCCTCCAATACCTGGTCAGCTGTGCTGGGTGGCAACATCGATGTTGCCGTGCTTGCAACAATGACCATTGGAATCTTCACGCTGGGCCAGCTGATGTTCGTGCGTGCCGGCAATGGGGAACCTCCATGCCTACAACAAGTTGACCAGCTACTGTGTTACCTTAATTGTGCTGCTTCTCCTCGGCCTGGCCAGACAACGTTGGCTACCGCGTCTGGCGCAGATCAGACGCTGAGCCAAGCCTATCTCGGCGGGCATGAGAGGCACCATCATTATTCTGACGATCACCAATTTCGGTCTCTTCAAACTCTTCACATGGCAGATTTCCATTGCTGCTCATCATCTGGACTGCCCTACACCAGAGCTCCGCCTATGCACTGACCATCTTCATTGAGACGGGCATACAGAACACAGAGATTACTATCTTCATTCTGACCACCATATTGTCCAAAACACAAACAAACCTCAACACTGTGGAGACGGTCTCTGTTACCGTAATAATACCGATACCAGCGCGTTTGAGTATCAGCGAACTGTGGGATGACAAGATCGTAACTTTCGGTCAAAAAAGGGTATACTAACTTTGTGCAAAAGTAAAATACTTATTTTTGACAAATTAAGATATTGTTTCATGTTCTTGGAATTCTGTCTGTGTCTTACAAATAATGTTGCCTAAAAAAACAGCAAAATTGGGCGATTTTACAGTCATGTTTTCTTGATTCGCATTAATTTATTTTATGATCTAACTCAACTAAAAACAATGATTTTAATGGCAGCGTGACAGTACGGGTGACTACGCTGCAGGCTACTAGCGATAAGATCACGATTGCAGTTGACAGAAATAATCGATTGGTGAAGGCAGTAGTTAATTTGAAGTCGATGTTAGAAGTTGAACTTGAGGGTCGCAGAGTAAATTTCTTTAAATTTTGTACACTTATATCACCATATTGCGCATACTCATGCTAGTACGTGTGTCTAATAATAATCTTGGGACAGTAACCACGTGAATACCATAAGACATTCAGTCGATTACAGCTCGAGATATTTGCGATTAAGTAGTTTTTTCCCCTTCGACCATTGAAAATGGTAAAAAAAGGTAACTCTCTTTCTGTAGCAGGCAGAAAGAGCCGTGAGAGACCCCATAAAGTGTATATTCTTGATCGCTTGAATTTTGTATATGTCGGAGTCGGATAGTCAGACAATCATTTCAAGCTCCTGGGCCACTCGGATCGTGACCTTACGTTTCCTCGACGACATCTTAACTGTCTTCTTTCAGCTTCAGTTTTTGACTGTCTCGAGTTTCCAAATTGTGCTAGCACAATACATAGACACAGGCACGCGTCCTCTTGACGCCAGTTGTTAATTACGCAATGATTGCAATAATTGCAACATTCATTCTTTCATTCATTTGTCTCTCTCTAACGCATTGTCAGACCGTAGATTGTGTTGGGCTTGTGGATCGTTTGGAAGAGAAGGCACAAGTAGGAAAGGGATGAATGAGAATGACAGATATATAAAATCTTCCTATCGTTGTTACTCATTATTTTATTGGTGATGACATTCATTACAAGATATTGATTTATATTAGTGATGGTACTTAATAACTAATGAAATTAAAAATAATATCGATGCGACATATACAAACGAGCAAGCCGTGACGAAATTGCAATGCAATGCAATGTGTAGGGAAGAATGGGATAGAGAATGCGTGTGCGTAGCGCGAGCTCTGTCCCTTCTCTTCTTTTCTATGCAAATTAACCAACTCACGAACGCGTGATGGAAAAACAATTTCATTTTTGCAGGAAGAATACTTCCGTCTTTATTGATCGCAGAATTAGGACTAACTTACAGTTGTGCTCTTAATCGTAAATGTCAGCAATCTGATGTCAAAGTTTCTTGTTTACCGATCGAGAATTTTCATTGACGCATGATCTGTTTTGCTTAGGTCAATGTTAATATCCTTTAAGCTGCGCGGTTTTCATAACTCCCGCTTGGAAAAGTTTGTTTGGTTAGGCAGATCGTGGGCGGTTAATTGATTATCGAGAAAGAGAGTGACTTAAGACTGTGGGCTGGCTTTAAGTGCTAAAAATATTGTTTGTTTTTTTAAAAAGATATTGTATTGCAAGAGCACGAATAAATTTCCTGAATGAAATGACGCAATGGAATGAAATAGCGCAAGAGCGAAAAATGGGTTCCCAAGTGGCTATGGAAATTGTTTCCATAGTGAATACAGAGGGGCTGAGGGTTCTAATTTGCACACGCATTTTACATTTAACATATGTGTATGGCAATGAAATGCTACACGCATACACACGTATCCATATGCAGACGCATGAATGAACGAATGGCTTACGTTACGCTATTTGTAATCAAGAGTAGAGGGTATCGTACAATTCAGTACTCTTTACGTTTGAACATCGGTCGGAAGGTATCCCACTGTGGAGTTCCACTGTTGCTCTCGTTTTTAAACTCATTTGGATCTCGCGCAGAGCTCACAACGACTAATTAAACGATTAACTCAAGTACCGTTTCAATAGCCGCAACTTAATTCACCGCAAACAAACTACAACATCAACAACAGGAGCAGGAGAGTACGAAGAAGTACAGTAAAAGCTTGGCAGAAGTTACTGTATCAGTATCCGCATCCGTATCCATTGCAGCTGTCCGAAAGTTGTTGAAAAGTTTTCCGAGTGAAATATCAGCGGAGTAGGGCAGAGAGAAGGAGAGCGAAAGCGGGCGCCTTGCAGCGTGTGCACTTTGCACTTTTGGGCTCAGGCGGATCCGAACTTGGCTCGCACTTTCGCTGGCGAGCAAAAGGCAACTAAGAATCCCGGTCACGTTATGCACATTTCGTTGCACGGCGAAAGAAGAGGCGAGCATGAAAAACAATAAGCGAACACGGAACTGCATCTGGAAGGGAAGTGGCGGGTGGGCGGAACGGTCAACGTGTGCAAAAGAGGACAACGCTCACGTTCAAAGGCCAAAAAACGCATTTCATACACAGGCAAAAACCCGAAAAGAAAAACAACTGCAACAAGCGAACCGAACTGACGACGACGAGCTTGACTGGGACCAAAATCAACGGGCCAACGCGGCCAGAAATATTGGTGGCAACAGTTTCAGCAAACGTAAATTACCTGGAAAATACGTGACTTTAACGCGCGACGTGAGCTGCGGCAGCGACATCGCCCACGGCACTGTGCGCTACGTGAGTGAAAGGCCGGCGAGAGGACATGCCGTTGCACAAGTATGATTCCTCGTACAGAAAAACAACAACGACTGCAGGACACGTTTGTGTTGCTTGCACTCAACTCACAAAATGCCTAGATACCCACACACAGCTGAGCCCACTCCAGAGCCCATCAACACCTCGACAAACACTGCTGTTTGACTACACGGCTCAAAAGGAAGGACGTTTGTGAAAAATGCTAGATTGAAGACGCTATTTATGATATTTACGGGTTCTAAAAGATAATAAGGTACTAAGCATATGTGGTACATCTAACATCAGGTGAATATTATGATAGTCCCTTTCGTAGACCAACCAACATGATTATGTGAGTTTTTATTTAACTCAAGGTGGAAAATCTTGAGTCTAGCGATGAATACTGTTGCTCGAATTTGGCTTCTTCTTGAAACACGTGTTTATTAAATCCTGCTCCTTGTCTTTTTTGGCAAGTTTGTTGTTGTGTTGGTAGAATAATTCGGATAGATGTTAAGCTATAATGAGATACTGAACCCAATTTTTGACCACCAGTTGCTAAACACTCTTTATATATTGTAAACATAATTATATTTATATACTAACGTATCTTTGTACGGATATTGTTATATACGAGTAGTTATTTTTATTGCAAACTACACGCTCTCTCTGATATACAATATTAAGGCAAAGAGCCATATTACCTGTGGAACAAGTCACACAATAATATAAAATAAACAAAATTTAACATTTTTCATTATTTTATCGCCATTTTCGCTACATAGCAATTTATATTATCATTATTTTATCGCTACTTGAATACAGTTATATTTAATACCATACTACACTTCATTTAATTGTATCTTGATAAAACTTGGCACTCATGCTTGTTCTTGCTGCACGCTGTAAATAAGTCGGATCAAACCGATATATCGTATAACTGCGATTTTTAATATTTGTCAAGGTGTGCATCATCGGAGACTTTCTCTATATATATTATAATATGCATATACTCGTAAAATTTAATAGAAATCGGACCACTATAACATATAGCTTCCATAGGAATAATTCAGAAATAACTGTATTTATCAGTGCCAATCAAAGTTAGTCATAATATTATATTTTTTAGCAATATATATCATTAGTATAGGAACGATCGAAGGATATGCATGCGGAATGTAGCTATCGTGATCGTTTTATTGTAATTCAATGAAATTCTTTATATATTCGTTAAATCTTTTTAATGAACCATTTTTCATAACATAGTTATTTCTTAACATAGAACACTATATAACTACATAATGTATGTACATGATTTGTATTTTCTTTGAGTGTGTCCATTGCGGAGTGTGCGTGATTTTTGTACAGCCAATGCACTTATGAAAGTGGCTCAATACCCATTATATTCATATGTGTGTTTGTACGAATATAAATAAATCACATATATACATATCTATATATCTCGATTCGAGTGCATATTATGCAGACACGTGCCTTTGAGCACTGCCTGCATTATCTCAATGGTGATGATGCGCTCCCTTTGGACCTGCAGCATTTCCAATTGTTCGTGTTTCTGTTGTGCTGCAGAGGGAACGCAATTTAAGCACTTTATGCCTACATCATAAATGTCAAAATTAATCCACTTCCAGCTGCCGCTGGTGCCCCAAGTTTCACATACAACTCCGTATCCCGCTTGCACCCCGGCTGCCACTTTCATTTCCAGCTCCAAATGCCACTTCTAGTGGCACTTCGGCTGCTCCCGCTCAGTTCTTCTAATCTAGCAAAGTCTGCTGCATGCTCCGCACATGCGTTGCCTCTTCAGCGAGAGGAACCCAAGTCACCTGGAGCAGCTGTAGCGACTCTTGAACTTGACATTTTCCTTTTTGGACAGGCCCCTCAGCCCGCGCGGGGCCTTCGCCTGCGGCTCTGCCTGGCTGTCACTTATGTTTTTAATCTCATGCAGCAGCAGCAGACGACACACTGAATAATTCTTGAACAAAAAATGGAAAAAATGATTAAAAATAGCAGCGGGAAGGGAAAAAACATTTTGCGTGCAACAACAAGAGATGAAAGAAGAAAAATGTTTATATCGCCCTGCCGAAGTGTGAATACCCTCTCTAAGATTTTTCCGTTCTGACTGTTTATATTACAGCTATAAATTTAATTTTATGAGATTTGTAAAACAGTCCTAACTGAGGACTTTTATCCACATTTTATCTGTTTGTTAACAACGTGGCATCCCCGTTAGGGTCACCTTATTCCTCGGCGTGTTGAAAAGCAGATAATAGAGAAGAAACGGAGAGAATGCAAAGGACAATATTACAATACATTCTGAAACTACTGCTCATGAAGGGGACAAATGCGAAAGAATAAACTGTAATCTTCAAGGGATCAGCAAAATATATATAAAATCGAGGACTACTAGTAATAGTATGAATGTACTTTGTGGGGTGGCAGATTTCAATCAGTGCGTTCCAAACATCAGGGCAGAAGTGCTGTGGTCACGGGAAGAGTATAAAGATGATGCTGTTGTTGCTGCTGCTGCTGCAGTCGTTGTTGTTCTGGTTGCTGCTGGTGGTGCTGCTTCTGTCGTTCCTTTTTAGTGCGATTAACGCGAATGCGCAATTGAAATTAATTGTCAGTCAAAGTGGCAGCCACAACGCCAACGCAACGCCAGCAGTGAACACTGCAGAGCGAGAGAGGGTGAACGAGGGAGTGGAGGAGAGACTGAAGAAGAGCGGGCTCCTCCACTGCCAGCAAGCCACGCACGTGTTTAAAGTGCGTTTTTATTTTTAATTTCTCAGTTGCATCTTCCACGGAATCCAACGAAGCTTGTGCCGCAGTTCCTGCTGCCGTTGCTGCTGCAGCAGTTGTTGTTGTTGTTGCTGCTGCTGGCGACGCAACACGATGCACACATGCGACGCAACGTGGACTTGTGACATTATCTGCCTGAGTTGGGTTATCAGCGGATGCGACTGCGCCTTCCCTCTACGCGAGATTGCTCGACTTTCCTTGAAAACAGGGTATAGTGGGGGATTTTAGTTTTGCTGTGGTGTTTGCTACGCATTCGACAATGTACGAGTATTGCAGACTGTTTAAAGTAATAAATATTAATGCGCTAAGAGATTAGCTGAATAACTCAACATTATGGCTAGACATAAGTTAAATTTTAAGTAAAAAATAAAAACATATATATGTATGTATTATGAACCCTATTCGTACTTCCACGTAGGACAACATCGTCGGTGCTTCCGTGGTATACGGTCCTGGGCATTGTTTATTTTGATGCGACGATGCCTAATGTTAGTAGTGGGGCTTGCCGTACAATTTGATTTAATAAATTTCCATGGAAACAACAACTTCCACGAGCTGTCTGACTCCTGTTTGTGTTTATAACACTCCTAAATAGTATCTGTATCCGTATGTCTAGCTAATTCTGTATCTGTGTCTTGAACTGCTCGTCCCGCGTTCGGCGGAAACATCAATTAGGCACACCGTAATTTATGAATTTATGAAACGTTCATTGAAACGCGTAAATCGCTGTTTATGCCCCTCCAAAGTCTACAGATCCTAATTACTGTAAATTATGCGATTGCTGCGTGCCACGCCTATGCCACGCGACAGGATGTTTATGACTGGCAACAAGCTGAACAGTTGAGTGCGAGAGGTGGCAGGGGGAGGGGTAGGAGAAACAGAAGTAACAAATGGAACTAGCTGCAGATTGAGCTGAATATTGACATCGTTATCGAAGAGAATCATAATTATTTTAAGCACTTTACAAATCACTTGTAATTTGTTGAGATTCTCTTTCAGTTGCAGGAAGGTACAAGAACTCCTCAACCAAAACGCCTTTGATATATGATAGATAATGACAAAAGAAAAAGAAACAGGGTTGGGGGTTCAGACAAGGTGGAAGTAAAATCCTTTGGCTGTAAATGGAGTATTATTATTATTATCATGAGGAGGTTAAGGTTAAGGCACCGCAAAGAATAGCCGATAAACATATTCGCATTAATAAAAGAATTAATTTTGGAACAGAAATAATAATATCCCAAAAAAACCTGTAGGTCATTGGTCGATAAATAATATGATTGAGCTCAGACTTAGGGACTGACGAATTGATGGATAGTCAAAACAATTGGGAACTATTTTAAAAGATTTTATTTGGTTTTTTTTCGAATTATCTTTTCTCCTCTCGTTTACTGTAGGTCGAGTGTACTCCAAAATGATTAGTATTATTGTTGATCTTTACTTAAGCAACTACAGCCCTTGGGGCTCTTATAATCAACTTAGTTGAACTAATAAATACAGTTCACGCCAAGTTTCGTCTAACACTGTGTTGAACTTAAACTGTCTGGCTGAGGAGTCGGGGATTACTTTGCCGATCAGGAGTAAGTTTGGCACAACAAGCTGTAAGCCGGTCTGATGCGCCGACAGCACTGTAATGAGGTGCCCTCTGTAGCAACTGCTGCACTGGGAGAGTGCGATGGAGAGAGAGAAAGCAAGAGGGGGAGGCAGACAGCCACATGACACGCCAACAATTCGAAATCTCGAAATGCTGTGGGCAATTTGCATGTGCCGCCAAGTTGAATTCAACTGCAATGATGTTGCACATCGTCTTTGCCTTCCCCTTTGCGTTTTCCTGGATTCAGGAGTAATTTCTGCGGCAGCTCAAGACTGCGTGCCGTGGCATGCAGCAAGACGAGCTCGACTTCCGGTCGGAGAATGCGGACCCAAGGGATGTAGACACATGTGCTGCAGCGACTTCTACAGCCTGCTGCCACTTGACTTCGCGACGGGCGTGGCTCATTTCGACGCCTCTAATGAATACAGCAGAAGAACCAACAACAAAATTTAGTGACTGCCAGTGAAATCATATCAGATGTCAAAGGCAACAAACAAACTGCGGCGTAAATACTTGGGAATAGGAAAAACATAGAGAAAAACTCTAAGAGAAAACAAAAAGCAGACAGACACAATTGAATAATATCAACAACAACAGCCTGAAAGCGAAAGGAAAATGTCTAAACAAAGCGACCGAGTTGAAGTAGTGCAAGCTGAATTTGTGTACACTTGAGATACAAATCGACGCCTTTGTTTGTTCCTTGCTCTTTCTCTCCCCCTCCGCTGCCTCTCTCTCTTTCTCTCCCCCTCCGCTGCCTCTCTATCTATCTCTCTCCCTCTCTCTGGCTTCTTTACTCTGTGAAATTTGGCTTGGCATTTGCATTTCTCACGTTGCTTAGGTGAACGTGGCAAAACTTCAGAGAGCAGCTGAACAAGTCAAAGTCAACGTCAGAGTTGAACGTGTCAGATGCGCACCAAAAGATACAGATACAGATACTTTTACAGACTCCACTCGAGTTTCGGATAGATTTCAGTATGTGCCGTGCTGCGCTAAGCCAACTGTTAATTGGAATTTCAATCCAACTTTACCCCTCCCCTTCACCCCTCCATATATCACGATATTTCTATTTAGGGGAAAAACTAGAAGAAGAAGGAGCAGAAGGGCAAGATAAATACACAAAATTAACACGTACTCAGGTGAAAATGAGCAGGTAGTTGAGCTCATGTATGGATGTGTGAGCGTAAGGACTCCATCCACATCAGACACAACCAAATAACCCTAATAAATAAGTCAAGTCCGGGTCGGGGAAGGGATATGGGAAGGGGGAGTGGCTGCACTAAAGACCTGCCATGCCAAAGATGTTCATGGAAAAAAGTTAATTAAGGTGTTTGCCCACAACAACAACAGCAACAACAATATCAGACTAAACGAGATATTTATCTGCCAGTGGACAGGGAGAGAGGGTGGAGGGGTCTCAGCGTCTGGGATGGAGTATGACTATGGCTCCACGTACAGGTTCCAGTTCGGTTTCCAGTTAGGTTATCATATGAATGTGTGTGTGTGTTTTTGTTGAAAGTGTTTGCTTTTGAAATGTTTGTCATTATCGTCGTTAACTTTTTGATGAGCCGAACGTGTGTGATAAAAGTGTCACAAGGATTGAGGATCGAAGCCAAAACAGGAATCGGGGAAGGAAAACTAATAACGACCAAAAACAGGCACACAAGTAATTTCGTGTGTCCCCGACTGGCATGTATCTTTCAGATACAAATTGCCATTAGTTTATTGAGCGGCTGGAATTTATGGTTCTCCGTGCCGCATGCTGCGTGCTGCGTAGCCAACCACGCAACAAAACAAAACGGCACAAATGCTCACAAATCTCAGCCGCAGCATCGGCCTCTACGGTAACGGTGTGAACACACACACACACGTGGACGCACGCACATGTGGGTCCTGTGTCTCCTTTAACTTCTGCACCGTATTCGCCCCCACCTCCACCACAAGCATTTTTGGCATTTGTGGCACGTACAAAATTCATTTGTTGCACTATTTATATATACATTTGTACATGTGTATGTGTGTTTGATGAAAATTAAATCAAATTAATTTCTCTGTACAAATTCAAAGTGACGCATTTTTCCTTCTTTTACTGCTGTGCAGCTTCCTTTGTTGCATCGTGTTCAGTAAAATTGTGAGCGAAATCTCAAGGAATTTCATTCCGACATGCTTGGTGGCTGTCCGCTCCTGGGGCTGGGCAGTTGTTTATGGATATTGGAAAACTGGTATCTGAAAAATTTAAATTCGACGATGGCATTGTGCACAGCTAAACATTCCTCTGACGATTATTGGTGGCCATAAAAATGTATCTGAATCTGTCTGCAATTCAAAATGCATCAATGTTTTAAAAACTATTTAGTTATAGTTTATGTTTTCAATATAGTACTCAACATAACTTTATTACGAAATCCTTTCAAATCCTCAAGATTCAAATTTATCAAGGAACGTTAACTTAAATATAATCACATTATTTGCTATTCTAATAAACTCCGGATCTAAGGCAAGTGTAAAGAAGTAAATCTATTCATGTGCAAGAACCGAAAGGCAGTCGGAGTTTCGGTGATAAAAGAAGAACAACCAGACGCCAAAAGCAGCAAAAACAACAACCGGCGTTTTTTCCCAAAACAAAACGAGACATCGTTATAAACAAACTCGCATACACACTCACATGCATTCCGTTCGACTCTTATACTGTTCGCTTGAACCAGTATTTGTGGACTCCGCTCTCTGCACTGGACACAGGTAGACTGAAATGAAGAGAGCAGACTGAAATGAAGAGAGCAACTATGCAAGATCATATTTGGTCCTAACAAAGACAAATCTTTTTTTTAGAAAGTAGAACTATCCAAAAGATTTCAGGATATTATGAGTATTAGTTATTATATACTTTACAAATAAGTCCATTCAAAGTAGGATATTATATTGGTTAAGTTCATTTTCGTTCTAAGAGCGTAGATTAACATACATACATATACATATACATATGTAATTTGAATTCGCCGACAAAAAGTTTGTTGCCTCTGTTCTGAGGCAACCCTACCCGAGCCTTTCCTTCCTTGTAAATCCTACTAACTCACCTAATGCACTACAAGCTTTAAATTTACTACTACACTATATAATAATTCTTGCATGATTCGAGTGTAGGCATCCTGAACTATAATAATATTAAATGAGTTTCTAGTTAATAATGTACCAAATATACTTTACGGGGTTTTCTAAGGTGTTTTATGGTACAAACTTCGTGCTAATATTATAATCTCTGAATTTGATTGTGATGTCTTGTAACATTGTCAAAATAAGCAAACAGGTATCCAATATCAGGTTTTATGAAGATAGTTCTAAAACTGAGAGACTTGGTTAATTAAACTCGTCATTTAACGCTAATCAGGAATATATCACTCTATAGAATCGGAGATATTTCCGATTAACAATACCCCCTTCAATAAATGTTGTAAATGTTACAGTCCCTACACCTCACTGACGACAACTGACAACGATTCTCTTTACCATCCGCACAAATGTAAACAAGAGCGAGAGCGTCTCTGAGCAAGAGCTGCCGCTCTCTTCGCTTGCCTCCATGCGCACGTCAACACTCGCATACGTACTTATACACTTACACACACACAAATAGGAAGCCGTCTCTCACGTGCCGAGACGGCGAGAGCGGCATAGGCAGCTCAAACAGTTGTGGTGCCTCAGTTATCTCAGAGACGCCGTCGTGTTCGCACGCAGAGTGCAAGCAGCAAACAGTCTGTGTTGGTAGAATCATTTATAATCAGTTGGTTGAACGATTGCTTCGTGTGTGTTATTGGCCAATCATCGTTTTTGGCAAGTGATGCGTTGAGGCGCAGCGTGAACAAATGAATGCATATAACGCAAATGCAATGCAAATGTGTGAAAGTGTATAAGAAACTGCAACAGCAGACTGAGAAGGGGAAAAGAAAGAAAACAGTGCAAACAGTGTTGGAAGTCGGATTCATAAATAAGAAACAAGGCAAATCAGCAGCAAGTGAAGCGCCAACTGTTTCGTTGTTTGCTTAACAATTGTTGACGCGAGTGAGACAAGACTTGTACGCAGCTCAAGAAACAATAACAACAAAAACACCAGTAACACAACAACGAAACCAGTCAAATACAGCAACAACAAGTGTTGCCCGTTTGCGGTTGAGATAATTAACATAACGAGGAGCTTTTAAAACGGTATGCACTTACACTTATCACATATACAAATCCACACACATACAAATACACATGCAGAGAGTACATCTCAGTTCATATTCCGCTTTTTCAACTCTTTACATTATCGCAAAACACTTTTGACCCGTCTAAGCATAGCTTGCAGTACTCTCTTCTGCGAAAGTCGTGATCTACATGAGTCTTTCCCTTTCTCACCCTCGCTTACTCTTGCTGTCACTCTCGCGCTCTCTGTCCGCCTTGACCAGTGTACACTTAGATCGCAATTTCGAGTTGTTTCGTTTTTCTAGTTGTCGCTTTAGGCGTCATTAAGCGGTTGATCTGCGCATTACTTTTCGCTCTCATTGTAGTCTGTCTTTCTCCCTTGTTCGCTGTGAGCTGGAATAATAACTGTTACAGCAACTGTAAATAGAATAGTTACAGTTAAGTCTGGGCGGGGGTGCGAGCAGGAAGGGAAACAAGTATTCGTTTTCTTTACTTGCACACTGCGGGAATTCGCGGGAAATTAACAGTTATGTGTGCATTTGGCCTTGGAGTATGACGTTGGCGTTTTGTTTGCATCGCCTCATCCCCCTCCCCGTTGGCAAAGTCCAACTGTAAGCCTCCAAGGTGCCACATGCTTTGGTAAGCTCAGTCCAAAAGCTTAACATATCAGCACCCGCTTTGTGTGTGTGTGTGAGTGTGTGCTGGTTGTGTTTATTTCTGAAGAACCAGTTTGAAAAACAACAACACAAACCCCACAATAACAACACATGCATACATACACACAAATATGTATGTAAGTTGGTGCCCAAAGTTGCGCTACACTCAACAGGTTTCTACCTGGCACGAGGCTTACAATGCTTTTATTTTTACTTAGTTTCTAGGAAAAGTGGGAATTTCTATGACAGGTTATCATGGGATTGAGGTTTATCAAATGCACAATCTAATTACTGAAATTTGAGAAATTAAACTTGCTACTACAATACTTGGCTGTAGTCATTGGTCAAGCTGACTTGATGGGGAATTTTTTAAAGCACTTTAAGATAGGAACTGCCTCTTATGTTTATTTAGGTTGTATTAAAATAAGTATTATTATTTGATGTGTATGTGTTTCCTACAGTTTACGATCTGAGTGACCTTAAACCCATAAAGACAAGAGGACTATAGTTCTTATCAAGGCACAGAGGAATGACCTTCATACCGATAATTCCTACAAGTCATTGCACTCAAAAAATAGTTCAGTTTTTTGAGAAATATTTTATTGCCTTGTTAATGCAGTTTCCATATATGTTCTGGGACCGTTAATAATACGTTGCAGTCTCTAATGGATTATAGCAATGAGATAAGGGAGTTCAGAGTTTATCAATTAGTTGAAAGCATGTAAACAGCGCATTTTAAACATTGTGCCAGTTGTGATAGCAATTTAAGTAATGTAAATTTAATTGTTTGATATTTCATCTTGTGATGTTTGTTTAATCGGTTTAGCGGTACTATTCATAGTACATCACTAGTAAGCTTCGTAGACTACAATCGTGAATCGTGCAAGTTGATCTGAGGTGTTCAGAAGGAAATTCTTTAAAAGCCTGCGCCTCTAAAAAAAACATGAATTCTGTAAAAAACTCGCCTCAAGCACCAAGCTAAAGCTTACTAAGAAGGCCAGAATCTAAGGCTCTACGATATATCGGTCATTCCGACTTATTTACAGGGCGCAGCAATTGAAATGTATAATTACAGTATACAAATATACTCATTCCTTTGGCAGCTATATCTTATAGTGGTCCAGTTTTAATAATATTTTATATGCAAATATACATGTATAAGTAAAAGTCCGATCTAGTAAATTTATTTGCAATATCTTGAAAAATCAGCCAATAGTTTGTATTGCATTTAGCGACAAACCGCTCCGATTCGGCTCGTTCCGACAGCGTGTAGTAATAAGAAGAATATGTGAAAAGTTTCATCAAGATAGCGTTAAAACTACGTTGCGTTGCAAAAGACATAAGGATGGATTGACAGTTGGAAGGATAGGCGGACGGACGGGAGACAGACATAGATACAATAGATCGACAACTCTGGTGAAGCAGTTTCAGAATTTAAATACGTTATGGGGTCGGAGATGTCTACTAAGGTGCGTTGCAAACCCCTGGACGAAATTAATATAACATCTGCAAGGGTATAAGCATTTAATAAGGAGAGTCTAAAGTTATCAACTATTTGACTCAGTTTTACTTAGTACTCGAGCTGCTTCCAAAAGTAAAGTTAAGATACCATTCGGGTCTGTTTTGAAGAAATAGTTAATGCATTACCGGCCTGGTTTTAGCATTGTATCTCGCTTCTCTTCTTTGTGCCAACATTAATGGGAACAACAAAAGCACATACGCATACACATTGACTCAAACGACCTCTAGGGACTTGAGTTTAAAGATGAGCCAAGTACGGATGTCATTAAACCGTCTGTTAAGCACGACGAGAAAACGGTAACTTGAAATGGCTAAGGTGCTTCGCTTGCTTTTCGATCTAGTTGGGGCCATGTTCGAAAGTGGCCCATAACTGAACTGTTTCTGTTGCTGCCAAACGTCGAACAGGCTAACTGCAGGCAGTAAAAGTTGGTCAAAAACATTTAAAAACCATTTGTAATTCGACATGGCAGTTTTAATTTGTGTGTTTGGCTTTTTTGGCTTGTTTATTTTATGTTTTGTTTATTTTTGCAGCAATGACACTCTGACTATTCCATTTGTTGTCTTTGTCATGTACATGACGATTTTTATTTTGCTGTTTCTTGTTGTTGTTGGTATTGTGGTTTGCTGTGCTCAGTATATAAATTGTGTTTTGCGCTTAGGTAAAACTTTCGAATTCAATTTAAAAAAAACAAGAAGGGAAAAGGCAATGCCCCACAGCATTTGCCAATGCTGTGTTCATTTTCTCCCTTGTTTTGCCGGCAATATTTTGCACCTGCGTTCGGAAATTGGCAACTGAACGGTGGTGATTGTATCTTCACTGAAAGCAAACCTTTTTATTCAACGGGCTAATGAAACTGAGTATAATGCAAGAAACAAGTCAGTGTCTTTCGGAGGTAATGTAAACTGAGGTAGTTAGTTAGCTGTATCAACCACAACCTAACTCAACCTGTTGCTGAAAACAACTGCGGGATGACAAAGTGGGTTTATGAAATTTATTTATATTTCAAGGGATTTTCAATACGAGCCATAGTATTTATAATTTGTATGTTCGCCAAATATATATTATATTATATTAAGCTTTATAGATTTTCTGTATACTATTTTAAACTGTTTATCTTCCATTGTTTGCCTCTCGCTTATCGATGACTCAGCTCATGGCTAAGCGACCACAAGATCTCAGTCGTGCTGAGAAGCCGCTCTTAACGCACAATACACAATCAGAGACACTCTTTGCTTATTCCAAGCGATGCTCTTTACTTAGAAAGCTTTACTCAAAAGCTTTGCTCAAAAGCTTTAGCTACACTATCTATCTTCGGAATATTACTTAAATTCAATTTTTATTTTAATTATCAGGTTTGGTAAAACCCGGCGTTATTCCCGCTGTGACATTCTTATTTTTCATAACGTCACAAAGGTCAACAGACCAATACCACTGATTGCTACCTAATCCCGTCATCAGCTGCACGAATGGAATCATTGTTTTTACCCACTTGACTTTAGCTGCATTGTTTCCCTTCCCTTCCCTATTACCTACCATATTTCCCCCTTTTCCTTGCCTCTTTACTGTGTCTGCTCTTTGTTTTCCCTTGGAAAATTCTTTTGAATTTTCCCCGCATATATGAAAGTTGTGCAGCGAAGCGCACACAATAAGAAGACACCTGACCAGGCCAGACCGGCCCGGGCTCCGAGTAAGCGTGTGGTCGGTGTTATGCGTACGTATTCGTTGACTTTATTAGCGAACTCGGTTTTAATCGATTTCGTAAGTAAACGCTCTCCCAGCAGCTGCTGTCAAGTGAACTTCGCGTAAATAAGACATCAAATACATATACGTGTATACTGGGGACCGAAATGTATAAATAATAAACCCGGGCTGGGCCTGCCAATTAGTTGTCTACCCCCTCGACATTTATAGCATATTTTCCAATTTAAATGAAGTAACAGAACCACCAGAAACATTAGACGCGCCTAAACACCGAAATTAGCGACCACACCGCACAGAAATGAGACAGAAAAAGAGAAATTTAATTAAAGCAACATGAGACAACAACAACAATTGGATAAATTTATGCACCCTGCCCCGACTGGACACCCACCTGGCATGTAATATTATAACCTCAAAGCAAAAACAACAGCAAAAACAAAAAAACGTGTAATTTTCACGGTCCCAAGCTGGCAGTTTGAATGCCGCTTTTCACTAGCTTGACTGGCAGGCCCAGCATAATGATTAGGGTCAGCATGAGGTGGTCGTAATAGAGAGATAAATGCTATCAAGTCGAAGCTTGCATACTCTATACTATGAAATATCATAGCTGAGGAGGATTGCCAAAGCAAACGTCACGAAACTGATTGAATTGGAGTATTAAATCAAATGTACCACCACCTCAGACTACACTAATTAACAGGAGAACAATGCACTCTACAGCAAAACTAGTATACTCCATGTGCTTAGTGTATAATTACTCGCGGCATCTGCAGCACGTTGCCAACAATTTTGCTTTTTTTCTTTTTAATTTTCTCTCCATTTTAATTTTAATTTTTGTATGTGTGTTTTCTTGTTGTTTTTGTTTCGCTTTCTGTTTAGTGTTTGCGAAGATAAAAGCATTTGTCATTAGCATAAAATCCAAAAGGTTTTCCCCCTCAAGTATGAGTGCGAGTCCCGGCGAGTCCCGCCGCCTAATTCCCTAAATATTTGAACTTCATTAGCAGGACAGCAGCAGTGCCAGGGCTACAGACGACGCTGATAGCAGGACCTTTTGCCCTCCCCTAATGATCATCGCGTTCATAATTTCAATTTCAAGTAACTTCAATCCAGACACACACACAATCATTAATTCAGGACTTGAAAGTGAACAGGCTTGTCCCGTTTAGATACCGAACTCTTTAATTGCCAAAATCAAACTAAAGCTAAGTACAAAATGTTCTTAACGCGAAGCTAGCCCTGTCGCATAAAAGTGCTCAAATTTCGGGTGGCCCGACCGGGAACGTCGGGAACCTCAAGGACAATGTTGTTGTGCAACTATGTTACGCAAACAGCATGCGGAACAGTCACAAGGAATGCTGATTTTGCATTATAGTCATTGTTATATGACATGATCCGCGGGCATTGAACTATTGGTTAAATTATATATTAATTTGTACACAGAGGACAGCAAGGCAAAAGTAATATCAGGGGAAGACACTTCCGAATCGACAATAAATAAGATAAGAAGTTCGATAAGTGGACTAAATCATATTCAAGCATCCATAGTATCCCCGGAAAAAACCATTTGCATGTGAATCCGAGAACCGATGAATTGTTTTTGATTACACTCGAACGGACATAGTTGAGTGTGAGTGCATGTGTAGGCGCAGCGAGAGAATGATCAGCGTCATGCTCGGCTGCACGAAGGGTCGAAGGTGAGCAAGATGCGAACCGCTGATTAGCGCGGCGAAATGCTGGTAAAAGCAGATAGCAGTCGCCTGCTGTCCCAGGAGCCATCTTTCATCTCTTAACGCCCGAGTGACCAGTGCGTGGTCCCCTTTTGATGTAGTCCACGTTGCGCATTAATAATTGATAACCGTCTTTCAAGGTGACGTTGATGGCAGCGGCCTTGTGGGAACCTTTTGACGGAAACTCAATTGAGCTCCCTACACTTACCTTAGCTCTCTTTTCCCCACAAGAACTCACTCACGCCAGTCACCGTTAATTGCACGCACTGCGCCCTTAGTCCCTAAAGCTGACGGCCCAAAACGCTTCGGAAGCCACGCCCATTAAAGTGGCATTGAGGAAATAAAGCAAATTAGTTCAAATATTTCGAACGGAACACGCCGCATTTGCATTGGTAATGAGTGAGGGAGGCGAACGAGGAGAGGCGAGTGCAGCAATCGCTCTGCAATTGGTGGGGACAGCTCAAATTATATGGTAATCAGTTCTGAGCGATGTCTGCAATTTTAGTGCCATAACTGATTCATGGACGAATGGCAACGGCCCACAACCGAATTATATATGCACACATTCGTGCACACATATACATACACATGCATATGTAAATAGGGACTCGGGTCAAATGAATCAGCTTGACACCATTAAAAATGACAGTAGGTTGCTTTGTGACCTAAGCCCCTAACGAAGTCCCCCACCGACCATCGATATACAATACTGCCCTGGCGACGATAATCTAAGCTCAGACCGTTGCTCCAGGGACAGGCAGGGGGCGGACGGGTAGACACGCGGCAACCTACGCACAGCGAACCTCCACACAGATTGGTATTTAAAATGTGCTGCCCGCAGCGAGGTCCCAAAGAGAAGAGTGGAGAAGCAGAATAAAGAACGATAGAAAAAAGTGTCATAAACATAAAATTGATTTTAATTTTGTTCATTGTTGTTGTTGTTCTATAGACACGGGATTTACCCAGCTCTCTTTCTCTGCCGACCAAGAGGTATACTTAGTTTAATGACAGTTTTTTGTATAATTTTTGACTAGCAACGGGTGCGTGGGCAGCTGCTTTCTCGTATTGATTTTCAATGCTCTCCCCTGTGTTTGAACATGTGTATATGCCATATCGCATATGGAATGAGATATTGAATTCCATGGTGCATTAATTACAGTTATTATTAGGACAATGCGCATAAATTATTGAGTAAACACAACGTGTAGATTGTATCACGTGTGACAGGGTACACGATGACGAGAAACGTTTTTCATGATTCTTAATGTCTGTAACGAGCGAGCATTACCGACAAATTCCAGTCCCAGAAACTCGAAGAGTTGAACGAACCTGTAGCTTAAAACGTTCTTAAGAACGTCTGCAACAACGAAATTGAGACAGGGCTGCCTACGAATTATTTTGATGTTGTTGGCGCTGTTGCCCCGCACGATGCACTCGGAAATGACTTTGTGGCTAAGTCACAGCTAATGGGGTCGCTTGTTGGTGTTCCTCTGAAGAGAGTCTAGAGAAGATAAAAGACAATTTCTTTTAAGCTGAAGTTGAATGCAAAGCTTTCGGCTTGTCGGGATTTCTTTTGGTGGTAAAGGGGGAGCCATTGAAATGATTCAATTAACCGAGAGTGCACAATCTTCAAGATTCGAGAATATGCTGGATAAGAAATGGACTGAAAGTAGGAGACCAAACTGCCGGCGTAATGCGATTTCGTGGCTGACCAAAGTATATTTCCTTCCATATTTATTTTCCATTCGATTATGTTAATCGTCGACAGTCAGCGTGGGAACGGCAACAATCGATAACATTCTCCGGTAAGCGGCTTAGGTAGGAAAACTGGCTTAAAGTCGCTGGGACGGAAGAGGGGGAGGAGGATTGTGTGGGCTGCCTCTGTTGACAAATACTTTTTGAGCATTCGTCGTCTCATTGTACTTTACTTCGTAATTATTTGGACAGCAGAACTGGACGTAATGAAAAAGAAAATTCTGTTTGCTTAATGCCAAGTTGTCAAAACAAGCTAGGAGAATAAGCAGCAGGAAAAGCAGAAGCCGTCAGCAAAGATAAACAGACAACCGCTCTTTGTGCAGAGGCATCAAGTTGGTTAGAACAACAGGGGAACTTTCTTCGTTTTCCAAGCCCAAGAAAGTTAATTAAAAGATAGTAATGATTATGCTATTTGTTTGTCTTTTTTAAAAAGCGAGTTGAAATGCAAACTATTTCCACACAGCAAGAATATACTGCAAAATTATGTCATAAAGCAAACAACTTAAAGCATTTATACTGGGAACTTTAGTTGACTTTATGAGACGCGCGAATGCGAAATGAGTTCAACAAGAAGAAGAAAACTTGGGAAACTTTGTGAAGATTGGGAACTTGAATGAGGAATATTAAAGAAGGAAAGCGTGGAAGGATGTTCCAAAAATACAGCCAAATTATGTTGTTGAATTCCACGTTAATTTAATTAAAGATTTAAAACTACGGAAGGCACTATAGGTGTATTTTTGAAAAGAAAAAGAAAATAAAACCAATGTCTTTAATATGAAAACGATGCCTGATGACTTGTTTGCATGTCCGTCATTTTGCCTGTCGACACTAAACGTCTGCGGCCATGCTAAATATGGATCAATTATACTGGCAGGCAAGCAGAAGGGCACGTCCTGCGTCCTGTAGTCGCCTCATCGTTTGGGGCAAGCAATTAGTGTAGTAGAAAACACGCCTTTGCATATTCATATCAATCAAGCTGTTTGCTAACCTTCCTCTGCTTTCAATTCTTTTCAGGTAAGCTGAACTGGGATGAGTCCTTTAAACCTTATCCCCCACCTCCTTGGGGCCTGTCCTCCCCTGTCTGAGTGAGTACTATAAAACTCCTACGAGCTTTTGTTCTTCATCTGAGGGAAGCTTCCTGCTTGAAATTTAATGCGATTTCAAATGTTCAAGAGGTTTTGCCATACAAATCACCAGTTCCTTTTATGTGCGAGACCCATGTGAACTGTGGGATCAGCAACAAATACAGAATCCCACAAATTCATAAGAGGACAAGAGCCCTTGTTCGTATGTACAAGTGCATATGTGTGTAAATGTGCGATGGACGCAGTCCCCAATTATCACGCAGATTGGCAAGACTCATTCACAGTCTAATGGCGAAGTTTAAAGTTCGGAATACGCATAGAAATTCAGTACGCATCGAATCCATATCGATTTGGGGAAAAAGTATCAATTATCGTTTCAGAAGATTTCGCTTCGGTGTGCCACCAATTGATGGCAATTGAAAAGGGCAGACAGAGGAGTACGAGGTTGAAGAACGAGGCACGAGGAACGTGAATGGCATAAAATGTTAAGCTGAATAGCCAAAAACTGCTGACGTTCCCCTGGTTGGGCCGGTTTGGGCAGTGTTTTCCGCAAATCCTAAATAAATTTTCAGTCGATTGTGGCGGCTCGAAAATGAAGTAAAACAAAATTAATGAGCAGCATTTCGTGCCGAGCGCAGCAAGAGAAGCAACAAAACTACAACAATCGACAAATAAAGAAAAATAAATTAAATTAAGCGCTTGTTTCCCAAGATTTGCTCTGCAGGGCCCTCAAAAACAGAGGGAGGGAGAAGAGAAGAGAAGAGGACGAACATGTACTGCAGCATTTTAAAAAGTTTTTAGCCCAATTCGAGTGAAATACAATTGATTGTAAATAAGCACACACACAGGCGTACACACACACATGCAGACAATGTCTTAAGAGCAAAATAAATCGAGAATCGTGACAGGAATGCCTGACAGCACGGCCCAATCCCAGATCCGTGGGATTCCCTTCCTGCCTGCCTGCCTGCCTTGGGCTCATTTATCCCCAATATCTCCTTAATTGCAGCGCACAATGCTCCACATTTGATTCAATCAAACGCAGAGCCATTCATTGATTTCGAATCGCCTCTTCCCACCCTCCCTGCCCCTCCTGCTTCGTGCTACATCGCATGATAGATTATTTTCCTGCCTGTGACTTCTTATAATTGAAATTTTCTCGGCGCGTTTCCGTTTGCATTTGAAAAATGTATTTAAGGCGAAAGCATTTTCAATTAATTTGCCAACGGCATCGCAGCCACAAAAGAAAAACCGCCACAGAATTTTATTTATTTATATTGAGCATGGCAAAGCAGGTCCCTCCGTCGCCCCTTCCCCTCATCTACCTCCTGCCTCGCCCGAGAAGTCAAAGTGTCAAACGAAGAGGCGGGAAAAAGGGATGTTGGCGCTGGCAGTAAGGTAGAGCTCAGGATGGGAGGATGAGAAATGCGGACGAAAATACTGGGGACCGTTTGCCGCAGAGCAAACAAATCAAGCGACGGAGAAGTGAGGCGGAACAGGGCAGGGAGAAGCAGGGGCAGCGAGGCAGCGGGGCAGAGACTCCACACTTTATGTAGATTTTATTTGCAACAGCCGCGAGTCAAGAAATTTACACAAACAAATTGAATTCTGTATACATTTTTTATGCCCGTTTTCCAAACAAAACATAAAGGGACTTGTTTGCTTAGCGCGCCGCGAATGCTGCTACAGTATATACCAACGCATACGATGACGGCAGACAAGCAGGCTGATGAGAGGGCAGAGGGGGAATTGTCAAAAGATCTCGCATGTGCAGAGAAGGAACTTATCACTCGCGTCATGTCGCATGGTCTTTATTTAACCCCATAGACGACATTTCTGTTCCCATTCTTTTCATAGAGTCTCCAATATTTGTAGACCTGAGAGAGAGCAAGAGCTGGTGGCGCTTGCCCTTTGCAAGTCAACAGAGAAAACATATTGAATTTCGCCCGTCACTTGTCGTCTTCGTGCCAACATGGTTTTTTATTTATTTTTCATAGCCCGTTTGAATATTTCCTGCGTTGTCTTCGTTTTATTTTCATCGTAATAAAAACGAAAATATTTGTGAACATTTTTATGCAAATCAATGGGCAAGCGCGACAAAGCCACCGCAAAATCACAAGAACGCCAGAAAGAAGAAAGTCGGGGAGAGACTCGGAGGCAGCCAAGAAATTTATAATATAATTTTGACATGGCAATAGGACAACTTGACAGCTGTAAACAGTGAAACATCAAAAAGTTATCACAAACGTGCCTTGTTCCACTCCGCTTGGCTTGCCGTATCCTTTGTCGACGCACGGCGGAGTGAAGCCAAAGGCGCTACAAGAGAAACAAAAGCGCGAGCAATAAAAACAAAAACCTGCAACGAAAAAAGAAACAGAATAAGGAGAAGCTGCCAAGGAAAAACAAAGTGTATATAGAAATAAGAAAAAATGGGCGCGCCAGAAGGCAGGACACATGTTCCACGGCGCCATCAGACAAGCCAGATTTAAGAATTTAAAAATCGAGAAAAAGCTGGCATTACTCGTCTTCCCTCTCTTTCTTGCCCTAGCTCTCTTTGCTGTTCGTCTTCTTGTTATTCTTCTTTTTCATCAGCAAAGAAATGCATAAAGTTTGGCACAAAAGTTACTTGTTGGATTTGTTTGTCGCAAAGGGTCGATGACGTAACGAAAGGGGGGCTGGCAGAGGGACATGAGGGGGTACATAACGAGAGGTGTTCCTATACGAGCAGGAGGGTGCGGTTCGAAGGTCGAAGTTGCAAACTGACTGTGAAAGTTGCTCGCCTCTTTGTTCGTCGGGATTTTCCTCGGGTATTAGTGTTGTTAGCCACACATTTTTTCGCCCTGTTATACTTCATTTTAGCATGGCTGGAGCGAGCGAGATGGCAGCATAACTTTGACAGCGAAGCGAAGTCAAAAGGATCCCATTCCACTCCCCGAGTACGATGGTTTTTTGCGGTTAGAGGCGAGACCAATTTGTAGATACGAAAAGTTTGTACTACCCCAGAACTGACTGTTAACAAGAATACGCTTTGAATATTTTGTGGCAATGGAGCAAAACTTGGCAAGTAACTGGTAATAAGTGCAGTGGAATATGTACGTGGCACTCACACCCGCACATCTGTAGAGGCCCCCTGCTATTCCGAGATGAGAATCCGCTTGTCAAACACACTTTACGCACCTCGGAGACAGCCGGGTGACATTTTCGCTTTCAATAAAAATCATAATTCCTGTCTGACAATACACGGGGACGGCAGATGCCGACGCACACAACGCCAGCTCGGTGGATGCCCAGGGTTAGCCTCGCCAAACACACATGCACACATACACAGGTATACGTGTGTGTGCACAAAAGGATGGCTCATACAAAAGTCGCATCAGCTGAATGCAGTGAAGCCTTGAGGGGCAGCAGGGCAACAGGGGAGCGGGAAGCTGGGAGATTTAAGATTCCGCAAAACGATAAATTGCGGTAAAAGGTGTCTCTCATTCACCCAGATATGTATCTAAGGGCAAGTCGGTGGGTTTGCGTGTGAGTGTGTGCAAGTATGTGCGAGCTTGCTGTGGATTTGTTTGCCCGATAACCCAAAACGCGCGCTGAGAAACCTGATTTTTAACTGGCAAACTGAATGGGGGCTCACATGACTACAAAAGAGTCGGCATGTCTGGGCTGCATATGCTGGAAATGAAATGAGATTTTCCTGTAGATACCACCACAAGAACAAACACACACTCGCACACGCACACTCACACACACACACACAATTCCGCATGTGGCACCAACACGGACTCATGAGAAATTCTCAATTTGAATGCAAACATGTTGGATTATTATGATTTCCTTCTACCGTTGGCAGTTTTTCCTGTTAGTTTGTTTGTCTGTGCATACTCTGTGTGTGTGTGCGTGTGTGCGAACGTGAATCCTTGTGTGTTGCAGCTTTTTGCTCGTTGTTGTTGTTGTTGTTGCTGTGACAAGTATTAAGTGCAATCAAAAGAAGATTTACAAGCGTCATGAATGAAATATTTCCATCATATGCTGCACACAAATCGTTTTGCAGCATACACACACAGTCACACTGCCACACACACAAACACACGGACGTGTACATGCCACAGCTGAGTCCTTTGCCTGCTGCGGTGCATAAAAACTCATTTGATGGTATTTATGGCACTTTTTCATCCGGGCTAATTCAGCATTCCATGTAGCGTGGGTACCGTGCTCCACACATATGAACATATGGCCATAGAGCCCACTTTGCCTGCTATCTTGATGTGCCCAGGTAATGTTTAATTATTGATTATGGCGCCGTGTGCGATGACAAACATCCGATAAGCTCTGCCAAGTGAAAGGAGCCGGGAACCACGGGAGAAGCTCAAACAGTACCACCTCAGCCTAAGCGAACGCGAACCTGAATCTGAATCTGGACTGAACTGAACTGAAATGAACTCATTTGTGTCTAATAAATCTGCGAGGGCGCTGTGAAAGCGTGGGTTTCCTTTTCTTCTCATTTTTGTTTTTCCGCTACAATTTTGCTACATTTTCCCATGACTTTTCGGCGTAACCTTTCCCACAATTGTTGCCGCTGCTGCTCTTTGACTCTGCGGATGAGCGCCAAATTGCATAGACAATTGGCCAAGACAGACAACGAGCGAGTTAACAAGATGCCAAACTCTGGTCTCGGCTTGGGTTTCAGTGTGCATATTGGTGCCACATTTGATTGGCTCTCGCACTCACATTCGCAGTCGCAGTCGCAGTCGCATTCGCATATTCATGATGACACACCACGCGCTGGGTTTGGGAGTATGCGCATACATAACTAAGTAGAACTGCCTGAACGGGGCAGACAGGCACGGCAGAGGGACGGTGGACGGTGGGCGGGTGGACCGGGGACTGACTGGCTTGGAAATCGAGCCGAGGCAGAGATTACACTCTCTGATGATTAAGATGCCCCTCCTCCCCCCTCTTCTCATTGCAGCCAGTTGTCAAATGCAGCAGCGTTGATTACGCCAAATTGACTTCGACGTGCTGTGTGTGTGTGTGTGTGTGTGAGAGAGTAATTGATGGGTTTGATGAATTGACAAGAGTCTGAAGCTGAGACTGTGCTTGTTGGCAAAACACAATGCGAGCGTGTCTTTTAAAAGCCGCCTGAAATTAATGATGTTTGCCATGGCATGAAAACACCGAGACAGCTCTCAGAAATATTAGCTACCTTATAACATATGGCTGCACGGATTGTATTTTGAAAAATATGAGCTGATTATCGGGGATCAACTTAGGAAACAATGAAAAATGTAGGCAGAAGGAAGGTTTAATTTCTTTCAGCTAGTATCAATGGGATACGGTTTAACAAAAACTTAAGTGTTGTTAAGCTTGGTTAACTATTTAAAAAGTTTAAATTAGTGGACTAAATGAAGTAATAATTGATATGGATAATTGAGTTCTTATTATACTGGATGGATGAATATCCAATATGTAAATTGATAGACAAAAAGATAGACATGTAGATAGATACGTAGATGGAATGAAGGATTGACAGATAGTTAAATATCACAATCATGCGGAACTAGATTCATAGAAATATCTAGAGATGCATTGCTTGAGATGGTGATAAATCTTATTGGGATAGTGAATGATTTATATTAAGATAATGGAAGCGGACATGGATCAGAGACAGATTAGGAGACATTGATATTAAAGTAGTTTGAAAAATTACATTAATTACATGCTTTATTCCAATTAATACAGGGTGGTTAAGATGTTTCATCTGTTTTAGTCAGGTTCTTCGGCTGATTCGCTTCATTTGTGTGGATCAACGACATGAGTCAGTTTCAGACTCCAAATCCAAAGTCATTGAATCGTTAACTTCGAATTCAAAGACTCAATGCGAGTGTTGTGCGCGAGTGTGATTCGAATTATTCACTCGCAAATGCGCAGGGCTCGACTGCTTTGAAGTTCTTAAATGCTGACTCTATGGCTGTTTGGCTGCCAGAATATCCCTCTGCCTTTCAGCCCACCAAGTGATGCCGAATCGATGATGATGGCTCCAGAGCTTGCCAGCATGGGAATCGATTCGGGCCGCCTTGTCTCGGTTGCACTTATCAAAGGTTAATGGTGCAATTGATAATTCTGTAACAGCTCGCAAGTCAAATGATGTGTAAATGGCTGCAGCTGTGTGGGTGTGTGTGTGTGTATTATGTTTATGACTGTGTGTGGTGGCTATCAGCGAGGCACTTTATGGCCGCGCCATGTGAGCGGATCGTTAAAACGGCGCTTGCAAAATTGGCAAAAGGCCGTCTATAAAATCGATGCAGGGCGCAAAGCGCACATACAAAAAGGTATACGTGTCTGTGTGTGTGTGTGTGTGTGCGTATATTTATGACCAATTTGCCAAAGTGCTTAAAACTGTAAACAGCGCATTGGCAAGGATCGCGCACGAAAGTATGCAAAGTTAAAGCAAATGCAAAGGGAACAAAACACAACAACACAACAACACACGCACACACCTAGCGACTGCGTACAAATATTGCGCATACGTCGGCTCCCAATTTGCATTGTTATCAGACGGAAGCGACGTCGCTGCGCTGCGGTCGCTTACGCGTCTTGGGGTATGCCCCAAACAATGAAAAAACCAGCGAGGCAAACAGTCAGCTCGCTCGACTTGGCAACTGTTTTGGGTCCCACTTGGCGTATGCGTAACTTCATATGCCACCGCACGGGTAGGTGCGAGTGTGCGTCTGTGTGCGTGTTAGTGCGTGTGTGTGCTTCGCTTTCATGCCGTATGTGTATGCGTTATTAAATTTATTTGACTTGACGTGCTCACACTGAAGGCAATAGCAACAATAAGCAGAGACAGGAAGGGTGGAGAGCGGAGAGGGGGAGCAACGACTGGGATAGAGAGAAACAAGAGAAAGTGATGCCACGAGAGAAGCATGTGATTGTGAGATGGGTTTCTGCAAACGGCCGCTAAGGATTTTCGACATGAAGTTTAACCTATACAAGTGTACAACTGTATAATGTATGCACTTGTCATGTGTGTGTGTGGGCGTGTGTGAGTGCCTTCTCATTTAATATTTAAATTGCTTGTGGTTTAAATATCTCATGTATGCTTGTGGCAATTTATATTTTAAATTATTAAAACAGACTTATTACATTACGCACGATACAAAGTTGCCTCCTTCTGTGTGTGCCATTTCAAGCTTGACTTCACACACACACGCACACATGCACACATACAGCCAGACAAGCGTAACATATTAAGACAGAGATAACATATGTATGTTTTGGAGGATTTATTTTGGGTCCGTAATTAAATTTCACATTTCTCTTTGAAATTGTGACTTCCAATTTAAACAGAATATTCAATTCAATTCACAGAACTTAACATTTCTTGATTTTTCGGCGCAAGAAGACATTCCAATGAATCCAGTCTGTCAGCCTTAACTAGCAAACTTAACTATCCAGTAAATTAAGCCAAGTCAAACAAATCGCACAAGCAGATTGACTTTTTCCATGCGATTCCATTACGAATTCATTGCGTTTTTAAGAGAAATTCTCTTTGATTATATTTAGGAAATATTTACAAAAGCATCTACAATACATGCATTTGTATGCATACGTGAACATGTATGTATGATCGTATAAGATACATATGTAAATTTGTGTACAGATTTTGAATTATTGGTCTGGGATAAGGTCATAATTTTTAATTTCAGCATTCCCTCGACCCTTTTTGGGTCGCAACCTTTCAGTTGCAAACGAGACACTCTACCCCGTCCCCATTCGGCGATTGCTTCCTTTGCACAGCATGTGATTTCCATTTGGTTTTATGACTTCTCGTCGACACTTTGATTTGTCGAGTGGATTTATTTTCGGCTAAAGCTGCAGCATGAACAGAAACATATTATATGTATATGTGCCAAATGGAATATGAAACTTTTGCAACAGATTTGCACTTTATCGTGGGAATATTTGAGCAACTTTTGTGAATAATGGAAATATAGTGCATTGCATTTGTTGGTAGAGTTGCCATTTCATACTGGTTTTAAATTTGTTGCATGTTTTTTTCCTTTTTTCGAGGGAAATACTTTGCAAAGCGGCTTTAGCGCTGATTGCGAAATGGACGCCATAAGCGGCTTAGAGATAACTCTGGGCACCTCCTTTTGCTCCTCTGCTCCGCTGCTCCTTGTGCCAGTTGCCATGCCAGGCGTAGGGCGAACAATCTCTAATTTAATAATAAACCTCATCAAATGCTTATCTGCTATCAGCATACAAAACAAATTGCCAACAGCTACGGGGGAGAGGGAGAGCGAGAGCGAGAGAAGGCAGATACATGTATCGCTCTCAACAAAAAAAGAACGATATACACGCATGTGTGTGTGAGCTTGTGAGTGTGTCTGATACAGCCAGCTGCCCTGGGTGCCTTGACAAATGATGTAAATGCCGCTCAGGCTCAGCCATGCTTGGCATATCCTTCCAAAAAAACACTTGCTGGGAGTCTACTTTTCATTAGGCGCGAAATATTAAACAGACGACAGGCTGAAATTATTACATTGGCCTCGGCTTAGCGGCAAAACGCCAAGAGCAGGCGATAACAAATTATATATCACACATACGCCGCATGGGCTGCACGTGTCATTGAGCAGCTCATCGTCAACATTACCGACACTCCCCATCCAGCTGCCCTTCCCTTTCGCACTCATTCACTCAGCTGCATCCTTTTCACATGTCGCATCCTTAGAGCCGTGTTCACTCTGCGTCTGTTTTGATTGTCAGCCAAAGCCGTCCCGTGCCAGAGGGGCGGGGTGAGGAAGGCTCTCCCATGAAGCGTGTGTGCAAGCAAACATTTGATATCGCATTGTTTACGGCGCCCGCAGTGCGCGCCCTCGAGCGGTTTATGCTGTATGTATCGGTTATAATATATTTTGTATGTTATATGTATACAATATTATGACATTTGCTTTCCATGCGAGTACATAGAGGTACACATGGCACATACATACTGTGTGTGTGTGTGTGCGTGTGTGCGTGTGTGCGGTACGCACAACTTGTTTGCTGAACACACTCACACACCCGCACATGGCTGTGTATTAAAATAGAAATCAGTGCAGCTATAAAAACGAACTTATGAGCCGACTTCAATATGCGATATTTGTGTGTGGCCCATATCTTTATCCCTCTCTCACTCCCTCTCCCACTCGGAAGTGGGCGTAATTGCGTTTTTATGCTGGGCATTTGTAGGCCTTCATGTGTTCATTTCCGCACACAAATAAACACACACACATAGACACACACGCACGCAGCCGAAACTGGGCAACAAAATCAAACAGCAAATACAGACGACATATACATACATACATGCATGAATATACTATATACTTGCTACAGTATATATCCTGTGTCGTATCGTAATGTATAAGTAAAGTACAATAGCCAAATTGGACTAGGAGCAAAGCACTTCATCAGATGAGTAGGAACAGGGAAGGGACAATGGTGGTGGTAACAGCTTTAAAGGCACCTCGAAGTTTTAAGGCATTGGCGCGGGGGGGTGGGGGGAAGACAAGTTTTCAATTGAATACTTGAGGGTCTCAACACACTTATGCGTTCCGGTCTCGAAAGAAGTGCTGACAAATCCTTGGACACGCCTCGACCTGACCTATGGCACTCTATCGGAAGCAATTCGACCTTGTTGTTGCTGTTGTTGCTATTGTTGCTATTTTTGCTGTCGTTGTGGGACTAGTGAGCCTGGCTACCCGCTTATGACGAGCACAATCATTAAGCCATATTATTGTTATTATTATTACACTTATACGAGTATGCCTCGCCCCTCTGCACCGCAGAGCGCAGAACTGCGATAGCCAGACATGCACAGACACGCACAAACACTCAACACACTCACACACAAACTTGGTAGCCGCACATAAATTGTACAATTTATGGAAACGGGCTTCGATTGCGAACACTTCGCCAATGATTTACGGGTATTGATCCGCCCCGTGGGCTGTGGCTGTCCGGCGCGCTCCTATCGATAAACAACTTGGAAATGCAATGCAAAAGCGAGGCGAGCAAAGTGCAAAGCGTATTGGTAAAAGGAAGCTCGCCTAGTGGGAGCCCCAGGAAGGGGCGCTCCTATCGTACTTGACAGACATTTATCCCACCGCCCAGCAGCGTCAAGTGTCATTGCGGAGCGCAGCACGGGCTGCATTGCACGGTTATCTGTTTGTCGATTTTGAAATCTGATTTTATGGATTTTCATTTCGTTTGACTTTGCGCTGATTTTCAATTGGTTTGCCCCTTCAATTTCCCGGGGATATTTTCCTCTTCAGTTTTTTTAATAATAAATGCACAGACAAGCGAGCTAGCTTGGACATGTCCCACCGTCCCATATTGCACAATGGGCAGTTGCAGAATTTGTATTTCTTATAATTTCTGATGGAATTTAATTTATTGTAAGTAGAAGTTATTTGGAAAAGCGGTGTGTCCACACGAAATATAGAAAGTAGACCAATAGATTAAATGGCAGCCTAACGATATATTGGTCAGAACTGGCTCGTTCTGACTTATATCCAGCTTACAGCGATATGAGGTATTTATTATAAGTTTCAACAACATATCTGAAAGACTACAAACCCAAAGATTGAATAAAACCAATCAGAATTGACTTTTCAGGTCACTGAAGTTATAATTTTAGACGTTTAAGACAGATCCCACTATATTGTTATTATTATTATTTTATAAGGTGCAATTTATAGTCAATTTTAATTTTTTTGGTTCCTAGGGAAGCTATAGTAAATTATGTGGCTGTCCTACTTTAATAAAATGGAAAAAGTAAATGAAAAAAGAAAAAAATTAACAATTTCAGCGCGACTTTTGTACGAGTCACACCACTGTGCGTCCCTGTGACATCCCTGTTCCCAATAGCGGTTGTTCTTTCAGGACGGAGCTGCCAGTTTGCTGTTTGTCTTTCATTCAGTCTGCAGTCAGCAAACTTCACTTACTCCTTCTGTCTCTGTCACTTGCTATCCCTAGCTCTTTCTCTCTCCGTTCCCCATTTCTCTTCTCTTCTTTCCATTTCCATTTATGCCGGACTTTGGTCAACACTGAAATTGATTTTTGTCTTTGTCCCAATTGCTATTAGCTGTGCACCTGACATCACCACTGCCACGCCCACCGCCCACTGTCCCCTACCCCATCTACATGCTAGTCCCCAAAAGTAACGCCCATGTCTGGCAATTGCTTTCAACACTGCCGCCTCCTGCTCTACGCCATACAAATACGTTGACGTGCCCAAACAATTATCAAACTAACCACGCCCTCTCGTCCCTCGTGTTCCCCGTCTACCTGTGCCTATTGACGATTTGCTGCACATTTTATTGTGTTCCATGCACTATTTCTGGCTAATTAATTGCCAGATGAATGCCCACCTGCTGCAATTCGTGCGAGTCCTTCGTGTGAACATTTTGCAGTTGCAACAACAGAAATTAAACACTTTGTTCCTTAAATTGCGGTGGACAAACAGACAGACAGAGAGACAGGAGACAAAGAGACAGACAGACAGAGAGTGACTGCCTGGACAAGCCTATTATTATTAACATCAACACGGGCGAGAGACATCCTCATTATTTCAGCGCTCTGCGTTGCGCGTGTTGCACAAAGATAAAGGACGAACGACAGACAGACCTGCTTAAATACGCTTTTATTCATACTTTTTGTATGTTTTCTTTTATTACCGTGTTTTTTGTTTATTATTTTTGTAAATTATTTTCATTGGACCGTGTGGAAATCGCATTCTTTAAATTAATTGCTGAAAACTCCTTTCGGTTATGGGAAGCCAATTAATTTTCATACTGTTTAATGGTGTATGCAATTTTAATAGTTTTAATTAACTGCATAATGTGGCTTAAAGATAATACATCATTCTTTGCATATGTATAAATATATGTGTTTCAACATGTCTGGTATACGTGGCTGTGTTTGTTTATTAACATAAAAACACCAAAGCCGAGAGGAATCACATTAAAAGCAGATTACATTTAAATTATATAAAGTTTACCCTTTTCAAAGTGGGAGGAAGTAAGTGTTAATATTATGAGGGAGAGATTCATTTAAAGTCTTTCCACCCTCATAACTCGTTATATTCATACTCTTACACAGGGAATGTTCATTTTGGCAAGATATCTGCACCTTATGGACATAAGTATGGATAAACAAGGGAGTGGAACCAGCACTGTCCATCTGTCCGTGTATCCGTCTGTTTTAAATCAAAGAAGTCTATCAGGTCTATCAGATATACTAGCTTGAGGAAACTTGGCACTTATGCTTCTTATTGCTGCATGTGTCAATGAGTCAGAAAGAGCTGAATAGGACCGATACAGCTGCTATACAATCTATCGTTTACAACCAGATGTTGCAGGGAAACTCACCCTATCAGAATTTGTATATATAAATAAAATATGTGTCAAGTTTAATGAAAACCGGACCTCTATAACGAATAGCGCTCATAAGTCACTCATAATAATCGGTCTAAATGAGTATTTTTGTATGAAGATCAGTTTTGGTTTTGCAAATGTCTTATTAGTGCCAACTATAATTAGACAGTAACCGACGTATACTGTTTTCATCTCATTAAAGTCGGACAACGTTATCCTGTATCCCATTATAGGAATGATCAGAGTAGATAAAAACCTGCAAGGGAATAAAACCATTGGCATGCCGAGGGTAGTTTTCCTTTCTGGTTTTATTTACAATATGGAATAGTTTAGAATCTATGGTAGCAAATTATTGGTATATGGATTCTTCAATATACCATATTATTATTTATTATTATTTTATTATTATTATTATTATTATTTATTTTAAAGTCTCTCAGATCTTATTATTTTCAGTTTCAATTTTAAAACATATTCTCCAGTCCACGTAAATTATTTAAACTTATATTATTATTATTATTCATTTTCAGGTGCCTGGACATTCAGCGACACTGGACTGCGAGCTCTTTATAGCTTAAACAAAAGTATTTCGATTTCAGGTACGTACTTATACCCATATTTCCGTTCATTATTAAATATTTATTTTAAAACTAAACATCTAATTCCTAAACTTGTTCGGAGTGAGTTTTTGATGATATTGGAAACAGAGGAGAATTCGAAGTATATAATTTAAGATAGGAGCGTTAATTGATAATGCCTCTTAACTGCAATTTGACATTTTAGCAACTTGCGACACACATACAGAGTTGCCTGCCTTGACTGGTCTGGTTTATTAAAAAAATCATTTTTCAAAGACATAAGCATACACTAAGCAACGGCATGAGGGGTGGAATGGGAGAGAGGGAGGAAGAGGGGTAAGCAGAGTGAGTGCACGACAGTGCCAGGACACGCACATGACAGTCATCAGTCAGTCGGTTAACTCTGCGTTGTGCTGCTCCTGCTCCCGCTCCTATGGCATCGACTGCCTGCTGTCTGCTTAAGTGTTTGCTTGAGGTTTAGTGCGCGCAGTGTGACCATAATCTGCCACAGGCACTTGCACAACAACACTTAAATAGTATCAACAAGGACGAGTGAGTGCGGGGAATACAGACAGACAGTCAGAGAGTGAGCGGGACCTTTGGAGAGTGGCAGAGGGAGACAGTGTGACAGGCTGATAAATAAACATGCGACAAGGACTGCACGGGGGGAAATGTGTCCTTGCATAGCCTGATAAATGATGTTGCGACAATAATTAATTATACGAATGCCTGCAGGACTCACTCCCCCGAGAAGTGGATGAAGTGGATTCAGGAGGCGAGTGGGGAGTAGTCCACAGCTGGGGCAGCACGGCCACATGGAGGCGTGTGTAGTTTACACCACAGCTATTTCATTTAATTTACACAGCATTTTACAAGCCTCATTCCCTCCCTTCCCCCCTCTTCCGTGTGCTCCTTGCCACTGGGATGAGATGCCCGCAAAAAACCACATAATGATGCCTCAAAGATTTCAGGTTATGGTGAATGTACTAGCAGTGCGAGTGTCTTTCTATGTATGTGTGATGAGTGCATTTTGGGTCAAAGCGCATTAGACTCAAATCTCAACTATCCACTTAGTCTATCTGACTCTCCCTTCTCTCAGTCTCTCTCTCACTCTTTCTCACACACTCTAACTTTGACATTCCTCTTAATATCTCCTTTTAGTTAACACCTTCTCTCTTCTTAACCTTCTTCATCTCTCGCTGCTTCCATTTCTACCTACAAAGGTACCTCTCCCGCTCTCTATCTCTCTCGCTCTCTCTCTCTTCTCCCTTGACAGCCCATATATATTTAAAACGCCTGGAGGTCAGCAATTAAATTTCCATTTAAGTGAAGCTCCAGTGTGTATGTGTGTGTGTGTGTGAGTTGCAAATATGCTTACGTATGTGTGTGTTGTTGTGTGCATGATTTAGACATTTCAATTTGCATGTGTTAACATGCAATGCAAAAAGCATTCGATTCTTATCGCTCACCCACTCGCTAAGCCATTTCTCGCTCACCCGACTCTCCTTGCCCCTCTCCCATTTGAAAGGCTGAGGAGTTGCCAACTAGGAACTACCAACTGGCAGTTGCTGAACTGGCGAACCCGATACAAAGTGCTCTCGCAGTGCTTTAGCGCACTACTTCTCTCTCTCACTCTCTCTCTCTCTCTCTCTCTCTCTCTCTCTCACTCCTTCCATTATTCCTTTTTCCTTCGCTTTGCCGTGCCGTGCAGTGCATTCCTTTCTTGCCGGGGCATTTCGCATTTAAGTTGAGGTTTATTATGGCGCAACTTTCCACACTTGCACGCCACATGCAACCCCAGCACACACACTCACACACACACACACACAGACGCCTTCTTTATGTGGAAATTTGAATATCCTGCGGTAATTTCCACTATTTTTAGTACTTTGTTGCCCTTTTGAACTGTCAGTGTGTGCTGCGGAGCTTACTTTATGCATGCACATATATCTCTTTGTCTATCTCTCTCCCCCTGTCCCTGTCTGTCCCTTTCTTTCTATGTGTGTGTGTGTGTGTGTAAGTGGGGGTAGTTAAGTGCCTGACACTTGCAGCACTAAACCGCGCTGCGCATCTTTTGTGGCATTTGCGGAATACCGTTGTAGTCTGTACTACTCCCTTCCCCACGCCGCAGACACTGACACACATGTCACAATACGTGAGGCAACCCTATCTGAGTGTGGCAACCCTTTATTTGCATGTGAGTCAAGTTACCTTTATGGATTTTTTCAGTAAGCGCGACAATGTAAAAAATGAGCAAAGCGAATTCCCTTCAAGTCACTCGCTATTCAGGGTATTGCCAACTGTAGAGTGTGGTATAGGTCCTCTCCTCCTTTGTGGAATAGAACGATTGTTAATACCGACCTGCAGGGTATATAGCCAATACTTTGCCAACGCTGCACGCACTTTCGTAACATTTTTTGATGCCCCTTGCCGTATTGCAACACTGACGAAATCAGAGCTGTCACACACGCACACACACACACACACACACAGGCACACACACTTGGAGGAGCACTCATCAGCGCAATTTGATCGTTTTTGGTGGTCGCAACATTCGTTCGCTGATTGAGAAATTAGCCAAGTCGCAGGCACCCAAACTCTCCTCAACTCGTCACAGGGCAGGGGGGAGAGAGGAGAGAGGAGGCAGGACACAAGGACTCGTGGCATAAAACGTTGCGAAAGCGAAGCTTCATTATAGTGTCCTGCCAGCTGTGTGTGTGTGGGTGTGTGTGTGTGTGTGTCAATGGCCCGATTGCGTGTGCGTCCATTTGCTCATTTCAAGCGCATTTCCTCTTCTTGTGGGGCTGTTCTTTGGGGGGTAAGGGAGGTTCGCAATCTGAAGCTGATGTAAGCCAGCAGCTGTTGGCTTTAGCCTCTGCGTGTGTGTCTGTGTGTGTGCGTATGTGTGTGCGTGACAATTGTTAGTACACAGGCAAAGTTGGCAAAGTTTTGTCGGTTGCCAGCAAACTTGACGCCGTCGCCGTTCTGCACTTCATATTTCTCCCCTGCCCCACTTCCTGTTCCTGTGGCTGTTGCTGCCCCACGTGCAGTTAGCCATTTTAATGCTTAGGCCCTAATCGTCGCTCTGACTAACACAAATTTAGCTACTTTTGGCCACATTGATGAAGTTGGTCCGTTTGGCTTATGCGGCAAGTGCGTGCCAGGAATGCAAAGAAACAAACACAAGAGTTACGGGAGTGCGGGTAAACCAACTACGAGAGTAGGAAAATGAGGATGTGGAAGTCAGGGAGGATAAGGCAGCGCAGACGAGGAGGTGGAGTCGGAGTCCGAGTCCGAGTCAGCTTCCACTTGGCTAGTTCCCTGGCCGCAAACATTAACCTCGAATCGCGCTCGGACTGTAGCGAGAACATCGGCTGCATGTGTATACAACGCACAGCAAACCGCGTCCAATTATGCCAACGACGAGCAGCAGCCGGCCATTTGGGGCAACTATATTTAGGGCGGTAGGGGGAAAGAGGAGGGGGAATGGAGAATCTCGTGGGTGAGTCGCGGCAGCGTACTAAAAATAAATGAAGACATTAGCGGGGCCAGAATGACATGTTATCGACTTTGAGGCCAACAGGGAACCGTTAGGTGAGCTGTGCACCCCGCCTGACTCCCCCGCCCACTCGGAGGAAAGCAACGACGATAATGCGCAACCTTTGGCTGGTGCTTTTAGCTTTTTTAAAGCGCTCGTTTTAGCGCGCTTTAGATGCTTCGCAATGATACAGAAACATGCAAACTTCCGTCCGGCGTGGCGGAAGTAAAATGAAGCGACACACACACAAACACCCACACACAGTCACACACACACACACACACAAACATGTTGAAGCACACACATGAAAAAGCCATTAGGTTGCTGCGATTGAAGGCACGGCCTGGTTTCGGGCCCTGCTTACAATGTGTTTGCGATAAATTTTCATTTTGCCCGACTGCGCTTTTTCCTAGCCACCTGCGCCACCTGCCCCTTGACCCCGTACCCCCGTACCCACGTTGCACAATCAGATGAAGCCACCGACATGCACGTAAATATTTTAAAAGCCAGACGAGGGCGGTGGCAACAACAACAACAACAACAACAACAATATCATCAACAGCAACAGCACAGCTAAAACTCGCAACTGCAGCGAAATGCAAATTGGCCGCGGCAACTCTTGAGTACTCAGCGCCACGCCCTCGCCCTCTCCCCTCTCGCCCATCCAGCACGCCTTGCAGGCACTCAATCAATACACGGGCCCATCAATTAAAGGTCATTTACATGTCAATGCAAAAGCAGCGACCAAGAGAAAGCCGCAAATAACCCAACCGCAACAATATTCTCACTCTGCACTCCCCACTCCTCTGCACTCTTCTCCACTCCCCACTCCTCTGCACTCCTCTTCACTCCACGCCGCGTAAGCTGCGTCACGTCAGGCAACGGACTTAGATTTCCATAGGTCTCTCTAGCTTGATTGCTGTTGTTGTGGCAGTTGTTGTTGCTGCAGTTGCATGTATTCCAGCACTTCTGAGTCCTCTTCGGGCCATGTTGCAAAATACTTTTGTTACCAAAATAGTTTGCAGTTTGTAATTTTTACAGCATTGTAATTTGTAAAGTGCCAGTGTCCCGTACCCCCTTCGCCCTGTCGACTCCACTTCCCCACTTTAGTCTTTTTTTGCGCTCTGTCTCTCTCTCTCGCTCTCTCTCTCTATACAGTTCTGCTGTGCTCTTTTGTTTTTCTCATTGTGGGTTCTTAGTTTGTTTTCTGTTTTACTTTTTTCCTCAAATTAAGTCATTAGAGGCACGAAAAAGTTGAAGCTCTTGCGCTTAAACTGAAATGTAGAAAGTTTAAGTTAAATGTAAACATTGCACATAGTGACTATATAGTCTATATATAGTCAGGGGCATCGTTAACGACTCATTGCAGCCAAGTGACGTACAATCATTGCGAAGAGAATTTCTCGGCTTCATACTAGGAGTTGGAAATGTGCATACAAGTACTCAAAGTATTAGGTTTCTTAAAGGTTTGTGAAATCAGTTTTATGTTGCACATCAATGAAGTAGATTAACGTACATCCTTAAGGTATAAAGACAGAGATCTTTACAGAACTTCATACAGTTTCTCAAATACAAGTTAATTATAGTGTTTATTACCTGAAGTTAGGTAAGTTTTTCTCATTTGCAGGTACTCCTTAAAGTTTATATTTGCATTATGTAAATATATAAATGTAAAGTCCCTCAAGAAACCCGATTCGCTTCTGAGGATCAATCGCATAGTAGTTTTCAGAAATTCTATGAAACTATTAAACAAGTTTCCCCTTAATCAGTCTCCACGGAAGCGAGAACGCATTAACAGCTTGTGGATTCCCAATTGCTTGGAATGTTTTGAATGTGAATCTCTTGCACTGCAAATGGTGCTTTTCAACTACACACTCACACACGCACACGCACAAACACACACACTCTCCCATTGGCATTCTCAGCCAAGAAGGACAATGCGAAATAAATGAGCAATTAATGAGTATCGCGAGGCAACTGCAAATTGGAGTTGTGTATTCAACTGATTTGCATATTTGTCATTGTTGTTGCTCGTTGGACGTCTGGCATTGTTATTATCCTCCTTCCCCCTCTGCCACTGCTTATGCCCCTCTTCCCTTAAAGGGCATTGCGTGCCCCCTCTGCGATTTATGTGTTGCATTGTTTATGACAGCTTTATCGCTAGTTAATGACAAGCAAGCATGATTTATACACCGCCAGCTGCCCACCCCCCTTGTGTTGTGTCCCGAATATGGCAGGCAAACTGTCGTCCAGTTGAGTGACAACAGAGGGCGCTAATGAGCACGACTTTGGCCCAAAACTACTTGAAAACTTTTCCATTTAAAGTTAATAATTTAAGCAGAGTGTTTTTTCAACCGGCTGCTGCTGACAATAAATTACTTGGCGGAGCGTCGAGCGGGACGGAACGGAGCGGAACGGAATGGAACGGAACAGAAAACAAATTTCCCGAGCATGACAGTTGACATTTATGCAGACTTGTTTGTCATGACGCTGTTGTCTGCAGCAGCAGCAGCAGCAGCAGCAGTTGGCCACCTTCTCTCGCACAGTTTGCCCAGTGTCTGCAGCATCCGCCTTTCCTTTGCCCCTCCCCCCACATTCTCCCTCAGCCACGCCCAGCGCCCGCTCATCAACGCATTGGCAAAGAAGGCAGCGCACTTGTTTGTTGTCCTGCCTTCTGCCTGCTGCTGGCGCCGTAATTTTTATAATGAGAAATTGTCGGCACATAAAATGAAGTCCAGACGATGACAGCTGACAGGCCGCGAGAGTTGCCTGCCCCCTCCCCAGCCATGCCTCCTCCACGACCTCCTCAATGGGCCGGACCGTTAATTTTAAAGCTCTTGCAAATTTCCACTTGAGCTGCCCGCCACACATTGTTGTTGCCTCCAAGCATAATGAAAGTGTGGCGCATCGCAGCTTCCAATATACCCAGTCAGCCGACAACGAGGGTATATAAAACAAACAAGGCAAGGTTCACAGCTGTTTGGTATTCATTCTATAGGGCATCAACTTGAATCAACATTCTCTTTAAATTGTTCTAAAATTATTATAAAGCCAAGCTAACTTAACTTTGTGTTTGAAATTGCAAAACTTTCCTTAATCTGAAATGAATCTGCAATGTGATCAGCGATTCAGTTCTCTGGGGCCGAGGTATCTTACAGTTGGGAGTTTCGAAATGGAAATGTTGCCAGCCGTTTCCTATTGAATTCAGTTCAGTCGATTACCAAGGGAAGCACAGAGTGCGAGGAAGACAAAGAAAGTGCGAAGCGAAAAGGTGAAAAAGTCAACAGAAAGTTTTTGTTTTTTCTTTTTCAATTTTTGCATTTCAATTTTATTTCATGCTCCTTTTTGGGGGTATCTTTCGGAAGTAGGTTAAAAATAAAATATAATCTTTCGAGGTTCAATGCGGCGCACTCTTTGTCGAAGTAAGTAAAGGTCAAGTAAGCAGTTTATGCTTTACATAGATGTGCACGAAGGAAAGGTAATACAGTCATGGTATGCAGCCCACGAAAGTTGCGCAAACGGGATTCCAGCCCAGGTTGCGTGCTCCTGTCCGACTGGGTGACTTTGCCTGAGATTTTTTGAGGTCAGCTATATATTTCAATTAAAGTTGAACATGCAAACCGTAAAGAAAGAACACAACAACAACAACAATGCGTGTTCTCGAAAGAATTTCGCCGAAAAGCTGTCCCAAAATAACAGAAATTCCTTACGAACCTTGCCACATGCGTGAGCTAATGAAAAATGATTTATGCCCTCAAAGAACTCGCCGCGAAGTTCCCTACCGCCTTTGCAGTTATCTACACTGGTCCGAATACCTTTAACTTCTTATTGTATAAATTCGAATAACGATCGCCGCGGGACATAAAGTACTTCTTATTGTAATATATGAACATATAGAACACTGAATGTATTAAATGTGTACATGTTAAGATACAATATTATGATGTACGGATTCTTCACTTAATAATAATAATAATACAAAAAAAAAATAAAAAAATTAAATGTGTGCATGCATTATATCGAGGGATATTGAAGCCAAAACCTCAAGGAAATCTTAAGTTTTTTGCCAGCAAGAAGTTGAAATATACGTAAACCTTAAAGCTCTGAGTGATCGCTATATAGTCGGATACTTAGTATACTTTTAGAATGAAATGTTTCATCAAAATATGCTATGTAAATTGTATTTCATGCAAAACAAATTTGGCATTTCGACAGTGTGCTATCCGGTGCGTGTCAAAGACTTCTACAGAGGCTTGTAGAGCGGATAATTAACACTCTGCACAGCGCTGGCCACCGCAATAGCAACATAAATTAGAACAGAGGGCTAGAACGCTTAGTTTTCTCGGTTTAATGTGCTGCAGCATGTGGTTTTCCCTAGAGAGAAAATGCAAAAAGGAAAATCAAACTCAAAGGCAAAACAAAAACTAGTTTGCACACTGTTGCAAATCGAAGCCGCAGCAATTACAACAACAATTGCGGAAGCCGAAGAAAGGCCTGCAGCATTTGTTGTGGCTGTCGCTGTTGTTGCTGTTGTGGTTGCTGTTGTTCTCGATTCTTTCATTAGCATTGTTAAGTTCGCCATAAACTGCAGCAGTGCAGCCGAGAGGCAGCCAAGCGCAAATTATGTACATGCGAGTAACAGATACAGATACACAAGTGTAACAGATACAAGGGGCAAGGCAGTAGCAGATACAGGCAGAGCTACATACAGATACAGATACAGATACAGGCAGAGCTATGGATACAGATACAGCGCAATCGTAATTACAAATTTACAGTTTATAAATATTCAGTACAGCACAGTGAATAGAAGAAGCAACCGACAGAGAAAGGAAGTTAATGTGGCGACGGAAGCAGTTGCAGGCAGGGAGGGGGCGTGGCAGCAGCAGCAGCAGCAGCAGCAGGGCGTATGCATCCGCCAGATGCGCTTAAACATGTTACCCCAAAAAGCCGAGCATAATAAAATAGCACACAAAAGCGGTCCACAAGTTGCCTGAATGCAGACAGAAGCACATGCATACACACACACACACAGACACACACACACACTCGTATTCAAATAAATTAGCAACTAAACTAAAAACAAAGCAAAGTAGCTGAAAGCGTCGACTGCTCGCAGCCCTCGAGCGGGGCTGGCGGTGCGCTCGTCTTTTGTGTGCATAAATGGCGAAAAAAGCAGAAGCAGCAGCAAAAGAAGAAGCAGCACCAATGAAATTATACACAAATGCAGGGCGCGTGCAGCCATAGAATATGTCAAACACACGCACGCACACACACACACACACACACAGGGGCAAACATGTAAAAAATTATTAAAACTGTTGGGGGGAAAGAGAAAGAGAAAACGGGAGCAGGCAATGCATCTGCTGGCTACGCTACGCCCCCTTCAATGCCTCGCCCCCCAACACATTTGCACATTTCATTAGGAGAGTAGCAAAAAGAAGAAAACAAGAGAGACTGAGTACCTTCGACATGCGGAAGGTTTTATACCCTTCCAACTTTGGCTATAGTATTCACCGATTCTTCCCAAGCAAATATGTTTAATAAGAACTTAAGATAACTCACGCTGGCGGACGGAAAGACAGACAGACCAGCAGACAGAAATATATGGAAAGACAGACTTACAGACGCAGAGATAGACAGACAGACAGACAGAGAAACAGACAAACGGAAAGACAAGCAGACAGATAGACAGTCAGAAGGCAGACAGACAGACGGACAGACAAGCAGACAGAAAAAGACAAATAGACAGATAACCAGGCAGGAATACATAGGAAGGAACAGTCGGACAACTAGCTAAATCCCAATTGCACTATATCTACAATAGTACATCTCTATACCAGTACCTTATACGGACTGAGATGTCTTCTTTTGTGCTTTGCAAGCTTTTGACCGAACTGAAATACCCTCTGCAAGGGTATGGGAACTGTAATGAGCAACACGACGCACACATACTCGTACAGTGCAATATATGCATCGTACATGTAATTAGCTTGCCGACAAAGAACTCCGCTCGGACTGGGGCAGCTCGCCTTGTGGCCATGTTGCACCTATGAAAAATGTAGCAAAATGTATAATACATACGTACGGACTTTTATTAACATGCATTTGCCGATTCCCTGGCGCTCATTATGCGGCTTTCGTGCAGTCTCCTGTCTATTTAGATTCTGCTTTTGTCTTCGCTAGAGTAGAAATTGCCACACAAAACACACGCCACGCGGCCCCTTGTTGTCGGTCTGCCACTTGAGTGATTTTCAATATGAAAATGCATGCAAAAGGGAGCTGACAGACAGACAGACAGAGAGGCAGGCAGGAAAATAGAGAGAGTGAGAGAGTGAGAGAGAGGGGGGGGGGAAGACAGACAGTCAGTCAGTCCGTCGGTTTGTTGTTTGGTTTTGTTGTGGAGCTGCTGTTTCACTTGGCTGCATTCGAGTGCGGCAACACTGTGTGGCAACATACTGAAGAGAAGTATGCAGCATGCACTGCGGTTTTCAGACCACGCAAAATTCGTATCCAGATACACGTTCTGAGATACTGACTTAGACATGTAATAACACGTCTGTACGTCTGTCTATCTCTGTGTAATGTATGCCAAACTATTTAATTGCCAGAAATACCCAAGCTCCCGCAGCCTGTTTATGCAAACTGCATGTTGCACATTTATGTGATGCTAATCCGTTATTAACATGCAACTGTACGTGACAGCAGAGAGATCACACCTAAGAAGAGACTTCAAACTTGGCACTCGAATCGAAGATATCAGATTGTAAACTGTGCATAACTTGGATATCTTACTCGCTATCCTCTCGTAGATAATGAATTATTCATATTTGTACGGAATTATTTAAATGAAGCATTTTGCGCTGTTTTGTGATGATTTTTCGGGCAAGTTTCAGAAGCCTAAATCATCCTCGTAAGCTGATGCAAAACAGTGAATAATTTTCGAAAATCCCGTTTCCTCAGGACGGCAACCCCAACTAATTATTCACTGCATGTGGGCAAATAATCTGAATACTCCCGAAAAGTGTTGCTCCAATTCTGATTTCTATGTACATACCTAACGAAATGCCTAACTAAATAGTATATCCATGTACCATATATACATATGTATGCGAATCTGGGTTTGTGTTGCAGCAGTCTCGAAATATTTAAATTGATGTGAGCTGCTCGTGTAATTGGAATTTCAAACAGGAGGCAACGGGCGAGTTTTCCAAACTTGACCCCATTTCATACCCTTGTCATGAGAAGAGTTTTAGCTACATACGAGTATATTTGACTTCGTTTATTTGATTTCGCTGCTGTCCGAAATTCAGATTTTAGATCTGAGCTTTTATTACTTAACATCTTTCTCTTTGTGGGTGTGTGGGTCCGAGTTGTAATCAAATTTAGCCAATGCATACAAACCTAATGTGCTTTGTTTATTTTTGTACAAAATAAACAATAAAAAAGATAACAATAGAAAAAGTAACGCACAGTGAGATACTCTTTAAAAAGAAGTGAGTAGAACCTAAAATCATTCAATCTAGTCCAAGTTGGCGTTTCGAGGGAAATGACTCAAGTAAAGAAATATCATTGAAGAAACCGGCAGTAATATTGTTTTTGATGCAGACATACCCAGTACACCCTGTGTGGACTGCACTCTCAACATAAAAACGAATAATTGCAGAGTCTTATTGCATGGGGGTCATAAATAAATGAGAACTGGGCAAAGAGCTAGATTTGCATGTGCAACTTGAAGCGTTGCAGCTGGTGGTTGCCCCAGCAAGACGCATCTCCATCTGAGGGGATGTACGAGTATCATCCAAATGGGACTGCTGACAAGTGGCTCGGCTCAGTTAGTTCAACGTCGCCGGGTTCCAGGGGCCGCCTCACACACACTTGACTTGCAAATGGTTTTTCAGATGCAATGCTAAGTAGCATGCAGCTTAATTAAATTAAATGCATACACACACCCACTCACCCACAGGCGAAGGGGCATACACACTCATGAATAGACATTAGGTATGCCTTAAAATTTAAGTGGCTTACACGAGCGTGTCATGTACACACACTTCTCAAAGGAGGAGGGCCCAGCGACGCGCCTTGTTTGCCACTTTTGCATATGTATGACATAATTAGTACCATAATAAAACCAACACACACACACACACACATGTTCACACCAGGGTGTGTATGTGTGTGAGTGCTTTAACCACTTCTAGCTGGAAAGTGGCAAAGTTGAGAAGTCGCTGGCAACATTTTTGTAGCTGTAGCTCATTTGAAATGTTAATAAGACGCCTCCACCCTAGACAACCACCCCCCTCCCCCTGCCCCAGTTACACTTTCTTCCTTCACCAACGGCGTCTCATTTCCATCTCCAGATTTTCAATTCTTTTGAAACTCTTTTGCATATTTTTCACTCATTTTTATTCTCATTCTCTCTTTTCTATCTTTACAGTAAATTGCTTAAAAATACATTAAAAATGCACAACAAGCTGTAGAAAAAGGGCGCAAGCAGAACAAAGAGAAAGAAAGTAAAGATTGATAAAAGTTTAAAAAGGTAAGTTAACATAAATATTATTGCAGCTACTAAATATGCATGGAAATATCAATTAAAGAGAGCTCGGCAAAAAATGTAAACCATTATTGCAAACATACATTAGCAAGCCTGGTTTATTTAACCTGAAAGGACGCACAAACAAAAAATAACTGTCCATGAAAAAATCAATTAACCTAAATAAATAAAATACGATGCCAAAGTATGAGAAATTAAAGAAGTTCGCATTAAGGCAGGTTTTACAGTAATTTTGCCATACTTTCCGCAATATTTAAATACGTGGGTGTATCTGAATATGAAATTGAATATATTTTAAATAGCACAAATATTAATAAATAGCGTCATAGTGTCTGCTTACATATTGCATATAAAATTTGAGAAGATACCATTAATGATCTTGAATATATATGCCCTAAGTCGCTTTACTTTTTATCTGTTAATTAGAGACAGGCTACAGTAGTATTCTATATACTCATGAAATCATAGAAAAGTCAATTCTTCTTTTGCATACCAAAAAAAAAAAAAAAATATCTTTAATACCAGCTTATCACAGTAGTGTAAAAAGTTCAAATGTGTTATACAAATTTTACTATGAATTACGCAATGCGTTTCCCCCAGAGATTTCATAACTTTTATCACTCACTGTCACGCACCACTCACACTCATACACAGAAGTGAGTGTACACGTACCATGAATACATTTTAGGTTCTCTCATATTTTCGTCGTACACAAATAAACAAGAAAGGAAGGCTACATAAGAGACCGTCTGAAATAAAAATACCCTTCAACAAAATGGTTTTGTCACTTATCACTCACTATCTCACTCTCACACACATATTTAACAATATATATTGTATCATATATGAAATATAATAATCATATTAATTATTGTGAAACTTCTTGTCAAGTTTGGTGTGTCTAGTATATATAGTAAATGAGTGTTATGCGCTCGAACAGACATGCGGATATATCTAAATCGACTCAACTAGTGTGTTGATCAAGAATATATACTACTCTGTGGGGACTGCCTTGACTCCATAATTTTCTTCCAATAAGGATACCCTTTTTGGCTTTTTCACTGGTTCAAGGATATGACGTGCACTGTGGCAGCCATTTTGTTTTTATTTTCAGTGCGAGTGTGTATGTATGCGTGTGTATGTGTCTGTGTATTTGAACGGAAACAAAATGAAGCAAAATTATTCTTTCCCTTTGCTGCAATTGTGAGATAAACTTGCACAACAATTTATTCGCTTTGCTGTGTGCTATGTGCACTCCGTTCCTGGTCTCCTCCTCCTCCCACCCACACATGTAAGTGGTACGGCCTGTGGCATGCAACACTTCCAACATTGCAACATGTACAGTACACAAAAAACCCGCAACTGCTAGACAAATTATGCGTCAAGTGCGATCCTGCGGCTCAAAGAGCTGAGGAATTTAATTAAATTTACACAGGCCGAGCGCAAGTGGCAATACCCGACTTGCGGATACCCTGTGAGTCGACAAATAGAAGACAACATCATGAAATGCATAAGATATTATGCTTGGTCATGCATACCATTGAAGTTCGCTTTACAGGGTATTGAGCTGTTGCCATAAATTGCTTTAGGGCTGCATTTAAAATGTGAGGCCCGCTTGACCCACAGTTGGTCAGTGCCAAAGACGCCCACTTAATTGAATTTCACCAACTAGATGGCACTCCAAAAACACCCGTCTAGGGAGTGGGGCTGCGAGAGAGGGCAGGGTATCACTATGTCGGCAATTACATTTAACTATTGGTCGCTTTGATGCGCCGAAGAATGCGCACAAAGAGGGGGACAAGGATCGCCCAATTGCTGACTGCTTTTGTTAAATGAATAAATAATTTAATTTATTTTGTTTCGGCGTAAATAACGGTATTTGCATACGCGCAGTGAAATGTGCAGTGAACAATTCGCCGCCGCAGACACAATCCAAAGGGATTTCGCCGCGTTGAAAAATATTAAAATAGAATTGCCACGCCCACGCGCTGGCGCCCAATTATGCAAAAATTACAAACAAGTGACGGCAATTAAAATTAAAAATTAACAAAATATTTGCCATAAAATATGTGCACACACACACACACACACACGCAAATTAACACCCATGTGCACAGGGACATGGGGACAGCAGCTTCAACGACTCATTAAATTTACATTTGCATATGAAATAGTTTCAACACGCAACGCAGACCAAGCAGGCAGTCGGCCCCATCCCCATCGACACCCTGCCACTCCGGCCCCTGCCCCGCCCCGAATTGTGGTAAATAACTAATTAATGCAACTGTCGGAGGCAACGTGCAGCGAGCGAGCCAGTGATTCCCTGCAGCTGAAATGTTGAGCTTGTTTAGACTATGCACGTTACGTGTGGAATATGCCATATAAATACAGCATATATTGTAGTGTATACCATGTGGTATATGGAATTTATAATTCTTGCAAAATGCTCTGGCGTATTTATGGAATAAACTGCATTTTTGTTTGGCTTTTCAATGTGTCGCCAACAGCGGCAAGTGGCAAGCGGAGCGTGGCTGGTAGCCGCATGACGCCATCAGTTTGTGGCAACCAATTAGACCGAATTGTGTGTTGGCTTATGTTACGGTGATTATGACGTTATTGCAATGTTTTGATCTAAATATTAAAATGTAATTAAAAGGCTATTGCCACTGCCTGCTGCATGTTGCCTGCTGCATGTTCCTGCCTAGGATGTGACATAATTTAAAAGCCAACAATTACAGCTGCAAAGTGAACATGCGAAAGCACGGTCTGTGTTGATCGAATTCTATATACCCTTGCTGCAGCGCTGTAGAATGATCAGAGGATCAAACTGAATAGACTCATTATAGTTGTGTTCTTTGTGCTTGTGTGTTTCTTTACATCTACGATTAGTTACTTATATCCTCATAAAAAAGGTCCATTAATTCTTATCTATACATGTATACCTATGCTATTTATATTTTCGGGTAAATATCTTCTAATTTGTGTGGCAAACTGAAGAAATGTGGCATACATACCTCTTACTTACAATCTTCAAGCCTAATAATTAAAGGGATGATCAGGCATGATAGAAGAGACAATACAATATACATTTGCATTTACTATCATCAATATCATCTATCAATATATGTATATGTATTATTCATACAGGTACATTAGGAATCCTTCGCATATGAGCTAACTAAAAGTAAATTTAAATTGGACTTGTATCATCCTTTCTATACTTCCATTACAAAAGGGTTCTTTCATCTGAAGAGTGTAGTTATAGTAGCAGCTCAAAAAACAGTTCACTCATTCGATTTCAATGCGATTTTCAATCGCATATACATGTTTTCACCAACGGTCCCCAACCCCTTTGGGTGCTCCCGCCGCGTCGCTCATTCAGCTCGTCAATACATTTTCATTTCTTGTCAAGCGCAGCGCATAAAGCGCACTTTACGAATTTTCGCATTTTGATGACAACATTTGAGGCAGGAGGCAGGAAGCAGGAGGTGTCTCGGTGTGGGCAAAGGCCCAAAGGCCAGGCAACACTTGCAGCAAGGTTATAACTTGCTTTTTATTTACTTTCTTTTATTTGCACTCTGATTTAATGGCCATAAAAAGCGTGGCAAACGCGAATGCGGCGTGCATAAAAACGAAAGAACGAAACGAAATCACAACGCACGCTGTGAATTTCAATGCACACACACACACACACTGACACTCATACAAATATACACGCATACTACTCGCACCCCTTGCGTATACACAATGTCCACAGTATTGAATTCACATGTTTCCCACCACTACTCGACGAGTTGGTCTGCCCTGATTTTTTTTTTCAATTTATACCACACTTTTGCTGAACTGTCCCACTGTACCAATGTCCGACTGCGCGGCGACTTGGCGGCTTCAATTATTTGCAATTGAAACATGGCGCTTTGCTTATTGTATGCGCAGCAGCTCAGCGCCATAAAGTATGCAACGGTTTTTGATTTATCCTGCGCGCGCGTGTATCCGCCATGCATTCCCACACACCCACACACACTCACATGCATAAATTGAAATGAAGTGCCAGCCACTTTTGTGCACATTTCAGAGATTTTAATCTTTATTTATCGACCCTGTGGCTGCGACATCCGCCGCGGCCAGCGGCAACTGCTCTGTGTGTGTGAGTATGTGTGTGTGTCTGTATGTGAGTGCGCATGTTAAGCAGCTCCCCATCAGTGATAAATGTAAATGTCCATATAAATACATAAAGTCCCACAACGCCCTACGTAATATTTCCACGCATTTACCCCGTCACATGCAGATGCCGCACGAGTCCGTCGATATTTATGTTATGCGCTTTTAATACACATTCCAAACAATAGGTAAGCCTTCCGTTTGGGAAAGCAAAACACATTGATTACAAAAGATCTTTACTAAAAAACATCTATGTTTGAAAACGCAATTGTTTTCCCTGGCGAGCTTTTACCCTCACAAATGGCATATTAGTTTTGACCAGAAGAATGCAACGCACTAGGGAGATATCTCTGACCCTTCAAGGGATATATTTCAGCATCAACAGGGTAATTAAACTACGTTTGCCCGTCTGTCAGTCTGTCTGTGCGTATACTGCAAACCAAACAGCAGCTCAGTCTAAGAGTCACATATATAAATTAATCTTGGCCGATATATATTTTAGTTTTTGCATAGCCGGTAATCACTTCTGCTACAAGACTCTAAACTGTTATAAAATGTGTGACTGGGATAGGAATAATCGATGAAGACTGTCTGAGACTTGAAATGCTGCAAGGGTCTAAAGCCTTCAGATTACCGAAGGTACTTTGATTTTGTTTCTAATCACTTTGAATGCCGATGATTTTCAACCCTTGCAGGTTATTGCAGTAACATAGGTTACTGTATAGCTTTGAGTGGTACATGGTACTCATCAGTTGATGCTGATTCAGAACATATATTCTTCATGGGGTCGGAGATATCCCTGGTCAATGTGAATACACCACCTGGAAAGAGTATTAAATGACGGAACAAGTTTTGTAGTATGTCTTTGTCACCTTAAATATGCGAAAATAACCCAAAGCAGGCCGTAAGTATTGCACAATGTTGGCATTTCCATTAAACTGCTTTGGCTTTAATGAAATGATTAGCCCTTAGATAAACAAGAGTAGGGAGAACATTGGTGAATAATTTGAAGACGTGCTGCAATCCATGAGATCTGAAGAACATATCAGCTGTAATATTGTCATCGAATAAGTTAATTGAAATGAATTACACTTCTTTAGTTCATGATGTGATTACTAAATATGATAAGGGTATAATATAATCACAGATCAGCAGAAAAAGTGCTCCCATTTCGACTTAAAGTATTTTAAACAAACCTCTTTAGCACCCCCAATCAAGGGTATTGAATCGAATAAAATATTCTCTGCACTAATCTAAATTTAGCGACTTCCCAATGGTATAGTAGTCATAAGTATTACAAAAGAAATCGTGTGCATTTCGAGAAATAACAAGCGCAACAAAACGGGCACAATTAGTGCTATAAATGGAAGCTCGAGACATTCGCGGAAGATGCCAAGTTCCGAGCCAACACAAAACCATTTAAGGCTCCCAGAGAGCAAAAACTTTAAACGTGACTCACATCTTAACAAAAGGAGGAGGCACTTGCTCCCTTTGTGTGTGTATATTTGTGTGTATGTGTGAACAGAAGAGGAGCTGTGGGCAGGCTAGCGAATTAAGCAGCATGCAACTCGTGCAACAATAAAACAAAGCGCAAATTATGAGGGCTGCGTCGAATGGACAATGGGACACACAGAAAACAGAATAAACAGCACAAATTGCAAGCATATAATAGTCGACGCGCAGATACCCATTCAAGAATTGAAATGCAGTAAGCAGAAGATGTATACAGTGGTATACAGTTCTCCGTCTATCTTGCTTACCTCCCCTTCACGAGCATGCAACATTGGGTATCTAAGAGCAGTACAAACAGAGCTCGAGAATGCAGAGGCGCATAAAAATGCGCAGAGCACGCACAAAAGGCAGCTGAGTGCGCAGTGGCAGCCCTGCTTAGGCTGTTGCCACGACAAAATTAAGTAGTTGTAGAACCAGTCCCCGAAGATTGTAGACGACGGCGCGTAGTCGGAGTCTCAATCGGCGTCACAGGCGTCGTCGCCTTCAACGTCTTCGGCCCGCTGCTGGCACTCGTAATTGAAGTGTACGCGCTACATTTCGTCCGCCCTCCCATGCATCCGCCCTTCCTCCGTCCGTCGGACAAACTTCCTCGCCACACTGGGCAGGTTACAATCGCGCTATATTATTTACAATGTTGAAGCCAGTGCCAGAAGCATTCCCAGCTCTGGCCCGGGATACACTTGCATAATAAACTCCAACTCGAATGGGCGACATTTTCATTTGCGGACAGTGGACAATGGGCAGTGGGCAGTGGGCAGTGTGGACAGACACTGAAGACGTGTCCACTGTGCAGGTCTATTATTTTATTTCTATTTTGCTGCCAGCTGCCATCGTTGCCTTTTCAAGTTGTTTATTTATGTGAATGACTGTGCGTGTGAGCAAGTCTAAGTGCGTGCTTGTGTGTGCGTGTGTGTGTGCGTGAGTGTGCGTGTGTGCACATAAATTTACTAAGCTGCTTACGAGCGACGAGTGGGAGAGGAGAGGAAAAGGCAGAGGGGACTAGTTGATAAGAGGAAACGCTTCAAGTCCGGGAATGGTTAAGCTAAATGGCCAAACGAGTGAGCAGCTGCCGCCCCAAGGAAATGACCAGTCGGAGCAGAGTACACTGAGAGTGGAGATAATACTTAGTTTGGGATTGATCATAGATCACACAGGACTAGGCAAACAAAGTGAACAGTGGATACAGAGGCAGACTTTCAGCTTTTTCTAACGATTAAAAACCAGCTAAAACAAGGTTGAAAATCAGTATAAAACTTTAGGATAAAGAATACTTTAAAATCAGGTTAAGACTGACTGATAAATCAGAAGAGCAATAGTTGGTTGCAATCACGCAAAAAGCACTTTCCCAAGTGGAAATCAATATGGGATGACGAAAAAACTAAACAAGGCGCAGGACACGTGCAGCAGCGATTAGGTGTGGGAGTAGAAGAGGTGGAGAAAGCGAGGAGAGGGAGTGATGGACTGGGGCTGCGATAAGTATCCATTTGAGTTACTTGGGGAATGTCCTGGGGTAAAGAGTGTGATCGTGCAACAAGGCTTGGGTCAGACTAAACATTCCCCGTCCCCTCAAAACGCCATTGCAAACAACAGTGCTGTGCATAATAATAAGAACATCAACGGCTATAGTGGCATCCAGAAATACAACTACAGCTGAATCTATGACACACAGACACATATATATATATATATATAAATATCTATAGCCGCAGCATGCACAGCAGAAGCTACGGCTACAACAATAGAAGGCCTTTAAGCTTGAATGCGTCACGCACACGGCACAATGTAGATATAACGCTCTCTCCCTCAGGCACTACTTTACCGCCCGGCCATCCCCCTCCCCTCTCTCTCCCTCTCTCTCTCTCTCGCTCATACTCTGCAGGCTCAACAAGTTCTTTCATTTGTCTCGGGCACGAGCGGGCATTATGCAAAAAGTTTGCAAAAACTTATAGACGACAACATGATTAACAGACAAATGACATTACAAAGCCTTTCACTTGGCGACGGCACACACTCTCTCCCTCCCTCTCTGTATCTCTCTCTCTCTCCCTCATGAACGGTCTCGCTCGCTCCCGTTGTCTGCAGCTGGTGAGAAAACACAGTGGATGCCTTTCTTTTTTGCGCTCAGACAATGCGTTGCCTTTCAGCGTAGCAAACCCTTCTGGCAGGCAAAATCAGGTCTTAACCCCCTTTTAATTTTTTCTCTTCTTGCCAGCCTCTGGGCTTGCCTCGGCATCTGCATCTGCATCAGCTTAGGTGTAGTTGCATGCAACTTGAACTCTCGGCGAAGTCTTTGCTTTCAGCGCATGTTTCCTTTCCCTTTCCCTTTCCCCCTCTCTCTGCCGTCGCCATTCCCTTATCCTCTGCCTTTCCCTTTGGAGTAATGAGCGCGTTGCTATCTCATCTCATAGATTTGTCCGTTGGCTTTCAAGTTGGCGCTGACTTTGCACAGCTCATTAGATGCCACCGAGATGCAGTTGCAGCAGCAGCAGCAGCCACAGCATCTGCCGTTCTCATTAACAACTCGAAATTATTGTAATGAAAAAGTGGTTAAGATATAAGTGCATTGTGGCAACATTGTAACAACCAAAAAAACTCACAACAAGTCTCGCTGCAACTTGCAACAAGTTGATGCAGCAATATCCCTTGCTATATTGCCAACTAATTAAGCACTGGATAACTGGGACGGCGCTTGAATCTCCTCCTCATCATCTTCTGCTCCCCCAGCTGTTTCTTCTTGTGTCTCCTTCTGGTACACGTTCCATCCCAGCGCCTTGCCCAGATCGCAGCACATGGGGCAACTGGCAGAATCGATGCTTGCAGCTTGCAGGCGTTGCAATGTCATCAGCTCGTAGCTATCTTCGGGCTGACAGTCTCAGACGATTACGATAAGACCTGAATGAGGGGAATAAGAAGAAGATAACGAAGCCCACGAGTGTTCTCGATAATTTTGTAAGCCCAGTTCCCGTAATGTTATCAGCACAAGATGAGCAACTATGCGCTGTGATTCAGAATAGATTTCAGTGATTGGTAATTGATTAGTATTTGCAGATGGTAAGCTTTTATGCAAACACCCTACGCTCCTCATAAAGTAGACAGTTATAGATCTAGATAGCTATGAGAGAAGAGCATGCCTTGAATTGAAGCTGGCATAAGACAAATAGTTGAATTCAACGTGCGATATCAAAAGTAACCGATTTGTAATTGATCAGCACTTGGTAAATTAATCGCATATAGCCGTGTTAGGTTATAATACCAATCCAATATAAAATATCACTATCAATGCTTGATTCCAATATCGCGAACTGCAGCTGCGTGCTTCGCCTGTTGTCGAAAAAGCAATAAGCAAACTGGTCGTCTGTTTGCCCAAAACTTCAGCTGGCGTTGCAATATACAAGTACTTATGCCCTATGCACATGCCCACAGGCCCCTCCCACTAACCGATGCTGTCTATAAACATGTCCCAGCTGGTTTGGTTTGGTCGGTCCGGGAAACGTTTTGTTGGGCGCCATAAACAGTGGACGCACAACTTGCAAAAGTTTTCGACTATTGAAATCGTTTGGCAAACACACACACACACACATACTGGCACACAGCCTTGCATAGACGAACCACAGGCAAGCAAGAGCAGTTGCCCAAGAGCAACTGGAGATGAAACGCACCACAAGGGATGCATGTGAAGGTGTGTTGTTGTTGTTGTTGGTTTTCTTATAGTTGTTGTTGTTAAGTCTACACATGCATACTATATGCCAATGTGAGTGTGTGTGTGAGTGTGTGCTTATGCTGGCCAAGTGTTTTATTGGTTTTTCTTTCACAAGTTTTTAATAAGAAATAAGAAATTATTAAACAACTTGTGCAGTTTATTTGTTCTGCTTGCAGCTGCCAGTGTGAGGGAAAGAGAGAGAGAAGGAAGGAACTGGCGTATGTGTGTGTGTTTCTGTGTTTCTGTGTTTACGTCCAACAATTGTGGTAATTAGTCAAGTTGATTGATGAATGCGTTCGTTCCCATTTTCCTTTCAGCATTTTCTCTCAACATTTTCCTCTCAGCTTTCCCACGTAGCATACTTTTTGGAGATTGTGGAAAATTGGAAAATTCAGTGAGGCGCGTACACGAAGTGCGCGAACGTGGGGCGGGGCGAGGTGGGGCGAAAATGTCAACGTCATTAAGGACGCTAGACGGCATTAACGGCACTTTTTGGCCCTAATCCGACTGTCAGACATTAAGAAATTTAAGCCATGTCGGAAACGCTGTTGCCTGCGCGCTGTTTGCTGCTTGTTGTTGTTTCTCTTGTTGTTTTTTGTCGTTGTTGTTGTTGCTGTCATTTCCGAATTGTTGTTGTTGCTGTTGATATTACTTGCAGTAATAAAGCGCACCGCAGGCATGCGAAAGCCAATTTTCAAAGTTGCGCTGCGGGTGGTGCGACTATTTAATAGCAGATACACACACACACAGACACACAGACACAAACCCACAAATACCTGCACTCTCACACATGTATAGCCTGAGCATTTGATTGTTTGTGCATGTGTGTGTGTGTCTGTCAACACATTGAAGCACTTTATAGAAAGGCAGCCATAAAAATCGTCGTCGCGGCACAAGGTAAACCCTACGCCGTCAACTGGCACGACACCCTACCAGACACCCTTCCCGGCACCCTACACGACTACCCTTCAGCACATCGCAGCTCACTTCTGCCTCAGCACACCCCTGCCCCACCCCGTTCCACTTCGTGTGCGCACCATCATGGGCTGCGGTTGTAATTTAGTGTGCCTAATGAATTTAGTACCGTTACATACCGGAAAAGAGCACGTGAGTGCTAAAACGAGCACTCCACCTGCCGCAGGACGCGCTACGTGTGTGTGTGTGTGTGTGTGTGTGAAGATGTGTGTGTAAATATGTGAGAAATCTGCGCGTGGCTAGAACTTCGTTAACCTTTATTAACGACTCGGGCTGAGAAGAGACGGGGCAAGACGAGGCGAGGCGACGTCTAATTAAAACAGACAAATGCAGCAGAAGCAGTTTGTGCAGGATCCGGAAGGGGGAGAAAAAGCCTCCGGGCTAGGCCATGGAATATGATTTTATAATTTTGGGATGTGCGAGTGTGTGTGTATGCGACGTTTAAAATTAACAATTATTTTTAATTGCCAGCCGGGAATGGAATTAGGTGGCAATGGCAGCAGGAGCAGAGGGAAAGGAACACAGTGGGAATTGTGAAAAGGTGAAGAGGGGTGTGGGTCGTCTGTTTTGTCTCTTTAAGACGTAACTCAGTTAATTACCAGCACCAAAAAGTATACTTTCAATTTAATAGCATCGCGCGCACACACATACACTCATACACTCATGCAGGCACAGACGCAGACACAGACACAGACACAGCCACGAGTGGGCTCAAGTAGCTTAATTCATGCATCATTAAATATGGCGCACATTGATGTTGTCGCTGCTGAGTTCCTTCCACCCTCTCTCTCTCTTTCTCTCTCTCTCTATCTCTCTCCCACTATGTCTCCTTTCTGTCCCGCTGTCAATTGAAAGGGCATTTTGGAAAACTTGTCAACAGGAATTCGCTTGGATTGGATTGCATAAACAAGCACTGAAGCATATCAATGCAGAGGCAGAGCACCCAGTGACTGCGAGCAGCGACGTGGGCTGCGGGCAGCGCGCTTACCCGTCGTCTGCTTACCCAGTGCCGGTTATTTACACGGCTAGCGTAGCATAAAAGCTAAAAGTAATTTTCTTAAGTGAATATAAATGTTTAAAATCTTTGCGCAACAGCAACAACAACATAAGCAGCAACGTGAGTAACTACAACAAAAAACACAACTGCTTCAGCTTGGCTCCAGCATTGCCTGTTTAGATAAGCCAAGCTGAATTTAAAAGCCAAAACAGAACCTTGTGGCCATGTGAATCTGTTGGCAGGGGAAGAAATGGAAGAGGAAGTAGAAGAAGAACTTAGCAGGAAGGCAGATAGAAGGTAGACTAACGGTAACGCTTGCACGGTTAACTTGGCCGCCAACGGGCGAAAAGTGCTTAAAGTTTTATGCGAAATTGAAGTTGGCTACACAAATAGTAGAGGCTTCCTCTTTTCCGACTACTTTCCCCTCCCCAACTCCGGAGTATATATCTCCAGCAACATATGGCAGGTGTTGAGATTCTACGGGATTCGGACGAGGGTTCGATGCGACAAATGGCTTGTCCCCGAGGCAGATCAGTAAGTAAAGCGATTATCTTGACGATTAGTTGCTGAGTTCCACTAGCCACAGTTGGTAACAGCATTAGGCTAATTGCCCTGGGTTAGCTATGAGTGTGAACACTAATGCAATGTGAACTAACTCTAGTCGAGCGTATTCAATTTTCTTAAACTTGAACCTTCTCTTCTCCATCGCTCCATTTACTTGTCGCCTCCCTCTCATGGGTGATTGGCACGAGGCGCTACTGAAGAGTATGCTGCCAGCATTGTCAGGAGGTAGCCAAGCGCAGCTAATGCAATTCAAGCGAAAACCCAATTTATCCTATATACACAATATATAATTATTTGAAATGCCCGAGGCTAAAGTCTCCAAATCTCATCACTGTTGTCGTCTAATTAAAACCGAATGCAAAGTAAATTGTGCGCCTCGGGGTGCCCAGAGAGAGAGACAGGGAGAGAGGGAGAGAGACAGGGAGAGAGACAGGGAGAGAGACAGGGAGAGAGGGAGCTGGAGACAGAAGCACTCGGATAGAACGAAAAGTCACCAAATTGGAAATCAAATTACAGCTCGCATAATTAAATTGCCTTATCAAAATTTCATTGAAAGCAGCTGTCAGAGCGAAGGAACAATTTATGGGGTACAATTTATGGCAGATGATGATGATGATTCGGATGATGCTTCTGATTCAGGCTCTGGAAAGTGCAGCAAGCAGTTTGGACGGAGCAAACTTTTAATTGAATTCCTTTTCTCAAAAATCCAGCTAATAGGAACAAGCAAATTGTCCCGCCTAGCTGGAATCACCCTGGCAGCCTTCAATTCCCATTTATTTCCCTTCTTTTAAAGCTTGAATGCCAAAGATCGGCGAGTGAACCCCGCCCCTAGACACCCACATCCACTCGTCCACAGGTGAACCTTTAACAACATTTTATGCACTGCATTCTGACCGTAAGTACACCAAAGAGCTTCGCCCAAGCTCCTGTTGAGTGGCAGGCTATGCGTGGTGGCTTTGAGGGGGCCCCATCCCTCCCTCGCGAGCCACATGCAAAACAGCGTATGCGTGTGAAATGAATACCAGGGGGCACTGGGCAGGGAAATTGGTTGGCTCGCCTCTACTACCGCCTGTTGGACATGTCTCGCTTTAAAGCGAAAGTGTTCGAGTTGCCTTGTAAATGAATTCCTCGTTTCGTGCGGCTTTATAAAGGGTTCAAGGTGGACATTTCAAAAAGTTATTTTAAATAAAAGTAACTGACAATATATATAATTCAGGTAATGATTTCCAAAACAGATTAAATTGAAACAATCATTTGAGAGGGCATTTATTCATACAGATTCCAAACTCATATCATAAAACACACTATAGGGGTTTTTAAATACGATTACAGACTATACCGTGGTATAAATTATTTTTTTGAAGTCCCTTTCTTCCACTCTTCTTTCTTTCAGAAATCAACAGGAATCTCGATAACAGGAACTGACTGAAGTATGCGATCCATTATGGAGGGGGCAGCAATGCAAGTGTTACTGATATTTGTGGTTGCCAGTCTCCAGCTCGTCGCTTCACAGGGCGAAGGTACGGGCTATTTCAATCGGGAGATATGCAGCGATTTAACCACGATCGACTGCGATTGCGCCGTCCTTGGCAGCGAATATGATATTAGCTGTCCGGCCCAAAACTTCAATCCAACTTTCAAGATTACCATACGACCCAGGGATGCGGTGCACATCGAGTGTAATATAACGGATGTCAATGAGGGATACCGTAAGCTGCCCCAGTTGAAAATCGGCAAAATCGACAGGGTGCAGATAAAACGCTGTCCACTGCCCAAGCACACTCCGATAGCGGGCATTATGGAGCACCTGGGCATCAACAACCCAAAGGAGCTTATTTTCGAGGCAAACGACTTGGGCATGAACGTGACTCGGCAACATCTGTTGAGATTGAAGAGCCTGCAGCGTCTGCGTTTCTCCGCCCGTCGGTTCGATTACATTCCCAAGGATCTTCTACGAGACATGACACATCTCCACTGGCTGGACATGCGGGCTGCCAATCTAAAAGAACTGCCTGAATCCCTGCTCGAGGGCATGGAAAATCTGGAGATTCTAGAACTGGGCAGCAATAATCTTCGACACCTGCCGCGTGGCTTCTTCCATGGTCTAAACAAATTGTTCCACTTGAATCTGTGGAGCAATCAATTGCATAATCTCAGTCGGGATGACTTCGAGGGTGCCAGTTCTTTGCAGGACATCGATCTGCACAACAATGGCATAACAGAGCTGCGACCTGATGTCTTCGTGCTGCTCCCCAACGTCACTGAGATCAATCTGAATAGTAACAATTTCCATTCCCTGCCTGCGGGACTGTTCCAGAACAACAAGAATTTAAAACGGGTAAAGCTGCAGAAGAATCGGGTGCCCCTGGCAACGCTGCCACCGCGCCTATTTGCTGATCTACCCAAAATGGAAACGCTGTTTCTACATTGTGGACTCGAATCAATACCATCCGATCTCATTGAGAACTCCAGTGGACTGATTAACATCTCGTTGAGAGATAATCTGCTAACTTCACTGCCCGCTCATCTGTTGGATCATCAAGTGAACCTGCTGACTTTGGATCTACAGAGAAATCGACTAGTCTCTTTACCCGAGGACCTCTTCAACCACTTGACCAAATTAGAGAGTTTGAATCTGGGCGACAATCAACTAACAGTACTTCCCAGGTAAGGATCGAAGCTTTTGTCTGACAAGACTGAGTCGACTTACTAATGCTCCTCCCATTTCATTCCCTTCTTCCGCAGGACCATCTTCAACAAGCTGAGCAATCTGCGCACTCTGAGCGTAAACAGTAACCGAATTGCTGCCATCGATCCCCAGACCTTTATGGGCAACCATATGTTGCGGGAACTCAATCTGGCCCACAACCGAATTAACCTGATGGAGTTCATGGGCCCCGGAGAGGGTAACATCTTGGGTGCCAACTTGGGTTCGCCCTTTGCCCCCCTCAGGAACCTCACGAGGCTCAATTTGCGCAACAATTCGCTGATGATAATGTTTAGCGACTGGAAGTATACGATGCGTCAGCTTCAGGATATCGATCTGAGCTATAACAACTTCACCTCTCTGGACTATACCGATTTTGACTTTGTGTCCGCTTTTGATCTGAACCTGAATATGACCCACAACCATATACGCACCATACAGTTCTATAAACAGGCCGAATTCAAGGCTATAGAAGAGGGACAGCCTTTCGTGAACGGCGTCAAATCGGTCCACGTGGATCTCAATGATAATCCGCTTTATTGCGACTGTTCGCTGGTGCGCTTTGTGCAGGTGGTGAAGAAGGTACTCAAACCGGACTATGCCAAGATGCTGAAAACCACAACAGATCGTCTACGTTGCAATGGACCCAACCAACTGTCGCAACGTCTAGTTGGTGAGGTCGATCCTCACGAGCTACTTTGCAAATTTGATCAGTCGGAGGATCCCAGTCAGCGTCGCTGTCCCTCTCCCTGTGAATGCCATGTGCGAACCGCCGACCTTACGCTCATTGTCAACTGTGCTAATCGTCAATTGACGGAGCTGCCCGAGTTGCCCGAACTGCCTCCGAATCTACGTCAAGTGGAACTGAATGTAACAAACAACGAGCTGCTCTATCTGCCCGAAAACATTGTGCCAGGCTATGCAAATGTTACGATTTTCCATGGCGCGGGCAATAATTTAACCCAGCTGGATGTCAGCCGACTCCCAAGAAATCTCAAGTACATGGACTTGCGCCACAATCAGCTGCATAACCTCAACGAAAGCGTCATTCTTCGATTCAACTCTAGCAACAGCAAGGATCTCAAGCTAAAGCTGTCAAACAACTTGTGGATCTGCGATTGTTCAATGAAACCGATGCTATCGTTTGTTCAGAGTAATCTGCGAATGGTCGAAGATCGTTCAAATGTATATTGCACTGATTCCGAGCCGCCAACACGCCTCATCGATCTGACACCAATCGATCTGTGCCCGCAAGAAGATAATTCAGTATTGATTGCCATGATTGTGGTCACCTCATTGGCCGGATTCCTGATAGGCATCACCTTCGCTCTCTACTACAAATTCGAAACAGAGATCAAGGTATGGCTATATGCTCGTGGTTGGCTGTTGTGCCTTGTCACCGAGGAGGAGATTGACAAGGACAAAAGGTTCGATGCGTTCATTTCGTACTCTCACAAGGATCGCAGTTTCGTGGAGAAGTTCCTCCATCCGCAGCTGGAGCAGGGACCTGACCAGTTTAAGTTGTGTCTGCACGAACGTGATTGGAATGTGGGCGCGTTTATAGCTGAGAATATTGTGAAATCCGTTGCCGACTCACGACGCACCATCATTGTCCTTAGCCCGAATTTCATTGAATCTGACTGGTCGCGTATGGAGTTCCGTGCGGCGCATAGAGCAGCGTTGAAGGAGGGCGTTGAGCGTGTCATAGTTATCGTCTACTCGGATATCGGAGATCAAAACAAACTGGACGACGAGTTGAAGGCATATCTGAACACAAAAACCTACCTTAAGTGGGGTGATCCGTGGTTCTGGGAGAAACTGCGATTTGCTCTCCCACATCGTGGACGAGGCTTTGCCGGCAAAAACGGTGCACTCACAAAGTCGGCTCTAAAGGGATCGACAGATGACAAGCTAGAGCTGATCAAGCCATCGCCAGTGACACCGCCATTAACCACACCACCCAGTGAAACAACCAAAAACCCGCTTGTGGCGCAGCTGAATGGCAGCACGCCGCACACAGCCATCATGATTGCAAACGGCAAGAATGGGCTCACGAATCTATATACGCCGAACGGTAAGCCTCACTATGGAAACGGACACATAAATGGCGCCTTCGTCATCAATACAAACGCCAAGCAGAGCGATGTATAGGACTGGCATAAGATGGACTCCGACGAAGACCCACTCTTTTGTTGAGGCATCATAATGAGTAACCCTTGGGGGTAGATCCCCAGAACGCAGCGACCAATTCCAATCTCGCTAAACGCTCTTGTAAAAATCCTAGACGACGATTCCCTGCTTGGTATCGGCATGTCTATGCGTGTGTTGTGCATGAAGTGTGTATATTTGTCTAGCCGAATTCCAACGCATAGTGTAACCATGCACCAAATTAGTGAAAACTTACATTTTCAATATTTCATGTGGCCTTTGTTAACAAAAATTAGAATCGCCGAACACGGAAAAAAGTTACAATATTGATTTGAAAAAGAAATTCAATTCCAAGTAAGGAAGAAAACTAGAATTAGCAACCTAAGCTATTTAAGAGAGCTTATCATTCTGTTTAGTGTTATGTATGTGTAAGCTAAGACTAGACCTCGTAATTATTTGTACATTGATTTCTTCTTATAATAGTATAATATTAGTAATTTTATATTTTAAGTTTAGCACACGCATTCACTTAAGGCGAAAGAGAGAAAGAGAGAGAGAGAGAGCACAAGATAAAGGATCTGTTCTTTTTTTGTACTTTATGCACACGAATCTCAAGTTTTATTTACATTTTGAACAAAATACAACCGAGCTTTATTTTGTACAATCTCCATTACCGTTGTAAGCTATCGACTAACGCACACGCAATATACATACATATGACGTATCCAAATAGTAGCATATAAACTGTGCCGTGTACTGAATGTAATTAATAGAGAGAGAATTAATCGCGAATACCGCATATACAATATTATGTACGTATATTTTTGAACTTTGGAAACTAGCTTAATCGTAAAACTTACACTCACTGAGAAATACCACTGTACATACATCAAATGGAAATCTTGTATATTTCCAAAATCTCATGACAACTTAAGTAAAGAATATCATAAGTCGACACCTGTAAGTCCTATCTGAGGCTTGCACTTCATGCACGGCATACCTACACCAAACTCTGATTACTTCACTATATTGCCCATATCGGCATATTTGCTTAGTTCATTTCACACTTCACTCTTTAATATTTTTCATCAAATCAAATGAATATGTTCGATATATAAACAAATATAGTAAACACACAAAATTATTAGCATTTAAATATCCTAGGTATAGGTAGCTATGTCTTGTCTCTGAAATGTAATACCTAAGGTACCTACAAATTTATGCAGACACACACTCATTTACTAATACATACATATGTGTACATCAATTATGTAAATTGTGTATGTAAAATATATATATTCGATGAATAAAATATATTTTAAAATTTAAACGACACTGTTTTTTAAGCTAAACTTACCTACAGCAATGACAGAAAAAAACCACTGGGCAACGCGTTTCTTTATCATTTCGTTTGATTTTTATTCTCAAAACTTTATTACAGATCATTTACAGATCATAATATACATATGATTAGGCTAACATGAGTTACATTATTTGTTATACTGGATAGTTTTTACAGACACCTTAACAAAATAAACAAAGTCGAAAATATATTTTCTTGGGGTTAACACAAAGATTAAGTACATATCTTTCCGTTTCATATCACACAAAATGCAAGGAAAAAAGTTATAAAAAAATTGTGTAAAAAATATCTTAAAAATGGCTGCATATATCAAACTGAATTTAAAAACTAAAATTGACTAACTCTTAGATTTTCTATCATACCTTTGAATACTTTGAAAATACTTTTGCCAGTTACCAGCAATTTTCTTATGTAATTCTCCGGAAATATATATTTTCAAGAGTATAGACTATCTTTTTTGGGATCTTTCTTTCCTTTAAATATTAAGTGAAGGTATATAAAATATACATGTCATTTATATGTATATGTATATATATATATATATATATATATATATATACCAAGCATATATGTGTGTAGATACATAAATACTATTAATAGTCCTCATTGTTTCCATTACTTGTCTACTTTAAGTGTTACCTCACAATCAGTTGCATTTTGTCTTTGGTGTTAAACTTACAAAACTTTGGGTTCTCTCTTGACCTTTTGTCTGTAGTCTACTTAACGTCTCTTGGTTAACTTTGTATAGTCCGGAGTACTGCGGGAAGAAGTGTTCCCTTCACCTAAAGCAACATATCATCATCGCTCTCCGTAAACTCGCCATTCGGCTCAAGCAAAAGGTTTGCCTCCTCGTTAGACTGCACCTGCAAAGAGATTGTTTGTAAAAAAAAAAGAATAAAACTCAGATACCTTGTCGATAAGATTCAGATTCAACTTTAAATACAAAGCCTGCTGACTGCATTTGGGGTTAAATAGCATTCTTAAAAATTAAATTAGTTGGTTAGTTTCGCTTTATTGTATATTCATTCATAAAGGAGAAGCAATTGGTAACAATTAACAAAAGCTACAGTCGAGCGTGCACGACGGTTAGATACCCTTCGCCCAATTTTGAATGACTGTTAGAAACAGTTTCTCATCTTCATACAAATCAGCGGTCACGTCAAAATATTAAAAATACAAACTTTATCTACATATGGTGCATACATAATGTAGGTGGTTCATCTGCAGAGACGGACTTGGCTCGAATATTGATGCGGACAACGAACATAAGAGAACTGTTGCATACATTTGCACAGGGTTTTTATACCGTTCTTCATTTTAAATAGTCGAAAGGTATAAAAAGAAAGAAACAAATTGGAAAATAATATAAAAAGATAGCTTGCTAGTCGTTTGTTAAACTAGCTGCCTAGTTTTCCTAATATGAAAGATGAGGAGATCGGGATCGGATTGCAGCCTTATATAATGATTTAGTTATCAGTTACCACAGAGTAGCGAACAGCCGAGTTGTTGCGCCGGAAGATACGTCGCACACGCTGCCTGCGGGCAGGGGAGAAGGCTAAGATGCCCACGCATGCCACAAAGAATGTCACCGACAGGATAATTCCCAGGATGGCTGAAAAACAAGAACGAGGTAAATGAGTACGGACACAACCAAAGGGCGCTTGGCTGCAGCTGCACTTACTGCCCACGGAGCCCGTTGGGCTGCGAACAGTTGCCGGACGAGCATCTACGGCGGCTTCCACTGTCGGTGCTGCAGTTGAGTCTGCACTGTTATTACTTGGCTTACCCATGGGCGTAGACGGTGTGCTGCTCGGGGGCATGGGTGTCTCAGGTCTGCTGGTGGTGGTAGTGATGCTGGCGGGATCGTCATGCGGCACACTGAGACCCAGAAACTGGCAGATGCTCGGCGTATGCTGCACGTATAGTAAGCTGCACTGCTGGTCCTGCAAACAGACAGAGGCACAAAGAGGAAGGGCGTGGCCACAGCACTTTCAATTAGAAACTTTGTTCATTAAGTGCAAAGAAAATAAACAAATGCGTAAATAAATTGATACGAGCAAGAATACATAAATCGCTGGAGAAGGCAAGCAGGCAATGACTGCTGCAGCTACTACTGCTATGCTGCAACGTACTGTGCGGCAGCGTCATTTACGGAAAGGGTGGTAAATTGTGGCATCACTAGCGATTGCAGCTTGTTTCTGCCACTATACCACAGCCACGACCCTCCTTCTTTCCCTTTGCAGTCGTTACATGCCGCCGTCCTGACCATCCGACTGGCAGCACGCTGCGTGTAACACTTTCGCCCAAAGACCATTTCCGGCGCGGCCAGCAAGCAACAGAAGGAGCAGCAGCAGAGAGAGAAAAACAACAACACGAACACTAGCAACGAGGCGCTGCAAATGTGCGCATAATTTAAAAACTTTTGCGGCGGCTGCAACTGGCAACTGCAAGTGGCAAAAACTAGCGCTGCACAACTTTGCCGACGCGTCTCGGGTCGCACCGCGTCCGTGGCGCCGACGCCCAGACACAAAACTAAAACATGTCGAGGACACACAGAGAGGACAACGAGCAAAGCGGGCAGAAACGGGGGCAGACGCATTAAAAAGTTTGTAGCCATTTAAAATCCCATTTCATTGAATCGCTAATTTCCCGTCAGCGTCGCTGCCGCTTTCAGACAAGACCTTTTGCTTTTGTTACCCCCTCCTCGGTTTCCAACAGGCCCAAGGGAAAGAAAAACAACAACAACAACAATAACGCCAAGAAATAACAAAACTGTCGCCGTGTGTGCGAGTCAGTGCGCGTGTGTATTCGGCCCGTGACACTGCCGCCATTGCGGCCACACTTGTGTTTGTTGTGCTTCTGTATGCCATTGCATTCCATTTGCCTGTGGTGCGTGCAACTTGTCCACAATTTGCACACCAATTCGGGATGTTCCACATGCACTAGGAGCCTAGCAGTGCAACTCGCTAGTCCACTTGGTAAGCTCAAGGATTTAAAGAGTCTTTAAAATCTTTAAAATAATTTGCGTATAAATGGTTTTTATCGGAATGGAGGGAATAGTCTCAAGAATGGCAGATACATTTTATTACCATATATTGGTCCGATCGTTCCGACTTATTGACAACATGTAGCAAGAAGCATGTGTATATTTCATCAAGATAGTTGAAAAGCTGATATACCTTTTCAGAATAAAAATTAAAGTACCCTAACTATTTTATAATATATATACTAACTACATAATATATACTAACTTTACGCAAATGTATTTTACAGGAACACGGAGGCGTGGAAGATCGCATAAAGTATCTATAGATTTTTGCTCACGGTCACTAGCCGAGTCCATTGACCCTTGTCTATCCGTCTGTCCAGTATAAACACACAGATCTTAGCTATTATAAAAGCTAGAGAAACCAAATTTCGCACAGATCAAGTTTATTTTAAATGTGGGGTGCCACGCCCACAAGCAATTATTAAACTTTTCAAGTCGATTTGCAAGCGACGAATACAAGATACAAATTCTGACTTCAACATAGCGTTAGTTGAATACAATTTCCTCCAAATTTTAATCCGATCAAGCAATAAACAGAAATGATTTAAGAGAGTATAAACATTACACCAAGTTTTTGTGCCAGTTAACAACGGAGGCTGGCGAGCGCGAGAGCTGTCGAAAATAATTTAAAAGTACGTATGTACACATGTATGTATGTATATGTGTATGTGCTAACAAATTAAATTACACCGGAACATTGGTCGAAGGGTATCTCACTGTCGCGTGTCGCTCAACTGTTGCTCTCGTTATAAATTGAATCTCTATCTACTTTGCCTTACATATTAATTCATTCTAGCCGACTTTTCTATTTAATTTAATAATATTTTTTTTTGAAAATACTACACGGTTTAATGAATAGTACAGAGCACCGAATATATAACCATACATGGCGCCAAAAATTTAACTTTAACCATTTCACTCTAATTAAATTACTTAGTTTAACTCGAGCCTCGAGGCGCAATGGAAACTCGTTCATTAATTGTATTAAATTACGTTATCCAAACACACGAACACAATTTTCCTATATAGAATATTTTTTTAATTGTTTCACTTAACACGCTTCAACTGCCCGACGAGAACTTGCAACCTGTTGCAGGCAGAAATTGAGCATGAAATGTATTTGAAATAACCAATCAATAGAGGAATAGACGACCAACGGGGGAAACGTACAGACGGAGGGACATTCGCTGCGAAGTGCTTGACAAAGAAATTAAATTAATAACACCTTCGTATATAGCACATATGTAGATACGTATAGAACGAGTCTGGTGTATATGCGAGTATAGTGTAGTGTGTAATGCAATTAACGACAATCGGACAAACACTCCGAAAGCGAATGCCTCGTGGCAGCCAGTCCATGCGTGCGTGCATGTGTGAGGTCCTTAGTGTGAGACCTGGTGTCATGTTGTCCATCGGCCCACCCCAAAATCCGATACCCTGACCCTCATTGAAACCTCCCACTCTATGCGACACAGTGCATTGCTGGTTGCAAGCAGCTTGCAGCTATTTGTGAACTGGTTTAAATTTGGGTCAATTGGTTTGTGCCACATGCGAGCACTGAGCTGAGTACTGCAACTGCACTCTGCCTGCATGCCTGCCACCAGCTCCTGGCAAATACGACTAAGCTGAGTGTAGAGCGTCGCTTGACTGTTTAACCAGTATAAACATAGGGCAAACAACAACGGGGCCCAAGCAGAGTACTCGACAGGGAAGATATCCTGGAGAGGAATAACAAATACATTGCTTCTGTTTTATGCAACCTCAAGCCCCTCTCTTCCATAATTTTCAAAATTAGCCTGCCAGAATTAGGGAGGCAGGGTATATAGATATATTCGATATATTAGACAAATATAAATATAGAGTATTATTTTATAATGAGTACAAATGATGGAAAAACACAGTTTTTCATCGTTTTGGTAATCCCATCATTACCAAAAAATAATGAATTATTTTAGATAAATCATATCCATCTACAATATTTGCAATTATCGAATTGTAATGACACGACTTTATACCTTTAACATATGTATATGCATGTAATAATTGTAGTTCTTGTCCGATGATAATGAATTGAGTCGACTGCTTTCAGACAACATTTAATAAAGAAATATAAGAGAAATAAGAATTGTGTGTTCTGCGGATAATTACCATTACAAATATATACCCCCTTTTGGCTGTCTTAAGTATACTTTTGCAATAGAATGACGAAGGTAAAGTTTGGTAACCAATCATAGTTAATCATAGCCTCCTTTTCATACTTGTACGTACAGGATATAAAACAACTGAGAGAGCCGACAAAGTGGACAGGCAAATATTTTCAATTGCTGACAGCGCCTCCTTTGGCAATTTGTGCGTAATGGAGTACAACGTATGTACGAGTGTGTGTGGGAGTGTCTGTCGTGAGTGTGAGTTGCGACTCTGCGGGGGGTATGCATGGTGTGTTTTGTTAAACCTCAGGCACTAATTGCTGCATTTTTGGCATGCTCGAACCGGGCTAATAAAGTTGCCCGCCTCGGTCAAACCACTAATTACAACGTGCTGCAAATTGACAATTTTGCCTGCTGCATGCTGCTCGCTGCATGCGGTTTGTCTGTCATATATGTACGATGCCATAATGAAAACAGAGCGCAAAATCAATTAAAGGATTGCGTGGCAAATATAACAAAGCGACGCAAAGCACACATGAAATTTCAAAATCCAATTAAATTTATTGGCCACTTTAGGCAGTAATTGCACGCAGACATTCTTAAAGAACAGTTCGTGGAGCTTAAAGAGAGTTTTTTGTTTTGAATGAGATATATAATTAGAGAAAGAACTGCAAGAAAGAAAATATGACTTTAAAGGAGTTCGCTTGTGATCTGAGTCCTGACCAGACCAGGCTGACAATGACAACTGTGAGATAAACAAGCAGCAAAGCAAAGACGCCTATGCTCTTCATCTGGGGGTCAGTATAACCAGGCGACACCAAGCGAATGGAAATTACAAACAAAGGCTTAGCGAGGCGGCGCACGCTCCAGCGTATCTGGGATCTATGTCAAAGGCCGGGACCTTAAAAGAAGGGACAACGACAGCAGCAGCAACAACAACTGCAACAACGGCATGTTTCAGCTGTAACAAGTCGGGCACGTGCATTTTTAGCTGCGATTGTTTGGACAACAAAGGGAGGGCCAAAACAATGGCAAGCCTGGCGGCTAAAAGCAAGGACTACAACTATGTAAAAGCAACAGACAGTTAGAAGTATACAAAAAAGCGCCCAAGCAAGGGCTGCGAAAGCTAAAAGCCGCACAGGTTGGTAGGCAACATTTTCTGCAGAAGCAGCCATGAATACAACAACAACAATAACAAGTAAAAATGTCTGCCAAAGCGGATTTGCAAAGTGGTAAGCATAACAAAGGACACCTGCCACATTGTTTTGCGCCCAGTTGCCACGCAGCTGGCTCAGGCGGCCTTTTTGTGCATATTTCTTATACATTTTTACTTTGAAAGTAACTCCTTGAAGCACACAAGGGGTAGAGAGAGGAAATAGGTGCAAAATGCAAACGTACAAACGTGTACATGCAAGAATGTATGTTAAATCTACTTAGGACTTGTTACCCCACTGCCTTGCGTCGCCTAGGTGTCAATTTAATACGCTTTTTTCCTTTGTCAACTATCTACAGAATATTTTCAAAAATACGATACACAGACGAACGTTGTGATTTTGCAAATAGTTGCCTAGTAAATTATCATAACGCTTTTCTCCGAATTGCGACCTTACCGATCGGAAATGAAAGCAGAAGTTATCGAGTAACGACCTTATGTAAGATACTTCTTTATCGAATTATTCTTTTGTATCTATAATATGCATAATATATCCACCAAAAACATTTATGTATTGACAAGAACTTGTGCATCCATAAGATACATTTTCCCACGAGATATGTATTCACAAAACATGCTCATCAATATACTTACATATATTTCTTCAAGCATTAACTCATTTGATGGATCCAACTTTTTATACCCTTCGACCATTGAAAATGGTCAAAAAAGGGTATACTAACTTTGTGCAAATGTATGTAACAGGCAGAAGGAGGCGTCGGAGACCCCATAAAGTATATATATTCTTGCTCAGGATCACTAGCCGATTTAGCCATGTCCGTCTATCTGGATGAACGCGCCGATCTCAGCTATTAGAGAAGCTAGGGACACCAAATTCATTCATACACAGATCAAGTTTCCTTTCAATTTGGAATAACACGCCTACCGCCCCCGCAATCCGACAAATTTGATTTAAATTGCGATTTACATTCGAAGTACTCATTTCCTAACTTTCTGCTTTAGCATATATATAGATAAATACTATATGAACTTATCCTCCAAATTGCAACCCGATCAGACAGTAAACACTGAAGTTATTAGAGAAACAATTTCGACCCTCCCACCAGCAAACAAGTTGTCGATGACGTCATAACTAATATATTACTTGTGCAGGAAAGAAAAGGACAAACGAAGCGAGCGCGTAGCCCGAGCTGTTTCTCGACTCTACTTTTTCAAGCACATGCCAATTACCGAAAATACATGTGCATATATGCTAACACTCAACCAATAGGTGGCGTGGTAGATCGATATGAATGCATGCAAGTATTTACATGCATGTATACATATTCATAATATACGTACGTGCACATACATATGATTACTATTTATTAATTCATATTTTAGGGTCAGTAAAAAATACAAACCATAAAATAACTCGATATATTGCCAGTTATCGATATTGGCCAAATTAAAATGTTTAAAGAAATACCGATATATACTGCTCACACCGCATTTTGTAGTCTTTCGCGCTCTAGGAAATTGCGGCGATAAATTATTGGCAACGTATTGAAATTTATGCAAGGTGGCAGCGCCCTGCAGTGTTATGATGAATTTGTAGCTTGTGATTAGTATCATACAATTAAGTATTTTTTATGGCAACATACGTCGAAGGGTATCCAAATGTCGCGCGCCGCTCGACTGTTACTCTCGTTTATAGGTAACCCATTCACGGTTCTAAATTCATTATCAATTTCTTAACTTTCAGGCAAGGGCACAATGCAGTAGAGCAAAATAATTTTAAGTTAAATCAGGTTGGATAATGTTTATTTGTTCGTTTCAAACATTCTCATTTTTGGCTACTTACGTCGTTGATGGTACTGGAGTTGAGGGTTTTGCTGCTACATATCACACGCATCTGCACATTCATCTTGCCTGAAACGAAAGTAAATGTTGGTAGAGGAATGTGAGAGATATTATGGTTAGCTCTGGCTTGGAAATGAGATCTAATTAGCCCGAATGAAACCACAAAGCAAGCGTACAAACTTGACCCCAATAAAATGTGATGAGACTGGGAGTCACACAATGCCAAAGTAAACCAGAGCAAAACGGCATTTTATTTTAATTGACCGAAAAACAACACAACAGCACAAAACAGCAACAGCAAACTCAAAACAACTTCAATGAATCCTTATCATATTTCGCATGTCTGGCAGAGAATCAGAACTACGAGTAACTGCCTGGGAAGAGAACTGGCAAAGGCCATACCGATGTGAATCTGAATGAGAACAGAGTTGGGAACGGAAACTGGTATGCGGATTGGGTGAGGTATCGTCCCTGTTGAAAAGTTATTACATAAAAGCCAAAAATAATTATCTCTGGAGACAACAAAAGCCGCATGATATAGACGTCAGCTGGGGGTACGACAGACGACGATCCGGTGCCGGGCGCTCGGGGGAGTCAAGGGTTCGGTATTGTGGCAGCTCTTGTCGCTCAAATGCGCAGCATGACAAGTGTATATGTATATGTGTTTGTGTGTGTGTAAGCGGGTTGTGTGTACACAAAGTGTGTACACCAAGCGACGCTGCTGAATGAGGTTCTGGGATTTGGGTTACCCTTTTGCAATTCGCATGTCACTGAGCACATTAGAATGTTCTGATCGCTCGCAGATTGTCAACCACTCACACACACTCCCAGAGTTTTATAATGCTCGTAGTATTCATTGTTTACGGGCTGTCAGTCATGGAGTTTGTCATAATTAAATCGTCACTTTTATTTGCCAGTTACCATATAAACAAAAACTTTTCCCCTCTTTAATGGCAAAGTTTTTAGTGTCGGCCAATAAAATTCATCGCCATGCACAAGGCAGACAGCCGTGTGAGGACATCCCTCACTTCGACTGTCTGTGATTCTTGTTCCTGTTGGGCCTTTAAATATTCATGGCTCCAATTCAGCAGGAGCAGTAGCTGCAGCGACAGCTCTTGGATAAAAACTGTGGGCACAACGGAAATGCGCAAAAGAGCCCAGAGTTTTCACCAAGATTACTTTACCGCATTATCTCGTCGGCAATTTTATTTACTATTGTTTTTACATTTTTATTTTGTTATTCGTAGTTTTTTTGCGCTTTTTTCTTCTTAATTTCAAATACTTTGTATTTTTGAAACCCAGCGGACAAAGAGACTTTTAGATAACAGTGGAAAAAACAAGAGAGTTATCTCCGGCGTACCGAATATTTTATACCCTTGTGCAATATTTAAAGTGGTCCAATATTGAATGATTCTTACATGGGCACATAGGAAAAAGGTGATGAAGCATCAACAGCAAGCTCTTTAAAAATACCGAACCGATTCCGTTCGTTTTGAGAGTGCAGTAAGTTTGATCACTCGCCTGCTTGCAGTCTGCAGACCCAAATGAGATTACCCTCTGTAAGGTCATTTGAATGTAACACGTGAAAAAACGTGAAAACGAGGAAAGGAGTAAAATGGCGACGAACGCAGCGCGAAAACTGTCGGAACGTCGCCGTTGAGTAGATAGAGAAAAAATTGTCAAGAGATTTCCGCGTGTGTGAAGAGGCAGAGGCAGAGGAAGAGGAGCGGAGCGGGCGGTTGGAAGAGTGAGAGATAAGCGAAAGGAAGTGCATTGGGCTGTGCGCCAATTCTAATGCGATTTTGTCATTTTGAGAAAGCAGCTCTGAAGCCAAAGTAGCGCCAAAGTGTGCGGGAAATGCTCGTGTTGCGCCAGCGGATGTGCCATGGGTAACGGATACGGAAACGGAAGCGACAAGTGGCTACTAGTCGACAAGTTGAAAATTTGCAAATCGAATTAAGCTCGAAAGTAGTTTGGACTCACCTTCCTTACCACATCCGGGCAGATCATGGGTAAAGAACAAGTTGACTAGATCCTGCGAATAATCGGTGACAGCTTTACGATGAAGTCCGCAAATGTTGACCTCGACCTTGCCCTGCTTGTAATCAATCTGCGCGAGGAAAAGATTGCGTGATCAGAGCAGCTGGAGATAACTGGAAAGAAAAAGTAACTCACCTTAATTTTTCCGTCTTCGGTAAACGGTGCTTGTTTGAAGTTGTAGCGCATGTTCAACTCGTCCTGCACAATCTCGCAGGACTCCGCCGCAAACAGACACTCGTGTGGTTGACAAATGACGCTAGTGTCCCAGTGGAAGTAGTATTGGCAATCATCGATGGACCTGAGTACGGGTTGACCCTGCATTGGCCAGGTATAACATTAAATGTTTAAGTGTTCCAACAGTTTCCACTTCACTTACCCAACCATCACGCATGTTGCAGGTGAAGTGAATCCTTGTCGAGAGATTCATGCCTTTGTCACTAGGGCAGGGATCGCCACGTACATAGAGAAGCTCGGCGTCTGTACGATTGATGATCGCCAGTCCGGTAATAGGGAAACCCAGGCTCTTCAAAAAGCACAGATTGAGAATAAGAAGTGAAAGAGAATGAGGTGCAGATGAAGGGGAACGAGAAGCAACTGGCCATGTTGGAATGCAAGTCAATCAGTACGAGCCGCAAGTGACCAAACACATGTCGACCAAACTTATGACCGAGATTGCCGCAAATAACTCGAAATCTCTCTGTCTATCACAGCAACGTTTACGTTTCTTGAACAAGTCTTCAGTATTGTCCTGTGCAGCAATAGTTGAAGTTGTGGGAGTTGTTGCTCTTGCCGGAATAGACATGCGTTCGGGTGCTCACAAATATCGATGTGAACGGAACGGACTTGCTACAGACATGTTACAGACATGTTGTAGACTTGCTACAGACATGTTACAGACATGTTGTAGACATGTTACAGATATCTTACAGACATGTTACAGACATGTTACAGACATGTTACAGACATGTTAATGACATGTTACAGTCATGTTTTAGACATGTTACAGACATGTTACAGAGATGTTACAATCATATTACAGATATATTACAATCATCGTACAGACATGTTACCGATATGTAATAGATATGTTACAGACTTATTACTGACAAGTTACAGACATGTTAAAGATATGTTACAGACATGTTAAAGATATGTTACAGACATGTTAAAGATATGTTACAGACATGTTAAAGATATGTTACAAACATGTTAAAGATATGTTACAGACATGTTACAGACATGTTACAGACATGTTACAGACATGTTACAGACATGTTACAGAGATGTTACAATCATATTACAGACATGTTACCGATATGTAATAGATATGTTACAGACACATGTTGCAGACATGTTGTAGACTTCCTACAGACATGTAATAGATATGTTACAGACTTATTACTGACATGTTACACACAAGTTACAGACAGGTTACAGACATGTTACAGACATGTTACAGACATGTTACAAACATGTTGCAGACATGTTGTAGACTTGCTACAGACATGTTGTAGACTTATTACAGACATGTTACAGACATGTTACAGAGATGTTACAATCATATTACAGATATGTTACAATCATATTACAGACATGTTACCGATATGTAATAGATATGTTACAGACTTATTACTGACATGTTACAGACATGTTAAAGATATGTTACAGACATGTTAAAAATATGTTACAGACATGTTAAAGATATGTAACAGACATGTTACAGACATGTTACAGAGATGTTACAATCATATTACAGACATGTTACCGATATGTAATAGATATGTTACAGACACATGTTGCAGACATGTTGTAGACTTCCCACAGACATGTAATAGATATGTTACAGACTTATTACTGATATGTTACAGACAAGTTACAGACAGGTTACAGACATGTTACAGACATGTTGCAAACATGTTGTAGACTTGCTACAGACATGTTACAGACATGTTAAAGACATGTTACAGTCATGTTTTAGACATGTTGCAGAGATGTTACAATCATATTACAGATATGTTACAAACATTTTACAGACATGTTACAATCATGTTGAAGACATGTTACAGACATGTTACTGACATGTAACAGATATGTTACAGACTTATTACTGACATGTTACAGACATGTTAAAGATATGTTACAAACATGTTACAGACATGTTACAAACATGTTACAGACATGTTACAGACATGTTACAATCATATTACAGACATGTTACCAATATGTAATAGATATGTTACAGACACATGTTGCAGACATGTTGTAGACTTGCTACAGACATGTTACAGACATGTTGTAGACTTATTACAGACATGTTACAGACATGTTGTAGACTTATTACAGACATGTTACAGACATGTTAAAGCACAGTCATGTTTTAGACATGTTACAGACATGTTACAGACATGTTACAGACATGTAACAGATATGTTACAGGCTTATTACTGCATGTTGCAGACATGATACACTCATATAAAAGACAAGTTACAGATATGTTACGGATATGTTACGACCCTAAGGCAGCGACGTCCACTGCACCTCCCCCCCAAACCCGTTACTTTCCACTACTCGGTCAATTCCTAAGCTGCCGCAGTGCCGACAATTGCACACAAAATGGATGGCATTGCGGGGAATCGCCCACGCCTAACCGACAAAGATGGAGCACAGCGCGAGTTACAGTAATTGATAATGTGATATAAGTCAAACCACTGATGAAGGGGTAAGTTCTCTGCATCTAAATTCTGTCGGTAATCTAAATATGTAAATCAGCCCGAGTCAGCGTGAATAATGAGCCACGTTCAGTTTAAAGAGAGCAAGTACTCGCCATGGATTCAAAGTTCTGAGCCTGTGCATTAGGTCAGCAAATTGATCAATAATCGACTTTTTTGTCGCCTGGCTAAATGACGTTTCGATTGCAACAGGCGCTGGCGTAACGCCCACATACCCGCCGAGCAGCACGCGCCAACTGCTTCTGGTCCTCATAGTGATTTCCCCCCGCTTTTGCTTCTCCTTCGGCAGATGCCCTTAGCAACCATTCAGATTCAAACACTGTTGCCAGGAGAAGGAGGAGAAGTGGGAACGGGAGACCAGTAAGGGACAGTCAAGGAGGGAAGCGACGAACGCTTAATGTCCAGTCGAGCAGCAGAGCCAGCAGCAGCGGGTTGCGAGTCGCCATGGCGATTGCATTGGCGTTCGAGTGGCACAAGATTTATGCCTGGGTCAGGGCAGGATGTCGATTGCAAACGTTGCACATGTTGTCGTCTCATCTTAAACGTATTAGCCACTGTCGAATGGGCGGTCAGGCAGACAAGGAGGGTAGCTGGGGGTGGAACAGCAGGAGGTTAGCCGACGCCGGTTCATTTCGTATGCAGCTTGGGCAAGGTTTAAGCAGTTGGCTCTATTATTTATTGCTAACCGTTTCGCTAGCTGGCACTTTTCTGTCTTTCTTTTTGCACTATTCTCCTCTTAGTTTCTCCTTCTGTTGTTGCTGTTCTGTTCCTCTCCGCCTTGTTGTCATCGGAAATCCATTGAAAACTCAAAATCTGAACTAATGCGAAGTCAGCAAACAAGCAGTAACAGCAGCACCGAATGTCCTTCAACGGGACAAACCTCATTAGCATTGGCAAGTAGCTAGTTGGAGTAGACGACAAGAAGAGTCAGAGGGCAGCAGGGGTGCCCTCCTGGCGCCAGTTGCCGGCTTATCAGCTTAACCGGAGACGGCAAGTTTTGAGTAACTTGCTGTTCCAAAATTTATTGAAAAACTTTCTTATCGATTTGGGACAAACGAACGAGCGAACCTAGCAAAGTCCTGTTTGTTCATGTTTATAATACAATATTTTTCTAGAATCTTCTTTCCCTCTTCTTGTGAACTTTTCGGCCGGACACGAGGTGAAATCGTCGACTGGATAAAGCAGACAGAACAGGAAATAATTGTCACATAGAGAGCAAGAGTGACGGGGAGGGTGAGAGAGGTGGGTGGGGACTGTGACTGAAAGAAAGGCAACTTAATTGTTTGCAGACAAAAATAAATAAATTGTACAAGAGAAACCAAGGGAAGATCCATTGAGAACTAAGAACAGAGACCCCCTGGAGTAAACCCGACAAGCAGCAGCAACAAGAACATGAACAAGAAAAGAAGAAAAGTAACAAAAAGAAAAACAAGCTGCCAAGCTGGAAACCAAATGGAACTTTAAGCCATGTACCGTTAGTTCGCACTCTAATTGAAAATCCTGACCAGATGAAAACTTAAATACGTGGGAGAGCACGAAAAAGCTTTTGCAGCATGAAAGACAGAGAACAAGATGGTAACGCGAGAGAAGCAGAGCAAGCGAAAGCGAGTGAAGGCGACTTTAAGCTATGATTCTTAAACGCTTCACTAAACGCGCCGACAAATTAAGTAGACCCAAGACAAAGGCAGTAGCAAAGGTAGGGCAGTCTGCACCCATAAGGCCAACTGGGTATCTGCTGCTAGAACTCTAAACAATGAAAGAAGCTTTTGCTTTAGTTAGGAAGCAATAAGGATTTGTGCAAGTTCAGCATTTGAATTGATTCTTGAACAGACACGCACACAGACAGAGACTAAGAGAGGGCACAGCAGTAAAAGTGATAAGGCGACACTCGGACTCAAGTTGAGGCTAGCCACACAGACGCTTCCTTTTGAGCATGTGGACAACTATGGCCAGCATAATATTCTTCAATAATCGGCTTAAAATCCGACTAGAAATAAGATTATAGATTGCCTATCTGAATGTCTCTCTATCTGTCTCCCTTTCTACCAATCACCCTATGCTCCTTGTTCAACTTAGATCAATTTTGACAAATGCTTGAAATGCACATTAACAGGTTGGCCACTCAACATGCCGGGCACATGCGACAAGCAAATTTGCATTGCTAGAGCCGCGTCAGACACTGCATGCCAATGAACTGAGGAATCGCGAATCATTGAATGGAGCCAGCTCAAGGATCTGAGCCAGCAGAGGATATGCAACTGGCAGCACATTAAAATATCTGCCGCGAGCAAATCAGAAGAAGAAGCCAAACGACATTCGACAAATGTCAATGAGAGTAAGGCGGAGGGATAAGGGTTGAGGGGTTCAAATAAGAAGAGGTGTGCGAATTGGTGGCGAAAGGAGTTGCACGTTCAGAGAGCTAGCAGCACATTTCCGTTTCCGCACACGAAATGCGCTGAAAACGGAGCATTTTCAAAATGCAAAACGTGGCGCAAATGTCAACAGCAGCCGCCAACGAGAAGCGGCATCTTTCTTTCACTCCTCCTCCCCTCCTCCTCCTCCGTCTCTCTCTCTCTCAAGCAGTCCCTGGCTGCTGTATCTGCTGTGCAAATAAAGCAATATAAATTTTAGAAAAATATATAACCATGGCTACATTTTTTCTAGAACGGTGGCGTGCAAACAAAGCCGACGGCACTTTTCCCCAGTCGTCGTTGACTACCACCTCCCCCCATATTTCTCCCCCTTCCACTCTCCTCGTTTTCTCAACTGCCTCCTGCAGCCAGTGTTTCTCCGCTGTCACCCTACCACAAGCCGGAAATGTTGTGCACAGCACGTCGCATGGGGCACACACCAAGCGAACTGGGGTGTCAAGGGGAGCGTGGACAGGAAAGGAAGTTACTCTGCCCCAACCGCTGACGGCAACTGGCCGCTAAAAGCTGTTTTTACCGTTATATATGCACACATCCACATGCATATATTTGCACACACACACACACACACGCACACATATATAGAATATTTGTATATATTCATATATCTGCACGTTTTACACCATCGTCAACGCCGCAGCCGCATTTTGCCATATCCTTCCGTCCGTCGGTCCCGTACCCCTGCTACATCTCTGCGTTGAGTTGAGTTGCGATGCGTTGTGTTATGTTACGTTACGTCTGCTGGCCTTGCTGCATTACGTTCACAAATATTTCGCTAGCGTATCGCCCCGTGTCCGCTCCAGTTTGCCTGCCCATCCCCGACCGCAAGCATATGCCAGATGCCCCGTCATTTTCAGCGCGTACGTGCTTATGTTTATACCCACTACCCATAGGGTACAAGGGTATTCAAACTTTATTCCAACCAAAAATGTATATACCAGGGAGGCGTGGAAGACTCATCAGAATCAACTGCCAAATGAACGTTCGTTTTTATTCGTTTAAAAATTGTTTAAGAGGTAATTGGTGGAGGATCTGATGAGTGCGTGTATATAATAGTCGATCACACTCGACTGTAGCTTTCCTACTTGTTTTTAACAGCTTCCACAGTCTTTCCCCCTCGTATTGTCTACAGTCATTAGAGAACAAGGTAAGGGCCAGAGGGGAGATGAAGCGGTAATCGCCTACGGCCCAGGACACTCATTCAAAACGGATAAGGGAAGCAGGAGGACGCTTATAGCCTGTATATCATAATTAATGCTGGGCAAAGGCTGCTGAATGACTTCGAAAGCCGATCGAGGAACAAACTGTATTTAAACTGATTATAGGGTGTGAATATCATTTAGTGTGATCAACACAAAGGGCGAAGTATAGATTATTTTTAAAAAAGCTACAGATGGAAATGCTGCAATTTCAATCAAATTCGTATCGCTTTAATTGCAACTTTATATGCTGCTGTATAATTACTACAGACAAACAGAAGGACAACCTGAAAACCCTATGACACTTGCTTCAAGCTGCTGCTCACACTTATTAAAACTACTTATTGCAAATCAAGCGGATGATTTATACACCCTCCTATACACCTTATGCAAGGGTGAACTTAAAGACACGGAAATACTCTGCAATGAAAATAACATGATAGATAAGGAAATGAAGTATTTCATCGCGCAATTACCACATTTATTAGCGCAACCAAAAAACAAGACGACATTTTGTACTGCCAAGAGCCGAAATCTCATTTCATTCCATTTCATCGGGCTTAAGTATTTAAGCCCAAACCAACACTCTGCCGACCAGTGAAAGGAGCATAGCTTAGAATGAATAGGAAGAACAAATAGGGCATTTTCACAATTTGCGGCATCAGGCAACTTCTGGTTTCCAAGCTCCGGCTGGGCTCGTTGGCTCTTTAACGCTGTCAACGACAGATGGGTTATGTGCGGGAAGCGAATGGAGACACACAGAGGCGGGCTGGTAACTTAATGAAGTAACAAAATCCACTCGCTGGTCACTCACTGAGCCGCAGCAGTACTCTCCAAGTGGGGAGCTTAGCAATATAGGATTTGTTGCATATTTAATGCAAAAGAGGCGCCACAAATTTTTGGGCATGCGGCCAAATGGTTTAACGACCAAATTGAAGCATTTATCATGAACTTATGTATGACTTCAAATGGAGAGAGACAGTCACAGCCGGGAAACTTATGCCAATTACCAAGAAGAGCACACCCACAAGTACACATACAGACAGATAGACAGCACACACTCATACAGAGAGACGGGCATGTGTGCACACAATCGCCGGCTTTAGCACATAAGCCGCTTTTCTCTAGGCACCTCTTCCCTCAGTACTTACGTTCTCCTCTTCGGGCGCTCCGGCTGCAGACATTTTGGCCATGCAGGCACCTGAACCGCCGGCGCAGCCTAATTGGTATTTGGGCACTAATGGTCGGCACACATTCAGAAAGAACTGCAAAAGACAAAGGCGGGCAAATTAAGACTACAACTGTCAGAGTACTAGCAACACCCTTTCAAGGGCCGGTCACTCACCTTTGTGTTTTTGGGCAATTTCTGTGCCTGCTGCGCCGGCAAATCAATGCGTGCCTCATAGTTGTCATTGGCGTTAATCAAAGGAGTCAGATCAAGAGTTGCGGGACTGCTGCCTCCATTCGTGTAATCTATATAGACCGTTTCTTTGCATTTTATCTGTTCCTGGCAGGCGTACGGCGTCTGATATTGAATTAACAACTGGCAATTGGAGTCCTCGATTATTTTCACAGCATCCGTCACAGTACCTCCTGTGCCCCTGCTGCTGCTGCCATTGTCCTTCGTTGCATTGTTCGCACACACAAATTCGATTTTCGTTGACCATCGACGGCCATCAGATCCACAATAGCCACCATCCTCGTATAGCAAATACGGCGAGCCGCTTTGATTGAAACGCAAATGTGAGTTCAAGTTGCCCAGGCTGTAGGTCTGTCCATTCTGCTGGTAGCAGGCGCCTGCGAAGTGTACAACAAGGAGTGTCCACGATAGGGTTTTAGATATGTTGGCAACAACTGTCCTAAGGACAATTGCCGGATGCATTTTTCGGTCTTTACTCTCATAATAATAGTAAGCCCCAAGTAAATTTTAAATATCTACTAATCAACTTTTTTACTCTTCTATGTCAATTGATGATTTTGAAAAAATTGCAGTATTTTTGGAGTGTGGTCGTATTATAAAAAAGGACAACATATAATACAATGCTCGTATCCACAATGGTCGGGAAACAAAATATGTTTAACCGCCTGATCGGTCGCATGCTCACCAGCCTTATCATAAATACTATTGAAAATGTTCGGGGAATTCGTGATAAAAAAACACAAGATTTGATAGAGACAGCGCTCTAAAAAGTGTGAATCTAAGAGAATGGAACCTCCTTGAACCACACATGTGTAATAATTTAATAAATACAAAGGAAACGAGAGCAACGGACTAGCAGCACGCGACAATGGGATATTCTTTCGACCTATGTATGATATGACTGTATGATATTTTCTACCCTTTAATAGATACAATAAAACAGAGCCTGGTTCTAAAATCTATTGTCGCCGATCGACCAATGATGAAATTATCATTTCATCATGGCTCAAACTATGTTGCTTGAAAAAGTATCCAATTGTATCTACTCTTTAATACATATAATAAACAAGCATAAGATTATCCTTTGGGATTTGAGATCAGAGCCTGCTATATAAAATGGATTTGACTATAGTTTTATCTTTGATATCAGAACCTACTATATAAAGTAGAGGGCCTCTTTCCTTCTTAAATGTGATGCTTATTCTGAGAGTTGTAGTTGTATTGTATATTTTAAACGTCGCGTATAAACCGAATTTATGTATAAATTATTTGCGTGGATATGAATTAGCGTGGGTGTGGGCGTGACATCCAAAAAAAAAATCAATAAACTATTAACTTATTTACAATTGAATGTGGTGGACGATATTGTATGGTCTAAGGAAAAGCTAAAAATGGTTTAAGTCTCCAAGATGAGTTGATTAAGCTACTCTAGTTATACTTCCATCTTTATGTAAAACACACTTGTTAACATACAATAGTTATAAAGTATCTATAGTGAAAACACGCACGTTCACCATTCGATAGCATTGTTACATATTCCCTGATTTTGATTGAAAGCGTCGAATGAACAGAATTGTGATTGTGATTTGACCAGAATATGGTAATTCCACACTTGCTTTCAATCTTTCTAGCTCTATTTCTCTCTTCATTCCTTTTCTTTGCCTTTGTTTCTCTTACCATCCTATGGCCTCTTCGCTGTGGCTGCATTTCTATTTGCCAAGTTTTGTACTTTATTACACATACCACAACAGGAAGCGAACAACAGAAACACAAATCGAACCGAAAGAATTTTGTATATAACGTTGGCTTTTTGAGTTGGTCGGCTAGGTTGTCCAGGTTTGCTACAGTCACATGGTGCTTTCGACTCAAATAGAAAAAGTGAATTGAAGTTGCTTCTTTTTTCGGAATCGAAAAGAAATCGACTGTCAACTAAATTGATAAATGACAATTCCGTAGCTGCGTGACAATACTTAGACAACTATTTATGCAGGAATCTAGCTGTATGGGCAAGTGTGTCATGTGAATGTCCTGTGGAAGCATGCAATTGATTCCTGCACAAGCACAAGAAGCCAACTGCATTGCAACGGGGGGCAAGTGCTTCGTCGGTTTTGAGGGCTGAAATCATTTCCGTGCCAAGATTATCCCTGCAAATGGATCTGTTGCCTCACAGACAAAGTCTGCCACACAAAAACTCACAAATTCAATTCCAATGCAATCTCAGTTCTTTGCCTGGAGAAGACCCCGGGGGAACCTTACAATGTGTTGCCACAAGGCAAGCCAAGGCGAAAACAATAAATTGATCAAATCGTTTAAATTGCATGAAAAGGTTAAACGGGACAAGGGATAAACAAGTTGAATTTTGTGGTGCTGACAAGTAATACAAAAAGGAAAAGTATCTTTACCTTGCCGAAGGTTTAATACTCTTGCAGCTTATGGATTCAGTCTTCACTGAATACTCCTATGCTACAAGTAGTTCAAGGTAACATTATATGTTAATGTTAAAGTGTTCTATAAAGTATATGGTGAATAGAAAAAACTAAGTATGGTATAGTATTGATATGATGCGATATTTTATAAAACAATACAACTTAACATTTTACACATTCCAGCCAATATTTTCTATTCCCTTGATATACATCATAATATAAAGGTCAGATTGTAATTGTGTTTTGACTATATAGATAAGGTTAGTTTAATTACGACAGCAAAATAGCTTATACTTATTTGTGGCGTATATCAAAAAGAAGCATATGTGCGAAACTTCATAAAGATGCTTTAAAACTGAGGAACTAAACAAAATTGCACTTTCTGGGGTAAACTTTTGGCCAAAGTTTATGTAAACATTCTTACTGCGAATCTACAATATAACAAATATATTCAAAAGTCCGTTATAGTATACATATATCTGTCTGTAGTGCCTACATTCATATAGAGAGAGCAAGAGCAGTGCAGATAGAAGCAAAAACGAAGGACGAGCAAATTGAATTCCAATAAGAAAAAAGTCAAGAAAGCGTCAAGAAAAGGGCTCAAAACGTTGGCCAGCTTGAATAACGAGAAAAAAGACAAACAACAGAGATGAGAAAAAGCAAATAAATGTAAAAACGATTTAGTAGCCGCTACTGCTGTTGCTGTTTGGCTAGCACATCCCGAAAGCCCCTAGACTGTCAAAACAGCTGCTGGCAAGTTTCAGGAAAGGGCATCCTTTAAAATTAAATCTCCATGGACAGACAAACAGCAAATTACCACATTGAGCAAAAAAACGCAAAAAAATAAAATACACAACGGAAGAAAGAAAAAGAGTTATAGAAAATTATAAACATTTGAGAGTACCAACTGCCATAGGTAAGTAATAGACACACAAACACATGCATACATATGCACATCCGAAGTTGTTGTTGCTAGAATTCAACTGAATTTGCTGAGCGTTTCATGCTCTTTGTCAGTCTATTCGATTATAATCAGCACTTTTTCGCATTTCAAACCCACGTTGGTCAATCAAAAGGTCTTGATGGATAAGTCCCGGGAATTCGACGTTTTCAAATTGATATTGATGTGATTGATCCATCCAGTACCCATCATTCATTGCTACATTTTAGACACACACCATTATCCCCACGCTTTAAACGAATAACAACTGAATACGCATCGAAAAGGGAGAACAGCGAATTGTACGAAACGCGAAATGTAAAATGCAAATTACTAGTCTGTGAGAACGTGTGCGGCATAAACAATTAATAGCATTTTATTGCTGTAGGTCGGACACACAAGAGATGGCCATAGCTTGCAATCCAGGCATACAGACGTCCTGTCCCGCAGCCCAGCATATCAACATTGGATGCTTTCAAATGCATTAAAAAAAAGTGGAGCGCGCGAGTAAAGAAACAAGAACGCGACAGTCCAATGTTTGGGATATGTCGTGGAATTCTTGATACCACTTTGCAGTCGTGAGACAGTTGCCCAGGATCAGATCGTACTCGTATTTACCCTGCTTTAAACTTGGTAAAGCAGCCACACAGTTGTATGTAGTATGTTCGTAACATACATAATTATTTTCTTCATTTACTGGCTGCTTTGCTTAATTTAGGAAAATATTATATTTCATTATTAATGGAAATTGAATAATCACTTATTTAGCAACATAAACCCAAAACCAAGGATTCCATATTGTAATCATATCCCCTTTATACATCACGATCTACAGGATATTAAGGTGAAACAATAAAACCAAAATAAACATTCACCAATATGGCTTCTGTCGGCTGGGGTCAGATAGGAGACTTCCATTGCGAAATGCATACGCGGCTCTGTTCGCGTGACCGTGTCTCTTCACTATTTGCTTAACAAATGAAATTTTCGTGTGTTGCCTCACTCCCAGTCGCAGGCATAGCTCTATGTATGCCTGGGCCGGATAGTGATGTCAGTTGCCAAAAGCAAGTGTGCTTATTTATTTGTTTAGGCCCATGTGGTGGCCATGATTTCGCTTCTGGCTCTACGCTCTACTCCTCTCCCCGATATGTTTGCAGTTAGCAGCGAACAGACGCCAGCCAAGCAAAAAAGGATGCGCTAACGGAAATGCGTCTGCATTCAGCTACTGGTGCAGGCACATTCCACCCACTCCTATATACATGTTCATATATACAATACATATGTGTGTGTGGGATATCACATTGTATGTATATTTCATTGATATGCCCCAACATATTTGCTGCGGCATATTGCGTTCTTACGGCAATGTCCGAACTCCAAATAAATAAATGTATTTCGGAAAAGCTTGGCCGTAGGGAATTCTTATTCAAAATCTGCCTATTTTTATCATTTTCATCAATCATAGTACACGTGTAAATTAAGATCGCAAATTACCAGAAACATTCAATACCCGGTACCCATAGGGAAGAAGGGTATTAAACTTTATGCCAACCGAAAATTTACATAACAGGCAGAAGGAGACGTATATACACAGACCCTACAAACTATATATATTCTGAAATACCATCAACAGCCGAGTCGATATAGCCATGTCCATCTGTCTGTTTGTCCGTCCCTCGTAGGAAAACCTAGATTTTAGAGACTATAAGACCTATATCTACTAAATTTGGTGTCAATATATATTATTATTGCACGCAGATCAAGTTTATTTTAGATTTTGAGCACGGCAGGACATTTCATTTTTGTTAAACACATTAACTCTGAAGAAGTTATTTAAGACTTAATTTGTAGTAGGCTAGAGATTAAGTACTTATTATGTATTCAAAATTTATACAAGCATTGTATATCAACATTGTATATAAAAATGATGTTTAAGATGTTGGTTGCTTTCGGATGGCACTTCAAAGTTTCGCAACATCGGCTCCCTCACAACAAGAAAAGATGCATATCACGAAAATCAATTTGGTCAGGTGGGTATATCACAGTCGAGCCCACTCGACTGTAGGTTTCCTGCTTACTAATTATTAAAGAGTTCATTAAATTCAAATAAGGAGCACTAAAGTGAAGCGCAGCCGACAAAAAGGTACCCTTTTTCACGTTTCGAAATACAACACTCTAAAATTTCCTATTGCACCTGAATCTTACAAAGTCTTCTTACACCAGTTATTTCCTCACACTCACATGCAGGCGCGCTTGCGAGGTCGACACATCAGAGCTCAGGCAGCGCCACTCGGAACTATGAAAAACATTGACTTAAATAACTTTCCGGTTTATTGTCTGACTGGCTTGCAATTTAGAGGATAGGTTCGTACAGTATTCATCTACAATGCATGCAAAGCAGTAAATTACGATTTGAATACTTTTCTTTTAAACAAACAGGCGGACGTGGCTTAATCGGCACGGCTATTGATCCTGGCTAAGAATACGTTTACTGAGAGTCTGCAAGTAACACACTTTAAACAAAGCTAATTTACACTATTGTTGATTATTTATTTGATGGAAGCTTATACCCGAAACGATCTTTTAATATCAAAACTAATATTAATTGCCCTGATATCAATATTGCTTTCAAATCTTTGAAATGTGGTGACTCACATCAGATGCGAACAGTAAACACAAACATACAAATATATTCATACTCATTACGCAGATTGTGTGCGCTAACCACACAATTGAATTCTACAATTCTATAAATCAGCTATCCAACCACAAGTTGCTAAACAACTTAATGAGCTCCAGATCTGCAAATTTATGTTGAAAGGCTGATAGAATTAAAAGTTTTTGCCTGTGTAATAGATAATGAGCATGAACGGTAACCTCCTCTTTCATTAAAGCAATAACTGATTTTGAATTTATCGGTTATCGCTTTAAGAGCGCACCACAATGATGCATTTCTGAAGCTTGAAAACAAAGTTTAATTACACTTTTTCCGGCAACCGTGTGCAACGTTCCGCATGCAAAGCGCTTGACATGGAAGGCGCTGGCACACGTGCAACGTCTTCCACTGCGGCTGTGGCTGTTGCACTTAAAATTCTCATTAATATTTCAGACAATAAATGGCCGACTTACCTTCATCCGCCATGCAGGGGGCTCCGGCGTTGGTACACGCAGCCACCGTGTAGTTTTTCCCATCTTTGCTCAATTTGTGCGCTGCATGTCCAATGAGCGGACTCAAGTCCAACCTGTGGGAAAAACAAGTTATAAAAGCTAGAGACGAGCACATCAGGCACTGTTATACCCTTCCACTGATTTTGAAAGACTTTATAATTTCCAACAGTACAATTTATCGACTAACTATTCATATCTCGAGCAATGACTGAAAACATTTTTTATTTTTAGTGTGATTAGTTTGTTTTATAACCTCTATACCCCCTATCCACCTGTTCACCCAATTTAATTATTTCTATAATATTATTTATATTTACTATCCAATAATATCTTACACGTTGTAAATGTCCTTGCTTTAAAATTACGCGTACAAATCCATCTTGTTCAAGTAAGGGGGCAGAAGTGGATGATGCTGAATTCTGAAATTAACTGTATCTATGTACGTGCAAAAATTGGTAGCCCTATTTATATAGTTCATGAACTAGATTTTCAAAAGTGTTTGTTTGCCTATATTGACTAGACTTGTGGCGCTAAGAAGATGAAGCTATATTAGCTCTACACTTTGTGCAAACTAAAATGCTTGCTTTAGCCTGTTACATTCAATTTGGGTAACCTCAAAAATATTATACCCTTCTTCATATAAGCCGCGTGTGTAGGGTGTAGCTTTGTAAATTATACTCACAACTCATTCCCGACAGTAATAGCCGTGCAGTTCTTAATATCCTCACAGGCCAGTGGAGTGACAAAGCTGAACTGATTGGTGCAACCATCTTGATCCAGACCAATAAACTCAGCATGCGCGTTCTGTTATTAAATTTAAATAACCATTAGCCCCTAAACTCTGATGTTATTTACTGGATACGTACAAAAGCCTTTCTATCGCAGTAGAAATTAATAACGCTCGCATAGTTCATGCTGGAATTTTTGTCACATGGTTTCGAAGTCTCGTGGCGTAACTGGAGTTGACCATCTTGAATAATGGGCTTGGATTGAACATTGCCGAAATTGATAAATCTGCAAATAAACAAATGATGATTATTGTTTCCAATAGAGAAACTTTTATGAGACTCACCGTTTATTGAATTCTGACGCTCCGGGTGTAAAAAGGCAAATGCTACTTCCCGCTGGACACATGGTATTCTTTCCGTATTGCACTGGCTTACACACATTGATCAAAAAGAAACTACCCTGCCGATTGGAGGTTCTAGAAGTGGAATCGCTTAGTGGCATAAGATCGAATGTGTTTCCTGTTTTTGTATATTGCACACTGCAACTATTTGACTGCATGGCATCCGGAATGGGTAGGCAAGCCAAGGGCGTCTTATAAAGCACATAGAAGGAGCAGCTTGTGTCAGACTACAATGGGCAATGACGACCAAATAGTTAATATACATACATGTCAGTGCTTAAGAAGGCACATATACTCACATAATCGGTTATATATATAGGGCTAGCATCAGGTGTATAGTCGCAACTAAGCAGAACATAGAACCGATAGTTTGGATCATCTTTGGTGCCATTCTCACACTTAGCTCCACTGGCGTAATTTAGGTACATTTTACCACTGTCATACTTAAGCTCGTGTTGGCGACCTAAAAAGTCCAAATAAACATTATAAGCAGACATATGTATGTATGTGTGTATGCACGTAAGTGTGGAAGTATGGATGTATGTACGTATGTATGTATGTATGTATGGTAGTTTCTCAGAAATAATGAGACAACCACAAATTTTATCGGCGTTTGGTTTTCGGCCTTAGGCAAGACTTTAAACTCGTTTTTCAGTATACCTATTTATATAATATATATTTATGTAATCTTTCCTGTTCTAATATTTTAATTGGTCTTATGCTAAATTAACTATGGTTTATTAAAATACTTCTAAATAGCATTAGAAGATTTGTATTATTCTTTCCAAAATAAAGAGACGTTTTTCACTTACGAGTTTTCGATATATTTAAATTCATACATACATACACGATTATATTCTTGTGTAGTTTATATTTCACTTACCTAGCACATATTCCTTGCCCCCCTTCTTGAGACAGGCAGCCACGTTGCTCTCACCGTTGCAGCTGTGTGTCAAGTTGCCGCAGACGTTAAATTCAAACACATCATTGCTCAAGCTCTGTACTACATGTGCCAGATCCGAATGCAATCCATTAAAATCGAATTTATGTCCGTATACGGGTTCCGTAATCGAACAATTGTACGATGAAAATACCTGTGAGAATGTAAGGAATTTGAAAAATAACTGACACTAAAAACGCTCTGTTAATACTTAACAGCTTCGATTGCATTGTCTGCTAAATTGCTTGACAATCTAGCAGATTTTACTACCTATGCACACGTATATGCCAACAAAGGCTAAACCAAACAGTGGTACACTAATACATCAGCGCTCATAGACTATATATGTATTATATATAACTACCGTCTGAAGTGGTCAAATCGATTACCCTTTCTTTCCGTGTTAACATGGCAACAAGTGCGCAGTGGCCACTTTGTGTACACTGTACAGCTGTTAACCAGGCTGAGAAACAAACAAGATAGAAAACCAAACAATCCGAGCAGAACCCCGGAGCCCCGACTCGACTCCCAACAACAAAACTTACCATACGATCCGCATCATCCTGGGCTTTGACACTGTACGCAAACGCAAGGCATGAAATTAAAAGCACAGCCGACACTGGGCCCCTCAATCCAAAAAGATTTAATTGCATTTTTCTACGAGTCCAATTTTGCAGCCGTTCACAAACTTCGCGTTTCTTATAAACAAAGAAAGTATTGTTCTGCACTTCAAGGGATGATTAATACTTTGTCACACATCCAGTACAAGTTTTATTAAGACTTATCAGCTCGGCGTGCTCTGACTGCCTTGCAGTGTTGTTGTTTATTATTGACTTTGGCCAAGTCTTGTTTGTGTTTCGATTTTCCAAGCAACGTTTGGCCTTATCAGATTAGCTTTAATTGGCTGCAACGCACAATAAACACGTATCGGCTGCGCAGAATGTATCATTAGCAATACGAATATAGCGTAATTATAACCGTACAATAGCAAACCGCGGGACAAAATTGATTAATACAAATTTAGGTAGCGGCGCTTGCATCGCAATCGTCGGCATCAATGCAATAACAGCAACAGTGTTGAAGAAGAAGAACAGCGGAGCTATAAATAAAGCAGTGCTGCAAAATGCAAACTCTTTGCAAAACATCTGTTATCATACAACGTACGGTCTCCTTAAAACCATATTAAACAGTATGGTAACTCCAAATCATATTACATTGGCTAGTTTTGGATTATTTACAATTATTAATAATAATTGCAATGGCTGCAAATATCGCTGTAGCAGCTGCAGCTGCTCAAGAAGTGGATCCTGTGCTGAAAAAGGCAATCAAACTACTACACTCGAGCAATCCAACCTCTGCCGCGGAACTTCGCCTTTTACTTGACGAGGCACTCAAGTTGCGTTTCGGTCCGGACAAGATGCTATCGAAAAATATGAGCCAGCGCATGGTAGATGACGAAGCTAATTTTCCTGGACGGGCAACCCCACAGCCACCGGCACAAGCGATGGCCACCGATGAAATTATAAATCTAACTAATTCTCCAGATAAAGTGCCATCGGATTCACCAGACACAATAGCGGATTCCGAAGACGGTAGCGGGCTGGCTATGAGCGGTGTGGTGAACACAGGCGATACTGGCGATTTTGGGGACTTGAATTGCTGTGTGTGTGGGGAAATCGTGATCACAGCCACCAATCGGCTTATCGAGTGCTCAAAATGCGGTTCACTGTATCACCAGGAATGTCATAAACCACCCATTACTAACGAGGAGGCTGCCGAAGATCAGGAAAATATCTGGCAGTGCGATACTTGTTGTAATAAACCTTCGACCAGCAGGGCAGCTTCTGGCACTGTTGCTGCAGTTTCCACGTCCACACCTACTGTCGTCATTCCCGACGATCCCATGCCGACAGCGAGTAAATCAAAATCGTCTATTCCCTCGTCGCGTTCATCCACCTCTTCCAACTCCTCGTCCCCATTCTATAAGCCCGAAGCTAGTAGCTCTACAAACGCGAGCAGCAGCAGCAGTAGCAAACATGGACACAAGTCGTCCTCATCGTCATCCTCAAAGTCACACAAAGAAGAGCGCACCAGCAAAGTTGTCGCACCCACATTAGGTGGAATCAGTGCCCCGGAAAAGCACAGCAGCAGCACCTCTTCGCGACGCGGCAACTCAAGTATTAAGTCAGGTAAAAGTAAACACCACGAGAGCAGCAGGAAGCGCAGCTCGAAGTAGTGGACGAGACTCGTGATTTTAATACTATAAAATTATAATATAGCTTGCTTGAGAAATACATACATGATTTAAAAAATATGAAAAATAACTATTTATAATTTTTATTTGCTTAGATTGATATGAAAAATACGAGTAAAAATGATAATGATGTTCTTAAAGGGCAATGAATAGCCCTAATGCCTGTACTTGCGCACGGTCACTCCCGGCGTGCGTGGACTACTGCAGGCAGAGTTTGGGATAGGGGAACTATCTCCATTTACTTTACGAAGATTTACGCGCGTCGCTGGCGAGCTCCCCTTCGGCGTCTGTCCGCTCTGGTGCGATGAAGGATTTCGTGCGTCTCCAGCGCCAGCTCGGCTGTGGCTGATGGAACTGCTGCTGCTGCCCGATTGTGCCTTCTTTTTACGCTTAACATTTACAATGACATTGGCATCCATACTGACATCTAACTCGAAATTGAACTCGTATGTTTTATTGGAACGCGGTTGCGGAGTTAAATCATCATTAATTACAGTCTTCCCTGAACGACCACGCAGGGACAGCGCTGGACTGAAATTTATTTTAGCACTGGCGGCACTCTGGCCTTTTGGTGTACCATTTGCCTCCAATTTAGAACGCTTTGAAGGACTAACCCGCTGTGGCGATGATGGCAGTGGAGCTTCGCGTTTTTTGGGAGTAGCTGCTTTGGATACTGCTTTCTGCGCTGGTGAAACCTTTGCTGTATTAGGACGATGAGCTGACAACGGCTTGGCAGAAGCCAGTTTTCTGCGTGGAGTGTAGTCGTCATCATTATCTTGATCATCGTCAGTGTCAACTATAACAGCATCTGACGACGAATTACACGATGGTTCCTTTTTCACTCTGGTACGTGCAGCAACAGATGCCTCTACTGCCTTCTTGGCTGGTGGACTATTATTGTTATTACTGCTTTGAAGTTTCAGTTTAAAGTCCAAATCTCCAGAGTTAGGTACTTTCATTTCTTTGAGTGCAGCGAGGAAGAATCCACGACACTTATCGTAATCAGGTTCTTCATTATGGGCTAATTTGGAAACATATTTCATGTAAGACCCGATTGGAGAGGGCACTCCCTTTGGAAACAGCGACTTTAGCGATGCTCCAATATTCTCCATAAAAGCTTCTTTAGCCTTTTGAACTTTCACTGGCACTGCAAGTAGTTTTTCTTTAATCCATGGGAGTTCAACGCCCAACCATTCGATTAGATTGTATCCAAGTATTTCGAGATCAGCACGCCGAGTGGCGACGCCCTGATGTGCATCCCGCGATGTGTACTCTATGGTTCCATTATGCATTTTTTTTGGATCTGGCTTGAAATCACCCGTGACATACTGTGAAGCCAAACCAAAATCAACCAGGTAAGCCTGTGCCCCACCATCCTTCCCCAGACCTAGAAGAATATTGGCCGCCTTGAGATCCGCATGGACATAGCCGGTGCTATGCATGAACTGAAACACATCCAGCATTTGTATGGCTATTCTGTAGACTGTGGCCTCGGGCAATCGTTTCCCGTTCTGAATATAGAGCTTGGAAACATCACTGCCGTAGCGTGGCATCACAATAAAGCGATGTTTCTGTCCATTTACATCCGCCGAACCGTTTGCTAGAATGTAGGGCATGCCTAGAGATTTGAGGCCGTATTGTTGCTTGAATTTTTTGATGTCATCCAATTTGGCGTTTCGCAAATAGAAATGCATTTCGACGAACAACGGACCATTTCCATGAGGCTCCTAAAAAGCCAATGATGTCATTAAGCTTATTTTTTCAAGTGGTAACTAGCTGTTCCGAGCAACTTACGCATTTCACAACTGCATCGTAGTTCTTCTCGCCGTTGCGACAAGCCGCATAAATCTCACCAAAGCCACCAATACCTATAGAGGGACCTATGCGCCACTGGCCCTTGGCAAGGTCTGTTAAAATGGTGCCCTCCTTCAGCTTCTCGGGCATGGCGTACAATTTGCCTTTGGCCTTTTTGGCCGGCGCTGCTTTTGGTTTGACGACGCGAGGCATTTTCAAAATATTATTATCAAAATAATAATAAAAAATGACACAATTAACTTTGCACAGATATAATTTGTGTATTCAATATGAAAATGCCGCAAATGCCACAAAGCATCAGTGTTCAACGCGCATTATTACCGTCACAACTCCTGCCATTCACATGTTCACGTTGTATGGAGTGCACTTACATGTACACAAGTTGGCAGCCCTCAATTTGCGTAAACATAGAAGTTGACAAAGGCGCACAGATTCAGTTAGATTCAATTTGTACACTTTTAATACACCTGCCAACTGTGTCCTATAGTAATCGCTTGAAAGCGAGTGACCGTTTTGAACAAAATACTTATCATTTAAATATTCTTGATTTTAGAAAGTAAACAAGCAAAGCTGTCAATCAATCCAAGGTCATGCCGATAAACCGGCAGCCAGCTATCGGCTGCCACACACAGCATCCACAGACAGTGCGCAACTGTTTGAACTGTCACCCGGCTTTTGGATGCCACCCGCCCTCATACCAAGGGGGCCAGCCCGCAACAGGACACCAGCGCAACCTTTAAAGAGCCGAGCATCGGCGCTCTGTGCTCAGTAGATGTTTCATCTCGTAAGAACATACACGGCGCAAAGTGCAAACGGCTTTGGTGGAATTATAAATAACATTGAAAATGCAATCGCTCGTTTAAACACACACAGCGTTTGCCTGGAAAAGTCGAAAACAAAATAATTCTTGCATATTAAAGTCGCCTTTTGCACAGGCAGCCGATTTCCGGTAAATACAGAATGCCCAAAGTTGTCCTCCCCCTGCTACTGCTGCTACTGCAAGTGGCATATAATCTGCATTATGTGGAGGCATTGCCCGACATTATAAAGATCGGTAAGTGCAGAAGGGCACGAATAAAACATATACATACGTCCAATTCGAAGATTCATTCATTGCTCGAGGAACATCCCGTAGCATCTTCAGCAAGTATCGATTTTTTTTCACATCATAATCAAAAGCGCGCTTGTGTAAATGTATGTATGTATGTGCTTGTAAATATTGCTAACTGTGTCACTCTGTTTTTGTGTACTATGCATTAGTGTAAGTGACTGTTGTTTGTTCTTACGCAGCCACAGCAATCACGCTGTCTGTCGTGTTATATGAAAAAAACGAAGTTCTTGTATTTACCATTAATAAAATTGTTTGCGTCCTTTGCATGTATTATTTCGCCCCAGGCGGCCTTTTCCACCCCTCGGACGACCACCAGGAACTCGCGTTCCGTCAGGCTGTTGAACGCATCAATGCCGACCGCTCAATTTTGCCTCGTTCCAAGTTGGTGGCCCAAATAGAGCGCATTTCGCCATTCGACAGCTTCCATGCCGGCAAACGGGGTAAGTAACTGGGAGGGGTGTTGTGGTGGTGATAAGGGAACATGCAGCGAGGGGAGTTTCGGTGGCTTGTGGCCTGCGCTGCATTCCGGCTGTGTGGAAACGTACTCCTAATGAAGCAAATGCATCATTGTTCTAATAATTCCCCAATTTCATATACATCTGTTATCTACACCTACCAAACTTTATAGTTTATGTTGGTTGGTTGTTCCTAATAAGTTCTGCAAATTGATTTATTACATATTTGCGAAAAATTTAAACGTTTTGGATTACTATTAATTTCTGTTCAGAACATTTTCATTGTTTAAAAAGTTGCTCACGATGTGTGCGTTGTTCTTTTGTCTTTCTTTCTTTCCACACATTTGTATGTATGTATGTATGTACTCATGTAAATGTACATAATATACCACAAGATACATGTACATAGTAAGCATGAATATATAAAATAAACTTGTGTATTTTAGTTATCTTCCCGCATCGTCGCACGACGTTGAGTCTGAAAGAATATTTGCCCATGTTTTCGTTCATTCATAAAACCTATAGATATGTATGGTATAAATTGTATGAAAGTGGTATCTTATCTTATCTAAGCTTACATTTCTAATTAATAAGAAATTCAAAGTTGAGAAAAAGAAAAATTCTTGAAAATGTGTCGGGCGCTCGAAAAGTTTTTGCCTGCAGCACTTTATTTCAACTCTACACAAAATTATTTTTGGAGCCATATACAATAGTTGATATTATTCAACATTTTTAGCCTAACGAATATCAGCGCCAGTCTGCTAATCAACGAGCTCTCGTTATTGGCGCCGAAATTCTCAATCAAAATGTAAAATAATATTTTTTGGTGGATGTCGTACATTTCGTTTTTTTTTTGGTAGTAATATATATGTATATATATATATATATATATATATATCGTATATATATATATAAAACCCTAATCCATTTCCTCAAAAGCAACCAACTATATGCTATAACTTTTATAGAAACAATTTTTAAAATAATTGTATAAAGTATTTCTAACGATTAGATCTGTGAACGAATACTTGAAGAATTTAATTAGCTTATATAATATATAACTATAAGTAACTATATATCTACATTGAAGGCAATGATATAAAACCTGCGGGAGTCTTCCTTAACGTATATATCAGACATATTCTTGATAGTTTAACTTCAAACTTCATTGTGTAAGCGCTTTAAAACCCACAGCTAGTAAAAATGAATAAGCTTAGATAAACGACACAAGCAGTGAAAAATCATTAAATTCGCAGGCAACTGTCCGAGCCGTGTGATTGTGATAAATGAGGTACTGAGATCGTAAAAGGAATCCGATTTGGCCTTGTGGAGTGTCACAAGAGGACCGAAACTGTCCTAGGGCGCATTACAGAAAGCCAAAGTAAAATACGTTTTAGCAAGGCACTAACAAGCTGCCAGGGACGCATCGAGAGGCAGACAAGTGGGTGTCCCCTTTCCCCCTAAAAACACATGTGGTATGGTTGGTTGGCGTGGGTGTATCTATAGAGGAATGCACCTGCTCTTACATGTGCTAAGTAATTTGATGAGCCAACGGATGCGGCGGTAGTAAAAGGCAAAGCCAAAAGGCAAAATGGAATTATGCCTTGCTGTGAAGTGCAGTTTAAATATACGAGAACCAAGTCGCACTGAATGTTACTGAGCCTGCATCAGTAGCAGCATTGACTGTGTCTGCACCATCCGCACCAGCTCCGAAATGAACTTCCGCACCTGCTGCTAAGCACACAAGTGGGCATTCATGCACATGAACGTATATATGTACATATGTAGGTGCACTAGTACTCGGATTGATTTTATGCTGCCACAAATCGGGGGATTCTGTCAGATAATCTTGGTGGCACATATGTGTCTCATACTTTAAGACTCAGATTGAGATTGCAATTGGGTATTGAGATTGGAAACAAGAAGCCCAAAAGCGCATTAGCTGAAAGTCAATTTCAGAGCTGGGGGAAACACAGCTCGCGGTGAATATGCCAAAAAATCTTGACAGTTAGTGCCAAAGTTGTTCAATTACAGGGAATCAAGTCTACATCCTCCACCATTTTACATAACTCTTTGCAGTTTGTGGGTTGTTGAACATTGGCGTGGCTGCAATCTTCGGACCGCAATCCTCCCACACAGCAAGTCATGTGCAAAGCATTTGTGATAACATGGAGGTAAGTAGACTTTATCAAATGAGGGAGGTGACTCGGGGGTCTACTGAACTTATACTTGCCTCTACTTAGATACCGCATTTGGAGAATCGCTGGGACTACCGCCTGAGACGCGAAAGCTGCCTTGTGAATTTATATCCTCATCCTAATACGCTATCCAAGGTAATTTTCTCGTATGTGTATGGATGTGGATGCGAGTGGGCGAATATCTGTGTTTGAGTGCCTGTTTTGCGGTCAAATATACTTGAGTTGTTGATGTTTACATTTTGACTCAGGCTTATGTGGATATTGTGCGGCACTGGGGCTGGAAGACATTCACTATAATCTACGAGAACAACGATGGTATTGTGAGACTGCAAGAATTGCTCAAGGCGCACGGCATGACACCGTTCCCCATAACGGTGCGCCAACTAAGCGACAGCGGAGATTATCGGTAGGCTTGTTAGTAAATCTACCTAAGCTGGAATTAATCTCTTTCTGTTCACTTCTAGGCCTTTACTCAAGCAAATAAAGAACTCTGCTGAGGCTCATATTGTACTCGACTGCTCAACGGAGCGAGTGCACGAGGTGCTCAAGCAGGCACAACAAATTGGTATGATGAGTGATTATCATAGCTATTTGGTCACTTCGCTCGATTTGCACACCGTCAACTTGGACGAGTTCCGCTATGGCGGTACAAATATAACAGGATTTCGCCTGATTAACGAGAAAGTCGTTTCGGATGTGGTGCGTCAGTGGAGCATCGATGAAAAGGGTATGCTCCGTTCAGCGAATCTGACGACTGTGCGCTCGGAGACGGCCCTCATGTACGACGCAGTTCATCTGTTTGCAAAGGCTCTTCACGATCTAGACACATCACAGCAGATCGACATACACCCAATCAGCTGTGATGGACAGAGTACCTGGCAACATGGCTTCAGTTTGATCAACTATATGAAGATTGTGGAAATGAAGGGTCTGACTAATGTTATTAAGTTTGATCACCAGGGTTTTCGCACAGACTTCATGCTTGACATTGTGGAACTAACACCCGCCGGAATACGCAAGATTGGCACCTGGAATTCCACGCTGCCAGAGGGGATAAACTTTACGCGTACATTCAGCCAGAAGCAGCAGGAGATAGAGGCGAATTTAAAAAACAAAACATTGGTGGTAACGACCATATTGGTACGTATTACCCAGAAAATGGATTGTCTGTCTTATCTAATAACTTCTTAACATTCGTTATTGATAGAGCAATCCCTACTGCATGCGTAAGGAGTCCGCTGTGCCTCTTACTGGTAACGATCAGTTCGAAGGATATGCCGTTGATCTCATTCACGAAATATCCAGATCTCTGGGGTTCAACTACAAGATTCAACTAGTGCCCGATGGCAGCTACGGTAGTTTGAATAAAATGACCGGTGAGTGGAATGGAATGATACGCGAGCTACTGGAGCAACGTGCCGATTTAGCGATAGCCGATCTTACGATAACCTTTGAACGAGAGCAAGCCGTTGACTTTACCACGCCGTTTATGAATTTGGGAGTATCAATACTCTATCGAAAACCCATCAAACAGCCCCCGAATTTGTTCTCTTTCCTGTCGCCCTTGTCGCTAGACGTTTGGATATACATGGCTACAGCTTATTTAGGTGTTTCCGTGCTGCTCTTCATTTTAGCTAAGTGGGTCACCCAATATATTATTCCTGAAGTCGCTATAAATATAATCGAATTATCACCTAAATAGATTTACTCCCTATGAATGGCCCGCCTACACCGACGCACATGGCGAAAAGGTCGAGAGCCAGTTCACCCTACTAAATTGCATGTGGTTCGCCATCGGTTCACTTATGCAGCAGGGCTGTGATTTTCTGCCAAAGTAAGATCTTTACCACCCCAAACTCTAATTAAATTTGACTATGTGCGTGTTGTTTCTTTCAGGGCTCTTTCAACGCGAATGGTAGCCGGCATATGGTGGTTCTTCACGCTGATCATGATCTCCTCGTACACAGCCAATCTGGCTGCTTTTTTGACTGTCGAGCGCATGGACTCGCCCATTGAGAGTGCTGAGGATTTGGCTAAGCAAACCAGAATAAAATATGGCGCCCTAAAAGGGGGCAGCACGGCGGCTTTTTTCAGGGTATGCTTTTTTGCTCAAGCTATCCAAGCTCCCATTTAATATAATCTTGTTTATTTTAGGACTCCAAGATTTCCACGTATCAGCGCATGTGGTCTTTTATGGAATCGGCTAGACCCTCCGTTTTTACGGCCAGTAATGGCGAAGGAGTCGAACGCGTGGCCAAGGGCAAAGGATCATATGCTTTTCTGATGGAGTCTACTTCCATCGAGTATGTGACCGAGCGCAACTGTGAGCTGACACAGGTTGGCGGTATGCTGGATACCAAAAGCTACGGCATTGCCACGCCTCCTAGTGAGTTCAATTTCGCCTTACTATAACACTGTTCTATAATGACATCGTCTCGTTTAAATTGACAGATTCGCCCTATCGCACTGCCATTAATAGCGTCATACTCAAGTTGCAGGAGGAGGGCAAACTGCACATACTGAAAACCAAATGGTGGAAAGAGAAACGTGGTGGTGGCAAATGCCGTGTGGAAACCTCAAAGTCCTCGTCGGCGGCCAATGAGCTGGGACTCGCCAATGTGGGTGGCGTGTTTGTGGTGTTAATGGGCGGAATGGGCGTGGCTTGCGTCATTGCTGTTTGCGAGTTTGTGTGGAAGTCACGCAAAGTTGCCGTCGAGGAGCGTCTGAGTGCCATACTGAATGAATGAGGAAAATTGTAAACCCGCGACGAATGGGTTTAAAAATCAGTCGACTGTTTGTAACACGAATTGAAATAGGAAAGAATCCCAATTAGCAGTATAGCCTCAGCTGATGTTCCAGCTGCACATGAATGTGGATATGCGCATCGTGTTGAAGGAAAGAATCAAAATATTGTTGGAATATATGGCATTTAGAAAAGGATTGCATCGAAAAAGTGGGTACGACGCCACCAATGAAAAAACGCACAACAATATGAAACGTTTCATTAAGGACTTCTGAAAGTAGCGATAGACACGAAATTTATATATACAACTTATTAAAACCTACTTTACTTAGATGGAATCAGACGACAAACATTATATATACAGAGAGATTACCAGTTTTCGTATCGACATTATAATAAACACAATACAAGTACGGATTACAATCAAAATCACATGCATTTATATTAAAAGGCATTTTTGGAATTGTACCTTAGAATAAGCGTAGATAAATTATACATATAAACACGCATACTTATATAAAACCATATACATATACAAAAAAATTTCATACATATATATACCTCCACACTATGAATGATTTTGGTTTTTAATTTACATAAAGAGATATTTAATCATAGTAACTCCGCAACGCCCGAATAGAACTTAGTCAACATAACCTAAGCGAATAATAGATCTTAGAATAGACCCAACATCGTTCCCAGCCCTTCCCATGTAGATTTAAGATTGTAAAATGTAATTACATACACGCAATTTCGATAAACAATTTCATAAATATAATTAAATAAACGAAGTTAACACTGCTAGCACAATAATTCGATTGTCATCCCCGAGTGAACACCTGCAGCCATTTGCTGACATGCCTCCTGACGTTTGACATGCTCATGAACGTGTGTGTGGATGTGGTATAGAATTGTGGTCGAGACGGTCGACGCCTAACCACAAACTGTCAATCAGGCAGGAGGTTTTCCCCCGGCTTTTGCATGGCTTGCAGCTGAATATTTCATGTGACTTTCGATCCTGCGCGCCTTACGCTCGATTTTAATTGGCCTTATGCTTTTCTATATCCTCAAGAACAAAAGCGAAGCTTACCACGGGAGTTCAGTTGGCTTTCACTTTTTAGTTAGGTTTCGGAAGTTCCGACAACATGGAGTTATCGCTCTGGTCTCTTGGCGTATCTTTAATGTGGGGACTGCACTTCACTGCTCCGGTTCCTGTGAAGGCCAATGATTTCTCTTCGTTTCTAAGTGCGAATGCTTCGCTAGGTAAGGTCAATGAACTCCGCTGAGTGAGTGAGTTGAGTTAATGTGATGGTCCTTGCAGCGGTTATTGTCGATCACGAGTACATGGCCACGCACAGACAGAACATTATGGCACATTTTGAAAAAATTCTTAGTGACACAATTCGCGAAAACATGAAGAATGGTGGGATTAATGTGCGCTATTTTACCTGGAAATCGATTAAAATCAAAAAGGGTACGATAGAAAATTTTCCGTATATTTCATACACTGATACCCTGTAGATTTTCTTGCTGCCATCACTGTGGCTGACTGTGAGAGTACGTGGAACTTTTATAAAACCACACAGAAGACTTCAGTTCTTTTGATTGCCATAACGGACTCGGATTGCCCACGTTTGCCACTGAATCGTGCCCTGATGGTGAGTAAATTGTGGAACTGCAAACATAACTAATCTAAGTCGCTCCGCAAGATACCCATGGTGGACCATGGTGACGAGTTTCCTCAGATCGTGCTCGATGCCAAAGTACAGGGTATTTTTAAGTGGAAGGCCGTAGTTTGCTTTGTCGACCAATCCATACGTGGGTATACCAGTAACAGCTGATATTGTTAGAGTAACTAATTTAGTTCTTAATCCCTAGTAGAGAACAATCCCATGCTGGTCAAGTCTATAGTGCATGAGAGCACTACGAATCATATTCCGCCAATTTCAGTGATTCTCTTCAAGATCGATGAGACATTGCGGGGCCAGAAGAAGCGCGCAGAATTACGGCAGGCACTCAAAGAATTTGCGCCCATCAATCACGAGCTGAAACGTCAGCAATTTTTGGTCATTTCCAAGTTTCACGAGGACATCATCGAGATAGCCGAAACGCTTAGCATGTTTCACGTGAATAACCAATGGATGTTCTTTGTGCTCGACGAGCTGCATCGCGAGTTTGATGTCAGCACAGTGACCATCAACTTGGACGAGGGAGCCAACATTGCATTCGCCCTAAATGAAACTGAACCTAACTGCGTGGATACGCTTAATTGCACCATATCAGAGGTATCGATGGCTCTGATAACATCGCTGTCGCGCATGATACTCGAGGAACAGTCTATATATGGCGAGATATCGGACGAGGAGTGGGAGTCGATACGTTTCACTAAGCAGGAAAAACAGGACGAAATGCTGGAGTACATGAAGGTAGGTAAATGGAGATGGCGAGACCAAAAAGTTTAGACTTGGTTAACTTGGTTCAATCACGTTAGGACTACCTGAAAGCCAACAGTAAATGTGCAAGCTGTGCGCGATGGCGTTTTGAGACCGCCATAACTTGGGGAAAGAGTCAGGAAAATCACAAGTATCGTATGGGTAAGTTCGTGTCTTTTCACGGTTAGTTTTTTTTTGTATCAGTTAATCCTTACTAGCACCCACCCGGGACGCCAAGAATCGAAACTTCGAGTTCATCAACATTGGCTACTGGAGTCCGCTTCTGGGCTTCGTCTGCCAAGAGCTTACCTTCCCCCACATCGAACACCATTTCCGCAACATTACCATGGACATTGTTACAATGCATGTGAGTCTTTGAATCAGGAATATAATCATTATATATTGGTTCACAATTCTCGTAGAACCCACCATGGCAAATTCTTACCAAGGACAGTCGCGGCGTTATCATAGAGCACAAAGGTATCGTTATGGAAATTCTAAAGGAACTGAGTCGTGCCCTGAACTTCAGCTATCACTTGCACGAGGCCAATTCCCAGGAGTCCAAGAACTCGATAGGCCAGAGCACAAACGAAAGCGTAAGTGAATTGTAGAAAACCCGAAATAAAGTATAAAATACCACAATGCACTTAGCAGGATGAGCTGATGGGCTCAATGACATATCGCATACCCTATAGGGTGGTGGAACTAGTTCAAGACAACGACTACTTCATGGCCGCAGTGGCAGCCACAATCGATGAGCCGCACAAGAAGCGATTCAATTACACGCAACCCATAAGTGTACAGAAGTACACTTTCATCTTGCGCCAGCCGGATGAAGTTAGTCGAATCTATCTATTTACTGCCCCCTTTACTCTGGAGACTTGGGGATGCCTGGTGGGCATAATACTGCTGACGGCGCCCATGCTATACGGCATTAATCGCTTAGTGCCGCTTCAGGAACTGCAGATCAAAGGCCTATCTTCAATTAAAAGTTGTTTCTGGTACATCTATGGTGCATTATTGCAGCAAGGTCAGTTTCCTGATCTATTGAGTTAAAATTTGTTACTCAAACAGTTCAGTTCCTATAGGTGGCATGTATCTTCCTCGTGCGGACAGCGGCAGATTGGTGGTTGGCTTCTGGTGGATCGTTGTTATTGTGCTGGTCACAACATACTGTGGCAACCTGGTCGCCTTTTTAACTTTTCCCAAGTATCAACCTGGCATTGACTACCTCAGCCAACTTTCGGACCACAAGGAAATAAATCAATATGGTCTGCGCAACGGCACCTTCTTCGAGAGGTATGTGGAGACCACAACGCGCGAGGAGTTCAAAAGATTCGTTGAACGAGCCTCGATTTATAACAGTGGTCAGGGAGAGAATATTGACGCTGTAAAACACGGGGAGCGCATCAATATCGACTGGCGCATTAATTTGCAACTCATCGTACAGCAGCACTTCGAGCTAGACAAGGAGTGCCAATTTGCACTGGGAAAAGAAGATTTTGTGGATGAGAAAATTGGGTTAATTATTCCATCGGGTAGCGCTTATTTGCACCTAATTAACCATCATATAGACAGGCTATTCCGTATGGGTTTCATTGAGCGTTGGCACAAGACCAATCTTCCCTCTATGGACAAATGCAATATGAAAAATGTTCAGCGCCAAATCACTAATCACAAGGTCAATATGGACGACATGCAAGGATGCTTTATGGTACTGCTGTTGGGCATCATTGTCGCACTGTTAGTCACCTGCATTGAGTTCTGGTATCATCGTCTTATTGTCAGCCGCGACCGCAAGGCTATCACTTTTGCCGATTGACAGAAACACAGCAAACGTGTCGGATTACAACTTGACGTGTGTAAAATAAGTTGTGTTTAATTGTTGAAAATTACTATTATGAACATTATTTTGCAATAAAATTAGCTCGGCTTCTGTTCAACATCATCAAGTGCAATGTTGCAACTGATCACTTTACGTCGAGTTGGCGTTGGGGCCACGACGACGGCCGAAGCCTTGCACAATGTTGACGAAGCGGCGATTGTATTGGATCCTGCGCTTAGCTCGGCCGGTCTTCTTCTTCTTTTTCTCCTGCTTCTCAACCTTTGGGGTCTGGCCCTTGACCTTACCAGCACGCGCCAAAGAACCGTGCACCTTACCACCGATCAGTGGCACGGTGATGTCCAACTCGAAAGAGCTCAGTGCGGTAACGGGAGTCTCATTACCCAGAATGGCACCTTCGCAGTTCAAGCTGAACTCCTCGGTGTTGAAGCCATGCAGCTGGGCAAGTTGGTTCTGCCGTGCGAGAATCAAAAAAATGAGGTTAGGGGGAAGGAGCTTTTGTTGTATTTGCCGCACTCAACTCACCTTGACGCCAGCAATGGTGGCATCCTGGGACACCTCCAATGTCTCAATTGATTCCAAGCCACGTACAAAAAGCTGCATGATGTGCTCTGCAATCCAAAAATACCCTAAATTAATTATCATTCACTGCCTACGTCTATCGTAGAGAGGAAAACACGTGTAAGAAAGCGCACAAATTATTTCGCAACTTGATGCAAATCTACTTTCGATATTTTATGCGTATCGCGTTTCTTACACTTTTAGACACATTTTTATCATACATTAGTCCTAAAAATCCCTTAAAATTTCATTTATTTTGTTAAAAAATTTGCGTACCTTGTCACTTTTATGCGGATCTATCGAAAAGAAAGAAATCAGGGTTGTCGTCGATATCATTTACTTCGGGCCCCTAGAATTGTCGGTAGATGGCGCACGCAGTTTTCAAAGCAGCACTGCACGTTGATTTAATGCTGCCAGACGTTTTGATCAAGAAAAGCGCGCAAACGTTTATTTTTAACAAATTAAAAAACTGAATATTGTGATTTTAAATATTTATACCCACTACCTATAGGGAAAAGCACCAACCATCAAACTCTCTCCATACATGCAATTTTATTAAATCCCGAAAAAAATGGCTTTCCATAAAATATTTTTCGTCCAAAGAAATATTTTTTCCCACGGAATAATTAGGAATAATATTCGGCGCCTTTTTTTATTTTTTGTTATTAAATAACGAAGTGAAATACTTCAATCTACTTTTAAAAACACATGCAAATGGAATTCATTTATAATAATCGAAAACGAAGACTACCTTCGGCATGTCGAAGCTTCTATACTCTTACTGGTTCTTATTTATATCCTCCGATCGTTCATAAACTACTGATATTTAAAAGTGTCTTATTGAATAGTATTGTGTATTTTCAACGTTATGTATCACTTTGATTTACACTGATAAGAGAAGCTATTTCTAAAATCAAAACTGGTCTTCACTCAAATTTAATTTTATATGCACAATTTACATATACATATGTATATAGAAAAAATCCTATCTAGTAAAATTGGTTTCAATTATCTTGAGAAACAAAAAAAACGCCCGTTAGTTTATATGCCATACGATATGCCATATGCTATACGATCACGGTCCGATTCATTCGCAGCAATAGGAAGACAGACATGGTTAAATCGACTTCCCTTGGTGATTCAGAATATTCATGGGGTCGGAGATATTTCCTAAACTGCGTTGCAAACTCCTGGCTAAAATTAATTTACCCTGTGCAAAGTTTTAAAAATCAGGTTGAAAAATACTAAAAATCGGTCGATTGGTTCTAGGGTAACTATTCATGTGTTGAACATAATTATCAAGTTAGCAAAAACTAATCGACAAGTTTACCTTGCAACAGAGTAATATGCAGATGGCATGGCTAGTTTGACCACCTTATTGTTCAGAATTAACATACTTTATAGGGTTGGAGATAACTGGTAAAGAGTATTGCAAACTTTAAAATTTCATATTTCCTCTACCAGAATGTGAATGTAAATTGCCGATTTTCGGGTAATTTGCTATTACTTTAATATTACCTCTATCTTAAGTACTATAAACGGTCAGTCTGACTGACGCCACGCTAAGCTAAATTTGTCCCTTTCCTAATCTACACGTATGTATATAAAAACTGAAATTTACTAATTCCGTTCGGGTCTTAGTCTGGCGCACCTTACTTGACCAACATTGGAATTATGCGCGTGCGCATGTCGCGCGTTTGCCTGGCTTAAGGTCTTCAGACTTGCGAGAGACCTCTTCAGCCCAACGCAGGCCAATACAGCGCATGGCTGTGTTATTGTACGCCATTAGAATAAATATTGCCGCATTGTTTGTCAAACAGGACTAGATTAGTAACGTAAACATTCGTCCACTGAACGCAAATCATAAGCCGATTTCACAAATTTGCACGAATTATCTGCAAATAATGCGTGCGGATTAAATTGTTCAAGGAAATACTCGAGGACGTTAATCATCTCTTGTTTTGAGCGTGGATAAATCCATTCTCTTTGTCTCGTTCTCTTCCCTCTCTATCTTGTATTATCTCTTGTGTTGCTCGACTTCTTACAGACTCTTTTTTTCCTTTCCGTCTGTCTCTCTACCTCACTCTGTTTCTGTCACTATCTGCTTCTTAATCATCATATTTTCACTATATTTTTTTTATTTTTATTTTTACGATCGTGTTTTATAGAGCTTTAATTTTAAAGAATATATTATATATTCTTGTTCTGCATCAGCTAAAACTCTGTTATTTAAGCGGATGTTCACTTAGTCTACTATTCTTGGGGCACACATTGAATACTTCCTGTTGTCCACCTTGGCCCTGTTCCACGACATTTACATATGTAAGTATATGATCGGCTTAGCCAGGGATTAGGTAAAGAATCGCATGGCTTTGCGTAAACTCATTTGCCATTTTATAATCATCTTTTGCGTTTGCAAGCCCTAACTCCGAACCGGCGCTCCACTCTTCTTACGTTTATCCGTTGCCGCCGCCGCTTTGTAATTTGATATTTTCCTTGAATGCAAACAAAGGCACAGCCGGAAAAACAAATTATTCTTGACCATGAAAACAGCAACAATTGAAAAATCCCCTTTGAAGAGGCTTTCCTTAAATTTGATTTTGTTGTTTGTTTTCCAGCACGGCGTTTGCGGCTGCTCCATTTCCATTGATACATCGTTGTTTGCATATTATTCTAAAGAGAATTTGCCATACCTGTTAAGTTTTTAGCCTCACTACTGCGTACATGATGCTCTTCTTTACGGCATGTAATCAGATGGGAAGTCCGTGTGTGTGGGAATAGAATTGGTAATTTTTGTTCATTTTTACTACTGGTTATTATCAATTAAATTTTGTAATCTAATAAAAAAAATAACTTTCTAGAGAACAGAAATAGACCGTCGCAGGCGATAATGTTGAAGAAATGAGATCGCACGCGCGATTAGTTTGCGTTAGAAATAACGGACGGATTGACGGGTATGAATATAGGCAGCACTATTCATGGAATATATTGAAAACGTTGAATTTTCTTAGGTGCTCTGTTTTAAGGACTCTGTATCTCCGGATGCAATGAAGAATAAGATCAAGACCATGATAGGATTCGAACCACCACCAGTGTATCCGACTGCTGATAGCAACATAGTCCCGTAGTTACATAAAGCAAGTGTCTGATACTGGATTTAAATGGGTTCTAACAGACGCTAAGGCCATTCTTAAAAATCTTTAATATCTTCCCTTTTTACTGTCAGATCTTAATAAAATTAAATTAATTAACTATGCATGATATGTGTGTCACACAACTGATGTTGTTAAGTTTATATTGCAGCTACATACATATTAAGCAAGTTATGCAAAATTGTATTACTCTAGCTCGTATAGTTTCAGAGAACTAGGCGCTCGTACAGACAGACAGACAGACAGACATGGCTCAATCAACTCAGCGGTTGATGCTGATTCAGGACATATATACTTTATAAGGGCGGATATGCTTTCTTCTGCTTGTTACGACAATCACAATAGACAATGAATTTTTTTTTTATCCATGCCCTTAAAATAACAAAAAGCAGACGGAAGGTTCATTACAGCTATTGATTTATCGGTCCAAGCCGGCAATTTCCGACTTATTTTCAGTGTGTACAAAAAAGTTGCTTATCCGCTAAAATAGCAGGACGAACGAACATTTCTAGTATGGTTGGCGATGTCTTATTCGGTGCCATCCATATATCTAGCTCTATATATTTATACCCTTGTAGAGAGTATATTAATTTAAGCCAGGAGTTTGCAAAGCAATTATAAGAATTAGACCACTATAACATTAAGCTGCCATAGGGGCCAGAATGCAGGTTTTCGTATGAGAACCTGTTCCGATTTTAGAAATAACTGAACTTATCAGTGCAAATCAAAGTGTATACACAATACCGGTAAATTCTGCACCATTATATATAACTAGTATTAGAATGGAGGAACGGAGGATATAACCTTTTTTTCTGGTTTTAGTATATTTTGTTTGTATTACTCACACCCACCCGGCGCGGGTCGGCGTCTTCTGATAATCTTCACCCACTAATATTATTTCTTTTATGACTTCTATGTTAATTATGCATACTTTATATCTATGTTCATATATGATATGTCATGTACAAATAAACGTTCAAAGATTAAAAATAAGTTTGCAATTGGGTTTCCATCGATTTACGGGGCGAAAGAGAGCACGGCAAAACGAGGATATATACGAGTACACTAGGTTTAAGATACCTCCTTCTCCCTAGTAATAAAACCCTTCTTCACTATGCTTAGTGTGTATAGTTACATAATCAATAATAAAAGGAAAACATTTGATTAATACTGATATAATATATTAATGCTGATTATTGAGATAAAAGCAACACTAAAACGATAACTAGTATATTGTCCGAGCTTCTTTGACTTATCGTACAGAAGGGATATATTTACATTATTTACATTCAGGAGAGCCTTTTAAAAGTACACAACATCACAAATTACAAGATAACAGCCAAAAATTCCAAAATATCCTGTTGCGTTCTACGATCCGAGCCAGCACTATGGAAATTGACTGCCATAGCATCTCAAACAATTACAATCGATTCCGGCTCTGGACTGGAGGCATTCGAAGAGAAGGTAGAGTCGCAGCTTTCGTCCTTTTCGCGTTTCTCGCGACGTTCACGCGCTCTACGATTTTGAAACCAGATCTTTACCCGGGTGTTCGTAAGCTCCAATGACTCGGCTAACTTATTTGCGTCCTCGGCACTCAAATAGTTGGAGTCCTTGTAGGCCTGCTCCAGGGCCTGCAGCTGGACGGGCGTGAAGGGGATGCGGGGCAAACGTCCGGGAGTACGTTTTGCCGGACCTTGGCGTAGAACACGTGGCAGTTTGGGCGGATGGTAGCGGGTATATTGCAGCCAGTCGTACATGGGTTGCTGTCCGCCGCAGTCCATGATCGGCGGAGCAGCTTCCATCGATGTATCTTTGCGCTCAGCGGCATGCGAATATGGATGAAATTGCATTGGAAAAGGCAGACTACCACCGAATCTTTGCAGAATGCCAACGGATGCATTGGTGCCGACATATCTATCGCCGGCGCGGTTCAGTATATAGTCAATGCTAAAGTCACTCATCTTGTGTGTGTCCGATCCTGTCGTGTGTCTCGCTGAAGTGCTACTGTGCAGATCTCTGCGCATCATTCGCTATTTAAGGCACATCCCAGCTGAGTCGCAGCGGCCATTTTGTGCCGAAGACAGCCTATCGTCGTCCCTTTCCTCTCCGACTCCCAATGAGGCTTGTTCGGCACACACGCAAACACACAGGCATATATTTTCGTGCACCGAGGATTTTAATAGGCGTTGCCCGTCGCCGACCACAACCAATGCAACCCAATGCAAACGGTAGCCTCTCCGCTCCGTTTATTACCCTTATCACCGCGCGATTAGGCGCGCAAGTAATTGAAGTTGAAAGGCAGAAAGAGCCGAGCCAGCTACTCATATAGTTAAATTCGTATCTGTATCTGTTTTTGCCGCATCCATATCCGTATCTCCATCTGTATCTGCTTCAGTAACTTTTCTTGCCCTGTATACGGATTATGTTACGGTGGTTGTGGTGTGCTGACGTTCATCCCCTTCGTCGTAATGAACTCATCTGCTGCGCCATTTTCAATGGGAATACGAGTTGAGCCACAAATTTTAATATGTTTTGATTGATTCTTAATTTTGTTTCCACAACACTCACATTCGTGAAACGAGTTTCAACCTCCGAGGGCAGAAAAGTATCAATTACATATCCACATTTTATACCACATTTCAGGCATATGGGAAATGAACCCCCCAGGCGTACTCTTGGGTTCGTAAGCCCAATATATATATTAGTTTATATTTCATAGATTTATAATAATTGAATCATTATATTAATAATATTTGTATGTACTATTTATAAAATTCAGCAGAATGCTATTAAAACCAGAAAAAAGGTTACCTTTGGAATGTCTCTTGCATGTTCTAATCTCCTTCGATCGTTCCTATACAATATACAATACAAAATTGAATAACATTGTTCATGTATCATTTACGCAACTATTTTATGAAAATGTTCATTATTATTTTTAACTGATTGTTCCATAAAAGCTATGGTATTTAGCCATCCGACATTAAAAAATGTAAAAAGTAAACGTTAAGTTATTTTGAAAAACAATACTGGTCTTACAAAAACCACAAGCTATAAGTTCTAGTGATCTTATTTAGATAGTTTTAACATAATTTTTAATTAATATTATGTAAATAGACGATGTGTCGGAGATATCACCTGCTATCCTCTGCAAGGGTATAAGAACAATCGCTAAAGTAGTTCAACTAAACAAATCTCCCCAAGTACTTAAGCTTTTAACTTAAACATACTTTTAAAATTAATTTTATTATTTTATTATGGTATACATATATATGCATGTATGTACATATATACATACAAGTACATAACTAATACTGGCAGTGTAATTAGATAAAGTATGTCAAGAAGTTTCATTAATGAAGTGGTCAAATGCGATCCACCTAATATTGCACAAGATAAACAATGGCCTTATCGATAATATTAGATCAGGAGCTCGCTCTCAAAGTTGTCATCAAATTGTCAATCTATGAATTTCAACAAACAGATCTCAACGGCCGATAGTGATAGTGAACAATGCGAACAAGATACGAATGTATGTTTTCTATTGACCGATTTTGGGTTAACCAAGCCAATTAAGGGTAATTAGTTTGTGCAGATGCAGAACTTCTTGAGGACAGCATCGCTTACACAGTCTGCGACCAGGTAGTAAGTTGTCAGTCGGCTGATTTCAGGCACCACAACAGATATTCGTTTCTTTACAATGTCCCACTTAAGTGATGCCTCGTAGAGAATGCTTCCTGGCGTTGTCTCGTAACGTATCTGGTATGTCTCCGTTGTAGTTAATTCCAACTTCAATTTTCGCCTTGCCCACTCGATTTTAGCCAGGTCTTGAGTGTAACAAATTTCGGTTAGATTTTCTGCTGCTAAAAACATATTTGTGGCTTCGAGCAGCTGCTCTGTGATTATTCTTATTGTAGGATCACTCGGTTGCACTTCTTCGAAGTCCAAGCAAGTGCACCAATGCTCATCTATGCCAGCATCTTGACAATCCCTCGATTCGGCTACCTCGTAGAAAACACTGTGACAGCTGGGACAACCTTCAGGTCTGGGTAGCTTATCCAGCGGCTTTTCAAGTTCCAAAATATGCTTCAAGGTTGAGTATATGTCGTATGGTGACGTAAGGCGGTTCTTATTAATCTCTAAACTAAGAACAAACTGTGCATGTTCCTCCCTAAACCAATGGGGTAGCCAGATATAAAGTATGGGCATACGTTCCTCTAGAAATCCACTGTTAAGCTTGCGTAGTTCTCCGAAGCGCATTCCATGATCGCTGAAGAATACAATAATAGAATCTTCAAACGTTCCAGATTGGTTTAATGCATGCATATATTCTATAAGACGGGAATCCATTGAAGACGGAAGGGCAAAATTGTTATGACTGAAGGAGTTCGTCCAAAACATTCCGAACGAGGACTGATTCCTGTAGACCTCAATAAACTGCAGCGCGGAATCGTAAACGTACTCCGCATACTGTCGACGCCCCACGCAGTGTGGAATTCCTGAGACATACTCCTTCTTAAGTTCCTTGTCAATGGCTAAAATAAATGGACGTCCGTAGTAATCCGTTGGGGGGTTTCGAAACCCTCGCAATAGATGATTAAAGGTGGCGTAACTACTCCAGTCTTCTGAATAACCTGTAGCGTATCCCTGGCGCTTGTAGTCCTTCCAGAGCATCGGACAACCATCGAGTCCACCCACTTCATTGGGACGACAAATGGTTTGGGACGTTGTTTTATTAAATCCCGTTAGCACGGCCAGTAAATTGGGTAGCGTATTATCTCCCATCTGGAATATTTGAATTGCCTCCGTTAGTGAAATTCTGAGGAATTCCCTACTTTACCTTGTTGTAGCCCTGCAGTTCGAACCAGTTCTTCTCCCGCAGATAGTTGTGCATCAGTGGCATAGTGCGTTGAAAATTCATACGCGACAAGGAGTCGATTCCCCAAAGTAGCACGCTCGGTTTCCGTTCCGTGGATTCTCTTCCCTCTGATCCATTGAATTTCTTTGGTTGCACAAAGCTAAACGCATCTTGCTGCAACAATTTTCTATCCACTAACCGCCGGCACTCGGTAATGATAGAATCAAAGTGTGGAGGAACCACGAAGTCTTGATGGAAATTAGTACAGGGCAAAAGCCTAAAAGTTGACTAGAACGTAGGTAATTTTTCCCGGCACTTTACATGGTTCCGTCTACCTACTTATACAGGTTATCAGCTTGCGTTCGTAGTCCGGCGCGCATGATCGGCTTGTAGCAACAGGAAATGTCCGTATTTTTTATGTGCAAAACGTAATGTAGCCGCTTACGGTCGTAGTTAACGGTAACAAGTTTATTTCCAGTACCGCACTTTTTATATGGTATTTTATGAAATATTTTCATAACATCGCGTGAATAGGGATTCACCGCAGGCATACGGCACTTCGAAGTATAGACGAAGTAGTTTTCATTTTCAGTGGATCCTGTCGACAACGATATGCATTGGATTATGTCATTTATGTGATATCATTGTTACCCAGAGTTAAATTCGAAGTATTTACTTCGATGCTGAATTCTCCCTCCTGAGAAAAAGTGGATACATCGAGCTGAATTTTATTTGGTTCCGATTCAGAGATTGGTAGATTATAGTAACAAATGGTCAATATAAGACCTACACAAGCCAGAATAATTTTTAAGAGACCTCTAGCATTGGCGTCTTTAACGATCGCTGGGCCTGACGGCTGAATCAGCCGATATTTGGGACTTATTCCCATGAGTATAGTTTCACTCTGTTCGTTTCCTTCTCAAAGCTAATGTGCTCGTTGACTACCTCGAAATGTCTTGTGCGTGGTTTCATATCCGACTGACAACTAGGTACCCGTTATCGCCATAAAAGACTCGGAAAATTCAATCGCTCAATTCCTGGTAAGCTTTGCATGATAAGACTTTCGGTGACCTATGATAAGATTATATTTGAGTAAAGAAAGAAAGGTTTTTTAATGAAATACAAAAAGTATATATGGGTTACTAAATAACTTTATTTGGTACTGGCGCGATTTCAAACAAAACAAGCATGAAAGCTACAGTCAAGTGAAGCTCAATTGTAATATACCCGCTACCCACATGAGCTCTCTTATTGTTGCGAGCTAGCCGATATTGCAAAACATTGAAATGCCATCCGAAAGCGAGCAACAACTTATGAATAATGTTTTTATACAATGTTGATAGCTATACATATTTACATTTTGTATACCCTTACATATTATCACAACATTTGGTAAACTCTAGCTATTAAAGTCTCTGAGGTCTAGGTTGTCACACAGCGCGGTTTATAAGACCTGAAATAGAAAGAAAGAGACAAACCCTATCGTATAGAGTATATATATTGTAGTATATTCTCGATCAGCAACAACGGGCGTGTAGGACATTTGACCAGTCTATATTCTGGAACCCGTAATTTCCTTTCAGATTTAGAGCAATATTGATGGATTTAAAAAAAAGAAACAGGCGGAAGGAATAATCTCCGACCCTATAAAGTATACGTGTATATATTCTGAATCAGTATCAACAGATGACTTAATTGATCTCTGATTGTCCGTCTTATTGTATGAGCACCTTTTTCTCAGAAACTTTAAAAGCTACAGCCATTACAATTTGTAACTAGACTCGTATGCAAGCAGTTAAATTTATTTCAAAATTTTTCCAAGCTGGCTGAGTGGTTAGCGTGGCGGCCTACTTTATAGATAGACCTGATTTCTATTCCTACGGATGGCGGTTTGTGAAATTGATATTTTCTTCTTAGGCTTTTGTATGCGTTCATTAAGAATTATTTATTTTGTTTTAAATCTATATAACACATATCAGAGCCTGACTGTAGCGTTCGACTGGTTCTTGTCTGATCGGACCGATATATTCTTTTTTCAAAAATCACAAAAATCCCATATTCAATGGTCAAAGAGTATAACATCTTACTTATATTTATTTAGAGCAAATGCAAAATTTTTTCACAATATTATTGTCAACACATTCCGATACCTTCCTATAGCTGTCCAAACGACTTATGTCGGGAACATTAACGATAATTTTTTTACTTGTAATATTCCATAACACAGTAGCCTCAAAAAGAGCCCCATCGGGTTCCGCTTCGTATCTTACTAAATAGGACTCGAGTATTTTGGACTCCGTGTCAAATTTCTTTTGCACGGACTCACATTTTGACAATTTCAGTGTCTGGCAGGTCTTTGTTAAGTTATTGGTAGTGAGGAACTCATTTGTTGCATCAATAAGTTGATTCGCCACGTTCTGTGTAGTATTATTACTGGGGTGATATTCTTTTAACTCACTACAAGTGCACCAATGCTCATCTATGCCGGCATCATGACAATCCCTCGATTCGGCTACCTCGTAGAAAACACTGTGACAGCTGGGACAACCTTCAGGTCTGGGTAGCTTTTCCAGCGGCGTTTCAAGTTCCAGAATGTGCCTTAAGGTTGCGTATATATCGTATGGTGAAGTAAGGCGATTCCTATTAATTTCTAAATTAAGAACATACTGTGGATGTTCCATCCTGAACCAACGGGGAAGCCAAATATAAAGTATGGGCATACGCTCCTCCAGAAACCCACTGTGAAGCTTGCGTAAAGGTCCAAAGCGCATTCCATGATCGCTGAAGAACAATATTATAGAATTATCAAATGCTCCAGTTCTGTTCAACTCGTGCATATATTCTAAAATTCGCGAGTCCATTGAAGATGAAAGAGCGAAATTGTTGTGACTGAAGGAGTTCGTCCAAAACATTCCAAATGTCGACTGATTCCTGTAGACCTCAGTTAACTGCAACGCGGAATCGTAAACGTACTCTGCGTAGTGGCGTCTTCCAACGCAGTACGGAATACCATTTCGAAATTTTTTCTTGAGTTCTTTTTCAATGGCCAACATAAAAGGTCGCGCATAGTAATCTGTCGGTGGTTTGAGGAACCCCTTCTTGTTGTAGTTAAAGGTGGAAGCTCCTTGCCAATCTTCACCGTAAGCTGTGATATACCCAAATTTCTTATAGGTCTTCCATAAAATAGGGCAAGCATCCAAGCCTCCAACTGATTTGGGTCTGCACACAGAAATTGATTGAGAACTATTGTACCCAGTTAATATTGCCATTAAATTGGGATATGTATTATCTCCCATCTGCAAGAATTCGAAAGATACAATGACAGATACAGGCTAAAGGCTACAAGGAGTACCCACCTTGTTGTAGCCCTGTAGCTCTAGCCAATAATTCTCTCGAAAATACATGTTCATCCGTGGCATAGTACGTTGGAAGTTCATACGCGATAAGGAGTCAATGCCCCACAACAACACGCTAGGTCTGCGCTTCGTGGATTTATGCTCGCTTAGAACATTATTAGCTGGTTCATCGAATTCCTTAATATTTGACTGCACAAAGCTGAATGCATCCTGCTGCAAAATCTTTAAGTCCAGCAAGGCACGACACTCGGTAATTATACCATTCAAATTTTGGGGAACCACGAAATCCTGAGTAATTTGGACACATGGAAGCAATCTGTCATTGCATTATAGATGTGATTTAAACAAAAGGAATGGGAAGTAATTGATGCACCTACTTGTACTTTTTATCAGCCAGTGCTCCAGATCCCGAACGTATAACTGGTTTGTAGCAGCAGCTGACATTGCCATAATTAATGTGCAGTTTATAGCGACGGTCCTGTCCATCATAGATAAGGGATATCATTTCTTTACTCGAGTCACATTTTCCGTATTGTGTTTTCTTGAAAATCTTAAGCACGTCCTTTTCGAAGGGATCTATAGAGGGCATTCGACACTTAGATGTGAAAACAAAATAGTTCTCCAATCGATCAAACGCTACTTATAGAATGCACAAATACATAATTCGAAAATAAAATGAAATATTTAGAATGCAAGATCACTTACCAATTACTGGTTTGTCGGGTTTCGAGGATGATGCCTTTGGTGAGGTTCCCCCCTTTGGCTTTATGATGTTCTGTTCATTGATCAATGTAATAGCAGCGGACCATTTATAGGAGATAATTGTTATAAGTAAGAGACAAGCAGTAAAGACTTGTACAACCCTAAAGTCTATAAAAGGTTTCTTATCAGGACAAACTGCTTCCGTCGGCAGAATAGTGTACTTGACGCTTCCCATTTACTTTGTGTAAATTCTATGCAGATCTAAAGCAAATGATCGTGACGCTTTCCGCTGTGAAACTGTTCGGTCCACAACGTTGAGCTCCGGATTCTAGCGTTTATCACTCAACAATTTTATACAAAGACGATATGTACAATGATATATATGTATGGGTGTATGACACACATATACTACGTTTCTGCTATGTAGTTCATGAATTTTTTGATAAGTGGAATATAAAAAGCCCCTATTTTTATGCGAACTGACCATAGTGAAATAGCATGATATGTTATTCGTAGTAATACAGATCCTCTTTTACAAAAATATATATTGCAATTGATTGATTAGACTTCGCATAAACACAGTACATGCATTTAAGCTCTGCTTTTTGATGCCTTCTCTTATCGACATGACCTTTTTCATAATATGCGAAACGAATCTATTCTGATACGGTAAAAAAGTTCATTTCTTTTGTATGTTTATATTGTACGTTTATACAGTGTATGTATGTTTCTTTCTTGTCTACGTTGGTCAGCATACTGCTCTACTGTCTCAATTATTTTTGTAATTGCAAGGATTCCGAGGATCTGCATATATCCTACGTATACAGCTCCCTCCACAAGCAATGCTGGATACTTTAACAAAATGAACTAGACCTGCTTGTGTACTTCGTTTCTGTGCCAACTGCCTTTGTAAACCATTTCATAAACCTTTTTCGCTGTCCTTAGAAATTGCTTCTTTTCCTTCCATCTGAAAGGAATCTTTAATAATTCCCGTATTAAAAGTTTGTTGCAGGCAATTATGAGGTATCTCTACTTTATCGGCTATTCCTAAATTCTTTGAGAATATCTTATTTACTCACTTACAAAATTTTTGTCAATCAGTAATATCTCTTGTTCAACACGGAATCGTGAAACATCAATCTACTACGACAAATTAGCATGAGAAGTAAATATTTTATTCTTGCACACAAATTAAACCAAAACCCCTTACGTGGGATGTGAGTTATTTGACTAACGGACCTCAACGAGTCCTCTTAAATAATTTTCTTTCCAACCCCGTTCTCATTCTCTTTACGCTTTTCATCAATAATCTTTTGTCAGTTATACTTGTATATTACACTCCTTGTGGTTCTTCCTAGTCGATGATCTTGATCTCCAGCTTGACCGGAAACTTAAGTTTAGCGATTTTTCCGATGTGGTCAATAAAGCTATTGGCGTGCTATGCTTTTTAAAGAGATGGTCTAAGGAGTTTAACGATCGTTATGTATCATAAACTCCCTATAAATCACTTATTGCTCTACCCTTGAGTACGAATCATGCTTTTGGTGTCATCAATACTCAGTTCATAAAGACCGTATTGAATCTGTACAAAAAAAATGTTTTAGTCTTTGCCTTACGTGGCCATAACTGAGATGCTTCAGTTACTTAATCTACCATCTTTATGTAACCTTTGAACCATGCTTATTGTAGTTTTTATTCATAACCTTATACAAGGTGATATTGGCAGTGTTGACCTGGTTAACCGGTTACACTTCTCTGTCCCTTGTAGAATTAGTCGTCATTTTTCACCACTAACGCTTCCTTTTTGTAGATTGAACTATGCCCTGCAAGAATTCTTTCTAACACTAACCCTATACTTTCTTTAAAATTATTAATTCTGTGTCACTTATCTAGCAATTGAACTACATTTTTTCGAAACATATTTAAGCATGTAACAATTATTAACTCAACCAATATCTAATTTTTCTGTTGAGTTAGGTAATCCTAGTATACACCTGTTTTAATTTAAATATAAAAATATACATTTTTCCTTAATCTTGACCTTATTTCAATTTAATAATTTAATTTTAAATTGTAATGTACAAATTTTCATTTCAATTTTAATTCAATCAATTCCAAAAATTTCGTTGCCTGGGCATACTGATGTGTCTGTATGTATTAGTGCATGTGCACGCCCTACTGTAGCTTTTATCTTGTTTTCATGTCTCACGTATGCCTCTTCTAAGGAATACGAGACCGACGCGTGGCAAAGTGGCACGTACATTTGTACAAAGTTATTAAAAGGTAGAGTATTTTCAATGGTATTCAAGGGTATACATATGACCAATGACATTCGTAGTATATATAAGCATAAAACTAATATGTTCAGCTGATTTCTAAATTTGATAAAGAAAGTAAACTTCAATCGAGGGTTGTAAGACTTCAATCGAGAAGAAGTAAGTAGTTTGGTTGTTGTGTCGTTGAAGAGTTCTGATCTATGATTAATGTTGTGTTCGCTAGTAATCATAACAAATAACAAACACGCATGATTTTCCCACTTGTAATAATGTGACTATACATTTTTACCAATGAGAACAAACTCGAAAGCTAAAGTCGAGTTTGCTCGTGATCTACTCGTACTCTTTTTTGTTATGAAATATTGAAATGTAGGTTTTCTCATACATAGCTATATTGTCTCGGCTGTTGATACTGATTAAGAATATATCTAGTCCTCTTTCTGCCTTTAAATACATTTTCGGTTGGCACAAAGTTATTATAGCCTTCTATACTATGGGTCCCGGGGTAAAAAGTGAAACAAATCATTACAAGAATAAGAACTCAAAGGCGGCAATATATTTTTGAAAAAAATGTTCGGTTTGTTTTGTATTTTCTTTTATTTCAATAATTTAAGTCATTTAAAAATGTACATATACAATAATATACGTATACTTTTTATAACACAAGTATACACAAAACTTCATAAATAATAAAAAATGTTCATGAAACGAATTACAAATACTTCGCACATTTTAAAATATGCCTTTAAAGTGTACGCCTGGTTGCGAGTGGCCACAAAAGGTCACGGCCAGTCGAACACAGAAAAAATGCGCGCACATTAAAAAACATTGGATCGTTTCAATGTAAGCTAAAGTATAATACATTCATATGAAAAGTTGTTCATATTATTTCATACGTTGAAGTTTATACTTATTGATGTCTCTTCTGATATTTCATCTAAATCATCTGCGTTCTTATTCTCGTGTTTTTTTCTTTTTCTCTTGCTATTTGTTTATTCAATTGCATTCATTTCAATTCTACTGTGGGTGAGTTGTATTTTAAGTTTTATTGTTATCCGTTTGAAGATAGGTTGGGTTGCCTTTGCACAGTACAAACTGAATGCCTAATACATTACACGTCACACCGAAGTGTGAGCTCATTGCTCATAACAAATTCTAATACATATGATAATAATTTCATCAACGACTGTTTACTGTTTACTATGTACTACGCAGTAATTCGTAATACATGATGTAAATGTAACTGTTACTGTATATTCTCAGCATCTCTATATTCTCTATGTTATCTCAATCACTATTCGTCTGTTCGCACGTCCGTCCGTTCGTTGCCGCATTATACGCATTCCAATACTTATGTGGTAGTGACTTCCACATAGTTTGCTGGATATAAGCCAACGCGTCCGTTCATGCGGCCCTTGCACCAGCCTTGCTCATCCTCGTCTTCCAGTTTCTCAAAAACATCACCTGCCAAAGGTGAAGGTTAGATATGTTTCACAAGTGATGGAAATTAAGATTAAAACCTACCTTGTTTAAATGTGAGCTCGTCGCTTTCAGCGCCATCGTAGTCATATAATGCCTTTACCGGCACACCCGGTTCCCCGTTGTCGACCAGCACATTGTCGGACTCGTCCCACTCCTCTTCCTCGTCGAATGGGTTTGCATCGACTTTTCCGTTGCCATTGCTGTGTGTATTGTGCAAATCCAAATTAAAATCAATTTGTTCAATGAAAACTAGACAAACACTACAGTCGGGCATGCCCGACTGAAAGATACCCTTTGTTCACATTTGAATATCTGTTTTTCCCTCTTACACACATGAAGACACAGTTGAAAGATTATATTGACTTTAAAAACCAGTATTTATTGCTCGACCATATTAACATTTGAAGGAGTGCCTCTAGCTTTTATAATAGCTGTGATCTTGTCGAACAAACAGACGGACATGTCTCTATTGACTAGGCGAGTGATCCTAAGCAGAAAATATTGTACATATATATTTTGAGGGGTCTGTCACGCCTTCTTCTAGCTATTACTTTTTGGACAATTTTCAATGGTTAAGGGAATAATATAAACGAAAGCAACAGTTGACATGCACGTCCGACAGTTAAATACCAAAAAGTCGAAAGCAGAAAAAAGTTTACTTTAGTCATTTCTGTGTATATCATCTTCGTATCGCAAACTAAAAGAATCGGTTTAACTTAACTTCCTGCTATATATTTACCAACGAAAAACTTTTACCTTTACTTTAATACATTAATTACAATATTAAGATAAACTGTATATACACAGGTATGCTATGTAGAAACCTTCATGCCACAGGAGTTTCTAGCTTTTTTAATAACTGAGACTTGCTTGGTCAGGTAAAGGGGTATGGTTAGATTAATTTGGCTATTGGTGCTGACCAGACTGAAACACCTTCCTCAGCATATTACATTTGACAAAAGTATACCGTATACCGAGTACACAATTGTTTTAACTTACGTTACGCTCGTATTGCGACTTGATGTAGCCACCGACGCTGCCGTTGCTGCCGCTGTGGCAGTCACAGCACCTGCCGCTGTTGCCGACACCGTTGATTTGGTTTCGGCTGTTGTGGCGGAGGTTTGTATTATTGCTTGTTCTTGCTGACTGCTCTTGCCACTCGCTTTACTGCTCATGCTCGCGTTCTTCTTCAGGCTATTTGTCGAAGGATATTCCTATTAAATCGACGTATATACACCATTAGTATTCGTAAAATTACATTTCAAATTTCTGCCGGCTTACATGCACATCCTCGGCGACTGGTCGCTGATTAATAAGCGTTATAGGTGCGGCTGGCAGCGCCTCTTTTGATTTGTTTCCCTTGGCTATGTCACGAAACTCCTCCGTGTATTCCTGCAAAAGAAACCGCAACCGGAAATCGGTCAACAAATTATGGTTTGTAGGTTTTGTGCACGTCTAACTCACCACAAATGCAGGCCAGTTCATGGCCATGTTTATTCCATGATTATTTGACCACCATTTCAAGTCCTTTTGTTGGTCCGCATTGTTTATTGTATGATAAAATTCTTCATAAATTTGGGGCAGGCTGTAAAATAAAAAGGGGATAAAAAATTAGTAACATAGTTCAGTAGATTGACTCATTAAATTGACCTTTGGACTTTGGTCGGATCCAGACACGCGTGTACGTTGAACAGAACATCCTTGAAGAACTGCAGTCGCGTTTTCTCCATGGTTTGGCACTTCTCAAATACGGATGTCATATCCTCAATGTAAACAGAATTGTATTTGGTTATTTCGCCAATGGCTTGCTCATATTTCTCGCGGCACTTTTGCACCTGATCTTTGGTCTTTTGCACACGATCATGCATCTTCTTCACCTGTAATACATACAGACAACACACAAACGAAAACGTGATTAGCAAAGCCATAGAACTGACTAACGGTTATAGTATAGACCGAGCTAAGTAACGGCTATAGTATAAACCTAACCTGATCCGGCGACAATGAGCTGTCCGCATTGGCGTTGCGCTCTTGATTGGTAGCGCTGCGTTCTGTTTTGCATGCTGAGTGATAATCTGATTTGGCCTTCTCCACCTTGGCAAGCAGCTTAGCCCAGGGCTTTTGCGCCTTTTTGAACAGATCCTCCATATCTTTTCGTTCCTTGATTTGCATGAGCGTGTGATGGTAATTGTCCTTCTGCCAGGTCTTAATCTGTGTATTAACCTCATTGCACAGATTGTCCTTGATCTTCATGTGCACATCCGATAGACGCTCCGACTCGGTTAACACGCCCTTCCATGCTGCCTCTGTTGTGCCGTATTCGGGCCCTGGAAATTGATCGGAGTCGTATAATTAGTTTATATACAACCTGTTCGCATCTATACTATAGTAATTATTATGTCTTATTGTTTAAGAGATTTCGCCGATGACTTTTTTTACTGATGTCATCGGTTCCGGGCAGTTGACGTGCCTTCTTTATCTAATCACCTCAACGATTTGGAAAGAATATGCGTGTGTGTGTGTATAGAGAAGACACAATATAATACAATAGTATTGTTTACTGTCTGCTAACAAAATAAAAACTACAATAAAATGTTTATGATACCCACTTAATAATTGCAAATTGGGAATGCACGAAACTCGTTTGACCATTTTGACTAACGGGCTCAACTATTCTTAATTGGCACCCCACACACCACACAATTACACACACTCATGAACACACAACGAATTGAGGCGCTTAACACAGAAATAAACACGTTCTATTTTCTCATCGCATTGATTTTCGAAACCATTTTGAGCGTCGCTGTGCTACACATCTACACTATGCGAATCGGTTGAGTGGGTCGGTCTACGGTCTTCGACTTGGTGGTGATAACTCTGGGTAGACACAACTAGTCAAATACCATAGGAAACTGTTGTTGCTGCAGCGGCGACGCACGTAGAGGCCGCCATGGGCATTTCATTCAACAATTGCTGTGCTCCGTTTTGTCACGCCCATTCTGTGAAAGTGGACACGAGAGCAAAGCAACATCAATAATAGCAACAACATTGGCAAGAGCAGTTGCAAAGTTTGCTCACGCTGTACTCGATTTCATTTTACGAAGGCGCGTACACTGCCACATAAATTTGCTAGAAAAACGGGTTGAAGTTAGGTATGTGTCAGTAATTTTGAAGCATTTTGAGTTTCAATCAGAAGTAGATCAACCAGCTAGCAGCATAAATTATGTCCTTAATATATATTCGAATTCGAAAACTAAGATTAGTTGATTGCCTATGACAATAGAGTAGACAATAGAATAAGATGTGAGTATTATTGAACACCACTGTGCGACCCTAACAACAGGTAAGACAGCGCAATGGTAAAAAGGGCAAAACAAAGCCCATTAATAGCTTAAACCACTTAACATGCAACAACAACAGAAGCAACAGTAAAAACAATAATAAATAAGAACATAAACAACAATGCGCAAATATACAAAATGTAGCAAATAAGAGAAACACAGAGAGACTCAACCAGCCCACTGACCAATGACGCTGGCAACGGGTCATCTCTGCTGTTGCCACTGTTGTAAAAATTGTTGCTGTCGTAGCAGACTTAAATGAATGAGTAAACAAATAACACGGGTACAAGTACGCACACACATGCACCCAATGAGCTTATTCCTCATCTGCTATCGACGTCTTTTCTTACCTTTCTCAATAAGTTCACCCCACTTTTTTGACCAGGCACGTAAACTTTTGGCATATCCCTTCTCGATATCTGCGCGCTCCTGTATCAGTTGCTGTAGGTCGTTGCAGAGTCTAAAAAGGGAAAGAGAGGAAGAGAAGAATAGGGAAAGAGAAATCAATATACAGATTTATCAGCAAAACCGGTTTGTTTATTTTTTTGTTTTCCCTGGCAATGACCCAAACGACAATTAATTTATTAATTAATTGCAGCATAATCGCAAAACTTACTTGTAGCTATCCTCGATACGTTTGGTGGTCCGTTTGTAGTTACCAGGCTCCCAGAAGGAATCACTTCCGGCCTGCAGAAGCTGATCATCGCTGTGGTGGGACATTTCCTGTAATGCATATAATTCAGTTGATTATTCTACGCTCGTACCTCCAATCGCCCATCTCCTTTGGCACATTTAGAGTTATCTTAGAGTTTAACCTAACGATGAACAATGGTCACTTATACTCGTAAGTCATACCAAAAGCTCTTCATACACACAAACACACCAAACACTTATTTACGTCCAACAAGCGACTATGAGTGTTTACAGTATCTTTCATGCCATTGGAAGTTTACTTTCCGGCCAATTGTTCCATTAATGCTCAATTTTGCAAAGAAATTGGAAATTGATAACTATGTTTTAAATCGAGAACAAAAATAAAGTTTCTCAAAAACGAAAGATAATTTGAACTAAAGTGAATCATTTTTTCTTTCCATTCAATTTTAAAACATGTATAATAAAAATAGTCCATAGGCAAACTGAGATTATATCTGATAGGGTATTACAGGTCAGTTTGTTCTTGTTTGTTTTACTCCCTACAATCACCCAACACGCCATTGAAAACGGTATTGTCTTTAGCGAAGAAAATAGTTATGTATCTTTATTTTTGTCTATAAATGTGGGTGTGTTTTGAATACGAGTATTTTTTATCATTCACTAATCGCATTCCAAAGCAAGGCGTCGATACGGAGATTGATGAGATGGCGGTCGCTTTAGCTCATAAACCATCAGCTGTTTGTAAACAATGCAAACGTTGCCAGACCCTTCCGCACACTACCACAGATACACACACATACAAAAACACTCAGGCGCAGCATGCCCACAGATACAAAATGTTATCAATGGGGCTGCCGGCATTTGCTGCTTATGATGTTGACTACAGGAGTGCACACTTTCATAAGCCGAGCAGTTCCCCTCTCAGTGCTAGGGTCGCGCAATCTTTGCTTTGACTTTGACACCGTCGTTGTCAGCGTCATCATCATCCCGCATTGCTTACGGTTTCATTTCCACTGGGGTTTTTGTTCACTTAGCTGATGATGTTTTGTTGCTATAAATTTAGCTGCATGCAGTCATAACGACTTATTTAGCATTGTACACGTTATGCGATTTTGATTTCTCGTATATACGTACATTATAAAAGTTACTATATGTATGTGACGAGTCGTGTTGTTTAATAATTTGAGTATTATTGCTGTACGCTGCAGCAGTACTTGCAGATGTCGAAGTTGCCGTTGCGGTCAGCGACGCCGCAACATTGAAGTAGAAATTTTAAACAGAAAGTTAACAAACAGGTTGACGCATACTTCGCATATTTGTCGAGATAGATAAGCAATACACGCACGTAAAGGCACACATGCACAAATCCACACACAAACACACACACTGTAAGAGCAGACAAGCCGAACACACAACACGCACAGAGAGCTAAGGAGCCTAGTCAGTAAAGATAAGGCCCGCACCGAAACTCGTTTATCTAGGCAAGATTGAGATTTAAGTATTTATATCAAATATTTCCACCTGTATCTCGTCTGGCCTCCAGATAACTTACATAAGTTCTGAATCACAATTTCAATACTCAGCTTAATGTTTTGTTTAAAAGTTAATGGGCACTTTGTTCACACACACATACTAGCTGGCGCGCACACACAAATTGTTTTCCTCTTTTTTGCACTAATTTAGCGAGTGAAGCGTTCAGCGAGCAACTAACTCAGTGAAGAAGAACACTTCACACACACACACACACACACTGGCGCACACAGGGAGAGCAACGTACACACACACAAATGCATTAAAAATTCCGCTACTCAATCGCGCACCCAAACGAACGCGTTAAAATGAAATGTTCTTTACAACGTTATTATTGTTCCACCAAGCGTCGTTCATTTGCTTTTTGGCAAATAATTAATAACTCTACAGTGCTCGCGACTAACATTTGGATTCCTCGCAATTGCGATAATGAGTAAAACATACCAAAAAACAAAATAGCCGTACAACTTGCGTGTGTGTCTGAAATCGCCAACTAAAAAAACTAACAGGGATGGCAACCAACAACTCGAAAAAGACTAGCCAGGGCTGCAATTTGTACTGGTTTATTTTGAAGGAACTTTCCCACACCCTTAACAAACCGGTTTTTTCTGTTGAAGAAATTCGGTTAAATTTTAAACATTGAATTTATTAATTAGAGACTCAATTGAATTGTAAATCATTGTATAAATAAAAGAAAACTAAAAGCCAGTCTGTATTCTGTAAGTCATTTAACATAATAGTTAACATATAGAGTGTGGATACACTGGCTGCTGACTGCGCTATGTTAAAAAACATTTTCCCCAAACGACACCTGTCGTAATCCTAGAGTTTTTCAATCCTTATTTTTTCGTAAAAAAGCGGAAAACATTAAAAAACTCTCCGCGGCGAATATAAAGTTTAATATACTTTAAATTTGAAAACATATGTACTGTTCAAAAATGAAAAAATAAAAAAACCGGCGTGTTGCTATCTCTAGTTTTAGCCCAATTTTCAATTGATAAACGAAACAACTACCGATATACAAAATTAATTACTACTTGTTTTTCTCTGATTTCGATGAAGCAGTAAACTGCATATGTTTTTAAAAAGCTGAGCTGGCCACATTGTGAAACTTAGCTATAATTTTATGTTTTGTTATTATATTTACGTTTAAAACTACCAGAGAAAACTTGTGATCGACTTACTTTAACTTGAAGAACCTCCACAGCCCTCTGCAACCAGCTTGCAATAACAATACGCGCATAAGAACTTAAGTTTACAGCAATAACACTCATCTTTGGCCGGACAATGACAAATTTATTAAACACAAATGTAGAAAATAGAATTCTATCTGACGGAAATTTCAAAGTATTTCTTCTCTCATCACATATGATAGCATAAACTCGATTTTCCTAATCAGTTGCGTCAGTTTGTTTCTATTCAATTCAGCACTGCCGCTTGAAAGTGCAAACAGTTTTTGAAATTCCGCTTCCTCAGCGCCCTTTCGCTTACTGAGCACCTTACTCTGCCTCATTAGATGGAGTATTTCGGATAAGGCCGCCAGTTTGTGGTGCCGTGTGGCCATAAGTTGACGAGCATCTTCCTGCAGTTGCTCACGACTCTCGACAAGAAAACTGGTGCCACCACTTGCGCTCCCAACTGCAGCAGCACCGGCTGGTCCATTGCCTGTAGTGGAGGCTTCCATTTCAACTGAGATAATGGCATCTTCTGCATCCTCAAAATTCGTTCCATACTTGAGCGTCGAACTGAGATTGACTAGATGAGCAACAGCTTCACTTGCGTTGGTGCGATGTTCTCCGTTAAAAAATCGTGTCACACACGCATAAGAGCTTAATATATTCCAGAGATTATAATGAAGGCATGGCGATGGCGTCTTCTTACATATACTAGAGAATTTTGGAATGTTCTTCTCGATTGCGGGCATGTTAACTTCATTGTTTGTTGGTGAATTGAGCACGACTATCTTTGAATTTTTACTCTTGCACCACCAGGGCTTGTAGTCGGGCATGAGGTTCATAATATCGCCGTTAGCAATAAGTTTTTGGAATTCCTCCTGCTCTTCAATCGTCAATCGGCTCCATACTTCATCTGCATCGTTTATGTCGATTCCCTTCAAACGCTCCGCAATATCAACAGTTTCATATATATGCTCAGAAAAATCTGGCTGGCCAATGTTGGCTCCTTCATCCGTTTCATCAGCCTGCTCAGTTCCTGCGTCATCGTCTGAGTCCAAAGGGTTATCCAATCCATCAGCATCAAAATCACTGGGATTAAAGCCGGCATCTGATTCACGCATCCTTTTCAAGATATCGAATATCTTCTTCATGTCTTGCTGACTTTCAGGCGTCGTTGTCGCACTCGCAAGCTCATCTTGAATGCACGCCTTGTAGAACTCCTCAGAGCACTTAAGATGTGACTGTGATTTGTAGCAAGCAACGCTGCAGTAGTGCGCATTGCATTTGGGGCATGTGTATTTGAAGGGCGCCTGATTACAGCTGAAAATGAAATTGACCATATTATATCTTGACAAAATCTGCCACATGCACTTACAAGTGACAATTTTCTTTTGTTTCCGACATGTTTCACCTATGCCAAACAGATAGAGTCATTACGATATATTATTAGCAATTGCGAAATTGTAGATGGCTGTGAATGACATTTTTCCAGATGTCTGTAGTCTGGCAACTTCCCGCTCAATATTCTTTAAATACCAAACAAATATTCTGGCAACGCCACACAACAGTGACAGCTGCATATCAAATCTTGTATTATAAAAACAGAACGTGTTCCGTTTTCAAGCGAGATCAACGTCTTGCTCGTGTTTCGTGGCCGTGCTGAGAGTTACCTGCTATTAGTGGTACGAAATGTCAACAAGCGCAATTAACGGAAATCACTACGAACAATTGCATCAAGGACGTACCAACATGTACAAGTCCAAGGTGGATGTTGTCCTGGGTGCCCAATGGGGCGATGAAGGAAAAGGCAAGGTGGTGGACATGCTGGCTTCCGAGGTGGACATTGTCTGCAGGTGTCAGGTAAGTCAAATACCAACGTCAAAATATTTTGTGAAAAATCAAAACGAACAAGAATAAACAGCTGATAACAAGCATTCGAGCAGTTATCCTTGGACACGTGTTCGCGTCAGGTTTGTTGATGCTGACATTGTTATGCACCATCTATGATGTCCTCGCTTCAATCCCCACTCGCAAATTTCGCAAGTAGATACACTTATTTCCCATTACTATCGGCACGACCACATGCTTTTTTTTCAGTTATTGTGTGTATGCATGTGTGCACGAACTCTGTTAGCTGAGTGTGTGTGCCTCGTTCTAGTGTAAATATACATACATAGGTAGTTCACTTATATACACATACATATACATATGTGTACTTGTGTACATGTGTTTGTGTTCAGTCAGTCAGTCTGGCAGCCAACGTCCACTGTCGCTGTTGCTTCAGCAAATTTGTCACCCGCTTCTCTCTGACGTTAGTTATTTCCTCCGTCTTACGGCACAGATATTCAACAGCACACATTAACACATATATATAAGCACGCACGCACACTACAAAACATGTAAAGTGTACACATTTGCGGGCAGAAACACATGTATTGCGTTCTCAGAAAATCGTCAGGTTTTTACATAATTGTTCGAACCATTGTGAATGCCCCGCGCACTATTCAAAAAGCGCATCATTGTTAATGAAACATATGTGCATACGTCCGTGTGAACATACATATGTGTGAACATATTTATTCGAACGAGGCAATCCCCTCACCTTATCACTTGTAATAATACATGTGCAAATTTACATATGGATGTATGTAGATATTTATAAAATTTTTCTACGGCTTTCATCATTTACTCCCACATTGTGTTCAATGCCAACTTTCGCTGGATACGTAACTTCCGTTACATTGATGATGTGATCAATGAACGATCACGCCTGAAGCGCTTCGATCATACAAACTTAATTATGTATGTATGTACTTGCAAAGAATCCCCTTAAAATTAAACTTTAATCATTACTGTAGCCCCTTTATTTCCATTTCTTATCAATATTGCGCTGATTTCTTATGTAACTTTTTCATTGGAGCTGCCTTACTATTATTATCTGAGTCACCCAGCACACGCCTTCGAATTATTGTATGAGTTTTATATACATATAAAATAGGCTTCTACATTGTATATACTCACAAACATGTATGTACCTACATATAAACATGTATGCACATGTGTTGCGCAGCGAAAGTTCCTTGTGCACGGGACTAAAACACGTCAATGTATGCGCTACAATCTTATCATCACTTGATCCGCTTGGTTGTGTGTGTTGTTTTATGTACGCATTTTGATTATTTTGATTTGCTTACCAAGTCTTTGAAGATGGTTCCAGAAGTTTTTTGGGAATTTATTGTCGTTGTCTTTCAAGAGTTTACGTTCTTATTATGAAAATATTAAAAGAGATTAGCGAAAAAGAAAATTTTTGTACGTTTGCCAAGAAAAAGGAAAACCGTGGCTCGTTCTCTCGGTTCTTTATCGCGTTCGAATAGTTTAGTAATTTGTAGGCACCTTTTGTCACTCTCAATGCGAACCTACTGTGTTTGCTTTTTTAATTTATTTGTTAACTTATATGTACCTACTGTTCGCCATTTTTAGTTTTTTTTTTTCATCACACAAGTTTTAATAAATAACAAGTAACGAAGCTACGTTGGAACACGCATGATTCTAAGATACCCTTCGCCCAATTTAGGAAACCGTTACAAACACACTATCGCACTCACAAGCATTCACAAAACGTCGGCGTCAACGAATAGAAAGTAAAGGCAAAAAAGTGTCTAAAAATTACAAAAAATTAGTAAATCCTTTTTTAACAATATCCAATGATCGAAGGGTATAAGAACAGATGTGCTAATTTCGAGTATAACAACCAGCTTGCAGATACATATGCAATACATATTTACTAATAACAAATTACGATATACTCCCAGATCTATGAGTAGGGCTGTGTGTCTGCGTGTGCGGGCAACAGCTGCCATTATCTATTCTCAAAATCTCTCTCTTTGTTTTCCACAGGGCGGCAATAATGCTGGACACACAGTGGTCGCTAATGGCACGGAGTTCGATTTTCATTTATTGCCGAGCGGCGTGGTGAACGAGAAATGCGTTTCGGTCATCGGTAAGTGGAACTGGTACTGATACCTGCCCTGGGATTTGTATTGAAGGCCCTGTACTGGGATATTTATATCAAGAAACTGTCTGTCTCAAGTAAAGAAAGCCAGAAATGTTTTTCAAAATGAAAATTTTTCAATGAAAGTAAGCATCTTGTTTTTCCCTTCTTTTCATTTATTTTCGTTTGCCCTTGCGTGTTTTATACCTTTCCAGACGGTATGTTCACTTTGTCAAGATGTTGTAGGAGACACCTCCGACCCTAGTATATAAAGATGAATATTACAATATCAATTCCTTATTAATTATGAATTATTTATAAACTTCGATACAGGAATCAAACTATATATCTGCTGTGCCACCATCAACAAAATCTTTTCTTTTTATTTTTTCTGATAACGCGTCTTACTCATACTACACACTAACTTATTTCCAACGTCCCAAATTGGTTGAGTCGAATACCCTTATACCTTTCGAAATATTGCACCTAAACTATGGTTGTGTATTAACCCATTTATATATTTTTTTTTTTCTATATAATGTAAATCGTAAAATCATATCTTATTAAAAGTTTTTAAGCTGTCAACGAACCCACGAAAAAAGTAAGGATAAGAACAATAGGTGAAAATTAGAGCGAACGAGAGCAACAGTCAAGACACTCGACAGTTCCCTTCGAACAAAAATAGAACGCCGTAAAAAGTACTTAAGTCGCTTGCTTCCCTTGTTAACTGACACAAAAACTTAGTTTTGTGATCGTATTTTCATAAATAACTTCTGTGTTTATTTTCTGATCAGGCAAAGCATATGTCAAAATCAAAAAAAAAAATCTTTTATATATTAATTACAAATCGATATGAAAAATTAAATTATGGATTTGCGGGGGTTGTGGGCAGGCACTCAACATTTGAAATAAAATTGAGCTACGTATAGTATACTGGAACCAGATCCTGATCATGATCCTGATCTTGAATATGAATATATTCATATACTTTACGAACAAAGTTAGTATACCCTTTTTTGATCATTTTTCGTGGTCGAATGGTATAAAAAGCTGCAAGGGTATTGAATTTTCGGCAAGCCGAAGGTAGAGTTTTGTATTTTTATTTATATTTTTGTATCGTCATTTTTCTTGTGCTATTAGTTCCTTTTTGCTTAAACACATTTAATTTATATCGTATATAAAATACAAAATGCAAATGTGTGTGTATTGTGGGATTGTTATTGTTTCTGTTGTTTTGTTTTTAGCTATTCAATGTGAAATTGAGCGTATATAGAGCACACAAAGTGTTTGCATACATACATAGAATGTATGTATGTACTTGTATCTAAACATCTACCCACATACATATCTATCTTTGTATGTGGTTGTTGGTGTAGATACTCAACCATACAGTTTGTTGGCAAAAGTTAGTGCATCATTGACATTGGCTCTTGCGGTTCATTTTCCCATTTGGTTTTGACATCTGTGACTTGAACAATAAAGGCCAACGACGTTCTATTTTTGACTATCTGCAGATTTTCAGTTTGCCATATATTTATTACAGTAGGGAGTTTCGATCCTGCTGCACTCCGCACTCCGAAAATCACAAGGTTCCGCAAGGCGACTCTTCCGTATCTTGATTGTTGCTTTAAGTTAAATCGATGTTTGTTTCCTATGTGTTACACGAAATCGGTTGTCACAACAAGTAACGTAACCTGTCGTCGCTTGTCACAAGAGTAATTTATGAGATAATCACAATCTCACCAATACAGCGAAAAGCTGGCAAAGTACAATATTTGAGCGTTTGCAATTTAGATAACTGGCTCAGGGTTGTACAAACGTATCACACAGAAAAAAGCTCATGCACTCTCATACACACACAGAAAAAGAAAAAGCGAGAGAATGAAATGACAAATTATTCGAATCAAGCAATTAACTTATTATTTTCGTTTCGGTTATTTAACAACAAACCAACAATTTTTTCCGAAAATTCTTGACGTGACTCGCGTGCTGGGAGCTTATGAACTGAATTCGATTAGAAACAGGATCAGAAGCTTTACAAATGGAATAAAAGTACTATTAATAATACATTACACAATCATCTAAATCACGAATACTTAAATATCTTATTAAGTTTCACAGCTCGACGCATTTTTTAAATGCAAGTGCAAGTGTGTTTCCTCAAAGTAATGCACAGATCTTAAAGGCCACTTTTAACGCATATTTTAAACTGCTGTCTCGAAAGATACACCAATTCTAAATATCACCTGTTTTCTTTTGATAAGATAGGCTAGTCACTCAACCAAGTCTATGAATTTGAGTGCAAGTTGTCGCTTTTGCAAGCCCTTTCCAACGAATAGGATATGTTTACATTGGGATTTTCTACATTAAAATATTTTCTGTGGCACTGCTGTTATTATTAATATTTATAATTTCTTTGTTGTTGTTCATTTGTGATTTATATGTACATATTTATATATGATGTTCTTGCTCAGTTTATTTAACTTGTGATTTATATAATTTTCCAAGGAAACGGCGTTGTTATTCATCTACCCTCCTTGTTCGATGAAGTGCTCAAGAACGAGGCCAAGGGATTGCAGCAGCTGGAAAATCGCCTGATAATTTCGGACCGTGCGCATCTGGTATTCGATTTCCATCAGCATGTCGACGGCATGCAGGAGGCTGAGAAAGGAGGCAAATCGCTGGGCACTACTAAGAAGGGTATCGGCCCGGCTTACTCCAGCAAGGCGACTCGCAATGGGATTCGAGTTGGCGAACTCCTTGGAGACTTCAACTTGTTCAGCGAGAAGTAATATTGCTCAATACTAATGAATGCGTTGAAAACTAGACTTATTTATGTGCTCTTTTTCCCGTGACAGATTCAAATCTATTGTGAACACCCATTTGCGTTTGTTCCCATCGATTAAGGTTGACGTTGAATCTGAATTGGCGCGCTATAAGGATTATGCCGAAAAAGTGCGGCCCTATGTCAAGGACACAATTTGTTTCCTGCACACGGCACTGCGCAACGGCAAGACGATTCTCGTGGAGGGCGCCAACGCAGCCATGCTGGACATTGATTTTGGAACGTATCCTTATGTGACCAGCAGCAATTGCAGCATTGGCGGTGTCCTAACTGGTCTGGGCCTGCCGCCACAGACAATTGGCGAGGTCATTGGTGTTGTTAAGGCTTACACGACGCGTGTGGGCGATGGCCCCTTTCCTACAGAGCAGTTGAATGTGAGCACCCAACTACGGCTTAATATTGCATTGAGACGAAAAATAAAAAATGTATGTGTTTCAGGAATTTGGCGAGTTGCTGCAGACGCGCGGCTTTGAGGTCGGTGTCACCACGAAACGAAAGCGCCGGTGTGGCTGGCTGGACATCCCACTGCTTAAGTACACGTCTCTGGTGAACGGATACACTTGTATTTGCTTAACGAAGCTGGATATTTTAGACACCTTGCCCGAGATCAAAGTGGGTGTCAACTACAAGCGCAGTAATGGCGAAAAGCTCGATCACTTTCCTGGCACGATTAGCGAGCTGGGTTCCATAGAAGTGGAATATGCTATACTGCCAGGCTGGCAGACGTCCACTGAGCATGTTCGTAACTTCAAGGAGTTGCCCGAAAACGCACAAAACTACGTTCGCTTCTTGGAGAGCCAGTTGAGTGTGCCCGTGCGCTGGGTGGGCGTAGGCAAGGGTCGTGAATCTATAATTAATGTTAATTAGTTAGCCATACATACATATTAACACAAAAGTACTTTGAATATGCGATTATGAGACAGAAGCGCTTTAATATCCATTTAACCCATTAACCAGAGTTGCAAATCTGGACTTTTAACTATCTTAACTACAAACTATCCACAAAATAATTACTGACTATGTATCAACATCCCCAACCACAACAATTTGGGAACAAAATTTAAGCCTAGTTCTTCATTAAGTTTAATTTTGTAGTTTGATAGAAATTATAATGACAATTATGATTTTCTACATTATCGAGTAACTACAAAAACTGCACAGGCTTGTTTTCGATTGTTGAGACGTACTTAGTTCTTAAGGTCGACAGGTGCAGTTTTAATTTTTTACAAACACTTTTTTATTATACAATAACTAATTAACGTTGTTTTAATATTTAAATACAACATTGTGTTTTGAATTGTATAATTTTTATTAATCTGTATTTAAATATTTAAGAATTGGCACCACGTCTGTCGCATTTGTCTCAAAGAGGGTTGAGAAAAGAAAATATAAGAAAAATCATTGAACAAGAAACCGATACTGTCTTTTTCAAATTTGGCGCTTTGACTGTGAACGGCATCTGCTAATTTCAGGAGTGTTGCCACATATTACATATTTGCAGTGACCGAGTGGCAACTCTGGAGAAAATCTAGTTTGTAGCGCTGTGACTGTCACTCTTCCCATTTCGTTTTTGACCAGCAAGTTAACTGGTTCAGCGCTGCTCAAAATAACAAGATTTGAATATCTCGACCAGATAAATTGCTAAAAAATGGTAAATATTTTATCAAAGTGCGTTCAAATTATGTAAAATTCAATAGTTGTGCGTATTCTCGACTTTTTCAGTCGAAAAGACATTGCACGTGTTAGGGGTTTAGCACACAACAACATAACCTCAAACTTGCATATTTCATTTTGAATCCGTAGGCTGCTGCTCCCAAGGATATTGAGAAGCCCCATGGCGGCGATTCTGCATCCGTGCACCGTATTCGCATTACCCTGACTTCCAGGAACGTTCGTTCCTTGGAGAATGTGTGCCGCGACTTGATCAACGGTGCTAAGAACCAGAACCTGCGTGTCAAGGTAAGAAAAGAAGAGAAAGGAGAAGCAGAACAATTGCCGCGTGCAACATTTTTATATTTACGCATTTTCCTGGAGACTTCGTGTGCCTTCCTGCCGCTTAGCCTAGTCATTAAAAAATGCCAGAAAAAAATGCTGAGTTGGACATTGTTTTTACATTCATTTTTGCAATGTGAGAATATTATATGATTCATGCGACATATGCAACCAAATTTGTTTCTATGACTATTTGTATGAACACATGTTAATTTGTATTTTATTTTAGGGCCCAGTGCGCATGCCGACCAAGACTCTACGCATCACAACCCGTAAGACACCTTGCGGTGAGGGTTCCAAGACCTGGGATCGTTTCCAAGTGAGTTTGAGTAATATATGATTGATTAGAATTATCTGTTGTGGGCAGGTTGGATATCGTGCTTTGACAGATAATCTTACTTTGTACAGTATCAATAATTTGCCCAGATAAAACGTATTCTCATAGTCCACTTTGATGGTAACCCACACAATTTGGCTCTCCGAATTCGACAATATAAAAGAATTTTTATTAAACTTTACGCTATATAATGTTTGGTAATCATTTTTTGTGTCCATTTATTATTTTAGATGAGAATCCACAAGCGCATCATCGACTTGCACTCGCCATCTGAGATCGTCAAGAAGATCACCTCGATCAACATTGAGCCCGGAGTAGAGGTTGAGGTCACCATTGCCAACTAGTTTCGGCTAACCGAACCGTCTTTCAACACACTGAAGAGTTTAAGCATTTGAATAAAAACAAACTTACTTTTCATAAATAAGTTGCAAATTTTTCTGCATTGTGCGAGTTTATCTCACTCTATATTTAAAAAAAAGACTGATTAAAGGGAATGTACATATGTATGTTTTCAGCGTGTCACAGTGGTCTAGTAGTAGTCGGGCACCGGTGCACAGGCTATTTTGACAAAGTCCGCGTAGCGAACGGTGCTGTTATTGTTCACATTGGCCTCACGGAAAATATTGTCCACCTCGCGAACCGATAAGCCCTCTCCCCAGTTCTGCAATAAGTTTCGTAGTTGCTTAGCCGAAATAGTTCCCTTGTTCTGGGGATCAGCCGCTTTGAATGCGGCGACTACTTCATCTGGTAGACTTTCCACCGTCGAGTGCTGATGCATTATGTCAAGAAAGTCGGCGAAACTCATTTTACCGTTCTTCTGCTTCAAATAGGAAACCAGTTCTTGAATGGTTGGCGACAGACCCAGGGAACGCATAATCACCTGTGAAAAGTAATCGCTGAAGTAAATAAAAAGCGAGTTGACACTGGTTGCCATGACTAATGCTTACAGTTAGCTCGTCCAAATTATTAATTTGTCCCGAACGGGCAAACAGATAAAAACACTCACGGAATTCTAAAGCGGGCAAGAAAAAAATAGAGATAAGAATTTCAACCAGGATGAAATCATTTGATGGACGGTATTTTAAAACCTATGTTCTACAATAATTACCATCAATATCTTGTTCTTTGAAGTATCGTGCCTGTGCGCAGAAAAGAAAGTGTACGTTATATATTTAATTAGCATAAAAATAAGGTAAAAGGGGATATTCAGTCAAATGGAAAGTGGCTGTCACTAAAAAAGAGTTCGAATTTTATAGAACTTATCCCCTAATTTTGACAGTTTAGAGGCTTACATATTACGTTATTGCATCTTACCATTTTTAATTTGTATCTTCTACACTTTTAAAATAAAAAGTAAATATAAGTAAGCAAAAGAAAAACTCAAACAGGTTGTAGATTGATTTCAAAGCGTTGCCACCAAGTTGCGATCTATCGATGTCGTTTTCGATAGCTAATTTACCTGTGCATCAGCTGTCGAGCCATGTTAATGCCAAAAGGTGAAGAAGCAGAATTAATTTGTGTACGTGTGTGTTTTGATAGCTAAGCTAGCTACGTGGTGATTCTGCGTGCCACCGACGTCGAAATCCTCACAAGAATTAAGTGCTTCCGCTAAAATGCATCTGTCTGACTTTACAGCAGTCCTGCTGTTGGCCTTGATAAGCTGCACGAGTGCACAGCGTGTCGCACCCGGTGTAAATCCGCAGCATTATGTGAGTATAGCCTAAGATCGTTTATTGTGCAACCAGCTGGTAGTTAAATCATTAAATAACTCAAATATTTTTTCCTCTCAATAGCAACAAGTGCCTCAGCAAGTGCCACAACACCATCAACAGCCACCGCCGCCTCCCCAATACCAGCAACAGATGCACGGTGCACCCGGCGTGCCACCCCAGCAATATGTAAGTAGATATTAAGGACAGGGATACGATTTAGGACACCTATTAATGGGTTGCCTTTTCAGCAGCAGCAGCAGCAGGTGCAATACCAGCAAGTACCCGTCCAACAGCAGCAACAGCAACCACCGCCACAGCAGCAGCAATTGCATCAACCACAACAACAACAGCCCCCCGTTCAACAACAACAGCAGTTTTCTCAGCACCAACAGCAGGCTGGTGGTCATCATCATGGACAGCCGCAGCAGGTTCTGAACACGGGCAACATTCAACAAGAACGCGCGTAAGTTGACATAGTCAGGACTTATCAAACCTTTGCCCATCATCAATAATAAAAAAAGCATAGGCCTGATTAGGCGCTACCTTCGACACAAGTTATTTTATCAAGCTCATTGACAACTCGTTCATTTATTTATGTTTTTTTGCATCTCCCCTACAGTCACATTCAAGAGCACATGCAGGTGCCTATTGATACGAGTAAAATGTCCGAGGCGGAGTTACAGTTTCACTACTTTAAAATGCACGACTCTGACAACAATAACAAACTAGATGGTTGTGAGCTGATCAAGTCTCTAATCCACTGGCACGGTAAGCACGACAAGTCAAGCGTCCCTTTTCTATTCATTTGGCTAAGTTATTCTACATGTTTTGGCTTTTGTCTGACTTATGACTTTTGTTTTACGTTTATTTGCATATACGACGTGCACTTGCACAACATTTTTTACTTTTTCGGCTGATGGTTCCGGTGGATTTTCTGGTTGTGGTTGTGGTCATGCTCACCATCATCTAAACACATCTTGCATATGGCTTTAATAATAACTGTTCCCCAACTCATGCTTACATTTCGACACCCATGGGTATAGAGCAAGGCAGCAAAGAGCAGCCCAATGGCGAGAAGCCGCATGTAGAGGAGAAAGTATTCTCGGACGAAGAGCTGGTGGCGCTCATTGATCCCATTCTGCAAATGGACGATACATCGCGTGACGGATTTATTGACTATCCGGAGTTTATAAAGGCACAGCAGAAGGCTGCCGAAAAGCAGCAACAGCAGCAACAACAACAGCCCTCACAGCAACAGCCAGGCCATTAGAATGTAGTTTAATCGACCAGCATAGTTTTCATGAAGCATAAGCCAATCAAACATTCTTGTGTCTGTCCACATCTTTAGTGTTTTGGTCCGTATTATGCAACAAATCCAGCTCCTGCTACAGTCGCCCGCTAAAACTTAAGCAGAGCCACTTGCAGACAACACACATACTCTTCGAAATTAAGACAAAAGCCAGCTCAAGTTGTAATATATTTCCATCAATAATTTTTATTATGCTGCAAGCATTCCAACTTCATTGAACAAATTGTAATTTATAAAGCAACCTTCCAAAAATTGCTTTTTAATCGAATAGCACGATCGAATCTCTCAGTGCTCTGTGCAATTGTAAATCTTTTGTTTTTGGTCTCCCTCTAATAACCTTATTTTTGTTTGATATGAAGCTATTTTAAAGCGTCACTTGAAATCAACAACCACAACAACAAATCAACAGACTGAATATGTAAACATTTGCTTTGTACAAATGAAAAGAGTCTAGCAATTAGCAAGAAAAAAACTATAAATTTTGGTATATACTTAAAAGACGCATGCAAATCATAATAAGTGAAAAAAATGGATTTTTTTAACAAATAAAAATCGCGAAAAAAGTGTCTTATTTTTATCTATAAGATGTACTGGTGCAAATGGTTGGTTCTATAACAAGTTTAAACATTAGTCTTAATACACTTTTTGCCATTGCAGTTGAGGATCCAAACAAAAAACATGAAGAAAAAGCCACCGAACCGGAGCAGAAGCACAGCAACGTTTATACAGACAAAGCGCTGGAGGAAACTATAGACTATGTTCTCAAATCAATGGATTTAAACAACGATGGTTTCGTGGACTATGCCGAGTATAGGAAGACCGAGGCGAATATTGGCAAAGAATAGTTGCACAAACGAACCCATCAGAGAGCCATAGATCTTGATACAAATTTTAGTGTTTAATTTGTTAACATTTTTTTACTTTTTCATAAAAACGAGCTTGACTTAAATATGATGTCTTTTATGTTGGGTATGCAAAGTTTCTTAAAGGTATATTCGTTATACCAGAGCTTTATTAGGAGAGCCCTTACAGTTTTCCGCGAAATCAAAAAATTTTTCTTTAAAGTCAAATGCATATGCCTATATGTATCATTGGAATGGTAGCAAGTAGTAAAGATTTATTTATTAATCTGCAGGGATAGGTGACCCTTGGCGAGTCAAGTCTTAAAATTTATCCTGTTAAAATTCTGTAAAAAAATTCATATAAGATAGAAAGAGTAATTTGCATCTGCCAGAAAAACTAATTCGCTTTTTTTTTTAATCAGTCAAGGCAGCACACTAATACGGTAAAAAGCTTAAAGAACTGGCCTGCTATGGTTTATTAAAGCTTGCACGATGCAAAAAAGCTGCGCAATGAAACCGCTTTCAATCTGCGACGAAGCGTCGTACCGAGCAGTAGCAAAAATAGCAAAAAGCAAATAGAAGAATACAAAATGTGTTGAAAAGGCAAAATACAAATTAAGGATTTCCTCAGGAAAAGAGATCTTTATCGTAGTAGTATATCAAGCATTCACCGCGTGTCACCGGAAACACTCGCAGGAAAGCCGCACGTCCACAATGTAAGCAGCATCGAGTCGGAGATACAGATATATAGCACATGCAAGTGGCCTGAAATCGGTCTGTTCATAATTATGAGCTGCATGCCACCACCGCCAGGGCCACCAGCCGTTGTGTGACTTTGTTCACTGAAAATAAATAGCCTCAAGCGCGTCCGGGTCGGGGTCGATAGCGGTGTCAGTGTCCCAATCCCAGATAGTGTACAGCACGTGTTCGCGTGCAGTTCGAAATTGGACTGTTTATAATAATTAGTTCACATATAAATAAAACTTAAAACGGTGTCAGTTTGAGTGGATATCGATTTTACCCAACACTACCTGCACGCCTCTCTTGCTACCCACTACCGCTTAACGGGGAAAAGCTCTTGTGGTTGAGGTGGTGCGGGGGTTAGGTAATAGATACAAGCCGGCCGGCATTTTCTGCTGACAAACGTTTTCTGCTCACTGTTAAATTCAAATTGCGCTTTCCAGGGCTGCAATACAAACTGGTAGCCGCCCTCGAGAACGTCTCCTTTACGCATTTCGTGGATGGATCGCATTCGTTGCCTTTATGGATTTGGGAACCGCATTTCGTAGTTATATCGAACGCCGCAGTTTTCTGGGCGATCACAGCGACACCCAGTTTATCGAAGGTGAGCAACATCGTAAATGTATTTCTCGCCAACTAAAATTCAATTACTTTAATAGGTGATTATACAATATCGCGCATAATTGGTATGTACTGTCTCCTGAAGGCCATCGCATTGGTGCACTGCACTCTCTACATACACTACAGACCGTAAGTATAAAACTGTGATTCATGCTGGACTAATAATACATTAATTTTCTTCACAGTGTAGTCAGCATGGGCGGGTGTTCCTTGGCTCTCACGATGGTTTTTTATGCTACTGAAGCGTTGTACTTTCGATCAAGTACTCTAAACTTTTACGTTATATTTCCATGTGTTCTAAACAGTGAGTATTTGGTTGAAGTATTTAATGAAAGTATTCAAAAATGTTCAAAAAAACTTTCTACAAATGAAACAAGAATGAAGCGTGGAAATCCCTGCAAACTATGTATGCATATATAAAATATAAGAATGATTTGGTATAGCGGTATTCAATATATTTAGCAATGTATTGTTTTAGAACAGTGATGTTTTTATATTGGCATACCTTAAAATCAATACAACATAGCCCGGACCCACAAGTTACTGTCAGGTCGAATAATTATTATTATTTGATATGGAGAAGCTTTGCCACGACCTGGAAATGGTCAAAAAAGGCTATACTAACTTTGTAAAAAAGTATGTAACTGGCAAAAGCAGGCGTAGGAGACCCCATAAAGTGAATATATTCTTGCTCAGGATCACTAGCCGATCACTTCTTATTGCTTCACTCCGGATCGGCCCGATATATCGTATAGCTGCCATAACAACTATTGGCCTAAATGATGGATTTTTCTTCAATTTCATTAAAATCGAACAACTATATTCTACAGTTTTCAGTTCAGCCATTGGATTTATTATAGCTGTCAATATACACATAAACAATGCTTTTCAATTCAACGCCATTATACATAACTAACATATGAAAGATCGGAGAAAATGAGATCCATAAAGGGAATTAAACCTTCGGCAAACCGAAGCCGTAGCCTTTCTTTCTGGATGTGTATTAAGTACGTTTTTCATTCATTTTCTATTAGCAATTACTTTACTTGGCTTGATTTATATACCCAAAAAACTTCGTCTCTGGGAGCCAAATATGGACATGGACGACGAGAACTCTCAGCTTTTGAAACAGATGACTGGCATTAAGAGGCGTCGCACGAAAAAGCAATAAAAAATGTAATATCGAAACAACGAAGCAATTTTAAACTTTTATTGCTAATAGTTTATATGATCTGAATATTGGTAACATTAAAAATCAAGAAAACAAAAGGCGCGACGGCATTGAAGCGCATATTATTCATAATGGACTGCATTGATGTGATTACAACCATCAAGAACCATAAATTTATTGACATAGCAATACTTACCGGAACCAAATTAGTGATTTTTTTATAAATTAAGAGCAAAGGAGTCATACCAAAAATCTTTGAATACCATAAGTTAATTTATGACATAATCATTTCAAACAATGTTGTACTTCCCTTTTTAATACCATACATACATATTAATATTATGGCGTTATACACTTTTTATATATTAGTAATATAGAATATAGATAATTTAAGAAAATTTTGTATTTGACTAAAAAAAATGGCTTTAAAATTAAAATCACGTTAATAATCAAATATTGTACGTAGTATTAATTGGAGTCTATTCATATAGCCCACAACTAGTTAATTGCAATATTTGAACATTTAGATTTATCTCTACGCTTAGATTATATACATACATATGTAGTACACAGTAAGGAAAAAAAAATAATTAATCAACCCCGACATTTTAATTCTATAAAAACAGTAAATGACAAAAACGTTAAAAGTTACATATGGCTAATTATTCACGTCGCGAACACATGTTCGTATGTTTGTTTTTCTGTAACCAATAAAAAAATGAACTTAACGTTTGTTGTTGATGTTGTACATTTTATTTGATGGCAATTCACTAGGTCTAGGTCATTCAAATATAAGTCTTTTTATGGCGCGTGATCATACATAGGGGTCAAACTCAGTGAACTGGGTCAAGATATTCTACAGTTTAAAATTGTATTTAAAATACAAATGATAAAGCATCGTAAAAAAAATGTTTTTGAGATATATCCCTTTTGATATATTTTTTATTGCCTAAAATGTTGCATTACGAGCGCACAATAGCGAACGCACATTATTTCCATGTTACTTTTACCGTTATAGGAACTTAAGGAGACATTACACTATTATTTTATACATTTAAATAACAAGTTTTTTTAAATAATTTTTATTATGATTATCCGGTTACAAGAAAATGTTAAAAAGTCATCTGGGCGTTGATAGTTATTTTGTTTACCAAAAATACGTTTGGCACATTTCCGGTTCGCATAAAGTTATAATACCCTTCTACCTATTGGGTGGCCGGTATAAAAATCGTTTTGGTCAATTGGGTAGCGGATGTATCACAGTAGAGTACACTCGACAGTAGCTTTCGTGCTTGTTCATATAACATTTATCACTAACCATCGAACATATAGAGTACTCAAATTGCAGATTTTACTCATTTGATTCTTTTATGATTTAGTGCCCCCAAAGACAATTTTCCGGTTCCTATGATGTATAGGTAATATGCCCGACCTACAGTCATAGTGGTTAAGTAGAAAATTGAATTTGAAGATTTGTAAAAAAATGACCATGCCTTTTTTAAGACAATTAAATTTTAGTAAGCGAAGTTGAGAATTCCATTAGGCAATCAGTTCTAGAAAGTACTTCACTACAACCGGAAACAGTTTTAAAATAGTTTAAGAGATTTAAGTCTTTCTGTTTGAGTTATTTTGATGCAACCTATAATAAGCAATAAATAGTTGTTAATTCCGCATGTTAGAAAAAAGTCGAAACGAGCCTGTTCGACTGATATTTTTTATCGTAATTAAACTAGCTAGCACTGCCATTTCGAAATACCTTTGGCCTAGTTTAGGAGATATCCGATAAGTCCCGAAACCCATACAAATATTTTTTTGCCCACTCCTCGGTCTTTTGATACTCAATGCTGAAAGACATAATTAAATGCACGCTGGGCCAAGCATTTGCATGTTGTCACACTTCACAGGCACCGAAATTGGGGTTGCATAAACGCAAAGTTTTCGGACGACTAAAAGTCACAACAGGCAATACAAGTACAACCATAATCAACTTTTTCAAATTAAAATTACTATAACTTAGTTTAATGTTAATAATAATACAATGTACAATCTTATTATAGTAACATTGAAAGTTAAATAATTTGGAGGTGTGAGAAAAGCGAAAATATTATGAAAACTTAACAGCAACTCAACAGAATACTCCTCCCATTAACAGGATGACTCCACTCGTTACACTACATATAAAAATCGAAAAAAACGATAACGATACAGTTCCCGAAATTGGCTTCTGCTTGGCGTATACATTTTAAAAGTTAGAATATTTAATTAATAATACTCACAATTTTTAATTTCATTATTGAAGATATTAAATAAAATGTATAAGAACAAGTTTAAGAAGCGCAATAATCCGCAAAAGGGTCTCAATACAATTGACGAAAACGCAACAATTAAAATACCAGTAGGTGATCGTACTACACGTCGTTGAATCGACAATTTAATAATTTTTATCTTCGAAGCGTGTTTCATCAGTTGACAAAACTAACGATACGATCGAATCATTGGCTGGAAGTGAGGAGGATAATATCCCAGCTTCACAAGAACAGACGCAGCGATTTCTATCGCAACACAGCATAGCGATAGCTGCCACACTTGGCCGCACTCAGTCTTCGCTGAAAGTAAACAGTTCTCGCCAACCGAATACCTTCTTCGAGATGGTGCTCATCAATGCCGGTGTGCAACTAGATAATGGAGACACATTTGTATTGGGTTGTGATCATATTGCCATTGCTTCAAAACTACGAGATATACTTGTGCGATCGCCGAAGTATCCCGAGAATATTGACACATTCAAAACGGGTCTCGACCTTGCCCTTTCACCCAAGTCGAAAATGGTTCAGAAGCTTCTTAGTGGCTGCACCATTGACACTGCAGGAGAAGAGCAGGCGTATCAATCGCAGAATAGTATGTTTATTAACTTCTTGATGATCGACTTTTTGCGGGAGCCCTGCCTTGAGGTTCTTTTCAACAAAATCGAGGAGATTGCCAAATTGGAACGGGTGATAACCGTCCCTGGTTGCCTGCCGCTGCTCCCGTTAATGCTCGCCCAGTTGCGATACCTGACTCGCTCCCATAGTGATCAGATGTATAACCACATCGAACGCATCTTTAACAGCTGTTCTGAAGCTTCTAAGCTGGATATAATCAATAGTGCCGAGTTTGTACTCGATGCCAGCAAGCACGATAATTTTGTCGAGCTGCTCAGGTGAGTAATTTAATATATTACTGTGGAATAATCTTTTGAAATCATTGATCCTGGGTTTTAGCATGAATTATTCCAGCAGCAAAGATCTCTTCCAATTGAATACTGTTCAAATGCTGAGCAATTTTTCGCTTAACTCAAGAAGCCAAGGAAAACTACGCGAGCGTGTTTTAGATTTCATCAAGGAAGACAGCGACTGCACGAATTTAGTATGCAAATTTTGCCTTTAACAAATATACACATTCTAATTAATAACCTCTAAACAGATTCTGCCACATCTGATTCGGCTTCTGCTCAATAGCCTGAATCACGATACAGATGAAATTGTGCGTGAGGTAAGCTACGGTATTTGATTCTTTCAGGAATTGAATGACAGTTTTTACTGGTTTTTAGCTTGTTCTTGCACTACGCCAAATCTTCAATTGGCTTTATAAAATGGAGGGTGATACAACTAATTCAGCAGCCACATTTACGTCCAGCAATAAGCAATCTCAGCTGGAGCTCTTTGGTTACCTGCTACAGGGTCTTAAGCGTAGTCGGCGTTTCTATCAAATGTGGCAACGATCTATTGGTGGCTTGCCCGCTTGTGAGTTCAGGTTTGTTCATTGACTGTTTATTTTCCAGCACGCTAAGTTGTAAATATTTTGCAGGTCCTTTGATTTCATAATTCTACTTTTGCTTATACACACCAACGAAGATAATACCCTGTATATCGAGAATCTTGTAAGTTAAAATCTTTTAAGTTAAAATATTGTACTTGCTATGGGGATAATAATTTCTTTGTGCAGTTCCGACGACGTATTAAACTGGAACACATCACTGTTGAGATCTTAGATGAAGTAAAAACACACTTTCCTCATATTTTGGAGCAACACATCAGCACTCTCATGCACATCCTGCACAATTTTATGCGCGAGAAGAATCACATAGTTTCAGATTTCGCAAAATCTGCCTACATGTAAGATTTATCATTGTGTTTATATTTGCATATTCCCAATACTCCGATATTTTTTTTTGAGCAGCATACTCTTTAAGACTTGTAACTCGATTCAAAAAAACATACTTAAGAAACTGCTGGAATTGACTTTTGACAAGTCGGTGAAACATGTGACCAACTTGGCGTTGATGTTGCTGCGTGAACTTCAAAGCAAGAATCCAAAGCATATTCAAAACTGTGCCATGTTACTGCTACCATTATTGGATCGTCTAAGTGACCTAACACTGCCACAGACACGAGTAGCTATGGATCTGCTTTGTCACGTGGCATTACCCGATCCTAAATTGCCGGAATGTGCACCCCTACAAGATCAAATTGAGATGGTTGTTAAAAAGCAGCAAATCAATCGGACTGATTACGTGAAGAAGCAGGGCATCATTGGTTGCGTTCAGTTAATTGATGCAGTTGCTCGCATCGAAACAATGATCTTGGAAAACGACGACCTACAGACGAGCACAGAAAGCATAACCTCTTTGCCGGATGGACGCAGTAAGCAGGCAGCTAACCTGTTTAGTAAGGATTATACTCATCAAACTTATTTATAATAGAGCTAATTATAACTTCGCTCAATCATTAGTGCTCACCCAATCAGCTATTGGTAACTCTGCCGAAATGCTGGCATTGTTCTACGATGAGTTAGCCAGTGTTTTGACAGTTCGTCATTACAATGCCGAATCGATTTATATGTTGGACAGTAAGTTTTTAATTTGGCTCTGCGAACTGATGACTTACCGATTTCAACAGAGCTTCGTAAGCGAAAGCGAACCTGGTGTGGCCAAGTGAGTCAATTAAATCAATTTGAAATTTATGTTGGTTAACCTAACAGTTTTTGTCTTTCTAGAGGCATCCAGTTGATGTACCAGAAAAATATAAATGAACTGGACGATACGAATGTGAACACTGAGTCGGAGGTACTGAACATTGGCATAAACATATCCGAACTGGTTCTGGAACCCAAAAGCAAGTGAGACAGAGCATCTACTTAAGTTACCCTGAATTATAACTCGTACAACTTTTTAGCACCTGCGACTCGATTTTTGTGCTAGCACCGTTGTTCAATTTGGTCAGTGTGCTGCACAATCAGCGCTATCAATGTAGCTTGGAAGTGATAAATGCTCTTCTGGGATGCGCCATTATACTACCCTCGTTTTTTGACAATCCCAATTTTGTGGCCATATTTGACAATTATGGGGAGGATATGCAAAAACAGATATTGGACATTTACTTTCACACTATTAACTGGATGCGAGCTACAATTTGTGCATTTGCCTCACAGAAACATGGAGCGACACGTAAACGGGTACTATTGCGGCTTGCTGAGTTGATATGCATTGAGCAAAGGGTTAAATTGCTTTTGGCACACGCGCCAGCTGGATATATGCCGCCACCCAATCAATTTTTAAATAATCCCAAGCAGCTGGCAACACAACAAGGAAAGCGTGACAAGCGCTTGGTTAGCAAGATGAATCCAGTAAATAACGAAACTGCAATTGGGGACATAAACCGTTCAATGCTTGGTGATATAACCATTCAACTTGGATCTTGCAAGTCGGTAAAATACAAGATTGACTTTGAGAACTTATATGGCCCCGTGGAACGGTATAGGCAACTCGATGTGGGCATAATAGTGTTATTGAAAGAGGAACCCGTTAGCCTGAACTATCCCTTAGAGCCGGAAGAATTGGGCATTTATTTGGGCTTACTTGAATTGCGTTTTATACTTACGGATCTAGTGCAAAAACTAAGCACTGTTATCAATGGTCATCAGGAGGTTAGCGAAGCGGATTCGTTGAGATCGCATGTGGCCAGGCCGGAGCATTACATTTGTGACTTACACGAGTGCCTTGAAGAGATCAGTGGTCATTTAATCACTCTCGCCTCAGAGATTGATAAACAGCTAGAAAAAGTCAATAATGTGCACAGTAATCTGGATCTTTTCAAGGAGAGATTCAATTATGTTAAAACTTGCTTTGGCTTATGCATTCATTTCTTCGCGCTGTATTTCTCATGGAATGATTGGAGTGGCAAGTCGCAGGTGAAGTTACTGCAATGTAAGAAGAGTATCTTTAGTAAGTCACTTTGATTAATAATTTGTTATTTTTGACAGCATCTCTGCAAAGTGTTCTTCCTCCTGAAACGCGAAAGGCTCAAAAGAACCAATCCTTAAGCAGTGTTGCAATCCAGGTATTTGACTACTTTCTCAATTTTGAAAAGTCGGTGCTTGTCTTAAGCACGGGTGTGCAGCTACAACGTTTGTTACGTAGCCTGCACAAACTGAGCTGCTTTGGCAAGGATGCAACTCAATGCAATATAAAACATTCCGAGGATATACGTAAGTGTTTCACTCACGAAACATAGTGGTTCCATCCAATTATTGATAAATATTTCTATGAAACATTCATTTGAAGGAAAACTTTGCACCATGATGCTGCGCCGCAGGTGGTACCATTATTCAACAAGTCCGGAGAAGGGAGCACAATGTAATATTCACTTGGACGAACTGGTTAAGGGCTTCCTTAAGGATTCGTCGTTTGAACGCCAAAATGATATTTTACGCGGACTTACTGAAGAGAGCGGACTTCTGAATAAAAAAGATAAGGCTCTCCCGTCTTTTCCCAATATAAAAAAGTAAGTTATTTTTAATGTAATCAGCTAATGGTCAATCAAAAATTTTTAAAAACATTTTCAGAGCGAATTTCCCCTTGCTTTTCCGCGGCTTATGCGAGATTCTTATTAGTTCGCTAAGCTCTCAGTGTAGTGGTGGCCAGTCAGGAGATCGCTTTAAGTTGTGGGAGTCAAGTATTAGTTTGTTAAATGGCCTATTAAATGTATTGAAAAAAGTGGAGCAGCCACGTAATTTTGCGCTATTTCTCAAGCATTCGCAATTGTTCTTGAAACTATTACTTCACCATGGCCTACCCGTTCTGGAGACAATTGTGCGCGATTCTCCCGGCCGTCTTACCAAGTTTTTGCATGATCTGCAGAATGTGACAAAATTTTTGCATAATTTGTGCTGTCATTCAAAGTGCATCAAGAATACAGCGATAATAAGCTACATACCCAGTCTACGAGAAATTTTAGAAACGCTGGTTTTCCGTGTGAAGGCCTTGCTTGCTGCCAATAAATGTCATGCTGCTTTCCACATAAGTATTATGGACAACCAAGATTTGCATGGAGACGCCATTATAACGCCCGCTGGCTCATTTTCTAATGAAACAAACAGCGACGAAGAGATACCTGCAGACGACGAAAGTGTCGATGAAACAGTGCTACAGGACGAGGAACTGATCAGCACAAGTGTGAACAGCACAATGCGACAAAGCATAAATAGTCGTAGCAAATCATCGTCTCGCAGTAAATGCTTTTGAATATTTTGCACTTTATTGTACTTTTGGTCAAATAAATTAATCAAATAATTATTGATTACCGTTTTTTTTTTGAGTTCTTTTTTTTAAAACCGTTGTTTACTAAAAAACTTCAGTTAATGTTTTGATACATTACAGTTTCGACTCAGCTTACGCTTTTTATGGTTGTTCTGCTCGCTACCGCGAACACAAATATTTCTTTATTTTCAGCTACAGTTATATAATTTTCCGTTTGCAGTCATAATTGCTTTCCATTTTATAGAGACAAGTGATTTATTGGTCCAGCCACAATTGTTTTCTTATTTCAATAATGACTCTGCAGGCTAAGGCTAGTCCTAAATATGTTAAATGGAAAGCCAAGTTCTGCATTGTTTATTTATTTTTATTTATTATCTGGATGCAATTTTATTTAATTTTTGTATTACAAATAATAACAAATGTATGTATATCAAATGTTTAGTACAATATGTTCTCACTTGAATTTACTTCATTAACAATAATTGTTTTAGACGTAAAAGTTTTGCTTCCTTTAGCTTTTCCTCGCGTACACATTTCAGAATGTAATTGAAATGTTTCTTAGCTTTTGGATTTGTTTTTCTTTTCATAATTGGCGACGTTACGTTCACGGTTGACATGTTTTTAACTGTGTTGCGAGTTTTGATTTAAAAATAATGTTTGTAGTGGATAAAAAAAGCAATTACAAATAAATTTTAATTAAATATGGAAACACACACAAACTATAAATGATATAAAAGTAAAACAAAAAAACAACACATATTGTGTTGTGAATAGTAATATTAATAGTAATAAGAGTAATTGTGCAGCTGATAATAGTTTAAAATTGAGTCCTACTAAATATTCAAATGTTTATTAAAAAATTTTCCAGATTTAAAGTGTTTTTTTGACTAACAGCTGACTGCAAACTCTACTTTTTCTATAAGCAAACTGAAGAATTGGTTAGGATCTTCGAGATATCCAGTCATTGCATATATACTATGTTGCCATGCCTCTCCTCTTGTAAACAGCTGCGTGTTTGCCGATTTATCTGATCTTGAAATGTATGTGTGCCGAAAATAAGTAATTGAATTGGATCGAAATGTTTGCTGTAAGATAGAAATTTGGAAAAATTTTGCACACTCAAATACTATTGTATATTACAAAATTCAATATTTTTTTTTTTGATTTATTAATTTTTATTGTTTTCTTTATTTGCCAATTTTTCAAAAACTTAAAACATTTTACATATTAGTTTTAAAAATTTTTAATACGTACGCAGTCTGTTTAAAAGTAAAGTTAGATTATACATGGCTACGTCCTACATATACACTAAAATATATACCCATATCTATATACGTATATATAAAGAGAAAGGTATATTATATATATGTATATATATATACATATATATCATATATAGATTTATTAATTATGATTATATCTTGCCTTTGCATCATCACAATTCATGTAAAGTTTCATTTTTTTTGTTTCGTTTGCGTTTGCAATTCAACGATCTGGTATTTGATATCTTTTAAGTTCAATTTTCACACGTATACAGTTTACGATTATTGCTGTCCTGGTTGTTGGTTGTTGTGATATATGTATGGTTATCTGTATGAATATATGTAGGTAAGTAGAAGAGCTGCGTAAAAAATCAAAGATTTTTGCTTGCGCTTCGTTACAATACACAAATGAATGTTCAAATGTTCGAATATAAAAAACCAATTAAACAGCTAAACAATTAGTTCGGTAAGTGTTTTCATTAACATTAAGGAGTTTTAAAAGTAGGCGTAAAAATTAATATTCATTAGAAGTTTAATATATTTATATATACTATACATATACACTCAAGTTTATGTATGTATTTATTTAACATAATATTGAAAACTTAAGCGCACAAACAAAACTAATTATTCAAATTATAAACTATTGTTGCCAAACGTTTTTGCTTTCCCAAAAAAACTAAACAAAATTACAAATTACAATACATATTTAACACAAAATAAGGGCTGGAGTTTCGAGTCGAGTATCAAGTTCCCGGTGACGAAAGGCGATAATTTTACAGAAGTTCCCAAAGATCTGTGTATATAAAGAATTACTCTAACGGACCAAAAAATATTGTATTGTAAATTGTTTAATAATTTTTGTGTTCTGATTTTTTTGATGTTTTGTTTTTACATATGAATATACCAAAGATAAAACTTAAACGGATCGTGTAACAGGTTGCCAATTTGCTTTGTAGTTTACAATAAAAACACATTAACAACTAAAACTTATAAATATGACAAATTTAAAACAATGTAAAATCAGTACAGTATCTAATTAAACAACACTTTATCATTAGACATATATTTGCAATTTGAATTGTGTGGGTTTTCAGTGTGTCACCAAAGTCACCAAAGAATTTTAAAAATTTATTAAAAATTTCTGTTCAATTTTCATTATTTTGGGGCGAAAACAAAATATCACTCGTGCAATAGCACGCGCGGCGGCTTCAATTTCTCATTCCTTTCTATATGTTTGTGTGTGTATTAAACAAAAGAAAAGATAAAATTTGAATAGGAAACAAGAAGAAAGACAGTAAAATGCATAACGAAACTTGATACAAAAAAAAAAATTGGTCAAATATTTTCTTTTACAGTTGGAAAATGGCTGCTGCTGCAGTTTACTTTCGTCAGGATGTACTTTCACTATTATATGTTTTATTGTATGTGGGGGTGTGTGACTAAATTTAAGCTTAATTATGGTTATTTAGAATTTGTCGTAAATGTTATTATTTGTTAATATATCATTATTATTAGTATGTATTAAAGTTTTTTGCTGGTGTGGCAAATTTTGCGCATGTTTTAAAAGTATGATTGCTCTTTACTTTAGGCAACTGCTTGGTGTGTGTCTGTTTGTGTATCGGTTGTATGTGTGTGCTTGTTCCAATTTAAAAATATTATATATTCTGTTTTAGGCGCTTGCTGAACAATGTCTATATAGATACGCTTTGTAAAACAACACTTGGCTCCAATCTTTCTTTTTCTTTCGTTCGTTTTTTTTTTTTTGAGTTAAAAACTGGAAGTTGGTTGTTATTAGTTTAAAACTAATTTAATTATTTATACACTCTTTAGTTATTACTTAACTTTTTGCTTTACTTGAGATCTAGCAAAAAAAAACAAAAATAAAATCAAATTTCCAAAACAGAATTTCGCAAGCTTCTCATGAAAACAAGGCAAGTTGTTGTTGCACCTTTTTGAAGATATTGTTCTTGTTTCTTGTATCAGGCATGGAGTTGGAGTTATAAATAATTCTTGCTTATATGTGTATATTTGCGTGTACGTATAACCACTTTATCTTTCGCTCTGTATAAGTGTAGGATACCAGTTTAAAATTGGCTACGAAACTGCAACACTAAGGATCGATTTAAAAAAAAATAAAAATAAACAAATAGTACGTATGGTTTAATTGCTGTTAAGCTAAATATCGTTGCGTTGGCTAATTGATTTTCATAATAGTTTATATAGTTATCTAAATCGTTATTAATAGTCTGTTACTTTTTATTAGCCGTTAAAAAATTATTTGTCCTTATTTTGTTAGACTGCATGTTGTGATGTGTTTTGTTGTTGGATTCTCTTACTAATTCGTTGCTCGCCGATTACAGTTCTCAATCTCTTACATCTGTAACTGTAACTGAATGGGTACATATACATAATTTTATGTGTATCTGGGTCTTTGCAGATTAAAGCGCCCTATTCTTAGCTCTACGTACTTATTTTGATGTCAGTTTTAATTGATTTCAAGTTACCTAAACTAGAGTTTGCATTTTAATCGCAAAGTCTTGCCAACGTGCCAAGCTCACCTCTAGTCGTTATATAATAACGCGCCTCCTCGTTCAGTTCTCTTTTAGCTCCTTTTTCTCTCTCTCCTAATACATTCAAACTCAGTCGCTAATAATTTGTTTCTTTTTTGTTACAATAGTTTTTTTTGTCTATAATTTCAGTCAATGTTTTTTCATCAAGCTTTGCTTCTCTGAATATTACTTTATCAATTTAAATAGTTTATCAATTCTTTAGAGCTTTTCGTGTGGCTTTCTTTTATTTACAATTCAGGAGAGTATCTATGTATGCCGTGTGTGAAGGTTTGTGTAAATGTGTATGTGCGCATCTCACTACCAAGTCTATTGAATTTAGTTTGATTCATATTTATACAAATAGTAGTAAAATATTAATGTTGTTTTAGTTGTGAATTTTGAATTTGTTTACGCTTTCTACGTATGTATAAAATCAATAAGAGCCTTACTTCGATATACCAATATAATTTCATTTTGTGAATATGTATATTATATATTTGAATATATAAATTTGCACATACAAATGTGTTTAAATGTATGTAGACCTTTGCTTTTGTTATATATGCTCATTAATGTTTCGATTTTAAGTTAAAATTTTAAAACGGGAACTTACTATTTAATTCATTATGCTTTTGCATTTATAGCTTTCATCTTTAAAACGTTTGCGAAATGCTCTAATTATTTAGGTTTCTTTGTTATATTATGACGTGTATGCTTTGAAAGAAATTAAAAAAAAATTGATAAAATGCTGTGGCAAATCTATTAACCATCTGTAAATATATACACATATGCATATATCACTCAGATTTTTAGAAAATGGTGAAAAAGGTGTGATAAGCTAAATGTAATTCCAATTGTGTAGCGAATTAATATATGTTATATCGAATTAATTGCTTTTCAAGTTTTTGCTACAATTCTAGCAAAGTTCGAGGATAGATAAAGAGTTGTTGCTTGTGGTTGTTGTTGTAGCTGTTGGTGTGCTTCTAGGTTCCGTGTTGTTGTTGGATGATCTATAACTGTAGTTTACTGTTGTTGTAGTTTTAACTCCATGCCGAAAACGTATCCATATACCACTGTTCACCATTTGTGCCTAAGGGTTGTTGTGGTAGGGGTAAACTGCCCCAACTGCCGCCATTTCCTATCAAACCGCTCTGGTAACGTCGCTTAACATCTGCCGGATTTTGGTGACCTCCATCGAACTTACGTTTACCGACTACTGCTCGAACGGGAATGATAGTTGTAGTTGTTGGCATGTTTGGAAGTGTGTGCGTGTGTGGGTGTTGTGAGCAAGTGTGGAACGGATTTAAAAAGAGAAAAAAAGAGAGAGTTAAAATTGTTGTTAATACTAAAAATGGAACAGAGTTTTTTGGCTATTTGTTTTTTGTTTTGTTTTTTAACTGGGCTATGGTTGAGCTTAGAGGGAGAATGTCTTGTTAACGTATCCGTTTTCAACGTTCAATTGTTTTCGCTTTTATATTTTTATATTGGTGAATTGTGATGAGACGCAGTTTAAAGAGACACACAGATGGATTGTTTTTATTAGATAGCTCATTTTATTGTTGCTTTTTTTGCATACAATTACGCAACAAAATGTTTTGTTATTTGGACATAAACATCGGGGACTTGGTATTCGTACACAAATGTAACAAATGCATGTGTGTTTGTGTGTGTAAGTGATGTGTGTACATTTGTGTGAGCTGTAACTTGGGTGTATATGTAGTGAGAGTGTTGTGTACATATATGTTGGGAAGAGTTGGGTGTATGTGTTTGTTGTGAGATGTGAGTTGTCCGCTGGTGGAAATGTTGTACGAGTGCATGAGTGAAAAAACATTGTACATGATATTATCGCATGGTAAACAACATAAAACATTAAGTTTTGCATCAAGGCGAGAAAGGGAGACAAAATGTGTGTTCTGTTCTTTACGATTTTTGAATGATTTCTTTACACCGATGCCCACATCATATTTTGAATGGAGCGCTGTATTGGCTGGGCAAAATACGCTGTTGGTGAGTTCTCTTTCTTTCAATATTTGCCTTCTTTTTCGTTCGTTCGTCAACAAATTTGGAATTTTGTAAAGGTAAAGTTTGTTAGAATAATAATAAGTGTGCGTATGTGTTGTTGTGTACTGCTTTGTTGTCGAACAGATATTTTCTCTTTCGGTGTTGTATCTTTTCTTTGATTTGATTTCTTTTGATTTTTTTTCTCAGTTAGGGCTCTTCTTGGATTTCTTTTCTTTAGACGACTTGGACTTTCGTGAATGCTTCTTTGACTTGTGTGATTTAGTTTTGGAACTTGAGGAGCTCTGTCGCTTTAATTTTTTGCTCGGCGAGCGACTTGATTTGTCAGCGCGTATCGAGCTGACGACCGACGAACTACGCTTAGTTGCCCTCCATGAATGTCTTGAGTGCAGATCCAGCTAGAAACAGATTTTAGTGATGGTTTTTGTTTTTCGTTTCGATGCGATTCGATCTCATATTGAATACAGTTCAATTGAGCGTTTGTGAATTTAGAGTGTCGTGTAAGCAAGTTAAATATGAGTACAAGCCGCACTAATTAAAAAGCTTTTAAAGGTGTGAACAATTAAAGCGTGTAGGGGTGGGATGAAATGGATCAACTTCACACTTTCATCGCAGAGCGTGTTATTAACGCGGCGATGGTATTCTTCCTGGTAGAGGCTTATTTACACTTTTGTATGGACAATGAACACCAACAAAAAATTAATGTGTTCGTAACTAGATGTGTGTGTGTGTGTGTTTGTTTATGTGTTGGATAAACAACGAATCGATTAGTATTTGTGTACGTAAGTGAAATATAGAAAGTCGAATGATTTGAACCAGAACATCGTAATTACATTTAATACAACCAAAAGAAAAACGTACATACATATATATACATACATATATAAGTATCAATATATACATATGCATGTATATGGTTGTTATATTAAGATATATAGACATATGGATAGTATAAATATGTAGAAACCGTATCTGTATTCAGAAAGCATGATCTTACATAAATGACAAACATACATACATAAAATTACCTACATGTATAGCCGGAAAAAACAAATGACAAAATTTAGAAAAATTTTAATATAAATTATTCATTGTATTCTTCTGTTTTTGTGCAATCGCATTTCGTAATATTAGTTTATATATATGTTGATGTGTGTAACCAAAATAATCAAAAGAAAAAAAAATTATATACACGAACGTCAAAATTTTGTAATTAATTTTATGGGGTAGGGCAAGGGAAAGTGGGATACAGTCGGCGGATGTGTTGGTTGCTTGATTGTGCTGAAATAGGCAAGACTCCAACTCTCCACGGTTTCGCTGATTCTATGTTGAATTTTCGATGTAAGTACCGAGTACGGCGTTAGGTGAACAATTCTTTGGGAAGGTAGAGGGGTGTTCAAATACTAATCGATTCATAAACAGTCGCATATGTACCTACATCACATAATTTGTTGGCTTTCCATATACATACATATGTGCATGAGATTTAGGGTGTGTTTGTCTGAGTGCGTGTCTTGTATATGGGTCTTTGTATGTGGGCTTGTGTCTGTGTGTGTGGATGAATGGGTTGTAGGTGTGCTCTGTTGCTGCTCACTGCTTTTCGTATGGCCGCATGCGAATAACTGTAGCATACATTCGAGCACGAAATGGGAAACCATGGACCACAATCCAAAAAGCAGCAAGTAGCGAGAAAAACTACAATAATCAAAACGCAAATATATGCAGATAGTTTATAGAGACAAAACACAAATGGAAGGAAAGCAAAAGAATAAATCGATTTAAAAAGTTTACAACATTTAACACATTTTACGAATGGAAAAAGGAAAAACACACAAACACACGACATTCGACAATCGAAATGCGATAATCGATTAACGACAGTAAATGAAAGTTGGAATAACGCTTGCGATTCTGCCTTCTCAGTGTGTATGTGTGTGTGCGTGCGTATTGTAAATGTGTATGGATAGGTGAGCGACTTTGTATTTCATTTGGCTTCAATTATTTAATTATGCTTTGGGGTTTCGATTTTCGTGTTGGTGTTCTTGTTGCAGCATGACGTTGTTGTTTAAGGATGTTTGTTTTGACATTTTTCGTTTTTTATAGCTTTAAGTAGATTGGATTTTGGTTTTGTTGTTGATTTTGTAAACTGTGGTAGTTGAAGTTGGTTTTTGTTGTTTGTTGTTGTTGAGCTCACCTGGTAAATTTTGTTGCGGCTTGACGTGCTGGGTGCCAGGAGCGCTGGGACGCGTTGGTGCCACCCCACGGACCCCCCCGGCTGCTACCGGCGCCCCCTGAGCGGTGCCCGCCCCCCGATGAGCCGCCGCCGCCGCCTGTCCCACCGCCGGCGCTCCCGCCGCCTGTGGCGCTGGTTGGGCCCCCAGACGACTGATGCTGCCACGTTGGCCAACGACTCGGCCACGCGGCACTGTGATTCCATGCCCACGACCAGCCCCCTAATAACGATCATCATCATCGTCAACACCATTCATCATCATTATCATCATGACATGCATGCGTGTGAGTGTGAAGAATGTGTGTGTGTGTGTGAGAGAGTGGCATGTTGTGTAGTCGTCGTACGTGTGTGTGAGTTTGTGTGTTGTGTATTTCAATATTCATATGCAAATTCCAGAGCGAGGGATTCCGTGAGATTCCAGTTTCGGGCGTTCCAAGGTTACGAGCGTCGATTTTCGATATGTTTTCATAGTTGTATTTGAGGTTCGATTTCAAATTTTTGCAAATTTTTACATTTTATAATTCGAGTGTAGAAATATATATAATAAATGTGTGGTATATATATGGATCGCCAAGAGAATTGTCGAATTTGTTCATTTCGGATTGCGAGAAGTGCAAGAAGTAGATTTGAATTTGGAATTTTGAGTTCGAATGAGCTTACAGAGAATTTCGAATTTCGGTTTTCGGAGTAAATACAGTTTTTGGGTAAAAATTTGAAAGCGGGTTGCAGGTTTTTAATACGTTATTTAAGTTTCGTTTTTTGAATCGAAAAGTTTGTCGATAACATTTGGTTTTCGATTGGTCGTTGGTTTGTTGGTTTTGGTTTGGGTTTGGTTTGGTTTTTTTTTTTTTTTTTTTTTTTTTTTTTAGGAATTTTGGTTGGTTTTTGACGAACATATATATAATTTTTTTTTGTTTGTTTGCAAGATTTCAATAATTTTTGTTGTTACCGAAAAACAAATGATTTGTTTGTATATAAGAGTGTGTTTAACAAGAACATATATAAAAAGAAAAGAAAGAAAAGAAAAATCGAAATAAACGCGTTAGATTCTTGTATATATTACATACGATAGTATATGTATGTTATGTATATAGAGTATTATAGTTGACTTTATGCAAAAAATGTTTATTTATGTATGATTAAGAAAATAAATCTAATATGTATTTTCAAATTTAATATTTGTCTTTCATATTTGGATATTGTAGAAAGTTCCGTTCGCACCGCGGTTTCTCAAGCAAGAAATGCGAATTGCAAATTTTGTATTGTCTCTTAAGAGTCTTGTATTTCTGTATGATTGACGATTGACAATATTTAAAAACGACTCCAAAAAAAAAAGCGTAGCGAATGGCGATGCTTAAAAGTATGCTACAAATTTGTATTCTCTTTAAACTAAAAGCGATTTATCATCTTACAAATTAAACAAGAAAGAAAACTAACATTTCGACTATGTATTAAAGTATTTTAATTAACTATACAAAGAACACCTGAAGCATTTTAAATTATAACTAATTAAAGCATATTTTAGCAAAGTGTACTGTTAGTTTTCCATGGCAAAAGCAAAGTAAAGCATAATGTTAAATAAAAAGCGTTTTCCCTTTCGTTTCGAAAAAGTTGCCCAGAATATGCATGCTTGCAGGCATGCTCTTGCGTGAAGTGCGTCTGTGCGGGTGTGCGAATGCGTGTGTGGGGTGTATGTGCATGGGTGTGTAGATATGTAGGATGGTGGACAAAGCATAAGGTGTTGCATGTTGTTAGTTGTTGCTGTTGTTGATGTTGTGGATGTTGTTCGAGTTCGAATACAAGTTGAGGTTGGCAGCGAATACCGGGCAAAATTTTGAATTTGTGAACGAATCAAAGAAGCTGAAATAAAACCTAAAGCATATTAAACAAAAAACAAAATCAAAAGACAAAAGACAATGATAAAAGGAAACTTAGTCAAAGTAATCAACAGAATACAAACGAATTTCTAATGAGTATCTACAAATTTCTCTTATATGTTATTGTGTGTCTTCTGTGTGCGTGTTGTTGCCTCAACTGTAACTATTGTAATAGATCGGTGTGTGTGATTGCTTTTTTATCGGTTTTGACGCACCATTACCACCTGGGAATTGACTTGGCCACTCGGTTGGGATCTTGATGGACGCTGCGAAGAACTTAACGAGGTGCCACCGCCACCGGAATTGCTCGGCATTGCGATAGCAGAGCTGCTGACGCTGCTGTTGCTGGCACCTCCATTGCCACTTGTACCGTTCGGGAACTCATAATAGCTGTAATCGCCCTCATAAATGCGATACACATCGTCGTAGTAGGAGTCGGTACCAAAGCCGGGATGGTAATCAGAGTACCCGAAATAATCATAATCGTAGTCTGGATGAGGATGTAGGGGATGGCGGAAGGGGTTAAATTAAGGAATGACCAAAGTGTTTGTGTGCGTGTATGTTTGAGGTGTTAGTAGTTTGGGTAGTCCTATGGAGCGTTGACGAAATGGATTGGCCAAGATTCTGTTGTGCTGTTTTTTGACCAATTTCTGACTGCTTCACACTTAGGGGGGTAATATTTGGGGCTAAGGCTGGGACTGAGGCATGGCACACACATAAATACACATAGAAATACGTAGGGTTGCTTAAGTAGATGATGGCTTTGGGTTACTTACCGGTGATAAAACATCAAACAGTATACAGGGTGCTTAACATTCGCTACACAGAGAACACAATTGCAACGTTTAATTATGGTAAGACACAGAACTATGAACAGCGTTTAGAGGTTAAGTCTAACTATGTATACGTTATGTACGAACATATGAAGAATGTATGTAGTAGTAGTAGTAGCAATGGTATTGGTTAGTTCACAGTTTCGAGACAATCAGAGAGTTCAACTTCTTGTGGAATGAAACGGTCGGGGGAGAAGGGTAGATTCAAGAAGAATAAAAATTAACCAATTACAACATCGAACAGAATCGGACATGCAAACAAAAAAATAAAGATAGATAGCGAGAGGTAAAGTAGAAAGAGCAACGAGGCATGTAGTAACTTGCAGGTACAAAGTAAAAATGATAGTGAAGTTGTATCAATAAAAGTTTGGGTATGTGGGTGCACAGTTTGGTGGTTATAATATCGTTTTGCCAATTCTCAATATTTGTCAGTCTCAATCTAGCTGGATACTTTTTAATAAACTGTTGTGGATGGGGGTACCGTGTACGTGTTTGTGTGGGTAGTGTAGTTGTGTAACTGCGTATATGTATGGTGTGTGTATAGTGTGTAGTAGAGGGTTGAGGGGCACGAGCGTACAAGTTAGTGGGCAGCGCGCTTACTAACCTTAGATAACTAACGAAATGAGAGACGATAAAACGATAAAGTGAAGAGAAAAACCAAACGTGGCATCATCAAGATGAGAACTTAAAGACATAAGCTGTAGACCAATTAGTGTTTTTTTTACTAACTTAGTTATTAACCAACTTCAGAAAGGGTTAGTAGTAGTAGAGTTCGCTGTGTTCGCTTAGTAGCAATACATTTATCTAAAAGTTAACTAAACGTAAACCTATGTACATTGGTTGGATTCGACTACGAGAAACTAAATCAAAATCAGATATTAATACCATATAATAATCAGACCCTGTCCTCGTTCTCTCTCATTTTGAAGACGCATTTTAAGATGCGCCCGTTAACGGAAGTAAACGAGTTTAAAGTATTATATTGGCGATCGATCGATCGGTACTGACAAATTCATTCATTTATTGGCAGATTTGCCCAACTTACCGTATTCACGGGGCATCGGCGTACGCAGCGGCATGCGTGCTCCCGGCAGGCGCATGGGCGTAATGGTCATCATGCTGGGATGTGTCGGCGACAGGTTTCTGTATGGAGACAATGTATCAAATCTTTACAATGCAACCAACACAGATGGTGTATTGATTTTAAGTTCATTACAGATGTATGTATGTGGATATATGTGAATATATCGTATATTGGGAGGACAAGGAGGGTGGGTGGAATTAACCACGTGATCGCAGGCCGATTAAAAAATTAGCAATAAAGAAAGAAAAATATAATTAAATTAATTGCATGTATTGTGGCACTAGAAAATGGCGACTTGAAAAGCAAACAAATAGTTTTAGAATTGAATCGAAACGTTTGGCCCAATAGTGTAAGCAACATAAAAAACATTTGCATTGATTTATTTTGTATTTTGAAATTTCGCGGCAATCGGTTGTTTTGCTAAACAAGGATCACAATCTTTGTGTAGTTGTCTGTGTGTGTGTGTGTGTGTGTGTGTGTTGCAATTCTAAGGTGGTATCTTTAAAACTTACCCAACGATTCCTGGACGCGCTTGCATCATTTGCATCATGCGTCTTTCACGGGCGCGCAGAATTTCCTCCTTTTTCTTTTTGTCTGATGGTGGTTTGGCGAGGGAGACCTAAGGATCGAGGACGATTAAAATCTTGAAATAATTATGAATAGTTACAGCTAATGCCAACCTCAATATTTGAGGCGCCGACTTCCTTGCCATTAAGGCCACGCATAGCTTCGACGGCGCTATCACGATCTTCAAAATGTATAAAGGCATAGTCTTTAATCTTCTTTACTCGTTCCACTTTGCCATATTGCTCAAATTGTTCCTACACAAATAGATATGTATATAGAACTTCTTTTCAATACAAAAGATTCACATTTTTACCTTTAGTTTTTCCTCTGTTACGTCTTGAGTCAAATTTCGAACGTACAACACTTTTACCTTTGACATTGTTTGTTCATCCGGCTCCTCTTGTGGATCGGCCCAATCGACTATAATATCACATCCCCAAACCTGTAAGATATGCACATAGATTATTCATGATATCACCTTTAACGAGGTTGTTGTACTTGCCTTAATTCTACCAGTGCCAAGTCTTCGTTTGGCCAGAGAAGCCGCCTTATGTGACTCGTATTCGAGAAAGCAGAAACCACGATTCTTCTTCTTGTCATCTGGTGAGCTATAGATGATCACCTCGTAGAGGCCAGCTACAAATTTGCAGTAAGTATGCGCAATTTTTTTTGTAAAAACAAAGATTTTGTTAAATAAATTGTTGTCATGGTGGATCGTATTAGAAAATTAGTCAAATAGAGTTCTACTAAATGATTATAATTAGTTTCACACACACATATATAAAGAGAAATACAACAAAAAAGTATTTGTATTGACAGCATTGAGTATGTTGTATATTTGTGTATTGATCTGTGTGTGTGTTGCACATATGTATGTATGTGTGTATGCGTGTGACAGGCTGCATGTGATAACGAAAGCGGCATCAAGAACCGCACTCACATTAAGTAAAGAAAAAATTTAAAAATTGTGAGTTCTGGGAAATACACGGAAATGCGCAGAATTTTACAGGGTTCTGCAAAATATTGCGGATTTCAATTTGAGTTTAGTTTGCAGTTTAAAATCTATAAAGAAGATTTTGAAAACCAATGCCAACAAATTCCTAACTTTTCAAATATTTTTGAATAAATAAATGCGCATGTCGTGTATTGAGTATTTGAATGAGACTTGTATATATATGTATGTATATATAGAAAGACCGAGTATTGATTAAATCAAAGTCACACTTAGAGCATTAGAAAGGATAAACTTAAAGTAAATGGGAGGGCTTCTTGATTCGGATTCGTTTGTACAAGTTGCAAAAAGTAACTGAAAATAATAATTTGCACGCTTATTTTTTCAACAACAATCATTGTCGAGTAAACATTGAGATCCAAGTTATTCCTTAGTTGATATAACAAAAACAATAACATGATAGTTGGTAGTTGTATACACTGAGAAAAACAGATAGATACAATATACAGAAGAGAATCAAAATTTTCGATTGTGTTTCTCATCGAATTAACAGAGAGAAAGAGAGAGATAGAGAGAGATAGAAATACAAAGTGAGACAGAGGGGTTACTCATTAAAGGAAATTTGTGTAGTTTCTCCAGTCATTACCATACTTATATACGTACGAGTAAGTGTACAGTATATGTACATATATCAATGATTGGCCAGAACAATCGAATGAATGGTTCAATCGGTTACATCAACGGAAAGCTAACCAAATTGTTTGGGTTTACTCTTTAGTTCGTGTGCGATTATCGAGTTCTTGTTGGGTTTATATGTAGCAGTATTAAATTGTATACATATATATTTTCTGTTTGGATGTGATACATTTGGTTTTGATGAGACGTTTCGGGTTTCAAAAATATTCAAACAAGTATTGTTTCTCGTTTAACGAATTGTTAAGCTACAGGTTTTCAAAGTCGGCAAATTGGGCACATTGTGATTTAAAAATGATTAACCAAATCATAAGCAAAGTGTTACAATTAATTTTTTGTTGTATTGCTAGCAGATAGATAGTTCGATAGATCGAGGAAAAGAGAGAGAGGTGAATAGGTTGGTTGGGTGGTAGTGGTGGTGATTGTGTATGTTATAATAATAATAATACTTTAGACTCAGTTGCCCACAGGTGTGGGTGTGTTTTTATGAGAATTTATTTTAATTTAAAAGCATTTTAAAAGCGAAAATTGCAAAACAAAAATCCAATTTAACTCTTTCAATTCTGACAGACAGCTGTCTGCAAATCTCGCCCCTAAAAAGTTTGACTTTATTACCAATTTTTTATTTACCAATTTGTTGAGGTGTTCGGTGGAGGAGGGGTGGGGTTTGATTTATCTGGTATATCATTTTATTTGGTTTTGTTTTGTTTTGGATCACTTACGTGCATGTTTAGAAAATTCCTCAATTAATTCGTCACGATCTCTATTTTTAGGTATATTACCGACAAATAGCCGGTGATTGTTAAATGATATCGTAACACCAATCTTTTTGCCTTTCCGAATTTCAAAATCATTTAGCTGCAATTGTTTGTAAAAGTTCACACAAAACAAAAGAAAATTTTGATTTGCTATGAAAAAATTTTATATCCTTCGACTTTGTTTGGGTTTGTGTTCTGGGGTGAAAATATACGGATTCTTTTGTTGGATGGATGTTCTGTGTGTGTGTTTGTAGGTGTGTAGGTGGTCGTTTGTTTGTCGTGTGAGAATGTCGACTTAAAAATTTAAGATCTAAGTTTAGTCTTAGTAAGTAGTTTTAAATTAAATTCTTAGTTATCTTTTTTGAGTGCGTGCCAAATAAAAAGAAATTTATGAAATATTTGATTAAATTTTTAGCTATTAACTTTTTTAACTAATAATTAGGTGTGTCGATTGTAAGTTTATGGTACGTGTTTACTACCGAGAAAAGTTGTTATATTACGCAATTTCTACAGCTGAAAAGTCATCGTAAAACCTTTTGAAGCCACATCTTACCTTTGGAAGCATACGATCAATTTTAATACCAATTCAGATGACCTTATAGCCGTAATATTCAATTAAAAAAAGCCTTCCATTAAAAAAAACATTGCAATGCATCGAAGTTTAGATAATTTGAAATTGGTTTTTCTTTCATCTTATTTAGTTGTACGCAAAGTTAATGACTGGAGATTATATAAACATGTATTGTGATAAATAAAAATTTTATTTCCGTTATTGCAGCGTATGAGAAATGACGCCTGGCTACGGGCGAGTCTCTGTGCGTGTGTGGGTGTTTGTGTGTGAGCGTGTATCTTGTGTATGCCTGTCTGTTGGTATGTGCGACCTAATCTCGAATTTCAACATACAAAGATGATCAATCGAGCTGGTTAAGTGCATTCACGTGGTTTCCGTTTGTTTCAGTTTCGCATTTGAAAAGAGCCTCAATTTTTAATAGGGAAATGAGGACGCTTTTATCCCTGCGTGATATTTTTTGAACTGATATGATTTTTTGGTACTGCATATGGTGTGGATGAATGGTAATGGAGAACGGGGAATGGTGAAATGAAATGAAAAACTTAAAATATGAACAAACATATATGGTACATCTGATTCCTTAAGACCTACGCTGTTTTGACCTATGCCTGCCTGTGTGATTTGCCAATTAGAATTCTAATTGATAGCCAATTGGATTTTTGTTTACAATTTAAAACCGATTTGGAGCACAGTGAAAGGCGCGCAAAGAGTAGAAAGATAGAAGAGGAGGCGCGCGACTTTCGATTTAACTCCGCAGTAAAATTTAAAATAGTTTTCGGATTTGTTAATTTTGTTTCAATTTACCTGTAAGTTTACCAAATTCCTCTAAAATTTCATCTTTACCCTTCGACTTGGGTATATTGCCTACGAAGAGGCGCAGGTTCGGTACGCTTATATTTATTTTCAGGCACTTGCCGGGTTTTATTTCGTGATTATCGAGCTAGATATAGGGGGGAGGTAAAATGCTTTTTAATACCAATTCAAGGATATTTGCAATAAATAATAAATAAAATCATAATTAAATATTTTAATAATAAATTTTGAGTAATAACCAAAAGTAATTCGTTTCGGGTTCGGGTTTTGGATGGCGGGAGGAGCTATGTAAAGTTAATAAATCAAAAAGATAATTTTGTTAGAATTTTGCATTACCGATTTTGAAACGTTCAGTATGTAATTTTCGTTTGGTGACGGAGCAGCATTTTAAAACATTGAGGTAAAAATTTAAGGTAAATGAGTGAGCCGTTAGTTAAGATAAAGGGTAGATATACCAAAGGGTTAGTTCAGTAGGACATCATGCTCGATCTGCTGTCTGGCCTGCAGCTTGTTTTATAAAACCAAACAATGGAAACTACGTACCCCTTCGATAAGAATATATAGTATTCTACAAAGCCGGAAATCGAAACAAACTAAGGCTATCGATTTAATTGCTAGATCTGTGAAAGCTACGTAAAACAAAATTAATGTAACAAAGAGGAGAGAGACAGGTTGAAGGTTGCAGTTCAAATTTTGGCGATGCAGAGAGAACTCTTTTCAAATTTGAAAATTTTTCGGTTATCGATTCGATGCGCGAACCGAAGCGAAACTAAAATGTAATCTTTATAAAGACAAGACGTGCATACAACACAATATTACAGATAGATATAAGTACAAGAGTAGTAAAGTTATAGAGCAAGAGTGATAAAGCAGCTAGCGGACTATTAAGAAAGCAGTACATTTAAAACAATTTTTGTTTTGTTTCAAAGCTTCGAATTGGGATATTTTTTTATACTTGTCTTTTTGCTGTAGAAGTAGATAGTTCGAATTTGCAGTCAATAATTTTGATGTGTATATAGCTACAAAAAGTCGATTGTTAAATTTGGAAGCAAGCGGCAGTGTTGAGGACCGAATTAGTTCGCGAGTTACGAACTTGACCTACTATACAGAAAATCGTATATATATATATATATATATATATATATATATATATATATATATGAGATGTATATATGTATATATATATATAACAATAAAGATATGTAAAGTATGTGGTACAATAGTTATATGTAAAGATAGTATGTAATATAATAGTTGACAATACGTTATAGGTGAACATAAAGCGTTTTATGGACGGTCAGTGTTTCAGCTGTGTTCAGATTTAGGGTCTAGGGGAAGTAGGGCTATTTTAGGGAATCGTTTGGCGTTTGGTGGGAGTCGATAGTTCGGTTGGCATAAATACCTGTCGCACAGCATTAACTGCCGCTTCGCGGTTTGTGAATGTGACAAATGCATAACCACGATTTGTGCCCGTCATTGGATCCATCATTAGTCTGAGATCCCAAATGGTGCCACAATCCTCGAATAACGGGATAAGCTCGTCCTCGAACATATCCTTGGGTATTTTTCCGCAGAACACTTCGCAACCATTCCCGGGCACATTGCCTTCCCAATTGGGAGGAGGGCCGCCGTATTTACGTTGTCCTGTTAAAGCAACGTGTCAATCTTTTCAAAAAAAGTAGAGTATGGTAAGTTACCCGTTGTTACATCCAATGTGTATCCGGTACGCTCCAGTATCTTTTTTATTTTGTCCTCGTCTGGTCCTTTAACCTGTATGGTGGTGGCCGTTGCTGGCACACCCTGCTGGCTGGCACGACTCTTCTGGCGATAGGTTTTCATAACCCCGCACAAGTAGGCAGACTTATTTGATACATGCTCCAGATTTGACTCGAGGAATTGACTAAGCACATTCAAGGCACCATCGACGGGAAACTCTTTGAGCGCATCCAGCGCGCGCTCATCCAGCTCAACGTGAGCAAGCTTACCGGTTTTGTAGATTTCATCCAGTTTGCCGGCAACCTGCAGAACAAATTATACAGGATCTCTCAAAGCTTTCAAACGACTAGTTTACGTACTTTTTTGTCCAGGCCGTACTCCAACAGCTTGGGATAATCCTCTGTACGTTCGCCATCGCCACGGTCATCGGCTTTCTGGTTAATGTCATCTAATAGCTCGCCATTGCCTTCCGCCATTTCTGCAGGTAAGGAGAATCAGATGAGTATTACAGCAAAGGAATATGTAATCAACTACAACTACGTATGCGTTCAACAAGTTCAATGAACTTCAAGTTGCGAAAATATGAGTAGTTGCCGAAATGGCTCGCAGTACACGTACCATACGCACGTAGCCCTACCGGCAGAAGTAGGGAGACTTGGGGGGGGAGAACACAGAAATTACGCGAGAACAAAAGTTTGCCAAAAAGTTCGTTGACTGCAAAAAATGCGTGAGTGAGTGATCACAGAGGAATGAGGGCACGACGCTCAGAGAGAAAAAGCGAGCAAGTAAGAGGCAAACACGCATTCAATTACCATGTGCGTGAGAGATATTAGCCAACGCGTGAGAAAAAGAGAGGCAGTCAGCAACGACTGCTTAGCATGACAAAAGCAAAAAGGTAAACAGAAGAGGCCCGTTCGCGAAATGTGCGTGCTCATGTGCGATACGATGTGGCCGATATTCACTATGGATGTCCGACTACTATGTGATGTCTGTCAAATCCCGTTTGCCAAGTTGACCGCACGCGTGCCAAGTGTTAACCGTGACGTAGCCATTCACTGTGACGACGACGATGACAACTGTGTGTGCGACACCACGTGATAGAGTGTGTGTGTGTGTCATTAGGACGTATCGTAAAACTGGTTGGAGCAACTGTCAATAGAATGACAGGTCACACCAGAATTAGACACACATACACGTACACATGCGTACATAGTACATACATGTACTATGTATGCATTGCAAGTTCACTTATTGCTAATGTTGCCAACGGGACCAATCTATGTAGCAAATCAATCATTATCAGCACTTAGTATATGCAAAAGTGTGCGTGTCAGTTTATATGTATGTAGCTATGGTGGGCCTGCTGCTTTTTGGGCGTGTGCTGCAGTGACGACTCTTCAAACAAAATCGACATACAAAAGCAGCAAACACAGAACGGAACGCGATTATTGCGTAATGAGCAAAAACGAACGCGTCGATCTCAGCGAGAGCGTAGAGAGAGAGTGAGTAAGAGAGAGAGAAAGAAAAGAGCGTGGGTTGAATGGATGTGGTGAGGTGCACTGTAGTGGTATTTAAGTGCCGTCCGCGTGTGTGCGTGCCTGTGACGAGTCGCTCATAATTCGCTTTGCGCTGGCTATTTAACATTTTGCTATTTCATTTTGGGTTCGCAATTTGCTTTTTTCTTCGCTATCGTTCTTTGGCGTGACATTGAAATACTTTTTATTGTTGTTTGTTGCTGTTGCTGTCTTTGTTACTCACTTGCGCCTATGTCTTGGGGCTTGATTTCGTATTCTTTTGCCGTAGTGGCCGCAGCTGCTGCTGCTGCTGCCGCTGCGACGACTGCAGCAGTCGTTGCTGCTGCCGTTGTGCCGCCGCCGCCGCTGACGAGCTGCGCTATATTTGCAAGCATCATGATTAGCTATATTTCTTTGGGAAACAAATCTCTTTATTAGCTAAATCGGAATCTGAATTTTTCCGTTTTTTGTTCGCTCAAAAAATTCCGAAATATGTTTGACGCACGCCCTTTTAACAACTGGGGGAATATATACTAACGGCAACCGTACTCTGTCAAGTCATACAAAGCCTACTCTTAAAATGGGTGACGATGACGAAAAGTTGTTGACGACGAAGGTGGCAACCCTGCACGAGTGACAACAATTTAAAATTATCACAAGTTCAGTTGCAAATTGTTGAGTAGAGTTGCCAACACGCACCAAGAGATTCCTGTCCAAGTTCTGCTGGCAATGAATAATATCACTCAACGGGGACATGTATACCCTATAGAGTACATTAGTGTATACAACTTTCGACGTATCGATCGTATTTTCAAGTTCGACCATTCAAGCAGATTATTTTAGACCGGACCACTGACCACTCTTTATAAATACTGCAATGATGGTTTTGTAATATACTTCTGTCTATGAATTGATATTTGCATGCTTCATTTTTGTTTCCGTACAAACGTCTCGAGGTTACTACCCCAATAAATTATATGTTGTAGCCGTGACACGCAGCTATTCCACAACCCGCATATTTCATGCACTTGTGTCCGTCCGCAACCCCTCTCCTTCTTTCCTTTGTGCATTTTCTACCGTTATGCGTTTTAGTGCACCCTTTAATAGCTGCGAGTCAACATCAGCAACGGGCCGTGGATGTTGCAGTGATGGTTATAGGGTTATCTGTTCTGGGCCAAGAGACAATGCCTGGTGCGAGGTTAGAAAATCATTGATATGAAAAATAACAGGCTGCCGAATCGGCCAGCTCTTTTAATAACGAAACCGGAAAAAAGAAAAAGAAAAACGACTGATTTAACGAAAAATATATTGTTTTTTCCATTGGGCACAGAGCACTTGGATCTGCGCTAGACATTATGTCGCCATGGCTTAAGTGAGTAAAGTAAGGTGTGGAGACGTAGTCGGGCAGAAAAATATCTGTAAGTGGAATTACATGCTGCAGTTGGTTGTCAGACGTTATTTTTGCTTTGGCATTTGGGGGTTGATTTTATTCTAGACTAGCACTATGTGCCGAAAGAATCAGAGTCACTCTTCTGAAATATTTAAATATAAAGTGTTCTATATAAATAAAAAAACTTTGCTTTTCATTTACGTGCTTTCGTATGCACGGACAGCTGGTGTCATTGCAGTTGATATCGGACGCTGTGCAAAGCTAGCCCTAACGGCGCAAGAAGGTGCGGTCGTTGGGGTAGAGGAATGGGAAGGGAATGTCGTGGCTATTTAAATATGACTGCCATAGACGACGACTATGAAGCCGCCAGCAAATGGGCCGGGGATCAAAAAGTGAGGGAAGTGGTTCGGTTATTGATTTTCCCTCAATGCGCTTTCTGCCGGCAACTCCTTTAAAGCGACTGTGTGTGCAACCCCTTTCGGCCATGCCCGACCTGGCCAGCTAAGCCCACAGAGGCGAGTGGCATAAGCCGATTTAAGGCACGAAAATAGCTGCAAGTAGTTGCTGCTTCTGCTGCTGTTGCCACTGCCGCTGCAACTGCAGACATGCCGCTTGGAACGGAATGTCGTGGCTGTCGTGCCAGACCTGGAGGGATCCAAGCGGAAGTGTGGCAAATGTTTGCTGTAATTTATGACCGTCTGAGAGCCAGGGGGAAGAAGTGGAGGTGCCATCTAAGGGGTTACGTGTTGGATCGATGGGGCCGCATAAGTTTCAGAAATTAATGGCATTGCGACAGCGTGCAGATATCTGCCAGAGAATAAGAGATCTCTGCGTTATTTAGGGTAAATAAAGCAAAGTGCATTGGCCATTATGTAAATTGTGGAATTGCTTAACGGCTTCAGTTGTGCAGAAGCTGGAGAATTTTAAGAGCGACACGAGAACGAGATTTTAGAAAGTCTCAAAGAACTGGACACTGCTCCTTATATCGAGGAACGAGAATAAGATTTAAACGATTGGCAGAAATGCATTTGCAGCGAGCTTATTTGGCAGCTCCTCCACAAGTTGCAATACTTATTACACACATACACACACACAGACACACTAGGCAGTCACAGTTCTGGCCTGGCCATCGCAGGCTGTAAAAATTGACTGCAATGCGGCTAAGGGACACGACCATGTGCACCCGTCTCTTCGAGGGTGTTTGTGTTTGCATATGTATTTGTCAGCAGTGTAAAGTTGGCAAGAGGACAACGTTCCGGAGCTAGTACATAAGGGCGTCGACAGGCGGCGCTTCGACAAAAATAACAATGCACTTTCCTGCGCCGAAGAAAACGAAAACGAGAATCATAAAAGTCATCTCCTCCTTCCCACCTCCCTTGCCAGAGAGGGAGGGGGCATAATTCACAACCAGTTGAGGCACAAAAAATGGGAATATTATTCTTTTTCTATACTGAGAAAACGTGCCCGGTCAAAGAGTTGCCCGGAAACGAGACTGCGCTTCCGTGTGCACAACAACTACCTACTACCTACTACCCGACAAGGATTTGGCCAAGTTCCCCTTCGCTGGCGCTGTGACAACAACGGGGCATAGTTTGCCTTTCATAGAGAATTAGAAAAGTGCCGGCAGCAGGCGCCGCTCAATTCAAAAGCTCCTGGGGCGGCAGGAGACCAGCGAATAGGGGCGTGCAACGGTGAGAGAGCACTTGACTACTCTTGTCGGTGGCATCGTGTATCTAGCCTTTTATTTAGCGTATTTTATTTGTAAAATTAGGCTGTGTCAGAGCGCGAAGAGCTAGAGGCCCGCCCGCTGAAAGCGTGACGAGGACGACGCAACGAGAGGATGAGCCAACTGGATGCAATTGTGGCTGTGCCAGCCCGGAATGGTACGGTGCATTACCAATTTGCCCCTCTGCTACGATGGGCATGAGCTGCCTGCGAACGGGAATGACATTTCAAGCTGAGGTTGCATGCTGCTTCCCTCACAGCAAGAGGCTTCGCAAGCCCCGTTGCCCTCTCGCTCTCAACCCGCTGAGGATTATACCAGCGTTCTAGGGTATCTCTCGATTTGGACACGACATTCATGGCTTGCAAGTTTTCTATCATGTTATATCGCTTCACTTTTGGCTTCACTCTTCTCCCTCCTGAGCTAGTCAATCTTTCTGAAGAAATCGGAACAGGGAAGAAGGACACGTTACAGGCCAAATTAAAAGTAAATGTACAAGGCAGAGAGCGACAAATGCAGCAATGCGAAATGAAAACTTGTTTGCCGGCAACGAACTTTCTTGACCCGCTAGCTTTGCCACCCCTTCTTCCCCTTGATCGTCCATGCAGCTTGCAACACACGAAGCCAAAGCAGAAACGAGGAAAACATGGCGAAGCGCCAAATTATCCACACATGCCGACGACAACGAGGCCGCCACTGCCAAGGGAGACGTGGTGGAGGAGTAGGACGAGGCTGGGGGCTACGCTGGTTGAGGACGAGCCACAGTTCAGGACAGAAACGGAAACAAGACAAGAACTGCAAATAATTGCAGCTATACCACTCTCTCATCCTTTCCCTATATCTCTCTTGCTCTCTCTATACATTTCTGTCTGTCCGCTCTCCCGCTGCGTCTTGCACTCATACGCTGTCTCTTTCTCTTTCTCTCTCTGTCTGTCTCTCGGAGCGTAATGCAGTGAAAAGCTTTTAACGTTTGCCACTGCAGCGAACTGAGCTTTTGGCGCTCTTTTCTTCCACGCCGTGCACGTTTCCCCCGTTGCTTGCAATGCGCCGGCCGGTTTTTGCCAACCGCACAGAAGTACACGTACATACATACTTATGTACATACAAATGCACGCTGCATGACTCCGTTTCTGTTTTGTGGACGCCATTTGGCTGACACGTGGCTGACTTGGAGCCCAGAAGATGTACTGTCTGAGTGTGTGTGTGTGTTTGTGTGCATGAGTGTGTGTGTGTGTATGAGTGTGTGTGTGTGTATGAGTGTGTGTGTGCGATGCAGTGCAAAATCGAATTCGAAGACAGGCCTCATAAGAGAAAGACGAACATCATCACAAGACAACAAACAGAGAGGCAGCACAGCAGCAGATCAAAAGAAGGAACCAAAGACAAAGGCAACGCGAACCGGTTTCATATTCCAACAACAATCACAACAGCAACAACACACAGATGCGGAGCAACTTTGTCTGGACTTTTCTTTATTTTAAGTTCACTTTTAATGATTTTAGCTCTTGCGGTGGCGTCGGCGGCAAATCTGCAGGGGGAATGGGGGCAAAGCAACAGCAAGGCAAAAATCAAAATGGTGGACAGAGCGCAAGCAGCATACGGCGTTGGGAGAAATTGGTGACGACGACGCAGCGGCTTTTAATGCGATTGAGACGATGTTAAATGCATTGCCCACACACTTATGCACACGCACACTTACAGACACAGACCAACACACTGTCACGGATAAAAATGGCCAGACGAGCGAAGCGCTAAAGAGAAAAAATTTAAGGCGCTCATCGTGTGTATGTGTGGGGCCGCTTTGTTATGGACGCAGACTATCGTCTGTGTTGGTGTGTGTCATGTTTGTTGCAGTGTTGTACAACGCAGACTGTGTGGGGCGTTATTATTGTCTCCGTCGCGACCCAAGCTCTGCTTCCAAGTTCTATTTTCTACTACTCTGCCTTTTGCATACGATCGAAACACCTGAACGCACGCGTGGGTATGTGTGTCTGGGTGTGATGATTTGGATTTATTTCACGCCACATGTCAGCTGTTTAGTTTTAAATAAATCTGCACACACACTCGTGCAAATGTGTCTTATTTTGCACTTAATTGCAAACACAAGCACACACACAGAGAGAGTGAGAGAGAGACATACATGCACACATGCATATGTATGCTTTGAGGTAAGAAATGCCGTAGCACAACACTGGCACTTGATATGGAAACGTTGTTGTTATTGTTTGTTTGCATGTGTGCAATCTGCATGCTCAACCACCTCCCTCCCCCACAGTACCACTACCATTCTCATTTCGTCTTTCACTTCGCACTTCGTTTACCTTTTCTCTGCAATACGCGTCGATTCGCTCAAAATTCTCCTTTCTATATGCACTTTTCCTCCTTCGTTGTTTATTCTAAACTAGATTTCTCGTTGTGTTGAAATTGATTAGTTGCTAGCTCTCTTGCATTTTACTCTTTTATACAATTGCATTAAATAATTTTATTTAATTTAAGCTTGATTTACTCATTTATTTATTTAATTATTTATATAGTTTATTTATTATGTATTATTTATTTATTTTTTATACTTATGAGATCACAGTGGCCGTATGCCGTTCCGTTTCGTTAGCGCTTCGTTACCGCGCGCGCTATGTCGCGATTTCGCCGACGTTGTTTGCGTGCGTGAATGTGTGTGTGTGTGTGCGTCGCGAATTCTCCAACGAGCATCAAATAAAAATACATATGCATGTACAGGCGCACGTATCTGTGTATATGGTGTGCTGTGCTGTAGTGTGTGAGAGTGTGTAGCGGACGCTTTGTTCTATTTTGATTTACAAAATTGCCTCACTGCACAGAGTTGATTTATATTGCTAATCCGAATATTGTTGTATTATGTACTTGTACACATCCACATACATACATATGTATTTTTGTTTGTTGTAATTGAAATTCGCGTGAACGGCAGCCCTGTTGTAATAATGGTATACGCAACGTCGACTACGTCACCGGTTCTTGGCTGCTGCTCGACTGCTCTGTTGGTCTTCACGTCGTCACTTGCGTCGCACAACAAAACCCACAAACAACTCTGGGGAGTCACAGCCGCAAGTCGTAACGAAAGCTGCAGCAACGACGACTTCGACTGCGACGGTAACGACGCCAGCAGCGGCGGCAGCAGCTACAAAAATGCACACAGTCAAATATGTCGGCTACAGTCGCAACGCATGCACACACACTAGCTGATACAATGCACACACGCACACACAAACACAACTGTCGACTGAGGCAGGCAAAAAGTTTCGCAAAACGTGCAAAAAATATATTGTACTGAGAGTGCGAGAGAGAAAGATTGTGAGTGCGAGAGCAAGGGCGCGTGAGAATGCTCTTTACGAAGCTTACGCCGACGCTGGCAGGGAGCGGCAACAGAGAGCGAGAGAATTTGCACACAAAGCGAAAGACGAAAAAACACGAACATACACAGATACGCTCACACATACATGCATGCAAGTCACTCTCTCTGCCTGCGGCTGCAGAAGATCGTTTCGCGTACGTGTGTATGTAGCTTGAAATGAAAAAACTCTACAGTCGCTGGGTAAAAATTTGTCGCGTGTGGAACGCAAGTTTGCATGTGTCGCTGCTACGTGTGGAACTTAGCGCTATCTTTGAACCGACCACAAAAGTAAAATGCATATGCATACAAAAATAAAAGTGAAAACTGTCAGGAAATATGCAAGCGTGAAGCATAAATGAAATGTGAAAGGAAATGAAGGAGTCTATAGATTTCATGCGAATTCTTAAAATCAAATACTGCTTTTGAGAGCGTCGACGTTCCACATGCGATCCACACACACACATACAGACGTGATTTGCGTGCCTATGCAAAAAAGCAACTGGCAAAGATTCCTTAGAAGGGTTAAAAGAGCTCAAATTCATAAATACAAATGAAACAAAAACAAGAGTAGCAACAAGCGCAACAACAAAAGCAGCCGTAACAACGATGGGCAGCACAGTCAGTCGAACTGCAGCGGTTAATAAAAGTGCCTTCGTTCCCCACACAGGGTAAGCGCAACTATGTGAGTGTTTGTAGGTGTGTATATTGAGAGATGGTCGAGCAAGACAAGTGACTGGCCGAACCCTGCGCCCACGCTTACATACATATCTATTGGAGTTGCCTTCGTCGCTGTTGATGCTTTTGCTGCCACCACCATGCGGCATTTTGGTCATGAACTTGTGGACTACGTTCGTCTTGGATTGCGTTACTCCCCAACACGTTGCGCCACAAAGTCCACAACCAGCCCAACACCCTGGGTTAGTTTTTGATGCACAACATTCAATGGCTTTCGATGCTATTTGTTGTTGGATTTGTCGGGTTTCGCACGTGATTTTCAAATGCCTCGGAATGTTTCAACCAGTATTTTTAATGCCCTACGTACATATATATTCTGAATCAGCGTCAATAGAAGATTAAACTAGGCTCTGTTAGTGTTAGAGCTATCTAGATGCAACGGCCGCGCGTCAACCAAGCCGGATCAAACCGATATACATACACGTATACGAATTTTTCATGCTATTGTAACTAAATTTAATGGTATTTTTTAATAAATATGCTTATAAAATTCATAAACAATATGTCTAAATGAAGAGAAATTACAATTATACAGTAAACAATATAGTAAAGTAAGTATTATCGGAGGAGAAACCATGAGAACTCTGTAGAAGAAAAAGTAACAGGCAGGCGTAACTTAAGAATCTGTTTTGGAATTTCGACAAACCAAGTATGGAGTCTTTTTCAAGACTAACTCACGCCGCTTAAACTTTCTGGATCTACGATATAAGGTTAGACGTCAAGCTTTGCTTTTAATAATGTGTCACCTGAATTGCACAGTAGAAACTGAGTAAAATATTTGGAAATCGAATTGTTTGTGGGAATGGGATTGTACGAAGCCAAACTAAGCTTCAGAAACAAAAGCAACAGTCGAGTCCACCCGACAATAAGATACCCTTCGAGCTGTTTTGGTGTAGTTTAGTATAGCAAGAATATATTATATATTTTAGGTGGTCTGCCATGCCTCCTTTGCGTATTTCACACATATGCACAAAGTTAGTACAGAATTTGACCATTTTCAATTGTGGAATGGAATAAAAATGGTTTATACATGTATAGTAAGTATAGTATTATACCAACGCCAACTATCTAATGGCTTAATAGATATCTAATCCTGCAACAGATATGCAACAGATATGCACAACTAGTTTTCTAAACTTACTCAAGCGAATTGTAGCAGCAGTTAGTTAGGTCTCTACTTCAGTGGTCAGTGTATCCAAGTGAGTATATCCGATTGGCTGCTGCAGGTGTAGATACTTAATCCGAATAACTGCACGTAGTATGTATGTTTGTGTAGGTATTATAGGCGTATATATTTGTGTAGTTTGTATATAATTATTGTATTTTTTACTTGATCACAAAACTTCACTCACTCACGTTCACACACGAGATAACTAAAATGACTGGAGAGACGGGGGATATTGAATGTTTCGTTTCGACGTTGTTACAAGTTGTTTTCTCTACTACAAAATATATTCAATGATTTTTTACACGAACACTTCGAAAAACGCAACGAACTGCATCAAAAAACAGTGCGGCGGAGGCGCGGGAGAGGGGATTGGCGTGAAGATAAGGGGCCGAGCTGGTGCAGCAGCGGTAATGCGTGAATCTGCTCGCGGGGTACAGTAGAGGGAATGATGACGATGATCGATGCACACACTCACGCACCTACTTTTTTTGTAGTCGCAGTCGCTCTCGCTCTCTTCCTCTCTGTTTCACTTTTTGGCGAAGAATGCAAGGCAGCGTCAATTGCAATCAGCGTTGCATTCGCCAACGAACTGATCTCGTTCGCCGTGTCACTGCTTGTTGCTGGGCGACTGCTGCGCAGGAAGTGCACGAAGTGGTCGCCGAGAGAGCAGCCTGAACAAGTTACGAGTGTACTCGGCAATCGAATTCGATTGGTGGCCGCAGTGTGCAGTCTTAAATGTGCAGTCTCCCTCTCTTTTTCTCCCGGTTCCGTTGTTTTACTCTCGCTCTGCTGTTGTCGAGCGAGCTTTGGAGCTTGTAGCGATCAGTCGGGCTGGCTTAAAGCTGCGCCTCCATGCGCACTCCTTATACTTGTTTTTGTAGTTGCAGCTGCAGTCGTTGCAATTACAGTGGGTTAATTGCATCAACTATCACGAGTTACGTAAAGGTTCTGCTCATGAGGGTTTCCGATTGAAACTTGTTGTAAAGCTGTAGCTTGCAGCTTGCAGTTGTTGTCTTTGTCTTTGTAGCTTTGCTTTTCCAAGCAGTAATTGCAATCGGGTTTTCTTCAATTTTGATGCGAATTATGCGAGTTCTCTTTCGGAATTAAGAGAAGGGACAGTTCCCGCTCCGATCTTGTCCCGCTGTCTTCAACCTAGCTGACGGCAATCCAATTTATTCGCACTCAACCTCGATATTAACTAAATTGTATTACATATATGTCAAATCATATCATATTTTCGTTTTCCTTACTTTATGATCATCTTCTTAGCACAAAACACTTTATTATAACGAACTTTCGATTGTCTTGGTTTTCTCTTTTTCTGCTTTACTCGCCGATTCACGTTGTATTGGATTCACTTGTTAGCGATTTATAGATTTTATATTTAATCTTAATGCACTTCCAGACATGGCGCTGCATTGTGTTGCGCTTCAAAGTTCACAGTTGGCGCCCATAGAAATGGGCTAAGGCCCTAAGGGGATCCTTGCTCGAAACTAAGTTCTTCTTCAAATGAAGTTGTAATTATGTTATGTAACACGATTATTGTTATTTGTCTTATTTTTGAGTCAAGTTTTAATCGTATTGAGCTTGTGTTCCTCCTCTAACAACACGTGTCGGTGCTATTACAAACTATACTTTGTATGTTAACCGTTGCAAATAAAGAAAACTTAAACAAAAACTGACAAGTACGTTGCACTTAACACTAGAAATGGAATATCGGAATTTCGGGCTATCTCTGTGTGATGCGATATGGTCTCGTTTCGACTTATTTGACTATTGTTTTTGTTTAGTTTTGGTTTTGGTTCTGGTTCTGTAAGCTATCGTATAGTTTTTGAGTAGAATATCCAATGTGTTTGTGGTTGTGAGACGTATGCGCGGACTCCGTTTTTGATAATTTGATTATTGCATCTAAAGGTTGACGGAATATATTGTACAATTTTGACTGTTTTATTATTTTTTTTGAGTTGGGGGTTTGTTCGCCAATAGTTTTGCTCAATTAACCGTTAGTGTAAAAAGTTCCAGACTTGTAACTGCGAATTTTTCGCATGGTCGTTTGCGCGTCCGCGATACTTGCGAGTGGAGTGACGAAGCGATACAGATACAGATACCCGGCTGTTCAGTTAGCCAGACGACGACAACGACGGTCTCGCGTCAGGCGACAGCGACAAAAAGCTTGCAGCGTCAACCTCACACACACACACACACAGACACGAAAGCACACATACAGACACTCACACAGACACTCACTCTCGATGGAAGCCGGCAAAGCTTCGCACACAAGCGCAGCGTGCGTTTTCTTTTTGTTTTGTTTTGCCATTCGCAGAGGAAGCAGCGAGAGCTGCATTCGTATTAGTGTTGCTGTGCATTGCCTGCAGTTCGCTCTCTCCGCTCTCTAGCAATACGGACTGTCTGTTTGTATGTGTGCCAGTTTTTGCAGACGTTGCCAGGGCGGGCTAAGACAGCGGCAGCGGCAGCGAGAGAGGCAGCGGCAGGGTCACAGACAGGGGCAGAGGGAGCGGGTAGCGTTTGCTCGCTTACTCAGCAACCACCCAGACGAGACGTTGAGCGCTCTGTAGCTTTGTAGTCAAACAATTTGTAGCTCTGCAGTTCTCAGTCTCTCGCGCTCCCTCTTCCACTGTTTTGCCACTGGCCTCTGCCTCAGTCTGCTTACCCTCTCGCTCTCTCCCTCTGCAGTGTTGCGGCATCTCTAGCCGTTTGTTAGCACTTTTTTCCAGCTATAGACTATTGGCATTTTTTGACTCTACATAGCTATACCCAGCAGACATGCACACACGTGCAAGCATGTCACTGTATTGCTTCAATTGACCCCTCAGCCTCTGTCTCTGTCGCTGTCGCCGGCGTCGCTGCCCCGAAACAGCGCTGCCTCAGTTTGTCACTAAGGCTCAGCTCGATGCGGCTCAGCTCAGCCAGAGAGGAACATTTCAATTAACTGCAATTCTTCTGATTTGGCCGGCCACGCAATCTGTTTTTATGATCCACAACAACACATTTTCTCTCTCACTCTCCCCCTGGGTCTCGTTCTCGCTGGGATCGTGGCGTCCAAGTTTAATTAAGTTGAAGGCTGCCCCTGCTGCTGTTCCTGAGTGACGGACAAACATATCTAGCATCTCTAGATGCCCGATAAGATCTGTCATACTTCTTCCCGCTTACTCTAGTTCCCCCTCTTTCCTTTCGGGAGTGTCTGCTAACTCAATTTGTGTGTTGCAGGTGCGTTGACTGCTATGAAAAAGCTTAAGAGCTTAAGCTGTGTGCGAGAGGAGCATGTCATCAACGAGATCATCCAATTAGGCGGGAATTATTCTTATGCCAGAAGGAAGTAATCCCATTAGTCGACTTCTGTCGATTGTTCACAGGATTCTTTTTCTACTACATGTTTTGAGTGAGTATAGGTCGATAAAATGGTTGAACAACTATTTTCATTCTACAAATAGAAGAGCTTAAACAAATGCAACTTGGTAGAGGGAAAGTGGTGGAAAAGAGGGGAGTTAAAGATACAAATTCGCAGTGTTTCACATGAAAGTCTAGGGTAAAGGAAAATAATTTCTTGGGAGAAGAGAAAGAACGTTTAGACAGTCTCACATGAAAGTCTGGGGAAAAGGAAAACTATTTTCTTGAGCGAAAGAGAGAAAGGAAAATGAGACATAGGGACAGTCAGAGCATAAACATGCGCGAGGATACGATGACGAAGACGACGCGAATGCTGTTGACCAGAGAGAAGCGTCATCTACAATCGGAGGCATCATCAACAGCAACAACATCAACAACTGCGGCGGCGATAACGCAATTGCGGGAAAAAACGGCATTGAATCCTGTTTTTATTCCCACAGTTTTCACAGTGCGAGGCTTGGCCGGGGACGACGATGATGCCCAAACCCATAACCAAGCAAAAGTTGATGGTCAACGCGGCGCATGGTCATCAATGCTGCCTCCGCTGCTGCTCAAAATAATAAGATGACATCCAACACTTCTTGGACAAGCAAGCAGGCAGCCTGGCAGCCTGGCAGGCAGGCAGGCAGGAGGCTCTAAGGTTACCCCATATGCACCGCCGATCGCGGTGGTGGTGCCAATGCCACTCTTTCGCTCTCTCGCTCCGTCCTTATACTTCATTCCACCGCCGCAGTCCGTTCAAAAAATATTTTCATATAAAAAAACTCATTTTTTCATCGTTCTTTTGCCCCGCTCTCGCATAATAAAACTTTCTTGCGTTCTTTTAATTTTATTCCCCAGATACCAACACAACAAGAAACCATCAGGGGCGAGCTGCGAGCGATGTAGACAGCGGTTGAGGCAGCAGCAGCGCACTTGGCCATACAAAGGATCGCCTGAAGAAGATCGAAAGGGACGCAGGGACTTGTCTCCATTCAAATCGCCTAGGCTGTAGGTTGAGGCTGAGGAATAGCCAGAGGCAGAGGAGGGAGAAGGCAGACAGGCAGAGATATGCAGAGCCCAAGGCAGAGGCATAGGTACTCGAATGTACCTGAACCTCTTGGCTCGACGACCACAAAAGAAGGATGGACATTGTCCAGTGACCAAGAAAGTATTGAGCATTGACGATAGTTGTTGTGGCTGTGGTGGTGGTTTATACGATGGAAACCGAGTATTCGCTTAATATAAGTTTCGCAAATTATTTTAAAGCAGGTACAACTTGAAGTATTGGACGTCCGTCGTTTTTTTCGTACACTTTTAAGGCCATGAATTTAAAAAAAGTTAAATTAGCATGCATCTATCTCTTTGTCAATATATGTCAATATTTTATCAACTTTGAGTTAGTACTACGGGCAAATCAAATTTTCTGGACTATTGTAATTTAATGTTAAGTTTTATTTTCCACAACTCCATTATAATATTTATTTTGAAATTATATAAAAATGGAAATTGGAAAAGTGCTATTGCATACATACTACAGGAAGTGAAATCTGTGCTTTGATTTATGAGGTACTAAAAGTGCATTTCACTAGACTGTCTCCTTAATGGAGTCAAAACGGTGTCTCCGGAGATCCGCAAAGCGGTTTCTTGAGTTCTCTGAATAGCTGTGCTCTACCATACAGCTGATCTGGATCGGCTCGGTTCATTCAGGTTCGCTGGGCGTTGCAAATGTTGTTTACCCAAAATCTTAGGAGCACAGGAAGTAAGAAAATAGGTAAGTGTAGGACAGAGAGGGCAACTGAATGCGACATTTGCATTTTTAATGCAGAGCAAAAAATATTACGAATTTTACGAGTTGATTTTGATGCGGCGTTCGTTTTTTTCTGCTGTGTGACTGGTTTAGTGTACGAATCGTTTTTTTAATATGTAGGATTTTTTATTGCCTCCTTTTTGGCCATTGTGTGTGCGCCACGGTGTCACCTTCGAGCCATAGCTGCAGTCGGAGTCGAAGTCGGAGCCGAAAGCTGACCAGACAAGACAAAGAGGAAGAAAAGCTAAGCAGAAAAGCACACACATCGAGCGAGCAGGCGATATCCTTTTGTGATATATGAGTAAGTTGTACCTGAAGGATGCGTCCGTTGCTGAGCTGTTGTGTATACACACGCATACAGAAAAACACACACAGGCACGGCATGCGAGGAGTCGCGGATTCGACAGGCAAGCAGGCTGCGCTGGACTTCATCATATGATATCGAGTAGAGAGCGGAGCGTGATTATGGACAAAGAATGAGAATAGCGGAATAGCGCAGCGGATGTACACAAGGCGGCGGCGGCGGCAGCGCACCCAGAGAGCAAGCTTGCACCCCTCGCAGCCAGGCAGTACTATGAGCTTGATCGCCTGGCCTCTGCACCCCTCATCGGGGATGGGAATGGGGTGGTGCTGTCTCTTCTTCGCATTGTTTTTATGCCCATCGCTGGTGGGAAAATTTATCTAAATTGTCGATGGCATCTTTTTTCAACTCTCTCATTTTATTCAACGTTTTTTTCAGAGATTTTGTATTCTTCTTGGTTTTTGTACTGTTTTTGTCATATTGTGGAATGTTTTGTCGTCACTTTTTTGAAAATGATGCGCAAGCAAATGGCCCGAAGTCCATAAATCAGGCCTGGGCCCGACGACGGTGCCAACTGACAGCGCTGAGCCGAAGATCAGCTCGACAGAACGAAATTGGATGAAGGTGTTACTAGACAAAGGGAATCATCGCAGCTGATGATGTTGCCAGGCGGAATGAAGAACTGAAAGAAGCAGGGAAGCAAGAATGTAAACAGTATAGGCAATTAGCTGTCAATAGCGAGCACTTGATTTTGCAGCGAAAAGTCAAGAAAATTCCGAAAATGACAGAGCCCGCACCAACTGCTGCAGCTGAAAGGTTTTGCTTTTCGGCATGCGAAGCTCATTCAAATGTTGCCAATTATTTTTAACGAACTTGCCTAGACTAACGCGGTGCGTGTGCGTGTGCATGTGTGTCCTGGGTTAATGTTTGTCAGACACGGCGTAAATATTGCGCATACGCAGCATCGCACGCAGGCACAATTTGCAAATGATCGCTGCCACACTGCGGCACAGCTGGGATGCTCATACTCACACACACGCTCGTAGATCTGAAATCGCAGCTGCAATGTCAGCAGCGGAACAATCGACGCATTACATCAATTTTACTTGTCCTACTTTTCGCTTAGCTTGATCTGCTGCATCTCTTTGTTGAGCCCTTAAAAGTTGTAGCTTGTCTCCACAATCTGAGCAGTCAGCTTATTTTATATTTAGTACAACTTGCATGGGATTCTCCCCCTATTAAAATCTCTTTAAAATGGCCATCTTTAAAATATCCCTTGTCCCCTCCATAAATTGAAAAACTGAATACAAAATCGGCAATTTTAAGGCAAAAAGCGTAATTATACTCTTCTATATATTTATTTTAGGTATATCTTATTTATTTGGAGTTTGCAGCGAATCTCAGGAGACATTTCTGACCTCACATAGTGTATATATTGTATATGTACATATATATAAGTATAAATGAAGTTAATCAGCATCAACAGGGGAGTCGATCAAGCCAGTCTGTCTGTCGGTCCTTCCGTCTGTCAGTGATAATCAATGTGAAACAGTAATCGAAGTTTGGTTTTTCCAATTTCACTTAAATCGCGCGTCTTTCATTGGAACAATCATTTTGAAAAACAGAAATATTGCACAAAACAGCAAGTGTGTTAATATATCTGTCTGGCTCGACAGTAGCATTCGGTTGTTCGTAGTTATTGTTTGTCAAATGGGTAAAAAGGAGGGAAAATTATTGGCTGCCCACCTGAACAGCAGATGTGGATATGGGTTAGCAAGATAGTCGCACAATCAAAAATGTAAATCAACGAAACTTCTGTGACCCCATGAACTATATATATTCTCATCGTTATCATGGGGGATGCTAAGTGTGTACGCATGTGTAAAAACGCAATTTGTCACATTGTCTTGGATCTATCTTAATTACAATTTGGCTCACATGTCGTAGCCAGCAGGATCTAACCGATCATTAACTGCTATAGAACCCTTCCGTTCTATGGTATACTTTGACAGTTGGCATAGAATTGTAATATATTGTATATAACCGATCTTAGAAACCAAGTTTCATTCACATCTGTGCACCAAAGGTTTAAGAGCTAGCCAAACATTAAATGGATATTTTAAACATGAATTTATTTGCACTCGAGATGCCACATGGTAACATAGTGGGAACAGAGGCAGGAGTACAGGCAGGGACAGTGGGAACATTGGCAACAAGGCCAGCCGAACGTTGCCTCTACAGCAGGGTAGCAAGCACATTACATAGCTATTTACTTAGTCCATTAATTCCACAGGAGCAGCAACAAGCGTAAGTCGCAAGTATACAATTTTATATAAAAAAGTAACGGTACGCCGACAGTTATATACCCTTGCATTCACTGCTATTAATATACACTATTGTCATAATACTGTATTGAAAATGAATATAAAAATAAAAAGACGTATTTACTCGGTAGCTGATCAAGAAAATATATAAAAAAAAGGATGCTCTTTGTAAGGATATACAAATAAATGTGAAGACAGAAGGTAGCAAAAGGTGCTGACAGCGCGACGAGTGAGGCGGCTGTTACATGCAAAGGAGGAGTAGGAGAGCGAAAGGCAAGGAGGGTGCTTGTTCCAGTGTGTGTGTATGTGAGTGTGTGTGTGTGCAAGTACCTGTGTTGGCATTATGTAAATGCATTCACTGGTGGGATGGTAAGACACAAACACATACACTAACAGACTGCGACTGGACCTACACCAACATGTGTACTGTGCAGCAAAACAGGAGGGCAAGGAACCTAAATGCAACTGCCAAAGCGGGGATGACTCCAGATGGGCAGCAGGTGGGCATGTTCAGCGGGATACTACTGGCAGATCGGCTAAGAGTGCCCTCGAATAAATCCTCGCAGTACACGCTGTAACCGCAGCGGCAAGCAGAAACAGCAGCACAGCTGAGCGACACAGACATACGGATGTAGCGGCCAGATAACCTCAAAAAACATTTCCGCAATCAATGCAACATTACCGGGTGTGTCCGATGCGAAGGAAAAGTGAAAGACTGCAGCGAACCAAAGTTGACGCCAAGTAAAGCAAATGGTAGGGGAGACAGTTGGAGAGGGAGAAATACTTCTTGAATGAATTAATTAATTTGCCCCACTCACCGCCATGTTGACCCGTTGAGTTGGTCCGCGAGGTAAACATCTCAGAAGAGTTATAGGCCCGATACGCTCCCCGTGCTATATTTTGCGTAACTGCAAGTAGAGAGAGAGAGAGAGAAAGAGAGAGTGAGACAGAGGGGGATAAGAGGGAGTAGAGTATCAGTCGACGTATGTTATGTAGAGAATAAAGTTTTTTACATGAGAAGTATGCCGTGGAGGTAGAGATACCCTACACTGATACAGACATACACTTCTAAAGAGGATATATGGTAACTGAAATTGGTATTGCCATAGGTTTGTATCCGATGTGTTATGAGTAAAGGGCATGATGGCCATATAATGAACGACTAGTATAATAGTCAGGACTACAAGCAGATTAATGCAGCACCGACAAACACAAGCACACACTGACATAATTGAACACACAACCACAAGTGCTGATGGTAGGCCTTTAAAAAGTGCTCGCTGCAACTGAGTTTCAGAAGGAAGTTTACGGCGTACATGACGGCCGGTGTTGTGCGAGTGTGCATGTGTGTGTGGTGGTACAGTATGTACCAAGCGGCGCATTGCTGCGCCTGGTACAGCGCGACTCCTTTTAGCTTTTACTTAACGTTCGCATTGTTTTTATTGTGTTTCTACATCTCGCTCTATGCATGTCTGCAAGTCTGTATTTGTGTGTGTGTGTGTGTGTGTGTGTGTGCGTGTGTGTGACCGGAAACTGCCATTTAAAGTGCATTTTGAGAGGACGATTGCGTCGAGACGGCTTCACTTGCGAGGTAAGGGAAAAGAAGAAGAAGCTTGTCCTGCCGACGGGCTCCTGTTTAGCCCATGTTCTTTGCTGTTGTTTTGCGTTATTTTACGCCGAGTTTGTTGTTATTTAATGCAAGCAGCTCGCCTCTTTTGTGCCACAGTCCCCTTTCCCTTCGCCCCGCCACTGGTGGCTGGTTGCTCGACTGCCTCGTGTAATCCAACTCCTTTTTAATTACATTCAACACCCGACCGAGACAGCACTCTCCCCCACTTGTCTCCTGCCCCCCCCCCGCACCTTGCAAATTTGTGTCTGCCAAGGTGTTGGCCGGCAGTTGCTTCTTGGCAACTCTTCCAGCTTTCCCTCTGCAAATATCGATTTCGCCCAGAGCCTCCCAGCCCGAAGCTCAACAAAGTGTTAAAGCAATTTGTAAAGGTGGCTGCTCCTTTTCCTCCCATTCCTTGTATGGGATGGATGGGACTCGAAGTAGTTTACTCAATTGCCAAGGGTCGCCCAACGGGAGGATCATATTTGCATGCAGCATCAAGGTAGAAATAACTGTAGCAGCTGCTGCAACTGCAACAAATTTAAGCTTTCACTCCGCGCTCAGCCGAGTCGAAGAATCATTTCCCCCCCCAATCTTTACACAGTCTGCAGTGTGAGATACTTGGCAAGTAAACTTTGAGCGAACCTCTACGATGCAGGGATATTTTAATACAACAATTTTTTATTTTATATAAACATATATCTTATATCTATAAATATATAATACACTTCTTTGTGGAATATACTTGATCCTTGATTTCACAATTCAGTCAATGATTTGATGAAATTAGAGCCAGTCGACAATGCATATGCTAACAGCTGGTAATCATTTTAGACTCGTTTTACGAGATGGAAAACAATAACGATCAAAGGCAAAAGCTACAGTCGAACGAACTCTAAGGTAGGATCCCTTCGATCTATGATGAAATGCCGTTATTGACTCATCCTTTAAAATCTGTAATACCTTCGAAATCTATATAAAATTGATCTGCGTATAGTAATCGGGAAACTTCGTGCCAAATTTGGTATCTTTAGTCTTTACAGCAGCTGAGATTTATGTATTTATTTGGTCATATGGACAGGCATGGGTCATTCGACCCGGCAAGTGATCCTGAGCAAGAATATATATGCTATGCCATAGATTAGCGTCAGTTATTGTGGTTTTAGTATTAAAATCACTGCATTTCATTTATGTAAACAAAAAACCGTAGACCTGGCTTGAATTAAAAAAAAATCCAGAGCAATGCTGACTTTACAGCGAATATGAGAATAAATCGAAATCACCTTGGCTGAATATATCTTCAAATACTCAGTAAAGGAAAGTAAACACGCCACCTTGAAACCGTTTATTCGGATGGAGTAACATGGCGATATGGAGTCGGCTAAAAGGATGACATTCCACGAGAAGATCACGTTAATCTTGATAAAGTTGAGTGATTTGGGAAAGTTCGTTCAACTTTACACATTGTTGAGATGCATTAGATTTATAACAGGGTATTTTCGACGTTAACTTGAAGCGCTGTAATAACAGCAGCTGCATTGTGCTTCCACCCCCAGCCGCCCTTTTCCGACCCGACCCTCCCACCCGTCCTCTCCCGCCACTCATTGGGCCCAGCGCCGTGGGGAACTTGTAGAAACTTTAAATACGTTCACACATGAGTTGCTTCACAATCGCCTTATGCCATTTACTTTTTGCCATTTGCCGTTTGCCGCTCGCCGAGCAGACGCAGCCAACCCATACAAAATTTCTAGAGGAATAGGTCAGTACGGTCGTGTAAGGGTGTGTGTGTGTATATTGGATTGTATCTGCAAGTGTAGTTAAAACAGTAGAAAAACTGCGAAGCATTCAAGTGCTTCAGGATATAATATATGTACGATGTATGTAAAGGATGTATATGCTACACATATAATAAGCACATAATGAGTACATAATAAGTGCAGTGGCTGAACCCACACCCCACCTCGTCAGAGTCCTCCCCTTAAATTTCTTCCAAGCCTCACAGTGCACTCTTCCTGACCGCATTGCAGTTGCTCCGGGTTCAACGACAGCTTTGAAGGTCGAGCACACGTTGAGAACAGAGAAATTGAGAGAGAGAAAGAGAGAAAAAGAAATAGAGGGGGATGCTCTGCTCTTATCCTTGTGGCTTGTAGAATATCGGTGATACAAGACTTCGATTCAAGGGACAGGGGCAGATAATGAGTGTAGTGTAGTGACGCGTGTGTGTGATACCCCCTTGGCTTCTTATGGCAGCTGTTGCTTGAAAGTATCTCATAGATAAAAGTTAATGTGGGCTTCAGGCACCAGGCATCAGATAGTAAAGCTTTGCCCGCTCCCGTTTCCTTGCGCAACATCCACGATTCCCATCCCATCCAACTAACTTCCTCTGCGCGTCGGATTTTGCATTATGTTTGTATAAGGCATTTTGCCTTTGACCAAAAGGAAATCTTTTGTAATCGTCCGATAACCCCGACAACTTGAAACTCAACCCTTAATGCGCGAAAACAATGCCGCAATCGCAATGCAACTGCATGTCCAGCTTAGCAGGATGCCGGGATGCCAGGCAGCATCCATGCAGCCTGCCTGCCAGGCAGGTCCTTTGCGGCAATTAGAAGAACCTCGAGCGGGCCTCGGCAAGGCCTTCTGCTTATTTACATATCAAAATGGCCGAACCCGATGCAACCGTCGGCGTCGTTGCATTCCTTTTGTGCGAGAATCCTTTTTGAATATCTTTTGTGAGCCAATGCAACGCAGACCACAGTAAAGGGAGAGAAGAACACTGGTTGATACAGGAAGCGGGATAGGCCAGCTATGAAATTAATACGCATAAATTACATACAAGCTAGATAGGCAGGGCATGGGAAAAATTATTGAATTGAAAGCTCAACTGATAAATGAAAACTGACAATATTTTAGTGTTCCTGTCAGTTGCAGTGTATGAGAAAATGGCAGTAATAATCCAAATGAGGAAGCTTCGAAGTTTATAAACTTCTGCATATTGGGCCGTTCCCATTTTTAAAGTATAAAATCCAAACATGATCTCAGTAGGCTGTTTTTATACTCTTAAGCCACTGAAAATGGTCAAAAAAGGCTACGCTAACTTTGTGCATATGTATGCGACAGGGCGAAGGAGGCGTGGCACTACCCAAAAAGCATATTTATTTGTACTCAGAATCAGTAGCAGTGTCGATTGAGTCATTATTAACTCCCATCGCTCTCGCAAATTTATTATTTCAATTTTCAAGTGGATTTGTAAGCAACTCCTAAAATATACAAATTTTTGGCCTCGACATATTTTTCGCTAATTAAAAAAACAAATCTTCAAATTTTAATCCGGTTGATCAATAAACACAGAAGTTATTTAAGAGAGTATTAGCATAACACCAAATTTTTGGGTCAGTTAACAAGGGAGGCACGCGAGCACGAAACTCAAGGTCTATATGTCTGAATTTATAAAATAAACTACACAGGTACTTAGGGCAAAGGGCATCCTTACCGTTGAATTGCGCTCAAATGTTTCTCTCGTTGTAACTTTCCTGCCCTGTGCGTAGGTCTGTGGAAATCGTTGATCTATAACCTTTGGAATGCAGAAACTAGCCTTTATTTCTGATTTAATTTAGGCTCATACCGACTAGTATGAGTCTCAGTCTCAGACTAATCGACTAGCAAGTATATATTTACTCTGCGAGGTCGACCACGCCTCTTTCTGCATATTACCATACGTACGTAGTATACCCATTGACCGTTTTTAATAGTCAAAAAAAAAAGAGGTTCAGAGGTGCCCACATTAAAGACAGTGACGAATCAAAAATCTAGAGAAACAATCGATGTCGCCAATAGTCACAAAAATGTTAGAAATGCGGCGAGAATAGTTGGGCGGAATTCGTACATCCCCTGGGTTAAAATACACTGTGGTGAGTTCTGTGTATACGTTCGAGCTGGGTAACTTTTTCCCTATTGTCGTAGATCTTTCAGCTCCGTCGTCGCAACGATACTTTGGAACGATATGTAACATGCCGGGCCGCGCAGGCAACTATCCCTCTAGAGAACGTGGTGGGGTGGGGAGGGGATTGGAACAGCGAGTCATAGAACACATGTCATAGCGCAACACTCTTGATTGGCCCTCAGCCAAAAGGTCCGCCGGAGGACGAGTTCTCTAAAACGGAAATTAGGTGACAGGCGCAAATGGTGTGCAAGACTTTCTGGCAGGCTCACGTTATTGTGCGGCTTCGCGACGATGCAAGCACAGTGGTTTGATATGCTTTTTCTAGCTAAAGATATGTTGGTTACTATACAGAAGGAAATTTCTATATCGACCCGGTTGTTGATAATCATGATTGTTTTGCTGGATCGCACTTACTTTCGTTTACCACAAAAGCAAATTAGTAAAAATCATCTTTGTAATTGATACTGGTCAAAAATGAAAATAAATACCTTGGTCCGCCACGCCTTTTGCCAGTAGCATACATTTGCACAAAGTTGCTTTATTCTTTTGACAAATTTGAATTATCGATGGTTATAAACGACTTTTTGTAATCTGTACACAGTAGTTCGACATACCATTCAGGCGCAGAATTTCAGTCGTTAGCAACTACTGTACAACGCTGGCAACATCTTGGGTCAGTTTTAATTGCCGCGTTTTGAGAGTGAGTGAGGGGGAGCATGTGCGAATCTCTCAGATGCGATAGAGTGTGATGGGTGTGTGTGAGTGTGAATTGTTGCTTTTGAGAGGCTGGCAGAGAGGTTTTTGTTGCTGCTCAAATTACTTTCTTTTGTCCACGGGAACAATCATAATTCTGATATATGCCGACTGTGTGTGTTGCCTTGCACCGATCCGCCCCACTCCGTTGCCTACCAACCCACTCCCTTATCAAACAAGGTCATAAAGAGAATGTTGCCACAAAGACGTGGTGGTCGGTGGCAGTTTATGCTCTGAAGACGCAGCTAACGATAATTCTTCACAAAAGATAATGGTATTTGTATCTGCTGCTGTAAATGTATCTGTGGATGGGCTACACCTAAGCCCCTTCAGTCGCGAGTGCAATACTGCAAAATGTTCAAATTAGCAACTTTTTTCGCTCTTCGGCTCTCACTTTTGGCTTGGGTTATCTGCTCTGGCAACGACAATCATAACAGCCCGAGGAGCCCAAACAAAAACCAAAACCAAAACCGAATCTGAATCGCAGAGGCAGAGGCCGAGACCCAGACCGAACCAAAACATTGGCGGGATCCAGTCGGAGGGGCCGAGGTGCCGACGCCGTTCGCTGGGCGGGAGCAGCAGGCGGCACGAATAGGGACGGGGCAGACAAACAAGCAGGCAGCACAGTCAGAGCAGCAGCGACAGCGCTGTGGATTTTGATTCTGGGTCATTCACCCTGCACAAAAAATTTGCGCTGTGTACGGTTGCTTTTGAGCACACGCGTGTGTGTGTGTGCGCGCATACGTGTTGTTGTCGTTTTTGTTGGGAAGTGCTTTGATGAAAGTGCTTTGCATTGTTGTCTAACACGTACAGACATCCCAATTTGTTAGCGAACTGCAGCCCCAAGATCACCGTTCATTTTCGATTTGTCTTCCACGTGACTCTCCGTCTATTCCGGACGGTTGCGCCTCCTCCTTCCTTTTCGTATAGTTCCCTATCTCTCTGCGCCCGCTTATTAGCAGGCAGAGGGGAATCGATCAGCTAACCCACCGCCCTGTGGAGGTGTCTTGAACTTGAACATGAATGTGCAAAATATTTTATTCTTGTTTTATTTGCCGTTCTTTATTTTTTCAGGAGTTTGCTTATCAAAAACAAGCTGTTATTTTTGAGTGGGGCCCATGCGATTTCCAACCGATTTCATCCTAGTTTCTTGCAGCCTTTCAAAGCAATCTTAAGTGCTTCGCTACAGTCGATCTGGGTGGTATACTGCTATGTACATACATATCTGTTAAGGTTTGTCCTGATTCCATGGGCAGTTCTACAAAAGCTACCCTTTCTTTCTAGTTTTGGCACTGAAAATGCAAAACAAGTCAATGGTTTGCCACTCTTCAAATTAAACTTTAATCTCGTTAACGTTCGACGAGATAAGTAGCATTTTCCCCTTTCGCTACTTACTCCTTTTTCCTTTCTGTTCTAGCTCTGTACTCTCCCTTTATTCCGCACAAAATCCCCAAAATAAACTTCTGGTGCAACACAATCGCAGTTGCCATTTAGGACACCGAGGAAATAACTACAAAAACAAGGAAGGAAAAATGCAACGCGCCAGTCAGACACCCTTCATCCAATTTTGAAATACCGAAGGATGTTACTGAAAATGATTCGGCTATACACATCATTAATAGACAAAGAGTATAACAGTGGGACACGGTAACCAAGTCCGATAAAATATACAATCTGTCCAACAAGTACGAGGTGTGTCCAAAAAGTATCGCGAAAGTTTTGCTGACAGTTTTCTTCGATTTCAGGGGCGTGGTGCAGTATGAGTTCTTACCATATGGTCGTACGGTCAATAAACAGTGTAGAAAGCAATATGAAGAAAACATCCAGAATTGTGGAAAAACCATTCATGGCTTTTGCATCACTATAATTCCCCTGCTCACGAGATAAAGACGGCATCGAAGGAGGAGCTCAAGGCTATACCGAAAAGTGCTTATGAGAAGTGCTTTGAGGATTGGAAAAATCGTTGGCACAAGTGTATAATATCTCATGGGGATTACTTTGAAGGGGACAAAATAGATATTCATGAATAAATAAATAATTTTTGAAAAAACACAAAATTCGCTATATTTTTTCAACACACCACGTATATACATACATATATACATTAAAATTTGGGAATGATAATTTCTTTGCATCGAAGCATACATAATATATATCCGAATATTGAGATGTGATAAAAAATCAGTTATTTTGTAAATGTATGTCGCTTTCTCAAGGCGTTTCTCATTTACGCGAATGCCCATACCCCACATGCAATACACTATTGAGAACCGAAAGAGAAATAACTGCATCATTTTCGGCCAGTTTTGCAGTTGTGTCGATTCCCACGTGCAAAATAAAACAATGGAAGTGTAGCCGTCACGTAGATTTATCTGCATTACGAGGCTGCAGGATAAACAGTGCCAAACATACACACATGTATACCATATATATGTACTTGCGGACACACGGAATGACAAACAGACTGCACTCACACAGATCCGCGTGCACGGAAATGTCAGTCGACAAACTTAAAATTATGTATGTACATATGTGCGAAATTGAAGTTTCGCTACTCTTTTTGACCAGCTTGCCATATTGTTATTGTAATCCGCTAGGGAAAAGGAAAGGGAAAAGGAGCAAAACGACAGGTGTAACAAATACCCACGCGCAGAACGGAGAAAACAACGTAAAGAGAATAAGAAGAACTGTCTAAAGGGGGCAGCGTTGCGCGTTGTCCGCGCTAATTTGTGTCACTTAGCGCAGGTGGCGACACAGAAGGAAGCGGAGCAACAATCACCACATGGCAGTGAATCATGAAATGCCGCAGTGGCTGGTTTGCGCGTTGATGGTCCGGGGGTTCAAAATGTGAATCTGTGTAGCGACCCCGTTGCGGTCTGCAACGGTTTGTTCTTGGCTGCATAATCTAAAAGACTATAAATGTCGATCTATTAAGTTTTCCCCCATAGGGCGGTATAGCGGGCATTGGCTTTTTGTTTTGGCAAGCGGCCAAAATTTTAATTTTTGGCGCAGGCGACGCTATATATGTAGTATATCGAGTGTCAAATGCATGTGTCGATGTACATACATCTGTATGAACCTACATGCAATAGTTTCAGCGAGGCAAAACGAGAAAAACGAAAAGTTAGCAAATTACACAAGCGATTTGTGAGGAGAAAAACCACGATAGTGTCTTTTAAATTTTAATTCTAACTGTCATTTTTAAGCAATTAGTTTATTCATTACAAATATCGAATAAGGGTTAGCTCGCTGTACAACACTGCATGTCAACACATATTTTTAAATATCGATATATCGATATGTGTTCCGTTGGATTTCTGTGTGCAACGCTGTTAGTTTTGAGGGCGTAGTTCCAACAAGTGCATAGAATTAATTTTGTATTACTAATCGCGTGTGGATCGCTTGCGTTTGTGTTGTTTTTAATTGAGTTAATTTTTTAGTCGTAAAAGAAGTCGAAGCAACGGCTGCCCAGGGAGGCAGAAAATTATCGTGTGAAGAAAGAACATATCCACAATGTTTCTGTTTTTACCATCAACGATTTTGGGACGCAGCTATTTGCTTTTTGTGCTAGTACTGGTCGTGGGCGTGTTCGCACAGCATGAATGGCAGGCTCGAGATGCGTTTGATGAGATTAAAATCCAGTTCGATAAAGTTAATTCTGACAACTGCCCCATACAGCATCATGCCGATTTGTTTATGCCAATGGACGTCATCTCCCACAAGCCCGACATAAAGGAGGTGAACGTGAATCCAGTATTTCCAAATCGAACAGCGCTCTTGCATCTGCAGAACATGGCGCTGAGTCGCAGTTTCTTCTGGAGTTACATACTCCAGTCGCGATTTATACGTCCTGCCATTAATGACACCTACGATCCGGGCATGATGTACTATTTTCTCTCTACCGTCGCCGATGTGTCAGCCAATCCCAGCATCAACGCCTCGGCTATTTATTTTGCACCAAACAGTTCATACTCATCTTCGTATCGGGGCTTTTTCAATAAGACATTTCCGCGCTTTGGACCCCGCACGTTCAGACAAGACGACTTCAATGACCCCATTCATTTGCAAAAGATCTCAACATGGAATACATTTGATGTGCAGGATTTAGGCGCCCATCATCCAGATACCATATCCAAGGATTACACGCACGATTTGTACAAGATTAACGAATGGTATCGCTCCTGGTTGCCAGACAATGTGGCTGGGCGGCACGACACGAAGATCACATACCAAGTTGAAATACGCTACGCCAACAACACCAACGAAACCTTTACATTCCACGGTCCGCCTGGCTCCGAGGAGAATCCTGGACCAATTAAGTTGACACGCCCTTATTTCGACTGCGGACGCTCCAACAAGTGGCTTGTGGCGGCTGTGGTGCCGATCGCCGATATTTATCCCCGACATACGCAGTTCCGTCACATCGAATATCCCAAGTAGGAATGCTGTTTAAGGTTGGTTCTTGTTCTACTTAATGCCTAATCCTTATTGCTTTGCAGATACACCGCCGTTTCCGTTCTGGAAATGGACTTTGAGCGTATCGACATCAATCAATGTCCACTGGGCGAGGGAAACAAAGGCCCTAATCATTTTGCTGATACGGCCCGTTGTAAAAAAGAAACAACAGAGTGCGAACCCTTGCATGGCTGGGGTTTCAGACGGGGAGGCTATCAGTGTCGGTGCAAGCCGGGTTTCCGACTGCCCAACACAGTTCGCCGACCTTATCTGGGTGAAATTGTTGAACGGGCTTCAGCGGAACAATATTACAACGAATATGACTGTCTCAAAATCGGCTGTAAGATGGAGGAGATTTGTGTCATCTCAAGTTGATTAATGCGTTACCTTTGCAGGGATTCAGAAGTTGCCCATACAGTGGGAGAAGGCGCCCTACCACATACGCGAGAAGTATCTAGATATGCATCCCGAGTATCGTAACTTCACCACCGGTTCGAGATCCCTGCATGCGGAAAATATAAACATTGATCAGGCCCTGAAGTACATTCACGGCGTCAATTACCGAACATGCAAAAAGTGAGTAAAACTCAAACAAATGTTTTTGTGTGTTAATATTAATATGCATTTGTGCTGGCAGCTTCCATCCCCAAGATCTGATACTGCGCGGCGACGTTAGCTCTGGTGCCAAGGAGCAATTCGAAAATGAAGCTAAAATGGCTGTACGTCTGGCCAACTTTATTAGTGCCTTTTTACAGGTAAGCACAAGCAGAGGAATCATTTCCCAGCACCTTCACGCTAAATGAAGAGCAATAATTGATAAACCCGACACCTATAAAGAGCTTTCGACGTCGCCTCTTGAAAACTTCTCAAGTGTAAAATATAATTTTCCACGCGTAATTCAACTTCCTCGAATTTCCTGCAATGCAAGTTTCAGCCTTGCCATCATCAGCAACATATTCAGCTTAAGTTTCAGCCGTTGTCTGTTGCCAAAGCTTGAATTAAATATTCAGTGTCAAACCATTACCAAATGCTAAACTCATTAGTTTGAGCGCAAAGGACACGAAAAACGGGTTCATCACAAGGCGCCGTCTTCATGAAATGATCAACAGCAGGCAAATGCTCTCGCATAAACTGGACTCCTCTCTAACCCCTTCTTCCCTCTCTAGCGTTCTGTAGATTTATATTTGCACAAGTTCTTAGATTTTTGGGGAGATCCCCAAAAGTCTGCTTAATGTTGAATAACTAAATACATTCCCGCACCCATTCAGGTATCGGATCCCAACGAGGTCTATTCGGGCAAACGCGTAGCGGACAAACCGCTGACCGAGGATCAAATGATCGGTGAGACCCTGGCAATAATGCTGGGTGACAGCAAGGTCTGGTCGGCGACAACGCTTTGGGAGCGGAATAAATTTACCAATCGCACCTACTTTGCACCCTATGCGTACAAAACAGAGCTGAACACGCGCAAGTTTAAGGTAGAGGATCTGGCACGTCTGAACAAAACGCACGAGCTGTACACCGAAAAGAAGTACTTCAAATTCCTTAAACAGCGCTGGAATACAAACTTTGATGATTTAGAGACTTTCTACATGAAAATTAAGATACGTCATAATGAGACAGGTGAATACCAGCAGAAGTATGAGCACTACCCGAACTCGTATCGTGCGGCAAACATCAAGCACGGTTACTGGAGCCAGCCGCAGTTTGATTGTAATGGTTACGTGAAAAAGTGGCTGGTGACCTACTCGGTGCCCTTCTTTGGCTGGGATAGTCTAAAAGTCAAACTGGAATTCAAGTAAGTACCCAGTAATAGGGGATGGCATCTTTGTCGGGTTTGAGGCACGGGCTTTCGGAGTCGAGCTGGTTGGGCCAGTCCGCTGCGTGCCGCTGGCGCGGGCCAGATCACACCCTTTTTCGTCGCCATAGTCCTGGTTTCAGTTCCATTTTGGCATTCTCATGCAAATGTTTATTTGAATTGATTGTTTAATTTTCGAGTGTCGACACTCAGCACAACTTATGACTTGTGACTTGTCGACTGTCAAGTCGCCCTTATGCTATTATTATCATGCTTAGGGGAGCAATTAATCTGACCAATTTGTTGTCTCCTGCCGCAGGGGTGTGGTCGCAGTGTCCATGGACATGCTTCAGCTGGATATCAACCAGTGTCCGGACTGGTTTTATGAGCCAAATGCCTTCAAAGATACGCATAAGTGCGATGAGAAGACCTCATACGTAAGTATAATTTCGGTGAACTCTTCATTATAACAAATTTTAATTTTTACAGTGCGTGCCAATTATGGGACGAGGCTACGAGACTGGGGGCTATAAGTGTGAATGCCTTCAGGGCTATGAGTATCCGTTCGAGGATCTGATCACCTACTATGATGGTCAGCTGGTCGAGGCCGAATACCAGAATATCGTTGCCGACAAGGAGACACGCTACGACATGTTCAAGTGCCGCTTGGCGGGCGCGTCGGGATTGCAATCAGCGTTGGGATTGGTCATTTCACTATTTGGCCTTACGCTAACGCTACTTTATAGATTTAGTTAAGCGCCCAGAGAAGCCAAATATTTAAATCTCAATCCGTCCATAAGAACCAACCAGAATCTCTATACAGAAACAAATACGAAAAAAAATCAAGACAAAGCTAAAAAAAATTTGAAAAACAAAATTGACACCCAAAACAAAACGTGCTATTGCACGTCTCTTGTCCGTCGTCTGTCGTCCATTCTATGTTCTATATATATGTGTGCTTGCCTTTGAACATTGTCATCATTTATCTGCAAGGCGATTAAGTTGTAGACATAATCTATTACAAAGAATCTGGTTATTTGTCATTTATATCAAAGGAAGGAGAAGCATCGGCGGCAGAAGCAACAGAAAAGCGCAAACAACCGCGGCTACAGAGCTCAGATTACGGAAGCGACGCTGCCGCTGCAGATGCTGCTGTGGCCCCTACTAATGTCCGTGAAGTCCGTGAAGCACAGCTGTGAGTGTGCGCGCTCCGAGATGCGTCGAGCCGAACGGAACTGAGTAAACTCCTGCAAACCTGTTAAGATCAAACCCAGTTAGGCCCCGTACCTACACCCATCTTTAATGCGAGCTGAGGGTTGTTTGCGTCGTACACACACACAACCTTGCTGTCAAGAAGAGCAACGCCTGCCATGACTGAGAAACCAGTGTTTTACTTATATTAAATCGTCGCCGACGATGCTGCATAGCGTGGCATCGGGTCCGATGGTCTACTGGTTGTTTTTTTTCCTGAATTTAATGTGTAGATTTTTTCAGTATCTTTTTTCTGCTGCTTTGATTATCATATGCGCTTGAATTTTATTATCTATATTCCCTGAGAACTTTTTCTTTGCGCCGCAACAACCAGTTTTTTGGCCACTTGGACTCGGGCTTGGTCTCCTGCCAGGGCAACAAAAAATCGACGGCGTTTTTCATTAAAAAATGACATGGTCATATATGGGTAACTGAACTTGGACAGGGAGAGGGGACAGCACAGCACACCACACAAATATTATTTTCACACATTTTTCATAGTTGTATCATAGGCCTAGGAGCTTCGCAGCAGCCAGTGGGCAGTGACGACCTCTCCGTCATGGGCAACTCCTCTATTTCCATTTTTGCCGTTGTCGGCTGAAGACTGGTCGGCGCAGCAGAATCACGTTCAAGTGATTCCGCCTTTCCTTATCTCTGTTTTATAAAATACCAACAAACTTTAGCTTGGATTAAACTCATTCACAGAAAAAATTTCATATCAGTTTGTAGGACAGTTGAGAAACCATATACAAAGCGAACCAATTCAGTCGTGTTAGTCATGGCTTAAATTCGAGTAAATCATTTAAAGACTACATCGTAAGTCCGTCCATAAACGAAATCTTTTGTATTATGTTTATACTATTAAGTGCCTTGAATATCACGTGTCTTTTATAGAGTAAAATGCATAAAGTTAAGTTCCAACTCTGGAGATTTTGTATGTATACATAATTGATTTTTAAACGACAATATTTTTCAAATAAACGATGAATATATGTTAATATTGTAATGACCCCTGACTTACCAAACTTATTCATGTTGGATTCAATGGTCAAGTTGAAAAATTTATACCAAAATTGCCAAATTTATGTAAAATTGCGAATGCTTTTTGTTAATTTTAGCTAAAAATGACGTCCTGGTAATTCCTGTTTTAGGTAACTAAAGAAACAAAACGCAAGAACTTGGAACTTGAAACCAAAAAGATTGTTGTTGTCGCCCGTTGATAGCCGGGCGCCACGTTTATTATTCTATCGCGGTAGTTGCACGCACGGCTGAATTGATAAGGATTTAAGTAGTTACGATCGGCCCAAGCTATCCACAAAAATGAAGAATAAATCGTTAATTCGAACTTTGATTTATTTTTGATCCTTTTAGAATTTTAAGAAATTTTGGAAGTGGTTCAATTTGAATGAGAGACGTTTTTGTACTGAGCAAAGCTTAAACTATTAAAAGCATTACAATTTTTTTCCTCCATTTGACGTTTACCTCATGGCATACGAAGCAGCCCGTGCCCACATATAAAAACAGGAAACCACTCTTTTTTTTTTGTTGTGTTCATTTATTTTGTTTTTTTCTAAATACATTGGCCAGCTACAATAATCACTGGCTTCTCGGGGGAGAAGTAACTCGAGCTTTGAGTTGGCTATCAAACATTACTTAAAAACTATCACAAATCAATTATTATATGTGCCTACATAATATATAAATCGAGTACAAAGCAGCCTCGGCAACTGTTCGATTTAACTCCAGAATCCCATTCACGTTTCAGGTTGGACTATCTCCGGAATCAAGGGCACAGTAAACCAAGTGAACAACAACATTTCGACAGACTAATTTCGATTAATAAAACACAATGTTTCCGCTAATTCACATATTCAACATGTAAACTTTAAAAAAGATAGATTACAAATCGTACTTTAATTTGTCGACGCGAGTCGATTCCAAAATTTCAGTTCACATAAACAAAAACAGAAAAATAATCAAAAATTACTGTCGGATCTTTAATCTGGCCGCTAGTTACAATAATAAGATTACAACTAACGGCAGGTATTTCCTAGGTGTGTCTAAAATGTGTATGTGTGGGTGATTTCTATGAACGATATTTCTTATGCTACTAATCTCTCGAGTTTTTCAACATTGACAATTTTGTTTCCTTTAGATTTTCTAATTTCTTCTTTTTTCTAATCATAAAAGTGTGTGACGCAGTGTTCTTTTATTTTAAATTACTTAGTAGCTATAATTATTATTGTTTATTCGTTAATTTAATGTTTAATGATTTTGGATTTAATGAATATAATTGCTAACAATTGGCTTTGATAAATCATTCAATGTTGTGATTTCCTTTAATTTTTTTTAGATTTTTCGTATATCAGTTAAGTAGTTTGTTAACTTCTGGAGCTTTTTGAACTCGGTTTTCTCAAGGCCCTGTCATAGCTGTTTGTGGTTCAGTGTGGATTCCGCATTGTATTATGTATTGTAGTTTGCTGTTTGCGAGACAAAATTCTAAGTTCCGTGTAGTCTATGAGCATAGTATGTAGTATATATATACATATATGCAGCAGGGCTATAGCTACAGTCTGCGGGACCCCTGTGCAACATTTCGAGGGGTCCCTTAGTTAGCTAAGTTAAAGAAAATAGCATTTTTATTGCGTGGGGTAATCATGGGACTCATTGTTTAACTTTTTAATAAAAGGTACACCTATACAGTTATACGCTTTGAATATTTTTTTATCGTCTTCTTTGCAGTCCGGGCGCTCTGTGCACTCACAGGCTGCAAAATCTTCCCTACGATCCAGTGGTATGTACATACATACATACTTACAATTGCATACATTTATATTTTATTTGTATCTGTTGCTGTGCTTGAATGTGAGTAACATATCCATATACATTTGTCTGTAACGTATAGTAAGTTAATATTTGAGCAAAATTCGAACTGCGTGGTTTCATTAAACTCTCACAACAACAATAATAAAAAAAAATCTCACAACAACAATAATAAAATTACCTTCTTGTAGAATGCTCATACGCCCTTTTACTCTAACCATACAACAATATTTTTGTGTGTTTATATCTAAGGTGCCTGATTGTATTGCAAGCAAGTATCTTGTGTGTCGGTGTGTGTCTGTGACGAGGCTTTTACTGAGATATGCGCGATCAAACCTGCTATTCGGATTTCCCCAACTCGACTTTGATCTCAGCCGATCCTTATACCAATATCCCACTCTATTCCGTGGGTGCGTAGTAAACAACTGTGGACTTGCGTCGGAAGCCCAAATTGAAAAACGATGTCTCCGACTTTTTGCGCTCATGTTCGTGCTCGTGCTCATTGCCAAAGTAGGAAAAAAGCCGCCCGGTTCCGACGGGAGGCGCCCTTATACCACCACTGCCACGCCGGCTGCCATGCACGCTGTGGCTGCTGCTTTGCCGATGAATCATTGTAAGTGAGGTGTGCGAGTGCTGGCGCTGCAGATGTTGTTGCTGCTGTTGGTGGTGACGATTGTGATGGTGGTGCTGCTGCTGGTAGAGCTGCTGGTGGTGTGCGTTGGTGCCATGCAGAAACCCCGTTGTAGTTGGCGATAGATCAGTCATCTCACACGGCCAGAGGGTGAACGAAGATGGGACCTTATGTATCCCGTCCGATAGTCGATAATGGTGGGATGCTGACCTGTTGAAGTACCGCTCCGAGGGCCGCGACCCCATCTGCGAGTGTCGGGTGAATCGAGTGTTTCAAATAGAAAAGATGACATGTTAGCATTGGTACACAGATAGTTCATTCAGCTTTGGTCTACAGCAAATTGATTTGGATTAGTTTTCTACTCGATTAGTTCAAATGCGCTCTATATATTATGTTACAAGTTGTAAAGTTAGCTTTTTCTCTCAGTAAGGTCATATTTATGAATTAACCCACTTACTTTTGCACTGCGGATCAACGACTAGATTATAGGATATTTTTTGCTCGACCAGCAGTGCAACAATAGTGACGAACTAATTGGCACATAATATTTTAGGCGTCTAAATTGCTAGAATTTTTACTGATTTTTTACTGATATTTCTTAATGTTGGTCTTCCGTTTTTTTACTATTTACAATATCTGGATGGTGTCTGAGTGTTCCGTGTATTTGGTACTGTGTGTGTGCGTGTCTTTGGAGGGCGTTGCAGGTTGAAGCGTTAAAGGAAGCTGTGTCACATCGAGATAGATTCCAAAAAGCTGTGCTCTTAAATGATTTTTTTTTTCGAAAGAAAAACCAGTTAGATACTCCCAAAATATTGTAGTAAGCATAAATAAAAGTGAGCGTTACTATTTACAAAGTGTACTTGTAAAACTCGAGAGCTCAGAAAGAATTAATGCACTATATTCTACAGGTAAATTATGTACGTACATAGAAAACACAAAAACTGCTCAAATATAGCAAGTGAAGTCTAGTCTTAGATTAAGTTATTTGTGTAGTGGACTGTGGTGGTGGGTTGGTGTTTTGAGCTTTCAGTGAATACATTTAAAGCGCTCACCGGTTCGTTAATTATTCGATATTAAATATTATTGTTCGTTTTACTAATTGAATTGGTATAAAATGTTCATTGCATTAATTATACGACATTTATAAAAAGCAATATTATTTTGTGGCCGCGAGGCGTAACAAAAACGTCGCCTTAAGCCGCTCACGATCGCTACAAAAATGTTGGTTTCACAATTAAAGAGGGTTATCGGGTAGTCGCATGCGTTTTTTGGTTGGCTCAAACAACATATGAGTTCGTATTGACAGCATAATATTTTCGTTTGTGTTTATAATGGGACGCATAAATATGTTGCGATCTGTGAATTGCAAGAAAAAGATAACACAAGGAGAAAAAGAGAAGAGAACGAGAGAGAGAAAAGAGAAAAACACATAATTTGAAGAGAACTTTCAACATAATATAGAAAATAACGTTAAGAACTAAAGTGTCTAAAAGTTCAATCTCAAACCCTCCACTTGATAACTCCTCACTCTTGTCTTTTTTATGTATGTAGTTTGTTGTAATTGTATGTAGCTTTGTAGAGGAAGCTAGATCATAACTGAATCTGGAGTTGTAATAACTGTACCTTAAGTGTACGTGTTAACCATTGGTTCAGGCAAAGATATAGCATAATCGGTTCAGGTACTTACCCAGAATCGCCGGATCTTCTGTGGTTTTTGTGTTTATTCGGAAAATCATTTACAAACATTTTTATATCCTGTTGTAGTAGACGTTTTGATTGTTATTCTAGTATTTTCTGTACATTTTCGTGTTATGCTTTTTAGTTATTCTGTTATTTGACCAACTTTTAGCTTATGTGGTGCGAGAAAGAACGCGTAATGTGCCGTTGAGCATATCTCGTGGACGGTCCGGTGACTGCGGCATCTCGTTTACAAAGCGCTGGCCTACCGCTACTTGTTATATTATTGGTGTTTTTTTTTAGGTATTTTTGCAATGAGTATAATGATGTGTATATTTTGTACAGTTTACGTATAATTTTAGCCAGGTTGATACGATGTCACGGTGTGGTGTGTTTTTGTTGCATAGTTCGGTGAGTTCGTGTGTTGTGTGGTGAATACAGAGATAGAAATGTAAATAGACAGACAGCGTTTCAAGAAGGAAGACAGTCGTATAGAGAGACGGATAGGCAGATCGTGGTAGAGGTGAAAAAGAAAAACAAGAAGAAAAGAAGCAATAGTACAGATTAGCGGTGTTTTCTATTTACAAATCAGAAATAGTTACTACTAGAGAGGTCCTAGATCTAAAAATGATGTTTTAAACTGAATATAATATATGGATACGAAATTGTGTAATTCTTTTGTTCAAACCAAATAGACATATAAAAGATGTTGTGGTCTTTATATGCCTGGTATTCAACTTGATAATCGGCTTATAGAGTGTGTCATACTAAGAGTTTTAAAGTTCGCCTGTCATTTTGGCATCCAAAAATATGAATATATTTGATGTTTCTCAATATTATGAGTATTACTAGTGCACTTATAAAAACTTGCACATTTTAAAATTCAGTTTTTGTACTGGAGTACTTGCATGGCTTTGAAAAAGTCCTTGACCGCACTTACCTTTTTAGTTTTCGAAATGGGAGTAAATCTAATCGCCTTAAAACTACTTGGGTACCTAAGCTACAATACTTAAGATTCACTCAAATCTACGCAAACTAGCTTGAAGTATAAGAAGCTAAGTAGAGTAGTAAGAGAAAAGTGAAATGGTTTTTCGAACATCCGAGTAAATATTTATATAATATGTATGCACATACTTATTGTAATTACTTATTTTGTGGAAAGTCATACGAAAAGTTTGATGCAGGAAATAAAAGAGGAATAAACAAAACGAATCAACTGGAAACCCTATTGAAAGCAATAGGTCATTAATATTTTCGAAATACGTACTTATCATTTGATATATGTACTTATGTATATGTATGTATAATAAATATATATATGCAAATGGGATATTGCGTCTAGATTTGATACGTAAATATTGCCCATTACTAAAACAAATCCGAATGCTCAAACTTCAATTTTGAATTGAGCGGAATTTAACTTAAACCATCATACCGAAAATACTAAAGTAGTATTTAACTTGGTTATGTTGCAAATTTTGATTATGGCTTTTACCTACAAATATGGGTACACAACAACAAAAATCTTTTCGAGCATTGTTCCGCTCAGGATTGAATTATCAATAAAAATGGATCTATGCCCCATGTGGCACGGCGTATAGTCACGAAACTCACCTCGCATTGTGACCCAACATTATGATGCTTCTGTAAATATAATTGAGAGAAATGTCGACACCATTTTATATATAAGAAATGAGAAGAGTATATAGCAAAAGATTAAAGTACAGTTAGTTAAAGTGGCTTGAGATAAAGAGAGAGACAGAATTACAGAAATTGATAAACGCACAGAGGAGAAAAGACGTACACAAAATAGAGAAACTAAAGAAAGTTATGATCCGCAAAGTAAAGTGTGACCAATTGTTGGAAATCTTATAGGAAACTAATAAATATATATAAAAAGTCGTAAAACCATGCCAATATATAAAAATATTTAATACGGATGTTTATTTTCATGTTTTGTTCCCAATATTTTTTTTTGATTTTATTTATTTCATAATATTTCATGGTGATTTTTGTGCTTCTTGTAACCACACAAAATAATAGTTTCACTATCAAAAGTGACATCCTTAAGATAACTCAGCGAATTTGAACTATACATACATCGAAGGTAAACCAGAACTTAATATGGAGGAACCTCAAGTCGCACATGCTAAATTTACTGGCGTCTCTTCAAAATCGTTTAGCTTGTCACCCTGCTCATAAAGTAGTGCAAACAGTTGAAAGAATCGAGAAGATACCGAAACAAAAACATAAGAATGCAATATATGAGATAGTAAGTGAGATTATAATGATGTAGTATGCAGGATTATGGACAATTTCAATCGACATGAAATCGAATTCAAATAAACTATATTGGATAGGTATAAGGTGTTTTATGCGTATACTTTTAACAGGTCGTACAGTAAGCAGCCACAACAAGGAAGGTGATAACATATGTATGTCAGGACAGCATCGATTTCATCATATGCTGTGGGACTCTGGATCTTTACAGGTCTAATAGATAGATATGTGGTAAAATAAATACTTAAATTCAATTTCGCAACACCAGCGAATGTCAAGCTATACTAGTGTGTGAGTGTGTGTAGACTTTTTGTGGTCAGTTTTTAGGTGTGTAGGAACTACCGTAATGGAGCCTTAGCATGTCCAACAACATCCACATTTACAAATATATTTTACACATATTTTGGTGGTCAAAATAACTTGGTAACGAGTACTTAATATAATATATTAACACTGTGGCGAGATCTGGAGTCCTATATATATATATATATATATGTACGTATGTATATCTGCCGATAGAACGAACGACATTATCAAAAGTGTTAACAAAAATTAAACAAAAGCGTCAATACACATAAAGAATACAACAAGAAAGTTCTTTGCCCAGCTGCACAACGGGAGCAAGTAATGTTGCTATAACGGCATTTATATACCATATATGTGTGTATGCATGTAGGTATACATAAGTTTTACATTCGTTGTATAAATGAATAAATGTTATTTAGTTTAGTGTAACAAGCCATTTCAACATGTTATTTTATTTGTATGTATGTCGGTTTCGGTTGTGGGTAAACTAGGTTAGTGTATAGTTGGATGAGGTATCAACTTTAGTTTGGGGTGAGCGCAAAGTTCGGAAAGCTGGGGTGTACGCTTGTAAGTATTTTTATGTGGCTAACTCTAATGTACAGTTACATATTGAAACTTTTAGTAGTAACATTCGGTCAGTAAAAAATCTGCCAAGTATCTGGTAAACTCTGTCTTTTGCCAACGTTAAAAATTAATTTGTTTTATTCTGCAATATTAAGGTATGCTAAATAACTAGGCTATAACAATTTATGGTGTAATTAGATTTGTGGAAAATTTTTGGTATTGGTTTTAGCTTTTGTATTTGGCCTACCGAATGAGCATAGCGAATTTCGGCTAATTCACAACAACATTGGTAACGGAGTATGGCACGTACGCTCTTTCTGCAAGATGTTGGTTACATAGAATTAAATATATGTTTTATGTTATGCAATTAGATGTAGATTATACAATATATTCATAATTTTAATGTATTCGTTTTTAGCATTTATTTAGGTTTCGGAGTTAGTAACATTAAAAACTCGCCTTATTAAATTTACAAAGAAAAAATCAAAGAAACCAGATACACTTTTATTAAGAAAATTAAGTAACAACTAAGTACGAAATAAAGAAATTGCAACAATTATAAAAGATAATCTTGAGATCATAAATTATTGAAAACACGCACAAATTTTACTCACTATAAAAAATTTAGCATAGTTATTGCATTGTAGCATTGTACTTAATTAACTAACATATACAAAAAAAAGTAAACAAAGCATTGAAAGAAAAATATAGTTGGCGATCTGGTTTCTTACTTACCGCAAAAGACGCGTAATATAGTCAGGCCAATTCTCGGGAAACATGACGAGGAAAAAGCCAATCGCAATGAGAATAACGCCGGCCAGCTTCATGCCCGCAAAGGTCGCACTGTACAGTATGACATCAAGTGCTGTGCGGTGAAGTGTGTCGAAGTAGACGTAAGTGTATTTATTACAGCAAAGGTGGGAGAGATAAAAAGAGATTGAGTGAAGAAATATTTACAATATGTAATTTCGGGGTGAAGTCCCCTTTTTGGCCCGTAATCAAGATATATTTATATTAAGACATATTTAATTTGGTTATGTGAGCCCATATTTAAAATAAATTGTATTCCCGAAATGTTGAGGCTTAAGGCTTATAGGTTAAAGAGGATTCAAAATACTACGTACCGCCAGAAACGGGTACAGCGGTTATCAGCCCGAGTGTCACAAACATATTGTATGTAACGGCAGCGCTAAACTGCATCAGTACGTGGAAAACTGCAATGAATATTAATTACGGTAAAAAAAGTTTTAGTTTTAAAAAAAAAAGGGGGTGTGGAGGCTGGACTGCCTGTCCTGTCGTACCCAGGAGCAAAAGGCTCGCGGCGAGCAGTATATTCCAAGGTATGCTATCCGAAGTTAAGTTCTCGGCGCCCGTCAGGTACAATGCCAGGACGACGGGCCACAGCAGTAGAGCGTTGAGCAGGCCAAGGGCGGTGAATGTGAATGCAATTTGGCCCACCGGCGGATCACCCATCACCTTGCGGAACATTACCTAAAATGCAAGGCACGACATGAGCAGCAGCAACTGCAAAACAAACACAGCACGCGAGGGGGAGGAGGAAACTTACCCTGAACACGGCATAGCCGGCAGCAGCTAAAGTGGCCAGCACGACGCCGCCCAAGGTGCGGCTTTCTGTGATGCCGTCCATGTAAGCGAGCAGGGCGATGCCAGTGTCGCACAAGATGACGGCCACAATCTGTAATGAGATCGATGGTTGTACTATGGAGAAAGATCGTTGCAGCAAGCAGATGATCTCACCCTCACACCGACAAACTGCTCGTGAAGTATGACCCAGGATAGCAGATAGACGCAGGCAACATTGGTGGCGAAGAGAGCTAGTGCATCTGTTGCAAAAAGCACGTGTAACGAAAGCGTATACAGGTAAGTCGTCACCAGCCACAGGATGCAGAACGACAGGCATCGATTGAGATAGCGACCTGCAAGAGGAGCAGCTTAGAGGCAATTCTGCTTGCACATGTGGTGATTCCCGTATACCTATAGTGAAGCCACGCTCACGAAATCCACGCAGCACATCGGCCAGTATCTCGCTGAGCTTGTCGCACTTGCGGGCTGAGAGCAGACCCAAAATATATATGGGGAAGAAGAGCAGTGAAAAGTTGGTAAAGAACCAGGCCGCAAAGAACGGCGCATTAAAGTAGACTGGCTGGCGCGGTGGTATGTTGAACATCTCGGTGGCGTCCTCGACATGATGCAGCGACGAGTCGCTGATGGCCAGTATGTCCTCCAGTTCGGTACTTAGCTCTGCGCGACTCGACGACGTATCCAGATCATCGTCTAGCTCATCCTCGTACGGTGCCCGATACATATACATATACTTAATGCAATGCGTGGCCCCCACCCACGAGGCGGTTACCAGAATGGTAACGCATACGCCAAAGTACATCTACAAAGTAAATAGAAACTAAAATGGGCTTTCCGCTAACATATGAGTCACCCACCTTCTTGGCCAGTTCGGAGCAGCAGGATTCGTGACATGCCTTGAGCTTACGGAAACGCACTTCAGCATCTTCGCAAGAGTGACCATTTGGCTGCTGCTGTTGGTCAATAGCCAGCTGGCCGGTTTGAGTGTCGCTGGAGTCGACACCGCCTCCGAAATTATGCTGCGACCCATGTGTGCCCGAGGGCGTGTCCGCCTGTATGGTAATAACCTCATTGGGATCCTGTTGGCTCGACGATATCGAATCTTGGTGGGTTATTTGTGGATTGCTGGAAGTGAGCACATTGCTGAAACCGCAGCTCCCAACGGAGACGGTTACAATACCGCTGCTGCTGGCAATGCCTCCAGGTGCGCCGACCGCGCCACCGCTGCTGCTGTTGTTATTGTTGGTTGTGCTAAACGGCCCATTCGACGAAGAGTCGCCGGTAACCACCACAGAGGGAGTACGCACGCGTTTTGGATTGAAGATGGCCGGAATTTCGCCGTCGCGTGTCATTCTCTCATTGCTAAGCGTCGCAGACGTTCATAGTGACCTCTCTCTGCAAAGGCAAACCAAAATAAGGCTACAGTCGTCCTTCCTCGACAGTATATACCCTTCGCCCTGTTTTAAAAAATTGTAATAAATATACTAACAAGTCAAAAGACGTCGTTTACGAATCGACTTAAAAATTAAATTATTGATTTACGGAGGCGGTAGGTTTGGAATCCCAAATTTAAAATAAACTAAACATGGTATACAAAAACCCGAAATGCCAAATTTGGTGTCTCTAGCTTTTTTTAAGGCTGAGATTTGTGTTTTCATCTGGTCTGACTGACATACATAGCTAGTGATCCAGAACAAGAATATATCCACTTTGTGGGGTCTACCACGCCGACTTTAACATACATTTGTACAAACATACATATATGTGGTATATATAGAGTTCATACACTCAATTATTCTTTATTTATTAGATGTTTCATATGAAATCAAAATAAAACTAAACCTACGTTACTCGACTCGCATTACTCATACGATCTTTCTTGTTCAAATCTCTCTCAACTCCAAATTTTCTATTTTCCCACTAGGTCTATCGTGTTGTACGACATAGATTGTTTTTGGCATCATTTGAGCTTTTTCAAAGCATCTGGTAGGTTCATGTATTTTTATGTTTAACGATGTCACACTTAGATACTTCCGTAATGTTTTTCGATTTGAGTGGCAACAAAATATCGATGAGCCAAAAAAGCATTAAATTGTATTATTTCAAACTATAAAAGCAACGTGGTATTTTCCAATCAGTGATACCAATTAACTATTTTCATATTAATTCTGCCTTACAAAATTCAATTTTTGGTTATCCCACAAAACTTCATACACTTAGCCTATTTTTTATTGCAACTGGATACACCTCAGCTTTTTTAAATAATTTGACTATTCTTTGCTTAACATTTCTGCCAGCTCTGTTTGCAATGTGGGGTATATTTTAGTGCTAGCGTCCGCACGCTTCTCTTCAACTACTAGTGTTACCCCTTTCATGCAGAGCAGTACAACTCTGGGGCGGTAAACTCGCAAAAATAGAACCACTTCTATCGCTGTTTGAGGTCTATATATGTTCATTGCTTTGTGGTAAAACCATTTATATTTTAAATTTATTGACAATGCCGATATAACGGGCGGGAAAATATAAAGCTCAGAAAATTTGTTTCTAATTATTTTAAATTTATGTACGAGTATATAATATGTGCACATGCACACATGTAATTACAAAAATTGATTACAAAAATTCTTTTATAAAGAGCTGAAAACAATCAAAATCAAAACTTTTTGGTGTGGTTCCGTTTTCTCGTTTTTTGGGTCTTTTGTAACTTTGTGAGTTTACACTGTTGGGCTGTTTTTGCCTTTTAACTTAACTTTTTTTACAATAACTTTTTTTAATAACTTTTTTTATAGTAACAAATTTACCCATTGTTTTTTTTTTCTCGAGTCGTTTCACTTTCCCGAATTTTAAATTTTCATCAAATCACGAGATATTATCGATGGTCAAAATACGCTATCGAAGGGTTTCCGATAGACGCCTCTCATCGATATTATCGATGATGGTTTTACAGCTCTACCTTCGTGGACTGCTAAGCTTCACAGTTGCTTTATATCGATATCTTAATACCGAATAATACAAATAATTACAAATCATCGTTCAATCAATATATAACTTAAACATATCCGACATACATGTTACATTTATGTGTGTAGCAAGAGATTCGAAATTCCCTCACTAATTATACCCTTCGACCATTGAAAATGGTCAAAAAAGGGTATACTAACCTAGTGCAAATGTATGTAACAGGCAGAAGGGGGCGTGGTAGACCCCACAAAGTATATATATTCTTGCTCATGATCACTAGCCGAGTCGATTTAGCCATGTCCGTCTGTCTGGCTGAATGCGCCGATCTCAGTTATTACAAAAGCTAGGGACATCAAATTTAGCATGAAGATTCCTGTATACCATACGCAGATCAAGTTTTTTTTCAATTTGGAATAACACGACTACCGACCCCGCAACCCGACACTTTTGATTTACATTGCGACTTACATTCGAAGTACTCATTTCTTAACGTTCTGCGTTAGCATATATATACTACATGAACTTCTCCTCCAAATTTCAAACCGATCGGACAATAAACACTGAAGTTATTAGATAAACCATTTCGCCCCTCCCAGCAGCAAACAAGTTGTCGTTGACGTCATAACTATATTACTTGAGCAGAAAAGAGCTGTTTCTCGACTCTTCTTTTCCATGTCAACTACCGAAAATACATGTGCATATATGCTAACACTCATACATACTTAATTTGTGTACACATATATTATATGTATTTGTACATATTCATAATATTCCTACGTGCACATATGATTATTTTTTAATAATCCATATTTTAGGGTCAGTAAAGAACACAAAGCCATAATGCAATTAAATAAATATTAATTTTGATTACTCGATATATTGTGAGTTATCGATATTGGCAAATTTAAAATTTATAAAAAATACCGATATATACTGCTCACGCCGCTTATTGCAGTCTTTTGCGCGCTAGGAATTTGGTTCGATAAATTATTGGCAACGTATCGAAATTGATGCAATGTGGCAGCGCACTGCAGTGTTATGATGAATTTGTAGCTTGCTATTAGTATCATACAATTAGATACTTTTTATGGCAACATAGGTCGAAGGGTATCCCACTGTCGCGTGCCGCTCGACTGTTGCTCTCGTTTTATTTGTTGTGGATGCATTGCTAGTACCGAATGAGCTTGGTGAACTTGTACGAGCGATTTACGTCATTTTAACACTCGTGCGGCAGCCGACAGAGCTAGGGTCTATACACTGTGCATGGGATTGTGACTCACATAGATGTAATACTATGTACTTATGATACCTATGTATGTCCATGTGTGTCTCAGGAATCATAGATTTATATGAATTAAAATCTAAACGACTCAAAGCTATCCTTATTCATCTTCGTATCATATCCTACAATAAGCAACGTTTTAGTTTATATAACTCTATCTTCTAGCACTTCTTTGCTGTTAAGCCTGTTTGGCTTAAGGAATGGACAAGGTTATAGGTATGTCCGAGCTATCGGGTGATTGGCTTACGAAATATGCAAAAACGAATGATCACGTGCTGGTTCCGATTAGCGTACAAGGCACACGCAAGGCAGCTAGTAGTAGACTTAAAGTATGTGACGTGCACCGTCTTAAGCTGCTTGATGACCAATTTACAGGCAATGGCAAGGGCTTGTAAAAGAAAAGGAGGCAGGAGCCTCGTAGGGGCAGAGAATAAAGTCAGGCGGAGTCCTATTTCACTAAACAATGTTTAAGAAAGGATAACATTGAATCCACATACACCCACAGTGTTCGCCTTACGTACGTATCTGTACATATGTGTGGGAGAGGGTGTGTGTGTGTGGCATGAAACAATGGCGTTATGAATGTGTCTGTGCAGGTCAAGTTGGGCCACAGTCAACGCCGTCTGCGTGGACAATAAACAGTCAGTTGCCGTCGGACGAGGAAGTGGGGCAATTTATTCAGCTTTTAGTGTAGCATTAAATATGACCCAAACAACGTGACTTCCATTTCACCCCCTCTTCTAATACGACTGTCGTTTTGTCCATCTGCTAGTGGCCTTTGAAATGTCTCCGATACGTCGTACCTCCGGCACATTGTGTCTGTCTCCGATAATGACATTCTAATTGAAACATTAAATATTTAGACGGCTACCTAAGCAAATACATAAAAATTGTGCCACTCGTCGATGTATTTTAATAGCTTTATAATGGGGAGGCGACGACTGATAGAAATTATTGAAAATATAAAAAGGGAGAAATCAATTATATTGATTTCATCCATAGGATAAACGGGTTTTATAACTTTGTCAGTCAAAAGGATTTAGTCATCCGTCCGTCTGCTTGTCCGTACTCGTACGTATGAAAACCTACAAGTAGATCTTAGAGACTATAAAAACTAGAACTACAAATTTTGGTGACAACATTTCTTATTATTGCGGCAGATCATGTTTGTTTGATAATTTTGCCTGGCCTCTGTCAGCGCTGTTAATCGATAAAAACCGACAAAAAAGGATTGAAATTGTATGTAACAGGCATAAGAAGGCATGCCAGGTTCACCAGCCGCGTCGATTGAGGTATGCCTGTCTGTTTATCTGTCTGTACGTTTGCTTGAAGGTCAAGAATCAGCTAAGTTCTAAGGATTTCAAATTTGGTATAAAGATTTATGCAAACTGTGCGTAAAATTTAGATGTCACGCCCACAACCCCCTGAAATTAAAAAAATTTTCAATTTAATATGTTAGTCAATCCGATCGAGCAGTAGACACAAACGTTATTTAAGAAAGTATCAAAACAAAAAATGCTTGTGTCACGCAACAAGGGAGGCAGGCGAGCACGGTGTACGAGCATCATTTAATCTGCTACTATCGTAAGGTATCCCTTTATTTATTTCAAACCTATTAAGGAGATGATTTTAATGAACCCAGAAACAGAACCGTTTTAAGTTTTATACACAAATAATAATATTAACAATTATTTTGATTTTTATAAATATAATTAAAAAGTTTGATATTTTTTTATAAAAGTTGTTAAATGAAGTTGTATTACATAATTGATGGCAGAGGGCTATAATGCGATTTTTGTGTGCTTACAAAATCAATAAGATGATTCTTTCATAAGGATATTTATTTAGCCAGAACCTGTTATCTGCGGTTTTTTATCAGAACTGTGGGGCAAATCAAATATACGCGGTGTTTCCAGCTTCGCATTCGATTGGCTTATTTAAAGTTGCCAGGCAACTTGATAGTGGCAATCGATTGCTTTAGTTGGCTGCGAGCACTCAAGTTAGTTAGAAATGGATGCGGATAAGCAATTGTGCAATAATATAAAAAGTCAGGGAACACTCGTTGTGCTGCTTATGGTTGTTGTCGCTTTCGCGGAAGGTGGGTGTCAATCGAGACTGGAATGACTAGCTTTCAAATTATAATCAATTATTTTTGTTGTGTTTTATTTGCCAGCTAAGGAGCAGCTAAACTGCGGTGGCCTGGAAGAGCGCCTGCTCTTTAGCACCGACACATCCACGGAGCCCGCTGAGTATCCTTGGATGGGTGTACTCTATCAAGTCAAGGGTGAGTTGATGGGAGACAAAGCACAGCTTACGGAATGATGATCCCAAATTTTCTCATTCTTTATCCAACAGTAAACTCATTTGAGAACACGCGGTGCAGCGTGGTCATCGTGGGTTCAGTCCACGTCCTGACGACCGCGTCATGTGTGCGACGCTTCAACAGTCGAGCCGAATTGGCTGCCGTGCGACTGGGAATTTGGAACGAGACGCACACGCTCGACGAGGAGTATATCTGTAATGCTAAAGGCTTTTGTGTGCCGGGGCCGGTGCAATACGCTGTCGCCGAGATCATAGTGCATCCACATGCGGATAAGGATACGGGGGACAATGATTTGGCCATTTTGCGACTCACGCAATCCATTCAGTGGACTAAGTACATGCAGCCCCTGTGCTTAGAAGCCCTCTCAGAGCCTGCCTCATGGATAGGTCGCAGTTTCCACTTTAGTGGCTTTGATCACAGCAGCTACCTCAAGGGCAAAGGTCAAGCATTGAGCATATCGCGACAGTACTGTAACACACTGAGTGGCACCACAAAGCCGCGTCCCGAGAATCAGTTTTGTGTGTACCCCGTAAAGCGGACCAGATTCTACGAAGGGGGCGCTCTCATGGAGCTTAACATCGAGAAGGATCTACCACGCAGTTTCTATTTGGTTGGCATACTGGTCAAAGTTGTTAACAATGGACAGACAACTGTCTTAGTCTTCCAAGATGTGCGGCCCTGGCGCAGTTGGCTAATGGGGAAAACCAGCTCGACGAGCTAGAACAGAAACGGAATTTATAGTATTGCAATTTGCAAAGTGCAACCAATTGTTTTATTGCATTAATTAATACAAATAAAAAAAAACAACTGGAAATCGTGTTGAGAACTTGCCATGATTGCCATGAGAAACGGGTTTTCACAGATTCTATTATCTGTACGGAAATTTATTCATCTGGGGGTGGTAAAACAAGTTCTGGGAAAACACTCGAATTACTTACGACTATGATATAATTAACAGTAAACTGTTTCACATTAAACACCGATATTTTTATTTTTTTGTGTGCTGTCAGTCCATCTTCATCTTGTCACAAGGGTATCAAGTAAATTAAATTTGTAGACCTCTGCAGAGAGAGTTATTAAATTGAAAAGATTCAGAGTCTGAGTTTTAAAGCTATCTTAATAAAACTTGGAATGAGTGTTAAAACCAAATGAGCTTATAAAGCAACCCTCGCACGAACATTTGCAATGTTAAGATTGCGCGTTTACTACAAAATGTTTACTACAAAATGTTTCGCAGTTTAGTCAACGTCCTACTCATCAACCTAATGCAACTACAGTTACTTGTTATCTTCACAGTTTCTGCTGTGGCAGTGGACGCCGTTGGGCAGGCTCAGTGCGGTAGCATTAGCGAGGAACAGCTCATCAAGCAGGGAAACTTTGCTGTGCCCACAGAGCATCAGTGGCTAGCGCGTATCACTTATGCAAATGGTAAGTGGGGTGCACAACACAGACAGTAGACTAATCCCTGGCCGTTCCAGGCGACGAATCCAAGTTGCCCAACGATGGCTGTCTGGGCGTGCTTATTTCTAGCCACAATGTGCTGGCGCCTGCCCATTGTTTCGTGCAGTACGATGGGCGCGCCGATGCCTACTCGGTGCAGTTGGGCGTGTGGAACAAGAGCTCCAATGCGCACGAGGTTAGCTGCGATAAGGATGGATATTGTGTGTTACCAGCTCAGGATATTCCGCTGGCCGAGATTGCCGTGCATCCAGAGTACGATCCGTTGACGCTGAAGCACAGTCTGGCTGTGCTCACGCTGCAACGTGATGCCAAGATGACACCCAATGTGATGCCAATCTGCATGCCACCTCCAAAGGTCGTGAATGAAACGTTAGTGGGGCAACTCTTCCTGGTCGCCGGGCTTCCCATTAAGGATGTGCTCAAGCACAAGACGTGGGTGCACACGATCAGTCGTCCCTATTGCCAGCGGGAGCACAGTGCGCTGATAACGAGCAGCACCACCGTTTGTGGCTATCAGGATCGCTTGCAGATTTATTATCAGGGTGCGCCACTGGTCGGACTGCAAGTGGAGTCGGATGTGGTGCAAAACTACTATTTGGTTGGACTGCTGCTCGACTCCAAGCGCGTGGACAAGAAGGAGCGCATTGTGTCCAGTTTTCTTGATGTCCGCCCTTATCTCAGCTTTATTAATCGCAATGCCGACTCACTAATTGTAATGAGCTAAAGAGAGGTAATAAAATTAGCAACAGCACCAAAAGCAATACCAACACCAGAACCTAACAGCTAATTATTATTAATTAACTATACATTTCTCACACTCGGTCGGACTTTTATTAATATAAAATGTGAGAAAAATGGAAATTGCCGCAGAAGCTACTTCTTTTTTTTCATAATAGCTGAGTTCTGTGTGTTCATCTGGTCAGACAGACAGGCAAACAGACACTGCTTAATCGACTCGGCTAGTGATGCTGCGAATGAATATACATAAACACAATAGTTTATGAGGTCTTCCACGCTGTAACATACATTTGCACAAAGTTAGTACACCCTTTTTTGACAATTTTCAATAGTCGAAAGCCAAACCGACTACATGTCTCAAAGACAAAAGACAGGTGAAAGTCGACGTCGGTATTTCTCCCTTTTTTGCATGTCGGCGCCTGCCAAAACATTTGAAAAACTGCCAAAACTCGCTTTGGGGTGAAAGGGTCAATTGTTTTCCTAAAACTGCTCAAATGGGGAATACTAACTGTGGAAAAAAGTACTGTACGCAGATGAAGTTTATTTTCCATTTAATATGTCACGCCTTCCGTCCATACATGTTGATTATTAGCGGTAATCAGTCGAATAATGTAAGTAATTTGGAACAACCCTAAAAGAGTGGCTTATCTGGCTTCGCTTCAGGGGCTTACTGTGAGATAATTTTTCGAATAACTATAGTTAAGTCTTTAGTTTTTTCGTTCGAATCTTTCACTTTGAGTTAATTTTTCGAATAACTAAAGTTATGTCTGTAGTTTATTCGTTCGAATATTTAAGTTTGTTCAAGTCTTTTGTTCTTCGAGTCTTTAGTTCCTTCAATTCTTCAGTTTGTTTGTCAAAATCTTTTTCTTTCATTGAAATCAAACAATTTTGTAAATCTGCGAGCATGTTTACAACAGTCGATGCATGCCAGGTTCACCAGCCGCGTCGATTGAGGTATGCCTGTCTGTTTGTCTGTCTGTACGTCTGTTTGAAGGTCAAGAATCAGCTGTTTTAAGTTCTAAGAATTTCAAAATATTGCCTTTTTTAGTGGTATACGGCAGTAAGAAGAAGAAACAGACTAGAAATGTCAAGACGAAATCTTAACGTTAGAAAGTAAGACCCAGTAGACGGGCAGTCTTATTTTTTCTTTACATGAGGACACAAGGAGACTAACAGTTTCCAAATATTTTGCAACCTTTTATTGTCTGGCTCTCACACATACAAGCGTCGCGACGTCGGCGTAGCGATTGACAGCAGCGAGCAGGGAGCGATGCTGGAAACTATAGAAAATGTTACCTTAAATAAATTCTGTGCTTACTATCTGAAATCTAAATCTTAAACTTTTATTATTTTCTTTTTTTTACTTTTAATTATTTATAATTTTAATTTAAAAAATATAATTCAATTTGGATTTCAAGTCAACTGTCTTAGTTGACGTTAAATAAATAAATATTCATATATATTGTACATGTATCTACAATATATACATATATGTCGAAGTAAAAAGTTATCACTTAAAGACTTTGATAGGCGTAACATAAAAAATTATAAATTTGATTTGAGCTACACTTCCGCAAGAGAAGACGTTCAAAACAAATCTCTGAAGACGATTTCCGATTGATCAACCGAAATATGTCGGAAAATCAATTAAAATAAAAACAAACACTTTTTACTCTTTCTCGAGCTAGCTAAATTGATCAAGAAAATATATATTTTATTTGGCCTGCTTCTGCCTGTTTTACCATTTTCAATGTTCAAAGGTTATTATTAGAAAAACCCAAAAACATTGATAACGACCTGACTTATTCTTAATGGTGATTGGGAATCCTCCTTCTCCGTGTTACATCAAGTGTATGTATACTACGCAAAGTTAGTACACCCATTATACCGAGAGGATATATAAATTTTGGCCAGAAGATTGCAATGCAACTTAGGACAGATCTGCGACCCCCCCATCAACAGAAGAATCGAACTAGCCATGTCCGTCTGTTGCAACGCAAACTAGTTTCTCAGTTTTGGAGCAATGTTAACAAAATTTGGTTCACATGCTACTTATTGAGATATCATATAGCTGCCATACAAAGTAAATTGCATCACTAAGTGAGGCACTGTGCTTACATTAATATCGGAAAATATTTTTCCGAGATGAACGCGTTCAAAGAATTAAGAAAGTATGAATATGCACTGGAGTATATGCATTCAAGAAGCACCCACTGAAAACAATAGACCAAGATTTTTTATAAATTTATGTCCTTAATAAATATATTGAACAAATATATAGCTTTGATTTAGAAACCTAATTAAATTTTTTTTGAAAAAGAGAGGAATCTTCTCTTCATACGAATCTATAATTGAAATACTCAATTATTGTTATTTTGAGGAGTTAGTGGTTCCAAAATACCTTCCCGTGTTTCCCGGAAGTTGAAACCGGGTAAATCGAAACAATGTGCACATCAAACTCAAGTATGCTGAAACTACCATATAGCGGGAGTTTAGGCGCCAAACGGCTCCATAGAAAATAACAAAAAGAAAACAAACATGGAGGTGAAGGCAAGATGCCTGCACGTCGCCGTGTCGCTGTTTGCTTACACTGCATTAAAATCACAATAAAATTAAAACTGCCAAAAGAAACAAAACAGAACGGAATAGCAGAAAAACGTGCACGAATGGGCAGACTGATAAAAGCGCTTACAGAGGCATGGGAAAGGGAGGCGCACCTGATGCCCTCTGTTCCTCTCTTCCGTGGACGGGATTCAAAACAAAAAACGAAAATTGTAACAGCTTAGAGAGTGCAACCGAAAGAACAGAGAAAGAGAGAGCAAACGCGCAAGAGAGCATGTTTTTTCTCTCTAAGCTCGCGTGGGTGCCAACTGGGGTCCCATGCAAAGGCAGCTGTAGCGGTCGAGGACAACACGCGGCGTATACACAATGTGACAGCTTTAGTGGTTATGGTCAAGCACAACGCTTGAGCGAGGGCACACACAAGCTAGTGTCCAAATCGAAAACGAAAGTAATGCCAAAAAAGTTCGCGCTCTTCTTAGCTAAAGTCGACATACCTGACCGCAACGGGGAAAAAGAACTGCGAAACAGCAAAGAGAAGGAGGAGGATTTCACAACCAAGTTTTGGGCTTGCAAACGCATTGCCGCCGGCTGCGAATGTGCCTAGCCCTATACCCATTCCACTCCAAATGTGTATCTCCAAACGACGTGTGGCGAGTTAATCAAAATTTAGCACACATCTGGATGGAATTTGAAGGTGGAACAAAAAAAGGGCAGTTTGATGATTTATTCAGGTCAATTTATATAGTACTTAGCTGTGTTGTATTTGTTTTTGGAAAATGAATGTAATGTACGTTACAAGTCTGTCATGTTGATAATTTGCATTTGTTATGAATGCGCATCTATTCTTTTAATGATTTTATAGAATTTACATTAGCATTTAATGGCATTTGTGAAAGGCTGACACGAGGGATGGTCCACGCGGGGACGAAGGTACTTCGACGTTACAATTTTATGCAATTCTTTGAGTTCGCTTTTCACACTCACACATGCTACACGCTCTCTCACCCTCTCTCTTTTCCACACTCGCTCGGACTTTCGCGTTTCCTTACACAAAGTGGCGACGCTTCGCTTGAGGCTGAGCCCTTTCTTTAATTCAATTACAGATATGGCCACGAAATTATGTTGTTCTATTTTATTTGGAGCAGGCAGCTCGTAACTAAACTGGATACACAAAACGCACACACACACTCCTACACGGACACGCACAGCACAACGTCGGCTCACTTACACACTCAGGTCACAATTTCTTCGGACTACTGTTCTCACGCCTCTGATTCGGCCTTAAAAAAGAAACTGGCACTTAAGCTTGCCTTTTCTCTGGTTTTCCTAGCTGAGAAAAAGCAATTTCTATTTGTAGTCGCTGCTATCCTTTTTCCAGCTAAATTTTTTTCTTTTGAATTCGAGAGCGCGCGAAACGCGACCACTGTATGCTGGTCGGTTGTCGTTTCTAGCCAGGAATCTCAACGTCGACTGAGTTGATTCCTGAATGCGCCTTTAGGTTGCTTCAGCTAACAGAGCTTTGTGTCGAACATGCTCCCTCAATGCGCCCCCAACGCTCTCACAAAAGCACTCTTCAAAGCTTTTTATTCATTATCTAAGTCCCGCTCTCTCTCTCTCTCTCTCTCTCTCTCTCTATTTTACTTTTCTTCTCTCTATCCCACGGTCCCAATAGGTTAGTTGTTGACACTTGTTAGAGATTTTGTAAGTTTTGTACCAATGTTTTAGGCTATAAAGCACAGGTATGTTGATGGACACCGTGGACATTTCGAAGGATGCGATAAATCGTTTAAGATTGGTTCTGACAAGCATCAATTTCAGTCGTTGTGAGTATTAGCAAACAGTAAAAAGATTCAAAGTTGGAGTAGAGTGTGGACCGTTATCTTCTGCACAAGTTTTATCATTATAAGCATGCATAAATTATCGCTGTTCTATGTATCATTCCCAAAACAGGTTCGAGAAATCGCAATTAAGAAAAGATCATTACGTTAAAGAAATATCAAATTCGCGGGATAATTTGCATACGAATAAAGCTTAAGACGGTGATGATGGGAAGCATTAGCCATTGAGACTTTCAATAGCTCCATAATGGGGTTACTATGACTAGCATATATTATCGTTATATATGTACCATCGTTGTCATCAAGTGGATAAGACCGCATCGAATTGGGAACTTTCACTCGCCCATTGGACGGGCCAAATACACATTCAAATGAGATACACAGAATACAACAAAAATCAAGTCAAAATCTGATGACAACCTAGGTTCAAAGCGATTCTCGTGTTAGTTGGCTCTGGACCAGAAAAGGCCACGGCCACGATTTCCAAATAGCAATAATGTATTGGCAACTCTGGTCAGCTTTCCTGCTGCTTACATGGAATATTTTTCCTAGTCTGCTGCAAGCAGCAAGGACCAACACATTGGATGTGATTCCAGTTTGGCATGCACGCCACGACTCTGAGTCACAATCAACCTCTGGGTATGTTTTAAAACGAAAGAAGAACTGATATTCTATTTCATTCATATTTTCTAAAACAGTCAGATCGGACATCCTTTCCATGAAGATGTTGTAAATAACTTCCCCCTCGGAGGCTACAATCGTCACCGTCGGCTACGGGGACGCGGTAAGGCAGCTCCAACAACGACCACCGAGCGACCCTTTGTGCGCGTCTGGAACAGCTTGATACGCAGCGTGCAGCCCAATTTTGGTCTGCGCAATTTAACTAATCCGTTGGTGAACTTGTTTAACAATGGTAACGCCAACTTTATTGAAACAGTACCACTCCAGGCAGAGAACTTTGCAGAGAATCAGAACAGCCAGCAGAAGCCGCAGTCGCCAACGGCCACAACCAGGAATCCCAACAAGCGCAAGCGCAAGCGACGCAAGCAACAGAAGCGTCGCCCTCTCTACGACACATTGGAGCAGATAGATAATCCATTCGATTACTATGGGTCGGACTACTTGCGCCTCTCGCTGGTACAGCAGCAGCTACCGATGTTCTACTATGGCTCAAACATCGGTGACTACTATGACACGCGTCGACTGCAGGCTCTTAACGATTACAATCACCAAGTTGAGTACTACGATCCGATATTTACAGCCGGTACAGACACAACCGACAAGCAAGAGTTGGATTATACATCCGGCGAAGAGCTGGCAAAACTAAATTCAAAAAAGGTTGCCGTACTGCGTCCATTGGCGCTGGCCTTTAAATTGCCAAACAACGATCCCACAGTTGAAAGCGAAAGCAATTCAAAAGAAGGAGATGATGATGCGTCTGTCGGAGATAAACACGAAGGCAGCAATAGTTCTGTACCCAATGATATATCTATAGCTGCATTTTCCGAGAGTATGAGCAATGCACTTAGCACTTATATGCGTGACGATCTTGAGAATCGGCAGCGACAACGACAATCTGACAACCAGGTGGAAACAAAGACATCAATAGAAAGACCCCGGCAACGGCATCACGTTTTGTTTACTGCACGCCTGTTTAAATAAATCACATTGTTTTTTATGAAAATGATGTGTATTTGTGGTGTATATAATTCTGTGGTGTGTTTGAATGATATGAAGTTGAAATCTGCAAAACATAAAAACAGATAGATCAGATTAGATCATTGTTATAATTGCACTTAATGTGGACTGAATTGCACTAGAGTGAGGTAGACACGTTGACTTACTAAACTAAACATCACAAGAGTTGAGATTTTCATAATCTGAGCTATAAAAGGTATGTAAGATCGGCTCAGACCAGTTTCGTAAGCCTCGACGGACAGCCAGCGTTGGAATCCACAGGCAACGCGACCTTATCCACGTGCTCCACATTTATAAAGTATCTGTGTTTTAGGGCATCCTTGGCGGAAATGCGCACATTGGGATCGTAGTTCAGCATGGACTATGAAAAAAGTAAGCTTTTGTAAGTGTTCGTACAAGGTATATAATAGATAGTCTTCTTACTATAATAAGATCATATCCTTCGTGTGCAATTATTGAGGTGGGCAAATTTGCGATCTCCCATTTGGGAAACTTAGCCTTAAAGTCCGGTAACTGTGTTACCCCAGGCCATTTTTTTTCGTCGGGAGTGCTCAACGTGCGGAATATCCGATATAATTGGTCTATTTCACTGTCACCCGGAAAAAGCGCCCGTTTATTGATCTACCAATGGATTAACTGATTACAACTGGGACCGAAATTTGTCATTTACACTTACCATTTCGCAGAATATACAACCAAGACTCCAGATGTCCACACTCGTTGTATAATACTTTGTACCCAGCAGTATTTCGGGGGCACGATACCAGAGAGTGACCACTTCGTGAGTATAGGCCCGCATGGGCACATTAAAAGCACGGGCCAGTCCAAAGTCAGCTAGCTACAAGGGGATGAATTAATGGTGGTCATCTTACTATGATAGTACCGTTACTATACCTTAATTTCCCCCGCAGTGTTAACAAGTAAATTCTGTGGCTTGAGATCCCGGTGCAGTACCCGATTGGCATGACAGAAATTGAGTGCATCCAATACCTGATGCATGTAACTCTGAAAAAAATGAAAGTCAAACTATATTTTTTGTTAGAGGTATCACCAAGATTATACACTCACTTTAATTAACTTTGACGTAAAGAGATCTTTTTTCTTATCCATAACCTTTTTGAGATCCATGTTCAGATACTCAAATATCATGTACAGATTATTTCCCGAAATGACCACATCGAACAAACGAACGACGTTCTTGTGCTTAAGGTTTTTCAATAATGATATTTCACGTATTGCCGTTGATGGCACTCCCTCTGTTTCCCTATAACGAAGAAAAGACATGCAGTGTGAACTCTTTATAGTACGTTAATAGTAATCGACGGCACAGACGATAAAGTTGCTTGAGTTGAGTTTGCTTTCACCACGAAGCCGAATCATGTGGTGCTACGTCAACAGCGGGGAACAGCGCAGCAAACACAGAATCCGGGCTTCGTTGCGCAGCTGTCCTTTGACATTCGTCAAGGACACCAGAGGCTGATGCTTTGCCATTCGACTGGAGCGTTATGCTGGGGATCAGGCATGGGATTTGATATGCGGTTACTCGCATGTCTCAAGGCACACTTCGAATAGCGTTAGATGCTCGATATAAATAATTCTGATCCTTACGCTTTGCGATTTGATACATACCCTTCGAGGCGAATTTTCTTAAGTGCAACATCCTCGCCAGTTTTTTTGTAGCACGCTTTATATACAATACCGTATGTGCCTTCTCCGATTTTCTCGGCATGGTTAAAGTTATCCAATTGTGTTTGCATTGCATTAGATGTACGGCTTCATTAATAATAACGACTAACGTTCAGTAAAAATTGGAGGGAAATGTTGCTGTATCAGAGAGTCAGAGATGGCACTATCATAGAGTTGCTTGCTTATAGCTCGGAAAAAATAGCGTCTCAGTTAATACCGGCGCTTTTTTTTCAAGAAAAGTTGGCAGTACTGGGCAGCAAATTGTGTAAAATAATGATGGTTGCCCTATCGTTAGAATATGATGTCGACCGTGTGGATGGCATTGAACAGTTGATCGTGATCAGTGTTGCCAACTCTGAGCCGATAGTTATAGCTGTGTTGACTCTTGAAAATATCCAAAAATAGCCAACCTTCACAAAAAATAGCAACAGAAAAAAGCCGCAGCAAAATCAGTTGAAAATAACTAGATTTGTTAAAACGAAGCGATGAAAACCATATTTTGTTTGTATTTTATATATATTTTTTCGTCAAGTTCAACTTCTTTTCATTGAACAGGTGTGTACACAAATCGCTTAAATGGTCCACTGGACTAATAGCACAATGTTGTGCCACAATAAGACACAGACCTGCTTCCTTCTTTGAAAGAGAAGTATTGTGTTTGGTGAAGTCAATTGTTGCATTTTGTTTTAAGCACGCAATACCGCCCTTATGTTTTTTTGTTTCCACATGGGATTTCAAATCCCACAATTTTGCATTCAGTGTGCACTTGCAATAAGTGCAAAACACTTTTGTCGGATCATTCACGTCTTTTTTAATACATATTTTAAAACGTTCATCGTTTATCCACACATCACGAGCTTTTTGTTTATATTCTTTCGGCATTTTGGCGCGTGCTCGAATTTCTGTTTAGCATTCTTTTAACTTCTAACGATGTCAATTGCAAACTAGAGATGGCAGCATGCAAGTACTCGTGTATCGATAAGTAATCGACATACATATTAGAACAGCTGCTGGTCATTTTTTTTTTGTGAAGAGGTATGGCCATTTTTTGCAAAACTATTTTGCGAAACGTAAATATTTTTGTATTATGAAATATAGCTAAAAACGGCGTTTGACATTAGTTGCATTCTGCGAATTAGCTGTATTCATACGGAGTGTCGATAAGTATGTATCGATTAACACAGCTGGCCTATTACTAGCGGATCCATAGGCGAAACCACAAACAGGCTCATCATTGGATTTAGGCCATCTGGTGGTGCGCGGAGCCACATCCTCCTTAAAAGCCTGATCGGTCCACCAACCACCAACAGGTTTTACAAGGACGGCCGACTACTCAGTATAAATTGAGCGAGCCGTCGACGCAGTCGAATACTCCAGAAATAAAGTATGTGATTGTGTGTAAATTTTCTCTGTATTTATTTTATCAATTCATAATATAAGCAGCCAATTTGCCGATTCTCTAGAGCTGTTATACATATCCGGCCGACTCCGCTTGTACGGCACAACTCCACTGCCAGCCTCTGCAACGCCAGCACCCGCAGCAAATCTGCCGCCTGTAGGCCATATTCCTGCCTGCAGGCCTTGTCTTCGCAGTCGGCTCCAGCTCCACATAATCAGTGTGGGCTACAATAACAAATGACTTATTAGTTTTTTTCTATAAATATAAGTATTGTCATAAGTTATTAGATTATGCGTTAGTTTCGTTTTTATGACAGGTATACGTGGGTAGTAAGATGTTACAAAAAAGTAGCAGGAAGCATTTATCATAAATAACTGTATTAGTATGATAATACACAATCACTTTTTCTGGGGAAAACAAGGCGGCATTTAATGGTCGGGATCGGATTCGCCGACTTGAGTGATGCTTCGACCTAAGCAGGAGCATCACATGGCTGGGTGGGTTGTGATTTGGCGGGAAATATTATAGAGATTGATAAATTCTGCGATTCAGCTTTGTTCACACCGAGGCAGTCCTGGGACTAGTAAATCTAATGGCGGAACCAGCAGTGCAAGCTCAGGCGCTACATTGGATAAACAACATCTGGTGGGCGGTGGAGGCCCCGCCCTTAACAGCCAGTTCTGTCGGAGACCCAATGTTCCCGTTTTTTGCAAGCGCCGTTCTCGTTCATTTTCTTTTGTGTAAATTATTTTCATTCGGACCCTCCTCAAAGACAACAACCTGCTCTGGTGAGTCCTTTCCTTGCGGGGATCTGAAACGGCCCCTTTATGTTTGGCCGACTCTACATCTGTTGCACCAGCTCTAGTGCCATGGCTGGCCGTTGCAAATCCAGCAGCCGCAGCCAATTTACCAGAATTGCAATATTCTTCCAGTTCCACTGCCGAACTGAGTAGCACTAGCAAACACAGCATTCGGCATCCCATGGCTAGCAAATCAAATCTGACACTAACAGACCAAATCTTGACTGCAGGCCATATTTGTCCTGTTTGGCGGCTGTCCGTCACTAATTTGAAGTTTCTTCGTTATTTTCGTCTTACATATGTTATTATGTCTACGTGGGTAGGGAAAATGTTAGAAAAAAAGTATGGGGAACCATAAATAAATGTATAGTTTGCTAAATTTACGTTGTCTAGTGGAAATGGGGCAGCCTTATTTGGCGAGGAACGGGCTCGCCGACTTGGATGATGCTCCAAAACTCCTGAGCAGGACTGTGACATGGCTGGGTGGGTGCGCTGTGACTTGGCGGTCACCCATAGATGTTGTTGTGGACAATATGTCCACCGTAGAGTAGTCTGTTTCTGTAAACAGATAAAATTAACATTAAAATGTTTTAAAAATATAGTTTTTAGTTTGTTAACCTTTTGTGTCAGTGATTCGTCTTTTGTGTAAATGCAGGGCTGGAGAAAAAACTCATCCCCAAGTGCAGCTGAGTCAACAGGCACGGCCCTATGAAAAAAGCAGTCTGTAACACATTTACCATTAAGTAATGTTCATTGCTTAGTGCAATTACCTTTATGATGCGATCAACTGCTTAAACGAAAAACAAATGAATACCATGTTAATAAATTTAAGCATGAAAATAATAGAAAAAACTCAGTCAAAAACAACTATTGTATATGGAACCTGGTGCAACCGAGGTCTATGGATGGAAACAATGTGAAAACAGCTTGAGAAGTACTTGCGTCAAGTAATTTTATTTTTTATAAACTGTCCGAAATTAACAAAAATTGCTCATAATTATTTTTGGCGCACAATTCACAAAAATTTTAAACAATGTAATCGATAGTTGCCATCAAGGTTTTCCGATGTTGATGTTTAGCGATGTATGCGATATTATCGATGGTTGAAAAACAGCATCGACGTATCGAAAATTTCGAATTTCGAAAACCCCTTTTGGCGTTTTATAACCTTCGATAATATTGCACGCGATATCATGAAGTCAATTAATTATTTGTAAAATGTGACTTACAAAAATATTGATATTAGCAAATTATTAATGTGAAAAATCGTAATATAAAAATAGAAAATTACAATAACATTGTTTTTATTAATAATTATAAAATATTAATAAATTTGTAAGTCACGTTTTGCAAAGAATTTCTTGACAAACTGTAGGTACATGCTTTTATTTATTCTCGATAGATGGCGCGCGCGCTTCGTGCACACCGGTTTCCCTTTTTAACTAATACAATAAAATTTGCAGAAATACTACTTAACGTTAGTTATCATCTTATAGCTAAGGGCACAAACAACCCAACGGTGCAAACTGCAAAAGTTGAAAAACGGCCTAAACAAGAAAAAAAACTACAGTCGAGCACGCCTGACTTGAACTGTGAACTATTGTCTGGACCAGCCTTCGAGACTCTATTAACTTTCCTATTGCACAGTGGACTGGCTTATATGGGGAGAGCGGCCAAAAATACTTCTAGCAGACATATCGTTGTGAAGTTTTTACTGTAAGTTCTTTGAAAAATACGAATTGGAAAAATCTAAAAAATGGGCGTGGTCGTTAGTATTTACGCCCACCACAAAGCAAAAACCAAAAAATTCACCTAAAAGTATTCTTCAATTTTTTTAATATGAAAGATTATAAATGTAAATGTTTTAATTTTATAAAGAAAAAATACAACAAAAGGATAATATATATATCAAGAAATACAAAAAATACTTAGAGATACTAAGGAACATAAAGACGTATATAATAATGTTACAATAACAAATCGAAAACAGATTTATTTAAAATTGATTTGTGCTTAGGTGGCAATTTTCGCTGTCCCGTTACAAAAGAATCTGAAGTTATTAATAGACGGTAAAATAAATCGGTGTTTGTTGTCACGCGAGAAAATTTTCGTGTATGCTGCAGCCGAAATTTTTTTATATCCTTATTTCTGGATTCAGCAGCTTCCTCTTACAACACGCCGATCGATACGAGAGCATTTTCAATTATGGCAGGCCCGTGTTAAAATTTTATGAAGAATATTAAGACAAAAACAAAAACGAAAACAGCGAGGCAGCATTCTTTTGTGTAAGAAAACTCAGCCATCTGAAAAGTTCTGCAGCTGAAATTTTTTAAAACATTGACTAATATTTTTAAATTAATTTCATCGTTCTATCAGGCGCCCATCACTTTTGAAACTCTAAGTGAAAAATGAGTTCACTTAACATTTAATGCTTAAAAAGACACAGATTTCACAATCACTTAATAAACTAAAAACAACACGTCAGAAACTCCAAAACTGCAAAAAGTTACAGTAAATACCTTTATTTATAATACAGTGAGCATTCTTAATAAGCAACATTTACACAAGCAACATTCTACTGAAGCAACCTCTGCATTAGCAACTTTTTTTATTCCAAAATTTCTGTACAAGCAACCATGGTTTTATTTTTCATTTTAATTTTCATTCTTCCGTAAAAATGGAGAAGAAAGGCAGAGTATCAATTTCTTTGAAAACAAAATTATTAATTTTAAATGAACTCCAAGATGGCAAGACACCGGCAGAGATCTGCAGAAGCTACAACATCCATAAATCGACTTTAACGAGGATAAAAAATAATAAAGAAAACTTGGAAGAATTCGCCTCAAAAACGTATGTTAATCTAAAAAAAATTAAGCGAATGAAGGCATTAAAAAATCCTGATCTTGATGATAAACTATACGCGTGGTTTTTACTACGGAGAGAAGCAAACGAATTAGTTTCAAACGAGATGCTCAAAGTTAAAGCACTAGATTTAAAAAGGTCACTCAATGGACACGAATTTTCATCTAGTGATGGCTGGCTTGATAAATTCAAAAAACGCCACGGCATAAGAATTTTGACGGCGACTGGTAGCAACGAGAGAAGCGTACTTTTTGAAAGAGAAGATGAAATAGCAAATGACGAGAGAATCGCGAACGAAGAGGGTCATATGGAAGAAGAGAGCAGAATCAGCATCGATAATGTGATAGATTCCTTCAACACCGCGGTAGAATGGGCAGAGGAAAATAACCTTAAAAGCAATGAGGTCTTGTTTTTGCGACGAATTCGAGAAATAGCAGTTCTTAAAAGACTTAATGAATATTATTTTAACTATGTAATAAAATATAAACTGCTTATTTATCTATAAATCACAAAACTGATTTTTCTTAAAATTAATACTCCTTTTTTCTATATAAGCAACTTTTTCTACATAAGAAACTTTTTTAAAAAAAATTGGTTCAGATTAGTTGCTTGTATAGAATGCTCACTGTATTAAATGATTCCATTGGAAAAACACTTTCTTTTCAACGCGTAATAATATTTTAATTGCGACCGTCACTTGCAAGTTGCGCACGCTGCCAAGCCAAATAAATTTTGTGCTCTATATTTCGCACTCATTTTTAAAGAGAATAGTTAAAATAAAGCAAAACAAAATATACATTTTAGTAGCTTAATTAATTCCGAGTTAGGGTTGACACAATTCTAGCCAATGTTTTGACTTTAACTTTTTTATTTTTGGCCTATGGGCCAGACCACAGTACATTAGTGGACGTAAACCTTTCTTCGGAGTTTTTGAGGTTTTGCAAGCTTCATAATTTTTAATGAAAACGTTCACATCTTCCACCAAACCTGGCCAGAAATAAAATTTTCCCAATCTCTTAATATTTTTAATCTTTCAAGTTTCTCTGTCTCTCAATGGTTTTGAGATTCTCGATAGATGGCGCTCGCGCTTCGTGCACACCGGCCTCCCTTGTTAACTGTTCAAAAACTTGCTCTTACTTTCATCTTTTTTTTAAATAACTTCTGTGTTTATTATTCGATCGAATTGATTGAGGATAGGTAGATAATTTAATCAACTCGGTATATATTAAAGTCAGAAAGCTGTATGCTGTTTGTTTATGCGCCGTTTTTGAAAATAAAATTATTGATTTGCGACTTGATCTTCGCAGAGGACCTCAGGAACCTTTATGCTAAGTTTTGTGCCTAGCCGACATCAGCACAGACATGACTCCATCGACTCGGCTAGTGATCCCGAGCAAGAATATATTAACTTTGTGGGGTCTTTCACGTTTCCTTCTGCAGTCACCTAAATACAGAGGGTTATGTTTAATTAAATAATTTGCATAAATATTACTTAACGTTAGTTATCATTTTATAGATAAGGGCACAAACAACTCAACGGTGCAAACTGCAAAAGTTGAAAAACGGCCTCTTTTTAAGAGAGCTCGTAAAGAAGTGATAAAAAAGATGCTGCTGCGCTTAACCAAGACGAAAATTGTAATGTCTTTATTGTTTCATATTAGAGATGGGCGTGCCTCTTCAATATGCACGATCGTTACAAGGGTTAGAGAGTGGGATACATCGTTTTCTTTATATATCGATAACTTTAATTTAAATACAAGATGTTTAGACTTCATTCAATTTAATTTAATTAATCTAACGAATTTTTGGCGCAAACATACCAAACCAATTAAGCTACATCTTCAATCGGTAGAGGGCAAATTTTGTGTATGTTGCCTTAGTTTTGATTGTCACCACTCGTACAGCCTTATCGTTGCCAGGATGACATTCGTGAACACGTCCCAACGCCCAGCGTCCTGGTAGTGTGTTGTCTTCCGCGATGAGAACTAACATGCCATTTTTAATGTTGTTGCAGGTCAACGTCCATTTGCTGCGTTGCTGCAACAGAGTTAAATACTCGTTCGACCATCGCTGCCAAAATGAATGGTGCACTGCCACAATGCGTTTCCATCTATTGGTCATTGATAGTTTAATAATGGAGTCTGTTATAGAGCTGGAAAGAACATCGGCGATGTATCGATACATCGATGTTTTCAAAACATCGGAGACATCGAGATTTTTAAACATCGATGTTCGATGTTTAGGCTTTACCATCGTAATGAAAAACTACCAGCCGTCTAACTACACCCGTCACTACTTTGCAGCGATTTGGTAAGCTAAACACGTTTTTATTATCAATTTAATAAAAAAGTTCGATGTATCGATACATCGATGTTTTTTTTTGAAAAACATCGAAACATCGATGTAGGCAAACATCGATGTATTTCCAGCTCTAGTCTGTTACGGACTGCTTTTGTTCGATAGGGCCGCGCCAGCTAGCTCAGCAGCACTAGGGGAGGGGTTTTTCCTCCAGCCCTGCAATCCACACCAAAATATCGATAACCATCGGTATTTATACAAAAGACGCATCACTGAAAACAAAAGGTAAACAAACCAAAATGCACATTTTAAAACATTTTGATTTGTTTACAGGCTCAACTACTTTACGAGGGACAACCAAACACCAACAATAGCCATTGGTGACAGCCAAGTCACCACGCACCCTCCCAGCCATGTGACACTCCTGCTCAGGAGTTTCGGAGCATCACCCAAGTCGGCGAGCCCGTTACTGGCCAACTAATAGCTGTTTGGCTGTTAACAGGCCCAAGGCCTCGTAAAGGCTCGCACTGCTTGCTCTGTTGGCAGAAGTTGTTCATACCAGGGCAGCTGTGTTCATCGATATGTGTTTATCGGAACCAAAACGAACACAGCCGATTCGCAGAATGTAACAAGTCGGCGCATTGTTCCTTTAACGAGTTTAGCGGTCGTCCAATTAAAAAATGTCCGGGAGTTAAGGCCTCAAGATCATTCGGATCAGAAGACATCGGGTGAAGCGGTCTTGAATTCATTACCGCCTCCACTTGTGCTATAGCTGTAGACAACTCTTCGTGATTCAGTGACGCGCCATTGAAACATCGTACTATGAGTTGCTTGGCCACCTTGACAGCGCTTTCCCACAAACCACCAAAGTGTGGTGAGCGGGGAGGGATTAATCGAAATTGTACTCCTAAATTGCTGCAATGGTTGATGATCCGGGGCTTTTCATCCCATAACTGGTCAGCTTGTGCACCCAGCTCCCTTGCAGCTCCAACAAAGTTCGTTGCGTTGTCGCATGACAGTTCCGCGCTGAGCCCACGTCGAGCGAAGCATCGTTTAAGCGCCGCGATGAAAGCATTTGTGCTCAAGTCTGACACCAGTTCCTGATGGCATGCCTTTGTTAGAAAGCATACAAAGATGCACAAATACACCTTAGTGGGCCTGCGTCCTCGCTGATTGTAGTGCATCCACAACGGTCCAGCGAAGTCCAGACCCGCTCGCTCGAAAGGGTGCGCACCAACTTGCACTCTGTTTGCTGGTAGAGCGCCCATGATCTGGTTAGCACGTTGTGGCCGTTGACGGAAGCAGGCTATGCAGCTACGAATCGTTCTGCGAGCTACCTTTCTGGCATTGATAACCCAATATTTTTGACGCACAAAAACACATATTGCATGTGCTCCTGCGTGCATATTGCTTCGGTGTACATGTTCAAAAAATGCATTAATTACCACGTGCGTATTTGGTAATAATATTGGGTGTTTGACTTCGTATGGTACATTAGCTTGAGAAAGTCTACCTCCTACTCGCATGATTTCAATGCCGCCTGATATATCAAGAAATGGGCTAAGACCCAGTATTTTTGGAAAACGGATAATCTCACATTTTTGTAACTTAGAGATTTCTTCATTAAAATACAGATGCTGGATATTGAAAATAATGTATTTTAGTCCACCTTTATTCACTAGCCTTATACACAACAACAACAATCTGAGCAACGTGCAGAGGCTGCATTTTCTCAAAGAGTCCCTGCCTCTGGATCGGGATAATGATATTCGTCAAATGCAGTTAACAGATGAAAATTACCAAGTAGCCTGGGGAATGTTTAAGAGATATAACCATCCAAAGTTAGATTTCTCGCATCATATGAAAAACATATACGATCTTCCTAAACTGCAGAAGGATTCGTCCGAGTCGATACACTCAATGCTAAGCACTGTTAACGTTTGCTTGGCTGCGTTCCGTCGCGTCCAAGCCTTGGATGGGGAATGTCACCACTGGCTAACGCATTACATAGCTTCAAGGCTACCCAAGGAAACTCATAACACTTGGGAGCATCATCAAGGGAGCAGCTCTAATGTACCTTCATTTAAGGAACTACAATCATTTTTAAACGATCGTCTGGTCATAATGGATGCGATAGAGAATCGTAACTCGACGTTCGACTCCAATAATGGCCAAGGCTTACCAGATTCGACCAAGCGTGTTCGAGTACATAACGCCCAGGATCAACAGAGGCGCTCGAACTGTCTTTGCCATCACTGTGGAGGAGAGCACATTTTACGGCGTTGTCCTGCTTTCCTAGCTTTGGATGCTTACAAACGAAAGGATATAGTTTCGAAGGCGAAGTTATGCAGCAATTGTTTAAGCCGATCTCATGCTTTATCTCGCTGCAATAGTAACAAAGGATGTCAAGTCTGTGGTCAGCGTCATCAAACCTTGCTTCACTTCCCATCCTCAACTCAGGCTCAATCGTCAAATCATCCAATTCCAGCAGCTCAGCCCGGAAATGCTCTTCAGCCAACTTGTACCGAGTAAAATTCAGGCATAACATACAGCAGTCACTCAACCATATCTTCTGGAGCTCAAAGGAGGAACATTATCCTCGCAACCGCTCGGGTCACAGTACGAAACCCGATCAACGGAATTCACGCAGTCGTCAATGCACTCATCGATCAAGGATCAGAAGCAACAATTGTTTCAGAGTATGTGGTTCAGTCGCTTCACTTGAAGAGAGCCAGTACTCGTGCATCAATCGTTGGTGTAGGTCAAGGGAATGGTCACCGTTGCAGATACATGGCTGATTTTGAAGCCTTAAGTATTATCAATCCTAACTACGTTCTAGATATATCGGCATATGTCCTCAACTCCGTGACTTCACATTTGCCTGCTATAAGCTTCTTGCCTCAGCATTGGAGTCATATCAAAGGAATCCCATTGGCAGATCCTCAAAACACTCAATTTGGATGGATTTTGTCAGGACAAGCAGAAGAAGTCGGTACCCGCATACGGTGTCACCAAGCATCTTTGGACACAGAATCGCTGCTCAAACGGTTTTGTGACGTCGAAGCAGTTCCCGAACGCACCACTACAACCGAGGAGGATCGCTGGTGTGAAGCTTTCTTTCAAAAGACCCATATGCGTCGGGCAGATGGCCGTTATGTGGTACGGCTGCCATTTAAAACCTATTTGGATCCGAGCATGGTTTTAGGAAGATCTCATCAGATGGCTCTAAATCGATTCCTGCATTTGGAACGACGTCTCTCTATTGCCCCGGAGCGATGGCGGCAATATAAGGAGGAAATAGAAGAGTATTTTACACTTCAGCAAATCGCACCTGCAGCGGGCAGTGAAAGTGGTTCTATGCTGCGTGGGAGTTCTACTCCAAGCAAAATTGCTTCATGTGTATTGCCACACCATGCTGTCTTTAAAAAGGAGCTGCATACAACCAAACAGCGGATTGTCTTCGATGCCTCAGCGAAGACTAGCAATGGGAGATCGCTGAATGACATTCTATGGACTGGACCCACTCTGCAAAATGATATGTCCTCAGTCATCATGAATTGGCCGCTACGTTTTCACCGCGGATATACAGAAGATGTATCTTTGCATAGATGTCCATTCAGATGACGCGCAATATCAGCGGATTTTATGGCGGGCGGCGGATGGAAAGATCAACACTTATGCATTGTCAACGCTCACATTTGGGACAGCTTCCGCGCCGTTCACAGCTATCAGAGTTATTCGTCAGTTGGCAGAGGATGAGCGGCACCACTATCCGAAGGTAGAGGAGGTCATTAAGACTGAAATATACGTGGGTGATATATTCTCTGGAGGGCATAATATCGAAGATGCAGAAGAGAAGAGGCAACAAGTCACTGAAGTAATAAAATCCGCGCGCATGGGATTACGCAAGTGGTCCAGCAACGATCTTAGGCTATTGTGTTCGATCCCATTACAACATCGCTGTTCTCAAACCGATCTTAGCTGGGAAGAGAGAGATCCAGTTAAGACTCTGGGCATGTATTGGCTGCCGAAGAAGGACTGTTTTAGATACAAGGTCAACTTCGACCTACCAGAAGGTTCTTCTAAGACGATCATATTATCCTGCATTGCCAAGTTGTTTGACTCTTTGGGTCTTATTGCGCCTGTTATCATCGCTGGAAAGCTGATCCTGAAGGAGGTGACTTCGGCTAAGGTAACGATTACAGGCGGCGCCCAAGTATCATTAGATTGGGACGATGATGTCTCTCACACGCTCGACGAGCGTTGGCGCACTTTCCGAGATGGCTTGCGGAGGATTGGTGAAATCAGCATCGAGCGCTGGATCCAGTACGTACCGGATTCTGTCTCATCGATGCAGCTCCATGCCTTCTGCGACGGATCCTCCTCATCCTACGCAGCTTCAGTATACCTGAGGGTGGAGCATATCGACGGCTCATGCTACTCAACCCTGCTCATGGCCAAGTCAAAGGTGACACCATCAAAGCCACTGACGATTCGCCGAATGGAATTAAACGGAGCAGTGTTGGCTATTAAACTTGTGAAGTGGATCACAGCCTCGAATCGCTTGAGCTCGCTTACTATGGAAATTTTCTATTGGACGGACGCTACCATTGTTCTTCATTGGCTGAACGGCGACGTGAACGGATGGAAGACCTTTGTCGCTAATCGGATAGCCTTCATATCTGATCACTCCACCTCAGCGCAGTGGAATCATGTCGGCACTACGGAGAATCTAGCAGATTGTGCAACGAGACGGCTTTCTTCGGAGGATCTGAAGAACTTCCAGTTATGGTGGAGAGGACCATCTTGGTTGATACGCGACCGGGCTTGCTGGCCACAGATAGATGTCGGCCCATTCTGTCAAGAGGATCCCGCCTTCGACAGGAAACCGGATAAGGTTCATTCTCACCATGCGGCTCCCGTTCCCGATTTCATAGAACGATTTTCTACGTACACCCAGACCGTACGCGTCACTGCTTACATTTTACGCTTTATGAACAACGCATGCGATACTAAGCCAAGCATGTCGGGCCATTATCTATTCTGGAGTTTGACTGCACCCTCAGGGCGGTGGTGCGAATCGTTCAGAGGCAGTCGTTTCCAGAAGACATAACAGCAGTGAAACGTTCGAAATCTCTACCATCTCGAAGCAGGCTTGTAAGCTTAAAACCATTCTTATCGGAGATCATTCTAAGAGTAAGAGGGCAATTACGGCACTCTAACTTGTCTCACGAACGTCGGCACCCGATCATCTTACCCAGTAATCATCACTTCACGGATTTGGTCATCATTCCCATTACCAAACACTGCATGGAGGTGCCCAGCTAACTTTGGCACACGCACGGCAGCACTTTTGGATAGTCACAGGAAGGCAGGCTGTTCGTCGGGTGTTGAAGAAATGCGTACAATGCTTTCGAGTGAAGCCAACCGGTACGACGCAACTCATGGGAGACTTACCGCCCCATCGAGTCAACCCACCAAATGGACCATTTATCGCCACTGGCGTGGACTACGCCGGTGCCATAGAGCTCAAGGCTGCACGTCTTCGGGGGACAAGCTTTTACAAAGGCTACATCGCGATTTTTATCTGTCTTGCGGTGCACTTGGAGGCAGTTACGGGTCTCACCACAGAACATTTCTTGCTAACAAAGGTTGATTCCAGCACGTAGGGGTCCGCCAGTTGATGCACTTTCTGCTCCAGATTTAATTTGTTTGCTCTTCAGGTAGCAGCGGGCTGGACCTTCTCCAAGAAGTCCCTGCTTGGGCGCCAAATGTTTTCGCTCTTTTTAAGCGAGCTCGTAAAGACGAGATAAAAAAGATGCTGCTGCTCTTAACCAAGACGAAAATTGTAATGTCTTTATTGTTTCATATTAGAGATGGGCGTGCCTCTTCAATATGCACGATCGTTACAAGGGTTAGAGAGTGGGATACATCGTTTTCTTTATATATCGATAACTTTAATTTAAATACAAGATGTTTAGATTCATTCAATTTAATTAATCTAACGAATTTTTGGCGCAAACAATGCCCACTAATAAAACGCCAGCAAACACCAACATATTTGAGCTGCTGTGAAATTCTACTCATGAAAGTGTACAAACGGCAAAGTCATCCAAAGAGGAACCTAAGAAGCTCAAGCCTCCTCCAATATACATTCGCGAAAGAAGCTCACGTGCATTAGTTAACAAAATAGCCACACTAATAGGAGAAAGCTCATTTTACGTAATCACCCTAAGAAAAGGGAACATAAATGAAACAAAAGTTCAAACTGAAACCGAGGCTAGCCATCGTACATAACCAAATTCCTGCATAATGCAGGAAAAAACTTTTATACATACCAGCTAAAAAGCGCAAGGGGCCTACAAGTTGTTCAAGGAAAATAACTTTAATGTAAAAATGGCCATGAAAATACTTAACATAAATAAGGGACCACAACCACTGTTCAAAATCGAGTTGAAGCCAGAACACTAAAATCTATTTACGTGGTCTGTAGTGAAGCTCATAGTACAGCGAACTGCCATAAGAACAAGGAGGACATCTCTGTAAAAATATACATCAACTGCGGTGAAAGTCACACAATGAATACGCGCTCAGACCTCCCACATCAGTCACACTCAGCCTCATTCGGGCCCGTCTTACACGGTACCCCCTCCTACACATCGCACCAATCCTAGCGTTTCCTTCAGGAGTGCATTAAAATCGGGAATTAAATCTGTGAATCCGATAACACAAAAGTCGACTACTACTCGGGAAGATCAGAAAATAACTACTTTGAACGAACAAACGTAGCCTATATCAACTGGCATTGAAACGATGATGATCTCACTCCAACAAACCCTAAAAGAATTTATGACATTCATGCAAACCAAAATGCAAGAACTTATGCGAAACCAAAATATGCTGATACAGCTTCTTGTGTCATCGAAATCAATATAATGTCTCCACTTCAAATATCTATGTGGAACGTGAATGGCGTTTCACGACATAAACTCGAACTTGCCCAGTTCTTAACCGCAAAAAATATTGACGTCATGGTCCTCTCCGAGACACATCTAACAGACAGCCACAACTTCCAAATTCCAGGATACCTATTCTACGTCACAAACCATCCGGACGGCAAAGCTCATGGCGACACTGGTATACTTATCAGAGGTCGCATTAAACACCATCTTCTTAATAGAACTGAAATCAACTGCAATCCACTTCCATTAGCATGCAATCCAGCAACGGCACCGTCACTCTGGCCGCAGTCTACTGTCCACGAATTCTTGGAATTTTTCAACTCACTTGGTGAGCGATTCATAGCGCCGGTGGCTACAATGCCAAGCACACGCACTGGGGATCACGCCTTTTGACCCCAAAGGGCAAACAATTTTACAACGTGCTCATTAAGCTGCGAAATTAGCTCGATTATGTGACTCCGGATAGGCCTATTACTGGCCAGTAGATCCAAATAAGCGCCCGGATCTCATTGACTTCGCAATAACAAGAAAGATCCCAAGAAATAATATTACGTCCGAGTCACTTGCAGAACTATCATCTGATCACTCTCTAGTTCCACTTACTTTCAGGCATCGACCACAAATAACTGAGCGGCCCTTCAGGCTGACAGGCAATAGGACCAACTGTGTAAGGAACTAGTGTGCTGGGCCCCGTTCTTTACACCCTATACACAGCAGATATGCCTACAAACTATCAGCTCAGCTACAAACTATCAGATGCCCAGCAAAGGCAACAGAAGAACTTGCCTGTCATCTTAAAAAGTAGAAAGATGGTTTGCGGACTGGCGCATTACAGTAGCATTCACACTGAATAGACAAACTTGCCAACCCTGTACAATACATTCATCACACAATCAGACGTAGTAACGTATCTCGGCGTTCACCTAGATAGACGCCTCACCTGGCGGCGACATATAGAATCTAAAAGGACTCATATGAAGCAGCCAATCTTCACTGGCATATTAATTGCAATTATCCCCTTAGTCTGTTATACAAAGTACTCCTCTACAATACCGTGATGAAACCTACCTGGACATATGGCTGTGAACTATGGGGTAGCGCTTCAAAAATCAACATGGAAATTATACAGCCTGCTCAGTCAACGATTTTGCGAACCATCACTGGGGCACCATGGTACCTATGCAGCGAAAGCGTCCATAGAGAGCTCCACATAAATCTTGACAACCAGGAAATCCAGATGAGAAAGAGTAAACATCAAGCAAAGCTCGCCGCACACGAAAATTCTCTCGCGAAGTCGCTTACGCGTGTATGCAGTCAGAGCCGAGTGGACCGCAAAGATTCTCCAGCCCAGCCCATTATTTCAAATTGTAATTAATATAAGTTATATAATAAGATTTGAATAATTATTGTTAGTCTTACAACAAGAGAAGATCCAATAAATAACGCAACAAGTTTAAAAAAAAAACCTTTGTAATTTGAATAGCCACCTCGCTAACTTACGGCTCAGATCAGCCATTTTAGTGAAGCGTGATCCGTTATAATATTGTAGTAAACTCATGACCTTCGACATATGACCGAAAAATTTATAGACTGACAAGAAATTCTTGCTTAGTCGCAGAGTATGCTTGTTGAGCTTTGTTTAACTTTTTGGACCCATTCACATTGAGCAAATAATCACACCCTTCTGAGACTTGAACTAGCACCCCTTCTACGACGGTCTTATAAGCATCACAATATAACGGCTTTGTAAAGTCTGGAATTTGCAGAATTGGTGCTTCACTGAATTATTTTTCAAATTCTCAAAAGCAGACAATGTCGCTGCTTTATTAGCTGATCCTATCTTTATCGTATGTGACAGTATATTTCTTTTGCCTAAGCCTTCCTCAGTTAATGATGAAAATAATTGAATAGTTATTTTCAAAATTTTGTTTTTGCAAACTAGATAGTTTATGCACATTAAATCAGTTGTCATCGTAAAAATCGTAAAGATGCCAAAAATCTATATAATGTAAATCTAATAATAAGGTTTTTTATATAAATATATGGAATCGATGGTATTAATATTTGTGAGATATTGTGTAAGGGCTCCCGAGAAGAATTAATTTATAAGAATCATTTTATATTTTTTTCGGAATTGTTCGGAGCTGAACATTCGAATTCATCTGTCCGAGTGGAAATTTCGGTGTACCACCTTTCAAGTTTTTTTTGACATTGGGCACAATTTGGCTAATAAGTTTTAGCTGCTCCTCACCCGTAGCAACTACTCGACGTTCAGCGAAGAGAACGTCCTAATATTTGTGCCCTTCCTTCTGACAATTCCAACAAATCAGCGCCACTGCTCCTACTTGTTCTCCTGTGTCTTGTTCCTCCTGAACCACTTAATCATATCACTCAACTTACTCTGATATATTACGTCTAAACGTATTATTTCATGCCGTATTTCTGGACTCAGGTTTGCTTTAAATACTCTGACTACACTTACTTTTGTTATAGGTATCTCCACTTTATCAATATGAGCGTAAAATGCTTCAAAAGATTCATTTGCTTTGAATCACGAATGAGATCTTCTACATCAGCATGATCCTATTCGTCTCGGTCTAAACTTACTTGACCTTCCGCTTTGTGATGCCGCCAGTACTGGCATTTTTACAAAAGATAGTTAGATTCCCATCTATGGTTTGGTGAGTTAACGCTTCCACTCGTAAATTTCAGTTTCCAACCATTCATAATGATTCCAACTTTTTCTGGTCATTGCAGTAGATCGGATTGATAACTTCCCTGAGATAGTGGCTCTATTCTGAACGGAGGAATAATTATTGGAGGAACTTCTGCTAATCCTACCAATCCATTTGACATTCTCTTCTATCAGCTTGCTTAATTGCATTTTGCATTCTATTTATTAAATCTAGGGTTAATCTATTCGCAGATGCTGATGTAGACGCTGTCTTATCTGACATACTAACTGTTGCATTCAAAGCGATGACTGGTTGAGATCTGGCTATATAAGCACGTGGATTGATGCGTTAAGATGTGTTGTTAAACACGACTTATGGAATTATGTGCTCTTGCCCATCATTTGGGTTTTGCACCATTGTAGAACATATTTCACTTACGATCTGATTGCCCAGGGTAGTTAAGTTTTCTGTTGACCGTATTAACGGTATAATTACAAATTTTCCTCAGATCCTTTACCACTTTTTAATATGTAAGTCAAATGAACAAATATTCAAAATCACAATTTGCGAGAAAAATTCCATCTTTTGTAATTATAAAACGCCATCACACAATCAACACAATGCAAGGAAAAATATTGCTAAACTCAAATATAAAATTTTTAAAGAAACCATTTAAATATCTAAAATCTTAATCAACTAAACCAATAGGTATTTCTCAATCGCACACTAGAAGCAACTCGTCGGCTTAGAGGTGGCGTTCTTTATAATGCTAGGTCTAAGGCCTAAAATACGTATATAATTTATATAAATCAACGTGCAGACATGGCAAACCATAATTGACCAGAGAGAGTCATTATACTAATTAGTTCCATATTTTTTTTTATATAAATCCCAGCATTTACGCAATTTAAAACGAGAGCAACAGTCGAGCGGCACGCGACAGTGGGATACCTTTCGACATATGCTCCCATAAAAAGTATCTAATTGTATGATAATAATCGCAAGCTATAAATTAATCATAACACTGCGCTGCCACTTTGTTCAAATTTCGATACGTTGCCAATAATTTATCGCCGGAAATTCCTCGCGCGCGAAAGACTGCAAAAAGCGGTGTGTGCAGTATATATCGATATTTCTTTATAAATTTTAAATTGTGCTATGTGCTCGGATCGTTCGTCTTTTTCTTTCCTGCGCAAATAATATAGTTATGACGTCATCGACTACTTGTTTGTTCTTCAACTTCATTGTTTATTGTCCGATGGGATTGTAATTTGGAGGATAAGTTCATATAGTATTTATCTATATACATGCTAAAGCAGAACTTTAAGAAATGAGTACTTCGAATGTAAATCGCAATGTAAATCAAAATTGGCGGTTTGCGGGGGCGTTAGGCGTGTCATTCAAAATTAAAAATAATCGTGATCTGCGTATACAGGAATACAGGAATCTTCATGCTAAATTTGGTGTCCATAACTTTTGTAATATCTGCGATCGGCGCGTTCATCCAGGTAGACGGACAGACCGACGGACATGACACAATCGCTTCGGCTAGTGATACTTAGCAAAAATATATATACATTATGGGGTCTACCACGCCTTCTGCTGCCTATTACATACATTTGCACAAAGTTAGTATACCAACTTTTTTTTTTTAATAATTTTCAATGGTCGAAGGGTATAAAAACTTCTATTTCGGACGATTGATCTCATGGCTTCTATATGTTAAAGTGGTCAGATTCTTATGAAATCACTTTTTATATACGTAGAAAAGTCCGAAGTAGTAAATTTGATTACAATATTTTAACAAACGATATTTTGTATGACAGCTATAAGATATATCGGTACGATTCTGCTCGTTTCGAATTATTTACAGCGTTCAGCAATAAGAAGCATATATGCAAGTTACATTATGATAGCTCCAAAACTGGGTATTAATTTGCAATGCAACAGAGGAACATATATATACACGGACATACGGACACCCGGACAGACCGATAGGGCTAGTTGATGCAGATTCAGAAAATAGATATTTTATTGGAGATGTCTGTTAAGGTACGTTGCAAACTCCTGGCCAAAATTAATATACCTTCTGCAAGGATATATATATAAGTCGTGGCACACGGATAGTATTAACACAATAAATTTATTTAAATAAATAAATGAGTCAGTTTACTAACAATAAATCCAGGTAAATGGCTGAATAAAATAAAATTGGTCAAAGCCTTATAAGAGTTTACTCATTTACGAACATATACAGTGATTTAATCAGACCAATTTTAATCTTCATAAGAATAAGACAAAACGTATGTGACTAACTATCATCATACACTGGTCTATACGGACATACGAGTAGTTACTTACATACGTTTGTTTTTATTATATCCTCCTACTCGCGAAGCAACCACAATTCGATCAACTAAGATGACTGACCCATATAACAAAACAGCTGACAAAATTTTAAAGCTACAAAACTGTGAATTTAAGCTAAATTATTTTCTATTTAATTAAATTTAAAATGGTATAAAATAAATTTTTTAAAAAAAAAAAATTTTTTTTTTAGTGAAGACTATTTAATAAATTATTTTCTATTTAATTAAATTTAAAATGGTATAAAATAAATTTTTTTAAAAAAAAAAATTTTTTTTTTAGTGAAGATTCCGTACATTATAGTATTGTATCTTAACATCACAGGGTGGAGAAATATTCTTAAGAATTAGCAAACACTATATCAAAATAAGTGAAGTTGGAACATAAGTGAAAAGTTTTTACTGTTGTCCAATTGTCTTGGCAAAGCCTTGCCGTTTGAGGTCTCAGAGGTCGAGCGGAAATAAGACGTCTTGCAAGAAGGCTGCTATGACTTAGTAATCTGTCACTGTTTCGACTTGTGTGTCTCCCAATTTGTGTCACAACTGTTTGAAGATTGAGGTCTTTATGGAGTGTGAAGTTACATACATTCTTTATTTGTCGTAGTGCCCGATTTTGCATCACCTGGATACGTTTATAATTAGATTTGGCTGCAATTCCCCAAATCTGGATCCCGTATAACTACATTGGTACAATACAGTGCGCATACACAGCTCTTTTGCACCTCAGCGAAAGAGTGCTCCTTCTATTCATGAGCCATGTCAGTTGTTGTCATCTGTGACCACATTTCTTTACTGTGTTTTTGAGATGAGGCCCAAAGGTGAGGCCTTTATCCAGGGTGATACCTAGATATGTTGCTTGCAGCGGCTGATTCAGGGTATCTCCTTCTAGCCGGATTGGAAGGGTGTTCGGGATGAGCATTTTCAATGTGAATCATGGATTTTTTGATTTCAGTGTGTTTATTTTTAGGTTCCACCGTTTACACGAGGCTGCCAGAGCATTGATATATTCCTGTAGTGCGTTACCTGCCTCTCTGCTGTCCCTAGAGTTATACACAACTGCGATGTCATCTGCATAGGTTGCCATAAGAGCCTTGTTGAGTGCTTCCATGTGTTCGAAATATCAGGGATATCAGCAGTGTACAAGGAGTATAGTAGCGATCCGAGAACACTGCCCTGTGGGACTCCAGCTCTCATTGGATATATAGAAGAGTAGTTATTTCTAACCGTAATTTTAAATTCTCGTATTTCCAGATACAGAAGTAAGGCGCAGGTAGGAGGGGGTTTATCTTGCATAATAATCCAACACGCCATACCTTGTCGAAGGCTTGTTGCATATCTATAAAGACAGCGTTGGAGTACTCGCAGTCGTCAAAAGCTTGTAATATATGTTTCACCAGTCTGTGGACCTGTTCTATAGTGCCGTGTCCCTTTCGAAATCTAAATTTGTGATCCGGCAAGATATTACCTTGTCTTATAATGTCGTTGATCCGTTGGCAATAAGTCTCTCCCATAATTTTGAAAGGGTAAGAGGCTTATAGGCCGATACGCCTCAGGACCAACTTCTGGCTTCCCAGGCTTGTGGATCATCAAAATAAAAGCCAGCTTCCACTGTCTTGGAAACACTTGGACCCTCAAAATAGCATTGAAGATTAGTGTTATATAAATTATCGCTTTTATAGGTAAAACCTTTAGCGTGGCAATGCAAATCCTGTCAATTCCTGGAGCTTTATGTTTCGGCAGTAATTTGATTATTTCAGATATTTCTTCTATCCTTATTGGCTTAATAGGCAAAGACATCTGCAATGGCATTTGTAAGTACTGGTGAGTCTCTCTTATCTGCTCTGTCGTGGCGAAGTCATAAGGATTGAAGCAATCCTCTAGGTGATAGCCGAATGCATTAGCCTGTTCCACTTCAGTTTTTGCAATTTCCCCACCTGGACAACGTACGGGTACCCATCGAAGTGGTTGTCGTTTAAGCGCTTTTGTGCACTTCCACAGCGAATAGTTTGTATCAACGGTGTAGTCCATGGAAGATAATGTTTGCTCAAAGAAATTACTTCTGTGTTCCCTTAAGATGATTTTGAGTTACTTTGTTGCTCGGTCTCATGGATCCTGAATTCAAGTTGCTCTTCAAAGACGTCTTTTAGTTCTGATTAGTTCTCTGGTCTCTCTTGTTAGTACTTCTGGGCCACGTCTCAGGCTCAGACGCCGTAGAAGCAGAAGCAGCTCTATGTATGTTTTGCGTTAGAATGTCTACTGCGGTCTCGATGTCTTCCTTAGAGCTCAGAACCGTATTTAATTGAAAAGAGTTCTGTTTGTAGAGCAGCAACAAGTTTTCACAAATACTTGTTCTGTCTAAGTGTATCCCATGGTACACAACAAAATCAATGCAGTTAGATCTGTGACTGGACACATGTGGGTATCTAGTTGGTGAACCTGTTGCAAGGATATAAGCACCTCTAGCTGAAATGGCTTCTGCTATTTCTCGAATTATACGTATCACCCCATAGCCAATGTCGGGCGTTGCAGTCCCCACCAACTAAATACTTTTGTCCACAAGAGACAAGTATGTCACTGAAATGCCTTTCTTCAATTCTATTTGTTGGTGGACAGTATGACACGCTAAATTCCTTATCTCCCAGCCCGGTGGACGCCTTAACTGCAGACATCTGAATAGTTTTCGTTTCAATAACTCTTTGCGGGAAATGACGAAGAGAGCTCCTCACCAGTACTGCTGTTCCTCCCATTTCGTGATTTTTTTTTTTTTTTTCCAGCTTATTTCATTATTTATTGGATCTTCTCTTATAATGAGACTAACAATAATTATTCAAATCTTATTATATAACTTAAATTAATTACAATATGAAATATTTGTATTAGTTAGAGACGGCCCTAGTATTTTTTTGCTGGGCTGGAGAATCGTTGCGCTTCAGTCGGCTCTGACTGCAGACTCGCGTAAGCGACTTCGCGAGGGGATTTTCATGTGCGGCGAACTTTGCTTGATGCTTTCTGTTCCTCATCTGGATTTCCTCGCTGACAAGATTTATGTGGAGGCCTCTATGTATGTTTTCGCCGCGTACCATGGTGCCCCAGTGATAGTTCGCAGAATCGTTGACTGAGCTCGCTGTATAATTTCAACGTTGGTTTTTGAAGCTTTTCCCCAGAGTTCACAGCCGTATGTCTAGATGGGTTTCAGGACGGTATTGTAGAGGAGTACTTTGTACTCTACACTAAGGGGAGATTGCAATTAATAAGCCAGTGAAGATTAGCTGCTTTAAGCTTCATGTGAGTCCTTTTAGATTCTATATGTCGCCGCCAGGTGAGGCGTCTATCTAGATGCACGCCAAGATATGTTACTACGTCTGCTTGTGGGATGCATGTATTGTTCAGTGTACAAGGGGGGCAGGTTTGTCTGTTCAGTGTGAAGGTTACATGTTCGTGATTATGGCTTGAAGGTTTGTATGCGGGATAAAAGCTATATCCATATATCTTAACTGTGTTCCCTCTGTTGAGTTTGATCTCGTTTAGGAGAAGAATGTCAACGCAGTTGTTGTGTGCGAAGAGCTAAATTTCTCTGGCTTTACCTGAAATACCATTTACATTCCAGATAAGAATCTTCAGAGGGTTCATTGCGATGGTAAAGCGTTACTATGGAGTTGGAGAGCCGATGTATCCCCAGTCCGTTGCTTCAGCATATTGGCCATTTCAAAAACCATTTTTTCCAGCCGTTCGAGCCGTTGACTTTTCAGCTTGTTTTGTTGTTGTTGCTCCTGTTGCTGCTGCTGTAGCCACGATAGGAACTGCTGCTGTTGTTGCTGTTGCATAAAATTAAATCTAACAAAATAAATAAGGGAAGACGGTGTGTGACTGGCCTAAGCAAGCTCAGCATTTATTTTTCTTTTTTTTGAGGCAATACTAGTAATACTAGTAAATACCAAATTTATTTTTTGGACGCTGTCTCGCGCAGTGTCGTCTGTTGGACTACATCACCAAAATATATCTGTATTGTTAGACAAGACTGCATTGCTTGCCCTGCCCGTTATGGCAAAGCTTTACCCCTCACTCTGCGCGCAGCCGCACAGGAGGGGCAATAAGCAACAGAAAAATAGACCGGATTAATAACTGTATAATGGTTATGAACAACAAATCTTCTAAGAATCTTATGAAGAAATGCGGCAAGTAGCTCGTAAATCTCCACTGGAGATCAGGATGGAGTTATTGAAAAATCAACGTTCTTCATGCACTGAATCTGTTAACCTAAGCACAATAACTAGGACGATAACATTTACAAGTGCTACTTGCAATACTACAACTACAACAAGTGCAGCAATCTGTGGCCCGTGCTCTAGTGAAAGAGCTGCTACTAGATTGTCTGATGCGCAGAAACACCTGACGAAGGAGAGGAAGAGGAAGACAAATTTAGCAACCAAGCTTAGCTCTAAGAGAGCTGTCAGAGACGTGAAGCTGGAGTTATATTCTGCAACAATTACTAAGGCAAACTCAAACAATAGGTTTGACATGCTAAACATGGAATTGGACGTAACCAGTGATGGTATAGAAATTCCACAAGTTTGTAATGATGACGCTGCTACCTTCTGTGCACCGGTCGCTCCGAATATTCCCAAAGATGAAAAATGGAAAAAACGGAAAAATGGTGTTATAAGGGAAAAGGGATCCCCGTATAAAATCTGCAAGCAATATAAGGGAAAAGCAGTGAGAAAAAGTGAAAAGGAGAGCAACAAGAGTCTTCAACCTTTGCCCCCGATCTCCCCCGTGGCCTTTGGCAGTCAATTCGCTAAGAATGGCTAATTCTTAAATAAATAGTTAGGCCATGCCAAAATAATTCTGTTCATGTCTCAAGCCGCTACTACGAAATAACTTCTCTAAATTTGCTATGCCTTTTTTTTGTTTGTTAATAACCCAATAAGTAATAAAGTGTGAGAGAATGAGTTAGGAGACTAATATGCCAGAACAAGAATTAAAAGAAGTGAACTTAAGATGAAAATATTTAATGTTTTAGTGCAAAACCCAACAAAAGAGAAAAAAATAAAGAAAATCCCAAATACACACCTCCGCAATTAGACAATACCCCAATAACGCAACATTATAAAGTGAACTAAACTCAAAAAAAGTGACAAGAAAATGTGTGGTTAGGCCCATAGTTCAACGTGTGCCCGCCCACGCATTCTCTCTTAGCAGCATCTTCGCCGCTTTCGTCGATGGACCGCCGTTACAATGGTAAGTCACAGAACTCTTTTTTCCTTATCTACCTTTTGGTTGTTGCTAATTGGTCCGAACTAATATGCGAATGGTCTGTACACTTACTTAAATTATTATATTAATATTAAAAGTAGAAAAAAAAAGAAGAGAACATAGAAAGGATAAGAGAATTATTAAATAAAAGAAAGCAATGGATATGAATCTAGTTTAACCACCTTAACATTAGATATACATATCTTTAGCGCGAATATGAAAAACAACTTAATTTATTTATATTCTATGTATACTATTTATATTCTTACATACATGCCGTATTATTCCTCCCCTCCTGTAGCGGCGCCTGAAGAGTATAATAATAATAAAATAATAAGGTGCCTGAAAGTAGGCAGTAAATTTTTTGTGTGCTTTTATGGATCGCAAGCTTGTCCTCGGATAAAAGGTTTAGAGATCGGGAAATATCCAAAGCTGAGCTTTAGGATAAAGTCATAAAACGATCAGCTGGACCATGGTTGCAATTTTTCTAATCCTGTCTGGAAGAAGCAAACTCCTCGTGGTTTAGCCGTAGATTTTTTCTTCAAGCGATATTTTCTACGCTGATCGCCAAAGAGATAAGACGTTTGGGTCTTGAAAGAATCGTTTAAAATATACGTGGAAAAAAAGAAAGTTTTCTTAGTGAAGTGAAAAGTTCAAACATTAATTTGCCAGCAGACAACTAGCAGCCGCGACGCTGCAAACTTTTTCCCTTTCCCCTAAAGCAAGGTATGTAATATGGTTTTAATACAAGCAAAATTAGCAAGGTTCTGAACCCTCGTTCTTTTCCCAGCAAGCACGACCAGGGGAGTCCATAGGAGCACCCCTTTGCTTCTCCGGCCAAAGGAGCACCCCTTTGCTTCTCCGGCCAAAGGAGCACCCCTTTGCTTCACCGGCTAAAGGAGCACCTTTGCCGTTGTGTCCCGTTGGAGCAGTACTTGCGCACTTGCTCATAGGAGCACCGCTCTGAAATTTTTGCCACAGGAGTATCTGCGGCGGGAAAGTGCCCAAGTGCTCCTGCTCGCCGGCCGTAATCGGCCTAACCTACAAGTGAAAATTTAATTGGCACACGTGGAGAAAGCCACCTAGGCACATGCAGGACCCATTACAACCTCCAAATCCATCATTCGTCGCTAGACTCAACCCGTCTATAATTCAAAAATGCATCGCTAATCCAGTTAATAAACCAACAATTTAATTTAATGAGCTGCGCCTAAAAGCACGCCCGATGTTCCTGCGTATGCAGAAGGGAGTTTAAGAAAAAGTATTACGTAACAGTGAGCTTTCAGGGCAGTGCAAGAGCAGTTTTAGTTTGAATAATCATACAAATTTTGTAATTGAATAATAATAAAAAGAAATATTTTTGTTAGGAATAATTAGATAGGGAAAAGATGCCCAGCTCATGTTAGAGGAAAATTAAATCAAATTATTTAAATTAAATAATTGGCAGCAGCAAACAAAACACGTCAATGCAACAATATTCCAGGATCCGGAAGATCGATCTTTCGTCGTTAGAAATTTAGCGCGGTGAGTTCGTTCCTTTTACATACTTTATAAATCTATTATTATTTGGTTTCGGCGCATGAATATTGTTTTGAATATTTTGTTTTGATTTTCTTTTTCATAACATGAACAGTCATAATTTCTCCGCCATTAAGCCATAAAAGCAAAATATTGTAAAGTACTCAGAAACTACAAAAAAATTAGTAAACATGAAAAGTAAAACAGAAAAAGAAATAATGATAATGGAAAAATAAAACAAAGATTCTAGAAAAGAATATTAGGTTAAATAATCTGAAAAGCACAAAATTTGGCAGCAACTAATTTAAAGGAAGAATAAAAGTTTTATAAAATATATAGATCTAATGATAGGTATCAACTCTAGCACAGAAATATTGGGAACAATTAGATTTTCCCTTACCCTGAACAAAAGCTGCTAAACTGATTGCACGAATAGAAATTATTGTAATTATTATTGATACTTGAATGCTCTCTATTGCTACGTCATACTCTATATATGCCACATAAATATTTTTTTTGTGTCCTTATATACAACTTTTGTAATATATAAATAGAAACATACATAAGGAAGCAATCTTGACATAATTGTTATATTTTTAGTAGAATTCCCTAGGCATGTCCGAATTTACGTTAGTTTTTTGCAGATACTCCCTGATGGATGACTCCCGATGCTTCCCTTGCGCCGCACGGAATTTATGATGAGATGATGTTCTGCTAGTTATCTTTAGCTTGAACTCATGCTGATGATTCCGCGGTTGTAGGGGACAAAAGGGTCACCAGAGCCATGCTCTCAGGTGGGTGACCGTAGGTAGGGTGGGCACTCGCGGCCACGATAACACCTGTGGCTTCGCTTTCGCCAAATTTTCTTGTCCATTTTCTCATCTTCTACAGTGAGCATTCTTTATAAGCAACCTTTACACAAGCAACATTCTATTGAAGCAACCTCTGCATTAGCAACTTTTTTTATTCCAAAATTTCTGTACAAGCAACCATGGTTTTATTTTTCATTTTAATTTTCATTCTTCCGTAAAAATGGAGAAGAAAGGCAGAGTATCAATTTTTTTGAAAACAAAATTATTAATTTTAAATGAACACCAATGCTCACTGTACTACTCTCCGATCCTCCATTCTTTTCTTTTCCTTTGGATCCTTCTGTAAGCTCTTCCGGTTCCTACAGCTATTTTTCTTTGTCGCAGCACGTTCATTCTAACTTTGCTTTATTAATAATTGAGTGCACCCGGTATGAGATCTGTCCAAGCAAGACCTCCACCCACAAAGCCGACGAGTTAGAACTGGAAAATTAAAACGTGCCCCGCTAGTACAGATCGTCCCGCTAGTACAGATCGTCCGAAATCACACATATACCGTAGCTCGTTACAGTTAGTAGTAATATTATTAATAAAAGTAAAAGTAAGTGGCGCCCAACGTGTGGGGCTCGATTGAGAATTCCTCATTGAGACTCATCGATAGATCGATTCAAATATTCTCTCGTTTTCTTTCTTCTTCTTGTTCAAATTCTTTTCAATTTCTCAACCCTTTCTTAAAATCGGTTGCCTAGTCACTTTTATTTGTCTTGGAATACATTAAGATCGATAATCAGTCGTATTATATCTACAATTAAAGGTTTCTATGCAAAGATTTCCTTAGCTATGCTTTGATGCTTGTATTATTCAGTTTGTGGAAATACAAAAGAAAGTCTGACTCAGGTTGACCTTTTGGCCCAAAATGAGATACTGCGTTATTGTCTTAGCGAACCTGTCATTACTTCCATTAAAAATTATTGTCCACTGTCCGCACAATTATGACCTTTCATCGATAAAGATTAAAGAAATAAAACTTTAATCAAAATCATTTCCTTTTTCTATACTTTCTCGGCAAGAAAATATGGTAGACAAATTTTACTCTCTTGCAATACGCGAAACATCATGCATTGAGTTCAAAATTTCACATGAACGTTTCCTTAATTGTGTTAAAAATTTATTGCATAAAATAAAGTTTAAATTATATTTAATTATTGATTCCTTTCATTAATTCTTTTGATTGCTCGGATTTTATTAGAGTTTGATGTTATTAGTAGTAATTATAAATATCTGCAATATGGGGCTCGACCGATCTACCGATAAGGCAGCTCCTGAAGCAGGACCACAATCTATATGTTCAATATGCGAAAATATAGAACCAGCTGTGAGCACGATTTTTATCGAAAATGCATTGCAGCGCTTTTCAAATTTAACAACGGATGACCCAAATGTAATGCTGTCTGTCTCGTGGGAACTCAAAAAGCCGTAATCCTAATAAATCCTGATAGGGCCTCCACCTTCGCACAAGCCGCAAAATCTAGCAAGAATGCTAGTAGTAGAGTAGGTCCTAGTGAAGCAATGAATGCTATCGCTTTGGTTACACTGGAGCGGAGGTTGCTCACCAGTTTATCTGAGAAGTGAGATGATGAGTGAGATCATTCAAAATACAGTCGTAGAAACCGTTCAGAGACTGACAATCACACCTTCTCAATCTATTTCAAACAGTGCTCGAGAACAAGCAGCATTAGAAAATCCTATGCATCCTTTAAGTTCTTTATCAGGAGTGGAAAATCCACGAGTTCAAAATACAGGATCCCCCTTTCCAAAAAGTGCTCATAATTCAGATTTGTTAAATCGTCCTGACAAGGTTGTGCATATTTTAAACAGATGGAAACTAAGTTCTCCGGAACAGGCTTCCAAACGATCGATCATTTCATTTATCGGGTAGAAGCGCTAACAGTGCAAAAATGCAAGCGTGCTTTTTGACGGTAAGGCCAATGAATTTTATTGGCGTTATCACAAGTCGGTTGACGAGGTTCGATGGGAACAGTTATGTGCAGCTTTGCGATTGCAATTTCGCAAAGAAAGGGATGACGCAGATATCGAAGAACTTATCTGAAGTAGAAAACAGAAAATTAATGAAAACTTTGATAGTTTCTTTGACAGCATATCTATACTGCTAGATTACTTAGAACGACCATGGTCGTCTCAGAAATTAGTACGTCTCCTTAAGAACAATTTAAGACCTGAGATAAGGCATGAACTGTTAAATGTAAACGTAAAGACAGTATCAGGATTAAGAAACATTTGTCGTCGACGTGAGATCTTTTTAGAGGATGTAAAGAGATCACAGGGGTATATTAAAGGGACTTCTTTTAAACGAGAAGTCTCTGAAATATGGCAGGAAGAAAAAGAAGTTGAATCTGATTCAGACTCACAGGTGCTCGAAGTCGACGCATTCTCATCATTAATTTGTTGGAATTGTCACCAAGAGAGACATAGATATCAAGATTGTTTGGCTGAGAAAAGAGTTTTTTGTTACAGCTGTGGGGCAAACAACACTTACAAACCAGATTGCAGAAAGTGTTCAAAAAACTCCAAAAGCTGCACGCAGAAGTCGCTACCCAAACAGAAGACTTCGAGTGCACAGCGCAACCAGGGAACAATGACAGACTAAAAATTTATGTACCTTTAAACACACCACCAGACTTACCTTTATTACCAGATTTACACAAAAACACTGACTTAACTCTCCTTCATCGAAAGATTCAATGCGGCAATGCATTCACTCGAAAATCTCGCAGATTCCATTTTACGACGTACGATATCCCGTAGATCAAACAGGATAAAAACTTTCTATAAGCGCGCTAAACAATGCCAGCTAGCACTTAAGAATATTTGCTCAATACCAGCCCCAGCCACAGATCCGCGTCCTTTCTTGCCAATCCGGCTATTGAATCGAACAGTCTATGGCTTATTGGACTCAGGAGCCTCGATTAGCTGTATAGGTGGTTCTTTGGCAGTTGAAGTCCTTAAAGGGAATTCAGCATACAAACCTATAAAGGCCAATGCTTCTACAGCTGATGGTAGCTGACAGCGCATAATAGGAAAATTGAAACTAAAGGTAGAATATGGAAATCAAGAAAAATTTCTGGAAATATTCATAGTTTGCAACAGGACTTATTTCTCGGCATTGATTTTTGGAGAATGTTTGGAATATTTCCTAGAGAGCTAGAAGTAGCTGAATTGAATTTGAAGGAGAAACATGTTCCCGAGTACGACATAGAACCACACGTCTTCACTAACGATCAACAGTCATAACTCAAGCTAGTGATCAACTGCTTTCCCTGGTTTTCCCAGGAAGGTTTAGGAAAAACCAATCTGATAACACATTCTATCGACGTAGGCACGGTTAAACCAATAGAACAACGACATTTTCCGGTTTCTCCAGCGGTGGAAAAGAAAATGTACGCAGAAATTGATAGAATGCTTAGTCTTGGAGTTATAGAAGAGTCAGATAGCGCATGGTCTTCACCGATAGTGATGGTGACCAAACCAGGAAAAGTTAGGATTTGTTTGGACTGTCGCAAGATAAATTCGTACACTGAAAAGGACGCCTATCCACTTCCTAAGATAAGTGGCATATTAAGCCGTTTGCCAAAAGCTGAATTTATAGCCAGCTTAGACTTAAAAGATGCTTACTGGCAAGTTCCATTAGAGCAGCACTCTCGCGATAAAACAGCGTTTACAGTACTTGGTAGGCCGCTTTACCAGTTTAAGGTTATGCTTTTAGGTCTTAGTAATGCCACCAGTACCATGTCGCGTTTAATGAATAAAGTGGTTCCATTTCAACTCAGGAATGAGGTCTTTATCTATTTAGACGATTTGCTGATAGTTTCTTCAGGTTTTGACAGACATCTTGAAGTTTTCAGAGAAATTGCTCTCCACATAAAGCGTGCAGGCTTGACGATCAATATTGGTAAAAGTCATTTCTGCATGCGGCGTGTGCGGTATTTAGGCCATATAATTGGTGATGGCGGAATTCGCACAGATCCTGATAAGGTGTCGGCGATTACTCAGTTTCCAATTCCTAAAAGTCTCCGAAGCTTAAGAAGATTTATGGGAATGTGTGGGTGGTACCGTAAATTCGTGCCTAATTTTGCAACGCTATCTTCCCCTTTGACCGACTTGATCACAACTAAAAGAAGATTTTCGCTAACTGAGAATGCTATAAAAGCCTTTGAGGAGTTAAAGTCTCACCTCACTAAGGCCCCAGTACTAAGTAGCCCTGACTTTACCAAACCTTTCGCTATACATTGCGATGCAAGTAAAACTGGAGTAGGAGCCGTACTAGTTCAAACCTCGGCAGAAGGAGACGAACGCCCAGAAGCTTTCATTTCGAAGAAGCTTAACAAAGCTCAAAGAAACTACACTGTCACCGAACAGGAGTGCTTAGCAGCTATTGTAGCGCTGAAAAGTTTTCGAGCTTACGTGGAAGGCCATGATTTTACAATTATAACCGACCACGCGTCTCTCAAATAGCTGATGTCCAACCACGATCTAAATTCGCGATTGGCTCGTTGGGCTTTATCCTTACAAAGGTTTAAATTTAAAATTGAGCATAGAAAGGGCTCGCTAAACGTTGTACCAGATTCCTTTTCCCGTGTAAATGAAGATGAAGTAGCAGCGATAGACATTAAAGAAGGTTTGCTCGTGTAGTGGCCGTTGTCTAGCTTGCACTTATAAACTTTCTTAAACTCCAATTATCAAAAAGCGCTCAAATAATTCGCCGCACTCAAACGACAATTCCCAATTCACCGTCGTCTCATTTCAATGTTCTCGCATAATGCAGATAGAAAAAGAGAACATAAAGAAATAAGATGATCAACCGTTACTGTTGGCAACAACCGTTCTAATACCGCGCGCATTGGAACGGCAAATGTTCTCTCTCGTTGTCTATAAAGGAGGGCGAATTCAACGTGCATTCACATTTTAATCAGAGTGCAGAGCAGACTGACACCAAAGCGTTCAGAAATATAATTTTTAAAAGGAAACATTTGCGAAAAGAATAAAATCGGAATTAATAAAGGCTGTTACATTTATATTAAAAGAAAGCCAAAGTTATTATAACATCCGTGAATATCAGCGCTAACTGCTGTGTAACTTTGCCAGCAGACGCCACTGCACAGTTTGAAAACAAAAAAAGGTGATATTCAGTGAATGTTTAAACAAATACTCCATGCTAATTACATATACCATATATATATTTACTCATAGCAGCGATATTTGATTTAAACACGGCCGGCCTTGGAAAGCATTTCCACGCTGCCAGCCGGCCCGGTCGTGGCTCCATAAGGAGCCCCCAGTGGCTGCAAAACTATACACTGGACGGCAAAACACTGACATACTCAGCCACTGCGTTAAAATAGGGCCGTGAAACGCGCCGAGCTAATATATCAGTTAACAACGGATGCGACTCCCTAATTCAACGTGACTCCGAAATCATTTAGATGATCATCACAATAGCTTGAGAGCTATACATATCGGGATTTTACAGTTGCAGACCGGAGGCATATAGTGGTAACAGCTACAGTAGCTCATAGCGACACGGGTATGTTCAGCCTGACATAGGTGCCCCCCAACCCCAGCAGCAAAGGAGAAGCGCTAAGGCGTTCTTTTTCTCTCGGCAGCCCAAAGGCGGCATGCCAACAAAAAGTATCACGCTGGTATAAACACATTTTTGTATCAAATCTCTTCACTTAAACTCTATCTAATCACGTTTTTGTACACATATATTCCTAAGGCAATTTAAAACTTGTACAACTCGCAGTAGCATTTGAAAATGTAATGGCCAAAGCCATGGCGATCGCGGAGCAGCAAAATACAATTCGACACCCAGAACCTCCATTGGAAAATCAAATTGGAGCAAATTCGTCAGCATTAGACGCTAGCCAAAGCACCAATCAAGGTGAAGCTATTCCTGAGAGACCTGTTAGAGGCAGACCAACCCGATCCTCCAGACCCATTCGTCCTACAAATAATCGTCGTAGCCAGCCTGTTGACTACAATATTATTCAAGGAATGATTGAGCAAACGGTCACAAGGGTGATGTCATCGTTGGCAACTAATGTACAACCTCAGCAACTTGAACCGCCAGTTACTTCCGTTCTAAGGGAAACTCCCGCATCAAATGCATCTTCCTTGCAGTCTCGGCAGACAGTCGACATAATGCAGAAATGGGGAGTTCATTTTGATGGATCCGTTGAAGGATTGGGAGTAGAGGAGTTTATTTATCGAGTCACTTCACTCACCAATGAAACGTTAGACAGTGATTTTTCAGTTATGTGCAGGCATATTCACGTTTTGTTCACGGGTAAAGCTCGATCATGGTACTGGAGATACCATAAACAGGTTGATCAAATTGGTTGGACCAAAATGTGTGCATCCCTGCGTCAACAGTACCAAGACTACCGTTCCGACTTTATGAGCATGGAGCTGATTCGAGCCCGTAAACAAAAGACAGGTGAATCATTTTCGTCCTTTTATGAGGCAGTTGCAACCTTGATCGACAAAGCCTCCATTCGAGGGGAAGATGCAGAGTTGGTTGAGATCTTAAAAAGTAATCTTCTACCAGAAACTCGTCAGAAATTGCTATTTCAACCAGTTCATTCGGTAGGTCACTTACGTCGGTTGGTGCAAATGAGTGAAAACCTGGCATATGAAATCAGCTGCCGTTATGCATCTAAGCCGTATGTACCTGCAGCTCGTCGACAAGTTTGCGCTGTAGAACAAGAAAATTCAGAGATAGAAGACAACTTACAGGAAGAAGCCGAGATCCATGCTTTGCAATCTTCTCACGGAAAATTCAAATGATGGAATTGTGAAGAAGTAGGGCATGTTTGGGAAAACTGTTTAGCCGCACGTCGCATCTTTTGCTACGGCTGCGGGCGGCCAAATATTTATAAGCCGCAATGCCAAAATTGCCTAAGCAAGAAGTCGGAAAACCGACGTGTGGGGGCTTCCCACAACAACCGGAGTCCCCCAACACCATAAATCAAAAGATAGATCAGGTTGAGGATAACGTTTCTACACCTATCCCTTCCTCTATTTCAGTGCAGGCAGAATCACCTGCATCTAGTATAGTCCCTTTATGGATGCGTTCGTATCAAGAACGTTTAGAACATTATCAAAATGTAAGAAATCGTATTTTTAATAATAGTGAAAATAAACGTAGTAAACATACATTAAGACTTAAGAATTACTATGCTGAAATTTAAGCAAATCGAAATATGCAAATGTCTTCAATTTTTAATGGCTCTAAGGATCTGCGTAGTTATGCTGAAGTATCCTTTTTAGAGTTTATAGAGCAAGGCTTGTTGGACACCGGTGCAAATATAAGCTGCCTAGGTGCTGAGCTGGCGCTACAAGATTTTTCTCATAATCCCCATTATAAACCTCTGCGATCCAGTGCGAAAACTGCGGGTGGAGAAACTCAGCCCATTATAGGTGTGCTTAATATTGAAATGTGTTACAAAGGTGTCAAACGCTTTATTAAATTGTATATTATTCCAAGCATTAAACAAAGATTGATATTAGGCCTTGACTTTTGGAAAACTTCAGTTCGTTAGAGTCATCAGTTGTGCAAGAAGAACCAACAGTAGAAAATGCATATCCCTTGACCCCTTGTCAGATTCAGCAATTAGCTGTTATTAAAGATCTGTTCCCAAAAGTATCGGAAACACTAGGGCGTACCACGCTAATTAAGCACCATATTGACGTGGGTAACACGAAGCCCTGTAAACAGCGATATTATCCTGTCAGTCCGGCCGTAGAGAAACTGCTCTATGAAGAAATTGATCGGATGCTAAGCTTGGACGTAATTGAACCTTCTTCAAGTCCTTGGAATTCTCCCATGCGGATTGTTGTAAAACCAAATAAAGTACGTCTTTGTTTGGATGCCCGTAAACTGAACGACGCCACTAAAAAGGACGCCTATCCTTTACCAAGCATCGATGGTATATTTGCTCGACTACCTAAAGCGAACATCATTTCTAAATTGGATCTTAAAAATGCCTACTGGCAAATTAAGCTTAGTGACGAATCTAAACCATTAACTGCATTTACCGTTCCTGGCCGTCCTTTATACCAATTTAAAGTGATGCCCTTTGGGTTGTGCAACGCGCCGTCAACTATGTGTCGATTAATGGATCAGATCATACCCTCTGAGCTTCGCTATTGTGTCTTCGGTTATTTGGATGATCTGTGTGTTGTGTCCGAAGATTTTGCAACTCATCTTGCAATTTTAGTAAGACTTGCAGAACAATTTCGAAAAGCTAATTTGACCCTCAATTTAGCTAAAAGTTCATTCTGTGTGACTAGCATTACATATTTAGGCTATGTCATTGGTAGCGGTGGCATTTGCACTGACCCTGCTAAAGTTTCTTGTATTAAAAATTGGCCTCCGGCAAAGAACTTAAAGCAGATTCGTGGATTTTTAGGCGTTTGTGGATGGTACCGTCGGTTCATTCCTCACTTCTCAGATCTAACTTGTCCAATTACGGATTTGTTAACCAAGAAACGCAAATTTACCTGGACGCAGGAAGCCCAAAAAGCGATGGACAAACTGAAACAAGTTTTAACATCTGCTCCGATTCTCACAAATCCCGATTTCAGCAAAAAGTTCTACTTACATTGCGATGCTAGCGACTTCCGGATAGGTGCAGTTTTAGTGCAGCTGGTAGACGACCAATCAGAAATGCCGATTGCGTATATGCCAAAAAAGTTAAGCAGAGCTCAGCGAAATTACAGCGTTACGGAACGAGAGTGTTTAGCTGTCATTTTGGCTATTGAGAAATTTCGGTGTTATCTGGAATTGCAAGAATTTGAGGTTGTCACCGATCATTCTAGCTTCTCTGGCTGATGCGACAGCAAAACGTTGCCGGTAGACTTGCACGATGGATCTTTCGGTTACAACAGTTTAAGTTTACGTTTTCGCATAGAAAAGGAAAAGATCATGTGGTCCCAGACGCTTTGTCCAGACTTCATGATGCCGAGATTGCTGAGTTAGACATGAGTCCTGTGATTGATCTGCAATCAGAGGCGTTTTCTGAAGAGTCATATGTTGCTTTAAAGACCAAATATAATGCAAACCAGTCTAAGTTTCCAGATATGAAGTTGGTGGATAACTTTTTATATTTCCACACAGAACATGCTGAGGGAGACGAGGCACAGGAAAACCTTTCCTGGAAATTATGGGTCCCCGAAAGTCTTCGCACCGATACTCTTAGGCAAGCCCATGATAGTCTTACTTCCGCTCATTCTGGGATGCAAAAGACAATAGAAAAATTGCGTCGTCATCTTTTCTGGCCAGGTCTATCCAAAGATGCTCGAGATTATATTCGTTCGTGTGAGGTGTGTAAGCAGAACAAAGCACCGAACTATAGTCTACGTCCACCTATGGGAGCGCATGTACCTTCTTGTCGACCTTTTCAAAGACTATATATTGCTCTTCTAGGACCATATCCTAGGAGTAAACAAGGTCATGTGGGCTTACTGATTGTGCTAGACCATTTTAGCAAGTTTCACTGGTTGCAGCCTCTAAAAAAATGTACTTCATTTGCCATAAAAGAGTATCTGCTGAATAATATATTTCATTGTTTTCGAGTTCCCGAAATTATCGTTAGTGATAATGGCAGCCAATTTAAGGCTGCCGATTTCAATGCCTTCTTGACAGAACTCGGCATTAAACATGTTTATACCGCCCTTTACTCACCGCAGAGTAATGCGGCAGAGCGAGTTAATCGATCATTATTGGCTGCTGTTCGATCATATTTAAAACATGATCAACGCGAATGGGATATGTACCTCACTAGCATTTCATGCTCTCTGAGATCGTCACTACATCAATCGCTAGGATGTTCACCTTATCGGGCCCTGTTTGGCCTGGATATGATTACTCACGGATCCGACTACAAGCTGCTAAAAGAGTTGTCGTTGCTTGAGGAGCCAATCGTACCCATATCCAGATCAGATAATTTAGCACTGTTACGAAAAGACATACAAGCTAATATCCGTCGCGCTTATGACCGCAACGTAGCTCAGTATAATTTGCGAGCGAAGCCGGTCAATTTCAAGGAAGGACAGGAAGTTTATTGTCGTAGCTTTGCCCAAAGCAAATTTTCGCAAAATTTTAATGCCAAACTAGGTCCTCAATTTGTAAAGTGTCGCATTCGAACACAGCTAGGAAATTGTTATTATAAGCTGGAGAGTTTACAAGGGAAAGAAATTGGTACATTTCATGCTAAGGATATACGCCGCTAATTCCCGCTAATATTACATCAAAAGAAGAAATATTATCGGGTGGTGTAATGGCCCGCGCTGATCATTGCGTCCCATTATTGTTTTTTTTTTTAAATCAATAACGAAAATACCTTCGGCTTTTTGTAGCCAAAGGTAAAGCAGTGCAAATTGTCTGCTTAAGCTAGTTACGTAGTTCACCTTGCAAGCAGTGCAAATTGTGTGCTAAAGCCAGTTATGCAGTTCACTTGCAAGCAGTGCAATTATCAATATTGCATTCACCTGTATGATAAGTGCCTACTTCGAGTAACATTTGAAAGCACTTAAAGCTTTTTGATCTATCAGCTGGAGTTCCTATCACAGCCAACTTCACCTACTCCGAATACTTCCAAGAAAAAGCCATCTGTTCTTGGAATTTGGCGCTATTTAAGATCCACACTCGTCGGTAGTCGACCTTTTTAGTATTATTAAAGTCGCACGGATGGTCGTCATGTAAACTGATTGACACAACTGCATCAGTTGGGAAAAAAAAAACAAAGAAAAACGAAGAAAATATTCAAAGTGCAAGTGCCAGGGTGCACACGAGTGTCATCGTGCATTGGAGGATTCCCAGAAAGGCACTCCAAATTGGCCCAAAAATTCTGCTGGAGGCAGATCCGTGAACTCCGGACAAGATTAACCTTTGCTCTGGTCAAAGGTAATTTTTCCAGAAGCCCGAGTTATATTTTTTTTAAAGGTACGTTAGTAACCTCCCGTAGGTTCTATACTAAAGTCCATTTATTTCTCGTTGACAGGGTGTGCATATGGCACCCAAAGCCGATATACGGCATCACTGCCTTATTGGCAGACTCTGCCGTCACACCGTATACGGCTAGAAACAGCGATCCCTGGGCTCTGTCATTGCCGTGCAGCCACTTAGCTGGCCGACACAGCGCTCAGCGCGATCCTGTAGGATTCTGCCGGTGTGACATAACCTCTGGCCGGGGTTACATAACCTCTGACCCGACGTGTCATAACCGTGACATAACCTCTTGCCGGCGTGGCATAACCTAGTCACCGCCTTGCCTTATTGTTTTTGCTGCTTTGAGCTGCACTGCGCCGTTGGAATTGTCAGTCCTGCATGTGGGCTGAATTGATCTTCGCTACAACAATTGTCTGGAATAATCTGCGTCAACGTGCGCAGCCGCTGCGCTGTCTTCAACGGCCACCTTTCCACTTGGAGCTAGGAGCCGAACAGATCGAGGAGCTAGCTTGTGTTTTTTTTTTTGTTGGCTATTAGTGAAGCAACAGACAAGAATTATATTATCTATAGTTCCAAATAGCTAAAAAAAAAAAAAAAAAAAAAAAAAAAAAACCGTATAAATCTAAAGAAAAGCACCATGATAAATTAAAAGTTTGCTAAAAGATTGAAAGAAAAAAAAACATTGTAGAAGAGAATTTAAGAAATGACATATATATTTAGCTTTTGTTAATACCATCTGATCTGCATCATCATCACCACGCTGGAAGGCCTTTCAACGCTGGAAACACATTTGTGAGTACTCCCAAACATCGTGCTGGTCCATAGGCTAGAATATTTGTGATGTTCGTTAAATTCTCTTAACCACTGAGCAACTGCTCAAGCAAACAAATTACAAAAAAAAAACAGAACAACATACAACAAAGAAAGCAAACCAAACTATACAAAGACAAATAGCAATCACATGTCAATTAAAAATACCTAAGTCCTTTACACATATTCCAACACTTTAAAAACTTAAAAAAAAAAAAAACACTTTAAAACCACTCAACAAAAATACATATTGTCTCAAAAAAGTGGCATAGAATAGAAATACATCTTTCATGGAAGAGTCATTAAGAAAATATAGTAAAAGAAATTTAAAACAATTACAAACAGCTAGTTACAAATCTAAATGAGTATTAAACTTCTGCTAATGTTTATTGAATATTGAATTACCTAGGTAGAAAAACATTTTCGTATAAAAATTAAATATAAATGGTTAGCAACAATTAAACACAAATTTAAAAAAAAGAAAACAAAACAAAAAAAAATACAATCAAAGAAAAAATGAGTAATGATTAGATTTAAGTCAAATTAAAACGATATCGATAATGAAATATATAACCAAGTTGTTAGTCTCCTTGAGCAACAAAATTTATAAAACATTTAATCAGCAACAAAACAAACAAACTTACAAGATCAAATTAAAACAAAAATAATGTATGGTCAGACCAATAACTAAATTGAAAGATAAAAACTTTGAAATTATTAGAACCAAAAACAATATATTTGTTAAGAAAAATATTAAGTTCAAAAAGTGAACGTTATTACTTATGGATATAAGAAAATAGTATGATTGTGGAATACCAGCTCCTTTTTGAATAGGAATAAATTATGAATTTCAGTATTACAAAGATGATGTGCTAAATTAATTTGATTCTTCCTGGATAGACATGGCAACATAAACTAGTAGTCGTCCGTTTCTTTTGGGTATCTTCGGATACATAATTTTTATGAATATTATGGTAGGGTGGGTAGAGACCGCGAGTGTCGATTAACATCTCCGACCTCGCCAGACATTTAGATTGCAGCAGTCCTGTTAAGTTATTTGCCTCCTTGTACATTTTAGTATTCTAGCCCCAATTCTTTTCTTGGTGTATGTTTGGTGAAGTTCATCTTCACTTGTAGTTTCGGCAGAAATCCTTAAAAATTTAAAAGGTATGTATGTAGATGTGGTTGTTGGAAGGTAGCAAGAACCCACCCCCCCCCAAGCCCAAACCAGAATGTTCCCGATGGAAATAATGTTAGAGAGAGACGGCTCAGATGGCGACAGAAACACAGCCAGTACGTGCGTTTGCATTTCTGATGAATGCAGAAGTTGGAAAGAGAAGAGAGAAGAAGAAGTTAGAAACGCAGCAAAAATGCGCATTTGCATTTATGGTGAAATTAGAAAATTACACTGAAAAGCCAGACGAAGTAAATTTTATATTAGATTCGGGGGCATCAGATCACCTAGTGAATGATATTAATTTATTTTCGGAGTATGAGAATTTAAATTTAAACGTGGCAATTGAGATTGCAAAGCGTGGAAAAATTGTTTATGCTACTGCAAAAGGACAAGTTAAACTTAACAATTCTGGAAACAACATTACATTACACAACGTGCTGTATTGTAAGGAAATCCCGCACAATTTGCTATCCGTAAAGAAGATCATAGATGCTGGAATGTCCGTCGAGTTTAATAAGGATGGCATTAAAGTAATCAAGAACGGTAACTTGGTATTTGAAGGACTATGTGAGTATAATGTACCGACTGTTAAATTTACTTTAAATAGTAAGGTATATACATCTGCAATATCAAATGATGCAGAGTATCGCTTGTGGCATGAAAGATTGGGACATATAAGTGTTGGAAAATTCTTAGAAATTAAACGAGATGGCTTGTTTGAAGATAGTGAACTTATAAAAAACGTACAAGTAAATAGCAGTAAATTATGTGAGGCGTGTATTAACGGAAAGCAATCAAGACTAAAATTTGAAAAACACAAAAATAAAGAAAATATTGAACGCCCACTATTTGTAATTCATTCGGATGTATGCGGTCCGATTACGCCCTCAACTATTGATAATAAAAACTACTACGTAGTATTTATTGATCAATATACACATTATTGTGTGACGTATTTAATAACTTATAAATCGGACGTGTTCTTTGTATTTAAAGATTTTGTAGCAAAGAGTGAGGCTCATTTCAATTTAAAAATGGTTAATCTATATATTGATAATGGAAGAGAATATCTCTCTAATGAAATGCGTGAATTTTGTGTCGAAAAAGGTATCAGCTATCATTTAACGGTTCCTCATACCCCACAGCTGAATGGTGTTGCAGAACGGATGATTAGAACAATCACTGAAAAAGCTCGCTCTATGATTAACTGTACTAAACTAAATAAAAGATTTTGGGGTGAAGCTGTTTTGACGGCAACATATTTAATTAACAGGTCCCCAAGTAGAGCTTTAAAAAATATAAGAAAAACACCATTTGAGATGTGGCATAAAAAGAAGCCAGTATTGAAATATCTAAAGATATTTGGCTCGACAGTATGCACTAAATAAAGTGCGAAAGAGAAAATTTGACGAGAAATCGATCAAAACTATACTTGTCGGATATGAGCCAAATGGCTATAAGTTGTGGAATGAGAACTTAAAAAAATTTATGACATCTAGAGATGTAGTGGTGGATGAACTAAACATGAAATCGGTGACTTCAAATGAGAATGAAGAGTCGAATTTTCCATTGCAGGAAAATTGTGAATCTACGGATTCGAAGTCTGATGAAAATCTAAATGAAAATTCCACTTGTCTCGAGAATACCGATCCAGTGGCTGAAACTGGTGATAAAATAAACGAAAATAAAAATCAAGAACAAATTAGACGCAGTGAGAGAATTAAAGATAAACCAAAGTTATCATATAGATTTTTAGAAAAGTGTCTGATGAATACCCAAATGTGCTTAAATGATATTCCCAATACATATGAAGAGATTAAAACTCGTGATGACAGAACCTTGTGGGAGGATGCCATTAAAGACGAACTGAATTCTCATTTTGTAAATAATACATGGTGCTTAGTACAAATGCCTAAGGATAAAAACATAGTAGATTTCAAATGGGTTTTTAGTATAAAACAAGATGAAAATGGTAATTTACTTAAATATAAGGCAAGATTGGTAGCCAGGGGATTCACCCAAGAATATATGATGGATTATGATGAGACTTTTGCACCAGTTGCACGAATTTCTAGTTTAAGATATCTTTTAGCTTTTTCAAATCAATATGATTTATTGATCCATCAGATGGATGTCAAAACAGCTTTTTTAAATGGAGCACTAAAAGATGAAATCTATATGAAAATTCCAAAAGGTTTAATACAGTATGATGGAAAGAAAGTATGTAAACTTAATAAAGCCATTTATGGTTTAAAACAAGCTGCAAGATGCTGGTTTGAGATATTTGAAAGTGCATTGCAAAATTTTGGATTTCGGAGTCTAGGAGTAGACAGATGTATATATATTCGAGATGAAGGAGATATACATAAAAATATATATGTACTCTTGTATGTTGACGATATAATAATTTCTACTAGTGATTCTGAAAGAATGTCTAAATTTAAAACATATCTTTTGAATAAGTTTCAAATGACCGATCTAAATGAAATACGATATTTTATTGGCATAAAAATTGAAAGAAAAAATGATAAAATTTGTCTCAGTCAATCTGCATATATTAAAAATGTTTTAAAAAAATTCAATATGGAAGATTGTAATCCAGTTGGGACTCCACTTCCAAGCAAAATAAATTATGAGGCTTTGCAAGTAGAAGAGTCATATGAAGCACCATGTAGGAATTTGATTGGTTGTTTAATGTACGTAATGTTATGTACACGACCGGATTTAAGTACATCGATAAGTATCTTAAGTCGATATACTAACTACAATAATAGAGAATTATGGCAATATCTTAAAAGAATTTTAAGATATCTAAAAGGAAGTGTCAATTTAAAGTTATCATTTAAAAGGAATTTGAAAGTAAATAAAATTCTTATGGGGTATGTTGATTCTGATTGGGCCGGAAATGAGACTGACAGAAGAAGTACTACAGGGTATATATTTAAAATTTTTGAAAATTGTTCAATTTGCTGGAGTACTATGAAACAAAAATCTGTTGCTGCTTCATCTACCGAAGCTGAATATATGGCCTTATTTGATGGAGTAAGGGAAGCATTATGGCTAAAATCATTAACAAGTGAAATGAAATTAGAATTAAATGGTCCAATAGTTATTTTGGAGGATAACCAAGGTTGTATAAGTATAGCCAATAATCCCACATGCCACAAGAGAACTTAGCACATAGATATCAAATATCATTTTACCAGAGAACAAATTGAAAACAAACTAATTTGTGTTAAGTATCTTTCCACAGATTTACAATTGGCTGATATTTTGACAAAGCCACTACCAACTGCCAGATTCATTGTACTGCGAGACCAACAGAACAGGGGCTAACAGAATCTTGAATGATCAAAATAATCTAAATGAGCAAAATGAATTTTTATATGAAGTCTGAATCTTTTATATATATAACCATAATCAAACCAACACAATTACTAGACTAACTATTACTATGTTTATTTAAGTGAATCTTGTTAAATTTTTATTTGATTGAACTAATTGGGTTTTACTGGGTTTCCTGGTTCAATAAAAGTAGCCCCAGAGAAAAAAGAAAAGAATAAGAATACAACCATTAGAAAACGCATGCACTCGTCTGAAAGTTATTTTTCATTTCATTAATTTTTAATCAGTTTGTATCAGTGTGATTTTTGAGGTGGCGTGTTGAAAATGCAAAAGTCACACTTATGCATAGTTGTGAATTAAGAGGACCATGTCGTTGTTTGTCATTCACATGGCATGGTTTACGATTCACATGCACTCACATGTTATAGAGTAATCGTTCTATTCGCTTGCAGACAACGAGACAGTGCGGTTGATTCAATCGGTTGCTTAAATAAAATAATTATTGAAGTGTCTAACAACAATAAAAGTGTTTCACTATTTGGTTGATGCCCTGGGTTATAATATACAATACTTAATCGTATTTTATTATATTAAATTCAATATATATCTATATGAAATAATTGTGAAATGCCCTTGTTGTAAAAAGAAGTGAAGCTACTGCGCGTTCATTTAAATATTCTCTTACTCTTTTTATTAAGAATTTCATTGCCCTTGAATTTAAATATGAAATCTCTAAACATCTTTACGTCAAAATACCTTAAACCTATTGAATAAAAAAATGAATTACAATGTTTACCTAATCATGCAAGTCTAATAACTTAATGAGGTTCATCGCCGACCAAATGAACACCCATAATAGTGAAATATAATACTTATACGTAGTATTGAACAAGGGATAGCCGAGAAGTCCGCGAGCTATCAATGTAGGGAGGGTACAGAGCGGGATACGATCAACATCTTAGTATCCTAGCACAACGTAACCAGCATATAGCATCCATAAACAGCGTGGTTTATTTGAATACAATTTAGTTGTCGATTTTTAATTTCCGTAGTGCACTTAATCATTATTTTTCCCATAGCGCGTATATGTTTAGGCAAGAAAAGAGCCCACACCCCGTCCGACGAGCTTAGACCAGAGAGAAGCCAGAAGTGCACGAACCTTCTTAGCCTAACATATAGTCAATACTAGTGGTACATACACAACAGCAGTTCCACACGCTACACTCGTTGATCTAAATTCGGAGCACTTCAAGTCTATCGAATATCAGGATCGGGTTAGAAAAGTGCAAGCAAATAGCGGGTACTTCCCCGACTTAAAGACTGAAGAAGGATATGTCTATCGGCGGTCAGAGCATTTAACAGGAGAACAAACCCATGACGAATATGCCTGGAAGCTTTGGATTCCCAAAAAATTAGTGCCTGAAGTCATATCGCAAGCGCATAAAAGCCCATTAGCCTCGCATGGAGGCATGCACAAAACTATCGAGCGAGTCAGGCGATACTACTTTTGGCCTGGATCAGTTTCCGATTTTAAATCTTATATTAACGCATGTAAGGTTTGTAAATCGACTAAATCGCCCAATTCTGTTTTGAGACCTCCTATGGGAAAAGCCGCAGATACTCAAAGAGTTTTTCAGCGCCTTTTTATAGATTTTCTTGGCCCACCCGCGATCAAGAAGTGGAAATATAGGAATATTTATTGTATTAGACCATTTTTCCATGTTCGTCTTCTTAAAGTCCGTCAAGAATATAAATGCTGATGTTGTGGTAAAATACCTCGAAGGCGATCTTTTTATGACATTTGGTGTGCCAGAAACAATAGTGTCCGGTAACGGGTCTGCGGCATTCCAAAAGCTTATGAAGGGGTACGAAATAACGCATACCCTAACAGCCGCACATTCGCCACAAGCTAATGCCTCCGAACGAGTCAACCGTTTCGTGATTTCAGCAATTCGTGCTTATGTAAATCCCGACCAAAAAAATGGGACGAAAACCTAAATAAAATCCCTTGTGCATTGCGTTCGTCGAAACATTTGAGTATAGGCACAACTCCATATTACATGACATTCGGTCAGCATATGATGACATCGGGAAGTACATATTCGTTGTTGAGGAAGCTCAATATGCTAGACGACCGATCATTGGTGTTTAATCGTCAAAACACATTTGAGATAGTTCGTGCAGATGCTGGAAAGCACATGCAAAAAGCGCACGAACAAAACGAAAAACGATATAACTTGAGATCACGAGAAGTGAATTTTGCCGAAGGCCAAGAAGTTTTCAGACGGAATTTTAAACAAAGCTGTTTTGCTACTGGTTACAACTCTAAAATTGGTCCATCCTTTGTAAAAGCCCGAGTTAGAAAAAAGATAGGAAATTCTTACTACGAGCTGGAAGATATGCAGGGTCGACCACTAGGCAATTATCACGCGAAGGACATACGTCAGTGATAGTGCTTCAGGCGATATCCGTCTAGGTTATTTTATAAAAATAAAATATCCTAGACAGATTTTACCGGGGGGGCTTTGTAGCGGCGCCTAAAGAGTATAATAATAATAATAATGAGTTGCCTGAAAGTAGGCAGTAAATTTTTTGTATGCTTTTGTGGATCGCAAGCTTGTTCTCGGATAAAAGGTTTAGAGATCGGGAAATATCCAAAGCTGAGCTTTAGGATAAAGTCATAAAACGATCAGCTGGACCATGGTTGCAATTTTTCTAATCCTGTCTGGAAGAAGCAAACTCCTCGTGGTTTAGCCGTAGCTTTTTTCTTCAAGCGATATTTTCTACGCTGATCGCCAAAGAGATAAGACGTTTGGGTCTTGAATGAATCATTTAAAATATACGTGGAAAAAAAGAAAGTTTTCTTAGTGAAATGAAAAGTTCAAACATTAATTCGTTTAAAAAAAAATAAACATTACTAATAAAAGTGGAAAACAAAAACAATAAGCAAATCCAAAGCCGTTTGGCTCGTGTTTTTCGTCGTCCACGTAAGTGAGAAATTTATTTTTCTCAATAAAAAATTTTCTTTTATATAACTGATTTAAATAATGCTCAAATCAAACAAAACCCTCTAGAATACCTATCAATTGTGCCTGAAAAAGGATTTGGCTGTTTTATTAACCAGCAGATCAGCCAGCAGACAACTAGCAGCCGCGACGCTGCAAACTTTTTCCCTTTCCCCTAAAGCAAGGTATGTAATATGGTTTTAATACAAGCAAAATTAGCAAGGTTCTGAACCCTCGTTCTTTTCCCAGCAAGCACGACCAGGGGAGTCCATATGAGCACCCCTTTGCTTCTCCGGCCAAAGGAGCACCCCTTTGCTTCACCGGCTAAAGGAGCACCTTTGCCGTTGTGTCCCGTTGGAGCAGTACTTGCGCACTTGCTCATAGGAGCACCGCTCTGAAATTTTTGCCACAGGAGTATCTGCGGCGGGAAAGTGCCCAAGTGCTCCTGCTCGCCGGCCGTAATTGGCCTAACCTACAAGTGAAAATTTAATTGGCACACGTGGAGAAAGCCACCTAGGCACATGCAGGACCCATTACAACCTCCAAATCCATCATTCGTCGCTAGACTCAACCCGTCTATAATTCGAAAATGCATCGCTAATCCAGTTAACAAACCAACAATTTAATTTAATGAGCTGCGCCTAAAAGAACGCCCGATGTTCCTGCGTATGCAGAAGGGAGTTTAAGAAAAAGTGTTACGTAACAGTGAGCTTTTAGGGCAGTGCAAGAGCAGTTTTAGTTTGAATAGTCATACAAATTTTGTAAATGAATAATAATAAAATAATAAAATGAATGCGCAGATATCAGCTATTACAAAAGCTAGGGACACCAAATTTAGCATGAAGATTCCTGTATACCATACGCAGATCAAGTTTATTTTCAATTTGGAATAACACGCCTACCGCCCCCGCAAACCGACAATTTTGATTTACATGGCGATTTACTCATTTCTTAACGTTCTGCTTTAGTATATATATAGATAAATACTATATGAACTTATCCTCCAAATTGCAATCCGATCGGACAATAAACACTGAAGTTATTAGATAAACCATTTTGACCCTTCGACCAGCAAAGAAGTTGTCAGATGACGTCAGAGCTAAATTACTTGCGTAGGAAAGAAAAGGACAAACGATGCGAGCGCGAAGCGCGAGCTATTTCTCGATTCTTCTTTTCCATGCACATGTCAATTACCGAAAATACATGTGCATAAATATATACTAATACTCAACCAATAGGTGGCGTGGTAAATGAATATGTATGTATGCAAGTATTTACATGCTTGTGTACATATTCATAATATTCATAATAAGCGTACGTGCATATATGATTATTATTTAATAATTCATATTTTAGGGTCAATAAAATACACAAAACTATAAAATGCAATTAAATTAAATTTAATGAGCTGCGCCTAAAAGAACGCCCGATGTTCCTGCGTATGCAGAAGGGAGTTTAAGAAAAAGTGTTACGTAACAGTGAGCTTTTAGGGCAGTGCAAGAGCAGTTTTAGTTTGAATAGTCATACAAATTTTGTAAATGAATAATAATAAAATAATAAAATGAATGCGCAGATATCAGCTATTACAAAAGCTAGGGACACCAAATTTAGCATGAAGATTCCTGTATACCATACGCAGATCAAGTTTATTTTCAATTTGGAATAACACGCCTACCGCCCCCGCAAACCGACAATTTTGATTTACATGGCGATTTACTCATTTCTTAACGTTCTGCTTTAGTATATATATAGATAAATACTATATGAACTTATCCTCCAAATTGCAATCCGATCGGACAATAAACACTGAAGTTATTAGATAAACCATTTTGACCCTTCGACCAGCAAAGAAGTTGTCAGATGACGTCAGAGCTAAATTACTTGCGTAGGAAAGAAAAGGACAAACGATGCGAGCGCGAAGCGCGAGCTATTTCTCGATTCTTCTTTTCCATGCACATGTCAATTACCGAAAATACATGTGCATAAATATATACTAATACTCAACCAATAGGTGGCGTGGTAAATGAATATGTATGTATGCAAGTATTTACATGCTTGTGTACATATTCATAATATTCATAATAAGCGTACGTGCATATATGATTATTATTTAATAATTCATATTTTAGGGTCAATAAAATACACAAAACTATAAAATGCAATTAAATTAAATTTAATGAGCTGCGCCTAAAAGAACGCCCGATGTTCCTGCGTATGCAGAAGGGAGTTTAAGAAAAAGTGTTACGTAACAGTGAGCTTTTAGGGCAGTGCAAGAGCAGTTTTAGTTTGAATAGTCATACAAATTTTGTAAATGAATAATAATAAAATAATAAAATGAATGCGCAGATATCAGCTATTACAAAAGCTAGGGACACCAAATTTAGCATGAAGATTCCTGTATACCATACGCAGATCAAGTTTATTTTCAATTTGGAATAACACGCCTACCGCCCCCGCAAACCGACAATTTTGATTTACATGGCGATTTACTCATTTCTTAACGTTCTGCTTTAGTATATATATAGATAAATACTATATGAACTTATCCTCCAAATTGCAATCCGATCGGACAATAAACACTGAAGTTATTAGATAAACCATTTTGACCCTTCGACCAGCAAAGAAGTTGTCAGATGACGTCAGAGCTAAATTACTTGCGTAGGAAAGAAAAGGACAAACGATGCGAGCGCGAAGCGCGAGCTATTTCTCGATTCTTCTTTTCCATGCACATGTCAATTACCGAAAATACATGTGCATAAATATATACTAATACTCAACCAATAGGTGGCGTGGTAAATGAATATGTATGTATGCAAGTATTTACATGCTTGTGTACATATTCATAATATTATTACGTGCATATATGATTATTATTTAATAATTCATATTTTAGGGTCAATAAAATACACAAAACTATAAAATGCAATTAAATTAAATTTAATGAGCTGCGCCTAAAAGAACGCCCGATGTTCCTGCGTATGCAGAAGGGAGTTTAAGAAAAAGTGTTACGTAACAGTGAGCTTTTAGGGCAGTGCAAGAGCAGTTTTAGTTTGAATAGTCATACAAATTTTGTAAATGAATAATAATAAAATAATAAAATGAATGCGCAGATATCAGCTATTACAAAAGCTAGGGACACCAAATTTAGCATGAAGATTCCTGTATACCATACGCAGATCAAGTTTATTTTCAATTTGGAATAACACGCTTACCGCCCCCGCAAACCGACAATTTTGATTTACATGGCGATTTACTCATTTCTTAACGTTCTGCTTTAGTATATATATAGATAAATACTATATGAACTTATCCTCCAAATTGCAATCCGATCGGACAATAAACACTGAAGTTATTAGATAAACCATTTTGACCCTTCGACCAGCAAAGAAGTTGTCAGATGACGTCAGAGCTAAATTACTTGCGTAGGAAAGAAAAGGACAAACGATGCGAGCGCGAAGCGCGAGCTATTTCTCGATTCTTCTTTTCCATGCACATGTCAATTACCGAAAATACATGTGCATAAATATATACTAATACTCAACCAATAGGTGGCGTGGTAAATGAATATGTATGTATGCAAGTATTTACATGCTTGTGTACATATTCATAATATTCATAATAAGCGTACGTGCATATATGATTATTATTTAATAATTCATATTTTAGGGTCAATAAAATACACAAAACTATAAAATGCAATTAAATTAAATTTAATGAGCTGCGCCTAAAAGAACGCCCGATGTTCCTGCGTATGCAGAAGGGAGTTTAAGAAAAAGTGTTACGTAACAGTGAGCTTTTAGGGCAGTGCAAGAGCAGTTTTAGTTTGAATAGTCATACAAATTTTGTAAATGAATAATAATAAAATAATAAAATGAATGCGCAGATATCAGCTATTACAAAAGCTAGGGACACCAAATTTAGCATGAAGATTCCTGTATACCATACGCAGATCAAGTTTATTTTCAATTTGTAATAACACGCCTACCGCCCCCGCAAACCGACAATTTTGATTTACATGGCGATTTACTCATTTCTTAACGTTCTGCTTTAGTATATATATAGATAAATACTATATGAACTTATCCTCCAAATTGCAATCCGATCGGACAATAAACACTGAAGTTATTAGATAAACCATTTTGACCCTTCGACCAGCAAAGAAGTTGTCAGATGACGTCAAAGCTAAATTACTTGCGTAGGAAAGAAAAGGACAAACGATGCGAGCGCGAAGCGCGAGCTATTTCTCGATTCTTCTTTTCCATGCACATGTCAATTACCGAAAATACATGTGCATAAATATATACTAATACTCAACCAATAGGTGGCGTGGTAAATGAATATGTATGTATGCAAGTATTTACATGCTTGTGTACATATTCATAATATTCATAATAAGCGTACGTGCATATATGATTATTATTTAATAATTCATATTTTAGGGTCAATAAAATACACAAAACTATAAAATGCAATTAAATTAAATTTAATGAGCTGCGCCTAAAAGAACGCCCGATGTTCCTGCGTATGCAGAAGGGAGTTTAAGAAAAAGTGTTACGTAACAGTGAGCTTTTAGGGCAGTGCAAGAGCAGTTTTAGTTTGAATAGTCATACAAATTTTGTAAATGAATAATAATAAAATAATAAAATGAATGCGCAGATATCAGCTATTACAAAAGCTAGGGACACCAAATTTAGCATGAAGATTCCTGTATACCATACGCAGATCAAGTTTATTTTCAATTTGTAATAACACGCCTACCGCCCCCGCAAACCGACAATTTTGATTTACATGGCGATTTACTCATTTCTTAACGTTCTGCTTTAGTATATATATAGATAAATACTATATGAACTTATCCTCCAAATTGCAATCCGATCGGACAATAAACACTGAAGTTATTAGATAAACCATTTTGACCCTTCGACCAGCAAAGAAGTTGTCAGATGACGTCAGAGCTAAATTACTTGCGTAGGAAAGAAAAGGACAAACGATGCGAGCGCGAAGCGCGAGCTATTTCTCGATTCTTCTTTTCCATGCACATGTCAATTACCGAAAATACATGTGCATAAATATATACTAATACTCAACCAATAGGTGGCGTGGTAAATGAATATGTATGTATGCAAGTATTTACATGCTTGTGTACATATTCATAATATTCATAATAAGCGTACGTGCATATATGATTATTATTTAATAATTCATATTTTAGGGTCAATAAAATACACAAAACTATAAAATGCAATTAAATAAATATTAATTTTGATTACTCGATATATTGCAAGTTATCGATATTGGCGAATTCAAAATTTATAAAGAAATCCCGATATATACTGCTCACACCGCTTTTTGCAGTCTTGCGCTAGGAAAATTGCGGCGATAAATTATTGACAACGTATCGAAATTGATGCAAGGTGGCAGCGCACTGCAGTGTTATGATTAATTTGTAGCTTGCGATTAGTATTATACAATTAGATACTTTTTATGGCAATATACGTCCAAGGGTATGCCACTGTCGCGTGCCGCTCGACTGTTGATAATTGTTAGATACTATGGTTACTGCCTTTAATAAATTGTTAATTGAAGAAATTAACTCTTGCTAGAGTTATTATTAGGGTCATGCCTCGTCGAAACAGGGTAGGGTATTAGCGGGTCGACTCGATCATAGGGACCATTTATGAACATGAAATTAAAACGGGTGAAATGGTTATGGTAGGGCGGGCGACCGAAACAGCTGGACAACAACACCAGCAAACAGCATGATTGAGCCAAAGTCAGTTTAGTCAGCTATTTTTAGTTCTGCTCATCTTCCTCTTATCAACTTCTTCGTTTAACCTCCTCTCCTTATACTGTCCCCTGTTTTGTCTATGCAGATGCATTTGTTCGTAATTTACCCCAGCACGCGAATTCAAATTATAATATTGTAGATTCAGCCAGCAAATACTCTCAGCACCAAAACTTACATAACCCCCCCATTTCTCTCACCCGAAGCCTATCCGGATTAACCGCGTGCAGTGCTGCAGGGTAGCGACCATCAGCTGGTTTGGAAATATGTCGCTATTTCTACGTAAACTGCTACAGAAGAGAAGCCTCACAGAATTGTAGTTAAGGGACTCCGCCATAGCACCCTAAACTACGAAATTATCAACAGCTTCAAAAGATATGGCTTTGATGCGGATAGAAAGAATGCGTAAATCATCGGGAATTGCTCAATGCATACGTTGTCAGGAGTTTGGCCACACAGCTAAATACTGTCGTCGTCATCCCAATTGTGCTCGATGTGGTGAAAATCACTTGACCAAGTTATGCGTACGTCCCTATGATAAACAGCGTGTCTGTATACACTGTGGAGGAAATCACACGGCAAGATACAGTGACAGATTACGGAGACATAGCAGTGTTCTTGCAAGACGTCTTATCCCCGCTCAACCTCTGAGGCGACTCAATCGGTAATACATTGTTATATTGTATGGTAATTCTTAAGAATATTTCTCACCCTGTGATGTTAAGATACAATATTATGATGTACGGATTCTTCACTTAATAATAATAATATAACTTTAAAACTAAAACAAAATAAATAAACAAATTAAGAAAATAAATTTTAACTAAATTGTCTTAAGCTTTTAAAAATTATGCTGATGCTGTGTCGTGCCTTTACCATTAGAGTTTAAATTCGATAATACTGCGGAAAACATCTACTATAATTTTCTTTCCCCTTTTTATTAAATAACTAAACAAAGCAATTGTGCTGTGGTTTTGGAGATGTTAAATGTAAAAATGCAACAATAAAAAAGTCTTTTTTTGAAACTTAGATTTTGCCGAAGATGCTGCAGGATTCCTGCCTGTGGTTGGGTCCTTACAGGTCCACAAAACTCCCAACTTCTGTAATAATAGCTTAATAGTCTTAATAACTGACATCTTGACGAAAAACAGACAGACCGAAAGACAGGGTTTAATCGACTCGGCTAGTGATCCTGAGCCAGAATATATTATATATTCTTAATGAGTATCCCATGCCTCCTTCAACCTGTTACATACATTTACAAAAAGTTAGTGTACCCTTTTTTGACCATTTGCAATGATCGAAAGTCAAGCGCTGTCTGTTGAGAGTAATTTGAAATCCTGTTGTAGGAGCGCTTATCGCTGCAAAAAAAAATAATTCTGTCCTACACCTAAAAGTATGAAACAATAGCAGGATATAATTTCCTATTAGTTTTTGTAGTAGCTTGCGACTAGTATGTAGCATTTTTTTTTAGCATTCTTGAGATTGTTATTATTATAGTCATTGGGAATCGTTCAGTTCCTTCTGAACTTAACCTAATGTGTAGCTTAAAAATAATATAATGGATAATGTGCCTTAATAACAATATATACAAATGTACGATTGAGGGATTAAGCTATCTTACGAGTAAGAAGTTCATGGCGATATATTCTCTTCAGACGTCGGAGGGAAATGGGGTCAACGAGATCATTCGTCAACGTGTTCGGGTGGGCGGTAAATCTGTCGGCATATCGGCTGCTGTGGAAGTTTATTTGATCTCCCAGTGGGACAACTTTTAAGTCCCTTTCGATGACTCGGTTGCTCACGTACCAGGGTAGCCCAGATGCATGTCGTGCCGCTCGCGATTGTATTACTTTAAGCCTATTGAGCTGAGTCTTAGAGGCAGTTCCCTACATCTGGATGGCGTAGGTCAGCGTTGGACCTAATATGGCTTTATTAAAAGAGCCTTAGTTGGCATATGGAGTTTGCTTGAGTGGAAAAGCCAGTCCAGCTTTTTAGTTTCCATAAGGATTTGGCTCTAACTGCCGTGATATGGGCTTTCCAACTCAGCGTCCGATCAAGGTGAACTCCCAGGTAGCAGTGGGATGAAACCTAGGCAGGTTTGAGGTCGCAGGGTAAATGTGACACAGGCTGACGTCGTGCAGTTAATGTCTATGTTCCATTTGGCAGTCCATTGCTCAAATGCATGCAGCCATTCCTGAACTGCATTGGAAGCGATTTGCAAAGATGAGTGCGACGCAAGCATGGCAGTGTCATCATCGTAAGTGGCCAGGAGCAACTGAGCGGAGACTTCATCGTTTACAGGAACGGTCCAAGCACCCCTGCATGAATGTGTCCAGGCTAGACTGAGAGTCCCGTACTGCAACATCGAAGGTCCGATCAGCAATAAAGGATCTGAGGATGGCATAATGGGGTGCTGGGAGGAGATCTTTCATCTTATATAACAGCCCTTCATACCACACCTTATCAAACGCTTGTTTCACGTCCAAGAATACGCCGACTGTGTAAAGTTTATGCTCAAAACCATGCGTGATGTGCTTTACGAGGCGATGGATTTGTTCGGGGCAACTATGAGACTTCCTAAAGCCGAACTGGTGTTGTGGGATGTATTCAGTTACTTGCGGCAAAAACTTTGGAGAAAGTTGGTAGCAGGCTTATCGGGCGGTATGAGTCAATCTGTGTTGGTGACTTTCCAGCTTAGGGGATCATTACAATCAATTCACGAGTGGTGTCGTCCGTTAAATTGAAGGGCATGAAGGTGGAAGACAGGTGCGAAGCAAAAGCACTTGTTTTCTCATTATCCGTCTTAAGCCAGAGGCCACTTCGATCCTGGACTGCTGATTGAAACAAGGGCTGTCTCTTGATGCCTCTCGTGAGCTTCCAAATTGAGAATCCACTATTACTATCTGGACCAGCACTCTCCAGCAAGGTATCCAAGTTTGCTCTACGGTTATTGGCTAGCAAGCTTCCAAGCTCAAAATGGGAGACCTCCTTATGGCCATGAAACCAACTTGGCTAGGGGTTGGTGTAGCCTGCCTTGCAGCTTCAATGATCGTAGATGTGAAGTAGTCAACATACGCTTCCAGCCTACTGCAAGTGTCGATGGGGATGTTGAGTTCTACAGTGGCCTCGATGTGTTCTTTAAAGACCCGAATGTTTGCTTGCGGGGACAGCATTTTTATAACACCTCTGAACGATTGGGCTTCTTCATCACCGGGAGGTGAAGTGGGTTTCTGACAACAGGAGGATGTGTAAGTCGTGAAGCTCAATAAAAGCGAGGATTTCATGGTCTTCGAGGAAACCCCATTGGAATTTCAAGCTGCTATCTTATTTATTATTATTATTATAGAAGAGGGAGTCTCCCAGCGGAGAAAGCGCGAGGCACTGCGACCAATATGATCTTTTGTACCCAGAATGCTCTCCCTGTCATGACAAAAGCTGTTCTGCTTCCCTAATGAAGCATAACAGATCTTTCGTCGAGGAACGGACAATCTGCTCTGGAGTTGCGATTTCCACGTGCAGATGTTTCCTCCTTGTCCATACCAAGGCCGGACAGTCACATAGAATGTGTTTAGTAGTTTCATCGTCCTCTTTGCAGAGCCTGCACTCCGCGTCCGAGGACAAACGCATTTTTTTGAGGTGGTAGTTCACCAAGTGGTGGCCACTTAGGTAGCCAACAAGGAGATAGAGGTCTCTCCTGGAGAGTAGCTTGGTCCTTCGATCAACTTTGGGATTGGTAAGCTCTTTAGCCTGCCGCATCCCTGGTTGGAAGAACCAGTAGCGTTCAGTCAATCTTCCAGCCCAGGTTTTCACAAGGGAGGAGATAGTAGACCACCCCACGCCACAGAAGGGTTCGGGGCCGAGAAAGGTGGCTGATGACCCAGCCCTCGCTAGTTCGTCCGCCAGCTCATTGCCCTGGAAGCCAGAGTGCCCAGGTACTCAAATTAGGGTGACTTTATTCCTTATTGACAGCCTCTGGAGACAATTCCAACAGTCAGCCACCATACGCGAGCCTACTCTTTTTGAGGAGAGGGCTAGTATGGCCGCTTGGCTGTCCGAGAAGATGTATATTTTCGCTCCTCTAGTCCCCTTCTCAAGGATAAGACGGCAGCAGAACTCAATGGCGTGAACCTCTGATTGGAAAACTGTGGGCCAGTTGCCCATAGCAATCGAGGTCCTGGAGTTGGGACCTTGTATTCCAGCTCCAAACCCCCTGTTCAGTCTTTGACCCGTCGGTGTACCAATGTATACCATTTGGGTCTCTGATGGGGTTACCAGCATCCCAAACCCTGCGGTCCGGGATGAGGGTTCTAAATTTTGCACCAAAGAAGAGTTCCTTGGTCATAGAATCTGATCTAGTGCAGATCTCTAAGCCAGGAATGTCTTTGAGTAGGCTAGCATGCCCAGATTCGGTAGCTAGAAGCCCAGATTGGAGCTTGATTCTAAGAAGGCTTATAGCAGCAGCTTCTTTTATACGGATATGCAGCGGAGTCAGATTCAAAATCGATTCCATTGCTGCAGTGGGACAGGTGCGGAGTGCACCCGTCAAGGAAAGGCAAAGCAGCCTATGCAATTTCGTGCATTTATTGATGGCAGTGACCTGCGTAACCTTGGGCCACCACACAATAGCAGCGTAGGTTACGATCGGTCTTACCATCATCTCAAAAAGCCACCTAATGGTGCAGGATTTGAGACCCCATATTCTACCGAAAAGCCTTCTACATGCCCACATGGCATGAGTGGCCTTTGATAGAGTGTTATGCAGGTGGGAGTTCCAGTTTAGTCGCTTATCAAGGGTTACCCCTAGATACTTGACTTCGTTGGAAAGTTCCACAGGAGAGCCGCCAATATGTAATTGACCAATGTCAATAGAGTAACGCTTAGTGAAGGGAACAATGATTGCCTTTTGAGGATTGATACTAAGACCTACATCATCGCACCATCTACTGACCGTGTTCAGAGCTGATTGCATCAGCTCTGTCACGGTGTTGGCATAGTTCCCGTTCACTACGAGAGCCAGGTCGTCGGCATAGCCAATCGCTTCCACGCCCTATTCTGCGAGTATGATTAGTAGTTCGTCAACTACTAGGGACCACAGCAAAGGGGATAGAACCCCTCCCTGGGGACACCCTTTTACCGCACTAATATGGGCGGTCGTCGTGTCCAGGGTAGAGGAGATAGTCCGGTGTTTGAGCATGGCGTCAATCCACCGGATTATGGGACGGGCAATGTTCCTGCGCTCAAGCGCAGTAGAGATAGACCCGTAGCCGGTATTATCGAAAGCACCCTCTATATCAAGAAAAGAGCACAGAGCAATGTTCTTTGATACGAAGGCCTTTTCGATCTTACTCACTAATTTGTGGAGAGCGACCTCTGTCGATCTACCGGCTATATACGCGATCTGCGTGGGGTGCAGAGGGTTGTTTTCCTGCAGAGAGCACCGAATGTGCAAGTCTAGGAGCTTTTCCGCAGTCTTAAGCAGAAAGGAGGTAAGGCTGATCGGTCGGTAGGACTTAGGCTAGTCAAGAGGACGATTCCCCTGTTTGGGGATGAATACCACATTGACTCTCCTCCAAGAGTTGGGTATGTGTCCCCACGTGAGACTGGCTCTAAGAAGGCCGACCAGTGGATCAAGGATATGATCCAGACTGTTTTGAAGAAGGGCTGGAAAGATTTGATCACCCTCTGGGGCTTTGAAGGGAGCGAAGGAATCTACAGCCCACTTACCTTTTCAGGATCGAAGATGGTACCAGATAAACTGGTTAAAACACGTGAGTCAGGTGACCAGGTGGCGTCAACGTGACTCGATAGATCTGGGTTGGCCACGGAACCTGGGAAGTGAACTTGTAGTAAAAGTTCAAGTGCTTCCCTACGATCTTGAGTGAAAGAGCAAGCTGCTATCTTAAGAGGACCCATTTTTAACGACAGAGGGTGCAGTGCGGGTCTGCAGAAGTAATTGCATCAATGTTTCCACTAACGACATCATTCTGTCAAGCCTAGAAAAAAACTGTTCCAGTTTGGAGTCCAGGTCGGTACTTGCATTAGAGGCAGTAGCGGCAGGCGGATATATTGGCTGAACAGCAGGCTGATTGCTTGTGACGATGGGTCTGTTTACGGGACCAGCAGCGGTGGGATCGTTGGTCTTCAAATGATGCTTACGAGTAGAAGCTTCTTTTAGGTACTTAATGCAACCTTTAAAATTATCTGCATGGGGCATTCCACAGTGATAGCAGCGTCTGGCATCATCTTGTTCGAGCCTACACTCCGAAGTGGGGTGGTTTGGCTCAAGCTCAGATTGCTTACGTGGTTTCTCCCATGTCACTCTATGCTTGCAGACAACAATACTATTCTTGACAAGCTTGTTATTTTCCGCTTTTTTGAGATCAATGAATCTCATATTAAGAGGGTCAACTTATTGCGCGGAGTACGAGTATATACACGTACAACGCTGTGGCCTTCATTCTGTAGGTATGCGATGATATCCTCCGATGAAACTCCGTGATGGATGTTACGCAATACGATTCTGTATGTCCGGTCCTCGGGGAGCTGATGGTGATGAAACAAGGTTCCTTTCTCTAGAAAATGCCGGGCCACCGTCCTGTAAACATCTGAGGTGTTGCATTGAACAGCGCAGTCTCCCAAATTCAGTGCTTTGATGGTGTAGGAATCTCCTACAAGGGCGTCCAGTTCGCTGCGAAAAGCTGTAAAGTTCACCACATTGGGGAACATCATTCTGGGTACCTTAGGGGGGCAGCTTGGTTAACACTAGCCGGCTGATTGTTACGTGTCGTTTTCCTTGCGGCACTAATGAGGGCGGCCATCGATGTTCAAGGCTCATCATCGTCCATCGACCATATCAAATTCTTCCTCATTGCCTAGAGGTTGAAAGCGATTTGTGGAGTTGATTGAAGGCTGATCAGATGTTGCCTTCTTTGCGTTCTTGGAGAGGAGGGCTGTGCCTGCCCTATTATTGTTTCTTCCTTTACCTGGCGTAAATGAGACATCTTGCAATTCTATAGTAGATTGGGGATTCGCTACAGAGCTGACGAGAGAACTGCTGTGAGTCGTGCTGGCAGAAGTAGAACATACATTACCAATCAGCTAGAAGGTTGAGATGTATTGGGACGAGATGGTTAAACTTGATGATGTTATTGTGAGAGTTGTACTGAAAATTGTGTTTGAAATACTAGTTGTAGACAAGGCACAGTCTTTATTCGGCAAATTCTTCAGCAATTACTCACGAATTTCTCTCGGGCCCACGCCAGCAATTTGCTTCATCAACGTAAAGTCCAATGGTTTTTGCGGTGGACCATTATTTACCATTTTTCGTTTAAATGTTTAGCGCACTTTATTAGTGAAGCTCGAGGAAGCACGTGGCCGCTGGGCACCGGAGCCGCACTTTTGGAAAATGTGCACTAATAGTATTGCGTAATAATAAACACATCCACGTTGATATTTCTATAATAATTTCACTATTTTGACTTGACGTGTCAATATTTATAGTTTATGCCACTATTGTGGGCTTGTCTATGCAAAAAAGGAAAAAAAGTTAATTTTGTCCCCTTGCGAATTTTTGATGCAAGCTGCACTGCACAGCCTACAAGTATGTAGCAACGGCTCTGGTAAAATAGAGCGTAGCCCAAAAGTATGCAATAAAAGGAAGGGGCGGAAAAAAAATTATAGAAGATCCCGTATAGTATTCCATGAATATTATTAAATTAATTGAAGTAGTTGGTTACACTAGTAGATCTATGGGCCAATTATAGTTATGAAAAAAATACCTAGTTATCACCGGAAGGGTCTAGAAGAAGCTGAGCTTAGGAGAAAGCAATTTGCAAACATTACCGAAAGAGTTGACGCCAGAGAAAGGTCTCTGAATCGGGAAAAGTGAAAGTTCAAAATTTTTATTGAAAATGGCTGGAGATAAGGCGAATTCAAGGAAAACGCCGGAGTTTTCTATATTCTCGGATTTACACCTATTTGGACGTGGCGAAGGATTGGACATTGTTCAAGAGCCCCTCATCAACAAAAATCCCGGTCAGGGTAGAGGATTTCTAATTATCGGATCGGCGAGTTCGATATTAATCTTCAGTTCTATAATAATAATTGTATAGAAACAAGCTCGGCTAAAGAGTAGCAGTCCCAAAAGCAGATTCTGCAGCTCCGCTAAGCCGGAGTAGCAGTTTTTCTTTCCCCCTAAAAGACAACAAAATTATAAGAAATTATTGAATAGCAAATTTGCGATTTCACGCCTGATGACCATACGGTCTATAAAGGCCAATAAACGAAAAAAAAGTGACATTAACTAGTTAACTTCGATATGCACTAAGTCCACTAGCCATAAGTCCACAATTTTAAAGTTATCCTATTTATTAAGCGGTGAAACCATACATTCTAAATAGCATCTTAACAACACATATCAAAAAAACAAATCTTAAAGAACCAAACCTCTCACGAGGATTACTAGCGAGTGATGGAAGGGCTGGACAATTATCGAAATAAGTCCACAATAGTCAAATTATTGACAATTTTAAAATGGTTATAATTGACTGATGCTTACCTCAGGTTTTCGTGCATACTTTTGAGAGCAATAGGAACATTTAAGTAACTAATTAATGTTATTTTAATTTATAGTTTGTTTAGACCCATAGAATAAGTTATTCTATTGAATTTATTTGTTAATATAAAAATAATGTTCACTTTAGGTAGTTAGTCTCTTTTCCCCTTATTGTCCTCTTATTTAAAAATGCCTAGGCTGAAAGATTTTGTTGCTTTTTTTGATCTTTATTTTTTATTATTATTAAGTGAAGAATCCGTACATGATAATATTGTATCTTAACATCAGAGAAATATTCTTAGGAATTACCAATTTTTTTGAATAATTTTAAATATTGTGCAAGAAAAAATTAAGAACAAACAGGTGCCGAGCTAGAGATCGATCTTTCGCCGACGGATTCACCGTAAGTAAAAACAATCCATTTAATTATGAATAAAATTGAGAAAAAGCAATTTTAAAATATCTACCTTTCCAACAAAGAAAACTTTCTATCACCTCTTGGGTGACAGCCAAAAGTAAGCAATACAATTTATTTATTTATTATTTTTTTTTTCATTATTGTTAAGTAAAGAATCCGTACATCATAATATTGTATCTTAACATCACAGGGTGGAGAAATATTCTTAAGAATTACCAAACCCTATAACAAAATAAGTGAAGTAGGAACATAAGTGCCGTTTGAGTCGTCTCAGAGGTCGAACGGGGATAAGACGTCTTGCAAAAAGACTGCTATGTCTCCGTAATCTGTCACTGTATCGACTTGTGTGTCTCCCAATTTGTGCCACAATTGTGATAAGATTGAGGTCTTTGTGGAGTGTGGAGTTACATACATACCAGGGACGGTTGGTTATTTGTCGTAGTGCCCGATTTTGCATCACCTGGATACGTTTATAATTAGATTTGGCTACAATTCCCCAAATCTGGATCCCGTATAACTACATCGGTACAATACAGTGGGCATCCACAGCTCTTTTGCACCTCAGCGAAAGAGTGCTCCTTCTATTCATGAGCCATCTCAGCTGTTGTAATCTGTGACCACATTTCTGTACTGTGTTTTTGAGATGCGGCCCAAAGGTGAGGCCTTTATCCAGGGTGATACCTAGATATGTTGCTTGCAGCGGCTGATTCAGGGTAACTCCTTCTAGCCGGATTGGAAGGGTGTTCGGGATGAGCATTTTCAATGTGAATCATGGATTTGTTGATTTCAGTGTGTTTATTTTTAGGTTCCACCGTTTACACGAGGCTGCCAGAGCATTGATATATTCCTGTAGTGCGTTACCTGCCTCTCTGCTGTCCCTAGAGTTATACGCAACTGCGATGTCATCTGCATGGGTTGCCATAAGACCCTTGTTGAGTGCTTCCATGTGTTCGAAATTCGGGCAAGGGATATCAGCAGTGTACAAAGAGTATAATAGCGGTGCGAGAACACTGACCTGTGGGACTCAACCTCTCAAATACAATGTATTACAATTTTAGAAAAGCTTAGCAAAACAACGCCTTTAAAACTGTGGCAAATGAAAGACTCCTACCTAAGTAAATAAACAAAAACCAAAAAAAAAAAAAAAATTAATTAGTAAATAATTAAATAAATAATTTAAATTTTATTTTTTTTTTAATAAAAATGATTAAGTTAACTACCTTAGATTATATGTCTATCTTTAGAAATGAGAATTCTTTGAACTCAATGCTAACGCTCCCGCTGTTTTAGGGTAAAAGGGGTTACCTGAACTCAAAGTTCAATGAAGGTGATCATGGTTGCGTGGGCAAACGCGAACTCCTACAACACCTAAGTTCGCCGGCATACTATTCTAGGCCCCTATCATCTATCCTATCTTTATCCTTTAACGACTATTTATATTTTGATCAAATTTATCTGTCTTCTCTTCCAGTTTTGTAATATCTACGTTCTTTCTTGTTTTTGTTATTATTGTTAGTAGTTCTATGTTGTGTGAACAAGAGCTCCACCCCCAAAGCCAACGAGCTAGAGCCGGAAATAAACAACGTGCATATTTACACACAGCATTACAACCGCTCCCCATTTTTTTGGTTGCACGCCAGAAGTAGCAAGATTGAAATTTCAAGAAATAGATTATATACAAATACCTAAAACCGTTTTATCTTGTATATATAGTGACATATTCATTCTCCATATGAATTATTTAAACTTCATTCTTCATACCTTAAACCAATCTTTTGAAAAGCTTCACTCTTCAAAAGCCTCAGTTCATTCTCCATACGAAAACTTAAACCGATCTTTTGGAAAGCTTCACTCTTCAAAAGCCTCATCATAAAAGTTCTCTCAAGACACCAAACGATAAGAAGCTTAAGTCACTGATAAACAAAGATGTAAAGCTCTGTAGAACTTTAAGGTTTGCTGGTCCATAAAAATAATTCTGTCAGTCAGTTTATGAGTAACTCTGGTGTAATAAGTAACGAATCCATCAAATAAAAATTATAAAATAAAAAATATAATATTTTTTTTATTTTGATGAACACCTAAATACTTAATTGGCGCAGCCGGTAGGATGTTAGTTATTGATGAGGCAAAAATTAATCCAAGCCTTTAACTATCATCCGCAAAAGAACTCACGTGAATCGCGACGGCAACTTTAGTGACATTAGTTGAAAGTATAAACCCAACAGTGTTCAAGCCGAGAAGTGATTGTGAAAAAAAAAAAAAAAATAAAACTTAAACAGTAGCCCACTTAAACAAATACAGGTGTGACCGCTACATAAGTTAAATCCAACAATCAGTGAAGTGAACAGGAACAGTAGCCCGCTTAAACAAAACAAGTGTGACCGCTACATAAATCCAACCCCACAAATTGTGAAGTGAACAAGAACAGAAGTCCGCTTAAACAAAACAAGTGTGACCGCTACAAAATAAAAAACGTTCAAAAAGAAAATTAATCAAAAATGGCTTTATCAAATGATAATCTATCGCAACTGCTACGACAAATACGTCAAGTGCCGCAGTTCTGTGGAGAGCCAAACAGCCTCAGTTCGTTTATCAGACGAATTGAATACCTGCTCAACCTATACCCGACGAATGACCCTCTTCAGAAAGCCATCATATATGGAGCCATCGAACTACAGGTCATCGGAGATGCTGAGAAGGTCTGCCAACTCGGATTTCACAACGAATGGTCAACCCTAAAGGAAGCTCTGATCGTCGAATTTAAAACTCAAACCCCCCTGGAGGAACTTTTGCGACGTTTGTATTGCACGCCCTACAAAGGTAATTTACGACAATTTTGTGAAGAATTAGAAAATAAGTCAACTATTATTATTAATAAGTTAGCCTTAGAAAACAACCAAAATAACACATTAGTTTATTCACAAGCAATGGCAACTACAATAAAAAATACTATTCAACGCTCACTCCCTGATAGGCTGTTCATGACCCTAGCGAGGCATGACATTTCAACTATCCAAAAGTTAAGACAAATTACCCAACAAGAAGGTCTTTACGAAGACCCAATTTCTAAGAAATCAGATTACTGTCCAAAACTTAATACAAACTCATTAAATTTAAACACTAATACCAACACAAATAAAAACAAAAACTCTCATATCAATCAACAATTCGCGACCCCCTTCAACCCATTAATAAATCGCACGCAGATCCAAAACCCAAATGTAAACAACCAAACCCCTCATAAACAAGCTTTTCCGTCTAGACAACAACAATTCGTTCAGAACAGACCATTGTTTAATGAACTCAGAGCAGACTTAATTCGCGACCGACAGAACGACACCCGAAACTATTATCAGTCCCCCCAACAACCAAGAGTGCCGAATAAGCGTTTTAAAGAAGGCAGCGGACAATCACGTATGGAGACAGATGAAAGTCACCATCAATACGTGTTAGATTACAATAAAATTGCTGACCAAGATAATAACAACGACGAACAGTTCCACGACGATCAATTACAAGACACACAAAACGAGACGTATACAAATCAGCAAATTCAACAAGCCGAAAATTTTCCAATACCAGCCTGGTTCATCAATAAACATGATGAATTCAAACTTTTTCAATCTTCAAGTTCATGATAAACAAATAGTTGTCAGAAGTATGACAGGCTATTCAAAACTAAATAAATTCGTAAATCTTCCGGCCAATGGGCTTTTTCAGCAATCGCAGAAATTTTACATTCATTCATTTTCACCATTTTATGACATTCTATTAGGAAGGAAAGTACTAATGGAAAACAACGGTTGTATAGATTATTTTAGAAAAGAAACAATTATCAATGGAAGGTCATTCCTTCATAAAGAACTTGAACTTTCTGACGGAAATTCGTCAAAAAATTTTGAAGCAATTTTACAAGCAAACCACTATACAGCCGAAATAAACTATGCATTGGACAATGATATAAACTCAGACTACACATACCGACTAGACCATTTAAACAATGAAGAAAAACATAGACTAACACAATTACTAAAAGAATTCAAAGACATCCAGTATTCTGATAAGGAAAACCTAACTTTTACAAGCATCATACGCCATGAAATCAAAACAGTTCACGAAAACCCAGTGTATAAAAGACCCTATTCATATCCTTTTGCTTATGAAGCAGAAGTTAACAAACAAATTGAGGAAATGCTACAACAAGGCATTATACGCGAAAGCGACTCTCCCTATTGCAGTCCCTTATGGATTGTTCCCAAAAAGATAGACGCATCTGGCAAACCAAAATTCAGGTTAGTCGTCGACTATCGAAACCTAAATGAAATAACTATTAACGATAAATTCCCAATCCCGAACATGGATGAAATATTAGGCAAGTTAGGAAAATGTCAATACTTCACAACAATCGACTTAGCGAAGGGTTTTCACCAAATTGAAATGGACCCTAAATCCATACCAAAAACTGCATTCTCAACTAAACACGGTCACTACGAGTATACTCGCATGCCATTTGGTTTGAAAAATGCCCCAGCAACATTCCAACGTTGCATGAACTTCGTTCTTAAAGACCTCATTAACAAACATTGCCTCGTATATTTAGATGATGTTATCATCTACTCAACATCCCTTACTGAACACCTGAACTCACTGAAGAAAGTTTTTCAGAAACTTAAAGAGGCAAATCTTAAGCTCCAGTTAGACAAATGCGAGTTTTTAAAAAAACAAACAACATTCCTAGGTCATACCATAAGTCCAGATGGTATACGACCCAACAAAGAAAAAGTAAAAGCGATTGAAATATTTCCTATTCCAAAAACCTCTAAAGAAATTAAATCATTTTTAGGCTTATGCGGATATTACCGCAAGTTCATTCCAGATTTTGCCAAAATCGCAAAACCTCTCACCCTATTTTTAAGAAAAGGAGCCAAAATAAATACAAAAGACGAAGCGTATATTAAATCTTTCGAAAAGTTAAAAACCCTTATCATGAACGACCCCATCCTCATTTGCCCTGACTTTACAAAAACATTTCAAGTTACTACTTTCGCCATTGGAGCCGTGTTATCACAAGATAATAAACCAATTAGTTTCGCAAGCAGAACATTAAACGACCACGAACAGAATTACAGTGCAATAGAAAAAGAATTATTGGCAATTGTTTGGGCAACCAAATACTTCCGCCCATATTTATATGGAGTCCCTTTTGAAATATTAAGTGATCATAAACCCCTTGTCTGGCTAAATAATATAAAAGAACCCAATATGAAATTACAACGTTGGCGAATCAAACTTAGTGAATACAATTTTAAAATAAAATATTTGGAAGGAAAACTAAATCATGTAGCAGATGCTTTATCTCGAGTTAAAATTGAAGAAAATATGGTAGGTGAAGAAGAAGATATTTCAACAGCAGCAACAATACATAGTGCATCAGAAAGTAACGAAACTTATATTCAAATCACTGAGAAACCCATAAACTATTTCACTAGACAAATAGAATTTATAAAAGATTCCATAGACCAAGTTGACATATCAAAATATTTCACTAAAACTAAAATCACCATAAAATATACTGAAATGACTCTCCCAATAGCAAAAGACTTCTTAATAAAATACTTTCTTAACCATACTAGCGTAATTTACATAGACAATGACAGTGATTTTTCCGTTCTTCAAAATGCATACCATGAAACTATTAACCCACATAGTAACGTAAAAATCTTAAAAAGTATAATTAATCTAAAGGACATTAACTCTTACGCTGAATTCAAGGAATTCATTATTTCCCAACACCTGAAATTACTGCACCCTGGTATCGAAAAAATGACACGACTCTTTAAAGAAACTCACTATTTTCCTGACTATAATAAATTAATTCAAAATATCATTAATGAATGCGAAGTCTGCAATCTCGCAAAAACAGAACACAGACCAACAAAACTTGCTTTTGAGATAACCCCAGAGACAAATAACCCAAGAGAACTTTACGTAATTGACTTTTATGCTATTGACAATGAGCAATATTTATCCTGTATTGACGTTTATTCAAAATTCGCATCACTTATAAAAACAAATAGTAGAGATTGGCTAGAAGCCAAAAGAGCCCTTACTAGAATATTTAACGACATGGGAAAACCACAAAAAATTAAAGCAGACAAAGACTCAGCATTCATGAGCACCTCTCTAAAAATTTGGCTAAATAACGAAGAAATACAATTAGATATCACCACAAGCAAAACAGGAATAGCAGATGTAGAACGTCTTCACAAAACAATAAATGAAAAGATTCGCATTATCAACACTGAAAATAATAGAGAAAATAGGGAAACAAGAATAGAAACAATTTTATACACATACAACCATAAAACCAAACACAATACAACCGGACAAATACCAGCTTACATACTACTCTACGCAGGCACACCTACCTATGACTCTCAGAAAATTAAAGAAAACAAAATTAACAAGCTTAATGAGAACCGACAAATTTACGAAGTTGACACAAAGTATAGACAAGTCCCTATAACGCGCTCGAAATCCAAAAACCCCTTTAGAAAAACTTAACCAAAATTGTAACAATCATGAAATTTATATTGAAAATAACAAAATTATAAAAATATTTAACTGTACAGCAGAGTTAAAAGAATTTTCAATATCAAATAATATGCATCAATATACAAATCTAATATTCACCGAGCATAATGTCACAAAAGTTGAACCTATGTCACATATTGAAATAAAAGAAATGATTATGCTAAACAATAAGAATTATACAATCTATAAAAATATATTAATAATCCTCATGTTTGTATTAGCTATAATATCTATATTTTACCTATACATTAAATGTAAAACAGCACCTCATAATATTGTAATATTATATCTAAGACCTAAAGCAAACAAATCAGTTGACAAAAATATTGAAACAGTTAAAGAAAATAATACTGAAATAGTAAAAACTGAAAATGCAATTCCACAATTATATCCAGAAGTAAAGGCTTGAGGACAAGCTAAAATCTAAAAGGTGGGGGAGTGACATATTCATTCTCCATATGAATTATTTAAACTTCATTCTTCATAACTTAAACCAATCTTTTGAAAAGCTTCACTCTTCAAAAGCCTCAGTTCATTCTCCATACGAAAACTTAAACCGATCTTTTGGAAAGCTTCACTCTTCAAAAGCCTCATCATAAAAGTTCTCTCAAGACACCAAACGATAAGAAGCTTAAGTCACTGATAAACAAAGATGTAAAGCTCTGTAGAACTTTAAGGTTTGCTGGTCCATAAAAATAATTCTGTCAGTCAGTTTATGAGTAACTCTGGTGTAATAAGTAACGAATCCATCAAATAAAAATTATAAAATAAAAAATATAATATTTTTTTTATTTTGATGAACACCTAAATACTTAATTATATAGTGGAAAGATTTTGGTTGATTTTTTTATTTAGATATCGATAAAAATATTGTTTTATTGCCAATTTGGTAAATACAAGACTTAGCAGAATTGCCGCGTCACATAGGGTAAAAGGGCGCCAAATAGTTAACTTGGATAGATCAAGGCTCGGCTCTGGCTATTATCCAGCGGACTTCTATACAAATCGCATCGTTCTGGTCAACTTCAACTTTAACTAGTCAGCTACCTTTAACCCCAACTATCGTCATAGATTATAGATCCATACATATATACTTTTCACACACTTCCTCATTACACCGTTTCCTCTGTGAACAAGCGAAGTTTTAATTGTTCTATATATGCGGACATATATATTATTATAATACATTACATTTTATATTATTATAATTTAATAATTAATATTTTAGGGTCAGTACACGTCAGGGTCAATAAGGAACCATAAAATCGCATTTACTAATATCAACTATAAATTTCGATTCCCCGATATCTTGCGAGCTATCAATATTGGCCAATTAAATATTTGCCGATGAGCGTGAAAAGTAAATGATCACACTGCTCTTTGCATATATATCATTGGCATATATGTATGTATTGGTGTGTGTGCATTGCTTTGTTTTAAATCATATGTTCCTATGTATGTACAGACATAAATATGTCTAAATACTGTAGAAGTAAATTAATAAAATACATATGTCAGTATGTACAAATGAATGTAACTTACATATGTGAATAAAGTTTAGTTGGATTTAGTATATTAATATATATTTAATACATTATGCAAATAAATTATATTAGCATGTAATTATATTATATAATCTCAACATTTCTTTTAAGACTCAGTTAAAAAAAAAAAACAAAATTGTATCTACTTTGCTTTATTTAATATATATACATTTTCTAAGGAATATTAGTTTCTTCTGATCATATACAATTTAAAACTTCGCGCACTAGACAATTGCGGCAATAAATAATTGGCAACGTATCAAAATTGTGGCAAAATGGTGGCAGCACGCTGCAGTGTTATGATTAATTTATTAATTTGTAGCTTGCGGTTGGAGTGTTCGGTGCTTATTCTATCGTGGTCGATTGTCGATTACGAGAATTTAAACCCAAATCAATTCGAGCGGCGATAATAGATTATATATGTATGCAGGTTAAGTTACGTAGTATTTACGTCAAAATAGGTCGAAGGATATCCCAATGTCAAGTTGCGCTCTACTGTTGCTATCGTTTTATTTAAGTTCTGTTAATATTGCTTTGGTGTGATTTGTCTCTAAGTTTAAAGAAAATATGAGATTCATTTGAACCTGACGGTGAGAAAATGAGCGCAATGGGAAAGAGGTGAAGACAAAGTGAAAGAAAGTTATTTAATATATCAAAATTATAATATAATTGAAAAAAAAAAAATATATATAAAAAAGAAGTAAAATCATAAACCAATTAATAAACAAAGTAAACAAAGTAAATTTAAGGGATCAGTAAAGCCATGCTTTGACCCATCGTCTAACCGTTGCATCTCCCACCAATTCCCATTCGCAGCAACTTCGCCGAAAGCACTTTCGTGATGAACCGCAATAAAGGGGGTAAGTGAAACACCAATACTAAACGAAGTTACGGAGCACCAGTATAGCGAGTCTAGTTTCAAGCCTTTGAATGGTGCGCTCAAAAGAAAAAGATAACCGTAATTGTTTCTTGAATATTCATTCATTCTCGCACTCCTTATTTAGCTAAGAATTATAAAGATAATTATAAAAATTATTATAATATCACTTGCTAAGTATAAATACAATAATTATTGTTAATAAATGTCTAATTTTAAAATGAACTCCTACAATAAAGGTTTTAAATGGCTCATGTTTTGTAGAAAGAAATTAGTATATTAGTCCATTGAATCGGACCATTTGCGAAAATTAAACAAAAGCAAACGAATGAAATGGCAAAGGTAGGATGGGAATGCAAATCAGCTGGACAACACAATAAGCTGGAAAGCATGAGACGAAGTAGTTTAGCTAATTTTATGTTTTCGTTATAAATTCCACTACTTCTTCTCTTAGACTTTCCCCATTTTCCTCTATACAGGTTCATTTAAGCTTACAACCTACTATCAATCACGCGAAGTCAAATAGAACTTCTGTGGACTCGGCTGGGTGACTCCCCTTTTTCTCTCACCCGAAGTCTAGCCGGTAAATAGTGAAGTTTTTCAAAAGATCGACGTAAGTTTTTTGTATTGTATAAAGAATAAATATGTCACTAAAAATACTCAATGGGGTCTCCGACGCCTCCTTCTGCATGTTAAATACCTTTGTACAAATTCAGCATGAACTTTTTTGAACATTTTGAATGGCTTATCAGTTTTTATACCCTTGGACCATTGAAAATGGTCAATAAAAAGGGTATACTAACTTTGTGCAAATGTATGTAACGGGCAAAAGGAGGCGTCGGAGACCCCATAAAGTATATATATTCTTGCTCAGGATCACTAGCCGAGTCGATTGAGCCATGTCCGTCTGTCTGTCCGTCTGACCGTCTGTCTGTCTGTCTGGATGAACGCGCCGATCTCAGCTATTAAAAAAGCAAGGACACTAAATTTGACATGAAGATTCCTGTATACCATACGCAGATCAAGTTTATTTTCAATTTGGATTAACACGCCTACCGCCCCCGCAAACCGCCAATTTTGATTTACATGGCGATTTACTCATTTCTTAACGTTCTGCTTTAGTATATATATAGATAAATACTATATGAACTTATCGTCCGAATTGCAATCCGATCGGACAAAAAACACTGAAGTTATTAGATAAACCATTTCGACCCTTCGACCAGCAAAGATGTTGTCGAAGACGTCAGAACTAAAATACTTGCGTAGGAAAGAAAAGGACTCTTCTTTTCCATGCACATGTCAATTACCAAAAATACATGTGCATAAATATATACTAATACTCAAGCAATAGGTGGCGTGGTAAATGAATATGAATGTATGCAAGTATTTACATGCTTGTGTACATAATCATAATATTTATAATATGCTTACGTGCACATATGATTATTATTTAATAATTCATATTTTAGGGTCAGTAAAAAATACAAAACTATAAAATGCAATTAAATAAATATTAATTTTGATTACTCGATATATTGCAAGTTATCGATATTGGCCAATTCAAAATTTATAAAGAAATACCGATATATACTGCTCACACCGCTTTTTGCAGTCTTGCGCTAGGAAAATTGCGGCGATAAATTATTGACAACGTATCGAAATTGATGCAAGGTGGCAGCGCACTGCAGGGTTATGATTAATTTGTAGCTTGCGATTAGTATTATACAATTAGATACTTTTTATGGCAACATACGTCCAAGGGTATCTCACTGTCGCGTGGCGCTCGACTGTTGCTCTCGTTTTTCCTAATATTTTGCACAATTTATTTATTAAGATATTTTTGCTCTCCAAATACTGGCCGCACCACTAGGATCATGACTTGGCAAAAATTGCATTGTGTCTTGCAATTCCACTGAAAGGAAAGCAGGACCGAGCTCTGTCTGCTTGCCTTATACTGCTATTAAGATACATTGACGTCGAGTTACACGGTAACATACACGTGAATTACTGAAACAATTCTTAAAATCTAGAAAGAAGTTTCCTGCATCGTAATTGGACTGTGTGGAAAATATGACCGTGGCAAAATTCGTGAAAATAGTTAAATGCAAGATGGCATTTTTCTTTACATTGCCGTGTTTAAGTTTTGCTTTTATTAGCGCGCTAAAAATAATTATGAATGATTTTTGAGGAACAGACAGAGAGACATGGCTCAATGGACTCAGATAGTGTTCCTGAGCAAGAATATATATACTTTATGGGGTCTCCCCCGCCTCCTTTTGTCTGTTACATATATTTGCACCATTTTCAATGGTCGAAGGGTATAAGAATAAAATTACTAGATGCCAAGTACCTCTCAAGGAGTTTTCACATATACCTCATACACATTAAAAAGTACTTGAAAAACATTTAACCGCTTTCAGCAATAATTGATTATTAGTAATTATCGATTCAAGTTGACTAAATTGATGTAGTTATTTGCTCTTAATTAGTGTTTAAAAATCTTCTATTATTTCTGAAAACTGTGCCGAAATAAATTGCATTTTGAAAATGAAAAAATTGTATTATTTAAATTTGAAACATGATTGGTCTTTTTTTTAATCATGTTCTGTTTTTTTTTCCTCTATGAACTCATTATTTTATCAATGTGTTCCTGATACTTTTCCTGTAAAGGAAATCCGGGTATTATAAAACATTTAAATTAACTTGTAATCCATCTGATTTCACGCGTTATATTGCTGCAAGAACAAACTTTATTGCTCTGAATGCAAAAAGTATTTGTGTCGCTACAGTTTTAAGTTTGCTCAGGACCCAAAGCAGTTTTATAACTTTGTCAACTTAAAACGTAAATCTATTATACGAAAATAAGGAAGCAACTGATGATCAACTAGCCACCAAATTGTTTGCAGAGTATTTTCAACTGAACCTAATTGTTCCTCTCTACATCCATACCCTTATAGTATACAAAATTTTAACACTCTCTTCTGTCCTTCTATTGACAAAACCTCTCTACTTAGTGATCTTAAATCTATAAAATCCATTTTCTCTCCTGGCCCAAACGGAGTTCCAGCATGTGTACTTAGATTTTGTGCTGATTCGATTCATAAGCTACTTAACTTGTCATTATCCAATAGTTATTTTCCACTTATTTGGAAAAACTCTTTTTCCATTTCTCTTCACAAAAGTGGCACTAACTATAATGTGAAGAACTATAGGACAATTAGGAATATAGTTATATTTTCTAGGATTTCGGTACAATATGCAAACTGATGTGGTCTATACTGCCTTCAGTAAAGCATTTGACATAATCTCTTGATTTATAAGTTTGATTGGTTTTTCTCAAAATCTCCTTTTGTGGATATCTGATTTAACTATCAAGTCTAAACGAGTTCTTTTTAAACACCGTCTTTCAATGCCGATTTTAATTACTTCTGGTGTTCTTCAGGGTAGCCACATTGGACTTTAGCTATTTAACCTTTTTATAAACGATCTTCCTTCAATACTCCTTCACTCTTATATTCTTATGTATGCTGATGATGTGAAACTCTGTTTGACACACAGTGATCCTGTAAATAATCTCCTTCAAACAGATCTTGATTTGTTGTTTGTACTCTTTGATCATAAATGGAAAATTGATCGTCACTTAACACAAATCGTCAATAAGACATTGCGACTACTCATGCGTGGTTTTTATATGTATTTTGGCAGATTTCGTTATAGTGCGTATGACAAATATATACTATAGACAGCGAGTTACCCGAATCATGCCACTTTTTGCGGCATATGCAGTTATATGTATTTTAAGTTAACCTCGAAAAACTCAAAAAAAACTTTGAATATCCCCCAATTTTATTAGTTATATGTTTTAACATGTATTCTTCTTGAATCTTCTAAGCCTCAACCTAAAGTGAAATTGTACCGTCAACTTCTAAGTTTTTTCCCTCAAAAAAACCCGAAACAAAAAGCCACAAAAAATAATGGGAGTCATGATTGTTCATGCGACAGATTAAACAATTTTTTTTTTGGCATTCCAAAACCGAACCCGAGGACAAAATCAAATTTCAAAAAATTTTAGTAAATGTCTTAAATTTTTAATATTTTTTGGGCCTGTGTAGTCGTTACTAGTTGGAACTTTTGTTTTTTTTTTTTTATTGTTAATCGGAATTATTTAATTTGTCTAGCGTACCATTACCCTTCTTGGACAACTTAATCTAATCGGTATCAATTTAAACGATTCTTAATATTCTTTGTAAGTTATTTACAAAGATTATATGATTATGAGTATTAAAGAAATGGAATATTTAGGTACTAATATTTAGAAGATTATAATTAAGTAGGATTTATGTCAAGTCCCGGTCAGTCAGGTCTTGAGGGTGGTTGCGTTTCAGTCTTCTTCTCGTTCTTGTCCGAGAGCTTTGGGCTGCGATACTTAGTCGTCTAGCTAGACTATTAGGATGGGATTCTTGTCTATCATTGTATTTCTTCGCTATCTCCTGAATCCTGTCTCCAATTTTTTGCACCTTCAGATCACGTTCAATATCTCTGGTCCTCATGTACCAAGGAGCGCCTGTGAGCTTCCTCAGAGTTTTTGCCTGAAGAACCCGAATTTTATTCAGGTGCGTTTTGGCAGCGATTCCATACACCTGTATGGCATAGAATAGACCAGGAGCTAATATGCTCTTGTATATTTTAACTTTGTTGGCGAGGGAATGTTTGTTGCGGGCAGCAATTAACCAGGACATTTTAGAAACCTTATTATTAAAGGACTGCTGTATCGCCGTAACATGCCTTCCGAAGGTTAAACTTCTATCTAAAATGACTCCAAGATATTTGCATAATGACTTGTGGTCAAGCACTCTTCCTTTAAGTGAGACACAACGGCAACTACTTATTCGATTTGTGAAAGTGACGTTTGCACATTTGTCAGCATTGATGCAGACGTTCCACATCTCTGCCCAATTCTACTCTTGCAGTGCGTTCGAGGCCTCGATAATGCTGTTGCTTTTTGTCAGAACCGCGGTGTCGTCAGCATATGTTCCAATCAGCACATCTTTACGATCTAATCCGGTGACTGCTGGGCATGTCCGCGGAGAAGATGGAGTATAGAGTAGGGCCTAACACACTTCCTTGAGGTACTCCAGCTTCGATGACTTTAACGAAAGAAGTTCATCCATCGGTCGTCACACAGAAAGTTCATCCTAACAAAAAGCTCATCACAAGCTGGAATAGCTGGGGTGTTAGTATTTTCTTTGCTTTATGTAAAAGTCAGGATGCCACACTCTATCAAAAGCTTGTTGAATGTCCAGAAAAGCTTCTACCGAATACTCTTTCCTTTCTACGGCTTCTAGCGCAAAATTGATAACTCTATGGAGTTGCTCGGGTGTTCCATGTTGAGTCCGAAATCCGAATTAGAAATTAGGTATCGCCAATACTACACGCTTAACGTCACGCATTCTGTTGAGAATTATCCTTTCCATAATTTTGCCAAGGGAAGGGAGGAGGCTGATTGGCCTATACGAGTCTACCTCTGTTGGCTTTTTCCCTAGTTTCAGTATCAGGATTATGTTTGCAGACTTCCAGACTTTTGGGAAATAACCCTCAAGTAAAACTCTGTTAAAAATGAGTACCAGAAATCGCAGAGCTTGATCTGGTAGGATTTTTATCGATCTGTTGTCGAGAAGGTCATGACCCGGGCCTTTTTTTGACTTCAACAAGGACTTCTTTTTTTGACTTCAATCCGTGGGCAGTGCCATTTGAAATGGCGTTTCAAGAGAATCCGCAACCAAACGGCAATGATTCGGATCGGCAAATGCTAGCGGCTTAAATGTTTGCTCCAAGTTGCTTGGAAACACTTCTGCTTTGTCCTGTGATGTGCGACACCAACCACCAGACGGGCTCCTTATAGCGAATTTCTGAGAAGCTTGAAACTTGCTAGTTGGAACACAGGTAGAGAAAAACGAACCCGAAAGTATGCCACACGGTTTCGTTTTAACAGTGAAGTGTTTGCAGTGAAATCCCAAGACACGATCCTTTTGTCTCCCACGCAGACCCAAAACACTAACGTAAACAATCAAACCCCTTGTAAAAAAACTCCTTCGATGAGACAACAGCAATTTGATCAGAACAAAAACTTATATAACGAGTTCAGAGCAGACTTACTTCGCACAAATTAAGCCCCAAACTACAATTAGCCCCCCCAAACAACCAAGAGTGCCGACTAAGCCTTCTATAGACGGCAGCGGACACTTTCGTATGCAGAAAGTTAAAACTTATCCCTAGTAAAAATCAATTTACGATAACATAACTGACCAGTACAATAATAACGACAAAAAGTTCCACGAAGATCAATTACAGACAATTATGAGACAAAAGTGTTTAGAAAATTTCAGAGATGTTATAGGCATATCGCAGACATGTTACAGTTATGTTACAGACGTTTAACAGACTTGTTACACACATGTTACAGACTTGTTACTCACATATTTCAGTCTTGTTACAGACAAATTACAGACATGTTACTGACATATGACTAACATATGTAGAGGCGCTTGTCGCTATAAAGAAACAAAAAAAAAAAAGAGAGCAACAGTCGAGCAACACGCGACAGTGGGATACCCTTGGACGTATGTATATTTCCATAAAAAGTATCTAATTGTACTAATCGCAAGCTACAATTTAATCATAACACTGCAGTGCGCTGCCACCTTGCATCAATTTCGATACGTTGTCAATTTTTTATCGCCGCAATTTTCCTAGCGCAAGGCTGCAAAAAGCGGTGTGAGCAGTATATATCGGTATTTCTTTATAAATTTTGAATTCGCCAATATCGATAACTTGCAATATATCGAGTAATCAAAATTAATATTTATTTTATTGCATTTTATAGTTTTGTATTTTTTACTGACCCTAAAATATGAATTATTAAATAATAATCATATGTGCACGTAAGCATATTATAAATATTATGATTATGTACACAAGCATGTAAATACTTGCATACATTCATATTCATTTACCACGCCACCTATTGCTTGAGTATTAGTATATATTTATGCACATGTATTTTCGGTAATTGACATGTGCATGGAAAAGAAGAGTCCTTTTATTTCCTACGCAAAGTAATTTAGTTCTGATGTCTTCGACAACATCTTTGCTGGTCGAAATGGTTTATGTAATAACTTCAGTGTTTATTGTCCGATCGGATTGCAATTCGGACGATAAGTTCATATAGTATTTATCTATATATATATACTAAAGCAGAAAGTTAAGAAATGAGTAAATCGCCATGTAAATCAAAATTGGCGGTTTGCGGGGGCGGTAGGCGTGTTATTCCAAATTGAAAATAAACTTGATCTGCGTATGGTATACAAGAATCTTCATGCTAAATTTGGTGTCCCTAGCTTTTGTAATAGCTGAGATCGGCGCGTTCATCCAGATAGACAGACAGACGGACAGACAGACGGACATGGCACAATCGACTCGGCTAGTGATCCTAAGCAAGAATATATAATTAAGTATTTAGGTGTTCATCAAAATAAAAAAATATTATATTTTTTATTTTATAATTTTTATTTGATGGATTCGTTACTTATTACACCAGAGTTACTCATAAACTAACTGACAGAATTATTTTTATGGACCAGCAAACCTTAAAGTTCTACAGAGCTTTACATCTTTGTTTATCAGTGACTTAAGCTTCTTATCGTTTGGTGTCTTGAGAGAACTTTTATGATGAGGCTTTTGAAGAGTGAAGCTTTCCAAAAGATCGGTTTAAGTTTTCGTATGGAGAATGAACTGAGGCTTTTGAAGAGTGAAGCTTTTTAAAAGATTGTTTTAAGTTATGAAGAATGAAGTTTAAATAATTCATATGGAGAATGAATATGTCACTCCCCCACCTTTTAGATTTTAGCTTGTCCTCAAGCCTTTACTTCTGGATATAATTGTGGAATTGCATTTTCAGTTTTTACTATTTCAGTATTATTTTCTTTAACTGTTTCAATATTTTTGTCAACTGATTTGTTTGCTTTAGGTCTTAGATATGATATTACAATATTATGAGGTGCTGTTTTACATTTAATGTATAGGTAAAATATAGATATTATAGCTAATACAAACATGAGGATTATTAATATATTTATAGATTGTATAATTCTTATTGTTTAGCATAATCATTTCTTTTATTTCAATATGTGACATAGGTTCAACTTTTGTGACATTATGCTCGGTGAATATTAGATTTGTATATTGATGCATATTATTTGATATTGAAAATTCTTTTAACTCTGCTGTACAATTAAATATTTTTATAATTTTGTTATTTTCAATATAAATTTCATGATTGTTACAATTTTGGTTAAGTTTTTCTCTGGTCATGTTCCATGTAATTAGTATGTTTGGCTTAATGTGTTGGATGAAAAATGGCTTACGGTATTTTTGGAAAGTACACGTTGGTGTTTCGTGTTTGATTATACTAGTAATACTCGTACAATGGTCTTTAATAATATTTTTTTTTGTGTATTTATAACATTATTATTGTGTAGATAGAATTTGCCTTCTAAATTTTCGTTAATAGTTTGTCCATTATTGTCTGGGTAAGGGGTGATAAGGAAAGTAGGCTGTTCATTTGTGTTTGTGGGGATATGAGACATTAGGAAAATTTCGTTAGTACCTGTATTATACCAGGCAGAAGTTTTTATGTCCATTAAATTTTTGTAGGTAACGTTACCAAGGTTGTCGTGCTTAAGAAGTTTTGGATTGAATATTCCTAATCGAGTTAATTGTGAACCCATTTCGATGTCTTCAATGTACTCAGTAAAGTGTTCGATATTAAATATTAAAAGGGATATTTTTTGTTCTTTTTTATAGATTCTGAGTGGGTGTTTATCATTTGAATACCGTTATTAAGGTTATCAATAACGTGATTTAGACTGCTAATCTGAACAGTGCTTTGGGATAGGGATGAAATTTGGTGTTCAAAATTTTGTCTGTCGTCTTCGTCTAGTGTACCGAAAAGGTATTTGTAAGTAGAGCCTACAAAGTTGAACAGTCCTCGTTTATTGCGTTTTGTTATACGTATTCCGTTCATTTCCCTTTTCATTTTTTCAATTAGGTAATTTATTTGTGTTATGTTATTAAATTTCTGGCTTTCTTTAATAAGAGTGCTAAATGTTTCTTCAATTTGTGTTATGTTAACTGTAAGACAGTGGTGCATGAAAGTAATAGGGAGTTGTATCGTTCCTGATTCAAATAGAATGAATCCTTGATTGTTTTCAAAAGGGTTTCCTTCGATTGTTCCTGCTGTAGTTTGTGTCATCATAAGAGTCATTATAATAATTGAGTCCGATGATTGGGTGTCGGTCGGCTGTAAATATTTGCTGTTATTAACATTTTTTTCTTTTTAAATTTACTTTTATAGTGTGTAATATTTTGGCCTCGATTATTTTCGTTGTAATGTTTTTCGTCTAGTTGTTCAATTCTGCCTGTTTTCCTAAAGGGGTTTTTGGATTTCGAGCGCGTTATAGGGGCTTGTCTATACTTTGTGTCAACTTCGTAAATTTGTCGGTTCTCATTAAGCTTGTTAATTTTGTTTTCTTTAATTTTCTGAGAGTCATAGGTAGGTGTGCCTGCGTAGAGTAGTATGTAAGCTGGTATTTGTCCGGTTGTATTGTGTTTGGTTTTATGGTTGTATGTGTATAAAATTGTTTCTATTCTTGTTTCCCTATTTTCTCTATTATTTTCAGTGTTGATAGTGCGAATCTTTTCATTTATTGTTTTGTGAAGACGTTCTACATCTGCTATTCCTGTTTTGCTTGTGGTGATATCTAATTGTATTTCTTCGTTATTTAGCCAAATCTTTAGAGAGGTGCTCATGAATGCTGAGTCTTTGTCTGCTTTAATTTTTTGTGGTTTTCCCATGTCGTTAAATATTCTAGTAAGGGCTCTTTTGGCTTCTAGCCAATCTCTACTATTTGTTTTTATAAGTGATGCGAATTTTGAATAAACGTCAATACAGGATAAATATTGCTCATTGTCAATAGCATAAAAGTCAATTACGTAAAGTTCTCTTGGGTTATTTGTCTCTGGGGTTATCTCAAAAGCAAGTTTTGTTGGTCTGTGTTCTGTTTTTGCGAGATTGCAGACTTCGCATTCATTAATGATATTTTGAATTAATTTATTATAGTCAGGAAAATAGTGAGTTTCTTTAAAGAGTCGTGTCATTTTTTCGATACCAGGGTGCAGTAATTTCAGGTGTTGGGAAATAATGAATTCCTTGAATTCAGCGTAAGAGTTAATGTCCTTTAGATTAATTATACTTTTTAAGATTTTTACGTTACTATGTGGGTTAATAGTTTCATGGTATGCATTTTGAAGAACGGAAAAATCACTGTCATTGCCTATGTAAATTACGCTAGTATGGTTAAGAAAGTATTTTATTAAGAAGTCTTTTGCTATTGGGAGAGTCATTTCAGTATATTTTATGGTGATTTTAGTTTTAGTGAAATATTTTGATATGTCAACTTGGTCTATGGAATCTTTTATAAATTCTATTTGTCTAGTGAAATAGTTTATGGGTTTCTCAGTGATTTGAATATAAGTTTCGTTACTTTCTGATGCACTATGTATTGTTGCTGCTGTTGAAATATCTTCTTCTTCACCTACCATATTTTCTTCAATTTTAACTCGAGATAAAGCATCTGCTACATGATTTAGTTTTCCTTCCAAATATTTTATTTTAAAATTGTATTCACTAAGTTTGATTCGCCAACGTTGTAATTTCATATTGGGTTCTTTTATATTATTTAGCCAGACAAGGGGTTTATGATCACTTAATATTTCAAAAGGGACTCCATATAAATATGGGCGGAAGTATTTGGTTGCCCAAACAATTGCCAATAATTCTTTTTCTATTGCACTGTAATTCTGTTCGTGGTCGTTTAATGTTCTGCTTGCGAAACTAATTGGTTTATTATCTTGTGATAACACGGCTCCAATGGCGAAAGTAGTAACTTGAAATGTTTTTGTAAAGTCAGGGCAAATGAGGATGGGGTCGTTCATGATAAGGGTTTTTAACTTTTCGAAAGATTTAATATACGCTTCGTCTTTTGTATTTATTTTGGCTCCTTTTCTTAAAAATAGGGTGAGAGGTTTTGCGATTTTGGCAAAATCTGGAATGAACTTGCGGTAATATCCGCATAAGCCTAAAAATGATTTAATTTCTTTAGAGGTTTTTGGAATAGGAAATATTTCAATCGCTTTTACTTTTTCTTTGTTGGGTCGTATACCATCTGGACTTATGGTATGACCTAGGAATGTTGTTTGTTTTTTTAAAAACTCGCATTTGTCTAACTGGAGCTTAAGATTTGCCTCTTTAAGTTTCTGAAAAACTTTCTTCAGTGAGTTCAGGTGTTCAGTAAGGGATGTTGAGTAGATGATAACATCATCTAAATATACGAGGCAATGTTTGTTAATGAGGTCTTTAAGAACGAAGTTCATGCAACGTTGGAATGTTGCTGGGGCATTTTTCAAACCAAATGGCATGCGAGTATACTCGTAGTGACCGTGTTTAGTTGAGAATGCAGTTTTTGGTATGGATTTAGGGTCCATTTCAATTTGGTGAAAACCCTTCGCTAAGTCGATTGTTGTGAAGTATTGACATTTTCCTAACTTGCCTAATATTTCATCCATGTTCGCGATTGGGAATTTATCGTTAATAGTTATTTCATTTAGGTTTCGATAGTCGACGACTAACCTGAATTTTGGTTTGCCAGATGCGTCTATCTTTTTGGGAACAATCCATAAGGGACTGCAATAGGGAGAGTCGCTTTCGCGTATAATGCCTTGTTGTAGCATTTCCTCAATTTGTTTGTTAACTTCTACTTCATAAGCAAAAGGATATGAATAGGGTCTTTTATACACTGGGTTTTCGTGAACTGTTTTGATTTCATGGCGTATGATGCTTGTAAAAGTTAGGTTTTCCTTATCAGAATACTGGATGTCTTTGAATTCTTTTAGTAATTGTGTTAGTCTATGTTTTTCTTCATTGTTTAAATGGTCTAGTCGGTATGTGTAGTCTGAGTTTATATCATTGTCCAATGCATAGTTTATTTCGGCTTTATAGTGGTTTTCTTGTAAAATTGCTTCAAAATTTTTTGACGAATTTCCGTCAGAAAGTTCAAGTTCTTTATGAAGGAATGACCTTCCATTGATAATTGTTTCTTTTCTAAAATAATCTATACAACCGTTGTTTTCCATTAGTACTTTCCTTCCTAATAGAATGTCATAAAATGGTGAAAATGAATGAATGTAAAATTTCTGCGATTGCTGAAAAAGCCCATTGGCCGGAAGATTTACGAATTTATTTAGTTTTGAATAGCCTGTCATACTTCTGACAACTATTTGTTTATCATGAACTTGAAGATTGAAAAAGTTTGAATTCATCATGTTTATTGATGAACCAGTGTCGACTATGCATCGGTATCTATGATTATTAAACATGATCTCTATGTATTGGTGGGTTCCCAGGCTGGTATTGGAAAATTTTCGGCTTGTTGAATTTGCTGATTTGTATACGTCTCGTTTTGTGTGTCTTGTAATTGATCGTCGTGGAACTGTTCGTCGTTGTTATTATCTTGGTCAGCAATTTTATTGTAATCTAACACGTATTGATGGTGACTTTCATCTGTCTCCATACGTGATTGTCCGCTGCCTTCTTTAAAACGCTTATTCGGCACTCTTGGTTGTTGGGGGGACTGATAATAGTTTCGGGTGTCGTTCTGTCGGTCGCGAATTAAGTCTGCTCTGAGTTCATTAAACAATGGTCTGTTCTGAACGAATTGTTGTTGTCTAGACGGAAAAGCTTGTTTATGAGGGGTTTGGTTGTTTACATTTGGGTTTTGGATCTGCGTGCGATTTATTAATGGGTTGAAGGGGGTCGCGAATTGTTGATTGATATGAGAGTTTTTGTTTTTATTTGTGTTGGTATTAGTGTTTAAATTTAATGAGTTTGTATTAAGTTTTGGACAGTAATCTGATTTCTTAGAAATTGGGTCTTCGTAAAGACCTTCTTGTTGGGCAATTTGTCTTAACTTTTGGATAGTTGAAATGTCATGCCTCGCTAGGGTCATGAACAGCCTATCAGGGAGTGAGCGTTGAATAGTATTTTTTATTGTAGTTGCAATTGCTTGTGAATAAACTAATGTGTTATTTTGGTTGTTTTCTAAGGCTAACTTATTAATAATAATAGTTGACTTATTTTCTAATTCTTCACAAAATTGTCGTAAATTACCTTTGTAGGGCGTGCAATACAAACGTCGCAAAAGTTCCTCCAGGGGGGTTTGAGTTTTAAATTCGACGATCAGAGCTTCCTTTAGGGTTGACCATTCGTTGTGAAATCCGAGTTGGCAGACCTTCTCAGCATCTCCGATGACCTGTAGTTCGATGGCTCCATATATGATGGCTTTCTGAAGAGGGTCATTCGTCGGGTATAGGTTGAGCAGGTATTCAATTCGTCTGATAAACGAACTGAGGCTGTTTGGCTCTCCACAGAACTGCGGCACTTGACGTATTTGTCGTAGCAGTTGCGATAGATTATCATTTGATAATGCCATTTTTGATTAATTTTCTTTTTGAACGTTTTTTATTTTGTAGCGGTCACACTTGTTTTGTTTAAGCGGGCTTCTGTTCTTGTTCACTTCACAATTTGTGGGGTTGGATTTATGTAGCGGTCACACTTGTTTTGTTTAAGCGGGCTACTGTTCCTGTTCACTTCACTGATTGTTGGATTTAACTTATGTAGCGGTCACACCTGTATTTGTTTAAGTGGGCTACTGTTTAAGTTTTATTTTTTTTTTTTTCACAATCACTTCTCGGCTTGAACACTGTTGGGTTTATACTTTCAACTAATGTCACTGAAGTTGCCGTCGCGATTCACGTGAGTTCTTTTGCGGATGATAGTTAAAGGCTTGGATTAATTTTTGCCTCATCAATAACTAACATCCTACCGGCTGCGCCAATTAAGTATTTAGGTGTTCATCAAAATAAAAAAAATATTATATTTTTTATTTTATAATTTTTATTTGATGGATTCGTTACTTATTACACCAGAGTTACTCATAAACTGACTGACAGAATTATTTTTATGGACCAGCAAACCTTAAAGTTCTACAGAGCTTTACATCTTTGTTTATCAGTGACTTAAGCTTCTTATCGTTTGGTGTCTTGAGAGAACTTTTATGATGAGGCTTTTGAAGAGTGAAGCTTTCCAAAAGATCGGTTTAAGATTTCGTATGGAGAATGAACTGAGGCTTTTGAAGAGTGAAGCTTTTTAAAAGATTGGTTTAAGTTATGAAGAATGAAGTTTAAATAATTCATATGGAGAATGAATATGTCACTATATATACTTTTGCCCGTTACATACATTTGCACAAAGTTAGTATACCCTTTTTTGACCATTTTCAATGGTCCAAGGGTATAAAAACCAAACAAATGGCAAAAGAAGAGCAAAGAGCATTACAGGAACTGCCTGAAATCCCAAGACATTGGCGCACTGCAGTGTTATGATTAATTTGTAGCTTGCGATTAGTACAATTAAATACTTTTTATGGCAATATACATACGTCCAAGGGTATCCCACTGTCGCGTGTTGCTCGACTGTTGCTCTCGTTTTTTTTGTTTCTTTATAGCGACAAGCGCCTCTACATATGTTAGTCATATGTCAGTAACATGTCTGTAATTTGTCTGTAAATACCAAAAATTACACGCACGAGTTATTCACATTAGGAATAATCGCAAAGGTCAACTCAGCCGAAAGTGCAATGGCCAAGCCTCGCTCCGAAGGAACCGCCTTCGTGATCACGGTTAACCTCTACGCCAGGTAAGTAAATAAGTATAAAAAACTGAAATATGTGAGTAACAAGTCTGTAACATGTGTGTAACAAGTCTGTTAAACGTCTGTAACATAACTGTAACATGTCTGCGACATGTCTATAACATCTCTGAAATTTTCTAAACACTTTTGTCTCATAATTGTCTGTAATTGATCTTCGTGGAACTTTTTGTCGTTATTATTGTACTGGTCAGTTATGTTATCGTAAATTGATTTTTACTAGGGATGAGTTTTAACTTTCTGCATACGAAAGTGTCCGCTGCCGTCTATAGAAGGCTTAGTCGGCACTCTTGGTAATTTGGGGGGGCTAATTGTAGTTTGGGGCTTAATTTGTGCGAAGTAAGTCTGCTCTGAACTCGTTATATAAGTTTTTGTTCTGATCAAATTGCTGTTGTCTCATCGAAGGAGTTTGTTTACAAGGGGTTTGATTGTTTACGTTAGTGTTTTGGGTCTGCGTGGGAGACAAAAGGATCGTGTCTTGGGATTTCACTGCAAACACTTCACTGTTAAAACGAAACCGTGTGGCATACTTTCGGGTTCGTTTTTCTCTACCTGTGTTCCAACTAGCAAGTTTCAAGCTTCTCAGAAATTCGCTATAAGGAGCCCGTCTGGTGGTTGGTGTCGCACATCACAGGACAAAGCAGAAGTGTTTCCAAGCAACTTGGAGCAAACATTTAAGCCGCTAGCATTTGCCGATCCGAATCATTGCCGTTTGGTTGCGGATTCTCTTGAAACGCCATTTCAAATGGCACTGCCCACGGATTGAAGTCAAAAAAAGAAGTCCTTGTTGAAGTCAAAAAAAGGCCCGGGTCATGACCTTCTCGACAACAGATCGATAAAAATCCTACCAGATCAAGCTCTGCGATTTCTGGTACTCATTTTTAACAGAGTTTTACTTGAGGGTTATTTCCCAAAAGTCTGGAAGTCTGCAAACATAATCCTGATACTGAAACTAGGGAAAAAGCCAACAGAGGTAGACTCGTATAGGCCAATCAGCCTCCTCCCTTCCCTTGGCAAAATTATGGAAAGGATAATTCTCAACAGAATGCGTGACGTTAAGCGTGTAGTATTGGCGATACCTAATTTCTAATTCGGATTTCGGACTCAACATGGAACACCCGAGCAACTCCATAGAGTTATCAATTTTGCGCTAGAAGCCGTAGAAAGGAAAGAGTATTCGGTAGAAGCTTTTCTGGACATTCAACAAGCTTTTGATAGAGTGTGGCATCCTGACTTTTACATAAAGCAAAGAAAATACTAACACCCCAGCTATTCCAGCTTGTGATGAGCTTTTTGTTAGGATGAACTTTCTGTGTGACGACCGATGGATGAACTTCTTTCGTTAAAGTCATCGAAGCTGGAGTACCTCAAGGAAGTGTGTTAGGCCCTACTCTATACTCCATCTTCTTCGCGGACATGCCCACCCAGACAGCAGTCACCGGATTAGATAGTAAAGATGTGCTGATTGCAACATATGCTGACGACACCGCGGTTCTGACAAAAAGCAACAGCATTATCGAGGCCTCGAACGCACTGCAAGAGTAGAATTGGGCAGAGATGTGGAACGTCTGCATCAATGCTGACAAATGTGCAAACGTCACTTTCACAAATCGAATAAGTAGTTGCCGTTGTGTCTCACTTAAAGGAAGAGTGCTTGACCACAAGTCATTATGCAAATATCTTGGAGTCATTTTAGATAGAAGTTTAACCTTCGGAAGGCATGTTACGGCGATACAGCAGTCCTTTAAAAATAAGGTTTCTAAAATGTCCTGGTTAATTGCTGCCCGCAACAAACATTCCCTCGCCAACAAAGTTAAAAAATACAAGAGCATATTAGCTCCTGGTCTATTCTATGCCATACAGGTGTATGGAATCGCTGCCAAAACGCACCTGAATAAAATTCGGGTTCTTCAGGCAAAAACTCTGAGGAAGCTCACAGGCGCTCCTTGGTACATGAGGACCAGAGATATTGAACGTGATCTGAAGGTGCAAAAAATTGGAGACAGGATTCAGGAGATAGCGAAGAAATACAATGATAGACAAGAATCCCACCCTAATAGTCTAGCTAGATGACTAAGTATCGCAGCCCAAAGCCAATTTACGATAACATAACTGACCAGTACAATATTAACGACAAAAAGTTCCACGAAGATCAATTACAGACAATTATGAGACAAAAGTGTTTAGAAAATTTCAGAGATGTTATAGACATGTCGCAGACATGTTACAGTTATGTTACAGACGTTTAACAGACTTGTTACACACATGTTACAGACTTGTTACTCACATATTTCAGTCGTGTTACAGACAAATTACAGACATGTTACTGACATATGACTAACATATGTAGAGGCGCTTGTCGCTATAAAGAAACAAAAAAAACGAGAGCAACAGTCGAGCGACACGCGACAGTGGGATACCCTTGGACGTATGTATATTGCCATAAAAAGTATCTAATTGTACTAATCGCAAGCTACAAATTAATCATAACACTACAGTGCGCTGCCACCTTGCATCAATTTCGATACGTTGTCAATAATTTATCGCCGCAATTTTCCTAGCGCAAGACTGCAAAAAGCGGTGCGAGCAATATATATCGGTATTTCTTTATAAATTTTGAATTGGCCAATATCGATAACTCGCAATATATTTAGTAATCAAGATTAATATTTATTTAATTGCATTTTATAGTCTTGTATTTTTTACTGACCCTAAAATATGAATTATTAAATAATAATCATATGTGCACGTAAGCATATTATAAATATTATGATTATGTACACAAGCATGTAAATACTTGCATACATTCATATTCATTTACCACGCCACTTATTGCTTGAGTATTAGTATATATTTATGCACATGCATTTTCGGTAATTGACATGTGCATGGAAAAGAAGAGTCCTTTTATTTCCTACGCAAGTAATTTAGTTCTGATGTCTTCGACAACATCTTTGCTGGTCGAAATGGTTTATCTAATAACTTCAGTGTTTATTGTCCGATCGGATTGCAATTCGGACGATAAGTTCATATAGTATTTATCTATATATATATACTAAAGCAGAAAGTTAAGAAATGAGTAAATCGCCATGTAAATCAAAATTGGCGGTTTGCGGGGGCGGTAGGCGTGTTATTCCAAATTGAAAATAAACTTGATCTGCGAATGGTATACAAGAATCTTCATGCTAAATTTGGTGTCCCTAGCTTTTGTAATAGCTGAGATCGGTGCAGACGGACAGACAGACGGACATGGCTCAATCGACTCGGCTATTGATCCTGAGCAAGAATATATATACTTTATGGGGTCTCCGACGCCTCCTTCTGCCCGTTACATACATTTGCACAAAGTTAGTATACCCTTTTTTGACCATTTTCAATGGTCCAAGGGTATAAAAAAAACGGCACATAAATAATCAACCAGCCAAAGTGGTCTACAAACTGCAAGAGTGCTGCGATCAGCTGCGCATCTCCCTTGCATTCAAACGCAGTTTATTCTTTGCACCGTTCTTCGCACCAAACAAACGGATCTCAGTTCTTTCGCGAGACGCGGAGCAGGCAGAAGCGCAGCTGCCCCGGGGCTAAAAAACTTCGCCGAAAACCCAATTTTTTTGCTGTGCAATAAGGTGGATAAACGCTCGCCAAAATGCGTTTGAGTGCCGTAGTTCCAGTGCCGAATTACGGAAAGAAAACAGAAGAAAAAAATTAATATACATGTATACATACATAAATCTAAATAGTTAACCTGTAAAAAAAAGAGAGAGAATGCGGACGGAGATATAATAAAAGTGAGAAGAAAAGAAAAGTGAAATACAAAACGAGAGCAACAGTCGAGCGCCACGCGATAGTGGCGTATGTTGCCATAAAAAGTATCTAATTGTATAATACTAATTGTGGCGCCCAACATGTCGGCCAGAAACCAGCAAGCCGATTTTCAAAAGTATTCAAGGAATATTAGTCAACTCCATCGTATGACTTACTTAAGTGCATCTCCCCTTCTTTTACTTTTTTATCATTGCGTCTGGATAGCAAATCAGCTGTTAAGAACGATGCTCCGACCTTGACATGATAAGAAAGCTTTTTTCTGTTCCCCCTCTGTTTCGTTTCTACTCTCTCTTCTCTCTCTTTTTTTTTTGAGTCATCCTGTCTATGCGTCTGGATAGCAGAAATGTTTCAGTTAACTATGCTCCGACCTAAATTAGACAATGAAAGCTCTTTTGTTGGTTCTCTTTATTTTTCTCACTTTTGTATTTTAAAGATTCTGGATAGCCGATATGTTCGAGATACATATGCTCCGAATTTTTGTTCTTACAAAAGCTCTTTTGTTCTCTTTGTTGTTGGTAGACACCTACATCGTTGAGACAGAGCAATATACGAAGCGTATAAGTCTCTCTCCGGTGTAAGTCTGGAACATACATATAATCTCTAGACTTTGGATCACTGTCCGTTCAATATACGTCCGATGCCAGCTAGAGTATAGGAGATCAGTTGAGAAGTCTTCTTTTTTTCCCTCTTTTCTATCTCTATTTTGTAGTTGTGAATGTGTGGCTTGAATATTTTGTGATCAAATTTTGCAAACTACAGCCATACAATCAATTCCACAACAATTCTGCCCCATTAAATGTATGCGAAGCACAATTATACCCACCGGGAAACTGAAACGTAGCATGACCCTTATATTTTTATGAATTGAGATAAGAATTTTTTTTAGATAGATTGTGAACAAAACATTTTCTTTAGTTTCTGTTAATAAAATCGTTGAATATGCCAGTCAGTCGTAGTCCAGGAGGAAATCCTAAGGAAGAAGCTAACGACGATCTGGCTTCAGGTTCTAGACCCTCTTCTTTTAGCCAAAGTGGAATTACAACCAGGGGTAGAGCCATGGCGGATAGGGTAGAAGCCGAGAAGAATGCTAATAGGCAGCAGTCATCTGATGAGTCCCGTATTGGAAGACAAGATACCGGCGCTGATAGGAATAACCCAGCGCTACTAATCACACAAGCTTTGGGAGACGCCACTCGAAGGCAAACCGAAGCCTTAGCCGAGTTTTCTATTAGGCAAACTCAGCTGTCAATCAGTATTGAAATTAGATTTCAGCGGATGTTTAATCAAACACCGGTGCAAACTGAAACAATACCAGCCGTCTTGACTCCCTCGAGTCAACACAATAGCCATTCCCGTGTCACTCCAAGTGACACAACAGATCTAAGGCCAGATTGTATTACCCAAATAATGACAAACTGAAAATTGCGATTTACTGGCAAAGGATATCTGTCAGTAGATGACTTCATCTACAGAGCTGAAGCTCTGACCAGACAAACATTAGAAGGCAATTTTGATTTACTGACACGATATTCTTTCAATTTGTTCGAGGGGAGCGCAGCCGAGTGGTTTTGGAGGTACCACAAAAGTGTTAGTGAATTAAGATGGCCAGATCTTTGCGGAGCACTTCGAATTCAATTCAAAGATGCTCGCACAGATCGTGATATACAAGCCAGTATTGATCGGCGTAAGCAAAAATCGCATGAAAGTTTCGATGAGTTTTCACAATCGGTAGCAGCTATGGCTGATCATCTGTCTGTACCGCTAACGGACTCTTACATGATGGGGGTGCTCCGAGCAAATCTATTGCCGGAAATTCAGCACGAATTGCTCCACGTCCCAATACATAGTGTGGCCGAGTTGCGTCAAGCCGTTCGTAGGCACGAAATATTCAAGCAACAAATGGCGAGGATACCAAATTTTAGCACTAGACCCATTCAAAAAAGTTGGTTAATGAATGGGCTGAACAGGCAGGTAGCGAATCAGAGAGTGAAGTCGCCGAGGCAGAGGATGTCGCTACGATTGAGATTGAATTCTGGAACTGCCTGAAGAAGGGACATAGATATCACGATTGCACGGCAGAAAGGCGAGTATTTTGCTATGGTTGCGGAAAGCCAGACACCTATAGGCCAAATTGCACAAAATGTCAGTCAAAAAACTTAGTAGCTCGAGCACAGTTTAACAGTGCTTGAAACAAGTATTAGCATGCACGGAACACAGCGACCTCGTAGCCCTGATGGATACTCCAGAAGAGCATTCCATTGAAGTCAATAAGAATAAACAAAAGAACGTTAATTTACCAGATTTTCGAAATATATCCTCTCAAGAGAATAGTATTCAGAACCCAGACTTTTTAAATAAAAATAGCAAGGCAAATCGATCACGTATCCGCCGCAGGCAACATGTCAGAATGCGACGGAACGAGCGTTCTAAATTACTGTCTGCCATAGTGGAAAATCCGTTAGACGTTAGACCATATGCCGAGGTGACCATTTTAGGAAATAAATATACCGGATTGCTGGATACAGGCGCCTCCATTAGTTATATAGGTGGTACCTTAGCTAACGAATTTATATATGGGCACCATTCTTATAAGCCATTATCATGTGCAGTGAAAACGGCCGATGGAAAGTCTCAGAAAATATTGGGCAGACTAGTTAGTCTTTAGTAGTTACTAAAGTAGGTTTTAAAACAAAACTCATAGTACTTTTATATAGTACTTTCGCTATCGCAAAATCTTTACTTAGGCATAGATTTTTGGAAAACATTTGACTTACTCCCTTTCTGTTTTCAGCCGGCTGAATTGTCAACCTTAGATGATCCCATGGTACGATCATTATCGGACAAACAGCGACACCAATTGGCATCTGCTATAAATTTATTTCCGTCATTTACAAAAAAAGGGTTAGGGCGTACCTCTGTACTTTCACACAGCATCAATGTCTCTGATGCAAGCCCAATTAAGCAAAGGCATTTTCCAGTATCTCCAGCTATAGAAAAACTAATGTACGAGGAACTAGACCGAATGCTAGATTTAGGGGTGATTGAAGAGTCGAACAGTGCGTGGTCTTCCCCTGTTGTTTTGGTCCGCAAGCCAGGAAAAGTCAGACTTTGTTTAGACAGCAGAAAAATAAACGCAGTCACAGTCAAAGATGCATATCCTATGCCGTTTATAGACGGAATTTTGAGCAGACTTCCTAAAGCAGAATATATATCAAGTATTGATTTAAAGGAAGCTTTTTGGCAAATTCCACTTGAACCAAAATTTAGGGATAAGACTGCATTTACTGTACCAGGGCGACCATTATATCAGTTCACTGTAATGCCATTTGGGCTTTGTAATGCACCGCAAACTATGTCCAAATTAATGGACCGAATCATACCAGCGCACTTACGAAGCGAAGTATTAATTTATCTGGATGACTTATTTGTGGTATCCGACACATTCGAGCGCCATATAACAACTCTTGGTGAATTGGCATCACATTTAAATAGATTGGGCTTGACTATTAATGTTGAAAAAAGTAAATTTTGCCTTAAAGAAATACAATATCTCGGCCATATAGTAGGTCATGGCACTATTGCCACTGATCCAGAAAAGCTTTCGGCCATAGTTGACTTTCCGGTACCACGGTCTGTCAAACAACTCCGTAGAGTTGTTTATGCTTCCATTGCTTCTCCTCTTACGGATGCTCTTAAGCAAAAGAGAAAGTTCGACTGTTCCAAAGAAGCACAAAAAGCCTTTGAACAGTTAAAACAGCAAATGTGCGAAGCGCCAGTGCTACACAGCCCAAACTTCGATGCTGAATTTTTCCTACACTGTGATGCTAGTCACACAGGTGTTGGGGGTGTTTTGGTACAACTAAATGCTGCAGGCGACGAAGTTCCCATAATGTTTATGTCCAGAAAGCTGAACCAAAGCCAAAGGAACTATTCAGTGACTGAAAAAGAGTGTTTGGCAGCCATTCTGGCAATCAAGAAATTCAGAGCCTACGTTGAGGGCCAAAAATTTACTGTCGTCACCGATCATGCGTCGCTTAAATGGCTGATGTCTCAATCAGACCTAAGCAGTAGGCTGGCCCGATGGGCCCTTAAGTTTCAAGGCTCAGCTTTGAAATTAAGCATCGTAAGGGTAGCCAAAATATCGTTCCCGATGCACTTTCTCGAACGTTTACTGACGATTTGGCATCGGTCGATATGGACCAGTTCATCGACATTGACTCCGATAGCTTTAAAAGCAAAGAATACCAGATTTTGGTGCAACAAATTTAACAAAGTCCAGTCAAACTCCCAGATATAAAAATTGTAAACGGGATATTATATCGTAGAATGGAACATGCAACAGGCGACCGCATTGCGGATGATATGGTGTGGAAAGTTTGGTTACCGAACGAGGTAATACCGATTGCCTTAACACTAGCGCATGATCACCCTTTGGCCTCGCATTGTGACATCAACAAAACCTTAGACAGGATACGGAGATATTACTTCTGGTCAAATCTGGTCGCTGACGTTAGAAAATATGTCAATAATTGCGAAATATGCAAATGCACGAAGCACCCAAATTATGGCCTTAAACCAATACTTGGCCAGACAGGCGAGACGAGACGTTTCTTTCAGAAACTATATGTAGATTTTTTAGGTCCATACTAGACATCTGCATGAGTGGCGAAAAAGGCTCATTCAAATGCACAATGCCGAAAATGAATGGAATGAGAATGAAAGCAAAGTCAAACTGGTATGAGTGAGTGAGTGAATTTACGTACGACTCAGTCGCACAACAACGAAACAGATGGAAATGAATTGAATGGAATGAGAACACAGTTAATTGAGACGCTTCATTCGAATGATTCGAGTGACAACTGAAAACAATGAAAAAGAAATGAAATTTGTTTTTATAGTTGTGTATGCATATATGTAATTTGGTTATATATTAAACTTATTACTAAAATAACAATATAATTAACTTAAATTCGAATGCAAAAACATTATTTTGTTTATATTTTCTGGATTGGTGGCTAATAAACAACGCTTTTCTATAATTAAATTTCTTGCGCTAGAAAATGCGCGTTCCGAAGCCGCACTGCTTGCTGGAATGCAAAATATTTTGCAACTTACTTTATGCAAAAGTGGAAAAAATTGTTTATTCAAATTCCACCAAGCTAAAACATTAAAATCAGGGGTGTATGCAACATTTATGTTAGAATATCTTGCAATTTCTGCTTCCACCTTGGTTTGAATTGTCTCAACTTTGGGGACATCTAAATATTCGGCAAATTCATCTTCAGCTAACTCAGTTTCAACGTTGTTTAAGATGCAGCTGTCTTGAAGGAAGTGGTTCATTAAAATTTTGCAATCGTTAATGACCGTCTCTTTCTCAGTAGGTGAAAATTGAATTAGTTTATTTGTTGGGGGAAAAGGAACAAGGCTATTTTGTGATATTTTTTCAAATTTGGATTAACTGTAGATGATAACTGGCTATTTAATTGGAATTTTAAGTCTCTAATAATATTTGTATCGTTGCAATCAAATTGGCAGGTCTTTATCAGCTTATTTAAATTTGGTAAAATAAGATGGATTGTTGGGCGCTTAAATGCTTCCAGTTTTTTGGACACATTTTCAAACGTTTCCAACAATCGAACAATAGTACCTAAATGGTTTATATTGATTTCTTCCACTCTAGATGTCTGATTTTTTTCCTTCAAGACAGTTGTCAACTCAATCCAGTTGGTTTCAACTGATTCAAGTAGGTAAAACACGGTATTCCACCGAGTCGGACAAAAGCTCTTCAAGGATACTCCAAGTGTTGAATTCATTCCGCTTTTTTTGAAGTATTTTACCAACTTGCTGCAATTTGAAACAAGGCTTTGCATTTCAGGAATAGCATGAATGGCCTTTTCAACAGCGTTATTTAACAAATGGTTGACGCAATAAATATTCTCAGCGTCCGAAAAGGCTTTTATCATATTGGACCCACGATCAGTCACAATGACAGGTTTATCAATTTCGAGGTCACATCCAAAATCCTTCAAAATAGCCTCAATTTTTGTTCGGATATTGAGACCTTGATAAGAAAAATAATGAATTATACTTATACACACAAAGATGGAGTTAACAAACCTGTGCTGGGCAAGCCCTTCATTGACTTCATGGCCATAAGGCGATCGACCAGAACTCCCTCTTTAATGTAATGGACGGTACATGACAAATAAGATGCCTTCAAATAGTCATCTGTCCATATGTCACTTGTAATGGCATATCCAAAGGCTTTGTATGTTTGTATTTCTGATTTTATGGGGCCAAAGTGGGACGAATATATTGTTGAAATATTTCGGGATAAGGTTGTCGGATGTGGTAACAGCTTATTGACGTCGACATTTCCACCATATGTAGCTCCAACATTAATTAAAAATGAAGCAAACTTTTTGATGCCCGAGTCATCAATAATTTTAAGGGGACGGCAATTCTTGACAACCCATTCTGTTACAACAGATATGCCCTCCTCTTTTGTTTCCTGATTAACTTCTATTGGAGCACCTTGTAGTGTGCCAAAGTTGATGGTCAGCCGTTAGGACTCCTCTGCACGCTTTCTGTTAAGAGTTAACAGAGAGCGAATTCAAAACAACTGTTATGTAAAAAGGCGCTCTCAATTCCTCTCGCGAAAGAATGGTCTCAAAAGAGAATCAAGAATATCACACCATTAAACAGTTAGTTGATGCAGTTAGAGTTGCTTCGAGAATTTTCGACAGCGCCACCTTCTGTCTATAATTAGATGCTGAGTGCGCATTTCTGTATAATAATTGGCTCCGATAGTGAAGCTCGCACAGCAGAAATATATAAAATTATTGAAAAATATAATACACGTGGCAAAATAAACTGTAAGTCCACATCGTCTTGTTAAACAACTTATACCCACGCCGACAATATAAAAATATATGCCAAAGGCGTCAAGGAATCGGAATCAGATAGTCATAATAGCCAGTGTATGAAATTCGATACAAAACAAAAAGCGACGACGATTTCTTTGGGTCAACACCACTCGTTGTCAGATTTCGGTGAGATTGGTCAACTTGGTGTCCAATAAACGGAGATCTGCAACTGGTTAAACGCAAACACACTTTCTGGAGTATTGCTATATTTCTTCACAGTACGATTGCGCTAAAATCATTGCACAGTGAGACCACGCTCGGTTATTGCCTTGAGAGACGGCGCTAGACTTTTCGCACCGTGTGGCTGTACCTAACCTTTTTGCGTGTAGTGTCGAAGCGCTCAACTAAATTTCGATCAACGTGCAATGCACGCCCAGGTGACATGGCAATGCCATAAAATTTAGTATCGTTCGCCCAGTTGATATAATTTCTAAAAGTTACCTTTAAACAATAGTATTAATTAATTTGTATTTCCTACATAAAGCTTGAACATTGTAAAAATGTGCGCATGAGGAACTATCACAGTCATCTATAATTTTCCTTTCGCTCACGCATGAATCTACCATAATCATTTAAATAATTCTTGGACCGACAGCTCAACAGCTCCTGCATCGGAGGGCCCTACGACAGCATGAAGCGGATTTTGTGAGTGAGTAACTATCGAAACAGTATGCATAAATTAAGATGATTATGGACAGTCAATAACGTCCACGTACCGTCATGTGAGAGAGAGTAGATTTTGCGACTAAGTTATCTTTTAAAAGAATGATATGAATTAGTTCCCCGTGCGCATAGAAATTTTCTTAATATCTTAAAGCCCTAAATACGTTGTGAAACCTAATCATGTTTTACCTTGAAATTGAATTGGATCTTTGTAATAAATGAAGTCAGTAAGCAAAATGAATCACACCACCCACTTCTAATAGTCTCTCAATGGTTCGTCGCCGGAACAATAGGTATGCAGTAGTTCCGCAGCGCAGTAAATAATATGTAAATTATACTAGGGGTGACCCAAGCTATAAAACGGCGTCACCAAGGCAGGGTGGGTAAAGAAGGGGGGCACATGTAACATCTAGTGCATCCCAACCATCCTATTCCGAAATCAGTCGTCCATAACCCAGTTCATTGATCAAACCGACTTATGCAAACACCTTTCCTTTTTTTATCATTTAGTCAGAGAAGTAGAAGTGCACTTAATCTTTGTTTTTATGAGCCCGTAGGACGAGATTAGGAAAGAACCCCGCCCCATCCGGCGAGCAGAAAGCCCGGAGCAAGAAGTGCACGAAGCCTAGTCAGTCCTACACAAGTTGAATTTCCTTTCGATGAAAAGCCCAAGTGTTTATACGTAATACTCGGTCAAAGACGTTTCAACGCACATACTACATAAAAATAAATGGCGCCCAAACGTGGAGCCCGAACGAGATGTTATCACCAATAAAGATAATCTCTTTCCGCAATTATTAATTAAAATCATATCATTCAATTATATTAATAATTGTTTCCCGAAAGTAGAGGTATTGGTGTAAATATCGTGGCAAAGGCTCCAATACAAATTGCGTGTATATTACTGGCACCCAGAACAAAAAGCCAAGAAAAGCAATTTGAATCAAATATTTAAAAAGAAGCAAACAACACCATAAGCAATAATAAAACCCTATTGCAAGAAAGCTTCATATTCTTATTCATATTTTTTTTCATCCACTATAAATTCCATTAGAACAACAAACCAAAACGAGTCTTAAAGCTTATAGATCAGGTGTATCCATAATATGGAACAGCGATCACAATTCTGCTAAAAGGATTGATCGACCTACATGGACCTGCATGATCACTTAGCTTAAAGCTTTAATTCTCGAGTTTGTAAAACGGATGCTGCAATTTACCAATGTGTGAGAGTGTGAATGGAACTTTGATTTCTGGAATAGCGAATAGTAGCTGGTAATTAACTAGTGGTCGACCGAATCAAACCCATTTTCAGCTATCATATTTTTGATAAATTTAACGGTCCGCAAAATAAAAGCTGTCAATTGATTTCTCTAGAATTGGAAAAGGAATCGCGAGCGACTATAGTATATACATTGGAAGCTCGACCTCTACAATTCAAAGAAATCAATTTCAGTTCTATAGTATTCTTTTAAGCAACAACTAGTAACTTTTTGAGGAATAGGATTATTTACTGACCTGAACGAAAACATCCTTTTGGGAAAGCGACGAACCAAAGATTTAATGAAAGTGATATAAACCATTACAAAATTACAAACTAAACAAAATGGCTGTTAGACACAGTCACGAAGATTTAAGCGACGCCTTGCAACAGCAAGACCCATTTTGCGGCAGTTGTCACGAACCTATGAATTCTAAAGAATTAACAGCAGTCTCACCATGCGAGCACAGATTTCACAACCAATGCATATTAAGATACCTCCAGAACAATAGAAGCTGTCCCGTTTGTAAAAATCCGTGTACAGTTAGACAATTGTCGTTATCGAATAACAATTTGGCTGCTGAATTAGATGCAGCTGAACAAGCACGTGAATTAATAACGCTTGGCCTAGATGATAACCAAGACAACGTTAATACTTCTATAGGGAACCGATCAGTAGGTAGAAACCGTAGAGGAGGTACTCCTCGACGCGGAATGTCAACCAGGTCCACCAATAGAAGTGGTCAAAACCAACACTGCACCACCAATAACGCTCAAAAACCTATGAATGCAGTACCCTACCAGACCACAAGTACGGTCCATTTTGATTCCTTATTACAAAATGCCTTACGAAATCAACAGCAACAGATCATGCAAAACGTCGCAGAGTTAATAAAGAATCAATTAGCAAATATCCATATACAAAAGGAGCAACACATCTCACCTCCGCTCATTGCAAGCGTTGATCTCCCTCGTAACATTAACATGAATCAGAGTCAAAATGATAGTAGTAATCGATCCTTGAACAACAGTACTTTAATACCCCCAGAAAAGGTGTCGAACATTATCCAGAACTGGCATATAAAGTTCGATGGTTCCAAAAGTGGCTTGGCTACGGAAGATTTTCTATATAGAGTACGCTCTATGACAAACCAGAACTTATACGGTAATCACAGCCTATTGTGTGACCATTTACATCTACTTTTGGTAGGCAAGGCTAACGAATGGTTCTGGAAATTCCACAAAACATATCCACATTTTACTTGGAATACATTTTGCGCAGAATTTAGGAAGAAATTTGAGGATATAGAAACAGATATGGATATTTGGGAATCCATAAATTCTAGGCGACAAGGTGAAAAAGAGTCTTTTGAAGAATTTCAATTTGAAGTCGAAAAACTTGTTGCTCGCTTAAGAAGTCCCATACAAGAAGAATCTCTAGTGCGACTTTTAATTCGGCATTCCAAGCCATCTCTTCGCTACGAGCTAATGCACTTGAATATACTTACCTCGGCTAGGCTACGAGAAGAAATCCGTACACATGAGCAATTCTGTAAACAGAACAGAACACAAACACCTAGATTCAATAGACCGTTTGTTTCCGAGCTAGATGATACTTCGGAAATAGCAGCTATACAGCACAAAAGCATCAAATGTTGGAACTGTGGTAAATCTGGGCATCGTTATGATGTTTGTTTTGAGCCACGGTCTATCTTTTGTTACGGCTGTGGTAAGAAAGACACTTACAAGCCAAACTGCCTATCATGCAATCCTTCGGAAAACCCTCCGTCGGATGCGCGGGAAATTCCGGCGCATCCGACCCAGTAAAACTTTACAATGCTATTCAGACTGAAACTCCATCACAAAGTCTGTCCACTCAGAAATATTCTGATAATAAAGACCAAACCTCATCATATAGGCGTCTACCTTTTCACGCTCGATACGCAAATTATCTGTCAGCACGACAGCGTATATTTGATAAAATTGACAGCTTAGACAGAAAACCTAAAACCAGTCGTTCCACATTACGCATCCGAGAATTTTGGAAGAAAGTTCGCTCGTGCCGTAAAAAGATGATAGCGTCTATATTTACCAATTCAGACAACCGTTTATACACCGAAATAAATATAGAAGATAAGGAATACACAGCTCTTCTTGATTCAGGTGCAACCCTTTGCTGTCTCGGAGGCAAAGCCGCCACTCAACTGTTAATGCACCCGAAAACAAAAAGATGTTCCGGTCGTATTAGAACAGCCAATAATGCAGAATGTCAAGTTCTAGGCAAGCTAACAACTAATGTCAAATATCAAGGAATCAGTAAGACAATCGAATTTTACATTATTCCTGACCTAAAACAAGATGTTTATCTTGGAATTGATTTTTGGCGCGATTTTGGTCTTCTAAAGAATATCATGAGAACTTCTAACAACATATCAGAACTAGATGTCGGAAAAGACAACAACTTAGACGACCCACCGAAAATTCATATTCTTTCCGAACAACAGCAGCGAGAGTTAGACTCAGTCGTTCGAAAACTTCCCTCCTATGAGAAAGAAGGGCTGGGGCGAACACAGGTTGTCGAACACAGTATCGATGTTGGGGAATCCAAGCCCATAAAACAACGACACTGGCCCGTTTCACCGGCTAGGGAGAAACTTATGTTCGCTGAGATAGATAATATGTTGGCCATGGATGTAATCGAGTTATCGAAAAGTCCATGGAGCAGCAATTGTGTTTTGGTAAAAAAGGAAGCAAGACTCGATTGTGTCTCGATTCACGCGAGGTAAACAAACACACACGGAAAGATGCATACCCACTTCCTCATGTGGATGGTATCTTGAGTCGTCTTCCTCCAGCCCGCTATATTACAGGGTTGGACATGAAGCACGCTTTTTGGCAGATACCATTAGAGGAAAACTCACGCCAGTATACGGCATTTACTGTACCGAATCGTCCACTTTACCAATACAAGGTTATGCCTTTCGGACTTTGTAATGCAGCACAGACTCTCTGCCGATTAATGGATCAAGTCATACCAGCACATCTTCGTACGAGAGTATTCGTATACCTAGATGACTTGTTAATCCTGTCAGATGATTTTAGTTCACATATGTCACTTTTAAGCGAGATAGCAACCTATCTTCGACACGCAAATCTATAAATATCGCTAAATCTAAATTCTGTATGAATGAAATTAAGTACTTAGGTTTTATAATAGGCGATGGGCAAATTAAAACCGACCCAGGCAAGGTAATTGCAATCAAACAGTTTCCGATACCATCTACAGTTAAACAACTGCGGAGATTTTTGGGACTGTGCGGTTGGTATCGCCGATTCGTCGACGGATACGCCACACTTTCAATGCCTCTCACCGATTTGTTAAGAAAGAACAAGAGGTACTGTTGGAGCGATGAAGCTGATAATGCATTTTCAAAGCTCAAAGAAAAGCTAAGTACCACACCTATATTAAGTACACCTGATTTTTCTAAACCGTTTTTATTACAATGCGATGCAAGTCAATACGGACTTGGTTGTGTCCTTGCACAAGCCAATGATGACGGAGCAGAAATGCCGATAGCATACATGTCCACTAAACTCACTAAAGCTCAGCGCAACTACTCCGTCACAGAATTAGAATGCTTAGCAGTCATCCAAGGTATTTATAAATTTCGTTCCTATATTGAAGGACAAGAATTCACGGTAGTTACTGACCACTCCGCGCTTAAATGGTTGATGAATCAGAAAGATTTGTTAGGTCGACTGGCGCGCTGGTCACTTAAACTGCAGGGATTCAATTTTTCAATTCTACATCGTCGCGGATCACAAAATGTGGTAGCCGATGCGTTATCCCGTCGTGATGAAGATGAAGTTAGTGAATTTTCAAGTTTTGGCCCAATTGTTGATTTGTCATCAAAAGAATTCACCTCTGCAGAATATGTAGAACTAAAGAACCAAATATCAGAAAATATAGCGAGACTTCCAGATCTAAAAATTGTAGATAACCTTATTTATAAACGTACCGAGTTTTCAACAGGAGACTTTATGCAAGAATCCGAATCATGGAAACTCTGGATACCGAAGGGACTACAAGCAGAAGTGTTGAGTCGAGCACACGACCCGCCAGACGCAGCACATTGTGGTACCACCAAGATGATAGAAAAATTAAAAAGATATATATATTGGCCTGGCATGGTAACTGCGATTCGAAAGTACGTTGCACAGTGTTCATCCTGTCGAATGACCAAAAACCCCAATACAGTTCTGAGACCGCCTATGGGAAAACCCATGACTTCGGATAGACCGTTCCAAAAATTATATATTGACTTACTAGGCCCATACCCAAGGTCCAAGAAAGGAAACATAGGATTACTTATAATAGTTGACCACTTTAGCAAATTTCATTTCTTACAACCTTTAAAGAAATTTACGTCCATCAAGATATGTGAATTCTTGGAAACTTCAGTCTTCTATACATTTGGTGTTCCAGAAGTAATTCTGTCTGACAATGGTTCTCAATTCAAATCAGGAGAATTTAAATCATTTCTAACACGCTTTGGCATTACGCAAATTTGCACTGCAATCTATTCTCCGCAGGCGAACGCCAGCGAGCGTCTCAATCGCTCAGTACTTGCTGCAATTCGAGCATATATAGGAAAAGATCATGCCCAATGGGATATGAATTTGAATGAAATAAGTGGTTCGTTTAGATCTACTATCCATCGCAGTACGGGATACTCTCCCTATTACCTCTGTTTCGGTCAGAACATGATGTGTAATGGTAAAGACTATGACTTGTTGCGCAAACTGAATGCATTGGCTGACGATGTGCATTTGACACGGGCCGATGTATTGCAGTTGGCACGCGCCAAAGCAAAAGAGAAAGTAGCAGACACACATGATGATAACGCGCGAAGATATAATCTACGCAGCAGATCAGTTCAGCTTAAGCCCGGTGATTCTGTTTACGCCAGAAATTTTGCACAGAGTAACGCTGGAAAGAGATTTAATCATAAGTTAGCACCTGTCTTTTTGCAAGCCAAAGTGTTGCGAAAGCATAGCAACGTATATTATGAGCTACAAAACGATCAAGGAAAATCAATCGGAGTATACCATTTAAAAGACATCAAACTCTAAAAATCAACTTTAAGTCCCCCTTTTTTCTGTTAATGAATTCTTGTGTAAGACTCTCGAATCATGAACAGATGGATGTAGTGTGCCAAAGTTGATGGTCAGCCGTTAGGACTCCTCTGCACGCTTTCTGTTAAGAGTTAACAGAGAGCGAATTCAAAACAACTGTTATGTAAAAAGGCGCTCTCAATTCCTCTCGCGAAAGAATGGTCTCAAAAGAGAATCAAGAATATCACACCATTAAACAGTTAGTTGATGCAGTTAGAGTTGCTTCGAGAATTTTCGACAGCGCCACCTTCTGTCTATAAATAGATGCTGAGTGCGCATTTCTGTATAATAATTGGCTCCGATAGTGAAGCTCGCACAGCAGAAATATATAAAATTATTGAAAAATATAATACACGTGGCAAAATAAACTGTAAGTCCACATCGTCTTGTTAAACAACTTATACCCACGCCGACAATATAAAAATATATGCCAAAGGCGTCAAGGAATCGGAATCAGATAGTCATAATAGCCAGTGTATGAAATTCGATACAAAACAAAAAGCGACGACGATTTCTTTGGGTCAACACCACTCGTTGTCAGATTTCGGTGAGATTGGTCAACTTGGTGTCCAATAAACGGAGATCTGCAACTGGTTAAACGCAAACACACTTTCTGGAGTATTGCTATATTTCTTCACAGTACGATTGCGCTAAAATCATTGCACAGTGAGACCACGCTCGGTTATTGCCTTGAGAGACGGCGCTAGGCTTTTCGCACCGTGTGGCTGTACCTAACCTTTTTGCGTGTAGTGTCGAAGCGCTCAACTAAATTTCGATCAACGTGCAATGCACGCCCAGGTGACATGGCAATGCCATAAAATTTAGTATCGTTCGCCCAGTTGATATAATTTCTAAAAGTTACCTTTAAACAATAGTATTAATTAATTTGTATTTCCTACATAAAGCTTGAACATTGTAAAAATGTGCGCATGAGGAACTATCACAGTCATCTATAATTTTCCTTTCGCTCACGCATGAATCTACCATAATCATTTAAATAATTCTTGGACCGACAGCTCAACAGCTCCTGCATCGGAGGGCCCTACGACAGCATGAAGCGGATTTTGTGAGTGAGTAACTATCGAAACAGTATGCATAAATTAAGATGATTATGGACAGTCAATAACGTCCACGTACCGTCATGTGAGAGAGAGTAGATTTTGCGACTAAGTTATCTTTTAAAAGAATGATATGAATTAGTTCCCCGTGCGCATAGAAATTTTCTTAATATCTTAAAGCCCTAAATACGTTGTGAAACCTAATCATGTTTTACCTTGAAATTGAATTGGATCTTTGTAATAAATGAAGTCAGTAAGCAAAATGAATCACACCACCCACTTCTAATAGTCTCTCAATGGTTCGTCGCCGGAACAATAGGTATGCAGTAGTTCCGCAGCGCAGTAAATAATATGTAAATTATACTAGGGGTGACCCAAGCTATAAAACGGCGTCACCAAGGCAGGGTGGGTAAAGAAGGGGGGCACATGTAACATCTAGTGCATCCCAACCATCCTATTCCGAAATCAGTCGTCCATAACCCAGTTCATTGATCAAACCGACTTATGCAAACACCTTTCCTTTTTTTATCATTTAGTCAGAGAAGTAGAAGTGCACTTAATCTTTGTTTTTATGAGCCCGTAGGACGAGATTAGGAAAGAACCCCGCCCCATCCGGCGAGCAGAAAGCCCGGAGCAAGAAGTGCACGAAGCCTAGTCAGTCCTACACAAGTTGAATTTCCTTTCGATGAAAAGCCCAAGTGTTTATACGTAATACTCTGTCAAAGACGTTTCAACGCACATACTACAACCTTGACGAAATTTGCTTGCATTATTTAAATAACATTTGTGCTTGACCAGGTTTGATGTGCTGCCTGTAAATTTTAAAACGGTATAGCACGTCTTACAAGCTACAAGGTTGACGAGTTCTTCTCCATCATCGTTTTTAATTTTGGAGAAAAATTGCCAAACTTCGCTTCGGCCTCTCTTTTCAATTAGGCTGTACATGCCACTAGTCAGCTTCTCTTTAATGTCCACTGTGCCTTTTACAACCTATATATTGCAAACAAACTGAATTAAGTCTGAAAAAAATTACACAATAAACACTTATGGACAGGTCACAAATACACAGGTATTAATCTAAGCACGATCAAAACAAATAAGCGAATTGTTATAAATATATATACATTAAAACAACAATAGTAAATTAAAACAAAACGTTACACAAATACATACAGATTTGTCGGCTTTTTTTGAAAATAATGCGTCCATTATTGCGTCTTTGAAGTACAGCTGTCAAGAATAAGCAAAGGAATGGACCGAATTCGCACGCAACAACTCGAATCATTCGAATGTTCTAGGCATTTCCAAATGTTTCATTTCATTTTACGCTTCATTCATTTACGTTCATTTCGTTGCAGGTAGTAAGTTATGAGTGGAATGAGAACCTCTCACTCATACAATGTCGTTTCATTTCGTGCGTTTCACTCATTCAATTCAATTCCATTCGAATGTATTCTATGTGACGTATGTTATGAGTGGAATCATGCAGATGTCTAGTCCATACCCACTTTCTCGGTCTGGAAATGTAGGGATTTTTGTTGTTCCATTTTAAAATACCTGGAAGAAGATTTGATACATTGCTTTGGCGTACCCGAGGTGATAGTATCCGATAATGGCGTGCAGTTTAAATCCCATGCCTTCAATAACCTATTAGAAAAATATAAAATAGCTCACTCGTACACCGCCATATACTCTCCTCAAGGCAACGCGTCAGAAAGAGTTAATAGAACAGCCATAGCAGCGATCAAAGCCTATAAACATCCGAGCCAAAACAATTGGGATGAGCAGCTTAGCAAAATATGTTGTTCTCTTCGCTCGAGCTGGCACACAGCAATTAACGCCACACCGTATCGACTAACCTTTGGTCAGAACATGATCACAAACGGATCAACATACAAACTGTTGAAAAGGTTGAATCTATTAGAAGATCGCTCTGTATGTTTTGGAAGGGATGATAGTTTTGACATAGAACGAGACAAAGCAATAACTTCAATGCGGAAGCAACACCAAAGAAACGAAAATGCTTACAATTTGCGAACCCGCGAAGTTTCATTCAACGTAGGTCAGGAAGTATATCGGAGAAACTTCACGCAAAGTAACTTTGAAAACGGGTATAGCGCGAAACTTGCACCCAATTTTATAAAAAGTCGCATACAGCGTAAATTGGGAGACAGCTATTACGACGTAGAAGACTTGAATGGCCATTACATAGGAAAATTTCATGCTAAAGATCTGAAACAATAGGCAAAACTAATTATTTGTCATTTCCGCTCCAAGCGTGGATCCCACTCTTTAAGGTTTTCCCTCTAAAGTGTGATCTTGGTGGGGGGGGGGGGATTTGTAGGAGCGCTTGTCGATACAAATTATTCAGACTTCCGCCTAAAAGTATGCACCAGTAGTTGACAACACTTTGGTTTTAGTTTTAGTAGTAGACTGCGACGATTTGAAATAGAAGCAAGTTTTAACTTTAGCCTTTCAAAAATAGCCGAAATATAAATATATAAAACTAGAACAGAAAATAAAAATAAAACCCCTTGCTCCTTGCGAAACGAAAAAAAAAGGGGGAATTGATCTTCATTTTATTTGGTATCGATAAAAAAAAGTTGTTTCATTGCCAACTACTATGTTGGGTGGATTGCTTTCCCGTGGAAAGATAACTGGGCAAAATTACCGCGTTATTTTTGTAGGAAAAAGGCGCCAAAAAGGTTTCCTGGATAGGTCAAGCGTTGGCGCTGCTTATTAGCCACTCAATCCTTATACTGGACAGATCATTCTGCGGAACCAAAAACAAAAAAAAGTACGAGCAAGCCTGGGTAGCCTCCATACATCACAAAAAAAATTATTACTATATATATTTTAATATACATATCAGGTAATTATATGTAGGAGTTTTTCCTGTTGCCAATCGTGGCAAGCAATCTCATTAAAAATGTGGAGGTTTCCTTATTTTTCCCCTCTTTTTTTCTTCATACCTAGCGCAGTGTTTGCAAGGTTGGCTTGCAAACAGCTGATTTCTGCAAGATTTTACATTATACCGCTCTCCGCTTCGAGCAACAATACCCCAGTTGTTTCGAGAGACGCGGAGCGGGCAGAAGCCCAGCTGGCCCGGGCTGTAGAAAAATCATTTTTATTGTGTGGAGCTAAGCTGGACAAGATCGTTGACAGCCAATGCTAAAAGAAGCTTAAGTGGAGTGCAGTGAATTGCCGTATACAAACAAAAGATATGTCGATAGTATAGGCAGAAAGGGCGCAAAGTGCACAGTGCAAGGCAATAGAAGGAGAAGCGACCTTTGCTCACCGCTAGCGATGTAATTCCCAGCTGCCAAATTCAGATTTTTATACCCTTGGACCATTGAAAATGGTCAAAAAAGGGTATACTAACTTTGTGCAAATGTATGTAACGGGCAGAAGGAGGCTTCGGAGACCCCATAAAGTATATATATTTTTGCTCAGGATCACTAGCCGAGTCGATTGAGCCATGTCCGTCTGTCTGTCTGTCTGGATGAACGCGCCGATCTCAGCTATTACAAAAGCTAGGGACACCAAATTTAGCATGAAGATTCCTGTATACCATACGCAGATCAAGTTTATTTTCAATTTGTAATAACACGCCTACCGCCCCCGCAAACCGACAATTTTGATTTACATGGCGATTTACTCATTTCTTAACGTTCTGCTTTAGTATATATATAGATAAATACTATATGAACTTATCCTCCAAATTGCAATCCGTTCGGACAATAAACACTGAAGTTATTAGATAAACCTTCGACCAGCAAAGAAGTTGTCGATGACGTCAGAACTAAATTACTTGCGTAGGAAAGAAAAGGACAAACGATGCGAGCGCAAAGCGCGATCTGTTTCTCGACTCTTCTTTTCCATGCACATGTCAATTACCGAAAATACATGTGCATAAATATATACTAATACTCAAGCAATAGCTGGCGTGGTAGATGGATATGAATGTATGCAAGTATTTACATGGTTGTGTACATATTCATAATATTCATAATATGCTTACGTGTACATATGATTATTATTGAATAATTCATATTTTAGGGTCAGTAAAAAATACAAGACTATAAAATGCAATTAAATAAATATTAATTTTGATTACTCGATATATTGCAAGTTATCGATATTGGCCAATTCAAAATTTATAACGAAATACCGATATATACTGCTCACACCGCTCTTTGCAGTTTTGCGCTAGAAAAAATTAAAAACTAATCTCCAATTAAACAAATAAGCAGCTAAGAGTGAAAAATCAAACATAAAGTGTGCAGAAAATACATGGTTTGAACCACGGTCCAACCGTTGCCGAGTGAGATATTATTGTATTTATCGCAGCATCTTCGCCGAAAGCGCTTTCGTCGATGGACAGCGGTAAACGGGGTAAGTGACTAAGCGGTATTTTTTTTATTACAAACTAACACCGCGCAGATGAAGCTAACGTATAAAGCACGAGCGAAGCTAATCGCACTTTGATCGTTCTCTTGAACGGCTCGCTCTTAGAGAGAGACGAAAGAAAAAAAGAATACGAAATGCTCTCTTGAGTGAGTTTTTAGTCTTCTTTTGCGCTTGGTTCTTTTTTTTCACGTCTGTCTCTAATCGCAATTTAACCTTTGGTTGCTGATTTATTACTCTAGTATGAGAACAATGAATACCCTAACTTAAACATAAAATGAACACAACCTAAAACTTTAAACTATTATATTATATATATATTTATTTATATTTATTTTATACTTTTAAATAATAATATTTTACTATACTATACCATACTATTCCTCCATAGCATCATTCTCCCACTGTTTTAAATAAGGTTATTTAATTATATTATAATGAATTTAGCTAGGTATAGGTATAATGATTATTTTTAATAAACGTCAATTAGTAAAATGAACTCGGGCTAGAGTTTTTTTTTTAATAGGGTCGTGCTCCGCGAAAACAAGGTAGGGTATTAAACCATCGACTCGACCGTAGGGACCATTTGAAACTGAAGATAAAACAAAGACGGATGAAATGGTCGAGGTAGGGCGGGCAAGCAAATCAGCTGGAAAACACCACCAGCAAGCAAGCACGATCGAGCCGAAGACGCTTAGCTATGTTTATGTTCTTTCCCTTTCCCTCTTCTCTACCTCTTCTCTTTTATTGTTTTTTTTCATACTTCCGAATCAGGTGCATTTAAGCTTATCTATCCCTAAAGAGCACGCGAAGTCAAATAAATTCTCTGTAGACTCGGCCAGCATATATGTACATACAGCACAATAAACCAGATGACCCCCCCCACTTCTCTCACCCGAAGCCTAGCCGGTTTTATCGCGTGCAGTGCTGCAATGTAATGACCATCCGCTGGTTATGAAATACCAAAATATTTCTATGTGAAATCTTACATAATAGGCTGGCACAAATCCTCTGACTGAACCCTCCACGAGGGTGCCGGCTGGGCAATGGGCTGTGTATTGACTCAAACTTAGAGTCAGACACTGTCCTGTTGCTTGGGGCTTGGCCCAATACACGGCCCAGCTGAGGCTAGGACGCAACAACACTCGGACTATCAAAGTCTGGTGCTGTGGTGTCCGAAGCCATGGTCAGAGGTGCCTGGCAGATAGGCCTAAAATGCTATGGGGTGGTTCCCAAGAATAAAATCAACCAAAGATACGTAGTAATGGAGTCCATAAAGGAAACAACCGGGGCTGGGATGTCAGCCCAAACGTCGGTGGAAGGCGTGACTGCTACCACCGGCGGGCACGGGGGGGTGAAAACCCCTCTACGTGTCGCCAGCGGTCACACCTCTGTACTGGTGGGAGCAGGCCAGGACAGTTGTACAACTACTGCCACAACAACAACAATAACTACTAAAAATGCCAAGATGCGGTGCGGTACCAGAGTTCACGCAGACTCGGACAGCGACCCTCAAGGCAACGACATAAGTGCTGAGGTGGAAGAAAGCCTCCTGCGCTCCCCAGTCAAGGGTTCCAACTCCCCTAGTAGGGAAGGGCCCAAGAAGACAAAAGAGGGCTTGAGAGCTAAAGCCCAGTACAAGGCAGCCTTGAAAATCCAATCCCGGCTAGCTGGCAGCAAAGAGCTCACCCCTGAGGAGAGGAAAAAGCTGGAGTGGGCCGAGGAGAGGATCGAGGAAGGCCGGAGGCATTTTGAGGGCAAGATGGCAATGAAGGCCACTTCAAGTCAATATGCCAACAAAGTCGAAGAGTTGCTGCTGACTAAAAGGCAGCGGTCTGAAGACCAAGATAAGGCGGATGTGCCCGTGAGCAAGCGGCCGCGCCAAAAACCAGAAAGAACACCCAAAAAGCCACAGCCGAAAAGGAAGATGGTGAGCGATGTGGCGCGTCGACACTTAGTCGTCGCGCTCATCGACCGCAGCAACCCCCACGGCAAAATAACTGCGGAAAAGTGGAAGATGGTAGAACTGAGGCTGTTGGACGCCCTGTTCAAACGAATGGAGGAGCCAGGGTCTCAGCCTACCACCTTCGATGGAGCAGGGTGGCTTAATGGGGTGAAGATCCTAAGCTGCAAGGATGACCTCACCCTGAAGTGGGTCACTGAGACTGTGGCCAAGATGGATGCCCCTTGGGAAGGTGCTCAGCTGGAGGTAGTCGATAGAACATGTACTCCATCGGTACCAAAAGCGAAGGTACTCTTTTCAAAGGTCGTACCTAAGGAGCAGGCGCTCAAATAACTACAATGGCAGAATCCTGACGTGCCCACCGTGGACTGGACGGTACTATACGTTGGCAAGCTGGAAGGCAACGGCCAACAAATGGTCCTCCAGATAAACAAGGAGGCCGAGGACATTCTGTACCCGAGGTTCGGAAAGATGGCGTGGGGAGTAGGTAATGGACACCTACGACTCAAAAAACGCCACCCGAATGACACCAACGCCAACACGCTAGAGGCCGGCGAGGTGGAAAAAGACCTTGAGGCCTTGACCGAAGCGGCAAGCAGCCTCGATATAGAGGACGATATGGAGGAGGATGGTGACCTGAAGATTATAGCCAATCCATCCAAGCAGAAGGAATCCAAGAATAGCCATGAAGCTACGGATCCTTCAGCTGAATCTCCATAAGAGCAAGTTGGCGTCGGCGGAACTCCTCTTAACCCTGGAGGAGGAGTCCGTCGACGTGGCCCTAGTCCAAGAGCCCTGGATCGCATCGGGCAATAAGATCGCTGGACTAGGGTCTAACAACTACTCTATCTTCTACCCAACCACCGTAAGTAAAGCTAGAACTGCAATTCTGGTAAGAAAAGGCATCTATGCTTATCTTATGTCCAATTACAGCACAGACGACATCACGGTGATAGCGCTAGAGGGATGCAGGCGTCCTGCTATCTAGCGCATGACAGGGAATCGCCGACGGAGGAGACGGAACGACTGATCCAGGAGGTGAGCCAGAAGAGGCAACCCCTGGTGATAGGCGCAGACGCCAACGCACATCACACCCTATGGGGCTGCAAAGATGTAAACAACAGAGGTGAGTCACTTTTAGACTTCATTTTTAAATTTAATCTTAAGATCGCGAACAGGGGTGAGGAACCCACCTATGTAGGTCCCACCTCATCTAGCGTCATAGATCTAACACTCGCGTCTGGAGAAAATACCGAAGTCACGGAGTGGAGGGTTCTCAGCAAACCTTCCTTCTCTGACCATAGGTATATCCAGTTCGAAGTTCAAGGCGAGTGTACAGTGACAAAAAGTCTCTACAAGAATCCCAGGAACACCAACTGGGATAAGTTTAAGACCAAAGTAACAAGGACACTCCCATCACCAACACCAATCCTATCAACAGTGGACATTGAGAAGTCCGTGAAGACTCTCTGCCACCACCTAACATCAGCATTCAACGCAACGTGCAAGACCTCATTCACAAGAAGGAAACACAGGCCTCCCTGGTGGGACCCGCAATTGAAGGCACAGCGCACCGACCTACAAGAAATCTTCAAACTAGCTAAGCAAGCTGACGAAGATATTGTATGGAACGAGTACAAGACGAGGCTCCGTGACTTTAAGAAAAAAGTCCAGGCAGCCAAAAGAAACTCATGGAGATCCTTCTGCTCTGGCATAGAGAAGGTCACGGAAACCGCCAGGCTTAGGAAGCTTCTGTCGAGCCAACCAGCAATTCAGAGCCAACTAAGAACCAGCGATGGCCAATGGACGAGTAGCAGCAAGGAAGCCCCGGATGCACAGATGCACTCGATCCACAACAATCAACACATACGAACTCAGCGTCCGACGTACCTGAGAACATAATCACTCCACACAAAATCCATTGGGCCATAGACTCCTTTGAGAGCTACAAATCCCCGGGGCTTGATGGTATAATACCAGCCATGCTGCAGAAGACCAAAGAAAAGGTCACTCCATGGCTGAAATCGATATTCATAGCATGTCTGAGGCTAGGACATGTACCTGTACCCTGGAGGACAGCACGTGTTGTGTTCCTGCCAAAAGCAGGAAAATGCAGTCACATGCAGCCGAAAGATTACAGGCCGATCAGTCTCACCTCTTTCCTGCTAAAAACCTTCGAAAAACTCCTGGAACTACACATAAGAGGAGGCTTGAGCCGACTTGTAGAATCCAACCAACATGCCTACACACAAAAGGGAAATCGGTGGAAACAGCGTTACACTCATTAGTAGCCACCATCGAAAAAGCCCAACACCACAAGGAATTTGCCTTAGGAGCATTCCTGGACATCTCAGGTTCATTCAACAATGTATCTACGGAAGCGATCATGCGGAGGCTGAGAGCCGCAGAAACCCATGAGGCCGTAAATTCTTGGATAGGTAATCTATTGAGCTGCAGAAGAGTTAGAGCCGAATGGGGAACCACAACCATAACCAAAGCAGCGCACAGAGGCACGCCACAAGGCGGAGTGCTGTCGCCGCTGTTGTGGAATCTAGTGGTAAACGATGTCCTAAGAAAATTTAAACGGAAAGCCCCTAAGATAACCGCCTATGCAGATGACATAGCCATAATTATCGTGGGCAAATGTCCAATGACGATCAGCTCGGTCATGGGCAGTACACTCAAAGAAATACTGGAGTGGGCGATGGAAGTCGGACTCAGTATCAATGCGGACAAGACGGATCTAATTCTCTTTACCAAGAGATACAAGATAAAAACGAAGTAAACTATCTAGGAATAGTATTGGACAGCAAACTGAGCTGGAAACCCAATGTCGAAGAAAGGGTTAAAAAAGCCACAAATGCACTATATGCATCGCAAAAGATGCTAAGTAGCACGTGGGGCTTGTCTCCCAAACTGATGCACTGGATCTTCATCTCAGTGGTTCGTCCAATACTACTCTACGGTGTCCTAGTATGGTGGAAGGCCACTAAGAAATCCACATACCTCCTAAAAATGGAAAGGGTACAAAGACGGGCACTGATGTGCACTACTGGGGCACTGAGATCCACTCCAACAAAGGCCTTGGAAGTGATACTTGGAGTTCTCCCCATTGACATGCAGGCCAAGCTACTAGCACAAAAGACCGCGCAACGTCTTTGTGCTACGGGAAATATGGCCCCCGCAAACTATGGGCACAGCGAAGTAAGAGGAGAGTCACTCAATAGCACGGACTATATGACTCCAATAAATAACTTCTCAAGAACGCCCACTCTAATGGGACATGAAGATTGGAAAATCGGCATGGACGAAAACGCATTAAAGCTATTTACAGACGGATCCAAAATGGACACCGGCGTAGGCGCCGCGGTATACTGTGCAGATCCGCTAATCGAAGCGTCGTACAAGTTGCCGGACTACTGCAGCATCTTCCAAGCGGAAGTTTTTGCTATAAAGAAGGCTGCAGAACTTGCGACAACATTCAACAAAAATCGGGTCAACGTCTTTGTCGACAGTCAGGCGGCTATCAAATCTATGCAGTCCTATGTCATCAGCTCCGAAAGTGTACTGGCAAGCAGAGAAGCATTAGATGCATTAAGCATCCGCTCGAAGGTGCGCATCTTTTGGGTTCCCAGCCACCAGGGCATTGACGGAAACGAGATGGCAGACAGGCTAGCGAAAGAGGGTGCCGAATCTAGACGACCGACAACTGAAGACCTGAAGATACCGCTGCGATCGATAAGCCAAAGCTTAGAACAAGACGCTGCGGCAATAGCAAGAAGAAGCTGGCATACCACTAAAAACTGCAAGATAACCCGCACTATGTGCAACAACGCTAACACGAAATTAGCGCAATATGTCATTCAGCTCCCGAGAAGAGACTGTAGAACAATGATGGGTATACTCACGGGTCACTGCCTGACCGCAACTCACGCTAAGAAGTTGGGCATTACCAACAACGACGAATGCAGGAAATGCAGGGTACCAGAAGTAAAAGAAACTCTGGAGCACCTCATCTGCGACTGTCCCGCTCTCATGACCTCGAGAGCGAGGCGCCTTGGACGCCCCCTGCTTGCATCACTAGAAGAAGCAGCGGGCCTGGCACCCCAAAAACTCCTGGCTTTTGCCAAACTAACGAGTCTACTAGACTGGGATAATTAAACCCGAAATTAACAGCCTCCATTACTAATTCGGCCGCACTAAGGATCATACTGATCTATGTGAGGCCCCCACCTGGGGACCTGCCGATATAACCTAACCTAATGTTACATAATCGCAAGCTACAAATTAATCATAACACTGCAGTGCGCTGCCACCTTGCATCAATTTCGATACGTTGTCAATAATTTATCGCCGCAATTTTCCTAGCGCAAGACTGCAAAAAGCGGTGCGAGCAATATATATCGGTATTTCGTTATAAATTTTGAATTGGCCAACATCGATAACTCGCAATATATTTAGTAATCAAGATTAATATTTATTTAATTGTATTTTATAGTCTTGTATTTTTTACTGACCCTAAAATATGAATTATTAAATAATAATCATATGTACACGTAAGCATATTATAAATATTATGAATATGTACACAAGCATGTAAATACTTGCATACATTCATATCCATCTACCACGCCACCTATTGCTTGAGTATTAGTATATATTTATGCACATGTATTTTCGGTAATTGACATGTGCATGGAAAAGAAGAGTCGAGAAACAGATCGCGCTTCGCGCTCGCATCGTTTGTCCTTTTCTTTCCTACGCAAGTAATTTAGTTCTGACGTCACCGACAACTTCTTTGCTGGTCGAAGGGTCGAAATGGTTTATCTAATAACTTCAGTGTTTATTGTCCGATCGGATTGCGATTTGGAGGATAAGTTCATATAGTATTTATCTATATATATACTAAAGCAGAACGTTAAGAAATGAGTAAATCGCCATGTAAATCAAAATTGTCGGTTTGCGGGGGCGGTAGGCGTGTTATTCCAAATTGAAAATAAACTTGATCTGCGTATGGTATAGAGGAATCTTCATGCCAAATTTGGTGTCCTTGCTTTTTTAATAGCTGAGATCGGCGCGTTCATCCAGACAGACAGACAGACGGACAGACAGACGGACATGGCTCAATCGACTCGGCTAGTGATCCTGAGCAAGAATATATATACTTTATGGGGTCTCCGACGCCTCCTTTTGCCCGTTACATACATTTGCACAAAGTTAGTATACCCTTTTTTGACCATTTTCAATGGTCCAAGGGTATAAAAACCTACAAACACTAAAATAATAATGAAATAAAAGAAATCGTATAACAGCATAGCTCGACATCAGATCGGCAAATAAATAAAATAATATAAGAAAACACAATATTCAGATAATTTGACCCATGGTGCCTCACATACACACTCGACCAAGCATCCCCTTTTCCAGCATCTACGCCGAAAGCGCTTTCGTCGATGGAATGCCGTTTATGTTGTAAGTGCTCTTACAATCTTTTTTTTTTTGTTCTTTTTGTCTGAAGATCAGTAAAATGAAATGCGTGAGAGAGGCTGAAAGCTTCTTTTCAGTCGGCTGATTGCCTTTTTTGTGCTTAGTCATGCGCGCGCTAAGAGAGCGAACTTAACGAAGCTCCTCTCTTTAGCCGAAATGCTTTGCCTGCGCATTTACTTGTGCGTTTTTTTCCCGTTCATCTGTCCGAGAACTATGCGAAAACCCAATACCCTTTCTTTCTAAAATTTAAAATATTACACTCTAAACAATTATCCAATAATAATAAAATGAATAGACAATTAGCATAATTTTATTTCTATATTATTTTATATACTGTAGTAGGCAATAAAATGTTTATTAAGTGTTTTAGTTTTTAAATAGATTATAGATTTCTTTATTTTACAGCTTTTTTTACATTTTTTAGCTTCACTCTTATTCTCTTCTTCTTCTCTGACGCCTCGAGATCAAACTTCTTCTTCCACTAATCGCCTTCATTCATCGTACATTCCATTGGATATATCGATATTATACATAGTTGCTTTTCTTTACAATAAATCGATATCAAACTGATATTCTCTACGATAGTTATGTTGTTACAATATGTGTTTATCTTACATGCTATGTTATCTAAATCTATTACAATTCGACCATCCTGATTAAAAGATAGCCCTCTATCTCCCTTCAATTCTTGAATCTATGTTATTAAATATTCTACATTTTTATACAAGGCATCATATTATGCGCACCCCACACTCCAGGATACGGGTTTCGAGCTAATTGAAAACCATCGACGTCCTTCAATATATATCTATCATTCTTAACACTTAAAAATATTTGTTACGCACCTTTCATTTTAGGTATTAATTTTCTTGCTACCCCTGCTGTGCTATCGAAATTTTTTACCATCACATAATCTCCCCCACTATATTTTATCGCTACCTTTTTCATTTCATTAAATGTCTTCATTATTTGCCTGTGCTAATACTTGATTTTTTTCGCCTATTTCTCTAAAATGCTCTAAATTCCGTTCATTACTAATATACAAAATATGTTTGTTCAATCTGCTATTATCTATATGAATTATCTCAAATGGTTTATTTCCTTTAGGTATACTGTGCAACAATCCTTCCCCTTTACCATATTTTGTTGAAAAAGCAATACACTTTAAACAATTTTCAATGTGCTCCATAACTTTGTTCCTCATATCCGAAAACCAATAAATTTTCACTATCGCACTTAACATCTTGTCTCTACCAATATGTCCTAACTTATCATGATACTTATATAACATATGATCCTCCATCCTTTGTGGCACACAAAACAATAATCTACCATCATTGGTTTTCCTAAACTCAATGCCATTTCTCATTTCGTAAAGCTTATGCTCATTTTCCTCCAACAATTTTTTAATATTCTGTAACTTTTCATCTTTGGCCTGAGCAATTATTAAATTGGTTTCAAAACTATTTGCCTCAGTGATCATTATCGCATCATTACATCTGCTAAGTGCATCTACATGTTGCATTTGTTTACCCGCTCTATGCTTCAGTTCATAATCAAATTCTAGCAATTCCAAAGCCCACCTGACAATTCTCTGATTAAGCTCAATCTTATTTAACGTTAACGTTAAAGAATTACAATCTGTCACTATCTTAAAGTGTCTGCCTTGCAAATATATCCTAAATCTCCGTAAAGCATATATAATTGCTAAGGTTTCTAATTCACAACTATGGTATTTGACTTCTGTTTCTGTTGTCCTTTTCGAAAAGTAAAATACCGGATGCCATGTTCCATCATGCTCTTTTTGCATCAATACCGCCCCAAATCCTAATGCACTGGCATCACAATGAAGTTTATTTTCCTTCTTATGATCAAACATGGCCAAAACCGGTGCCTCAAATAATTTGTCCTTTAACTCTTGAAAACAATCTAACTTAAACTTTTTATCTTTTCTTAATAAATCATATAACGGTTTCGCTATCGTTGAAAAGTTTTTTATAAATCTTCTAAAATAAGAACAACCTCAGGAAACTATGAACTGACTGCGTTTTCACTGGTATGGGAAAATGTCTAACTGCTTCTAATCCCTTTCCTTCTGCTCTAATGCCATTTTTAGATATTTCAAATCCCAAATACTTAACCTTATCCTGTAAAAATTCACATTTGTCTAGCCTTAATTCTAATCGATTTTCCACTAAACGTTTAAAGACTTCTTTCAAAATTAGTAAATGTTCTTTTATACCCGCACTCGCAATCATAATGTCATCCATATATATTATAACCTTATTTTCTTATATCATGTCCATAAATATATTATTAATAAATCTTTGAAAGACTTGTATAGCTGTCTTCAATCCCATCGGCATTCTTAAAAATTCGTATTGGCCTAAAGAAGTGACAAACGAAGTGTATTTTATCGATTCCTTATCCATCAACACATAGAAATACCCATTTTTTAAATCCTGCTTCGTAAATATTGTTTTCTTCACTAACTTATCAAGCAAATCATCTATTAACGGTAAAGGATAGTTGTCTTTTATCACCACCTTATTAAGTCTCCTAAAATCAATACACATTCTTAACTCCCCTGATTTCTTTTTAACTAATACTATTGGCGATGCATACTTTGAACTACTCTCTCGTATTATACCATCCCGAATATACTCATCTAACATCACCTGTAATTTTTCTCTCTCTACATATGATAGTCTTCTTTGTGAACAACTAAAAGGTTTTGCATTATCTACCGTAATATTCATTTCGTATTTAACCTTTTGCATCATAGGCTTTTCCGCATTAATATACATCGTTTTTACAATTTTTTCTAATTCACATCGCACTTGCCATTCTACCTGTTCCCAAATATTGTATGAATGTTCCTTTCTTCATTGTCTAAAATGCAAATCTGTAACACAGTTTCTTCAAAACTATCATTTACCTGTGCATGCCCTTTTGTTTAATCTTCTAATTCACGTAATCTCTCACTTACTAATCCATTGTCTAATAATTTACTCTTACTTTTCATTTCTAACAATTCCTCATCAAACAATTTCTCTTCTTACTGTCTACTATCTAACAATTTAACTAATTTTTTTTCATTTACTAAATCTTCATTTTTCAATACACTAAATTCTTCCTTCGTGTTTTCGTCTTGATTTTCAATACACTCTACCGTAATAATTTTTAATGCCGATAAATCAATTTTCAGATCAAATTATTTCATAAAGTCTCTACCCAGAACTACTCCACATCTCATAGATTCGTCGGAAACAATTATCAAATCAAAATATATTTTAACTTCTTGCTTATTTACATAACATTGTGTTTTTCAAATAGCAATTAACTGGCTTTCATTTAGCCCAAAATATATGTTATAACTTTCTTGCAGACCCACTCCATCAGGGACTAAACTTATCTTAATAAATGATACTGGACTTCCCGAATCTATGAGCGCTTCTGTAATAATTGACTTATTGATACCTTTGCTAAAATATATTTCAACTGGTCTTACATAATTATTTTTAGCCTCCGATTTCCTATTAGGGCATTGAGCTACCAGGTGCTCTGCAGATCCACATCCATAGCATGTTTCCCTCTCTCGAAATGGTAGCTTGCAATCTTTTTTCCAGTGCCCTTTCATATTGCATTTATAGCAATGGAATCCCTTCGTTAATTCCATCCACCAACTCCACTTCATCCATGTTAACGTCTCGCGGCAAATCAACCTTACTATCATAGTAAGTTACGAAACTCTCTCCAAACTTCCAGTTACGCCGTTCAAAATTGCGTCGTAATTCTCCTTTAGTTACTTTCCCATCGAATGCCAGTTTAAATTGCTGCAACAACTCCTCGAAAGGTTGAATAATGCGTGCTGGGTCAGCCATTGAAGTGCAACATCTTTGAGTTTTGCCATGCACAGCGTTATCTTGTCGGGCGTCTAAATTATTTCCAAGCGCTGCTTCTTCTTGCTGCTCATCGCAACTCGCTTTAACGCTACTGCGCACTTGTAATTGTGTAATCATGTCCGTTGCTGCTTCTATCTCCGCCTGCAAATTCCAGAGAATTTCTCGATTCTAGGAAATCTCTTCCATTTTCACCACCAATATTGCATCATGCGTCTCAGTTTCGTCCTCTATTTCAGCTTGATCCATCACTGAAACATTGCCACGCTCCTCTGTCGGTACTGCATTTAACCGCGCCAATAATTCTACTTTGCCGCCACGTGTTGACAAGCTCAAAACTGTCGACCATCTCTTTAATTGGGTCACCGACACTGCCGAAATAATAATATCCATGACGTGAATATTCGGACCACTTCCGATATTGTAGTAGGCAATAACATGTTTATTAAGTGTTTTAGTTATTAAATAGATTATAGATTTCTTTATTTTACAGCTTTTTTTACATTTTTTAGCTTCACTCTTATTCTCTTCTTCTTCTCTGACGCCCCGAGATCAAACTTCTTCTTCCACTAATCGCCTTCATTCATCGTACATTCCATTGGATATATCGATATTATACATAGTTGCTTTTCTTTACAATAAATCGATATCAAACTGTTATTCTCTACGATAGTTATGTTGTTACAATATGTGTATATCTTAGATGCTATGTTATCTAAATCTATTACAATACATACGTGTATATGAACATGTGCCCTGTTATTATTCTTCAACAGCCTTATTCGCGCACCTGTATCACTTTTAAATCTTGAAAATGTATTTATTAGGCATAATATTAGTAATTATAATAAATAAATATTAACCGTTGAAATGAAATCCAGCTAGAGTTATTTGTTGGGGTCCTGCTTAGAGCAAACGAAGCAGGCAATTAGGTAGTCGACTCGATTTTAGGGACCATTTGAGAATATTAGAACACAACGGACGAAATGGTTATGGTAGGGCGGGCAAACCAAAAACGACTGAGCAACAACACCTGCAAGCTGAACATGATCGAGCCGAGTCGTTTTAGTTAGCTTTTATTTTCCTTTCCCCTTTCCCTTATCTATTTCTTTACTTCCTCTTATCTTTAGCTGTTCCTTTTTCTTATCGCCTTCACATATGCATTTAAAACTAGACCTATCCAAGCACGCGAATTCAATTTATAATTTTGTTAGCTCAGCCAGCCTACACTTGCAGCACCCTTTAACAATGTAACCCTCCCATATCTCTCAAAAGAAGCCTAAGCCTAACTTATTGCGTGCAGTGCAGCAGAGGATTGACCATCCGCTGGTTAAGGAATATCATACACTGATTACTTCTACGTGAAATGCTACAGAAGATAATTTGTGGCGCCCAACGTGTCAGCCATAAACCGGCAAGCCGATTTAAAAATCAACGCCTTACAAGTCAACTCCATCTAAAGACTTGCGTTTTAATGCATTTTGTGTCATACTATCTCTTTCTATGCTTTATTTCTTTCGTCTTTTCCCCTTGCTCAAAAGCAATATCTATTTATATTTTTGGTTCTCTTCTATTTCATTGTTTTGTATCGTAAAAGTTCTGGATAGCAAATTGGGTTCAGATACTGATGTTCCGATGTTATTGAGATACAAAAGCTTATCTATTATTCTTTTGCTATGACAGACACTTGCAGCGTCGATATAGAGAAGATTACGATGCGTATAAGTCTCTTTCCAGTGCAAGTTTTATCATGGCAACCTCTAGATTATGGATCACGGTCGCATTCGATTTATGCCCGACACCAACTAGAGTAAATTAGAAACTTTCTTCCTGTTATTCTATTCTATGCTTTCTACATTAAAAGTAGGCTAGACACAGCTACACCCACCAGAAACAGAAACTAAAGCATGACCCTTTTATATATGTATTGAATTATAGTACTAATTTTTGAAGATATTTTTTTTTATTTTATTTTCAATTCGAACCAATTAAGCTTATTTTCTTTTTTTTTGTAGTCCTATTTTTTATAGTATATATCTATTTATTTATAAGATTAATTTGTCATAGTGTAGGCGCTAGCGATTGTCCTTTTCAATATGCCAGTTAGTCGTAGCCCAGGGGGAAATCCGAGAGAAGAAAATAACGAAGACTTGCCAACAGGTTCTAGACACACCGCCCAAAGCCAAAGTGGAGTCACGACCAGGGGTCGAGCGGTTGTAGAGAGAATGGAATCCGAAAACAATGCCAATAGGCAGCCTTCCTCGGGCAAGTCTCGAGGAGATCGACCAGATAACGGGTCTGATAGAGATAGCTTGGCCCTGTTGATTACACAAGCATTGGAAGAATCCACATGTAGGCAAATAGAGGCCTTAGCTGAGTTTTCGATAAGGCAAACTCAGCTTTTAAATAGTATCGAGCTAGGCTTTCAACGTAAGTTTAACCAGACACCGGTCCAAACTGGAGAAATTCCAGTCGCTGGCACTCCGTCGAGTCATAATGGGATCTAACCTTGTGTCACTCCGACTATCTCAACGAGTGACACAATAGACCTTAGGCCAGATCGCATTAGCCAGATAATGTCGAATGGGAAACTGCGATTCACCGGTAAGGGACATCTGTCGGTAGGAGATTTTATTTATAGAGCCGAAGCTCTGACCAGACAAACGCTGGAAGGTAATTTCGAATTGCTGGCCCGATATTCCAGTAATCTGTTTGAGGGAAGCGCCCCCGAATGGTTCTGGAGGTACCACAAAGGTGTAAGCGCGTTAAGATGGCCAGATCTGTGCGAGGCACTTAAAACGCAGTTTAAAGATGCACGTACAGTTCGGGATATCCAAGGCGCTATCGATCGTCGTAGGCAAAAGCCGCATGAATGCTTTGATGAGTATTTACAGGCGATTGCAGCTATGGCTGATCAGCTGTCTGTGCCTTGAACAGACTCCTATCTGATGGGCGGTCTCCGATCCAATCGATTACCAGAAATTCAGCACGAGTTACTTCATGTGCATATTAACAGTGTTGCCGAGTTGCGTCAAGCCGTTCGTAGGCATGAGATTTTTAAGCAACAAATTGCCAGATTGCCCAATGTCAACACTAGACCTGTTCAAAAAAAAAAAAATAGTAAATGAATTGACTGAACAGGCAGATAGCGAATCGGAAAGTGAAGTTGCGCAAGAAGAAGAAGAAGTTGCTGCGATTAAGCTTGAGTTTTGGAACTGCTCAAAGAAAGGCCATAGGTACCATGACTGTAGGGCAGAAAGGCGAGTTTTTTGTTATGGTTGTGGAAAACCCGACACCTATAGGCCAAATTGTACCAAATGCTAGGCTTAAAAAAACGTGGCAGCTCGAGCACCGGAAAACAGTGCTCGAACCAAACATTAGTGGAGGATATCAATATTACAGTTTTGACGGAGTCTCCAGAAGAGCATTCCGTCCAGTTTCGTTATACTATAACCCATGAGTTAAATTTACCAGACTGTAAAAATATATCCCAACCAGATTATACTCCCCAAATTCCAGAATTGTTACCCCAAAACAGAAAAGCCTCAAGATCACGCCTCCGCCGCTGACAATATACCCGAAGGCTCCGGAACGAGCGTTCTAATTTATTGTCTGCCATAGTAGATAACCCTTTTGATATTCGACCATATGCAATCTTTTTTTTTTTGTTCTTTTTGTCTGAAGATCAGTAAAATGAAATGAGTGAGAGAGGCTGAAAGCTTCTTTTCAGTCGGCTGATTGCCTTTTTTGTGCTTAGTCATGCGCGCGCTAAGAGAGCGAACTTAACGAAGCTCCTCTCTTTAGCCGAAATGCTTTGCCTGCGCATTTACTTGTGCGTTTTTTTCCCGTTCATCTGTCCGAGAACTATGCGAAAACCCAATACCCTTTCTTTCTAAAATTTAAAATATTACACTCTAAACAATTATCCAATAATAATAAAATGAATAGACAATTAGCATAATTTTATTTCTATATTATTTTATATACTGTAGTAGGCAATAAAATGTTTATTAAGTGTTTTAGTTTTTAAATAGATTATAGATTTCTTTATTTTACAGCTTTTTTTACATTTTTTAGCTTCACTCTTATTCTCTTCTTCTTCTCTGACGCCTCGAGATCAAACTTCTTCTTCCACTAATCGCCTTCATTCATCGTACATTCCATTGGATATATCGATATTATACATAGTTGCTTTTCTTTACAATAAATCGATATCAAACTGATATTCTCTACGATAGTTATGTTGTTACAATATGTGTTTATCTTACATGCTATGTTATCTAAATCTATTACAATTCGACCATCCTGATTAAAAGATAGCCCTCTATCTCCCTTCAATTCTTGTAACATAGATTAAATATTCTACATTTTTATACAAGGCATCATATTATGCGCACCCCACACTCCAGGATACGGGTTTCGAGCTAATTGAAAACCATCGACGTCCTTCAATATATATCTATCATTCTTAACACTTAAAAATATTTGTTACGCACCTTTCATTTTAGGTATTAATTTTCTAGCTACCCCTGCTGTGCTATCGAAATTTTTTACCATCACATAATCTCCCCCACTATATTTTATCGCTACCTTTTTCATTTCATTAAATGTCTTCATTATTTGCCTGTGCTAATACTTGATTTTTTTTGCCTATTTCTCTAAAATGCTCTAAATTCCGTTCATTACTAATATACAAAATATGTTTGTTCAATCTGCTATTATCTATATGAATTATCTCAAATGGTTTATTTCCTTTAGGTATACTGTGCAACAATCCTTCCCCTTTACCATATTTTGTTGAAAAAGCAATACACTTTAAACAATTTTCAATGTGCTCCATAACTTTGTTCCTCATATCCGAAAACCAATAAATTTTCACTATCGCACTTAACATCTTGTCTCTACCAATATGTCCTAACTGATCATGATACTTATATAACATATGATCCTCCATCCTTTGTGGCACACAAAACAATAATCTACCATCATTGGTTTTCCTAAACTCAATGCCATTTCTCATTTCGTAAAGCTTATGCTCATTTTCCTCCAACAATTTTTTAATATTCTGTAACTTTTCATCTTTGGCCTGAGCAATTATTAAATTGGTTTCAAAACTATTTGCCTCAGTGATCATTATCGCATCATTACATCTGCTAAGTGCATCTACATGTTGCATTTGTTTACCCGCTCTATGCTTCAGTTCATAATCAAATTCTAGCAATTCCAAAGCCCACCTGACAATTCTCTGATTAAGCTCAATCTTATTTAACGTTAACGTTAAAGAATTACAATCTGTCACTATCTTAAAGTATCTGCCTTGCAAATATATCCTAAATCTCCGTAAAGCATATATAATTGCTAAGGTTTCTAATTCACAACTATGGTATTTGACTTCTGTTTCTGTTGTCCTTTTCGAAAAGTAAAATACCGGATGCCATGTTCCATCATGCTCTTTTTGCATCAATACCGCCCCAAATCCTAATGCACTGGCATCACAATGAAGTTTATTTTCCTTCTTATGATCAAACATGGCCAAAACCGGTGCCTCAAATAATTTGTCCTTTAACTCTTGAAAACAATCTAACTCTCTTTCCTCAAATTTAAACTTTTTATCTTTTCTTAATAAATCATATAACGGTTTTGCTATCGTTGAAAAGTTTTTTATAAATCTTCTAAAATAAGAACAACCTCAGGAAACTATGAACTGACTGCGTTTTCACTGGTATGGGAAAATGTCTAACTGCTTCTAATCCCTTTCCTTCTGCTCTAATGCCATTTTTAGATATTTCAAATCCCAAATACTTAACCTTATCCTGTAAAAATTCACATTTGTCTAGCCTTAATTCTAATCGATTTTCCACTAAACGTTTAAAGACTTCTTTCAAAATTAGTAAATGTTCTTTTATACCCGCACTCGCAATCATAATGTCATCCATATATATTATAACCTTATTTTCTTATATCATGTCCATAAATATATTATTAATAAATCTTTGAAAGACTTGTATAGCTGTCTTCAATCCCATCGGCATTCTTAAAAATTCGTATTGGCCTAAAGGGGTGACAAACGAAGTGTATTTTATCGATTCCTTATCCATCAACACATAGAAATACCCATTTTTTAAATCCAGCTTCGTAAATATTGTTTTCTTCACTAACTTATCAAGCAAATCATCTATTAACGGTAAAGGATAGTTGTCTTTTATCACCACCTTATTAAGTCTCCTAAAATCAATACACATTCTTAACTCCCCTGATTTCTTTTTAACTAATACTATTGGCGATGCATACTTTGAACTACTCTCTCGTATTATACCATCCCGAATATACTCATCTAACATCACCTGTAATTTTTCTCTCTCTACATATGATAGTCTTCTTTGTGAACAACTAAAAGGTTTTGCATTATCTACCGTAATATTCATTTCGTATTTAACCTTTTGCATCATAGGCTTTTCCGCATTAATATACATCGTTTTTACAATTTTTTCTAATTCACATCGCACTTGCCATTCTACCTGTTCCCAAATATTGTATGAATGTTCCTTTCTTCATTGTCTAAAATGCAAATCTGTAACACAGTTTCTTCAAAACTATCATTTACCTGTGCATGCCCTTTTGTTTAATCTTCTAATTCACGTAATCTCTCACTTACTAATCCATTGTCTAATAATTTACTCTTACTTTTCATTTCTAACAATTCCTCATCAAACAATTTCTCTTCTTACTGTCTACTATCTAACAATTTAACTAATTTTTTTTCATTTACTAAATCTTCATTTTTCAATACACTAAATTCTTCCTTCGTGTTTTCGTCTTGATTTTCAATACACTCTACCGTAATAATTTTTAATGCCGATAAATCAATTTTCAGATCAAATTATTTCATAAAGTCTCTACCCAGAACTACTCCACATCTCATAGATTCGTCGGAAACAATTATCAAATCAAAATATATTTTAACTTCTTGCTTATTTACATAACATTGTGTTTTTCAAATAGCAATTAACTGGCTTTCATTTAGCCCAAAATATATGTTATAACTTTCTTGCAGACCCACTCCATCAGGGACTAAACGTATCTTAATAAATGATACTGGACTTCCCGAATCTATGAGCGCTTCTGTAATAATTGACTTATTGATACCTTTGCTAAAATATATTTCAACTGGTCTTACATAATTATTTTTAGCCTCCGATTTCCTATTAGGGCATTGAGCTACCAGGTGCTCTGCAGATCCACATCCATAGCATGTTTCCCTCTCTCGAAATGGTAGCTTGCAATCTTTTTTCCAGTGCCCTTTCATATTGCATTTATAGCAATGGAATCCCTTCGTTAATTCCATCCACCAACTCCACTTCATCCATGTTAACGTCTCGCGGCAAATCAACCTTACTATCATAGTAAGTTACGAAACTCTCTCCAAACTTCCAGTTACGCCGTTCAAAATTGCGTCGTAATTCTCCTTTAGTTACTTTCCCATCGAATGCCAGTTTAAATTGCTGCAACAACTCCTCGAAAGGTTGAATAATGCGTGCTGGGTCAGCCATTGAAGTGCAACATCTTTGAGTTTTGCCATGCACAGCGTTATCTTGTCGGGCGTCTAAATTATTTCCAAGCGCTGCTTCTTCTTGCTGCTCATCGCAACTCGCTTTAACGCTACTGCGCACTTGTAATTGTGTAATCATGTCCGTTGCTGCTTCTATCTCCGCCTGCAAATTCCAGAGAATTTCTCGATTCTAGGAAATCTCTTCCATTTTCACCACCAATATTGCATCATGCGTCTCAGTTTCGTCCTCTATTTCAGCTTGATCCATCACTGAAACATTGCCACGCTCCTCTGTCGGTACTGCATTTAACCGCGCCAATAATTCTACTTTGCCGCCACGTGTTGACAAGCTCAAAACTGTCGACCATCTCTTTAATTGGGTCACCGACACTGCCGAAATAATAATATCCATGACGTGAATATTCGGACCACTTCCGATATTGTAGTAGGCAATAACATGTTTATTAAGTGTTTTAGTTATTAAATAGATTATAGATTTCTTTATTTTACAGCTTTTTTTACATTTTTTAGCTTCACTCTTATTCTCTTCTTCTTCTCTGACGCCCCGAGATCAAACTTCTTCTTCCACTAATCGCCTTCATTCATCGTACATTCCATTGGATATATCGATATTATACATAGTTGCTTTTCTTTACAATAAATCGATATCAAACTGTTATTCTCTACGATAGTTATGTTGTTACAATATGTGTATATCTTAGATGCTATGTTATCTAAATCTATTACAATACATACGTGTATATGAACATGTGCCCTGTTATTATTCTTCAACAGCCTTATTCGCGCACCTGTATCACTTTTAAATCTTGAAAATGTATTTATTAGGCATAATATTAGTAATTATAATAAATAAATATTAACCGTTGAAATGAAATCCAGCTAGAGTTATTTGTTGGGGTCCTGCTTAGAGCAAACGAAGCAGGCAATTAGGTAGTCGACTCGATTTTAGGGACCATTTGAGAATATTAGAACACAACGGACGAAATGGTTATGGTAGGGCGGGCAAACCAAAAACGACTGAGCAACAACACCTGCAAGCTGAACATGATCGAGCCGAGTCGTTTTAGTTAGCTTTTATTTTCCTTTCCCCTTTCCCTTATCTATTTCTTTACTTCCTCTTATCTTTAGCTGTTCCTTTTTCTTATCGCCTTCACATATGCATTTAAAACTAGACCTATCCAAGCACGCGAATTCAATTTATAATTTTGTTAGCTCAGCCAGCCTACACTTGCAGCACTCTTTAACAATGTAACCCTCCCATATCTCTCAAAAGAAGCCTAGCCGGACTTATTGCGTGCAGTGCAGCAGAGGATTGACCATCCGCTGGTTAAGGAATATCATACACTGATTACTTCTACGTGAAATGCTACAGAAGATAATTTGTGGCGCCCAACGTGTCAGCCATAAACCGGCAAGCCGATTTAAAAATCAACGCCTTACAAGTCAACTCCATCTAAAGACTTGCGTTTTAATGCATTTTGTGTCATACTATCTCTTTCTATGCTTTATTTCTTTCGTCTTTTCCCCTTGCTCAAAAGCAATATCTATTTATATTTTTGGTTCTCTTCTATTTCATTGTTTTGTATCGTAAAAGTTCTGGATAGCAAATTGGGTTCAGATACTGATGTTCCGATGTTATTGAGATACAAAAGCTTATCTATTATTCTTTTGCTATGACAGACACTTGCAGCGTCGATATAGAGAAGATTACGATGCGTATAAGTCTCTTTCCAGTGCAAGTTTTATCATGGCAACCTCTAGATTATGGATCACGGTCGCATTCGATTTATGCCCGACACCAACTAGAGTAAATTAGAAACTTTCTTCCTGTTATTCTATTCTATGCTTTCTACATTAAAAGTAGGCTAGACACAGCTACACCCACCAGAAACAGAAACTAAAGCATGACCCTTTTATATATGTATTGAATTATAGTACTAATTTTTGAAGATATTTTTTTTTATTTTATTTTCAATTCGAACCAATTAAGCTTATTTTTTTTTTTTTTTTTTGTAGTCCTATTTTTTATAGTATATATCTATTTATTTATAAGATTAATTTGTCATAGTGTAGGCGCTAGCGATTGTCCTTTTCAATATGCCAGTTAGTCGTAGCCCAGGGGGAAATCCGAGAGAAGAAAATAACGAAGACTTGCCAACAGGTTCTAGACACACCGCCCAAAGCCAAAGTGGAGTCACGACCAGGGGTCGAGCGGTTGTAGAGAGAATGGAATCCGAAAACAATGCCAATAGGCAGCCTTCCTCGGGCAAGTCTCGAGGAGATCGACCAGATAACGGGTCTGATAGAGATAGCTTGGCCCTGTTGATTACACAAGCATTGGAAGAATCCACATGTAGGCAAATAGAGGCCTTAGCTGAGTTTTCGATAAGGCAAACTCAGCTTTTAAATAGTATCGAGCTAGGCTTTCAACGTAAGTTTAACCAGACACCGGTCCAAACTGGAGAAATTCCAGTCGCTGGCACTCCGTCGAGTCATAATGGGATCTAACCTTGTGTCACTCCGACTATCTCAACGAGTGACACAATAGACCTTAGGCCAGATCGCATTAGCCAGATAATGTCGAATGGGAAACTGCGATTCACCGGTAAGGGACATCTGTCGGTAGGAGATTTTATTTATAGAGCCGAAGCTCTGACCAGACAAACGCTGGAAGGTAATTTCGAATTGCTGGCCCGATATTCCAGTAATCTGTTTGAGGGAAGCGCCCCCGAATGGTTCTGGAGGTACCACAAAGGTGTAAGCGCGTTAAGATGGCCAGATCTGTGCGAGGCACTTAAAACGCAGTTTAAAGATGCACGTACAGTTCGGGATATCCAAGGCGCTATCGATCGTCGTAGGCAAAAGCCGCATGAATGCTTTGATGAGTATTTACAGGCGATTGCAGCTATGGCTGATCAGCTGTCTGTGCCTTGAACAGACTCCTATCTGATGGGCGGTCTCCGATCCAATCGATTACCAGAAATTCAGCACGAGTTACTTCATGTGCATATTAACAGTGTTGCCGAGTTGCGTCAAGCCGTTCGTAGGCATGAGATTTTTAAGCAACAAATTGCCAGATTGCCCAATGTCAACACTAGACCTGTTCAAAAAAAAAAAATAGTAAATGAATTGACTGAACAGGCAGATAGCGAATCGGAAAGTGAAGTTGCGCAAGAAGAAGAAGAAGTTGCTGCGATTAAGCTTGAGTTTTGGAACTGCTCAAAGAAAGGCCATAGGTACCATGACTGTAGGGCAGAAAGGCGAGTTTTTTGTTATGGTTGTGGAAAACCCGACACCTATAGGCCAAATTGTACCAAATGCTAGGCTTAAAAAAACGTGGCAGCTCGAGCACCGGAAAACAGTGCTCGAACCAAACATTAGTGGAGGATATCAATATTACAGTTTTGACGAAGTCTCCAGAAGAGCATTCCGTCCAGTTTCGTTATACTATAACCCATGAGTTAAATTTACCAGACTGTAAAAATATATCCCAACCAGATTATACTCCCCAAATTCCAGAATTGTTACCCCAAAACAGAAAAGCCTCAAGATCACGCCTCCGCCGCTGACAATATACCCGAAGGCTCCGGAACGAGCGTTCTAATTTATTGTCTGCCATAGTAGATAACCCTTTTGATATTCGACCATATGCCGAGGTTACTATTTTAGGAAACAAATACAGTGGGTTACTGAATACTGAAGCTTCAATTAGTTACATAGGAGGAACTTTAGCCGATAAATTAATATCATAGCAAGAATCGTTTAAGCCATTGTCATGCTCTGTTCGAACAGCTGATGGGAAGTCACAGCAAATCGTTGGAAAATTAACCACCACTGAGAGCAACAGTCGAGCGGCACGCGATAGTGGGATACCCTTGGACGTATGTTGCCATAAAAAGTATCTAATTGTATAATACTAATCGCAAGCTACAAATTAATCATAACACTGCAGTGCGCTGCCACCTTGCATCAATTTCGATACGTTGCCAATAATTTATCGCCGCAATTTTCCTAGCGCAAGACTGCAAAAAGTGGTGTGAGCAATATATATCGGTATTTCGTTATAAATTTTGAATTGGCCAACATCGATAACTTGCAATATATTGAGTAATCAAGATTAATATTTATTTAATTGCATTTTATAGTTTCGTATTTTTTACTGACCCTAAAATATGAATTATTAAATAATAATCATATATGCACGTAAGCATATTATGAATATTATGAATATGTACACAAGCATGTAAATACTTGCATACATTCATATTCATTTACCACGCCACCTATTGGTTGAGTATTAGTATATATTTATGCACATGTATTTTCGGTTATTGACATGTGCATGGAAAAGAAGTCGACAAACAGATCGCGCTTTGCGCTCGCATCGTTTGTCCTTTTCTTTCCTACGCAAGTAATTTAGTTCTGACGTCATCGACAACTTCTTTGCTGGTCGAAGGGTCGAAATGGTTTATCTAATAACTTCAGTGTTTATTGTCCGAACGGATTGCAATTTGGAGGATAAGTTCATATAGTATTTATCTATATATATACTAAAGCAGAACGTTAAGAAATGAGTAAATCGCCATGTAAATCAAAATTGTCGGTTTGCGGTTGCGGTAGGCGTGTTATTCCAAATTGAAAATAAACTTGATCTGCGTATGTTATACAGGAATCTTCATGCCAAATTTGGTGTCCTTGCTTTTTTAATAGCTGAGATCGGCGCGTTCATCCAGACAGACAGACAGACAGACGGACAGACAGACGGACATGGCTCAATCGACTCGGCTAGTGATCCTGAGCAAGAATATATATACTTTATGGGGTCTCCGACGCCTCCTTCTGCCCGTTATATACATTTGCACAAAGTTAGTATACCCTTTTTTGACCATTTTCAATGGTCCAAGGGTATAAAAAACGGCACATAAATAATCAGCCAGCCAAAGTGGTCTACAAACTGCAAGAGTGCTGCGATCAGCTGCGCATCCCCCTTGCATTCAAACGCAGTATATTCTTTGCACCGTTCTTAGCACCAAACAAACTGATCTCAGTTCTTTCGCGAGACGCGGAGCAGTTAGAAGCCCAGCTGCGCCTCGGTTAAAAACCTTCGCCGAAAACCCAATTTTTTTGCTGTGCAATACGGTGGATAAACGCTCGCCAAAATGCGTTTGAGTGCCGTAGTTCCAGTGCCGAATTAAGATCAGTAAAATAAAATGCGTGAGAGAGACTGAAAGCTTCTCTTCAGTCGGATGATTGCCTTTTTTGTGCTTAGTCATGCGCGCGCTAAGAGAGCGAACTTAATGAAGCTCCTCTCTTTAGCCGATATGCTTTGCCTGCTCATTTACTTGTGCGTTTATTTCCCGTTCATCTGTCCGAGAACTATGAGAAAATAATACCCTTTCTTTCTAAAATTTAAAATATTACACTCTAAACAATTATCCAATAATAATAAAATGAATAGACAATTAGCATAATTTTATTTCTATATTATTTTATATACATACGTGTATATGAACATGTGCCCTGTTATTATTCTTCAACAGCCTTATTCTCGCACCTGTATCACTTTTAAATCTTGAAAATGTATTATGTTTTAGTTAGTATTTATTTTTCTTCCCCCTTTCCCTTATTTATTTCTTTACTTCCTCTTAGCTTTAGCTGTTCCTTTTTCTTATCGCCTTCACATATGCATTTAAAACTAGACCTATCCAAGCACGCGAATTCAATTTATAATTTTGTGAGCTCAGCCAGCAGCACCTTTTAACAATGTAACCCTTCCATATCTCTCAAAAGAAGCGTAGCCGGACTTCAGAGTTCAGCAGAGTATTGACCATCCGCTGGTTAAGGAATATCATACACTGATTATTTCTACGTGAAATGCTACACATATGACTCACATTTTATAGACATGTTATAGACATATTACAGACAAGTTACAGACATGTTACAGACGTGTTACAGTTATGTTACAGACATGTTACAAGCATGTTACAGACTTGTTACACACATGTTTCAGACATGTAACAGACATGTTATTGACATGATCCAGACATGTTTCAGACATTTTACAGACATGTTAAAGACAAGGTACAGACATGGTCAAAACATTGTCGAAAATCATTGTTACCTATATCATGTTACCAATGCATGCATGTGAGCTGATTGAATGCTATAAATATATAACAGAGTACTGCAAAAGGTTCTCTTTCTAATAAACATTCACACAGTGATGACGTACGCGCGTTTCTCTTTCATTTATAACTTTCCGCCTTCAGGCTTCCGTTGCGGCAAAACACAAACAGTAGACATATTACAGAATTGTTGAAGACATGTTACAGACATATATGTAAGATGGTATACTTTGATGCAAGCTGGCAACCCCAGCAATTGCGCAAAAGTTGGCAATCTCGCGAACTGAAGAGTGTTGCCAGAAGAGGGAAGAAAAAGAGTGTCGTAGTTTGTCGTCGAGCGAATAAAGTTAACAGTTAAACTCGCGTAGATCGATCGCTATTAAGTTGTAAAAGTTGCCCGATATATGTAAGGTTGTCTAAAACACAGAAATTGTAACGCCATATTTATACCCTTGGACCATTGAAAATGGTCAAAAAAGGGTATACTAACTTTGTGCAAATGTATATAACGGGCAGAAGGAGGCGTCGGAGACCCCATAAAGTATATATATTCTTGCTCAGGATCACTAGCCGAGTCGATTGAGCCATGTCCGTCTGTCTGTCCGTCTGACCGTCTGTCTGTCTGTCTGGATGAACGCGCCGATCTCAGCTATTAAAAAAGCAAGGACACCAAATTTGGCATGAAGATTCCTCTATACCATACGCAGATCAAGTTTATTTTCAATTTGGAATAACACGCCTACCGCAACCGCAAACCGACAATTTTGATTTACATGGCGATTTACTCATTTCTTAACGTTCTGCTTTAGTATATATATAGATAAATACTATATGAACTTATCCTCCAAATTGCAATCCGTTCGGACAATAAACACTGAAGTTATTAGATAAACCATTTCGACCCTTCGACCAGCAAAGAAGTTGGCGATGACGTCAGAACTAAATTACTTGCGTAGGAAAGAAAAGGACAAACGATGCGAGCGCAAAGCGCGATCTGTTTCTCGACTTCTTTTCCATGCACATGTCAATAACCGAAAATACATGTGCATAAATATATACTAATACTCAAGCAATAGGTGGCGTGGTAGATGGATATGAATGCATGCAAGTATTTACATGCTTGTGTACATATTCATAATATTCATAATATGCTTACGTGTACATATGATTATTATTTAATAATTCATATTTTAGGGTCAGTAAAAAATACAAGACTATAAAATGCAATTAAATAAATATTAATCTTGATTACTAAATATATTGCGAGTTATCGATATTGGCCAATTCAAAATTTATAAAGAAATACCGATATATATTGCTCGCACCGCTTTTTGCAGTCTTGCGCTAGGAAAATTGCGGCGATAAATTATTGACAACGTATCGAAATTGATGCAAGGTGGCAGCGCACAGTGCTTAAAGAGGAATACGAGCTAGTTTACAGAAGCGATAAATGATAATAATCAAAGGAACGAGAATAATCAAAAGAACGAAAAGAAGCAGCAGTTGAATCCAAACAAGATAGACGCTGAAAAATCGAAAAAAAAAGAATATTGTTTCAATTGCGTCAGAACATAAAAGGAAGGAGTGCACATCAGCTACAAAATGCTTCCGCTGCAACGAACAAGGGCATATTTCACGCAGTTGTCCATAAAATGCTGATCGAGTTCGAGTTATTTCCTATAGTAATCGACTCAAGACAATTCTTTTAAACGGCTTGCAGGTCGAATGTTTAGTAGATAGCGGCTCCGATGTGACCATTGTTAAGCAGAATATCGCAGACCAGTTAAATGTCCAATTGGATATTTTAACGCCGAAGTGGAAGTCGACACCCTGTTTTCGAAGCACAAATTCTTAGTTGTGTCAAATTGCAAGATGGACTGCAATGCGATTCTTGATTACGACTTTATAAAGAAATTTGAATTCACAGCTGATTCGAATGGGTTTTTATTTCAACGTATAATTAATGAACATACTTCTATAGATGAGTATGCAATGAATGTTTACAGCGTTTTTGAAGACATTAACGAAATTACAGCACCAAAAAATTACCAGAAGCACGTCAAAGATATTATTAAAGCTGCATTTTAGTTGCAAGAGGAGGATCATCAGCAATGTCCGATCATGCTGAACATTGTGCCAAATGGTAACATAGTACCGTTTCGACAAGCACCTAGTCGACTTTCACCGAACGAAGCAGAAGCTGTAAAGAGACAGGTCAATGAATGGCTGCAGAAGGGTATTGTACGCGAATCATTTTTGTGGTCGTGGTCAAGAAGAAGAATCAAACATTGAGGGTATGCGTCGATTACCGTAAACTGATCAGCATGGTTCTTCAGGGTTTGTTCCCTGTACCACTTATTAAAGATTTTCTCGACAAACTACAAGCGGCGAAATTTTTCACAGTTATGGACTTTGAAAACGGGTTTTTTCACGTGCCAATCGAGGAAAAGAGCAGACACCTAACGGCTTTCATCACACGAAAAGGACTTTTTGAATTTAACAGGGCTCCTTTTGGATTTAAAAATTCGCCTGCTGCGTTCATCAGATATGTCAACCATGTTTTTCAGAAACTTATTAACGCAGAAGTAATGCAGCTTTATATGGACGACATTGTTATCTTCTCAGAGTCCGCAGACGTATGTATGCAGAAGAGTAAGAAAGTTTTGGAAACAGCAGCTAGGTATGGATTGAGGATCAAATGGAAAAAGTGCAGTTTTCTACAGCAGAGTATAAACTTTCTGGGTCATACAGTGGCAAACGGATGAGTTTGGCCTGCAGCAGACTAAGAATATAAAAGCCGTCCAATCGTTTCTGGGTTTGACTGGATTTTTTCGAAAGTTTATTCCGCGTTATTCAGAGATAGCGCGCCCGTTATCGAATTTGTTAAGGAAGAACTCTGTATTTATAATTGGTGAAGCTGAAAAGGAAGCAATTAGATCTGTTAAGAAGTGAGCCAGTATACTCTAGGGAGGCGCAGACAGAGCTAAATACCGACCCTTCCAAGGACGGATTAGGAGCTGTGTTGCTGCAGTGTTTGGAAGGAAATAGGCACACCGTGTATTTCTGGAGCAATAAGACGAGTGGAGCTGAGGCCAAAAAGCACAGTTATATCTTTGAGATTAAGGCTGCATCCCTTACTCTCAAGAAATTTCGACCTTTTTTGTTGGGATCTCGCTTCAAGTTGGTAACGAATTGTGAGCATTTAAGCAGACGACAAATAAAGATGACATACTCCGTGATGTGGAAGAAGGGGTACTCTACATTAAAAGCTTCGAACCAGATATGGAACATCGAGCAGGTGCAAAGATAAAACACGTCGATAATCTCAGTCGCTACTCAAAGAATGTTTTTATGATTACAACTGAGTTGTCAACACGATTGCGAAAAGCGCAGCAAGAAGACGATAGCGTTAAACCAGTAGTGCAGTTGCTTCAGAATGGACCTTTTGAGAATTTTAAACTGAAGGGTGGACTACTCATTAAGGGAGTTGATGGTTGTGAACTCTTAGTTGTTCCCAAGATAATGGAGCGTGACGTCATTAAAAACGCTCACGACTCTGGTCATTTCGCCGCACGTAAAACAATGCATGACATAAAGCAGCATTACTTTATCTCGCATTTAGAGGGTAAAGAAGGCCGTCAGCCGTCAGAGACAATAAGGGGAATCACATGTAACCCCAGCTTTGGCTGGGGTACGTGCCGTCCTTGCTCCTACTGTCGGAAGTGCGGCTATACTCTCCACGTGAGGGTGGCTGGAAGCAGGCCCCTAGCACGGTCATGTCTCTGCTAGGGGTGCTGACTAATTGTAGTCGGGCGAAGATTGTGATTCTATAAATCACCCCAATCCAAGGCGGAACAGCATACGCCAAGGGATGCATGGCCGGGGGGTAGCCCGGTCGTTAGTATGCGGACTCTGGATACCTGTCGCCCTCCAGTTTCATCTAGACTTCCCACGGCACGCGGGCTATGCCGTGGGTGACCTTCCCTTCCCGCCTACTCGTGGGTCCAAAGTATGGATATAAATTTTACAAAAGATAAGTCCGATGCGACTTCGATAGCATCAACCCAGGGCGAGGCCTTAACGGCCGACCCCAACATTAGCACTGCAGCCAGTGGGCTGCTGGCTTCCACCCCCAATACCACGGGTCTTGGCCCTGGTACTTTAGGGGACCCGGACAGGCCACGGACTCCCTTGGACGATGAGTTCGCCAGTGCTGACTTCTCGTCCAATAGCTGCTCAGGCCGGCAGCAGCTCGTCGAGGTGATGTCCTCTGACGCTGAAGCTGACGCTGACCTGATCAGCCTCGTTGACGACGCTTCCGTGGCCTCGCAGAGGTCAGGTCTCACGGAAGCAGGCTCTCAGATACAGCGGCTGCGACTGGACTCTGAGAACGCCTTTGTGAAGATGAAGACCCGTGAGAAGAGGCCATTCAAAGCCGCACTCGCGAAAGGTTCGAGCAGAGCGGAGGCTCTGGCTATCGCCACCGCGCCCCCCGTGGAAACCAAGGCCAAACGGACGCGCGCTGACGATACCGTCCTCGAACCTTAAGGGTCTTCAAAGAAGCCCAAAAAGACTCATGTGGAGTCCACAAAGCCACCTCTCAGCCAGGTGTCGAGCAGCGTGAAACTGGGCTTCACTTCGGCTGACTCAAAAAACCCGCTTTCACCGGAGCAAGTGGCCACGGTGAAAGCTAGCATTGCCAAGGCTCTGCTGCTTCATCCCACATCGGGTGCCAGTCCGGGTTTCGAGGGTTGCATACCTCGAAATGAGTGGCTGCTCCTGGTGTGCGAGGATAGCCGCACTGCCGATTGGGTCAGGGGAGCCGTTGGACACATCAGGTCCATCAGCTCCCTTGACATTAAACTACTGGAGGAGTCTGAGTTCCCCAAAGCTCACCTCATTAGAGGATACTTCCCCAGTAGTGCTGGACTTACACCCGCCGATATTTTGCGATACCTTGGTATCCAAAACGAGGAGTTGTTCTCGACTAAACTGTGGCGTGTGGTCCAGCATACCCTCAGCGGTACTACGACCCACCTCGCGATGTTGGTCGACGAGGAGTCGTATAAGGCTCTGACGGAGTGCAACGGGAAGGTGAAATTCGTCTTTGGACGAGTCAAACTTCTCCTGAAGAGCTCCGTCCCCAGAGCCTCTCCCTCCAGGCGAACCTGCACCACGCCAGAGGAGCGTCAGCCACCCTGTGCAGGGTCGTCTGTAAAGAGGAGATTGACCTGGCTCTCGTCCAAGAGCCATGGTTAATAGGTGGCCTCGTCCGTGGACTATCATGCGGATCATGTAAGTTATTATATGACCGTATGGGAGGTGCCCCTCGCACTGCTATACTGATCAATAACAGTGTGAGACACTTTCCTTTAACCAACTTCATCCACAGAGACCTGGTGGCAACGGCTATGGAGGTAGCCACTGCTGATGGCGTCCGGGAAGTGGTGATCGCCTCTGCTTACTTCCCGGGCGATGTGGATGACGTACCCCCGCAGAGGTTCAGCGGCTTGTGGGATTCTGCCGCCTCCACAACAAGCCGCTCGTGATTGGCTGTGATGCCAACGCCCATCACACAATCTGGGGGAGCAGCGACGTCAACAAACGTGGTGAGTCTCTCCTTGATTATCTAATGTGTTGTCATTTAGACATAGCGAACGTCGGATGTAAACCGACGTTTATTAATTCTATTAGGGAAGAGGTATTAGATCTCACCCTAATAAGCAACTCAATTGCGAGTTCGCTTATAAACTGGCGGGTCACAGACGAAGCCACCTTGTCGGACCATCAGCACATCAGGTTCGACCTTCCTGGCCAAGTCGAGATCCGCCAGAACTCCTTTTGTCCTAAAAAGACTAATTGGGAACTCTTCAAAGCCTCTGTGGCTTTGAAAGCAGACATGTTGATCAGCAATCCTAACTCTGTCAGTGAGATAGAACTTGCTGCCAACCTGCTCCAAGATGTGCTTATTACGTCCTTCGAAGCCAGCTCAGTTCGGAAGACACTAACGGTCAACCGTAAAGTTCCTTGGTGGAACGAAGAGCTGGCTGCTCAAAGAAGGAAGGTTAGAAGCCTTTTCAACAAGGCCAGATCTAACCTTATAAGTTGGGACGTCTATAGGGACGCTTTCACAAACTATAATAAGAACATTAGACGCTCCAAACGCGATACGTGGCGCAGCTACTGTGGTAGCATAGAATCTCTGCCAGAGGCAGCGAGGCTCCACAAGGTATTAGCCAAAGGTTCGTCTAATGGTATAGGGCTTCTTAAAAGAGCAGATGGCTCTTTCACTCAAGATCGTAGGGAAGCACTTGAACTTTTACTACAAGTTCACTTCCCAGGTTCCGTGGCCAACCCAGATCTATCCAGTCACGTTGACGCCACCTGGTCACCTGACTCACGTGGAACCAGTTTATCTGGTACCATCTTCGATCCTGAAAAGGTCAAATGGGCTGTAGATTCCTTCGCTCCGTTCAAAGCCCCAGGGGGTGATCAAATCTTTCCAGCCCTTCTCCAAAACAGTCTGGATCATATCCTTGATCCACTGGTCGGCCTTCTTAGAGCCAGTCTCACGTGGAGACACATACCCAACTCTTGGAGGAGAGTCAATGTGGTATTCATCCCCAAACAGGGGAATCGTCCTCTTGACCAGCCTAAGTCCTACCGACCGATCAGCCTTACCTCCTTTCTGCTTAAGACTGCGGAAAGGCTCCTAGACTTGCACATTCGGTGCTCTCTGCAGGAAAACAACCCTCTGCACCCCACGCAGTTCGCGTATATAGCCGGTAGATCGACAGAGGTCGCTCTCCACAAATTAGTGAGTAAGATCGAAAAGGCCTTCGTATCAAAGAACATTGCTCTGTGCTCTTTTCTTGATATAGAGGGTGCTTTCGATAATACCGGCTACGGGTCTATCACTACTGCGCTTGAGCGCAGGAACATTGCCCGTCCCATAATCCGGTGGATTGACGCCATGCTCAAACACCGGACTATCTCCTCTACCCTGGACACGACAACCGCCCATATTAGTGCGGTAAAAGGGTGTCCCCAGGGAGGGGTTCTATCCCCTTTGCTCTGGTCCCTAGTAGTTGACGAACTACTAATCATACTCGCAGAACAGGGCGTGGAAGCGATTGGCTATGCCGACGACCTGGCTCTTGTAGTGAACGGGAACTATGCCAACACCGTGACAGAGCTGATGCAATCAGCTCTGAACACGGTCAGTAGGTGGTGTGAAGATGTAGGTCTTAGTATCAATCCTCAAAAGGCAATCATTGTTCCCTTCACTAAGCGTTACTCTATTGACATTGGTCAATTACATATTGGCGGCTCTCCTGTGGAACTTTCCAACGAAGTCAAGTATCTAGGGGTAACCCTTGATAAGCGACTAAACTGGAACTCCCACCTGCATAACACTCTATCAAAGGCCACTCATGCCATGTGGGCATGTAGAAGGCTTTTCGGTAGAATATGGGGTCTCAAATCCTGCACCATTAGGTGGCTTTTTGAGATGATGGTAAGACCGATCGTAACCTACGCTGCTATTGTGTGGTGGCCCAAGGTTACGCAGGTCACTGCCATCAATAAATGCACGAAATTGCATAGGCTGCTTTGCCTTTCCTTGACGGGTGCACTCCGCACCTGTCCCACTGCAGCAATGGAATCGATTTTGAATCTGACTCCGCTGCATATCCGTATAAAAGAAGCTGCTGCTATGAGCCTTCTTAGAATCAAGCTCCAATCTGGGCTTCTAGCTACCGAATCTGGGCATGCTAGCCTACTCAAAGACATTCCTGGCTTAGAGATCTGCACTAGATCAGATTCTATGACCAAGGAACTCTTCTTTGGTGCAAAATTTAGAACCCTCATCCCGGACCGCAGGGTTTGGGATGCTGGCAACCCCATCATACATTGGTACACCGACGGGTCAAAGACTGAACAGGGGGTTGGAGCTGGAATACATGGTCCCAACTCCAGAACCTCGATTGCTATGGGCAACTGGCCCACAGTTTTCCAATCAGAGGTTCACGCCATTGAGTTCTGCTGCCGTCTTATCCTTGAGAAGGGGACTAGAGGAGCGAAAATATACATCTTCTCGGACAGCCAAGCGGCCATACTAGCCCTCTCCTCAAAAAGAGTAGGCTCGCGTATGGTGGCTGACTGCTGGAATTGTCTCCAGAGGCTGTCAATAAGGAATAAAGTCACCCTAATTTGGGTACCTGGGCACTCTGGCTTCCAGGGCAATGAGCTGGCGGACGAACTAGCGAGGGCTGGGTCATCAGCCACCTTGCTCGGCCCCGAACCCTTCTGTGGCGTGGGGTGGTCTACTATCTCCTCCCTTGTGAAAACCTGGGCTGGAAGATTGACTGAACGCTACTGGTTCTTCCAACCAGGGATGCGGCAGGCTAAAGAGCTTACCAATCCCAAAGTTGATCGAAGGACCAAGCTACTCTCCAGGAGAGACCTCTATCTCCTTGTTGGCCACCTAAGTGGCCACCACTTGGTGAACTACCACCTCAAAAAAATGCGTTTGTCCTCGGACGCGGAGTGCAGGCTCTGCAAAGAGGACGATGAAACTACTAAACACATTCTATGTGACTGTCCGGCCTTGGTATGGACAAGGAGGAAACATCTGCACGTGGAAATCGCAACTCCAGAGCAGATTGTCCGTTCCTCGACGAAAGATCTGTTATGCTTCATTAGGGAAGCAGAACAGCTTTTGTCATGACAGGGAGAGCATTCTGGGTACAAAAGATCATATTGGTCGCAGTGCCTCGCGCTATCTCCGCTGGGAGACTCCCTCTTCTATAATAATAATAATAATAGAGGGTAAAGTATCAAAGTACATTTCTTACTGTACACAGCAAAAAATTGGACAAACAAGAAGGACGTTTACATTGCGTAGGAAAAGGTAATGCTTCTCTGCAAACACTGCATGTAGACCATCTTGGACCCATGGATATAACTTCTAAGATGTACAAGTACATTTTTGCAGTGGTCGATCGATTCTCCAAATTCGTGTGGCTGTATCCTGTAAAGTCGACAGGAGAAGATGAAGTTGTGAAGAAACTAAGCGAATGGGCAAGCGTATTCGGATTTCCTGCCCGTATAATAAGTGATAGAGGATCGGCGTTTACATCAAACGCTTATAAAGAGTTTCTGGAGGTCAAAATGGTCGAGCAGATTTGCTCAACAGCAGGAGTTGCAAGAGGCAATGGTCAAGTCGTTTGCTAGACCTGCAGCAGCAGGGTTGGTTGAAAAGTTCAACGAGGAGCGACAGGAGCTGCGCATAGAGGCAAAGAATAACATTGAAGAGGCACGGAAGAATTATAAGATGCACTACGACAAGAAGAGTCGTACGGAGCAGATCTACAAGTTGGGCGACTTGGTCGCTATAAAGAGGACTCAGTTTGTTGCAAGCCGTAAGCTGGGTAGCGAATATCTTGGACCATATGATATAAGAGAAACGGTCGGTATGATGTGAAGAAGGCATCAATAAACGCCGAGGGACCAAATATTACGGCTACTAGCTGCGATAATGTGAAGCTATGGAAATATGTAGCCGAGAACGAGGATATTTTGTCATGAGGAATATCAGGAGGGCCGAATGTAAGATGGTATACTTTGATGCAGGTTGACAACCCCAGCAATTGCGCAAAAGTTGGCAATCTCGCGAACTGAAGAGTGTTGCCAGAAGAGGGAAGACATGTCTGTAACATGTCTGTAAGATATTTACAACATTTCTGTAACATGTCCGTAACATGTCTGAACATATTTGTAACATTACTAAAAAATTGTTATAAATCGTTTGTAATATGTCTGTATCATGTCTGTAACATGTGTGTAACATGTCTGTAAATGTCAGAAGTACATCTGCAACATGTTTACAAAATGTCTGTAACATATCTACAACATTTTTGTAACATGTCTGTCATGTATCTGTACAATTTCTGTATCATGTCTGTGACATGTCCGTAACGAGTCTGTAACATGTCTGTAACATATCTATAACATGTCTGTAACATATCTGAAAAATGTGTGTTACATGATTGTAACATGTCTGTCATATGTCTGTGACATGTCTGTAACATGTTAGTCATATATCTGTAACATGCCTGTAACATGTCTTTGACATTTCTGTAACATGTGTGTGACATTTCTGTAACATGGCTGTAACATGTATGTAACATGTCTGTAACATGTCTGTAATATGTCTGCAATATGTCTGTAACATGTCTGTAAAATGTCTTTAACATGTCTGTAACATGTATGTAACATATCTGTAACATGTCTGTAACATGTTCGTTATGAGCCAGTGGAGGTTCCTTGCTTTAAGTTTAAGATGTATCGTCTTGGCTACTATATGTTTGCGCCAAGTGAGCCGCCTGTCGAGATGAACACTCAGATATGTTCCCTTCTTGGCTTGTGGAATGCATATGTTATTCAGGACCAGTGGTGGGCATGTTTTTTTGTTTTAGGTAAAGGTAACCTGCTTGCATTTTTGTACAATTATTGAAGTTCTCCAGTCGGCAAGCCATCGTTCTGCAGATGTTAAGTGTCGGGATAGGAGTGCCGTGGCTTTTGTTGGGTTTTTGGAGCGACTTATTATTGCGGTATCATCAGCGATCGTAAAAGTTGTAAGATTGTAGTCTGTGGGGAAATCCGCTGTATACAGGGTGTATAGGATTGGACCCAGAACACTGCCTTGTGGCACTCCAGCTTCGATTGCGCAATCGCGTGAGTTGCTTGTATTGCATCTTATTGCAAATACTCTGTTGTATAGGTACGGCTTCAGTAGCTTATGTGTGTTTTGGGGCAACAGCTTGGTTATTTTAAATAAAAGTCCATCCAGCCACACTCTGTCAAATGCCTGCGCGACGTCTAGAAAGCCAGGCGATTTTCTTGGCTTCAGTTGCTCTTTGATAACCTTTTCTAATTCACATGGTCGGAATTCAATGGGTTCTTAGGGTTCTAAATTTGCTGCTATGAAAGGAGGGAGAATACATGAGTTGGTAGCGGGATTTGGTCGGAATACATTTTGTAAATGGTCAGCGAAAGCACTGGCTCTTTCCTCATCACCGCGAAACCAGGTGCCAGAGGAACTTCGTAGTGGCAAAATTGACTCTATTGGAGTCTTTAGGTTTCTGTGAGCTCTCCACAAAGGGTGCTTAGTGCTGGTGGGAGAGAGTTGCTCAATATATGAACGTTGGCTGTTTTCTTCCTCTTGTTTAAGAGCATTGGTAAGCCTGCGTGTGGCTATTTTAAGCATGTGCCTTGTAGTTGGTGATTTATCGGACTGCCACTCCCTTCGTAGGCGTCGTTTATCTAATACTAGCCGCTCGATTTCTCGGTTAGTTCTGATGTAGTTTGGTTTTGCATACGTCACTGGCGGGGTTGAAGCCTTTGCAGCCGAAACTAGAACATTTTCAAGAGTGTCCGTTGACTTGTCTATATCCTTCTTAGTAGATAATGCCGGCGTTAGTTCTATGTGTGAACAGACATACTTTTTATATCTTGGCCAGTTTGTTCTTAAATTTGTGAGTCTATAGGGTGGGTCGACTGTGTGGGGGCGATTTAGCATATTTAGAAGAACAGGTGAGTGATCTGATAATAAATCTGCTAGTGCTTCGGCGGTGACCATGTTGCGGGGGACTTGTTTAGTAATTGCAAAATCGATCAGGTCTGGGATTTTTCTTGGGTCTGCTTGCCAGTATGTAGGCCTACCCGGGGATACATAGTTTAGCTTGTTTTTCGGCTTCGTAAGCGCATTGTACAACTGCTAACCCTTTGGGGTCACAAGTCGAGATCCCCAATGGGTGTGCTTGGCCTTATAGTCACCCGCTGTGATTAATCTGTCACCTAGTGTGTGTTTAAAGAATTCTATGGATTGATCCTCAGAGATTGGAAAGCGTGATGGGCGGTAGTCTGCGGCTAGAGTCATTGAACCATTGTTGAGTTGTAAGGCTATGGACGTAGATTGTAAGTGGTTTTTGTCAAAATTGTTTAAGTGGTGGTGTTTTATGCGATTTCTGATGAGTACTCCAGTGCCTTCATGAGCTTTACCATCTGGATGATTTGTACCATAGAACAAGTATCCTGGTATATAAAAATTGTATTTATTTGTGAGGTGCGTTTCTGATAGTAGCATTAGGTCGATGTTTTTTCGTTAACGAACTGTGTGAGCTCTTGTGTATGCCGTGAAATGCCATTTGCGTTCCACAGAGATATCCGTAGGGAAGCCATTATGGGGATTTTGAAGATACAAGAAGTTGTATCAGGACATTTTGGTTTTTCATGAGCTCTTGCAAAGTATTTTGCATGAAGTCATGAAGTCTTTCATGCTTTGCTGTAGGGATAGCATCATAACTTCGATCCCACTTTGTTGAGTCTGTTGGATATTTGTCAATGTATGTTCGGAATGAGTAGTTCTTGTCGGTGGGGCGGGGACTTCTAGTCCGGATTTTAAGGCGCTAGCGAAAGAAATTCCAGGAGTAGTGCTTCGGACATTTAAAGGTGGTTGAAACATCGGTTGTGGAGAGTAGAAATTGACTTTGTTGTATGTATGTGGCAATACGTTTGTTTAGGCGGCTCTTCAATTCTTTGTAAACAACACAGCCCCTGTAGTTTGCAGTATGTTTTTCCCCGCAGTTACTACATTTCTTCACAGACTTATCTTTCTTATTTTTGGGGCAGTTAGTGGTACTATGAGTTTCGCTACAGATAACACATATGGACTTAAGGGTGCACTATGCCTTGGTGTGGCCGTATTCTTGGCAATTAGTACATTGAACTGGATTGATACGTTTGTGCGGCTCCTCCACGGTGATCCTCCGATGTAGCAAGTACTGCAGATTGTATATTGGATGCACTTCGTTTTTCTTTAGTGTCTGGACCTCTGGTTCGAGTTATATTTTAAAAAGTGGCTGCGGAACTTTGTCTTTGTTTAAAATAACAATTAATCGCGGTTTTTGCAGAAAAGTTTTTGAGCTTCAGAGCCTCAATTATTTTGGCAGGTGTCACTGTTGCTTCAATGCCCTTAAGTGTAGCCCTTTGCAACTTTTTAATTGGTAGGTGTAGTAGTTTTTACCAGCTTCATTTAGGTATTTAGTCACTATACGGTGGTCTGCTTCTTTTTGAATCAGTAGTTTTGTTTCATGAATATTTCATTATTTAAGCGGGATAATGTGGAATTTGCTACCACCAACCAATGCAACGAGCTTATTTACAAGTGCGATTGTACTCTGTTCTCGTATGAATATAGGTGGACGCCTGGTCTTTTTTGGTTCCCCTACCGTTGTTTCGTTGGGTTGTTCGGTCGCAGAATCAGCCAAGATAGCATAACGGTTTGAATTGTTTTTGCAGAGATTTCATTGCCGTTGTTGGCTCGATTGATTTTGGGTTGATTACCCGTCATGCCAGTCTGCACAGTCGAAAGTGTCTTCTGCTTTTGTTTTGGTTTTTCTTTGCGTGCATTATTGTTGTTGCCAATGGTCGGTGTTGCTGAATTATTTACAGCTGGCACAGCGTTAATTAGTTGGGCCGCTGACGAAATTGTTGTGACAGTTGCTATGGAGTTCACTGCACTTGCTATTGCAGGGGGAGCGGAATAGAGCGGAATCGCTTCACGACTTGTGTGCCGAAGCAGGCAGAGAGGGACAGCAACAACGCGGTCTGTCGTTCGCAGAGGGCAAAAGTTTATTTTTCGAGTTAGTTGAAGGTGAGGGTGCTCGATCATCGATTTGCGGCGAGACGAAAGCAAAGTATGTATTGTTGCGTTGTAAAGAGAGCCGGCGCTCGTCTTGTTCACATTGTCGCTGAGTGTGTATGGTATGTCGTTTTGATTCATTGTTCTGAGTCCATGTAACATACATAGTTGATTGAGTGGTGAGATCTTCGCTAAATTGTTGGCCGATTGGGACCCTAGTTGCAGCTAGCTTACAATCGGCATTGGGGGGGTTCGTTGGCCAAATAATAAAGCCCTCACTCGATCAGAAAGCCACATTGAATGAAATTTATAGTCCCGTGCCTATTACTTAGATGAACAAGAGTTATAATTAATGCATAAAAAAAATTTTAAAGAAAGAACAAAATTTTGAAAGATCATGGGTGTATGATGCTGCTATGCCAGTATAACTAATGGAAATGAGGTTACACTGATGGTATAGTAACCCGTCTCCGTACCTTTGGCACTATATGGTAAAATTTAAATGTTACCCTTTCATTATACCCTTCGCCTTTTTACATAAGGAAAACTATATTTATTTACCAAAACATTATAATAATTTTATTCATTTAATAATAAGAAAAAAAATTGTATATAAGGCCATGTTGTCTAGTTGATAAGAGGAAAAAAATGAGAATTTAATTTTATTCAACCTTATTTCATTCAATTCTTTTATCGTTATGTAATTACATTAACTCCAGTTTATTTGTTCCATTTTGTTTCGTTATTTTTAAACCATTCAATATTTTAATTCAATTTCCTGTTTCGGTTGCTACCTTTAATTTAATTTATTTAATACCGATTTGTTTTCTTTCCTAATTCATGTTTTTAATTTTTCTTCATTTTTTTTTAACTTTGGTAATTTTGTTTAATTCTATCTTTTATTTCTGTTTCACTAATTTAATTTCAATAAACTTTTGTTGAATGTAACTTTCACTGGTCTTGATATAGTTTGTAGATATATAGATGTAAGTACATATGTAGAGGTTATTTTTTTTTCTCTTCTCCCAGTTTTGGCAGAGCGAGTCAGCGAGGTCATGCGTTCGGTGCTCGCCAAGATTTTTCCCGTTTTCCAAAACAGAGGTGTGCAGATCTGCCGAGTGTGCAGTTCATTTTCTGCACAGAACACCGATCTAAGGCACTGTAAAGCTCTATCCGCAGAGACATGCACTCTAACAGCCGGGGTGCTCCACTGGCCGTTGCAATGTGCATGCTCTGTATAAAAAAATAAAATCTGAATTAAATTTCACCAGATCAAACTGATAAATTTTTTAATACTCACAGATTTTCCTCTTATATTTAAAAAAATATTACACAGCACTTTTCAAACTTTAACTTTACACTTTTTTTTACAAAAATCCAGGTTTTTCTTGAAGGAAAAACAATTTTTTTTCGCAGACTCCACGTCTGATCGTTGCGAATGCCAAAAGAGAAAAGAACTTTAAGAGGGAGTAAGTGTCTCTCGAGCAGTGCAAAGCTGCCATGCAACTCAAAGCTCTAATTGGAGCTTTGCCGTGATTAGAGTTGCATTAAAGTCATCTGATAATGACTCCGAATTATCAAGATAGTAACCGTTTTCGAAATGTGTTATTTTTTTTCACAAATTCAAATTCAAATTAATCGTTTTTCGGAGTTAAGCGTATTTTTCAACAAAATCGTTTTTTCATTTTTATTTTTTTTTATTTTTAATACAATTGGAAGGGCTGTACATTATACCACAAGCCATTTGTAAGTCGTTCAGACCGGGCAACGGTTTGAAAAAAAGAAAGCCCTGATTTTTAGCTGGAATGTAACAGTTTATCATTGTTTGATATCTTTGGCATGATAAGTACCAAGTTCTCGTCCCTGTAGGTCTCCTTAGACATTAAAATTAATAAAAAATTAAAAAATTACTGTGAGAGAAATTACGACGAAATACCTCCTGACCGACCTTGAATGATATTTCTCTTGTCCTGAGATTGTATTGCCTTTCATTTTGATCGTAGGCTTTAGCAATATTTGTCTTAATTTCTTTTCGGATCAAATTTAGCTGATCTGTTCTGGCCAATATATTTTCAGATTCGCCTAACAGCTAAAAATTCTTTAAAAGGTCGTAATGCTTACCATGAGTTGCCATATCGAATCCGTATAAGGCACAATACGGAGAACAACCAATGCTCTGATGGTGAGCGTTTCGCAATGCATAACTTGTTGCGTGAATGTGCAGATCCCATTCGGTGTGATTTTCCGAAAGAAAGGCTCTTATGCCTGCAATTAAGGATCTATTAACCCTTTCTGAGGCATAAAGCCGTATAAATATGCTTCACTCCCAATGAAGTCAACCAGGCATTGAAATCAGACGATTTAAATTGAACTCCATTGTCACTTATAATGCAGCGCGGTACTCCATATGTCAAAAATATATGATCTTGCAGAAATTCTTTTATAGGGGCCGTATTAAATTTTTTCAATGGGCACAGCCAATGAAATTTTGAAAGGTGATCAACCACTGTGAGCAAACCAATATATCCTCGTTTGCTCCTCGGATAGGGACATAAAATATCTACATATAAGCGTTCAACTGGCCTGTCAGATATGGCTGGCTTACCCATAGGAGGCTTTAAGGATTGATTTGGAACCTTAGTGGATTTACACACATCACTTCGGGTGTACCCCATTGCACTCTGGACAGCAGCAACACTGATTACAATGGGATCGACATTCAACGCCATAGAAAAGGCGTCTTTCGCGAAAACACGGTGCAGAACAGCAACGTTACACATACACACATACACACAAACATATACATATATATATATAAGGGCTGTCTGCGAACAGCATACATACATATAATGAAGCATATACATATGCGAATAAAATCCATTCTTATTGTGATGTTCAACGAGAGTAGACGTGTTTTCACTGAATAGTTTCGCAGACAAGATGTCTCTAATTAAAATATTGTTACCCTCTAAGCCACGGTTGGTAACTGGCGCAGCCGGACTCGTCATTGGACTAGAAGAAGAGCCGAGGATGAAGACCCCACGCAATGCAGATCGGGGTAATGTTAATAACAAAGAAAGTGTTGGATTTGATAAAAAGCAAAGTGAAATTTTAGCAATATAAAGTGCCGCCTAGCAACTTACATACATATGTACGATATGTATATGCATACATAAATAAAGAGCCAACTAGGTTCACGGGTGAAACAGGCCTCTATGCCCACTCGCAACGTTCAATAAAGGCCCAACTAGGCTCACGGATGAAACAGGCGCCTTTGCCCATCCGCAACGAAGTGTTCAATTAGCAATTGTATTGTTCGCCGTGTTTTATTTGTTCACACGCTATCCTCTATATGGCAGTGTGAGGTGCTGACTTCATATTGGTCGAATAGTTCGCTTACATTACGATAGCTGATTTGAACATACATACAAAATATACAAGTATATAAAACATGCGTATTAGTTTTAGTTTTCATCAGCAATAATTCCAATGAATTCAAGTCGATTCTGCAGTTCGGACGTCGCGACTGGTCTGGCGTCTAACCTGCGTCGACGACGTCGCTGTCGCTGATAGCTAGAAGCTGTATACATTCGTCCGATCACATGCATTACCCAAGTTCTGTTGCAGAGTTTGCAAAGGCAATAATTCCAGCGTAAGCTGAAGAATTTTTTGGTGTTCAATTCGACTGTCGGTTCAACAGCTCTGGCGCCTGGCTGATCGTCGACGACGCGTTGCGACGTTTTTCGATCAAGCCCTAGCGCTACAACAGCATTTGCAACGGTAATAATTTCTATGAATTTTTGCACCAAAGCAAAAAAATTGTATGTCGGCAGTTCGGCCGCCAGTTCTGGCGCCTACCACAGCGTCGACGACGCAATAGCCAGAGCCTATATAAAGACAATATTCAATTTCTTTGAGTCTGTCCACAATTGTCCTCTAGTGAAACAGTATCTTGAAATCGAAAGTAGTAATTTTACATATAATACGCTTAATATATACAAAACAACATTTGATACGAAGATCTACAGTATATTATACAAAAGTGAAAAGTTATAAGTGACGTACTATATACATAAACAAAAACTGGAACAACAATAGTGACGCAGACATTTAATATGATAATACATATAAAAGTACATACATATAACCATATAATAGACATTTTTGCATATGTACGTGAAAGCTGCGAAAAGGTACACACAGACGTATGTACATACCCTGCTGGTGAATCAACATGCATTAACAACCAGGAAGCGAATAACGTAGTAGAGATACTCAATTACAAAAGCCAAAACGAAATTCTTTGCCACTTACCACAACCAAACACAACAAACATTTTCTTGTAAGCATTAACTGATAAGTACACTAAACACATACACTATACAAAACAACAAAAATATTACACACAAAACATAGCAAATTAATATATAATTCAAATTCAGCTTACAAATATTCATACAAAATATATACAGATGAGTGCATAAGTTCGTGCCCGATTTCGCTGGATGCCGTTCGAATCGTTTGAGAGTGGCGCTCGTGAAAGAAATATATACATATTATATATCGTTGGAAAGGTGACAGTCCGAACTGTAAATCAAGCATAAAATAACTTAATTTTGATTTGAGTTGCGTAGTGAAAAGACGCATGGAAGATGGACAACGAAAAAGATCATATGCGTCATATTATGTTATACGAATTCCACAAAGGAAAAACAGTGGGCGCTGCAACTAAAGATATTCGCGAAGTTTATTTGGACCGTGCTCCAGCCCTCCGCACAGTAAAGAAATGGTTCGCGAAATTTCGTTCTGGAGATTTAACCTCGAAGATCAACCTCGCAGTGGACGGCCTTCTGAGCTTGATGACGATGTTCTAAGGACTTTAGTTGCGAATAACTCACGTATTTCGACGGAAGAGGTTGCCAGTGAATTGAACGTCAACAAATCAACTGCGTTTCGTCGTTTAAAAAAGGTTGGGTACACTTTGAAGCTCGATACATGGGTGCCACATCAGTTGAGTGAAAAAAACAAAGTGGACCGTATGTCAACAGCAATTTCTTTGCTTCGACGGATCAAAAACGAACCTTTTTTGGATCGGCTCGTGACTGGTGATGAAAAATGGGTCCTGTACAACAATGTTCAACGCAAAAGAACATGGAAACAGGCACACGAAGGGGCGGAACCGATGTCGAAAGGTGGACTGCATCCGATGAAGGTACTGTTGTGCATTTGGTGGGATATCCGAGGCGTGATCTATTTTGAGCTCTTGCCAGCTGGAGAAACGATCACTGCCAACAAGTATTGTCAGCAATTGGTCGAATTGAAGAAAGCAATTGATGAAAAACGTCCGATTTTGGACAATCGCAAAGGAGTTCTTTTCCATCATGACAACGCCAGGCCACATGTTGCAAAACCGACCCTGGCCAAACTGAAGGAGATGAATTGGGAAATCATGCCGCATCCCCCATATTCACCCGACATTGCACCTTCTGATTATCATTTGTTTCGATCGCTGCAGAACAATTTGAATGGAAAAAAAATTAAAAATGTGGAAGACGTCAAAAACCACCTTGACACCTTTTTCAACGAGAAACCGCGCGATTTCTATGAATCAGGCATCCGTAAATTGGTTGAACGTTGGGAGTGGATTGCCGAACATGATGGCGAATACATAATTGATTAATAAAAGCGCTTTCTTCAAAAAATTTCAATTTTAGTTTGCACTTGAAATCGGGCACGAACTTATGCACTCATCCAAAAGTCAAAACTAAATTCTTTGCCCCTTACCACAACCAAACACAACAAATATTTTTAATTATTAACTGTTAAGTACACTAAACACACACACTATACAAAAACAAAAAATATTACACAAAATAAATAGTACAAGCAAATTAATATATGTACATATATAATTCAAAAGTTCATACAAAATATATATATATAATATACATATAATACGTATATTGTTTGCCACTTATACATAATAATACACTAATAAGCATACAAATATATATTTGTTCCTTAATACACACAGTTCAAATAGGATGTAATATGGTACATGTCAGCCAATCAAGGAAGAAACACACCCATAACGAGACGCTTAGCTAGAGCAGCGGAAAGAGCAAGTGCGATTAGAGTTTTGCAGCCTCTAGAAATAGAAGTAAAAGAAAACATTCTTATACGAACTGAACAGACCACCATGACGCAAAGAACCAATAGAGACGTAATGGATGAACTTCAAATACCCGATGCAATTAAACTATTACCCACGTATGATGGAAACAAAGAATTACTAACAAAGTTTATTACAAGCGTAGAGCGAGTAATGAAGTTGGTCACCAACGTAGAAAAGACAGAATACGGAGAATTACGTTTAGGAGTAATTAGAGACAAAATAGTTGGACAAGCAGACAGGACATTAATTAGAGAGAGAGTAAAACTCAATTGGGTTAATATTAAGCAAGCATTATTCGATAATTTCGGGGAGTCAAGACTGAAAAACCCGTCAAAATGGACGGTTAAAGCTCAAAATCCAAAAACATTAAGACAGGCAAATGAAATAGCAAGAGAGTTCAGAGATGAATATATGAGAGATAGAGCTAGGCAACTCTATGAGAGACAAAACCAAAAACGGGTACGTTACAGCTATAACAATAACAGTAATGAACCAACTTATGATGCAAGACAGCAAAACGACAACATTTATAACACAAACACACAACAACCAACTAACACAAATTACAATATCAACCACAACACGAACCGACAAGAACAATGGAACAGTAACCGGGGACAACGAACCAACAACGGAAACTACAATACAACACCATGAGAAACCAAGAACAACAAAATAATTATAGAAATTATAGCAACAACAGGGGACAAAAGTATAAAAGAGGTAGTTATTCAGGATCTACTGGACCAGAGTGGAGCCAAGGATGGTCCGTAGGAGCAGGAGGATCCGTAAACCGTAGCACCAGTAGGGGATATGTTGAACTTAACAATGTAAAAGACGTCCCAAATTTTTCAATAAATGCCTCGGACATTCCCCGGACATTTCAACATACTGCATGCTTTAACACTCTTACATTTGGTTACTAACACTAACTCTCCTGATCTGATTGGGTTTTTCTGGGTTTTCCCCAATCCTCTGCAACAAATGTTGGATCGGCTTTTCCTTATCCCAGTTTGCACATTTGCACAATTTTTAATTTTTTCTTTTTTTTTACATTTACGGTTTTACCTTTAATTTAAAATTACCTCTAGTTTAAAATTCAACTTAAATAATTTAAATCTAATTTTAATTGTTCCTTTACTTTTAAAAAAGTCGACTGATCATAGTTCGACTATAAACTAAATAAATAAAAAAAAAAAAAATAAATACCACAAAATCAAAATGTAGAGGAGCACTAATCTATATTTTAATTGAATCGCCATTTGGCAGACCGTTAAAATTCTTAATAGACAGCGGATCAAATGTTTCATTTATTAACTCAGAGTTCGTACCCCTAAGCAAACAACAAAATTTACAGCAGCCAATGCAAGTGAAAACAGTTCTAAACACACATAATATATACAAAAAAATTACGTACAAACTATTCAAGGAATTCAAGCAAAGTGGCGAATTCACCTTTTTCTTATTAAATTCCACACATTTTTTGACGGAATCATCGGAATATACCTTTTAACGTTTTTAAACGCAAAAATTTATTTCGAAAATCTAATCTTAGTAACCCCCAATACAAAAATTTAGATACTTCAAATAGAAAAGAGATCAGAATCCCCAATAAAACTAGATGCAAGGACAAGAACATTAGTAGAAATACCAGTAACAGAAAGGAAAGGAGAAATATATATAAACGAAATAGTAATACAAGAGGGAATTAACGAGGGCATTTACAGAACAAATAATTACACAGCCAAAGTAGAAATAATAAACGAAACCGATCAAGACAGAATGATAAATGCTAATTATCCGATACAGGTAGAAGTATATAATGCAGAGAGTTTTACCAAAATATACACGGCAAAACATACAAGTAGTGAAAAGAACGACAATAAAGTTAGACTCAACATAAGAACAGAACACCTTAACAAAGAAGAAAAAGCTAAAATTGTAGAACTTTGTAAACAATATAGAACCTTATTTTATAACGACGGGGACCAATTGTCAGTAACAAAAGGAACAAAGCATGATATAAGACTATCAGACGAACAACCCATATTCGTAAGACCCTTTAGGTACTCTATAAAGGAAAATGCAGAGATCAAGAAGCAAGTTTCCGAATTATTAGATCAAGGTATAATCAGAAATAGTCGCTCACCATGGAGTGCACCCGTTTGGTTGGTACCCAAGAAAAGCGACGCCTCTGGACAAAGAAAATGGATGTTAGTCGTAGATTTCAGAAAATTGAATGAAAAAACAATTAAGGACAAATACCCATTACCATTAATTGACGAAGTACTGGATTCGCTAGGAAATGCAAAATATTTCTCTACGTTGGACTTAAAAAGCGGGTACCATCAAATCGAAACGAACCCAAAAGATATAGAGAAAACAGCTTTCACGGCAGTAGGAGGGCATTTTGAATTCTTGAGAATGCCATTTGGGTTGACAAATGCCCCCGCAACATTCCAAAGGTTCATTAACAACTTGTTAGGAGATATAGTAGGAAAATATTGTGTAGTGTATATGGACGACATCATAATATACTCGGCGTCGCTCCAACAACACATTCAAGATCTAAAGGTTGTATTCAAAAAACTCAAAATGTCTAATTTAAAAATGCAGCAAGACAAGTTAGAGTTTTTAAGAAAAGAGATAGACTTTTTGGGACATATCGTTACGCCAGAAGGCATAAAACCGAATCCCAAAAAGATAGATGCCGTCAAGAAATCCCCATTACCCACGACAAGAACACACATAAAATCTTTTATCGGACTTCTAAGCTACTATAGAAAATTTATTAAGGATTAAGCTAAAATAACAAAACCACTGACGAAGCAAATAAAAGGAAAGAAAACCGTCGAGATATCGGAAGACTATAAAAACGCATTCGAACATGCAAAAACATTACTTTGCAACGACCCAATCTTAACATATCCGAATTATGAACAAACATTCATTCTACCTACAGATGCAAGCAATTATGCACTAGGTGCAGTATTATCACAAGGGCAAGTGGGAAAGGACAGACCAGTAGCTTTCGCTAGTAGAACACTGAACGATACGGAAACTAACTATTCAGCGTCTGAAAAGAAAATGATAGCAATAGTATGGGCAGTCAAACACTTTAGGCAATATTTATACGGAACAAGTTTTACGGTATACACAGATCATCAGCCAGTCATCTACATTAACAACAGCAAAAATAACCCAAGATTAATAAGATGGTGATTACAGTTAGCCGAGTATGAGTACGACATCGTGTATAAAAAAGGAAAGCTTAACACGAATGCTGACGCATTAAGTAGAATGCAACCGGAAATATTCATGGCAGATACAGAATCGACAAGAGCAACAAATGGAGAAATAGCACAAAGTGCAGAGGACGCAAGCAACATACAAACCACGGAAAAACCTATGAATGATTTTAAAACTCAAGTGATATTGAAGGTAGGAGAAAGAACAAATAGAACGGTAGAGATCCCATTTAAGTCAAAAACTCGGACAACGTTTACAGACAAAGAATTCACTGAGGACAAAATTATTAGGATTTTAAAAGAAATCTTGAAACCTGGACGAACTACAGCGGTTATGGCAAATAACGACATTTTTAAGATAATACAAGAAACGTACAAAACTTTTTTTTCGGAACAAAAATACACAATCATAAGAGCAACTATATTACTAAATGAAATTTACGAACAGAAAGACCAAGAAACGTTAATAATCCAAGACCATAGGAATAACAATCACAGGGGAATAGACGAAACGACGCTACATTTGAAAAGACACTATTACTCGCCATGCATGAAACAAACTATATCCAGAATAATTAATGATTGCGACATATGTCACACAATGAAATATGATCGCAATCCACAAAAATTGAAATTTCAGTTACCAGAAATCCCAACACTTCCGTTAGATATTATTCACATCGATCTGTATTTCATCAATAATAAAACCATGCTAACGATAATAGACAAATTTTCCAAATTTGCTGCCGCATATACCATTTCAAGTAGGAATTCGATTAATATCACAAAACAGATCAAAACTTTTATTTGTAATTTCGGAACACCTAGGAAAATCATCTGCGACCAAGGTGCGGAGTTTAACTCTATTCTCTTTAAAGACTTCTGTAAGCAATTTAGCATTGACTTACATTTCACATCATTCCAACAATCGAGTAGCAATTCAACAGTAGAACGGTTACACTCAACGCTTACAGAAACCTATAGGATTATTTACAAAGTCAGGAAAGACCAGAAGTTAGAATGCGAACATGACGAAATTATGCCAGAAACGTTAATAACATACAACAATGCCATAACGCCATATGAATTATTCACAGGAAAGGCACACATTTTTAATAGAACGATCGAATATTCACACCAACATGATTATTTACAAAAACTTAACGAATTTAAAACAAAATTATACACCCAAGTACAGACAGAAATGACAGCAAAGGCAAAAGAAAGAATACAGAAACTGAATGGAACAAGAACAGACCCAATACCGTTAACAGCAGAAGACATAGTATTTAGAAAAGAGAACCGAAGAAATAAGATAACACCAAGATTTTCAAAACACATAGTTAGAGCAGATCACGGAATAACTTTTGAATCAAAGAAAGGATAAGAAGTACATAAAGAAAAAATAAAAAGGAAAATTAAAGATAGGCAAACAGTTTAGTAAGTCGAAACAAAAAGATAATAATAAGTAAAAACAAATGAACATGAACAAATAGCTATAAATCACACACTTATTGTACTCAATTTCCATAAATTACACGAAAACAGAACACACAAAACGAGTATATTACATTTATATATATAAGGATTAGTACAATATATAAGGACTACTATACTAATGTTAATAATAATAATTATTTTTAGTACGAACACCTAATTATAAGTACACTATATACACCGCAATTCGTTCCGCCTTGCGTTTCATCTCTCTGGCTGTCACTTCATTCTAGGAGGGGAGGAGTTACCACTTCGGGTGTACCCCATTGCACTCTGGACAGCAGCAACACTGATTACAATGGGATCGACATTCAACGCCATAGAAAAGGCGTCTTTCGCGAAAACACGGTGCAGAACAGCAACGTTACACATACACACATACACACAAACATATACATATATATATATAAGGAACATATACATATATATATATAAGGGCTGTCTGCGAACAGCATACATACATATAATGAAGCATATACATATGCGAATAAAATCCATTCTTATTGTGATGTTCAACGAGAGTAGACGTGTTTTCACTGAATAGTTTCGCAGACAAGATATGTCTCTAATTAAAATATTGTTACCCTCTAAGCCACGGTTGGTAACTAGCGCACCTGTGACACCATGCCTGGCCAATAAAAGTTACGCCGTATAAGCTACAAAGTCATAGCCATGCCACTATGGTCACTACCGACTCGTGAGCCCGACAAATGACACTTTCTGTTAATCCTTTAGGTATCCATTACTTTCATGCCTGCTGCATACCTAAATCTGTGCCATCTTCATGTTTAGTTCATATTTACCTAATACTTTTATATCTGGATATTTTCCTTCCGAAGTTTCCGATTCATTTCTCATTCGGACATAATCTGCCGCATCAAAACATGCAGAGTCGCGATCAATTTCTGGCTCAATCATCTCAATGGCGGACACATCTTCTACGTTCATTCCTGAAAGGGCGTCTGGCACTATATTTTCGCTAACTCTCCTATGGCTTATAGAGAACATATAGCCCTGCAAACACAACCGCCAAGCACTCACGTTCGGTAACACTATGATTGCGTTGTGCCGTGTTTAATTTTTGGACATTAATGCCACTGGGTGTTCAACATTGTCATGTGAAAGCTGCACTAACACAGCACCCACCCCACAATCGCTTGCGTCGCAATGTACGTAGAATTTCTTAGAGAAATCAGGGTTTTGAAGGACCGGTACCGATGTGATTAAATTTTTCAACTTTTGGAAAGCAGTCTCTGCTGCGTTTGTCCATAAGAATTTCTTTTTTGTTGACAGGACTTCGGTTATCGGGAAGACGAGTTCAGAGAAGTTACTGATGAATCTCCGATACCATCTTAGGGGATGGCCATGTTTTTATAGTCTCAACTTTGTTAGCATCAGTCGCGATACCACCATTTCCTTTAATGTGTCCCAGATATTCAACTTCTGTAACGCAAAAACGACTTTTAGCCACATTCAAAGTCAAATTAGCCCTACGAAATTGTTCTGCTAACCTGATAAGAATGGACATGTGTGTGTCAAAGTCTTCTGACACTACACACACAAATTCAAGGTTACCAAAAATACATGTTTTCAAGTCTGCAGGGATCAATTTATCGACTAACCGGCACATGGTCTGTGGAGCATTACAGAGACCAAACGGCTTCATTGTAAATTGATATAGTGGCCGCCCTGGCACTGTAAAGGCTGTAATGGCTTTAGCCTCATCTGTGAGGGGTATTTGCCAGAATGCATCCTTCAGATCCAATTTGGTTATGATATTGGCTTTGGGAAGCCAAGAAAAAATGCCATCTATATTTGGCAGCAGGTACGCGACTTTTTTAGTGCCTTCGTTAATGCGTCGTGCATCTAAACAAAGGCGTACCTTGCCTGGCTTAATAACGAGCCTCATCGGAGAGCTCCAAGGACTCTTCGATGGCTCATTGACGCCTTCTGACAACATTCTGTTCACCTCTACGAAGATAAGTTTCTCTATAGCGGAAGAAACGGGATAAAAACGTTGTTTTATTGGCTTAGCGTCATCGACGTCAATATCAAGGCATAAAAGGGATGTTTTTCCCAATCCCTATTCTTTATTGTTAGGAAATAAATTAATACCGCCCTCTAATCACTTTTCTTGAGATGAAGAAAGTGGAAATTTTTTAAGATTAGTATCAGTACTATCTACCATTAGATTAGAAGTATCAATGCTAGATATTATACCTGGTGCTAACTGAAAAATTCTCCAAAAATGCGCTTGTTTATTGATGGAATAACATAAAAATCGAGACGTTTCCTTATAAGCTACATCCGTGCTAATAAAACCAGTTATTTGGTGGCTGCTTCCATCAGCTGTTTTTACAAGTGATAATATTTTTTTAAAACTTGGACAGGATGACCAAGTCTGCTTCCAAACAACTTATATTGGCTCCTGTGTCTAATAAGCCAATTTCTCTTAAACCTAATAAGGTAATAGAAGCATAAAGACGACCATCTGTCTGGGTGTCTACAACCGACGATACAAGCAGTTTTCGCGTGCATTTAATCCTATGCCAGAAATTTCGCATACGAAGAGTGTTCCGTTTTGTAACACGATCACGGATAGTTACTTCTGAAAATATTTTTGATCTGATCTGGTTATATTGAGCTAAACTCTCACGACATAGTTTTATTTGACGTTGTAAAAGAATGTTCGAGTGTGGATGTGGAGATGCCTGTTTTAAAAGTGCAGGCAATTTATTTCTTCAGATTGATATTCTTGATATAGTTTTGGGCCATTTGCCTGCGGTCGACGAATGAGCCCTTCTTGGAGTTTTCCGCTCTCTTAAGGCATGTTGGGCATTGAGGTTTATAGAAATCTTTTGCTCCGCAACCTATCAAAAGATTCTTCGTTCTGCGAGGCACATGTCCCATGCGTGTCCTGGCTGATCACAGTTTCAGCAGACCATAGGTCGTTTGGAAAGTTGTAAAGCCTCTACAGATGCAGACTCCGTCTCTGAGGCCGACTGTAAGGACTCTTCGGCTCTTTTAAACACCCTCGGTGGAATATTGACCTTGCTGGATTGCTTAAAATCCGCGTGTCCTAGCAGATTTTCACGTTTCTGGACCAGTTGTCGCAGATGAGCAACAGAATGAATGGAGATGTATAGTAATACTTGTCTTAACTCTGGAATTAAATTTCTTTGTAGCTGCTGAGCAAGTCTGTACTCGTCTAAAGGAATTGTTAGTCGAGAAGCGATTGACATAATGTCCTCATAAAACGAGTCAAAGGGCTAAGGGCGAATTTCTTCCATAAGGACATCATCGTTAGTATGGTCCTCATACTGATTTTTTAGTGCTGCACAAAAATCTTCCCATACTACTGCAGGGTTCTTTTTACGGTATCTCCAATACTATTGTCTTGCTTTACTTGTCAAGAGAACATGTAAGTTTTTGCATACAATAGCAAAATCACCGTTTAAACTACATATCTATGGTCAATGCTCTTACTCTGTATAAAAACTACTGAACTGTAGGGCCATTAACTGTTTCGTCGTATTTTAATCCCCAACCCTGAATAATCTGTATGACTTTCTCTGGACTCAACATTGTGTTCGAGCGCATGTCAATCGGCCTTGTCGAAGCTGCACTAATGTGAGACACACGCGGAGATGGAAGTTGCCGAGAAATATTAGGAGAATGTAAGCCGTTTGATAGGTTTAAATTGTCTAATTTGGCTTGTATGAGATGTTCGATCCTACTAAAAATTCTGTCATAATCGATTTCTCTAAAATCATATGCAGATGGATCGGAAATTCGCGGCTGATAGCGAATATTTCTATTTCGACCTCCGCCACCCCTAGGCTGTCGACCTTGGGTGGACCGTGAATTAATTTTTGGCTGAGTATCTTGTCTTTGTGACTCATTTAAGTCAGCTGCCTCTATCTCCCTATCTACTTGATGGTTTAGGGTTACGCCAGTATCGGGTTTTCCTTTACTTCGTTTGTTATATACTTTTGGAATGGCACCTTTACTAGTGCTTGCTTGAGGCTCTAGTTGTGCTGAGTAATGGAAGTCCTGTATTGCACCAGGTGCTTTGCACTTAGGACACTCTGGATATTTTTCTAGATGTGCCACGATACACTGATTGTGAAATCTATGGCCACATTCAGTATTAACTATGTTTTCTGTTGCCAGCAGATGCTCTAAACAAAGATTGCAAGTACCTTCAGGCTTACCTGCAGATGCATGTACCTGGAAGTCCTCTCTACTGCGTGCTAAAGGCATATTTGTTCTTTAAATGTTCAGAAAAAATTTATTATTATTTTTTTTTTTCGATTTGATTTGTTAGTTTATCATAAAATGTTTATTTATTATTATATTTAATATATTTAATAATTCATAAGTTATTTGTTTTCCTTATGCTACTCAGGGAAGTTGATGAAAGGGTAGTTTCAATTAGCTTTTACTAAAATAACAGCAGACCGATTGGGTCATACAATCGCGATGACTCTTTAATCTATAAGCTTTTCACGCTGTAGCTTTTCAGAAAAACCTGCATAATAGGGTGATGTTTAGCCGAGCTGAACTTATCACATTCTATATTATGCCGATTTCCTCTGCTGAATACTCCAACAATGAAAACTTATTTGATGGTCAATAGACAACGACTCATCACATTCTAGTGATTTCGGTAGCCTCAATAGAAAGTTCGATTCAGTATTGAGGTTTCTCTTCATTATTGTGAATGCGTTTGTCTATTGGTAAGTTTACTTCGCTTCCTATTTAGTGAAGGAGTGGGCCATATTCTTATTGTATAAGAAATATGCTTCCTGCTTTATTTTATAATCCCATTGTGGAAGGTCTAGTGAATTGATTTCCAGAATTTACTTTAAAATTAACAATTATTTCCGATCACTGTGCATTAGCAGGTCCTTCGGATATTCTCTAAGACACAATCCTTAGTTCCAGACAGAACTCAATGCAAATAAAACGGATATAATTTCCCGACAACTAATTTAAACATCTCGGATCTAAAGAGTGGACGAAGTTTTTCGGTCAATGCCAAAAATCGTTTTTCCTATTCTTCAGCTTCGTTGGCCAAATAATAAAGCCCTCACTCGATCAGAAAGCCACATTGAATGAAATTTGTAGTCCCGTGCCTATTACTTAGATGAATAAGAGTTATAATTAATGCATAAAAAAAAATTTTAAAGAAAGAACAAAAGTTTGAGAGCTCATTGGTGTATGATGCTGCTATGCCAGTATAACTAATGGAAATGAGGTTACACTGATGGTAGTAACCCGCCTATGTACCCACCCTCCATGATTTACCTTTGGCACTAATTTATGTTACCCTTTCATTATACCCTTCGCCTTTTCACATAAGGAAAACTATATTTATTTACCAAAACATTATAATAATTTTATTCATTTAATAGTAAGAAAAAAAATTGTATATAGTGCCATCTTGTCTAGTTGATTTTTTTTTTTTTTTTTTCTAGTTTGGAGCTTTTATTTGTTGAATCTTTTCAGTACCGAAAACTAACAACAAGTTAACAAATCTTAAGTGTAAATAATAATTACCAGTACATTTCTTGAACTGTATTATAAAAGCGGCCCTAAATAAAATTACTGCTGGGTTGGCAAGTCGTTTCGACGTAGGCGTGATCGGCTGCTTAGCCTTGTTAGACTCCTCGCGAGCGGGTTAGGATGCGTTGATAGCTTGTTAAGGTACTTTTCCTTTTTTTCCGCAATTTCGTCTTTTACAGGTGGCACGTTTAGATCTTTGTGAATGTTGGCGTTTCGAACATACCACGGTGCCCCGGTGGTAGTTCTCAATATCTTCGTCTGGGCTCTCTGAACGATATCGATGTTGCTGTTGCTGGCATTTCCCCATAGCTGGCAGCCGTAAGTCCAGATTGGTTTTAGCACTGAGTTGTAGAGCAGCACCTTGAAGTCCAAACTGAGTGGTGAGCGGGAGTTGATAAGCCAATGAAGGCTGTTGGCCTTCAGTTTTAAGTGAGTTCTCTTGGCTTCGATGTGTCGGCGCCAAGTTAGTCTTCTATCGAGGTGTACACCCAGATACGTCACTTCGTTTGCTGTTGGAAGTGCGACGTTGTTCAGCGTGAGCGGTGGACAATCTTGCCTGTTAAGGGTGAAAGTTACTTGCTTGCATTTTTGTTCGTTTACCTTTATACGCCAGTCGGATAACCACTTTTCCACGTCGACCAGGTAGATGGCTAGCTGAGATGATGCTTTGATTGGGCATCTGGAGCGGCTGAGAATAGCTGTGTCGTCCGCAAATGTTGAAACTGTCATGTTGCTGCTTGTAGGGATGTCTGCTGTGAATAGGACGTATAGTGTTGGGCCTAGTACGCTGCCTTGTGGGACACCGGCTTCAATACTGTGTTCGTCGGATATCGCAGTGTTGCACCTCACTACAAACTTCCTGTTGTAGAGGTACGACTCTAGAAGTTTATGAGTGTTGTTTGGAAGCGTTGTTTTGATTTTGTACATCAGACCGTCCAGCCAAACTCTGTCGAATGCCTGCGAAACATCTAGGAATATCGCAGAGCAGTATTCCCGTTTTTCGAATGCGTTACGTATTTCTGATGTTATGCGGTTAACTTGCTCAATAGTTCCGTGTTTTTCACGAAAGCCAAATTGGTGTGCTGGTATTGTGTTGTGCGTGTTCAGGAATGGAGTAATAGTCAGAGACAGTAGGCATTTTTCGAAAAGTTTCGATAAGCAGGATAGAAGGCTTATGGGTCTGTACGACGATGGAACAGTGTGATCTTTTCCCGGCTTTGGTATCATTATTATTATTGACTTTTTCCATCTTCCTGGAAAGTAGCCAAGTTTGTTGATGGCATTGAAGAGCTGGGTAATGCTGCATACGGCACAGTAAGGCAGCTCAATAATCATCTTAGGGGTAATTAGGTCGCACCCTGCTGATTTTTTAGGGTTCAGATGTTCTTTGATGATTTTTGAGATTTCGTTTGAGCGAAACACAACTGGAGCATGATGAGGCTGGGAGTCGTCTGTTGCGGGCGGAATTTCGAACGTGTTTGTTGCAGAATTCGGTTGGAAGACTTTTTGTAGATGAGTGGCAAATGTGCTGGCTCTATTTTTGTCGCTACGGGCCCAGCCACCTGTGTGGTTTCTAATAGGGACCACTGGTACTGTGGGTGAGCCAAGAGTTGGGTGAGCTTTCCACAGTGAGTTTTTTGTACTGGATGTTGATAATTTTTCAATATAAATACGTTGGGCAAGCTCTTCTTCTTGCTTTAAAGCTTTTGTAAGTTTGCGTGTGGCGTCTTTTAACTTTTGTTTTGCCGACGGTGATCTGGAGGACTGCCATTCTCGCCGTAGGCGGCGTTTTTCGAGAACAAGTTGTTCGATTTGCAGGTTGGTCTTTTTGTGATTTGTAATTTTGCTTACTGTTTGCGGCGTTGAGCAGCGAGCTGCAGCAACGATGATTGACTCCAGTAAGTTAACAAAACTATCAATGTCAGCTTCAGCTTCGAGAGGTGGGTTAAGCTCAATGTGTGAGCTTATGTATTTTTTGTATTTGAGCCAGTTGGTTTTTTCTGAAGTCAACTTATAAGAGTGGTTTGCTGGTTCTGGGTGTCGGAGCAGATTTATTAGGAGGGGCGAGTGGTCAGATGATAGGTCTGAGAGGCACTCGGCGCTTATCAAATTACGGGGAATGTTTTTGGTGACTGCGAAATCAATTAGATCAGGTAGTTTTTTGGGGTCAGTAGGCCAGTAAGTAGGTGTGCCAGGAGAAACGTGGTCGAGCTTGTTGTTTGCTTTTATAATGGCGTTGTAGAGCTGTTTTCCTTTTGGATTCACGAGTCGAGACCCCCAGTGTGTGTGCTTGGCATTATAGTCCCCAGCTGCTATAAAATGTTCTCCAAGTGAGTTGAAGAATTCCATAAATTGGTCTTCGGATAAAGTGAAACGAGGTGGGCAGTAAACAGCGGCTAAAGTAAGCTTGTTACCATTATCCAAGTGAATTTTTACTGATGTTGCTTGTAGAAAGTTTTTGGCAGTCTCAATATGACAGTGGTGCTTGAGACGGCTTCTTATCAAAATCCCGGTCCCGCCGTGGGCCTTACCATCAGGGTGATTGGTTCCGTAGAAAATATATCCTCTTATGTTGAAGTTATATTTGTTTGTGAGGTGTGTTTCCGAAAGTAGCATTACGTCGATGTGCTTTTCGAGTATGAATTGAGCTAGCTCAAGTTTGTGCTGTGAAACGCCGTTGGCGTTCCACGTAGAGATTCTTAGCGAGGCCATGAAGATGATTATTTTGATTGTTGTGATACAAGCAATTGTATCAACATGTTTTGATTACGCATTAGATCTTGCATGGTTGTCCGCATAAACGCCATAAACTCCGTCATGCTCTGCTGCAAGGTAAATATCATTGCTTCGAAATTGTTTTGTTGTTGTTCCATTGGCTTTTCGTCTTGTACCGAATTGAAGTCCACATATTTGGCTTGTGAACATGGCGCATTGGAGGCTGGGGGCTCTAGACCTGATCTTAGAGCGCTTGCATATGACGCGTTTTTGGTAACGAATCCTGTACCAAGTGAGGATCTGGCTGTGGTAGAGAAGAAAACTTCTGGGTTGTTTTTGGAGGGTATTTTTGTGATCGGTGCGTTTTGTGAGCGTACAGTGGCTACGCGCTGGTTAATGCGGCTTTTGAGATCTTTGTATACTGGGCAGCCTCTGTAGTTGGCTGTGTGATTGCCTCCACAGTTGACACACCTTTTTCCGCTTGAGTCTTCTTTTGGTGCACTGCTGCTGGCTTTGTCGTGGGGCTCGCCACAGACTACGCACACTGGGCGCAGCTTACAGTAAGACTTTGTATGGCCGTATTCTTGGCAGTTCATACATTGTACCAGATTGTTACGTTTGTGAGGTTCTTCTACGGTGATTCTACGATGTAGTAAAAATTGGAGTTTGTAGATTGGATGCACATCGTTTCTTTTCGGCATCTTTGCTTCTGGTGCAAGTTCCACCTTGAAGAGTGGTTGCGGCTGTCTATTTTTGTTTAAGATGTTGAAGACTGATTTTGCGGTAAATCCTTTATCCTGTAGCGCCAGCTTTATTTCGTCTGGTGTTACATCAGGCTCAATGCCCTTTAGTACGACTTGCAGACCCTTGCAGCTTTTTAGCTGGTATGTGTAATAGCTTTTTTCTCCTTCGTCCAAATACTTTGTTAAGGCTCTAAAGTGTCTAAAGTGTCTAGTTGATAAGAGGAAAAAAATGAGAATTTAATTTTATTCAACCTAATTTCATTCAATTCTTTTATTGTTATGTAAATACATTAACTCCAGTTTATTTGTTCCATTTTGTTTCTTTATTCTTAAACCATTCAATATTTTAATTCAATTTCCTGTTTCGGTTGCTAACTTTGATTGAATTTATTTAATACCGATTTGATTTCTTTCCTAATTCATGTTTTTAATTTTTCTTCATTTCTTTGTAAATTTCTCTTTGTTTAATGCTATCTGTTTACGTCAAAACTCGCCGCGAGAAATAACTAAGAATACCATTATTATGGTATTAAGCCTAGAAAAACTTCACCTGGAAGCCGCTCAAGCAATGGGTAAAATCCTGGCCGTCCATCACAATACCACACGACACGCCTGGACACTCTATACCCTGCTCGCGCTAGTTGCGTCCTTAGCAGTGATCTTATGGCTACACCGACGGACGAAACACATCGTCCATGTCCACGAGGATCATCGGCTGCCGGTCTACGCGCCATCCATACCTTCGCTATGGCCGTCGCTTCGAACTGGGGAGGGAGGAGTTAGATCACAATCGACCGACCACCACTTTTTTCCATTCAGTCAGTGTTATCGTTCCAGGGCTGCACTAGCTCAAATATTAAAATATCATTTAGTGGGCAACCGTGACTTTTAAAGTCACTTATTGTTGTGGTATTACAAAGCGCTGCAACATTGCAAAAGAATTATCGAATATATTTTCCTCCGTCTGAGAAAATATATCCTAATAATAAATAATTATTTATTTATTTTTTACAATATAATTTATTATTTCTAAATAAATTATATTGCGTCTTTTCTCAGAGTTTCACGCTGAGTATAACAATTGTTTCGATAATTATTATTACTCAATAAAATATTTCGATTCTTATAAATAATATTTATATTATTTTTTTTTTGCAATTGTTTTTCCAAAAAGTGTTGCCTTGTAATTTAACAACATATTCCCCGCTCAATAGATTCGATAAAGTTCCGATCGATTTACCTCATCTTTTCTATTGTTTATTATTAAAATAATAATAATCAACGAATTGGAGGTGGTGTTTTTATAGCTGTAAAGTCAGATCTTCCTTCCGAACTTGTTCCATTAGAACATGGTTCTTCCTTAGAATTTTTATGTGTTAAAATGACGATGTGTCAAATTTCAATTTACATTACCTGCTCGTATATTCCTCCCTCTTCTGATATATCTGTCTACCTGGACCATCTGTCATCTATCCAATCTGTTGCTTCTAAACTATCTGATAGAGATTATCTGCTAGTTTTTGGTGATTTCAATTTTTTTATTTATTTATTTATTTAGTTTATAGTCGAACTATGATCAGCCGACTTTTTAAAAGAAAAGAAACAATTAAAATTAGATTTAAATTATTTAAGTTGAATTTTAAACTAGAGGTAATTTTAAATTAAAGGTAAAACCTTAAATGTAAAAAAAAGAAAAAATTAAAAATTGTGCAAATGTGCAAACTGGGATAAAGAAAAGCCGATCCAACATTTGTTGCAGAGGATTGGGGAAAACCCAGTAAAACCCAATCAGATCAGGAGAGTTAGTGTTAGTAACCAAATGTAAGAGTGTTAAAGCATGCAGTATGTTGAAAGTACTACTATGAATACAAAGAAGACAATTATGTGTTTGACTAAATTCTAGATAAGTGGGCGAGGAGTTGTAATTTTAAGCTAGATATCAAGTTGTTATTGTTAGCTACAATTAAGTATAGTTTATTATAGTCCGAACATAATACCCTGAATGGCTCATGCAGGGCATAGTTCGAGCTACAATTGGGAAGTTTTAGAGGAAGGTAATTACGGGTGATTCTACCAGGGACAGAAAAGTGTAGTCTACTAAGTAAGTCGCTACTATCTATGTCACCTTGGATAAGGTTGTTAATAAATATAACACCAAGCATGGTTCTACGATTAGCTAGAGAAGGCAGATTAAGTAACAAAAGTCTACTAGGATAGGAAGGAAGTCTTGAATTTACATCCCAGTTAAGGCCTCGCAAGGCAAACATTAAGAAGTTTTTCTGTACGGATTCAATGCGGTCTCTATGAACTGTGTACTGAGGGTTCCAGACACATGATCCGTACTCGAGAATTGGACGAACAAGCGAAGTGAAGAGAGTCTTAGTTAAGTAAGGATCGTCAAACTCCTTAGACCATCTCTTAATAAAGCCGAGTACACCCATAGCTTTATTAACCATTGATGATATATGTTCAGAAAACTTGAGTTTTCGGTCCAAACGGACACCTAGATCATCAACCAGGGAAATTCTTTCCAAGGTACAACCACAAAGAGAGTATGATACGTACTTTGGGCAGGCACGTGAGAATGTCATCAGCTTGCATTTTGAGCTGTTCAGATTAAGGAGATTTGCACGACACCAAGAAAAGAAACAATCTAGGTCAGATTGAAGGCGAGAATGACAGGAGTCGTCTCTAAATTGAAAACAGAGCTTGACATCATCCGCGTACATGAGAGTACGTGAGTTAAGTATGACCGTTGGGAGGTCATTGATGAAAAGTGTAAAAAGCAGGGGACCTAAGTGGCTTCCCTGAGGAACACCAGATGTGGCATGAACGGGATAGGAACGAGTATTTTTAAAGAGGACTCGTTGGGTTCTGTCACTCAAATAGCTCACAATCCAACTAAGAAGTTTTGGTGAGAAACCGAGAAGATTTAGTTTATGTGCAAGAAGGGAATGGTTGACTGAGTCAAATGCCTTACTGAAATCAGTATAAATGACATCAGTTTGAAGATTTTCCTGAAATCCTTTTACCACAAAGGATGTCAGCTCAAGCAGATTTGTCGTGGTAGAACGACGCTTTACAAATCCGTGTTGAAAAGGGGATATAACGGATCTACTAAAATGCTGCAAGTGAGGAGTAATAACATTCTCGAAGAATTTCGGTATAGCCGACAATTTAGAGATACCTCTATAATTGCTTGCATCAGACTTGCTGCCCTTTTTATGTAAAGGGATGATAAAGGATTCCTTCCATATGGATGGAAACGAGGCAGTTACTAAGGACAGCGAAAATAGTTTGAGCAATGGCTTACATAAGGAGTTGGCACAGTATCGAAGTACACAGGCGGGGATACCATCGGGACCTGGTGAGAAGACTGGTTTAACCAATCGAAGATCCCTAATAAGTGAACTTTCATTCAGTAAAGGTGTGAAGATGCCATTCGAGCTTGGTACGCTATATGGATAGGAGTGAATGTTTGGCGTAGAGGAAGAATAAGTTGTTTGAAAAAACTTGGCAAACATATCGGCAATGGCCTGATCTGTGTTCGCCTCAGCGTTATCGAACATAAGTTTAGAAGGAAAGCCCGCTGACCTACGCTTCATGTTAACAAAACTATAAAACTGTTTAGGATTCTGAAAGAACTGAATCCTACATCTGGTCAAATAGTTTTTATAACACTTCGCGTTAAGCACGGTAAAATTTGCCCGAGCAGTTAGGTAGCGGGAAAAGACAAGCGGTGAGTTTTTCAGCTTGTATTTCTTAAATAAGCTACTCTTCAAGTTTTTTAAGCGAGACAACTCTTTTGTAAACCAAGGAGGCCTACTTGAGCTTGTCGGATAGAAACACGGAACACAGATATCAAAAGCAGAGTTAAGGGTTTTATAAAATATATTGATAGCCACTGACATATCAGTTGATAGATAAAAGTCAGACCAATCACAATATGAAATTAAATAATTTAAGTGTTCAAAGTCTGCTTTCTTGAAGCAGCGCACGCGATTGCACGGCTTTACACTTTTATCCACAAAGCTAATACCCAAGTCGAGATTCACTTCGAAAGTGGGATGATAAGGATCTTCAGGTAGGGAAAGAGGTTGTGCCCTGTCTAAAATCACCCTGGAAGGATCTGAGACGAAACATAGATCAAGCGATCTGTTTAAAGTGTTTTTGACATGATTAACCTGCGACAAAGACATGTCAAACAAACCGTCAAACAGATCATGTTGCCGGGAGGGCAGAAGGAAGTTTCCCTCCGCAATGGATGTCCAATTACATTCCGGGATATTAAAGTCACCCAGGACTATGAAATGATCTCTGTCTGATAACAGATTAAAAATAGTCTTAATTGCAGACAAATGTTGCGAGTAGACTGATAATTCCGATGACGGCGGAATATAGGAGCAGGTTATATACAAGAAAAAACCGGGAAAGTGTAGTTTTACACAGATTAATTCGATGTCGAATTGAAACTCCGGCTGTAAGAGGTCCGACATAATGGAGGAGTCTACTGCAATCAGTACTCCACCACCCCGTCGGTCAGGTCGATCAATCCTGTAAGTTGTATACCTATCTGGAAAGACTTCAGAGCTTAGAATCTCTGGTTTTAACCAGGTTTCGGTAAAGGCAATAATTTGGGAAGTAAAGGCAAGACTATGAAGATAAAGACTAGAGATTTTACTACAGAGGCCTCTAACATTTTGATAGGAAAGAATTAAGGAAGAAAGAATATTTGTGTGTCCCCTAGCATTTTCAAAGGCATGAAGAGAAGAGAACTTCAGTTTTTTGAGGACTTTGCACTTGTTGTAGGTCCACTTGGCGATGTAACGGCCAATGTGGGAAGAGTGACGATCGTTCGGCTTTTTTGTTTTGGAGTGAACTCCTTAACAATAAGGTCGGGCGGCCAGAAAGAAGCTGCGCAAACGTCTTTAAACTGTTCTGCAGGGAGAATGATTTTGAAAGAAGAAATGTCGCGCTTTAATTTGAAGTTGAATTTTTTAACTATCAAATCATTTACAGGCATCCTTTCGAGAATGTACGATTGTACATCTTCTATGGTTGTGTCTGGAGCCAAGCGAGAGATAAACACCAATTTTTTGGGTTTAATCGCAATCAGAGGTTTTATACTCGGTGCCTGACTAGCAGGCATGATTGCGGAAACATTACCCGTTACGTTGTTATCATTGCTCGTAATGGGAGTAGGCACAAGAGGGGCAGCAAGAGGTTTCGGTGCGGTAACATTGCTGCTAGTTTTTTTTTTTTTGTGCAACTAGAAGAGCAAGACGGTATAGGGGAAATTAGACTTAGAAGATCAGAAGAAGCATTGGAAGAAGGTAGATTGGTGGTCTTTAGATTCGTAGTAACTGAATCTAAAGGAATATTAAGAGGAGCAGGTGGCTTACTAAGAGCCGTAAAGGCGTTGAATTGGGTCTCCATCTCCAAAAATTCAGATTGGAGATTAGAGAAAGCTGTGCGTATCCGATAAAACCCGAGTTTGGTTTTATTGTGGATTTTCCGTAGATCGGATTCACCCACACGGCACGCTTCGCACGACCATTTAAGGCCTACATTGGCGTTGACGGCATCTCTAACCCGCACAGTTAGGCCACAGCATTTTAAGTGACTAAAATTGTCACAGAGCCAGCATCCAATGTAGTCCGCATTAGCATCTGAAGAGCATTTGCAATTTGCTGCAGAGCACGACACCATGTTAATAAAATAGATATGCCTTCGAATAGTAGGGGACAACGAAGAGAGCAATAGAATATTAAGACAAATTTCTTGAGAGAGCAAGAAACAGTTACAGCGCCGAAAACAGGCAAGCAAGTGAGAACGAAAATAAAAAAACAAATATAGCGAGCACTCGAGGTAAACAAAACAACAGCAGCTGTTACGTCTACAACAAAAGCACTACACAACTTACTCAGAGAGCGAAATTTACTTTCGTGAGCGGGAGAGCAGGAAAGTGTAAGAATATTAGTAAAAACAAAAACAAAAAAAACTTGACGCCAAGACGCGCAAGTGAAAAGAATTAAAATTTTTGTAAGCGAATTCACTAATAAGGCAGGATTAGTATGCTACTTTAAGCTTTTACTCACAGGGTTAGCACTAGTAAGATACAGCAGTATTAATGAAAGCACATAAGCAGATTAATTAAACAGAATTATTAAGAAACACAGGGAGCAAAAGCAAAACACGTCCAAGCACCACGAGTAAGTATCGAGTATTGTAAGTAATTTACCAGAAGTTACTTGGTCATCTCAATCAGATATATTGGTGCCCTCTGTATTTAACTCTTTTTTAAATGGCCTTTCTCTTTATCAAATAAATACTGTTCCTAATTGTAGTGGTAGAATGCTTGATTTAATTTTCTCTTCTGACATTTTACTAAACACTATCTCTAGAATGAATCCCTTAGTTCTTCCTGAAGATCCCTATCATCCTACATTGGACCTGGTTCTAACTCTGCCAACTTCTATGCAAACTGCAACTGTTTCCCCTATCACGTTGTTTTCGTAGGACCGATTTCCAAAAATTGAATTGTTTAATTTTGGAACATGATTGGTCATTTCTTTATTCATGTTCTGATCTTAATAAATGCATTTCATTTTTTTATTCCTCTATGAACTCATTTTTTGATCAATGTGTTCCTGTTACTTTTCCCGTAAAGTCAAATAGGCCTCCTTGGTTTTCACGTGAGGTAGTAAGGCTGAAAAAAGGCGGTATTTTAAAAATTTTAAATTAACTCGTAATCTTTCTGATTTTACATGTTATATTGCTGCAAAAGCAAACTTTATTGCTCTGAATGCAAATTGTTACAAAAAGTATTTGCGTCGCTGCCGTTTGCAGGACCCAAAGCAGCTTTATAACTTTGTTAACTTAAAACATAAATCAAGTAGATTTCCTCCCTCTCTATCATACGAAAATAAGGAAGCAACTGATGATCAGGCAGCCGCCGATTTGTTTGCAGACGTTTTTAATCAAATTATTTAACTTAACCTTATATTGTAGTTCCCCTTTACATCCATACCCTTATAGTATAGAAAATTTTAACACTGTCTTCTGTCCTTCTATCGACAAAACCTAGGGATCTTAAATCGATAAAACCCGTTTTTATACCCTTGGACCATTGAAAATGGTCAAATGTGCAAATGTATATAACGGGCAGAAGGAGGCGTCGGAGACCCCATAAAGTATATATATTCTTATAGCCGAGTCGATTGAGCCATGTCCGTCTGTCAGTCCGTCTGTCTGTCTGTCTGGAGGAACGCGTCGATCTCAGCTATTACAAAAGCTAGGGACACCAAATTTAGCATGAAGATTCCTGTATACCATACGCAGATCAAGTTTATTTTCAATTTGGAATAACACGCCTACCGCCCCGCAAACCGCCAATTTTGATTTACATGTCGATTTACTCATTTCTTAACGTTCTGCTTTAGTATATGTATAGATAAATACTATATGAACTTATCCTATAAATTGTAATCCGTTCGGACAATAAACACTGAAGTTATTAGATAAACCATTTCGACCCTTTGACCAGCAAAGAAGTTGTCGATGACGTCAGAACTAAATTATTTGCTTAGGACAGAAAAGGACAAACTATGCGAGCGCGAAGCGCGAGCTGTTTCTCGACTCTTCTTTCCATGCACATGTCAATTACCGAAAATACATGTGCATAAATATATACTAATACTCAACCAAAAGGTGGCGTGGTAAATGAATATGAATGTATGCAAGTATTTACATGCTTGTGTACATATTCATAATATGCTTACGTGCACATATGATTATTATTTAATAATTCATATTTTAGAATTTGTATCTTGCGTGTCGCTCGACTGTTGCTCTCGTTTCTCCTTGCCCTGACGGAATTCCAGCATGCGTACTTAGATTTTGTGCTGATTCGATTTTGAAGCCAATTCATAAGCTATTTGACTTGTCACTATCCAATAGTTATTTCCCACCTATTTGGAAAAGCTCTTTTTCCATTCCTCTTCACAAAAGTGGTTCTAACCATGATGTGAAGAACTATAGATGTATTTCCAAGTTGTCCGCAATTCCTAAGATTTTTGAAACAAAATTTACGGCTCAGTTAACTTTTATGTGTAAATCTATAATTTTACCCCATCAACATGGGGTAACAGCTACTAATCTTTTAGAATTCTCATCTCTCATCAATCTAGGATTTCGGAACAAAACTGATGTGGTCTATACTGACTTCAGTAAAGCATTTGACTCCGTAAATCATAATCTCTTAATTCATAAGTTAAATTTGATTGGTTTTCCTCAAAAGCTCCTTCTGTGGATATCCGATTATTTAACTAACAGGTCTCAAAGAGTTCTTTTTAAAGAATGTCTCTCTAAGCCGATCTTAGTTACTTCTGGTGTTCCTCAGGGCAGCCACCTTGGACCATTGCTATTTAACCTTTTTATTAACGATCTTCCTTCAATACTCCTTCACTCTAACATTCTTATGTATGCTGATGATGTGAAACTCTGTTTGACACACAATGATCCAGCAAATAACCTTCTTCAAACCGATCTTGATTTGTTTTTTGAATGGTGCAGCCATAATCTGCTGCATCTGAACTGTTTGAAGTGCAAGGTTATGTCATTTTACAGATGTAACTATCATGTCATCAATTACAATCTTAACTTAACTTAAATTGAAATTTGATCGTCACATTACACAAATTGTCAATGAGGCATTTCGACTACTCGGGTTCATCAAAAGATGGGCCAAAGAATTCGAGGATCCTTACACGACAAAGTTGCTTTACACTTCTCTTGTTCGTCCAACTCTTGAATATGGGTCTTGCGTGTGGTCGCCGCAATACCATATTCACCAAGATAGAATTGAGTCTGTTCAAAAGCAGTTTCTACTCTTTGCCTTGCGCAGTTTTAATTGGGTTCCGGGTGTAGACTTACCACCATACTCTAGTAGACTCCTTCTAATTAACCTACCTTCTTTAACTAACCGTTATGTTTATTGTAAAGCTAATAAAGTACAATATAGATTCCCCTACGCTGATTACTCAACTTAATTTCTGTATTCCTTCTAGAGTTACTCGTAATTTTGTGCCACTATCCTTGGCCTTTTGTAATACTAACTATAGCTTGCATGATCCTTTCCGAGTTCTCTATGCTGACTACAACAGACTGTCTAGAGTTTTCAACTCCGAGTCCTCCCTTTACTCTGTTAAACTGTCTATCCTCAATCAATTAACACTACATGCTAACAACTAATATTAATCTACCGATCTGATTGGGTTTTACTGGGTTTTCCCCAATCCTTTGCAGCAAATGTTGGATCGAGAATTATTGTTTTGTTATCCCCAGCCTAAATTTAAAAATATATATTTTTAATTAATTTTAAATTCTTGACTTATTGCAAAATTTTAATATTATAATCTAAATTATTCTCTTTTTTTTTTTAAATTTCCAATTTTAATTTGATGTAATCTAATTTTAATTTTAATTTTAAGTCGACTGTTTTAGTTGACGTTAAATAAATAAAAAATAAAAAAATAAAATAAAAAAAAACTTTCCCGTCCAATTTCCAATTTACCTTTCTGGTTTTTACATCACCATCAATTGCATCTTTTTCGCCTTTTAAAGGTTCGCTTATGCCAATTGATAGCGGTAAAGACACCTAGAAACACTTTATTGTACAAGCGACTCAGCATAGACGTTCAAGTTCTCTTCCAAGTTCCCTTCTTGGCAGAACACCCTCTCCCGCCACACAAAGGAAAGTTTCAACTTCGGCCACATCCAAGGCTAGTCAGGTACCAAAAACTTCGGTGCACGCTCCTCTAATCAGTTGGTCATCAAATTTCCCAGGCAATAAAAATGGCACTGCAAGAGTTCATTAACGCTTCAGATAAGCTCACGCAATTCACACTCACAGAGTGCGTCTTGAGCAGCTTCGCTCCATATGGAGTCTTGTCGAACTTAAATACGAACTCTGTTCCAACGCATTGTCTCAAATGGAGGCAAATGCTGAGGACAAAATCGCCATATGGGATGAAGCATTGCCAAGCGAACTCCAACAACGCTGGCAGGATTTCCTATCCAGTTATTCATCCCTCCATAACCTTCGGATCCCAAGATGGGTCCAATATACGCCAGTAGCTAAGCTCCAAATCCATGGTTTCTGCGACGCATCTCAGCGCGCCTACGGAGCAGCTATATATATCCGTGTTGAAAATCAACACAAGGCTTCAAGCCATCTTCTTGTAGCCAAGACCAGAGTAGCTCCTGTGAAGACCATCTCCTTGCCCCGTTTAGAACTTTGCGGTGCATTACTGCTAGCCGTGTTATCAGCAACACTCCTCCCTCAGCTTCCAGTCAATAGCTCCAAAGAGTACTATTGGACTGATTCCACAATTGTGTTAGCTTGGCTTAGTAAGCCTCCATGTAAATGGACGACTTTCGTGGATAACAGAGTGGCTAAGATAACTCAGCTTACTAGTTCGAGCAAATGGTCTCACGTCAGATCTGAACAGAACTCTGCCAATCTTGCCAGTAGAGGCGTCTCGTCAGAGGACCTCATTGGTAATAGACGCTGGCGAAGAGCTTCGTCCTGTCAAATACAACTTAACAAAGTTGCCCCCTTACCCATTTGTATCTTGGAGAGATTTTCCGAGCTCGACAGAGCACTGCGAGTGATGGCTTATGTATATCGCTTCATTCAGAGGTGTCGCAAGCCTGATCTTATACTCTCTCCAGATATCAGCAGCTCTGAACTCTCCAACGTTCAAGATTTGCTCATCCGGAGCACCCAACGTACTCAGTTCCATAAAGAGTACAATTGTCTGTTGAACAAGGAACAGATTGCAAGGAGTAGCGACATCGCTAATTTGAATCCGTTCATTGACGCCAACGGAGTCATGAGATCATGCGGTCGTGTGAGAACATCCGCTTCCTTAAGCTATGACGAGAGGCACCCGCACCCCCCTCTAATGCCCAACACCCCCTTTTGGCGGGTTGCAATAGAACTGCGTACAAAAACTGCGTAGTTAATTTTATTCAAAAAAGAGGAATCACATATATTTTAGGACATTTCATTTTGCATGTATGTGTACATCGCTGATCGTTTTTTTACTGAAACACTTCACAAGTTCAGTCCAAAGTGAAAAGTTGCAGGTGTCGGTCGAATATAATTCATTTTGCAAAAACAGTGATTTTGAAGATTGAACAAAAAGTTTATTTTGTGTCGTACAAGAAAAAAAAAAATATTGGTGAGTAGAACGCATTATTATCAATCGGTTAGTTTAAAAATCAAATAAAAAAAAACAATATAAGCTAAGAAATATTTATTGTTATTTAATTTAATTTAATTTATTGTTAACCATTGCGTTCGTTATCGCTTCTTTATTTAGTCATGTCGGGTCGAAAGATCATAAAGTTTTCAAAGCTGTCTGACAATGAAATTCAAAATATAATGGACGAGCTGGATGATGATGACTTTAATGAAACTGGAGATGAGCTGGACTCTGAAGACGACATTGAAGAGGCTAATTTCAACGGTCTTTGCAACTCTTTTATCGACGAATGTCTTAACTCAACAGAGACGCTTGTTAACGCAATTAATGTGACAGCATTAGATAATTTTGATACAGATCTGGAAACTTCAGTAGCAACCGATGTGCCTGGTTCGAGTAAGCGTCGTCGTGTGTCTTCAAATAAGCGTAAAATTTACGGAAAGCGTACCTTTGTTCCCACCAGTGATGGTTTTGTTGGACAACCAAATGAAATAAAAAATGATTCGCCCAAGTTTAAATCAATGACTTGGAAAAAAAAAGGATTGCGTCTTAACGTCAATGATCCCGCGTTTCATAGCCTTCTGAGTTAGAAGAACTTAAAGCGCCTTTTGACTGTTTTCAATATATTTTGACCGATGAGTTTCTCAAGGTAAATTCTTGTTGTAGTACGATTATATATATTTTTTTAAATAATCTAGTTTCTTTTCATTTTCAGGTCTTAGCTGAACAAATGAATTTGTATGCTTTCCAACAAAATATACAGACTCGCATTATCACTAACTTTATGGAGCTTCGCAAATTTATTGGTATACTCTTTTTTATGTCAGTGTATCGCTTTCCAAACTCTCGATCCTATTGGGGAAAATATTCCCTTGAAGCTTTTAAAAATGCTATGACTCGCAATAGATTTGAAGAAATACGCAAAAGACTTCATTTTAACGATAACTCTGCTGCATTTCGGCGAGATCAGCCTGGCTACGATCGTTTATTTAAAGTAAGACCACTTATAACTTACTTTAATGAAAGGTTTCTAAAAGTTCCTGTGCCTCAACGCCTATGTGTAGATGAGCAAATGTGTTCCACAAAAATGCAGGGAAATCCGACACGTCAATAAATGCCAAATAAACCAAACAAATGGGGAACTAAACTTTTCAATCTGTGCGACACTTCAGGATTTTCATATGCTTTCGAAATCTGTTCAGGCGCTGGCGATAATGTGATTCCAGAAAATACTCCTGACCTTGGTGCTGCTTCAAATGTCGTTGTAAGATTATCAAAGTGGATTCCTGATCATCAAAATCATATAATTTACTTTGACAACTTTTACACATCGCTCGGATTGGCTGTCTACCTTCGTAGCCGTGGTATCTATTGTTTGGGAACTGTGCGTTCAAATCGTATATCGAACAGCAAATTATAGTCTGATGAAAGCCTCAATGCAAAAAAAGTTCCTCGAGGCTATTCCGAGGAGTTTGTAGGTTCCGCTTTTGGTGTGGATATATGCAACGTTTTGTGGCGCGACACAAAAACAGTTCGACTTATATCAACCTATGTTGGAACTCAATCGTTTTTGTCACAAACTGAAACTCTATTGCAAAAAGCGACTCGGTGGGATCGAAAAAAAAAGAAACTAATTGAGATTGAGTGTCCTATGATTATAAAGGAGTACAATCGTCATATGGGAGGAGTTGAAAACACGAAAGTGGACCAACCGTTTATTTTTCCATCTTTTGGATATGTCAATGGTAAACGCATATATTTTATATCATCGGTTGCATAAGGGACAAGCACGATGTTTTTTGCCAGATTTTCAAATTGAGGTGGCGGAGACTTTATGTCTACTTTCGATTCCGGATAGCCGTGGACGGGGACGGCCATTATCTCACTCAGCATCACCGGCTCCGGCTCCATCGAAAGTAAAAACATACTTTCCAAATGCAAATATTCATTACGATCAGATTGGCCATTGGTGCAAATTTTTAGATCGGTTTAGCAAATAAACATGCAAGATGGCCAACTGCAAATCCGAAACACAGTCTTTTTGCACACAATGTAATATTCATCTATGCAATTCATCTTCAAAAAACTGCTTTTTAATTTTCATATGCAACAATAAAAATTAAACACAATAAAAGTTGTTTAAGTCTTCATATGGGGAAAATACACGTAAATGCCCAACCCCGCCTTTTGGCGGGTTAGGTATTTTCACCTGTAACAGGTAAACCATTAGCGTAATCAAAAAACTAACTTCATATTCGTTCGTTTTGACCCAAAATTAGTCTAAAATAATTTTTTCACTGCAATAGAAAAATTGGGTATTTGAGGGTTAATTCCTGTCGAGTTTGCATCCTCCATTCTCTGCCCTCTGCGAGAGTTTCCTTCCCTCGACCTTTCACCCACACGGGACGATTTCGCTGGTCCTTTCGAAATCAAGAATTTCACTGGTCGAGCCTGCCTCAAAACCAAGGGCTATGTATGTGTGTTTGTGTGTTTCAGCACAAAGGCCATACATTTAGAAGCAACCTCGGACCTAACAACCGAGAAGTTTCTCGCCGCCTTCGCGCGTTTCGTCGCGAGACGCGGCTGACCCCACCACGTTTACTCCGACAACGGAAAGACGTTCGTCGGAGCCTCCAAGGTCCTTACTTCAGAGTTCATGAAGGCAGTGAAGGCTGATGTATCCACAAAATACAGCCATCAAAATCTCGCATGGCAAGAGCTTCAAAACGCTCTTCTGCAAGTCCACTTCCTCATTAAAGTACACTTTCGAAGAACTATCCACACTTCTTTGCAAGGTCGAAGCGTGCCTTAACTCCAGGCCGATTTCTCCTATGTCTGAGAGCCCCACCGATCTTTTGGTCTTAACTCCTGACCACTTTCTGATCGGCGGTCCGCTCATCTCCGTCGCAGAGCCTGAAATCCAAGAATACGTTGTATCCATCATCAACCGATGGCAGCGACTTAAGGCTCTACATCAACAGTTTTGTTTCCGTTGGAAAGAGGAATACCTCAAAGAGTTGCACAAACGCTCCAAATGGCAACTGCCAACTCGAAACCTCCAAGTCGGTGACATGACCAGTGAACGAATGGCGTCTGGGCCGCATCCACGCCACCTATCCTGGCGCTGATGACATTGTCCGCGTAGTGGACATCCTCACCACCCGTGGCGTCATGAAAAGGCCAGTGGCAAAATTAGTCCAACCTCCTTTAGAGACAAAGTCCAGACACCCTCCTAACCTTGTGTTGTCCATCAGTGGATATGCTCTCCAAACACTAATCCATATATCTACCTTCTTCTTTCAGATTAGTGAGATGACACCACGCAAGGCACAATCACCAGCGAAGCCAAAAGGAGTGAACTCCTTCAGATGCCGCGTCTGAAGAGGAGTCCACGCCTTAAGGAAGTGCCAAAGGTTTCTGCGGCTCCCGGCGGAAAAGCGTCTTCGGGCTGTGTTGATCAACAAATAGTGCCCGAACTGTCTTGCCCATGAACACCCCTCAACCCGAGATGCAGGCAACCTCGCCATCCGTGACGCCTCTTCCACCTTTGGAATCCCTGGCGACATCCTGGGGCAATCACTATGATGCCAACCGCCATAATCAACCTGGACATGGCCGGCAAAATCTACGAGGTGCGCGTGAGTTACCACCCCACCCCTAAAACCCCCCCGCCTCTAGCGAGTCATCGGACACCGAACCGGGAAGTGTCACCAACCCAGCACTATAAGCTGCAATTCCCCTTAAAAACCCCCCTCGTGTCTCCGCACTGGCTGAACCAACGATCAGCAACATACAATGTACGATCAGCAACATACATTGTATCAACAGACAGTATATGGGCCACAATTGTTTAGTCTAAGTGATATCCGCTCTGTTGCTGAATCTGCAACAAAGGCATTTGCGTTATACCCTTTTATATGTTAGCAACTAAGATGAAACTGAAATATACTTTACTTCTGTCTTGACACTCAAACCAAACAGTCGCATTATTGTGCATATCGAAAATACTTTATTCACCATACAAGAAGACCCAGCCAAAGGCCCCGTTCATCTCCCCATATCAATCATCATCAGCTCCACCTTTCAGCCCGAACTGATAACTGGCGCAGCCGGTAGGATGTCCTACCTTACCGTAATCACTTACCTGTAAGTAAAAATGTGAAAGACGCAACAAATTATATTTAAATGTCGCATACCTAACAAAATCTTATAAAACAAAGTTGAAACTGTGATACACCAAATGAAACTCAAACATACATACATACGAAACTAAAATCCCAAGCTACCGCGATGGCGTGGAATCAAACGCTGATCATCACGTCATCGGTACATATTGTACATACGCTGCTAAAATACACCATAACCTTCATTCGACAAATGCAAGTGTAAAGTGCTACCGCTATGGCATGGAATCAAACGCTGATCATCACGTCATCGATACGTACATACGCTGCTAAAACACGTCATAATTTTCATTTGATAAGTGTAGGTGTAGAGTGCTACCAAGATGACGTGGAATCAAACGTTGATCATCACGTCATTGGTACGTAAATACCCTGGCAAACGCATCACAATACCTATGTGCCTGTGCAACTGTACTGTGTGGTCACAGTGGTGCGTAATCAAACGCTGATCGTCATGCCACTGTGCCATACGCAAACGAATCGCCAAAGCCTTTTTACATACATATATACATATATATACACTCATGTACTGTACCGCCGCGTTGGCGTGGAATCAAACGCTGATCACCACGCTAACTACGAGTACACTTGCGTCCAAAATACCCCATCACACTCGTTTACATACAGCCCTACAATATAGCCACGGCGGTGTGAAATCAAACGGTGATCGTCATACCACTGTGGTATAAACAAACGAAGCACCAAAGCTTCTTCAATACATTATACACTCGACTGTCAAACATAAACAAATATCATATTTCAAATCAAGCGAGTCTCATCCTGTGTGCCACAGCGACAGCAATGCAGCATGTGTGGTTGCGCAGCCACGTCTGGGGAACCGATGTAAGGGGTGGGCTCTTGAGTATCGTCAAGCTAGCTCGCTTCTCGCTCTCCTACAAAGTGTTGCTGCGACTCATGTATGTTCAATCAAAATAAATAAAACAATGCATCGTAAAGCCGACCTATACTTATACTTTGTTCGTTTTCGTTATATAATTCTGTATATCAACAATTATTAATATCAAAAACATTGCAGAGCCTGAAACAATAAGTCAAGGACACACAAAAATCAATAAACACGTACAAAAAAAAAAAAAAAATAATAAGATACACTATATATATATATATATTTATCCACACACAAAAAAAAAACACGTAAAATTAGAAAATAAGATACACTATATATATACTTACGTAGTTACTATTTTTCAGTCAAATAAATGATCCGTCTGTAACGAAGACAAAGATCAACGCTGAAGCCAAGTATAAATTGAAACACGAATAATTTCGGTGAGCGTCTTTATTTTAAAACTGTCAGCTTAAGACTAAATGTACAGAGTTTTGATCGGCTCGAAGTGAGTCGCGAGAAACGGAAATGTGTTTGTCAGCAGTTTTATTTATTTGTGTTTAAGTGCATGCAAAAAGAATGATGAAGTTATACAACAATCATGCGCTTTACTTTTTTGTGGATTCAAGTTTCGTTACGTTATGTTGTGTATTTATGCACGCGCAAGATTGTATGCGCGTTGTTTTTGTTAGGTTTAAGTTTATGTAAGCGTAATATGAGAAGCATATTATGCTACTTCCCTCCCCTTAAAAGGAAGCTTATGCTTCTATTGGGGTTGACGCATATAATCTTGGTAATGCAGTTGGGTTTGTATCCTGTGTTTCCATAATTGTTTTTGTTGTTTTTAGTTTTAAGTAGATACAAACTATACAAAATGTAAGGCTAATGAGTGATACAATAATAGAGACTGTAATATTATTATTTGATATTAGTTTTACAATGTCCTTATGTTCTATTGGTTTTATTTTTATTAGTTCAATGTGTGTGTACAATGGGGTTAGATTTATTTCGGGATTTAGCTGGTTTTCGTTTAATGTTATTTTTCCTATTTTAATTTTACATTGTTTTATTGTTATTATTTTATTGCCGTTAATTGTTACATTTTTATTTATTTCTTGGCAATCTTGTTCTATAATAGTATTCTTTATGTTCCAAGTAAGGATATTGTTTGGTTCAACGTATTTAATTATCTGGTTAACTGTTGTGGGGACAAAATTGCAAATTGGTTTAGTTCTTTTTATAATGTTCTTAATACATTCGTTACTTATTTCTTTACAATTTTGATTATAAATTTTGCCATGTTCTTCAAAATAAGTATCTTTTTCGTTGTGATCGAGTTGGTACCCGTTATTATCTGGGTAAGGTATTATGTTAATTGTGTGGACAGTTTTAATGGGGATATGTGCTATGATAAGTATTTGGTTAGTACTAATCCAGGTTGATGTTTTAATTTGTAAGATGTTACTGTTGTCAACGTTCTCTAGTCTGTCGTAATTGAGTAATTTGGGATTAAATAGTCCTAGTCGTGAAAGTTGCATTCCCATTGCAATGTCTTCTATATACTCGGTAAATTGGGTTAGTTCGTATATTAACTGTTCTCTGTTACTATGTTCGTCTAAGAATTCTTTTGTTCTTTGTATGTTACTGTTAATGAGTTGAATTATGTCATTTATTTCATGTAGATTTATTGAACTTGTTGCTACTGATTCTAATTGTTTTTCAATCTTTGTTCGGTCATTGTTATCTAATGTTCCAAATAAATATTTAAACGCTGATCCTACTATGTTGATTAGTCCTCGTTTCTGTCTATTTGTCTGGTGTAAAGTTATTCCGCTAAGTTCTCTTCGCATTTTATTGTACAAAAGGTCAATTTGGGGAATATTAGTGTAGTTAGTTATCTTATTGTTAAAATAGTGGGTTAGGTTATCTATATCGGAAAGGTTTACGCGAAGACAATGATGTTCGTATTCTGAAGGGATTTGAATCGATTTATCGGAAAATAGGAGGTATCCGTGGTTAGTGTCAATGTTGTTGATTTGAAGTTGTTGGGTTTGGCATAATTTTGTAGACGTGAGGAGGAGTATTATGATGAACCAGGGGCCTGCGGAATGGGAAGTTCATTAATTTTTTTCTGTTTTTTAAATTGAGTTTTGTAGTAATGTGTCTCTCTATTCCTATTGGTGATTTTATAATGGTCTTCGTCAGTTTGTTCGACGTTTTTTGTTAATTTAAAAGGGTTTTCTAATTTCCCTTTTTGCAATGGTCCTTTTCTATATCTAGTGTCGACGTTGTATTCTGTTCGGTCTTTGTTTATTTCGTTAATTTTTATTTCCTTGTTGTGTTGTGTATCTAGAATTGGTTGTCCAGCATAAATAAATATGTGGGCAGGAGTTTGTCCAGTAGTGTCATGTTTGGTTTTGTGGTTGTAAATGTAAAGAATCGTTTCTATTTTACTGAGTTTAGCTTCATTGTCATCGGAATTGTTTATGATACGGATTTTTTCGTTTATTGTTTTATGGAGCCTTTCTATATCTGCAACACCTGTTTTTGTGGTATTGAGTTGTAATTCTACGATTTCAGTTTCGAGCCAACGTTTGAGGGCTAAACTAGAAAATGCGCCACCTCTGTCTGCCTTTAGAATTTCGGGTTTCCCCAACTGATTGAATATGCGCATTAGAGCGTTTTTGCATTCTATCCAATCTTTTGTTTTAATCTGCTCAAGGGTGGCGAATTTTGAATAAATGTCAATACAACTCAAATAGTGATTCCCTTCAGAGGAATAAATATCTATTACAAATTTATCGCGGCAATGTTCGGGTTTAGGGGTGACTTTCATTGGCATTTTTGTATTTCGGTGTTCAGTTTTTGCTAAGTTACAAACTTGGCATTCGTTAATTATATTTTGGATGAGGAGTTGGCTATTTGGGAAGTAGTATGTCTCGCCGAAAAGTTTTACAGTTTTCTGTATTCCGGGGTGTAGAAGTTTTTCATGTGTTTTTAGAATTAGTTCTTTGAAATTTGCGTATGTGGGAATGTTTTTAGTAAGATGAGGCTTCGGAAAATCTTTGTATATCTTGGATTCATTGTCTCTTTATATGCTTTTTGAATTACTTCGAAATCTGCATCGCTTTCGATGTACAGAGCGCTGTTTTTTGAACAAAAGTAGTCGAGTAGATATCGTTTGGCTATTTCAGGGGTCATTTTTTCATATGAAAGGTGTATAATTTGTTTTTTGAAGTAAGTTTCTATTTCTGTTTTATTGGGACCTTTGGTAAAGATGATTTGTCTTTTATGTTGATTGATAGCTTTCTCTGATAGTCCGATAAAATTGCTACTGTCTTCTTCAGCACTATGTTGTGTAGATTCACCAAAAAATATTTCTTCTATCTTTACTCTAGAAAGTGCGTCTGCTACGCAATTTTCCTTTCCTTTTATATATTTTATGTCGAAGTCATATTCCGAAAGTCTAATTTTCCATCTTATTAATTTTGAATTAGGTTCTTTTAATTTGTGTAGCCAGAACAAGGGTTGATGGTCAGAAGCTACTTCGAAATGTCGTCCTAACAGATAGTGTCTGAAGGTTTAAGTGGCCCAAACTATTGCTAATAATTCTTTTTCTATGGCGCTATAATTGATTTCATGTTCATTTAGTGTTCTGCTGATGTAACTAATAGGGTGTCCGTCTTGTGATAAAACAGCTCCTAAAGCTACATTGCTAGCATCTGTTGTTAATGTAAATTTCCTCTCGAAATTCGGTATTTTTAGGATCGGATCTTCAGAGATTAATAATTTTAACTTTTGGAATGCTTCTAAGTATTCTAAACTGTTTATATCTATTGTTGCTCCTTTCTTTGGGCACTTGGTCAGGGGTTTGGCAATGTCTGAAAAGTTAGGTATAAATTTCCTATAACATCCTGTAAGTCCTAAAAAGGCTTTAATTTCTTTAGTTTTTCTTGGTAACGGATATTTAACTATAGCTTTGATTTTATCCGGGTTTGGTTTAATCCCGTCTTTAGTAATAACATGTCCTAAGAAAGTTGTCTCTTGTTTTAAGAACTCGCATTTATCTAGTTGTAATTTTAAGTTTGCCTGTGATAATTTTTCGAAAACAGCTTGTAAGGCTTGAAGATGTTCTTCTAAAGATGTGGAGAAAACTATGATGTCGTCTAGGTATACTAGACAGCATTTATTTAAAAGTGGACGGAGTAAATTGTTCATGCATCTTTGAAATGTAGCGGGGGCATTTTTAAGCCCAAATGGCATTCGTGTGTACTCGTAGTGTCCATATTTTGTAGAGAAGGCAGTTTTGGCTATTGACTCTGAGTCCATTTCTATTTGATGAAAGCCCTTTGCAAGATCTATTGTTGTGAAATAATTTGACCTCCCTAGTTTCCCTAATATTTCATCTATGTTTGGTATGGGGTATCTGTCGTTTATTGTTATTTCGTTCAATTTCCTATAATCTATTACGATACAAAGCTTCTGCTGTCCAGAAGCATCTAGTTTTTTAGGTACGACCCAAATGGGGCTACAGTATGGTGAATTACTTTCTCGGATAATGCCCTGTTCTAACATATCCTGGATCTGTTTTTCTACTTCCTTTTCATATGTCTGTTGGAATCTATAAACTTTAGAGTAGACGGGGATATTGTGTGTGGTGTTAATAATATGTTTTTCTTGGTTTGTGAACGTGAGCTTGTCACCTTCGCGAAATTGGATGTCTTGGTATTTTGTCAGTAGATTAGTTAGTTTCAGTTTTTCTTCTACGTTAAGGTGTTCAAATCGGAACAAGTTCTCCTGAAGTGTTTAGGTTTCTAAGTAAGTGGGGTCTTGTGGAAATGAAGTGTCCATTTGAATATGGTTCTGTTCTGTAATGTTGTTACCGTCTTTTATCTTGTATATTTTGTTAAATAGAGTGGCAGATTTTTTTTTTATAGTCGATTATTGCTTTGGCTTCGGACAACAATTTGCGTCCAATCAGCATGTCATAATGATCTGAGAACTGGTGGATCAAGAACTCTTGGGCAATAGGGAAGTAGTTGTTAGGTGGTATATTCGTAAGTTCATTAATTATTAACGGGCCATTACTGGTGTGGATTAGGTAATTGGTTTCTTATGTTGGTGTTTGAAAAATATTTTGCGTGAGCATATTTATCGTAGATCCTGTATCAATTAGACATTTCAATTCGGTATTATTATGTTTGATCGTTATATATTGGCTTGATCCGGGGCTACTAGCCGAAAATTTTCTGCTTGTTCGGGGTCGTCTGGTTCGTTGTCATTTGTTGTCGGTGTCTCCTCTTCTGTTGTTTCTGAATTGTCATAGTTCTGTTTAGGGGGACATTGAATTAATTCTGGGGTATAGTTCGATTGATAGGGATAAGGCTGAGGTTGAAAATATTCTGGATAGTAGGGATAATAGTAATTATAGTTATAAGGATATTCGGGTTGATTAGACGATAATTCTTGGTATCTTAGCTCTTCTATGCTCATTTTAGACTGTCCGCTGTCTGATGGTCTCTGTCTTTTTATTGGGTTATTAGTCTGTACGTTTCCGGTTTGTGGATATGTTGTAGGCATGTGAGTGTGGCTAGGTCCAAAGCGATTTTGGTCAAAAATATTTTGTCGGTTAAAAGCTGTGTTTGGTCTGCGTGCTTGTGTCAGAGGTATGTTAGGTTGTGGGTAGATAGGTCTATTTTGATATTGAGGTATCGGATTTGTGTTAAACCTGGGTACATGAGAATATGCTTGGTGATAGGGTTGATAGACGTTGTTATAGAATGGTTGGAAGGGTGCAAGGGGTCTGGTTTGATTGCTCATTTGCCTGTTTTGGGGAGTGTTTGTTACTTTGTTTGGAATTGAAGTTGGCTTTATATTATCTTTACTTGAGGTTGGTGCCTCGTAAAGACCTTTTTCTTGTAATATGTTTATTAATGATCTCAGGTTTGGAATATTACAGTTAATTATTCTGAGATAAATGTGGCTTGGAAGTTTTTGAATTAGATTTTCGATGCTGGTTTGTATTAATCTAGTATATAGAGTGGTTTCAGTAATATTGTTTTCTAGTTCTAATTTACTTATAAGTATCTGCCGTTTTCTTTCGGCTTCTTCAAGGAAATGACGAACATTACCTCGATGTTGTGTGTTCCTGAATTCCTCTAGAAGTTGGTGGTTCGGTGCTTGGGGCTTGTAGTTAAGTATAAGTTGAGTCCTGAGTTCACTCCAGCTGCTGAGGTTGGTAACTCCGAGGGTGCGGATAACATCGCCACTGATGTTCCGTTCGATGTGTCCAAAGATTATTAACTTCTGTCTTTCATCTGTAGTCTGATAAAGAGCCAAGATGAAGTCGATGCGACTGATGAAAGTGTACAAGGTGTTAGGATCTCCGTTGAAAACCTCGATTGCGTGTATTTGTCTTTCGACTTGAATCATATTCGAGTCAGACAGTTCTATTTGTGTTGGCGCTGCTACTGCCATTGTGGTTTGTTGGTTTTGAATTTTGATTAATGTTTATGTATTTGCTGTTGGTTTATTTGTCGGTTCGTAACTTGGATAGGGTTTCTTGTTGTTCGCTCACTTATTATCATTATAATATTTCACTTAGTTGCACTGTTATCATTATAATTCATTTTAGTTGTAATTGAGTTTATTTAGTCTTCATTTAATTTAGCTGTTATTATTATGGTTCACTTAGTTGTAATTAAGTTTATTTAGTTTTCACTAAGTTACACTGTTATTATTATTTTTCGTTTATTTCTGGTTAAGTTTATTTAGTTTTCGCTTAGGTTAACTGTTGTTATTGTAGTTCACTTAGTTGTAGTTACGTTTATTTGGTTTTCACTTAGTTTAGCTGTTATTATTATGGTTCACTTAGTTGTAATTAAGTTTATTTAGTTTTCACTTAGTTACACTGTTATTATTATTGTTCTTTTATTTCTGGTTAAGTTTATTTAGTTTTCGCTTAGGTTAACTGTTGTTATTGTAGTTCACTTAGTTGTAGTTACGTTTATTTAGTTTTTCACTTAGTTTAGCTGTTATCATGTGTTGCACACTTTGCTATTTCGCTTTGTTTTGAGTAACCTTTTGTGGATTTACTACTCAGCGAATTCAAAGGCGTCTTCTTAAAATTTGATACAATTTTAAGTTGTTCACTTTCACAATCACTCTGTGGTTTCGGATATGTTGTTGGTTTACAAAATTTTTTTTTTTTTTTTTTTTTTTTTATTTTCTTTTGAACCAATTGTACCGATTTACCGACGCGAGATATTGAAGTTGTAGTTCTTTAGCGGATGATACACAGAGAATTGAATATGTTTAATATCGCATCAACTAGTATCATCCTACCGGCTGCGCCACTTACGTAGTTACTATTGTATTTTTGAGTCAAATAAATGATCCGTCTGTAACGAAGACAAAGATCAACGCTGAAGCCAAGTATAAATTGAAACACGAATAATAATCATGCGCTTTACTTTTTTGTGGATTCAAGTTTCGTTACGTTATGTTGTGTATTTATGCACGCGCAAGATTGTATGCGCGTTGTTTTTGTTAGGTTTAAGTTTATGTAAGCGTAATATGAGAAGCATATTATGCTACTATATATATATCCACGCATAGAATTAAATACACACGTAAAATCTAAAATACACTATACATACCCTCACAGTCCCTTAAGAAAGAAAATTTGTTCATTATTTTCCAATCACATTTGATATATTGAGTAACTTCAAACTTAATGTCAAAGAAATTAGTTTACAACCTTAGGAAGACTACACGCTCAGTTGTTGGGGCTCTGCCAAACTCTAGTAAACTCCCACACCCTATTAGACGTTCTGACCCTCTTCCTCTGCTTTCGGAAGAACCTAAATCAATTTCTCCTCAAAACCCTATAATGGATTCAGGAAACGACTCTGCCCGTCCCAGTCCATCCCCTTTAGCGCCCACTGTCAGTGGTTTTAATTCAGTACTCTTAACTATGTGGATTTGTCGAGCATTTGTCAACCTTTGATGGTACACCCCGTCAATTAGATAGGTTTATTACTAGCGTAGAGGAAATTTTGATGCTCATCAGAGGAGCAGACCTAAACCGTATGGTCTGCTTACTCTGAGGACCATCAGGAACAAAATTATTGATAGGGCTGACGAAGCCTTGGAGCTTGCAAACACTCCCTTGGTTTGGGATGAGATTAAAAACAGCCTCATCCGCCTTTATTCGGGTAAGAAAAGTGAAGCCAACTTGTTAAGCGAGCTAAGCACGTTTTCGAACGTGACTTTAGGGCAACTGTTCTTTGGTATATCAAAGGTGAGAAGCCAACTATTCTCTATACTTAAGAACAGCGAACACAACAACACCGTTGTAGATACCAAAAAGGTCGTCTACAACGAGGTTTGTCTCAATGCTTTTATGACTGGTCTGAAGGAACCTCTCAAGATTTTCGTCAGGCTAAAGTCCCCTTCTACACTCGAACAGGCATACGAAAAATGCCAAATAGAGCATATCTTATATAGGGCACGGCACAATCGACCCAACAGAACAGAGCAGAGACCCAATGAGTCAGATAATAGGAACCACCGAAATAATAATGACAATAATAACCGCGGCAGACGAAACGACCGTAGGGGACCGTACTCTAACTCTAACCAGAATAGACCGTCCAACTCGAACAACCGTACATCCCAATCCGTTAATAACGACAACCAAGCCAATACATCAAACCCTTTCCGAGCACCATCGCATAGTCTGAATAATATAGAGGAGAACCCTCAACCCAATCCGAATTTTTAACAAACTGCTTCAGGAAACCAACAGGGTACATAGCCCCAGCCACACATAGCTCCTCGCTTCCCTTTATAAAGATCAAACTACACCAGACAAACCCCCTGAAGTTCCTGATTGACACAGGCGCTACACACTCCATCATCGACCCAAAATATGTCGATTCTAAACACTGTGTAACCCTAGAAACGCCTATAACACTTAAAACAGCCTTGAACAGTTTTACAATCTATCAATACGTATCTATACCATTCCCACCAGAAATCCAAACCACGGGTGAAATGACCCTTCTTGCTTTCAAATTCCACTCCTATTTTGACGGCTTGATAGGAATGGACTTATTATCCTACTTAAAAACATAAATAAATTTGCCTAACCTAAAACTAAAAACTCCAAGTACCACTATACCCTTATGGATCCATAGTAACCTAACTTCGAACATATTTAACATACGAAAACTGTTTTGCCACTACCAGTGGAAACCAAACAGGGCGACTTCTACATCGTCTCAATTACAATTAATAACTACCTAATAATATCAGACGGTATTTATAACTCCCAAAATAATACTGCCAATTTTGTTATCTTGTGATATAGCGAGATAGATTAGTTGTTGTACCTCGAGAACCCGATAGAAAGCATGCCATACTCCACAGCCGACAGTGTTGAACTTTTCAGTATCACTTCAGACACCCCACAACCCCAAGACTCCACAACATCTCTTCAAGCCCTTCACGTCGAACACCTCTCTCCTGAAGAAAAGCAAGGGTTACTTTCACTTTGCAAAAAGTATTTAGATATCTTCTACAACGAAGACAAACCACTTACCTTCACCAACAAGATTACACACAAGATTAAAACCACGGACGATACCCCCATTCATACAAAATCTTATAGGTACCCTTACATCCATAAAGAGAAAGTCAAGAAACAAATAGATTCAATGTTAAACCAGGACATCATTAAATCCAGTTATTCCCCGTGGAGCGCCCCCGTTTGGGTTGTTCCCAAAAAAACCACTCCTACGGGAGAACAAAAATGGCGTCTCGTTATCGACTATAGAAAACTAAATGAGAAAACTATATCCGATAGATTCCCCATACCTAACATTGCGGACATCTGAGACAGATTGGGCAAAGCCAAATACTTCTCTACACTTGACCTGGCAAGTGGATTCCATCAGATAGAAATGAATTCTGATGACATACCTAAAACTGCATTTACAGTAGAGGGAGATCACTATAAGTTCATTAGAATGCCGTTTAGTCTCAAAAATGCCCCAGCCAACTTCCAAAGGGTGATGGACAATATTTTTGGAGACCGTATTGGAACTATTTGCCTGGTCTACCTAGACGATACAATAATTTTCTCAACTTCTTTACAAGAACACCTTATACACTTAAAAACTATTTTTGGAAGACTCAGGTCTGCCAACTTTAAAGTTCAACTAACTAAATCCTCAGGCAGGAGACAGAATTCCTTGCCCATATTGTTTCACAAGAAGGTGTTAAGCCAAACCCCAATAAAATCGAAGCCATTAAAAACTTCCCATGTCCCCACAGTAAAAAAACAATTAAGTCTTTTCTCGGTTTGTTAGGTTACTACAGGAAGTTCATTAAAGATTTTGCGAGACTTACCCAACCCATGACGTAAAAATTAAAAGGCAACAATAAATCGATCATAATAGATGACGAATTCAAAGAGGCCTTCGAATCCTGTAAAACCTTACTTTCTAACGACCCAATCCTCCAATACCCGTACTTTAGCAAACCTTTTACTCTAACCACGGACGCAAGTAATTTTGCAATAGGAGCTGTCTTATCGCAGGATCCCGCACAGAGTGATAAACCCGTATGTTTTGCTAGTAGAACCTTGTCGACTGCGGAAACGAACTATTCCACAATTGATAAGGAAATGCTGGCTATTATGTGGGCGGTTCAATACTTCAGATCTTACCTCTTTGGCAAAAGATTCACCATAGTCATTGATCACAAGCCATTGACTTGGTTAATGAACTTCAAACAACCCAATTCAAAAATAATTCGTTGGAGACTCCAGCTTCAACAATACGACTTCGAAGTCATCTATAAGAAAGGTTCTCAAAATGTAATTGCTGATGCCCTCAGTCGACCAGAGGCCTCTATCAACCATAATGAAGCACTACTGACTCCCCGAACTATTTGTCCCATTTCAGAAAAGCCCCTTAATACAATAACTTTAATATTCAGCTCCTTTTCAAAATAACCCTAACAACAAATTATACCACACTGACCCCGTTTAAACATAAACTCAGGAGGGAAATCTATTAACCCGATTTCCAATATGACGACGTAATCAACATCCTTAGACAGTCGTTAAAACCAAACAAGACATGTTCAGCTTTTGCCCCGATCACGTTTTTCAAATGGTAGAACAAGCCTATCAAACCTAATTCTCAGCCGACAGTACATTCAAACTCATTAGATGTCTGACCTTTCTACCCGAAATAACTGATAGTACGGAGATCAAAAAAATCATAACCGACTATCATTGTAATAGCAACCATAGGGGGATCGACGAGACATACTTACACTTAAACCAGAAGACAGGTCAATAGCGAACATGACGAGATAATGTCTGAAGCTTTAATTACATATAATAACGCTATTCATTCTGCGACTAAACATACCCCCTTTGAACTTTTTAATGGACGTACCCATATATTCAAACAAGCAATCAAGTTCAATAGTGAACATGACGAAATTGAATGAATTCCGCGAAAAATTGTACCCTCGTTACCGAAAAACGTTTAAATGACGTTGTCAAGAGAACCCTGAAATTAAAAGAAACCCGAACAGACCCTATAGACGTACAACCAGACACTTTAGTCCTTAGGAAGGAAAATAGAGGAAATAAAATTACACCTAGGTTCTCAATCCACAAAGTCAAACATGACAAGGGCTGCACTTTGATTACCACTAGAAACCAAAAATTACATAAATCGAAGATTCGAAAGATAGTTTTGAAAAAAAAAAGAGAAAAGCAATAATAACTGACCCCATGCCATCTTAACTTTCCATTCCAGACTCGCCCTCGGGTCAACCCAAGCCATCTCTGTCCATTACTTAAATGATAACATCCCTATAGCCAGGTTAGAACTTGGAAACGCCTTACTAATTGAGATATACAAAATAATTAAATCAAAACAATTGTAATTAATTTACAAGACTACAGTAGAAACAAACGTGGTTTTGTTAACGGATTGGGTAGTTTAGTAAAGGTTGTCACTGGCAATATGGATGCCAACGATAATAAAGAAATTCATGAAGAACTAGATAACATAAAAGAAAATTCATAACTACTTAATGACAATTTCCAAAAGCAAGAAATATTTAACAATGAAATTCTTACCCGGTTCGAAAATATCACGGACCATATAAATAATGAGCAAATTTTAATAAGCAAATTCTTTGAAACCTCACAAAACAAAATTTACAAACAATTGAACCTGCATGATACCCTTCTGGAAGAAATGCAGTATTTAAACAGAATTAATTATAACATAGAATTATTCATTAACCATTTGAATGACTTAACTGAAAGTATACTATTAGCGAAAATAAATATTATTCCCAAGTTCATCTTAAATGAACAAGAGATAGATAAAGTAAGAAAAATACTGGAAAAACAAAATGTCACAATCAAAAATGAACAAAATATATATAATTTCCTACAAATTAACACGTTAAGCAACGAGCAAAAAATAATTTTTATTATCAAAATCCCAATTTTTAACCAACCTATTTATACCCTTGTTAGACTAGTTCCATTACCGATAAATAACACATATTTTGTAATAACCCCAAACTATCTAGCTCATAATATTTATAATAAGAAATATCATATGACCCGTAAATGCCCCAAACTGGACGATACATTCTTGTGCGACGAGGAATTTTATACCGACACACCACAAAACGATACATGCCTGGCACACATTTTGAACGGAGAAAACAGTTCCTGTAATGTGCGGGAAACTGGCCCCATCACCGATGTCTTCGAAGCAGAGAGAGGGTACATCTTCACGTTCAATGCGAACAATCTGAAAGTATCTCTAACAAATGGCTCCGAGCTCTCAATAATGGGGTCAGCCATCATTAGATATATCAACGAAATAATACAAATAAACGGTATCGATTACGACGGCACGGCTGACACGTTTCCTGAACAGCTGGATTTTGCCCTTCCCCCTATGCGAGAAATAACTAAGAATACCATTATTATGGTATTAAGCCTAGAAAAACTTCACCTGGAAGCCGCTCAAGCAATGGGTAAAATCCTGGCCGTCCATCACAATACCACACGACACGCCTGGACACTCTATACCCTGCTCGCGCTAGTTGCGTCCTTAGCAGTGATCTTATGGCTACACCGACGGACGAAACACATCGTCCATGTCCACGAGGATCATCGGCTGCCGGTCTACGCGCCATCCATACCTTCGCTATGGCCGTCGCTTCGAACTGGGGAGGGAGGAGTTACCACCCTACCCCTAAAACTCCCACGCCTCTAGCGAGTCATCGGACACCGAACCGGGAAGTGTCACCAACCCAGCACTGAAAGCTGCAATTCCCCTTTAAAACCCCCCTCGTGTCTCCGCACAGGCTGAACCAACGATCAGCAACATACAATGTACGATCAGCAACATACATTGTATCAACAGCCAGTATAAGGGCCACAATTGTTTAGTCTAAGTGATATCCGCTCTGTTGCTGACTCTGCAACAAAGGCATTTGCGTTATATGTTAGCAACTAAGATGAAACTGAAATATACTTTACTTCTGTCTTGACACTCAAACCAAACAGTCGCATTATTGTGCATATCGAAAATACTTTATTCACCATACAAGAAGACCCAGCCAAAGGCCCCGTTCATCTCCCCATATCAATCTCCATCAGCTCCACCGTTCAGCCCGAACTGATAACTCTTGCTGTTGGACGCGTGTAGTCCATATAGTCGCATACCCACCTCACTGGCAAAGGCCTTTGGCCTCTCCGCCGAAAATGGGTTTTGCCGCGCCTTGTTCAGGTCAAGGGCGTCGCCAGAGTTCTCCATTACAGCGACTCTGAAGATGGAAGATGTGCAGATCAGGACTCCGGCACAAAAGGTCAACAAAGAGCTGCAAACAAGATATCCAGAACACTCTGTTTGGCTGGGTACTATCCGGTGTCTTCAAGACATAGTCCGCCAGCGCTCCTAAAGCCCCTCCAGCGGCATCCAAAGGATCCCGTCTCCACCCTCATAGTTGCAATAGTATTGCAAGGGGGGCGGGATGTTTACGTCGAAACTCGCCGCCGGAAAGAAGGCAGCACTTCGGCGTAAACAGTGCGAGAGTCACCTAAGGGCTCTCGCGCTCTTTTATCCAAATTAGTTATGATAGGCTTAAGGTAACTATGTAATGAATAAATTGAAAACAGTTGAAAATATACAAGTGAAGTGAACGGATCACGCACCCCGAATTGTTTCTTTATTTCGAATTGTTTTATCGCGTCGGTTCAAATTTCGCCATAGTGTTTTCCACAGCGACACTACCTTTATTTCTGTTTCACTAATTTAATTTCAATAAACTTTTGTTGAAGGTAAATTTAATTTTCTTATCTTTCACTTTTAATTTGTTCCTCTCAATTCTCTCATTTCATTTATGTATGGATTGTGCAATTTATAGCGTATTATGTATGTATGTATATGTAATATTTGTTGCTATATGTCCACATAAGCAAGTGTAAATAAAAGAAAATAATAACTTCACTTACCCAAATCCATCCTATGGGCCCAGAGGAATTGTTGTTGGGATTTAATTGTTTTAATTTAATTGACTGAAAAAAAATTTACACTTGTGCACATATACATATTATATATACCCATGTAAGGTATTTTGCCAAATAAAATGCCTTGCCTCCCACAAAAATAATAACTAATAAAAATAATGCCTGAAATTAAAAATAAAAATCAAAAGTATCAAAATTTATATTACAGGCCAGTTAAACTAATTCTTTGTCTAGTTCCTTCTTTTTCTCGTTTGCTCATGTTAATGCTACTTCTGGTTTTTTTTTTCTTTCTGCATTATTTTTAATCTTATTAAATGCTAATTAATTGATAACGTGTAACTGTGTGGATGTATGTGTATAGTAATATGTAAGTTTGTGCATCACTATTTATGTATGTTGCATTTTGTATAAATTCTTTAATTATAGTTGTTTTGTAGTTGCACTAGTATCTATAACCTACATCTATAGTCGTATATGTGTTGATGTATATGTGTGTAGATTATAGATGTACATAAGTACAAAGGTAAAGGTTATATTTTTTTCTCTTCTCCCAGTTTTGTCAGGGCGGGTCAGCGAGGTTATGCGTTCGCTGCTCGCCAAGATTTTTCCCGTTTTCCAAAACAGAGGTATGCAGATCTGCCGAGTGTGCAGTTCATTTTCTGCACAGAACACCGATCTAAGGCACTGTGGAGCCCTATCCGCAGAGACGTGCACTCGAACAGCCGGGGTGCTCCACTGGCCGTTGCAATGTGCACGCTCTGTATAAAAAAATAAAATCTGAATTAGATTTAATCAGATAAAACTGATAAATTTTTTAATACTCACAGATTTGCCTCTTCTATTTAAAAAAATATTACACAGCACTTTTCAAACTTTAACTTTACACTTTTTTTTTTACAAAAATCCAGGTTTTTCTTGAAGGAAAAACAATATTTTTTTCGCAGACTCCACGTCTGATCGTTGCGAATGCCAAAAGAGAGAAGAACTTTAAGAGGGAATAAGTGTCTCTCGAGCAGTGCAAAGCTGCCATACAACTCAAAGCTCTAATTGGAGCTTTGCCGTGATTAGAGTTGCATTAGAGTCATCTGATAATGACTCCGAATTATCAAGATAGTAACCGTTTTCGGATTGTGTAATTTTTTTCTCACAAATTCAAATTCCAATTCATCGTTTTTCGGAGTTAAGCGTACTCGTATTTTTCAACAAAATCGTTTTTTCTTTTTCTTTTTTTTTATTTTTATTACAATTGGAAGGGCTGTACATTACAGTTTCAGTTATGTTACAGACAAGTTACAAACATGTTACAGACATGTTACAGACATGTTTCAGATATGTTGCAGACATGATACAGACAAGTTTCAGACATGATACAGACATTTTACAGACATGTTACAGACAAGTTACAGACATGTTACAGACATGTTACAGACATGTTACAGACATGTTACAGACATGTTACAGACATGTTACACACATATTACAGACATGTTACATGCATGTTGCACACATATTGCATACATGCTTCAGAGATGTTACAGACATGTTACAGACATGTGTAAGCATATGGCAACCTTGCCTGTCAAGTACGGTGGTAACCCGGGAGAACAGATGGCCACGCTAATGTGTGCTCGCTCAGTCGTCGTCGAAGAGCAAGCCGTCGCGCAGCGTCTGAACGCGTGATCATACTTAAGTTATTTAATATTTCATGTACATATCTAATTTCATTTAATAAACTTATATTTGCTCAATCTCATTGCCTCACCACTCCTAAAGCCATTCCTCCTTACAGTTCAGAAGTGGGATGATCATGAGCAAAGACAGACAGTAGCGAACGCGTTGGAAATGAATAACGGAACTTAGTTACGATTGAAACATACGTAGATGCAAAGCGTTGTATCTATCAGTGTGTTGATACGAATATATTTGTATTTGTCTGCAAGCGGTGTGAATATACAAACGGTGTGAATATACAAGCGGTATTTCATACAAACGGTATAGGCATACAAACGGCGGGCATATAGACAACGTAACGCAACGCAAGAACGAACGAATCGCAACGTAACCGTGCAAAAACAATCACGCAAACGCAACGCTAACGTAAGCGTGCGAAAATATTTCCGCAACGAAACGTAAACACGTACGCCAATTCGGTATATACAAACACAATTACGCGACGTTAAATAAGACATAAAATAAAATGAAAATTACAGAACTGAAAGTCGATCAGTTAAAGTTCCTGTTGCGGGAACGAGAGTTGCCCACAGCTGGATCGCGAGATCAATTAGTTCAACGTTTGATGACCCACGAAGAGTCTGACGAAATCGAGTTTTGTGTTTCTTTCGCGAATGAAAATACTGACGAAATGCCGGTGGTAGCACAACTTCAGGCCGAGATGAGCCAACTTCGTGAGATGATGGCAAATTTTATTAGTTCGCAAATTGCTGCGACAAATGCAACGCAAGGTGCACAGGCGGCAGCAGCCAACGTAATACCTGTACCACCGAGTCCAACAGCTGAAGTCGTACACACTAGCACGACTACACGACATGCATCGGTCAAGGAAATCGCTAATACCCTGCCAGAGTATGATCCAACGGATGAGAATGGTATCTCTGTGGATGAGAATGGTATCTCTGTGGATCGCATTAATCGAGTGATAGATGCCTATCACTGGGACGAAAAACTTCTCTTGCTTGCCATTTATACTCGACTAAAGGGCGCTGCCAGAATGTGGCTAGATGCGTCCCCAGTTTTACACACCACCTGGAGCGAATTTTCGAATGCTATTAGAGATGAGTTCGGTTCGACACCCGACGAAGCCGAGATTCACTACATAATGTCAAATGCTGTTCGCCGACAGAAGGAAACTATCAAGGAGTACTGCTTCCGCATGTCAGCCCTTGGAAATCGTTACAATTTAAGCGAGTCTGCTACTATTCGATATGCCCGAACTGGGTTAAAGCACCGAGAGCTACAACAGAGCATTGTGACCACAAAATTTGCAACGATGAAACAGATGCGTGACGTCATTGACGAGTATTTTGTCAACCGAGGTAGGCTTCAACTGCCAAAATACGATCCAGTATCGAAGAACGATGAACCGAAATCTAAACAACACGAGTCTGCAACAACCAACGATAAATGAAAATGCTTTAATTGCGGCGAACCAGGTCATTTTTCGAACAAATGCACACAACCACCGAAACGACACCGATGTACTACGTGTAATAAAGTACACCCCAACAACGGTAAGTGCGTTAAACCCGAAGCGAGTACACGACGCCTTGGGGCAACGAATCAAGATAAGTGCTTCTACAAAACCATCATCGTCCAATCGAAACCGTATACTGCTTTCATTGACACCGGTAGCCAAGCTAGCATGGTTCGTGAGACTGTAGCACAACAACTCGACGCCAAACGATGCAAGTGTGCAATGCAAATTCATGGTATTTGTGGTGGAGTACGCATTCTAAACGAAGCAATCATCATCGAGCTGATCATCGATAATACTGTCACCGAAGCACTGATGTATATAGCCGAAGACAAAATCGTACAGCAAGATTTTCTTATCGGCCAGGATATCCTTGTTAACCCAAATCTTACGCTGAAGTTTGAGAACGGAATGATGACTTTTGAGAGCAAACGAGCAACACAGCAAGTATCTCACTTCAAGAAAATTACTAATCTTCTTTCTAATATCGACAGTAATGACGATAAGACACGCATGCAGAACCTACTAGAAGATTATGCCGATGTCTTTTCCTCTGGCCTTAAAGGAATTGGAAAAACTAATGTGGTCGAAGCGGAAATTGAAGTAGAAGATAAACAGGCAGTGGCCCAAGCGCCTTACCGAATTCCTGAATTCCGCCATTATTTCCGAGCCCTTACGCAAGCTACTACGCAAAGACCAGCCGTTTAAATGGGAACCACAGCAGGATGACGCATTCAATGAACTTAAACAACGCCTTATTTCGAAGTCTGTTCTTGTTAGCTACGACGTCAGCGCAGAACACGAAATACATACTGATGCTAGTTCTGTTGGTTTAGCCGGAGTTCTATTGCAAAAGGAACATGATCAGTTAAAGCCAGTAGCCTATTATAGCCGATCGACGACATACAGCGAAATGAAGTTCCACAGCTACGAGCTAGAAGCTTTGGCTGTTGTCGAGTCACTGGAACGTTTCAAGTATTATGTCTATGGGAAACAAATTCGAGTCATCACTGATTGTAATGCGCTAAGAACGACGATGGAGAAACGAGAGCTGATACCCCGAATTGCCAGATGGTGGCTACGCATCCAAGAATTCGATATCGAGATACTGCATCGATGCCTTAAGCCGAGCACCATATGAAGATTCGCGTGAAATGGAAGAAGCTGACCTAAAGATATTCAAGACCGTCATTGATGAAGCCGATTGGTTGTTTGCTGTACAATTGCAGGACGAGAAAATAAATCGAATTGCTAGCGAAATGATCGCTCAGAAGATCACTGAGAACGATGAGTATGTCCTTGAACTTGGTCGCTTATATCGCAAACATAACAACAAGCACCTTTGGGTTGTACCCAAGCAGTTACGCTATCGCATTCTTGTAGAATGTCACGACAACGCAGGACATATGAGCACCGACAAAACAATCAGCCGAATTATAAATCAATTCTGGTTCCCCCGTATGCGAAATTATGTTAAAGGATACATTAATTCAGGTTGTTCCCTGTATAAGCAACGAGGAGGTCGCCAAGAGAGTCAATACCATTACGATAGCATCAAGCCAGTACCGTTCGCTACGGTACACATCGATCATCTAGGACCTTTTCCGATAAGTTCCAAGCGTAATGAGCATATCCTGGTAATCGTTGATGCATTTACAAAGTTTACGATCATACGAGCCGTTAAAAGCACCGCAACCCGACACGTTATTGAAATTCTCCGAGATGTTTGCAGCTACGTTGGAATGCCTGAAAGAATCGTGGCCGACCGAGGAACTGCTTTTACGTCAAAAGATTTCGAAAAATTCTGTCGAGAAGATAATGTCAAGCATGTTCTTAATGCTGTACGCACCCCGCAAGCAAATGGACATGCCGAACGCACTAACCGCATAATCCTATCAATGCTGTTGCCTACTGTTGAGAATGAGAAGCGCTGGGATGAGAAACTGTACCAAATCCAGTGGAGCATTAACACGATGACCAACAAGACTACTAATCGTTCTCCATTTCAGCTATTATATTGTTATGAGCCACGAGACACATTGAAGAACTCCGTAGTACAAGCGTTGCAATGTACTGATGACCAAGTGCTGACTACCGAAGAGTTGCAACAGCTTCGTACCGATACTGCAACACGAATTGACGAACATCGAGCAGAAGCTAAGAAACGTTACGATGCGAAACACGCCAAGCCGACGGTTTACAGCGAAGGAGATTTAGTTTTGGCCGAAAACGAACCAGCTAGTACAGGCACCTCACGTAAACTCGAGCCTCGTTATAAAGGCCCGTTTATCATCGCAAAGAAACTACACTACCACGTGATCGATATTTGGTCGAAGATTTGCCGAATGCCCAACGAACTCAGCGACACTACAAATCCGTGTATGCGTCCGATAAACTCAAGCCGTGGTGCCAGATACCATTAGATGACACCGATGATGAAGACAACCCAGCAGATAACTATCTTAACGATTCGTGCGAGGTCGCTACGATATGTCAGGAAGCCGACTGTAAGCATATGGCAACCTTGCCTGTCAAGTACGGTGGTAACCCGGGAGAACAGATGGCCACGCTAATGTGTGCTCGCTCAGTCGTCGTCGAAGAGCAAGCCGTCGCGCAGCGTCTGAACGCGTGATCATACTTAATTCATTTAATATTTCATGTACATATCTAATTTCATTTAATAAACTTATATTTGCTCAATCTCATTGCCTCACCACTCCTAAAGCCATTCCTCCTTACACATGTTTCAGTCAAGTTACAGACATGATACAGACATGTAACAGTCATGTTTTAGACATGTTACTGACATCTTTCAGATATGTTACAGACAAGTTACAAACATGTAACAGACATGTTACAGACATGTTGCAGATATGTTGCAGACATGATACAGACATGTTTCAGACATGATACAGAGATTTTACAGACATGTTACAGACAAGTTACAGACATGTTACAGACATGTTTCAGTCAAGTTACAGACATCATACAGACATGTAACAGTCATGTTTTAGACATGTTACTGACATCTTTCAGATATGTTACAGACAAGTTACAAACATGTTACAGACATGTTACAGACATGTTTCAGATATGTTGCAGACATGTTACAGACATGTTACCGACATGTTACAGACATGTTACAGACATGTTACAGACATGTTACAGACATGTTGCAAACATGTTTTAAACATTTTACAGACATGTTTCAGATATGTTGCAGACATGTTACAGACATGTTACCGACATGTTTCAGACATGATACATACATTTTACAGACATGTTACAGACAAGTTACAGACATGTTACAGACATGTTACAGACATGTTACCGACATGTTACAGACATGTTACAGACATGTTACAGACATGTTGCAGACATGTTTTAAACATTTTACAGACATGTTACATACATGTTACAGACATGTTACAGACATGTTACAGACATGTTACAGACATATTGCAAACATGTTTTAAACATTTTACAGACATGTTTCAGATATGTTGCAGACATGTTACAGACATGTTACCGACATGTTTCAGACATGATACATACATGTTATAGACATGTTAAAGACATGTTACAGACAAGTTACAGACATGTTACAGACCTGTTACACAGATATTACAGACATGTTACATACATTACATGCAGAAATATTGCTTACATTGTTCAGACATGTTACAGACATGTTTCAGACATGTTACAGACATGTTACAGACATGTTACAGACATGTTACAGACATTAAAGACATGTTACAGACATTTTCCAGACATATTGCATACATGCTTCATACATGTTACAGACATGTTGCAGACATGTTTTAAACATTTTACAGACATGTTACATACATGTTATATACATCTTACAGACATCTTACAGACATGTTACAGACATCTTACAGACATGTTACAGACATGTTACAAACATGTTATAGATATGTTACAGACATGTTACAGACATCACAGGCTGATATGTTACATACATGTTGGAATTGGATCTGAGCTCGTGAGACTTGGAGTGGTCAGCACTATTAAGAGCCAGAAACTAATTCACCATGAAACATATCGGGTAACCAATTATCTAGTCGCTAAGAATTATCGATAAAGTAGACTTTATGCCAGAATCTCGGTCCGTGAACACGTATTAAAAATACACACCATTCATTTTAAAATTGTTAATTATAAGACAAGTAAATATACTGATCGTACACTAAAGCGGAACCTACAAATGTTGGGGGCTGAACTGGGATAAGCTTGTCAAAAACTTAACATTGAAACTGTGTGTGTGTAAAAATAATGAGCGTGTGTTGAGCTTAACAGAAAAGCACAAGCATTGTGAAATTGAAGACAAAAATGAATTGAGATGCCGAAAGAGGCACAATTCTAGAGAAACAAACTTGTGTGACTAAAATTCAACAACGTTAGTAACTTTTGTTGTGAAATTGGCTGATGAAAGTGGTAAAGCTGTTACGAAAATCAAACGGCGAGATTTGGCAAAAGACGAGAGCACCAATTCAATTACGACGGGATTAATCTGTGAAGTCGGCACGGCAACTTTGGTGTGCAGGCAGCTAGGCAGGATTTGCAACGCGGCGCTGTGGGAAACTGATAAAGTTTGGAACGTGGGACAGTCTCATAGACGAGTCGACAATAATTACGCAGAGTTCCAGGACTGTGGTTAAGCGGTGTAAGCAACACTGAATCTGGAAGACCGTGGTAATGCAGGAACAGTGAGCAGAAGCAGAGTCTGGAGCATTGTGGATAATCAGAGACAACGAAAGGCACTTGGCGCCAGTGATGTGCCGCGTAGACTACACGGTGTAGACTACACGATTGTCTACATGTCGATAATCGAATGTCGACAATGTTTGAAGACGACACGTCGACAATGGCTTAGTAACGAAAATATAATACATTTGATTAAATAAAGAACAATTTATTCATTTTTATTTTATTCGTTATCATCATCTTCTGAAACATCTTTAACTCTTAATGAATAATATATATGTACAAGTTTTTTTGATCTTTCAAATAAAAGCTTATTTCTTGCACATGAATGAACATGAGCCCAGCTCGAAAAAATGCGTTCAATTTGAGCGGAGGAAGCCGGTATTTTCAAAAGTCTTGTAGCTAATCTTGCTAAATTTGGATATTTTATCTTCACCAAGTTCCAAAAAACTGGTGGACGATTAATTTCCTTATCATAAAGTACTTTAAAATATCCTGTTTTATTATTAAAACCATCGTATTCTTCAAGACCATCAGCATTGAGGTTGTTTAACATAAAATCAAAAATGATACTATTGTGATCATTTGATAGTTTCAACTTACTGAAAAAAGGATGTAAATAGTACGCTGATAAAGCGTATTTGTTCAACGCCAAATCTTGTCTTGCTTTAAGTTTCTTAGAAAACTCTTCGGGTAACTGTCTACATAGTCGACATTGTCGACGCATTAATGCCATTGTCGACGCATTCATGACATTGTCGACGCATTCTTGACGTAACGCTGTCGAGAATCAAAGATGACGCGTCGTGGCCCATCACTGCTTGGCGCCGAATTGTGGCAAAAATCAAACTGACAGCAGCGTTGGGAAATTTTTTGGGAATTTTGTGCTGGTATTGGTGAGCGGCGGATTTGGTTTGCGTAGAAGAAGCTGTGTAAGACAAACAGACAAGAACGTCATTTTGGCAGTTAAAATTTAAAATTTTTCAGCTTGGGAATATTTATCATAGTGTTAAGTTTGAGAGTCACTGTAATAACTGTTAAAAGTTTGAAATTGACTAATGTTAAATAAGTTTAATTAAGCTGAACCGAAACAAATTTAACATTTCTGATTTATGATTAATAAGTTTTAATACAGATAATTTAAATTTCAGTAATATGGAGCGAAACGAGATTTTGGCATTTAGAGTTGCGGAGTTGCGTGATAAGTTGGTGGCCTTAAAAATTAATTCATCTGGATTAAAGACAGACTTGCAGAATAAGTTACTGTCTTATTACGGTTTGCAATTGACCGAAGACTTAGTGGATGTAGAACATCATGAGCATCAGGGTCAGGATGATGAATCGTTTGCTAGTGTAGAAGGAAACAACCCAGCACATACCAATCGAACTAGAGGAGAAAATGTAAGTGAATCTAGGATTAACACTGAAGGCATAGGCGAAACAGCCCAGAATAGTCAAAATAGATCGTGGCTTACACTAAAGGACGTGGAAGGTAGTATGTCACAGTTTTCAGGTTCAAATAACCTTGATGTTATGCAGTGGATAGAGGAGCTTAAGGAATATGAACTTACTGTCGAATGCAGTCAGTTGCAGTTGTTTATCTATGCAAAGCAGTTGCTTAGTGGGGCAGCAAAGTCATTCTTACGCAGTCAGTGTGATATTCGCGATTGGAATATTTTGAAAAGGTCGCTAGTTGAAGAATTCGGGGTCAAAGTTTCATCTGCTGAAATTCATCGTAGATTTGGCAGATGCAGTCAGAAAAAGAATGAAACAGTTAGTGCACTTTGCACTTTGTGTTTAACGTTCACTATAGTGTTGTAGTTTTAGAACTTGCTATTCGTAGCTAAAAAACGAAACACGTCCGCACTCGCCGACGTTCGACTCACGACAACATATCTGTAATATGTCTGTAACATAGCTGTAAAATGTCTACGACATGTCTGTAACATGTCTGTGACAATTTTGGAACATGTCTGTGACATTTCTGTGACATGTCTGTAACATGTCTTTAACATGTCTATAACATGTCTGAATCATCTCTGTAACATGTGTGTAACTTGTCTGTAACATATCTAAAACATATTTGTAACATGTCTGAAACATGTCTGTACTATGTCTGTAACATGTCTACAACATGTCTGTAACATGTTTGCAAAATGTCTGTAACAGAACTGTAATATGTCTGTAACATAGCGGTAACATTTCTACAACATGTCTGAATAATCACTGTAACATGTGTGTCTCATGTCTGTAACATGTGTGTAAATTGTCTGTGAAACATATCTGTAACATGTCTGAAACATGTCTGTAATATGTCTGTAATATGTCTGTAACATGTCTGTAACATGTTTGTTACATGTCTGTCATATGTCTGTAATATGTCGGTAACATGTCTGTGTCATTACTGTATCTTGTCTGAAACATGTGTTAAATATATCTGTAACATATCAGTGTGTATCATGTTTGTAACATGTCTGTCATATGTCTGTAACATGTCCGTAACGTGTCTGTAACATGTTTTTGACAATTCATGTCTGTAACATATTTGCAACATATCCGTAATATGTCTGTAACATAGCTGTAACATGTCTACAACATGTCTGTAACATGTCTGAATCATCTCTGTAACATGTGTGTAACTTGTCTGTAACATATCTAAAACATATCTGTAACATATCTAAAACAATATGTCTTTAACATGTTTGTAACATGTTTGTAACATGTTTGTAACATGTTTGTAACATGTTTGTAACATGTTTGTAACATGTCTGTATCATTTCTGTAAAATGTTTGTAACATGTTTTTAACATGTTTGTAACATGTCTGTAACATGTCTGTATCTTGTCTGTGACATGTGTGTAACTTGTCTGTAACATTTCTGAAACATGTCAGTAACATGTCTAAAACATGACTGTTACAAGTCTGTATCATATCTGTAACTTGACTAAAACATGTCTGTAACATGTCCGTAACATGTGTGAAACATGTCTGTGACATTTCTGTCTGTAACATGTCTGTAACATGTCTGTATCAAGTCTGTAACATGTCTGTAACTTCTCTGTAACATGTCTCTAACATGTCTGTATCATGTTTGTAACATGTCTGTAACATGTCTGTATCTTGTCAGTAACATTTGTGTAACTTGTCTGTAACATATCTGTAAAATGTCTGTGTCATGTTTGAAATATGTCTGTATCATGTCTGTAACATGTCTGTGACATTTCTGTGACATGTCTGTAACATGTCTTTAACATGTCTGTAACATGTCTGAATCATCTCTGTAACATGTGTGTAACTTGTCTGTAACATATCTGAAACATGTAACATGTCTAAAACAAGACTGTTACATGTCTGTATCATGTCTGTTACTTGACTGAAACATGTCTGTAACATGTCTGTAACATGTCTGTAACATGTCTGTAACATGTATGTAACATGTCTGTGACATTTCTGTTACATGTCTGTAACATTTCCGTAACAAATGTCTTAATATGTCTGAAATATGTCTGTAACATGTCTGAACCATGTCTGCAACATGTCTGTAACATGTCTGTAACATGTCTGTCACATGTCTGTAAAATGTCTGTAACATGTCTGTAACATGTCTGTAACATGTCTTTAACATGTCGGTAACATGTCTGTAACATGTCTGTAACTTGTCTGTAACATGTCTGTAACATGAATGTAACATATCTGTAACTGTAATGTACAGCCCTTCCAATTGTAATAAAAATAAAAAAAAAGAAAGATGAAAAAACGATTTTGTTGAAAAATACGCTTAACTCCGAAAAAGGATTAATTTGAATTTGAATTTGTGAGAAAAAAATAACACTGTTAATAATAAAGTGGATTTCTTTATTTTAGTTTTAATGTTTATTTATTTAATTTAGTTTGTGCTTCGTGCACTTCCATTCCGTTGTACATATTTTGAGCAAGTGAAGTAATTATGTTAATTTAACATTACGTTAAGTATTTGATAACAGCCGATTTAATCTTATGCTAATTAACATTACATATCGAGGCATACACATTTATTCCAACACGCCTCTTAAATTTGTTGTCTTCGTTTTATCTTTCATTACTTTAACTTTACAGCATTTCTATTTCTTATAAATTTTTGTTTGTCTAACGCTTTGGTTAACATGTCTGCTATATTAAGTCTAGATTCAATCTTTACAATGTCTATAATACCTTTTTCATAATTTTCGTTTACATAGTGATACTGCACTTCAATGTGCTTCGAATTTTTTGTAAAATTACCAAATTTAGCAATCGCTACTGCGCCTGAATTATCTTCATAAATCTTTATCGCTTTTTCGTTATTAATATTAAATATTTCACATAGCATGTTTTTGACAAATAATATTTCTGTTACTGCTTCCGACAGGGCAATGTACTCTGCAAACGTTGAGCATTTTGTTACAGTGTGTTGTTTGTGAGTTTTCCAATATATTATATTTCCATACATTCTTATTATAAATCCCGTTGTGGATTTTCTATCAACATTATCTCCTGCATAATCTGAGTCTACCATACAATCTAGTATTTCATTATTTTTATTCTCTTCAAAAGTTAAATTCAAATCTCTTGTCTTATATAAATATTTTAATACTCTTAACGCGTATTTATAGTGTGTTGAATTATAATAATATCTTGTACCTGCGCTTATATATAATAATTCACCTATCAAGTTTCTGTATTTAATTTTTTCATCACATTCAGTTGCTTGATCTAATTTTAAGTTTGTTTCCATTGGAGTTTCGTACAGTTTAGCATTTTCGAGATCATACTTCATTGCTAGTGATTCAATATATCTTTTTTGTTTTAACGTCATTTTCTTACTTTCAGTACTATAATTAATTTCTATTCCAATATAACTGCCGATTTTTCCTAAATCTTTCATTGTAAATTTGTTCATTAAACTGTCTTTTATTTCTGTTATTTTTGTTTTGTTCTTACTGCATATCAGGATGTCATCTACGAATACTAAGATATATACTTCATCTTTATCCGCTCTTTTTACATATAAACAATAATCGTAATTGCTTCTCTTAAAATTTAATTTGTCGAGATATTTATGTAAACATTCGTACCATGCTCTTGGGCTTTCTCTCAATCCATATAATGCCTTAATCAATTTATAAACTTTCTTTTCCCCTGTTTCGTAACCCTTCGGTTCATTTACATAAACTTCTGATTTTACATAGCCATTTAAAAAGGCTGTTTCGACATCCATCTGATTTATAAACAGACCATTTTTACAACAATATGATAGTAATACTTTTAATGTTTGCATTTTTCCTACTGGTGAATATACGTTTTCTAGTCGTTCTCTTTGTTGGAAACCTCTTACTACTAGTCTAGCTTTGTAAGTCCCATCACTTTTCTTTTTGTACACCCATTTAACATCTATAATCTTTTTGTTTATCGGTTTTTCTACAATTTGCCACGTATTATTTTTATTTAAGCATTGCATTTCTGTGTTCATTGCTTTGAGCCATTCTATTTTTTCATTGCTATTCATCGCCTCTTCATAAGTGTTTGGTACAATTGCATTTACATAATTGATATAAATAAAATGTGTTACTGGGTTACCGTATAGATTTACTGGGCTTTTCTTTCTATTTGATGTTCTCTGCACTGCTAAATGTTCTTTGTTCTCCTCACTCTCGCTTTCATCGCTAGTTTTTGAATTAACTTCGTCCATATCATTTAGTTCGTGTGTCTTAGCGTTATCTTCATAATCTTCTTCATTTTCATTTATTTGACTTTCATTATCATTCTGTTTGTTTTTCTCTGGGCAAATTAATTTTGTTTTCTCTTCTACAACTTGAACATGTCTTGCGTTTATTACTCTATTGTTTAGTAAAACTCTATATCCGTTTGTATTATATCCGACTAAAACTCCTAATTCCGATTTGTTATCCCATTTGCTCTTTCTGCGTACTTCCGGAACTCTAACAAAAACTCTACTTCCGTATATTTTTAAATTTTCTACATTTGGTTTTATGCCGAAAAATATTTCGTATGGGCTTTTATTAACTGCAGTGTTTGCGATTGTTCGATTTTTTAAATAAGCTACTGTGTTCATAACTTCTGGCCAGTATCGCCTATGAATGTTTGCCTCTCTCATCAAGCACCTACCAATATCCATTGCCGATCTATTGTATCTTTCTGCTACGCCGTTTAATTCATGTACATACGGTGGACATGTAGTTAACTGAATTCCCTTATATTTTACAAAGTTTGATATTGCTCTATTCATATATTCTTTACCGTTATCGCATTGTATTTGTTTTTCTTTCTTACTGAACTGATTCTCAACATAATTTACATATTCTTTTAAGCAGCTCGCAGTTTCAGATTTATTTCTAATACAATAAATTCTCGCGCATTTACTAAAGTCGTCAACAAATGTCAAAAAATGTTTTTCCCCACAATAACCTGTTGTGCTGTGTGGTCCGTTTAAGTCTGCATGTATTAACTCTAATGTTTCTTTAGTTTTCTTTCTATTGTTCTCGAATGGTTCGTTTGACATTTTACTTTGTATACAATTCGCGCATTTCATTTCGGTATTTTCGATTTTATCAGGCAGACCATCTAGCATTTTACTCTTAATAATTCTATTCAAATATTGAAAATTTACGTGGCCTAGTGCCCTGTGCCATTTTTCCTTTTCAGTTAATTTTGTTACATTTGTGTATATTTCATTTGTTTTATTTTTTAGCATGAAGCTTTTTACATTTTATAAACTATCAATTTTATTTGCAACTGTCAACAATTCTCTTTTTTCGTTGTAGATTTTTGTATCATTATTTCTGGCTACGACTGTACATTTATTTTCAGTTATCTTTGATATGGTCAGCAAATTTTGTTTTATGCCTTTTACAAAGTATACGTTTTTAATATTGATCAAATTTTCATTGTTGTATGTTCTAAAATATGTTTCTACATTTCCAATCTTTGTCGCTTGCAATTGTTTGCCATCGGCTACTTTAACATCAATCGGATTTTTTAAATTTACAAAGTTCTTAAAAAGTCTACAATCGTTTATGATGTGATCAGTGCATCCACTATCTAATAACCAGTTTACTGTAGTTTCGTTACTACTTTCGCTGTTATTACATTTTATTATTTTTTCGTTTCTTATCATTCTAATTGTCCATGACTGTACGCCGTCGCTGTTTTCTTGTTGTCTTCCTTGGTTCCCGTCTCCTGAGTAATGTCCACGTCCAGTATTCCACGTCCTCGACCACTTCCATGACGTTGACCTCTGCCTCGGCCGCCTCTTTGATTCGTATTCTGATATCGCTGCCTGTTGTCTTGTTGTTATTGTCTGTTTTCGCCTCTCGCATTTTGCTCAGCATGCTTACAAATGTGCTTACGTTATTTTGTCTGTCCCCTGGACCTCTGTTATAGCTTTTTTCTTTCACTTTTGATTTTACGTACTCTACCGTTCGTTGAGCTTCCGGAATCACGACTAAGAAGTCTCCAATGTAACTGTAGCTTGTTGGTAGCGCTTTTAACAGATACCGCATTTTTTCGTTTTCGTCTATGGTGCCTCCAGTGTTTTTAAATTTTTTCACTGCTTTCTCGAATTCAATAAAAAATTCTTCCACTGTTTCATAGTCTTTTAGTTTGATTTCGTCGATTTTTCCTCTGCACAGTATTTGCAGGGCTGTTGATTTTACCGAATACATTTCGTTTAGCTTGTTCATAATTTGTAATATCGTTTGGCACTCACTAACATATTCTAACTGTTTGTCTGATATTGTACTGATTAAAATTGTTTTTGCTTTCAAGTCTGTTTTCATCCATGTTGTTACATTATCTTCCGTTGTTCTTGTTCGCACTGCTGGTTCTTTGCACTCTTTGTATTCTAGTATTGTCATTAATCTGAACTTCCAGCTTCCAAAATTTACCCCATCGAATATGGGCATAACAATGTCTTAAATTTTTGCGTTTGCACTCATTTTTCCCGCTTCACTATTAATCTGTTTGTACACTTCTTTTATGTCTCTTTCTGTTTCGTTCATTTTTTGCTCATTTTTAAATAGAGTCACACCTTTTTTTTTTACACTTTTCTTTTATCAAAGCGTGCACGTGGATTTTGGATTTTAATCTGTTGCCATCAAACCCTTTTAGTTTATGTTTTTAATGTTTTTCCGTTTATTTGTTTATTATTTTTCAATAGTCTTGTTTGCGTATTTGTATTTTTTAATAGTTCACACTTTTAATATGGTATTTCTCTTTTCAATGTCTTATACACTTGTTCCTTTTGTCGCTTCACTTGAACACCATTTATTTTTCTCGAACTTGGATTTAGTTAAGAGACTTTGGATTTTCAACCTTGCTCTGCTACCATGTTAATAATAAAGTGGATTTCTTTATTTTAGTTTTAATGTTTATTTATTTAATTTAGTTTGTGCTTCGTGCACTTCCATTCCGTTGTACATATTTTGAGCAAGTGAAGTAATTATGTTAATTTAACATTACGTTAAGTATTTGATAACAGCCGATTTAATCTTATGCTAATTAACATTACATATCGAGGCATACACATTTATTCCAACAAACACAATCCGAAAACGGTTACAATCTTAATAATTCGGAGTCATTATCAGATGACTTTAATGCAACTCTAAGCACGGCAAAGCTCCAATTAGAGCTTTGAGTTGCATGGCAGCTTTGCACTGCTCGAGAGACACTTACTCCCTCTTAAAGTTCTTTTCTCTTTTGGCATTCGCAACGATCAGACGTGGAGTCTGCGAAAAAAAATTGTTTTTCCTTCAAGAAAAATCTGGATTTTTGTAAAAAAAAGTGTAAAGTTAAAGTTTGAAAAGTGCTGTGTAATATTTTTTTAAATAGAAGAGGCAAATCTGTGAGTATTAAAAAATTTATCAGTTTTATCTGGTGAAATCTAATTCAGATTTTATTTGTTTATACAGAGCATGCACATTGCAACGGCCAGTGGAGCACCCCGGCTGTTAGAGTGCATGTCTCTGCGGATAGAGCTTTACAGTGCCTTAGATCGGTGTTCTGTGCAGAAAATGAACTGCACTCTCGGCAGATCTGCACACCTCTGTTTTGGAAAACGGGAAAAATCTTGGCGAGCACCGAACGCATGACCTCGCTGACTCGCTCTGCGAAAACCGGGAGAAGAAACTATATCAAGACCAGTGCAACAACAATACAAAACAACTATAATTAAAGAATTTGTACAAAATGCAACATACATAAATAGTGGTGCACAAACTTACATATTACTATACACATACATCCACACAGTTACACGTTATCAATTAATTAGCATTTAATAAGATTAAAAATAATGCAGAAAGAAATAACATACCAGAAGTAGCATTAACATGAGCAAACGAGAAAAAGAAGGAACTAAACAAAGAATTAGTTTAACTGGCCTGTAATATAAATTTTGATACTTTTGATTTTTTTTTTTAATTTCAGGCATTGCTAATTTTTTTTGTGCGACTGCCAATCATTATTTTTATTAGTTATTATTTTTGTGGGAGGCAAGGCATTTTATTTGGCAAAATACCTTACATGGGTATGTATAATATGTATATGTGCACAAGTGTAAATTTTTTGTCAATTAAATTAAAACAATTAAATCCCATCAACAATTCCTCTGGGCCCATAGGATGGATTTGGGTAAGTGAAGTTATTATATTCTTTTATTTACACTTGCTTATGTGGACATATAGCAACAAATACATACATACATAATACCCTATAAATTGCAAAATCCATACATAAATGAAATTAAAGAACTAAAAGGAGCAAATTAAAAGTGAAAGACAAGAAAATGAAAGTTACATTCAACAAAAGTTTAGTAAAATTAAATTAGTGAAACAGAAATAAAAGGTAGAGTCTAACAAAATTACAGAAATTTCAAAAGACATGAAGAAAGATTAAAAACATGAATTAGGCAAGAAAACAAATCGGTATTAAATAAATTAAATTAAAGGTAGCAACCGAAACAAGAAATTGAATTAAAATATTGAATGGTTTAAAAATAAAGAAACAAAATGGAACAAATAAACTGGAGTTAATGTAATTAGGTTGAATAAAATTAAATTCTCATTTTTTTGCTCTTATCAACTAGACATGGCCTTATATACAATTTTTTTTCTTATTATTAAATAAATAAAATTATTATAATGTTTTGGTAAATAAATATAGTTTTTTTTATATGAAAAGGCGAAGGGTATATTATATTTATTTTATTATTAGTTATACTGGCATAGCACCATCATACACCTATGAGCTCTCAACATTTTTTTCTTTCTTTTACATTTTTTTTTATGCATTAATTATAACTCTTGTTCATCTAAGTAATAGGCACGGGACTATAAATTTAATTCAATATGGCTCTCTGATCGAGTGAGGGCTTTATTATTTGGCCAACGAACCCTCCCAATGCCGATTGTAAGCTAGCTGCAACTAGGGTCCCAATCGGCCAACAATTTATCGAAGATCTCACCACTCAATCAACTATGGATGCTACACGTAGGGCCACGCAGAAACTACTAGGTACTTTTAACTAGAAGGCGAAATCCAACAAGCCTTTATTAATACCGACTTTGTTAAATCGCAAGTTAACGTCGGATAATAGACTGTTAACAATAACTTGAAAAAATTAAGCGATCGCGGCGTCACTTATCCCAAATGCTTATGTTATAGTAGCAAACTGATTTAGTTTTCGAAGCTGAAGAATAGGAAAAACGATTTTTGGCATTGACCGAAAAACTTCGTCCACTCTTCAGATCCGGGATGTTTTAATTAGTTGTCGGGAAATTATATCCGTTTTATATGCATTGAGTTCTGTCTGGAACTAAGGATTGTGTCCGACGGACCTGCTAATGCACAGTGATCGGAAATAATTGTTCATTTTAAAGTAAATTCTGAATATCAATTCACTAGACCTTCCACAATGGGATTATAAAATAAAGCAGGAAGCATATTTCTTATACAATAAAAATATGGCCCACTCCTTCACTAAATAGGAAGCGAAGTAAACTTACCAATAGACTAACGCATTCACAATAATGAAGAGAAACCTCAATACTGAATCGAACTTTCTATTGAGGCTACCGAAATCACTAGAATGTGATGAGTCGTTGTCTATTGACCATCAAATAAGTTTTCATTGTTGGATTATTCAGGTTTTTCTGAAAAGCTACAGCGTGAAAAGCTTATAAATTAAAGAGTCATCACGATTGTATGACCCAATCGGTCTGCTGTTATTTTAGTAAAAGCTAACAAATTTTTGTTTCCAGGCTTGCCCCTGAACTCACATCAAACGATGTTACTGCTTATATTCAAGCAAAAATTCAAGCCTTGGATATAAAAGTGGAAAAATTTAAGTTTTCTTATGAGAGGGACATATCGTCCTTCAAAATAAGTGTCCCCAACGAACTCTTTGGCATTATATGTTCCGCATAATTTTGGCCGGAACACGTAATTTTTAAAGAGTTCGAAGCAAAGAAGAAAAAAAATCGCCCACCGATTAAACTTCCTTTGCCTTCTTTAGCATCTGCCAAGAAAAATCCGAGAAAAAAAACTAACAAGCTTCTTAACTCTTTCATATCAAAATGTTAGAGGTCTTTGTACTAAACTTTCAACTTTATATTTAAACAGTCTCTCTTTTTCTTCTCAAGTTCTTGTGTTTACTGAGACTTGGTTAAAGCCGGAGATCCTTAACTCTGAAGTCTTTCCAAATAAGTACACAACCTACAGGTGTGATCGACCTGACCGTCGTGGTGGTGGAGTTCTTATTGCAGTTGATTCCACCATCAATTCGGAACTTTTACAACCGGAGATTCAATCTGCTATTGAATTACTCTGTGTAAAATTACACTTCCCCGGCTTCTTTCATTATATAACCTGTTCTTATATTCCGCCGTCATCGGAGTTATCAGTCTATTTGCAACATTTGTCGGCAATAAAGACTATATTTAATCTGTTATCAGACAGAGATCACTTTTCAGTCCTTGGGGACTTTAATATTTCTAATTGTAATTGGACAACAAGTGTTGACTCAAATACTCTGTTGCCTTCACGGCAACATGACCTTTTCGACGGTCTGTTTGATATGTCATTCTCACAGGTCAATCATATCTTAAACTGTAGTAACAGATCGTTAGATTTATGCTTTGTCTCCGATCCATCTAGAGTGAGTCTAAACAGGACACAACCACTTTCTCTTCCTGAAGATCCTTACCATCCCACTCTTGAAGTTACTTTTGAGTTTGTCGCGTGTATGGATAAACATGAAAAACTGTGTAATCGTGTACGCTGCTTTAGAAAAGCAGATTTTAACTTATTAAATTCGTTAATTTCCAATTTTGATTGGTCGGATATCTACAGATATTTCAGTAGCGACCAATATTTTTTATAACACAATTAATTCATTTTTTAATATTTGTGTTCCGTGATTTTATCCAACTTCCTCGAGTAAGCCGCCATGGTTCACAAGAGAGTTGTCACGGTTAAAAAATTTAAAGTCGAGTCTATTTAAAAAGTATAAAAACAATAATTCGCCTTCAGCCTTTTCTCGCTACTTAAGCGCGCGGTCAGATTTTACAGTCTTAAACGCGAAATGTTATAAGAACTATTTAACTCGTTGCAAGGTTCAGTTTACTCAGAACCCCAAACAGTTTTATAGTTTTGTTAACACGAAGCGCAAGTCTACCGCATTTCCAACGAAATTAACGTTTGAAAATGCTTGTGCAGATACCGACCAAACCATGGCCGATTTGTTTGCAAAGTTTTTTCAAACGACATATTCACCTTCTACACATCACACTCACTTTTATCCATACAACATTCCAAGTTCGAATGGTATCTTCACTCCCTTTCTAAACGAAAGCTCACTTGTCAAGGATCTTTATTTAGTTAAGCCAGTTTTCTCACCAGGCCCTGACGGTGTTCCCGCTTGTATACTTCGGTTCTGTGCCAACTCCTTAAGTAAGCCATTGCTCAAACTATTTTCGCTGTCCTTAGAAACTTCACTCTTTCCTTCTATTTGGAAAGAATCTTTTATTATTCCCCTTCATAAAAAGGGCAGCAAGTCTGATGCAAGCAATTATAGAGGTATCTCTAAATTGTCGGCTATACCTAAATTTTTCGAGAATGTTATAACTCCTCAATTGCAACATTCCTGTAGGTCCGTTATTTCTCCTTTTCAACACGGATTTATAAAGCGTCGTTCAACTACGACAAATTTACTTGAGCTGACATCCTTTGTGGTAAAAGGATTTCAGGAAAATCTTCAAACTGATGTTATTTATACTGATTTCAGTAAAGCTTTTGACTCAGTGAATCACTCCCTTCTGGCACATAAGCTTGACCTTCTAGGTTTTTCACCAAAAATACTTAGCTGGATTGTTAGCTATCTGACTGACAGAACTCAAAGAGTCCTCTTTAAAACCACCCTTTCAAACCCACTTCATGCCACATCTGGGGTTCCTCAAGGGAGTCACCTCGGTCCCCTACTTTTTACGCTTTTCATCAATGACCTTCCTTTGGTCATACGTAACTCCCGTACTCTCATGTATGCGGATGATGTAAAGCTTTGTTACCAATTTAAAGACGACCACTGTCACTCACTCTTACAAGCCGACCTAAATAGTTTTTATTCTTGGTGTTGTGCCAATTTTTTAAACCTGAACAGCTCTAAATGCAAGCTGATGACATTCTCTCGAGCCAGTCCAAAGTATGCTTCTTATACTCTTTGTGGTTGTGCCTTGGAAAGAATCACCCTAGTTGATGATTTGGGGGTTCTTTTGGACCGAAAACTTAAGTTTTCCAATCATATTTCTAATATGCTCAATAAAGCCATGGGTGTCTTAGGCTTTATTAAGAGATGGTCTAAGGAATTTGACGATCCTTATCTTACAAAGACTCTCTACATCTCACTTGTTCGTCCCATTCTCGAATACGGGTCATGCGTATGGTGTCCCCAGTACACTATTCATAAGGAACGCATAGAATCTGTACAAAAGAACTTTTTACTTTTTGCCTTACGTGGCCTTAACTGGGATGAAAATTTAAGACTGCCTTCCTATACTAATAGACTTCTATTATTAAACCTGCCTTCCCTAACCAATCGCAGAACCATGCTAGGTGTCTTATTTATTAACAACCTTATGCAAGGTGACATTGACAGTGAGACCCTGGTAAGGCAGCTACACTTCTCTGTCCCTTGCAGAACTACACGTAATTACCTTCCACTAACTCTTCCTTATTGTAGATCGAACTATGCACTGCACGATCCGTTCAGGGTATTATGTTCGGACTACAATAAACTTCAACACGTCATAGCTAGCACTAACTCTATCGCTGCTATGAAGTCTTTAATTCTTGTCTATCTAGCACGTAATTAGTATTAGTATTAATTAGTAATAGTATCCTCCTAATATTATTCCTCGTCATTCTATCTTCTTTTTCTTAATTTTCATTTTTCACTTGCATGTCGCGTGTATCCTCTATTCGACTTTTTATTCCCTATATCGCGTTAATTTTCTTTCTCTCGCGTTTCTACTCGCATTTTTACCGCGTTTCCGTGTCGTCCGTTATGCGACGGTGCCTCTCGGTCGGTCAGGCGGGAGGTGGACTTCGTCTGGGTTCCGCGCGCAACAAGCATCGGCTTGGTGTCGTTTGGACCACTTGCTAATACATTCATTGTATTCAACGTCCAACTACCCTTTCATTAACTTCCCTGAGTAGCATAAGGAAAACAAATAACTTATGAATTATTAAACATAAATATAATAATAAATAAACATTTTATGATAAACTAACAAAACAACTCGAAAAAAAAAAATAATAATAAATTTTTTCTGAACATTTAAAGAACAAATATGCCTTTAGCACGCAGTAGAGAGGACTTCCAGGTACATGCATCTGCAGGTAAGCCTGAAGGTACTTGCAATCTTTGTTTAGAGCATCTGCTGGCAACAGAAAACATAGTTAATACTGAATGTGGCCATAGATTTCACAATCAGTGTATCGTGGCACATCTAGAAAAATATCCAGAGTGTCCTAAGTGCAAAGCACCTGGTGCAATACAGGACTTCCATTACTCAGCACAACTAGAGCCTCAAGCAAGCACTAGTAAAGGTGCCATTCCAAAAGTATATAACAAACGAAGTAAAGGAAAACCCGATACTGTCGTAACCCTAAACCATCAAGTAGATAGGGAGATAGGGGCAGCTGACTTAAATGAGTCACAAAGACAAGATACTCAGCCAAAAATTAATTCACGGTCCACCCAAGGTCGACAGCCTAGGGGTGGCGGAGGTCGAAATAGAAATATTCGCTATCAGCCGCGAATTTCCGATCCATCTGCATATCATTTTAGAGAAATCGATTATGACAGAATTTTTAGTAGGATCGAACATCTCATACAAGCCAAATTAGACAATTTAAACCTATCAAACGGCTTACATTCTCCTAATATTTCTCTGCATCTTCCACCTCCGCGTGTGTCTCACATTAGTGCAGTTTCGACAAGGCCGAATGCATCTGTAGAGGCTTTGCAACTTTCCAAACGACCTATGGTCTGCTAAAACTGTGATCAGCCAGGACACGCATGGGACATGTTCCTCGCCGAACGAAGAATCTTTTGCTATGGTTGCGGAGCAAAAGATTTCTATAAACCTCAATGCCCAACATGCCTTAAGAGAGCGGAAAACTCCAAGAAGGGCTCATTCGTCGACGGCAGGCGAATGGCCCAAAACTAGAATCCGCAAATGAACATCAATCTGAAGAATCAAATTGCCCACGGCAAATGCCTGCACTTTTAAAATAGGCATCTCCACATCCACACTCGGACATTCTTTTAGTACGTTAAATAAAACTATATCGTGAGAGATTAGCTCAATATAACCAGATCAGAGCAAAAATATATCCTTGATCGTGTTACAAAACGGAACACTCTTCGTATGCGAAATTTCTGGCATAGGATTAAATGCACGCGAAAACTGCTTGTATCTTCGGTTGTAGACACCCAGACAGATGGTCGTCTTTATGCTTCTATTACCTTTTTAGGTTTAAGAGAAATTGGCTTATTAGACACAGGGGCCAATATAAGTTGTTTGGGAGAAGACTTGGCTGCCCAAGATTGGTCATCCTGTAGCTTATAATGAAACGTCTCGATTTTTATGTTATTCCATCAATAAACAAGCGTGTCATCTTAGGGATAGATTTTTGGAGAATTTTTCAGTTAGCACCAGGTATAATATCTAGCATTGATACTTCTAATCTAATGGTAGATTTATTTATTATTATTATTATTATTATATGGTAAAAGAGGGAGTCTCCCAGCGGAGAAGGCTCGAGGCATTGCGACCATGAAGATCTTCTGTACCTAGAATGCTCTCCCTATAATGACAAAAGCTTTTCTGCTTCCCTAATGAAGCATAACAGATCTTTCGTCGAGGAACGGACAATATGCTCGGGACTTGCGAATTCCACGTGCAGATGTTTCCTCCTAGTCCATACCAAGGCCGGACAGTCACATAGAATGTGTTTAGTAGATTCGTCGTCCACTTTGCAGAGCCTGCACCCCGGATCCTGGGACAAGCGCATTTTAGTAAGGTAATAGTTCACCAAGTGGTGGCCACTAAGGTAGCCAACAAGGAGGAAAAGGTCTCTCCTAGAGAGTAGCTTGGTCCTTCGATCAACTGTGGGATTGGTGAGCTCTTTAGCCTGCCGCATCCCTGGTTGGAAGAACCAGTAGCGTTCGGTCAATCTTCCAGCCCAGGTTTTCACCAGGGAGGAGATAGTTGACCACCCCACGCCACAGAAGGGTTCGGGGCCAAGCAGGGGGGCTGATGACCCAGCCCTCACTAGTTCGTCCGCCAGCTCGTTGCCCTGGAAGCCAGAATGTCCGGGTACCCAAATTAGGGTAACTTTATTTTTATTCGACAGCCTCTGGAGACAATTCCAACAGTCAGCCACCATACGCGAGCCTACTCTTTTTGAGGAGAGGGCTAGTATGGCCGCTTGGCTGTCCGAGAAGATGTATATTTTCGCTCCTCTAGTCCCCTTCTCAAGGATAAGACGGCAGCAGAACTCAATGGCGTGAACCTCTGATTGGAAAACTGTGGGCCAGTTGCCCATAGCAATCGAGGTCCTGGAGTTGGGACCTTGTATTCCAGCTCCAAACCCCCTGTTCAGTCTTTGACCCGTCGGTGTACCAATGTATACCATTTGGGTCTCTGATGGGGTTACCAGCATCCCAAACCCTGCGGTCCGGGATGAGGGTTCTAAATTTTGCACCAAAGAAGAGTTCCTTGGTCATAGAATCTGATCTAGTGCAGATCTCTAAGCCAGGAATGTCTTTGAGTAGGCTAGCATGCCCAGATTCGGTAGCTAGAAGCCCAGATTGGAGCTTGATTCTAAGAAGGCTTATAGCAGCAGCTTCTTTTATGCGGATGTGCAGCGGAGTCAGATTCAAAATCGATTCCATTGCTGCGGTGGGACAGGTGGGAAGTGCACCCGTCAAGGAAAGGCAGAGCAGCCTATGCAATTTCGTGCATTTGTTGATGGCAGTGACCTGCGTAACCTTAGGCCACCAAACAATAGCAGCGTATGTTACGATCGGTCTTACCATCATCTCAAATAGCCACCGAATGGTGCAGGATTTGAGACCCCAGATTCTACCGAAGAGTCTTCTACATGCCCACATGGCATGAGTAGCCTTTGATTGAGTGTTGTGTAGGGAGTTCCAATTTAGTCGTTTATCAAGGGTTACCCCTAGATATTTGACTTCATTGGAAAGGTCCACGGGAGAGCCGCCAATGTGTAATTGACCAATGTCAACAGAGTATCGCTTAGTAAAGGGGACAATGATTGCCTTTTGTGGATTGATGCTAAGACCTACATCTTCACACCACCTACTGACCGTGTTCAGAGCTGATTGCATCAACTCTGTCATGGTGTTGGCATAGTTCCCGTTCACTACGAGAGCCATGTCGGCGGCATAGCCAATCGCTTCCACGCCCTGTTCTGCAAGTATAATTAGTAGTTCGTCGACTACTAGGGACCAGAGCAATGGGGATATGGGCCCCTCCCTGGGGACACCCTTTTTCAGCACTAATATGGGCGGTCGTCGTGTCCAGGGTAGAGGAGATAGTCCGGTGTTTGAGCATGGCGTCAATCCAACGGATTATGGGACGGGCAATGTTCCTGCGCTCAAGCGCAGCAGAGATAGACCCGTAGCCGGTGTTATCGAAAGCACCCTCTATATCAATAAAGGAGCACAAAGCAATGTTATTTGATACGAAGGTTGTTTTTCTGCAGAGAGCACCGAAAGTGCATGTCTAAGAGCCTTTCCGCAGTCTTGAGCAGAAAGGAGGTAAGGCTGATCGGCCGATATGATTAAGGCTGGTCTAGAGGACGATTTCCCTGTTTGGGAATGAATACCACATTGACTCTCCTCCAAGAGTTGGGTATGTGTCCCCACGTGAGACTAGCTCTAAGAAGACCGAAGTGGATTGAGGATATGATCCAGGCTGTTTTGGAGAAGGGCTGGAAAGATTTTAAGGGAGCGAAGGAATCTACAGCCCATTTGACCTTTTCAGGATCAAAAATGGTTCCAGATAGAGTGGCTTCACGTGAGTCATGTGACAAAGTGGCGTCAACGTGACTGGAAAGATCTGGGTTCGCCTGGGAAGTGAACTTGCAAGTGCTTCCATGCGATCTTGAGTGAAAGAGCCTTCTGCTCTTTTGAGAAGCCCTATTCCATTAGACGACCCTTTGGCTAATACCTTGTGGAGTCTCGCTGCCTCTGGCAACGATTCTATGCTACCACAGTAGCTGCGCCACGTATCGCGTTTGGAGCGTCTAATGTTCTTATTATAGTGTGTGAGAGCGTCCCTATAGACGTCCCAACTTATGCGGTTAGATCTGGCCTTGTTGAAAAGGCTTCTTACCTTCCTTCTTTGTGCTGCCAACTCTTCATTCCACCAAGGAACTTTACGGTTGACCATTAAAGTCTTCCGAACTGAGCTGAATTCGAAGGACATAATAAGCACATCTTGGAGCAGGTTGGCAGCAAGTTCTATCTCACTGATAGAGTTGGGATTGCAGATCAACAGGTCTGCTTTCAAGGCCACAGAGGCTTTGAAGAGTCCCCAGTTTGTCTTTTTGGAACAGAAGGCGTTCTAGCGGATATCGACTTGGCCAGGAAGGTCGCATGGCTCTTGGACGAGAGCCAGGTCAATCTCGTCTTTACAGACGACCCTGCACAGGGCGGCTGACGCTACTCTGGCGTGGTGAAGGTTCGCCTGGAGCACCTTAATTGTGCTCCGCATCCTCTCTTAGCACCTTAGTCACAAGGCCACATGCCTTGCCTCCCCGAGAGTCATTGCCACGGATGCCCTTCGGCAGTTTGGCGGAGCTGCTCGGGGGAGGTTGCCTAGCGATCCCAGTCGCGGGAGGTACCCTTGCGGGTAGCTTGCGCCCAGCGCTGATTGTGGGTCGGGCAGGGGCCAGAAGGCGCCCGCTGCCAACCACAGGTCTGGTGCGGCCCGTTGAGGGGTTGGGGGCGGAGACCCGGATGGTCGGGGATTTGGGGAGGGGGGCTTTCCGCGCCACTGCGGCTGCAGCGCTGGTGGACGCCACCGGGGCGGCAGCTACTGGTGTCGCGTAGGTGGGGGCAACCTTCGTCGCTTCCGGAGGGGCGCAGGTTGGGGGGGGGAATAGTTGGAGAAGGGGATGGGGGACGGGCAGCAGAGGAGGAGGCTCTGGGGACGGAGTTCTTCAGGAGAAGCTTAACTCGTCCAAAGACGAATTTCACCTTCCCGTTGCACTCCGTCAGAGCCTAATACGACTCCTCGTCGACCAACATCGCGAGGTGAGTCGTGGTGCCGTTGAGGCTATGCTGGACCACCCGCCACCCGCAGTCCGCATTTTGGATACCAAGGTATCCCAAAATGGCGGCGGGAGTTAGTTCAGCACTACTGGGGAAGTATCCTCTAATGAGGTGAGCTTTAGGGAACTCAGACTCCTCCAGTAGTTTAATGTCAAGGGAGCTGATGGACCTGATGTGGGATGAAGCAGCAAAACCTTGGCAATGCTAGCGGGTTTTTAGAGTCAGCCGACGTGAAGCCCAGTTTCACGCTGCTTGTCACCTGGCTGCTTGTCACCTGGCTGTGAGGTGGCTTTATGGACTCCACATGAGTCTTTTTGGGCTTCTTTGAAGACCCTTGAGGTTCGAGGACGGTATCGTCAGTGCGCGTCCGTTTGGCCTTGGTTACCACGGGGGGCGCGGTGGCGATAGCTAGAGCCTCCGCTCTGCTCGAACCCTTCGCGAGTGCGGCTTTGAATGGCCTCTTCTCACGTGTCTTCAATTTTACGAAGGCATTCTCAGACTCCAGTCGCAGCTTCTGGATCTGAGAGCCTGCTTCCGTGAGACCTGACCTCTGAGAGGCCACGGAAGCGTCGTCAGCAAGGCTGATCAGGTCAGCGTCAGCTTCCGCGTCAGAGAACATCACCTCGACGAGTTGCTGCCTGCCTGAGCAGCTATTGGACGAGAAGGCAGCACTAGCGAACTCATCGTCCAAAGGAGTCCGTGGCCTTTCCGAGCCCCTAGAGTACCGTGGTATTGGGGGTGGAAGCCAGCCGCCCACTGGCTGCAGTGCTGTTGTTGTGGTCGGCCGTTAAGGCTTCGCCCTGGGTGGATGCTGTTAAAGTCGCATCAGACTTATCTTGTTTTAGGAAATCATCCATAATTTTGGAGCCACGAGTAGGCGGGAAGGGAAAGTCGCCCACGGCATAGCCCGCGTACCGTGGGAAGTCTAAATGAAACTGGGGGGCGACAAGTATCCAGAGTCCGCATACTAACGACCGGGCCCTCCGGCCATGCATCCCGGTTTGGGGTGATTTATAGAATCACAATCTTCGCCTGACTACATTTAGTCAGCACCCCTAGCAGAAACATGACCGTGCTAGGGGCCTGCTTCCAGCCACCCTCACGTGGAGAATATAGCCGCACTTCCGGCAGTAGGAGCAAGGACGGCACGTACCTCAGCCAAAGCTAGGGTTACATGTAGTTCCCCTTGCTGCCTCTGACGGCTGACGGCCAATAATAATAGATAGTACTGATACTAATCTTAAAAAATTTCCACTTCCTTCATCTCAAGAAAAGTGATTAGAGAGCGGTATTAATTTATTTCCTAACTACAAAGCCATGATATTGACGTCGGTGACGCTAAGCCAATAAAACAGCGTTTTTATCCCGTTTCTCCCGCTATAGAGAAACTTATCTACGTAGAGGTGAACAGAATGTTGTCAGAAGGCGTCATTGAGCCATCGAAGAGTCCTTGGAGCTCTCCGATGAGCCTCGTTATTAACCAGGCAAGGTACGCCTTTTTTTAGATGCACGACGCATTAACAAGTGCACTAAAAAAGTAGTGTACCTGCTGCCAAATATAGATGGCATTTTTTCTCGGCTTCCCAAATCCAATATCATAACTAAATTGGATCTGAAGGATGCATTCTGGCAAATACCCCTCACAGATGAGGCTAAAGCCATTACAGCCTTTACAGTGCCAGGGCGGCCACTATATCAATTTACAATGAAGCCGTTTGGTCTCTGTAATGCTCCACAGACCATGTGCCGGTTAGTCGATAAATTGATCCCTGCAGACTTGAAAACATGTATTTTTGGTAACCTTGAATATGTGTGTGTAGTGTCAGAAGACTTTGACACACACATGTCCATTCTTATCAGGTTGGCAGAACAATTTCGTAGGGCTAATTTGACTTTGAATGTGGCTAAAAGTCGTTTTTGCGATACAGAAGTTGAATATCTGGGACACATTATAGGAAATGGTGGTATCGCGACTGATGCTAACAAAGTTGAGACTATAAAACATGGCCATCCCCTAAGACGATCAAACAAGTGAGAAGCTTTTTAGGCCTGGTAGGAGGGTATCGGAGATTCATCAGTAACTTCTATGAACTCGTCTTCCCAAAAACCGAAATTTTTATGGACAAAATTTAAAGAATGAATGTAATTCTTCGTACATTGCGACTCAAGCGATTGTGGGGTGCGTGCTGTGTTAGTGCAGCTTTCACATGAGAATGTTGAACGCCCAGTGGCATTAATGTCCAAAAATTAAACACGGCACAACGCAGTTATAGCGTTACCGAACGTGAGTGCTTGGCGGCTGTGTTGGCAATTGAAAAGTTTAGGTGTTATTTGGAGCTCCAAGAATTTGAGCTCATAAAAGTCCATGCTAGCTTACTATTTTATTTATTTATTTATTTATTTATTTATTTAACGTCAACTAAAACAGTCGACTTAAAACTAAAATTAAAAATTAGATTACATCGAATTGAAATTGAAGATTTTAAAAAAAAAAGAAAATAATTTAGAATTTGAAATTAAAATTTTGCAATAAGTTTAGAATTAAAATTAATTAAGAGTATATATTTTTAAATTTAAGCTGGGGATTGGGGAAAACCGAGTAAAACCCAATCAGATCGGTAGATTAATATTAGTTGTTAGCATGTAGTGTTAATTGATTGAGGATAGACAGTTTAACAGAGTAAAGGGAGGACTCGGAGTTGAAAACTCTAGACAGTCTGTTGTAGTCAGCATAGAGAACTCGGAAAGGATCATGCAAGCTATAGTTAGTATTACAAAAGGCCAAGGATAGTGGCATAAAATTACGAGTAACTCTAGAAGGAATACAGAAATTAAATTGAGTAAGCAGCGTAGGGGAATCTTTATTAGCTTTACAATAAACATAACGGTTAGTTAAAGAAGGTAGGTTAATTAGAAGGAGTCTACTAGAGTATGGTGGTAAGTCTACACCCGGAACCCAATTAAAACTGCGCAAGGCAAAGAGTAGAAACTGCTTTTGAACAGACTCAATTCTATCTTGGTGAATATGGTATTGCGGCGACCACACGCAAGACCCATATTCAAGAGTTGGACGAACAAGAGAAGTGTAAAGCAACTTTGTCGTGTAAGGATCCTCGAATTCTTTGGCCCATCTTTTGATGAACCCGAGTAGTCGAAATGCCTCATTGACAATTTGTGTAATGTGACGATCAAATTTCAATTTATGATCAAAGAGGATACCTAAATCAGCTACTTCAGATAATCTTAAGAGTGGGGTTAAGTTAAGATTGTAATTGATGACATGATAGTTACATCTGTAAAATGGCATAGCCTTGCACTTCAAACAGTTCAGATGCAGCAGATTATGGCTGCACTATGGCTTAAATGGAATCTTAAAGGCAGGTCGCTTAGATGGTCTATGCGTTTGCAGGGCTATATGTTCTCTATAAGCCATAGGAGAGTTAGCGAAAATATAGTGCCAGACGCCCTTTCAAGAATGAACGTAGAGGATGTGTCCGCCATTTAGATGATTGAGCCAGAAATTGATGTCGATTCTGCATGTTTTGATGCGGCAGATTATGTCCGAATGAGAAATGAATCCGAAACTTCGCAAGGAAAATATCCAGATATAAAAGTATTAGGTAAATATGAACTAAACATGAAGATGGCAGCAGGCATGGAAGTAATGGATACCCAAAGGATTAACAGAAAGTGTCATTCGTCGGGCCCACGATTCGGTAGTGACTATAGTGGCATGGCTAAGACTTTGGAGCTTATACGGCGTAACTTTTATTGGCCAGGCATGGTGTCACAGGTGCGCTCGTATGTTCACGCTTGTGGTGTGTGTAAATCCACTAAGGCACCAAATCAATCCTTAAAGCCTCCTATGGGTAAGCCAGCCATTACTGACAGGCCATTTGAACGCTTATATGTAGATATTTTAGGTGCCTATCCGAGGAGCAAACGAGGATATATTGGTTTGCTCATAGTGGTTGATCACCTTTCAAAATTTCATTGGCTGTGCCCATTGAAAAAATTTAATACGGCCCCTATAAAAGAATTTCTGCAAGATCATATATTTGTATACCCTTGGACCATTGAAAATGCTCAAAAAAGGGTATACTAACTTTGTGGAAATGTATGTAACGGGCAGAAGGAGGCGTCGGAGACCCCATAAAGTATATATATTCTTGCTCAGGATCACTAGCCGAATCGATTGAGCCATGTCCGTCTGCCTGTCTGTCTATCCGTCTGTCTGTCTGTCTGGATGAACGCGCCGATCTCAGCTATTACAAAAGCAAGGGACACCAAATTTATCATGAAGATTCCTGCATACCATACGCAGATCAAGTTTATTTTATTTTCAATTTGGAATAACACGCCTACCGCCCCCGCAAACCGCCAATTTTGATTTACATGGCGATTTACTCATTTATTAACGTTTTGCTTTAGTATATATATAGATAAATACTATATGAACTTATCCTCCAAATTGCAACCCGATCGGACTATAAACACTGAAGTTATTAGATAAACCATTTCGACCCTTCGACCAACAAAGAAATTGTCGCTGACGTCAGAACTAAATTACTTGCGTAGGAAAGAAAAGGACAAACGATGCGAGCGCGAAGCGCGATCTGTTTCTCGACTCTTCTTTTCCATGCACATGTCAATTACCGAAAATACAATACATGTGCATAAATATATAATAATACTCAACCAATAGGTGGCGTGGTAAATGAATATGCATGTATGCAAGTATTTACATGCTTGTGTACATATTCATAATATTCATAATATGCTTACGTGCACATATGATTATTATTTAATAATTCATATTTTAGTGTCAGTAAAAAATACAAAACTATAAAATGCAATTAAATAAATATTAATTTTGATTACTCGATATATTGCAAGTTATCGATATTGGCCAAATCAAAATTTATAAAGAAATACCGATATATATTGCTCGCACCGCTTTTAGCAGTCTTGCGGCGATAAATTATTGACAACGTATCGAAATTGATGCAAAGTGGCAGCGCACTGCAGTGTTATGATTAATTTGTAGCTTGCGATTAGTATTATACAATTAGATACTTTTTATGGCAACATACGTACAAGGGTATCCCACTGTCGCGTGCCGCTCGACTGTTGCTCTCGCTATTTTTAATTTCTGGCATTGCTAATTTTTTTTGGGCGACTGCCAATTATTATTTTTATTAGTTATTATTTTTGTGGAAGGCAAGGCATTTTATTTGGCAACATACCTTACATGGGTATATATAATATGTATATGTGCACAAGTGTACATTTTTTTTCAGTCAATTAAATTAAAACAATTAAATTCCAACAACAATTTCTCTGGGCCCATAGTATGTATTTGGGTAAGTGAAGTTATTATATTCTTTTATTTACACTTGCTTACGTGGACATAAAGCAACAAATACATACATACATAATACCCTATAAATTTCAGAATCCATACATAAATGAAATTAAAGAACTAAAAGGAGCAAATTAAAAGTGAAAGACAAGAAAATGAAAGTTACATTCAACAAAAGTTTAGTGAAATTAAATTAGTGAAACAGAAATAAAAGGTAGAGTTTAACAAAATTACAGAAATTTGAAAAGAAATGAAGAAAGATTAAAAACATGAATTAGGAAAGAAAACAAATCGGTATTAAATAAATTAAATTAAAGGTAGCAACCGAAACAGGAAATTGCATTAAAATATTGAATGGTTTAAAAATAAAGAAACAAAATGGAACAAATAAACTGGAGTTAATGTAATTACATAACGATAAAAGAATTGAATGAAATTAGGTTGAATAAAATTAAATTCTTATTTTTTTGCTCTTATCAACTAGACAACATGGCCTTATATACAATTTTTTTTCTTATTATTAAATGAATAAAATTATTATAATGTTTTGGTAAATAAATATAGTTTTTTTTTATGTGAAAAGGCGAAGGGTATAATGAAAGGGAAACATTTTAATTAAGAATTTACCATATAGTGCCAAAGGTGGAGGGTGGGTACAGAGGCGGGTTACTATACCATCAGTGCAAACCCATTTCCATTAGTTATACTGGCATAGCAGCATCATACACCTATGAGCTCTCAACATTTTTTTCTTTCTTTTAAATTTTTTTTCATGCATTAATTATAACTCTTGTTCATCTAAGTAATAGGCACGGGACTATAAATTTAATTCAATATGGCTTTCTGATCGAGTGAGGGCTTTATTATTTGGCCAACGAACCCTCCCAATGCCGATTGTAAGCTAGCTGCAACTAGGGTCCCAATCGGCCAACAATTTATCGAAGATCTCACCACTCAATCAACTATGGATGCTACATGTAGGGCCACGCAGAAACTACTAGGTACTTTTAACTAGAAGGCGAAATCCAACAAGCCTTTATTAATACCGAGTTTGTTAAATCGCAAGTTAACGTCGGATAATAGACTGTTAACAATAACTTGAAAAAATTAAGCGATCGCGGCGTCACTTATCCCTAATGCTTATAGTAGCAAACTGATTTAGTTTTCGAAGCTGAAGAATAGGAAAAACGATTTTTGGCATTGACCGAAAAACTTCGTCCACTCTTCAGATCCGGGATGTTTTAATTAGTTGTCGGGAAATTATATCCGTTTTATTTGCATTGAGTTCTGTCTGGAACTAAGGATTGTGTCCGACAGACCTTCTAATGCACAGTGATCGGAAATAATTGTTCATTTTAAAGTAAGTTCTGGAAATCAATTCACTAGACCTTCCACAATGGGATTGTAAAATAAAGCAGGAAGCATATTTCTTATACAATAAAAACATGGCCCACTCCTTCACTAAATAGGAAGCGAAGTAAACTTACCAATAGACTAACGCATTCACAATAATGAAGAGAAACCTCAATACTGAATCGAACTTTCTATTGAGGCTACCGAAATCACTAGAATGTGATGAGTCGTTGTCTATTGACCATCAAATAAGTTTTCATTGTTGGAGTATTCAGCAGAGGAAATCGGCATAATATAGAATGTGATAAGTTCAGCTCGGCTAAACATCACCCTATTATGCAGGTTTTTCTGAAAAGCTACAGCGTGAAAAGCTTATAAATTAAAGAGTCATCGCGATTGTATGACCCAATTGGTCTGCTGTTATTTTAGTAAAAGCTAATTGAAACTACCCTTTCATTAACTTCCCTGAGTAGCATAAGGAAAACAAATAACTTATGAATTATTAAACATAAATATAATAATAAATAAACATTTTATAATAAACTAACAAAACAAATCGAAAAAAAAAAAATAATAATAAATTTTTTCTGAACATTTAAAGAACAAATATGCCTTTAGCACGCAGTAGAGAGGAGTTCCAGGTACATGCATCTGCAGGTAAGCCTGAAGGTACTTGCAATCTTTGTTTAGAGCATCTGCTGGCAACAGAAAACATAGTTAATACTGAATGTGGCCATAGATTTCACAATCAGTGTATCGTGGCACATCTAGAAAAATATCCAGAGTGTCCTAAGTGCAAAGCACCTGGTGCAATACAGGACTTCCATTACTCAGCACAACTAGAGCCTCAAGCAAGCACTAGTAAAGGTGCCATTCCAAAAGTATATAACAAACGAAGTAAAGGAAAACCCGATACTGTCGTAACCCTAAACCATCAAGTAGATAGGGAGATAGGGGCAGCTGACTTAAATGAGTCACAAAGACAAGATACTCAGCCAAAAATTAATTCACGGTCCACCCAAGGTCGACAGCCTAGGGGTGGCGGAGGTCGAAATAGAAATATTCGCTATCAGCCGCGAATTTCCGATCCATCTGCATATCATTTTAAAAATATTAGAGCTTTGAGTTGCATGGTAGCTTTGCACTGCTCGAGAGACACTTACTCCCTCATAGAGTTCTTTTCTCTTTTGGCATTCGCTACGATCAGACATGGAGTCTGTGAAAAAAAATTGTTTTTCCTTCAAGAAAAACGTGGATTTTTGTGAAAAAAAGAGTAAAAATAAAGTTTGAAAAGTGCTGTTTAATATTTGTTTAAATATAAGAGGCAAATCTGTGAGTATTAAAAAATTTATAAGTTTTATCTGATTAAATCTAATACAGATTTTATTTTTTATACAGACGGTGCACATTGCAACGGCCAGTGGAGCACCCCGGCTGTTAGAGTGCACGTCTCTGCGGATAGGGCTCCACAGTGCCTTAGAGAGTGAAAGTTTTTTTTTCTGATACGGACGTGATTAAGAAGCGCTGCGCGAAATTTCACTATTACCGAGGTCAGCGTGCCCAGAACATTTGGTTATAGTGCAGATCCACATAGTGGTGATGTGCAATTGTTCTGCCGCGCTATTAAAAAGGAACAAGAATCGCGAGATACAACATATTGCAAACAAAATTTTGTAATTTCATTGTTGTGGATGGCCCAGCTGCTAAAAATCAGCTGTTAGAGCTGTCACCTCATCGCAGAGTTGATCCGGCTCGAGCGGCGTTGCCAGATCAACGGCGCTGCCAGATCTGCTCTGATGATCAAATTGGGCGCGAAAAGATAAAATTCAAATTTGAATTTAAACTGAAATTTAAATTTGAACTTGTTTTTTGGCGTCCGAGCGGAATCAATCGGAGAGAACGGCGAATTTAAAGTGTTAAATCTGTATTTAAATTTGTTGAGTGGACCGATTGTAGGAAGGGAAACGGCACAAAGGTCGCGGACAGACCGAAAATCAACCTCTCGCCATTTCGGTATCCGAGAAGAGGCGGAATAACCTCCATCAACGCCTAGGGGAAATCCATGGCAAAGAAGATTTAACCACTGTCGCTGGATCGTCAATGGATAATCCAGAGGGGGGCATCACAGCATTGCTGTAGAGGAGTATATCCTGACCGCCACATCTGAGAACGCCACTTCTACAGGCAACACATTGGCAATGGATGTTATTAGCGTGCCGACGCTAAAGGGAGGAGGAAAATCCCCAACTGTATCACCAATACGGTTTGTAGATTTAGTCATGGCGATACAAAACGATGACATGCGGAGCATACTTACCATAATGAGGAGCAAAACAAACGTGCTGCTAATTGCATTCGAAACTAAGAGACATGCCACCAGATAGACCAAGAGCGCAGTTACTAAACTGTCGGCTCTCATTAATAGGGCAATAGAACTGCACGAAGGCAAAGCAAAGGAGGTTCAAACCACGACCATTGCTACACAGACTGAGGCGTTAAAGCCAAGCAAAAAACCCACGCCCTCAGTGCAGGTGCCAAAAGCGCAGATGCCCAAGGAACACGCGCCCAAGGTGGGTAACTACCCGACCGACAGCAAAGCAGTAGTAAAGGAGAAATCCAATGCAAAGGAGTCCAAGCCGGAAAGCTATGCATCTGTCGCTAAGGATGCTAGCTCGGGAGGAGAATGGTCCAAGGCGAAGCCTAAGCGCCTGCGGACAAAAGCCAGAGGCACTGATTGTGAAAAAGACGGGAGAAGCGTCCTACGCAGAGATGCTCCGCAAATTAAAAGCGGAACCGAGCCTCATGAAACTGGGCAAACATGTTCGCAAAATACGCAGAACACAGCAAGGTGAGCTGCTTCTGGAAGTTGAGGGGAAAGCCTCGGAAAGTGTTCCCAAATTTAAGCGAGAGCTAGAAGCGACCCTCAAGGAGATGGCTTCGGTGCGTACGGGTGCACAACGGAACTCCACAGCTGTCTGGTGAACCAATTCCAGGGCATCCAGCTAAATCCAGAAGACGTCAAGAGTCTTCGCAGAATGCGTGATGGGACTCAGATTGCGACAGTAATATTGAACGCCAACGATGCGATCGCGGTCCTTAAACAGAGCACTGTAACGGTTGGATGGTCAAGGTGCCGCATTACTGAGGACGTCCGCCCCACGAGATGCTACAGGTGCCTGGGCTACGGACACCGAGCAACGACCTGCAAGGCGATCGATAAGGCAGACAGCTGTTTGCGATGCGGTGAGCGAGGGCACAAGGCAAAGGAGTGTGTTGCACCACCAAAATGCCTAATCTGCAGCAGCGAGGTGGATATAAACCACTCGATGGGTAGCTTTGCGTGCCCGACCTACAGAGCGTGCCCGACCTACAGAGCGTGCCTAAAAGAAGCCAAGAGCCAACATAATGCAGGACGAAATTAAGTTTGTTCAGCTCAATGTAAATCATTGCGCAGCTGCTCTGAGTCTTTTGGCTCAGACTGCGGCGGAGCGCAATGTTGACATCATGCTATTGAGTGAACCCTACTCTCCTGCTGGGGGACATTCAAATTCAATAATCACGGACGAGACAGGAAAAGCAGCTATCAAATGCTGCAGCCCCCTACACGTGCAGGAACTGGCTGCCTCGCCGATGCGCGGAATTGCATATGCGATGATAAAGGGCGTGCATATGTACAGCTGCTATGCTCCGCCTAGCGACAGCCCGAAACAGTTCGATGAGATGCTAGAGCTGTTGGTGAGCCATGCGCAGCTTTAAGATCATTGCTGGAGATTTTAATGCCTGGGCAGTAGAATGGGGATGCAGCGTATCCAATCCCAGAGGCCCAGAGGCGGTAATAGACGCTATGGATATACTGGACCTGATACTACTGAACGACGGCCTCAAGCTTACGTTCAATAATGACAGGGGCTAGTCCTTTATTGACATAACGTTCATTAGCAGAGGGCTTGTGGCGAACACTAACTCTAGTTGGATGGTCCATGAGATGGTAACGCTTAGCGACCACGCACTGATTTCCTTCAGCCTCATACCTGTGGGCAAGACGTGGAGACAGCAGAAAAGAACGGTCGGGCAAGCATGGGACACCAGGAAGATCGATGAAGAAATGCTAGCATACCAAATAGACTCCTTGGCAATTTCAAATGGTCACGCAGAGACAATGGCGGCAGACCTCATGAAGATGCTTACAGCAACGTGCGACGCTATCATGCCAAAGAGAACTAAAGCGCAGCGCAAAGCACCTGTATACTGGTGGAGCACCACACTAAACCAACTTCGGTCTGAATGCCTAAGAACAAGGAGAAAGGCGCAACGAGCCAGAGGTAGTGCCCAGCCTACGGAAATCTGGGAGGTCTTCAGAAACAAACGCAGACAATTCAAGCACGGCATTGCGGCTGCCAAGTCGCGAGCCTTCACAGAACTGCTAGATAGCGTTGACGAAGATCCCTGGGGTCTGGCATATAAGCTAGTATGCAATAAACTGAGGAAGAGAGAGGCATCTCCATCGGACCCTGATGCCCTGTCTAGCGGAACTATTCCCAATGCAGACCACTTCATGGCGGCCAGCAGCAGTAGCCCCACCCCTGACTTCCCGCGAGTCACGGAATTAGAAGTAGTTGAGGCAGCCAAGCGCATCAAGCCCAATAAAGCTCCTGGCCTCGATGGAATTCCTGGAGCAGTGGTCAAGGCTGTGGCGTTGGCTAGACCAGATATTTTCAGGGACACGTTCCAGCAGTGTCTCACGAGCGGGGTCTTCCCAACGAGGTGGAAAAGCCAGAAGCTGGTGTTATTACCGAAAGGCAAGGGTCCAGCACATGCCGCAAACAGCTATCGTCCATTATGCCTATTGGACATTGTGGGTAAATTGCAGGAAAGAATACTGTACTCCCGAATAGAGACAATCACCGAGAGCATCAACGACCTAGGAAGTCAGCAGTATGGCTTTCGCAAGGGAAAGAGTACCCTGGACGCACTCATGGCTGTTATGAACATTGACAAGAACGCCCTCGATGGTGATAGATGGTTAGGGGGAACGAAAGAGTACTGCGCAATCGTCACGTTGGATGTTAGATGGCCCGTAATCCTCAGCACCATGCACAGAATGGGTATCCCGGAGTACTTGAGGATCGTCGTTGGCAATTATTTCACGGATCGCGTCCTTTGGTACAATACGAAGGCTGGCCTGAAAAGGTATCGAGTGTCGGCAGGTGTTCCTCAAGGATCTGTGCTTGGACCGATCCTGTGGAACATCATGTACGACGGGATCCTGGGCATCAACAGACCCTTAGGTGCTGAACTGCATTTTTTGCGGATGTAGCCATAACAGCAGTCGCCAAAACTATAGCAGACCTCCAATGCAAATATAACGCAACAATTACCGAGATCATCAGCTGGCTCGAGGAAGCCGGTCTAACAATTGCGGCTCATAAGACCGAGGCTGTACTGCTGAGCAGTAGAAAAAAGGTGGAGAGAATTCTGGTCACTGTCAACGGGACACAGGTGGCCTCTCAAGATTTCTTAAAGTATTTGGGCGTATGTGCTGATAAGGGTTTTGAAATTCCTCTTCGGTCTATTTACTCCAAGTCTTTGATTTTGGTTACGGCTCCATCCACTTAGATAAGGGCATCCAAAATTCACCGTTGATTGAGAATTCCTCTTTGCGCGGTGTTCACTGATCCACTATGCGAATTCGTTGACAACAGAATCATCAGAGATAAGGCCGTCCAGAATTCACCGCTGCTTAGACTCCGCTCAAATTTTTACTTAGAAATGTCTCAGGAACTCACTCCTGTGAACTAGTCTTTTCCTGGTCGACATTAATGATAAATAATAACAGCCAAATCAGATCGATTGAGAATATTGAAGTCTTCGATATGATGCGTCAGCTCCGTCTGAAGATCTAATTAGAACTGCTCGCCTCTCTTTTACGAGGTTCGGTTGAGCTTATGAGCTTTTATCATAAGATAAGAGTACCGATGGAAGCATGTGTATGTACGAACGTAGATGAAACATAACTATATACCGAAGATCTCACCACTCAATCAACTATGGAAGTTACAAAACATGTTCAAAACACGTCTGAAACATGTCTCTAACATGTCTGAAACATGCCTGTAATATGTCTGCAACATGTTTGTAACATGTCTGTCATATGCCTGTAACATGTATGTAACATGTCTGTAACATATCTGTAATATGTCTGTAACCTAGCTGTAACATGTCTACAGCATGTCTGTAACATGTCTGTACAAATGTCTGTAATATGTCTGTATCATGTCTGTAACATGTGTGTCACTTGTCTGTAACATATCTAAAACCTGTCTGTGACAATTCTGAAACATGTTTGTCACATGTCTGTAACATGTCTGAAGCATGTATGCAGTATGTCTGGAACGTGTCTGTAACATGTTTGTAACATGTCTGTAACATTTTCCGTTACCATTTGTAAGCATATGGCAACCTTGCCTGTCAAGTACGGTGGTAACCCGGGAGAACAGATGGCCACGCTAATGTGTGCTCGCTCAGTCGTCGTCGAAGAGCAAGCCGTCGCGTAGCGTCTGAACGCGTGATCATACTTAATTCATTTAATATTTCATGTACATATCTAATTTCATTTAATAAACTTATATTTGCTCAATCTCATTGCCTCACCACTCCTAAAGCCATTCCTCCTTACAGTTCAGAAGTGGGATGATCATGAGCAAAGACAGACAGTAGCGAACGTGTTGGCAAAGAATAACGGAACTTAGTTACGATTGAAACATACGTAGATGCAAAGTGTTGTATCTATCAGTGTGTTGATACGAATATATTTGTATTTGTCTGCAAGCGGTGTGAATATACAAACGGTGTGAATATACAAGCGGTATTTCATACAAACGGTATAGGCATACAAACGGCGGGCATATAGACAACGTAACGCAACGCAAGAACGAACGAATCGCAACGTAACCGTGCAAAAACAATCACGCAAACGCAACGCTAACGTAAGCGTGCGAAAATATTTCCGCAACGAAACGTAAACACGTACGCCAATTCGGTATATACAAACACAATTACGCGACGTTAAATAAGAAAATAAAATGAAAATTACAGAACTGAAAGTCGATCAGTTAAAGTTCCTGTTGCGGGAACGAGAGTTGCCCACAGCTGGATCGCGAAATCAATTAGTTCAACGTTTGATGACCCACGAAGAGTCTGACGAAATCGAGTTTTGTGTTTCTTTCGCGAATGAAAATACTGACGAAATGCCGGTGGTAGCACAACTTCAGGCCGAGATGAGCCAACTTCGTGAGATGATGGCAAATTTTATTAGTTCGCAAATTGCTGCGACAAATGCAACGCAAGGTGCACAGGCGGCTGCAGCCAACGTAATACCTGTACCACCGAGTCCAACAGCTGAAGTCGTACACACTAGCACGACTACACGACATGCATCGGTCAAGGAAATCGCTAATACCCTGCCAGAGTATGATCCAACGGATGAGAATGGTATCTCTGTGGATCAATTTATCGATCGCATTAATCGAGTGATAAATGCCTATCACTGGGACGAAAAACTTCTCTTGCTTGCCATTTATACTCGACTAAAGGGCGCTGCCAGAATGTGGCTAGATGCGTCTCCAGTTTTACACACCACCTGGAGCGAATTTTCGAATGCTATTATAGATGAGTTCGGTTCGACACCCGACGAAGCCGAGACTCACTACATAATGTCAAATGCTGTTCGCCGACAGAAGGAAACTATCAAGGAGTACTGCTTCCGCATGTCAGCCCTTGGAAATCGTTACAATTTAAGCGAGTCTGCTACTATTCGATATGCCCGAACTGGGTTAAAGCACCGAGAGCTACAACAGAGCATTGTGACCACAAAATTTGCAACGATGAAACAGATGCGTGACGTCATTGACGAGTATTTTGTCAACCGAGGTAGGCTTCAACTGCCAAAATACGATCCAGTATCGAAGAACGATGAACCGAAATCTAAACAACACGAATCTGCAACAACCAACGATAAATGAAAATGCTTTAATTGCGGCGAACCAGGTCATTTTTCGAACAAATGCACACAACCACCGAAACGACACCGATGTACTACGTGTAATAAAGTACACCCCAACAACGGTAACTGCGTTAAACCCGAAGCGAGTACACGACGCCTTGGGGCAACGAATCAAGATAAGTGCTTCTACAAAACCATCATCGTCCAATCGAAATCGTATACTGCTTTCATTGACACCGGTAGCCAAGCTAGCATGGTTCGTGAGACTGTAGCACAACAACTCGACGCCAAACGATGCAAGTGTGCAATGCAAATTCATGGTATTTGTGGTGGAGTACGCATTCTAAACGAAGCAATCATCATCGAGCTGATCATCGATAATACTGTCACCGAAGCACTGATGTATATAGCCGAAGACAAAATCGTACAGCAAGATTTTCTTATCGGCCAGGATATCCTTGTTAACCCAAATCTTACGCTGAAGTTTGAGAACGGAATGATGACTTTTGAGAGCAAACGAGCAACACAGCAAGTATCTCACTTCAAGAAAATTACTAATCTTCTTTCTAATATCGACAGTAATGACGATAAGACACGCATGCAGAACCTACTAGAAGATGTCTTTTCCTCTGGCCTTAAAGGAATTGGAAAAACTAATGTGGTCGAAGCGGAAATTGAAGTAGAAGATAAACAGGCAGTGGCCCAAGCGCCATACCGAATTCCTGAACCTAAGCGTGACGTTGTGAACGCTATGATTGACGAGCTCCTCCAACACGATATTATTGCCAAATCAACATCTGAGTATGCGAGCCCAGTAGTTTTGATTAAAAAGAAGAACGGAGGCGATCGACTGTGTGTTGACTACCGACGTCTGAACAAGTTGATCAAGAAAGAAAACTTTCCTGTGCCAAACATTGAAGAACGTTTACAAGAAGCGAAACGATTCAAATTCTTTTCTACGTTAGATTTGAACAGCGGATATTATCAGATCGTAGTATCACCTGAGAGTCGCAAATTTACCGCATTCATTACAACCAACGGATTGTATGAATTCAAACGTATGCCATTTGGGTTAAAGAACGCACCAGCGGCTTTTAATCGATTGATGGCTGAGATACAGAAACGTGTCCGAAAGGGAGATATGCTGCATTATATGGACGACATATTAATTGGCAGCCATTCGTTTACCGAGATGTATGAGAAACTTCAACGTATACTACAAGTGCTACGAGAATTTGGCCTCACCCTGAACGTTGACAAGTGCGAATTGTACAAGCAGACAATTTCATTCTTGGGGCACCAGCTGCACGCAACCGGGATAAGTCCAGGTGAAGTCAAAACCAATGCCATTGCAGAGTTTCCACGTCTAAGGAACGTTTCGGATATACGTAAATTCCTAGGGCTTAGCGGATACTTTCGAAAGTTTATCCCCGGATACGCCATTATTTCCGAGCCCTTACGCAAGCTACTACGCAAAGACCAGCCGTTTAAATGGGAACCACAGCAGGATGACGCATTCAATGAACTTAAACAACGCCTTATTTCGAAGTCTGTTCTTGTTAGCTACGACGTCAGCGCAGAACACGAAATACATACTGATGCTAGTTCTGTTGGTTTAGCCGGAGTTCTATTGCAAAAGGAACATGATCAGTTAAAGCCAGTAGCCTATTATAGCCGATCGACGACATACAGCGAAATGAAGTTCCACAGCTACGAGCTAGAAGCTTTGGCTGTTGTCGAGTCACTGGAACGTTTCAAGTATTATGTCTATGGGAAACAAATTCGAGTCATCACTGATTGTAATGCGCTAAGAACGACGATGGAGAAACGAGAGCTGATACCCCGAATTGCCAGATGGTGGCTACGCATCCAAGAATTCGATATCGAGATACTGCATCGATGCCTTAAGCCGAGCACCATATGAAGATTCGCGTGAAATGGAAGAAGCTGACCTAAAGATATTCAAGACCGTCATTGATGAAGCCGATTGGTTGTTTGCTGTACAATTGCAGGACGAGAAAATAAAACGAATTGCTAGCGAAATGATCGCTAAGAAGATCACTGAGAACGATGAGTATGTCCTTGAACTTGGTCGCTTATATCGCAAACATAACAACAAGCACCTTTGGGTTGTACCCAAGCAGTTACGCTATCGCATTCTTGTAGAATGTCACGACAACGCAGGACATATGAGCACCGACAAAACAATCAGCCGAATTATAAATCAATTCTGGTTCCCTCGTATGCGAAATTATGTTAAAGGATACATTAATTCATGTGTAGGTTGTTCCCTGTATAAGCAACGAGGAGGTCGCCAAGAGGGTCAATACCATTACGATAGCATCAAGCCAGTACCGCTCGCTACGGTACACATCGATCATCTAGGACCTTTTCCGATAAGTTCCAAGCGTAATGAGCATATCCTGGTAATTGTTGATGCATTTACAAAGTTTACGATCATACGAGCCGTTAAAAGCACCGCAACCCGACACGTTATTGAAATTCTCCGAGATGTTTGCAGCTACGTTGGAATGTCTGAAAGAATCGTGGCCGACCGAGGAACTGCTTTTACGTCAAAAGATTTCGAAAAATTCTGTCGAGAACATAATGTCAAGCATGTTCTTAATGCTGTTCGCACCCCGCGAGCAAATGGACATGCCGAAGGCACTAACCGCATAATCCTATCAATGCTATTGCCTACTGTTGAGAATGAGAAGCGCTGGGATGAGAAACTGTACCAAATCCAGTGGAGCATTAACACGATGACCAACAAGACTACTAATCGTTCTCCATTTCAGCTATTATATTGTTATGAGCCACGAGACACATTGAAGAACTCCGTAGTACAAGCGTTGCAATGTACTGATGACCAAGTGCTGACTACCGAAGAGTTGCAACAGCTTCGTACCGATACTGCAACACGAATTGACGAACATCGAGCAGAAGCTAAGAAACGTTACGATGCGAAACACGCCAAGCCGACGGCTTACAGCGAAGGAGATTTAGTTTTGACCGAAAACGAACCAGCTAGTACAGGCACCTCACGTAAACTCGAGCCTCGTTATAAAGGCCCGTTTATCATCGCAAAGAAACTACCACGTGATCGATATTTGGTCGAAGATTTGCCGAATGCCCAACGAACTCAGCGACACTACAAATCCGTGTATGCGTCCGATAAACTCAAGACGTGGTGCCAGATACCATTAGATGACACCGATGATGAAAACAACCCAGCAGATAACTATCTTAACGATTCGTGCGAGGGCGCTACGATATGTCAGGAAGCCGACTGTAAGCATATGGCAACCTTGCCTGTCAAGTACGGTGGTAACCCGGGAGAACAGATGGCCACGCTAATGTGTGCTCGCTCAGTCGTCGTCGAAGAGCAAGCCGTCGCGCAGCGTCTGAACGCGTGATCATACTTAATTCATTTAATATTTCATGTACATGTCTAATTTTATTTAATAAACTTATATTTGCTTAATCTCATTGCCTCACCACTCCTAAAGCCATTCCTCCTTACACATGTCTGTAACATGTCTGTAATATGTGTGTATCATGTCTGAAACATATCTGTAACATGTTTGTTACATGTCCCTAACATGTTTGAAACATGTCTTAATATGTGTGAAACATGTGTGTAACATGTCTGAAGCATGTATGCAATATGTCTGAAAAATGTCTGAAATATGTGTGTAACATGTCTGTATCATGTTTGTAACATGTCTGTAGCATGTCTGTAACATGTCTGTAACATGTCAGTAGCATGTCTGTAACATGTCTGTAACATGTCTGTAACATGTCTGTATCATGTCTGTAACATTTCCGTAACATGTCTGTTACATGTCTTAATATGTCTAAAACATGTCTATAACATGTCTGAAGCATGTATGCAATATGTCTGGAACATGTCTGAAACATGTCTGTAATATGTCTGTAATATTTTTCTGTAACATTTCTTAATATGTCTGAAACATGTCTGTAACATGTCTGACATGTTTGTTACATGTCTGTAACATGTCTGTAACATGTCTGTAACATGTCTGTAACATGTCTGTAACATGTTTGTAACATGTCTGTGACATGACTGTAAGATGTCTGTAACATGTCTGTAACATGTCTGTAACATGTCTGTAACATGTCTGTAACATGTCTGTAACATGTCTGTAACATGTCTGTAACATGTATGCAATATGTCTGGAACATGTCTGTAACATGTATGCAATATGTCTGTAACATGTCTGTAACATGTCTGTAACATGTCTGTAACATGTCTGTAACATGTTTGTAACATGTCTGTGACATGACTGTAAGATGTCTGTAACATGTCTGTAACATGTCTAGAACAAGTCTGTAACATGTCTGTTACATGTCTGCAACATGTTTGTAACATGTCTGTAACATATTTGTACCATTTCTGTAACGTGGCTGTATCATGTCTGTAACATGTCTGTATCATGTCTGTAACATGTCTGTATCATGTCTATAACATGTATGTAACATGTCTTAATTTGTCTGAAACATGTCTGTAATATGTCTGAAGCATGTATGCAAAACGTCTGGAACATGTCTGTAACATGTCTGCAACATGTCTGTAACATGTCTGTAACATGTCTGTAACATGTCTGTAACATGTCTGTAACATGTCTGTAACATGTCTGTAACATGTCTGTAACATGTATGCAATATGTCTGGAACATATCTGTAACATGTATGAAACATGTCTGTAACATCTCTGTAACATGTCTGTAACATGTCTGTAACATGTCTGTAACATGTCTGTAACATGTTTGTAACATGTCTGTGACATGACTGTAAGATGTCTGTAACATGTCTGTAACATGTCTGTAACATGTCTGTAACATGTCTGTAACATGTCTGCAACATGTTTGTAACATGTCCGTAACATGTCTGAAGCATGTATGCAATATGTCTGAAAAATGTCTGTAATATGTGTGTAACATGTCTGTATCATGTCTGTAACATGTCTGTAACATGTCTGTAACATGTCTGTAACATGTCTGTAACATGTCTGTAACATGTCTGTAACATGTCTGTAACATGTCTGTAACATGTCTGTAACATGTCTTAATATGTCTGTAACATGTCTGTAACATGTCTGTAACATGTCTAGAACATGTCTGTAACATGTCTGTTACATGTCTGAAATATGTTTGTAACATGTCTGTAACATGTTTGTTCCATGTCTGTAACGTGTCTGTATCATGTCTGTAACATGTCTGTAACATGTCTGTAACATGTCTGTAACATGTCTGTAACATGTCTTAATATAACTGAAACATTTCTGTAACATGTCTGAAGCATCTATGCAAAATGTGTGGAACATGTTTGTAATATGTTTTTAACATGTCTGTAACATGTCTGTAACATGTCTGTAACATGTCTGTAACATGTCTGTAACATGTCTGTAACATGTCTGTAACATGTCTGTAACATGTCTGTAACATGTCTGTAACATGTCTGTAACATGTCTGTAACATGTCTGTAACATGTTTGTAACATGTCCGTAACATGTCTGAAGCATGTATGCAATATGTCTGAAAAATGTCTGTAATATGTGTGTAACATGTCTGTATCATGTCTGTAACATGTCTGTAACATGTCTGTAACATGTCTGTAACATGTCTGTAACATGTCTGTAACATGTCTGTAACATGTCTGTAACATGTTTGTAACATGTCCGTAACATGTCTGAAGCATGTATGCAATATGTCTGAAAAATGTCTGTAATATGTGTGTAACATGTCTGTATCATGTCTGTAACATGTCTGTAACATGTCTGTAACATGTCTGTAACATGTCTGTAACATGTCTGTAACATGTCTGTAACATGTCTTAATATGTCTGTAACATGTCTGTAACATGTCTGTAACATGTCTAGAACATGTTTGTAACATGTCTGTTACATGTCTGAAATATGTTTGTAACATGTCTGTAACATGTTTGTTCCATGTCTGTAACGTGTCTGTATCATGTCTGTAACATGTCTGTAACATGTCTGTAACATGTCTGTAACATGTCTGTAACATGTCTGTATCATGTCCTTAACATGTCTGTATCATGTCTATAACATGTATGTAATATGTTTGTCTTAATATGTCTGAAAAATGTCTGTAATATGTGTGTAACATGTCTGTATCATGTCTGTAACATGTCTGTAACATGTCTGTAACATGTCTGTAACATGTCTGTAACATGTCTGTAACATGTCTGTAACATGTCTGTAACATGTCTGTAACATGTCTTAATATGTCTGTAACATGTCTGTAACATGTCTGTAACATGTCTAGAACATGTCTGTAACATGTCTGTTACATGTCTGAAATATTTTTGTAACATGTCTGTAACATGTTTGTTCCATGTCTGTAACGTGTCTGTATCATGTCTGTATCATGTCTGTATCATGTCTGTAACATGTCTGTAACATGTCTGTAACATGTCTGAAGCATGTATGCAAAACGTCTGGAACATGTCTGTAACATGTATGCAATATGTCTAGAACATGTCTGAAACATGTCTGTAATATGTGTGTAACATGTCTGTAACATATCTTTTTTTTTATTTATTTATTTATTTATTTAACGTCAACTAAAACAGTCGACTTAAAATTAAAATTAAAAATAAGATTACATCAAATTAAAATTGAAGATTTTTAAAAAAAAAAAGAAAATAATTTAGAATTTGAAATTAAAAGTTTGCAATAAGTCAAGAATTAAAATTAATTAAGAGTATATACTTTTAAATTTAGGCTGGGGATAACAAAACAAGAATTCTCGATCCAACATTTGCTGCAAAGGATTGGGGAAAACCCAGTAAAACCCAATCAGATCGGTAGATTAATATTAGTTGTTAGCATGTTAATTGATTGAGGATAGACAGTTTAGCAGAGTAAAGGGAGGACTCGGAGTTAAAAACTCTAGACAGTCTGTTGTAGTCAGCACAGAGAACTCGGAAGGGATCATGCAAGCTATAGTTAGTATTACAAAAGGCCAAGGATAGTGGCATAAAATTACGAGTAACTCTAGAAGGAATACAGAAATTAAGTTGAGTGAGCAGAATAGGGGAATCTATATTGTACTTTATTAGCTTTACAATAAACATAACGCCTAACATAATACGACGGTTAGTTAAAGAAGGTAGGTTAATTAGAAAGAGTCTACTAGAGTATGGTGGTAAGTCTACACCCGGAACCCAATTAAAACTGCGCAAGGCAAAGAGTAGAAACTGCTTTTGAACAGACTCAATTCTATCTTGGTGAATATGGTATTGCGGCGACCACACGCAAGACCCATATTCAAGAGTTGGACGAACAAGAGAAGTGTAAAGCAACTTTGTCGTGTAAGGATCCTCGAATTCTTTGGCCCATCTTTTGATGAACCCGAGTAGTCGAAACGCCTTATTGACAATTTGTGTAATGTGACGATTAAATTTCAATTTGTGATCAAAGAGGATACCTAAATCAGCTACTTCAGATATTCTTAAGAGTGGGGTTAGGTTAAGATTGTAATTGATGACATGATAGTTACATCTGTAAAATGACATAACCTTGCACTTCAAACAGTTCAGATGCAGCAGATTATGGCTGCACCATTCAAAAAACAAATCAAGATCTGTTTGAAGAATTATTATTTGCTGGATCATTGTGTGTCAAACAGAGTTTCACATCATCAGCATACATAAGAATGTTAGAGTGAAGGAGTATTGAAGGAAGATCGTTAATAAAAAGGTTAAATAGCAATGGTCCAAGGTGGCTGCCCTGAGGAACACCAGAAGTAACTAAGATCGGCTTAGAAAGACATTCTTTAAAAAGAACTCTTTGAGACCTGTTAGTTAAATAACCGGATATTCACAGAAGGAGCTTTTGAGGAAAACCAATCAAATTTAACTTATGAATTAAGAGATTATGATTTACGGAGTCAAATGCTTTACTGAAGTCAGTATAGACCACATCAGTTTGCATTTTGTTCCGAAATCCAAGATTGATGTGAGATGAGAATTCTAAAAGATTTGGAGCTGTTGATCTTGCCTTTATAAACCCATATTGATGGGGTGAAATTATAGATTTACACATAAAAGTTAACTGGGCCGTAAAATTTTTTTCAAAAATCTTAGGAATTGCGGACAACTTGGAAATACATCTATAGTTCTTCACATCATGGTTAGAACCACTTTTGTGAAGAGGAATGGAAAAAGAGTTTTTCCAAATAGGTGGGAAATAACTATTGGATAGTGACAAGTCAAATAGCTTATGAATTGGATTCAAAATAGAATCAGCACAAAATCTAAGTACGCATGCTGGAATTCCGTTAGGGCCAGGAGAAAAAACGGGTTTTATCGATTTAAGATCAATTAGTAGAGAGGTTTTGTCGATAGAAGGACAGAAGACAGTGTTAAAATTTTTTATACTATAAGGGTATGGATGTAAAGGGGAACTAAAAGGTTCTGTTAAATAAGTTGATTGAAAAAAATCTGCAAACAAATCGGCAGCTGCCTGATCATTAGTTGCTTCCTTATTTTCGTATGATAGAGAGGGAGGAAATCTACTTGATTTACGTTTTAAGTTAACAAAGTTATAAAACTGCTTTGGGTCCTGAGCAAACTGCAAACGGCAGCGACGCAAATACTTTTTGTAACAATTTGCGTTCAGAGCAATAAAGTTTGCTCTTGCAGCAATATAACGTGTAAAATCGGAAAAATTACGAGTTAATTTAAAATTTTTAAAATACCGCCTTTTTTCAGCCTTACTACCTCACGTGAAAACCAAGGAGGCCTATTTGACTTTACGGGAAAAGTAACAGGAACACATTGATCAAAAAATGAGTTCATAGAGGAATAAAAAAATGAAATGCATTTATTAAGATCAGAACATGAATAAAGAAATGACCAATCATGTTCCAAAATTAAACAATTCGATTTTTGAAAATGGGTCCTACGAAAACAACGTGATTTTATTATAGGGGAAACAGTTGCAGTTTGCATAGAAGTTGGCAGTGTTAGAACCAGGTCCAATGTAGGATGATAGGGATCTTCAGGAAGAACTAAGGGATTCATTCTACAGATAGTGTTTAGTAAAATGTCAGAAGAGAAAATTAAATCAAGCATTCTACCACTACAATTAGAAACAGTATTTATTTGATAAAGAGATAGCTCCGAAAGGCCATTTAAGAAAGAGTTAAATACAGAGGGCACCAATATATCTGATTGAGATGACCAAGTAACTTCTGGTAAGTTGAAATCACCAAAAACTAGCAGATAATCTCTATCAGATAGTTTAGAGGCAACTGATTGGATAGATGAAAGATGGTCTAGGTAGACAGATATATCAGAAGAGGGAGGAATATACGAGCAGGTAATGTAAATTGAAATTTGTCACATCGTCATTTTAACACATAAAAATTCTAAGGAAGAACCATGGTCTAATGGAACAAGTTCGGAAGGAAGATCTGACCTTACAGCTATAAGAACACCACCTCCAATTCGTGATAAACGGTCACATCTGAAGGAGGTGTACTTATTAGGAAAAATTGAGCAGTTATCTACATCAGGTTTTAACCAGGTTTCAGTAAATATTAAAATTTGATGATCGAACGAAACACTATTCATAAACAATTTAGAGAGCTTAGAGTTTAGGCCTCTAACGTTTTGATAAGCTAAATAAAGATGGGAAATCTCTACTGGTTTTTTGATGCTCCATCAGAAGAAGAAGAGGCGCGAGAAGTTGAAGGAAGTGGTACCGCAGTTCGATTTTTTGGTTTTGGAGAATACTCTTTTACATATAAGTCAGGCGGCCAGAAGGCTCCGCTGCAAACAGATTGAAAATTGTCTGCAAGTATACTTATTTTGAAGGATGAGATATCTCGCGTGTAGTTAAATTTAAACTTTTCTACTACAATGTTAGGTACAAAAATTTTTGATTGAATAAATGATTTTACATCTTCAATCGAAGTATCAGGTGCAAGGCGTGAAACGAAAACATGTTTCTTGGGCTTAACCGCGACAAGCGATTTAACGTTTGAAACAACCGTTTGCGTATTGACGGCAGTGTTATCAAAAGAATTTTGAAGATTCTTTTTGGATAAAGACGCGATCAAGAGTGGTGGATCACACAAAACAGCCGGGGCGGCTAGAGGAATGTTAGGAGACGTAGACGTAGAGGGGGTTAAGTAGGCAATAACTGGAGATGTTATACCTGAAGGAGTTGCCGGTGGAAGTGCGGAAGGCTCATCGGAACATTCGAAATTAGTAAATTTAGATTCCATATCTGAAAATTCAGATTGGAGATTTGAAAATGCTGCACGCAGCTTTTCAAATTTTAATTTGGTCTCCCTAAGCATCTTACTCAAAGTCAGTTCTTTCACCCGACAAACTTCGCATGACCATTTCAGGCCAGAATCATTGCTGTTGAGGGTGTCTTTGATTCGTGCTGTTAAGCCGATGCATTTTATGTGATAGAATTTATCACACAACCAGCAAGAAACAAAGTCTGGCTTTGAATCGGCCTTGCATTTGCAAGAGGTTGCAGAGCACACCAGCATTTTTACTGCGGACTAATAAGCCTACAAGAAATATGGTAGGGAACACCAAAAAAACAAACAAGAATGTTAAAGCGAAATACAAAATATTAGTTCCAAAAGGAAAAAGTTAAAAAAGAGCAAGAAAGCAGATGAATCTAATGATACACAGCTGGTTACCACTACTAGTATACCAGAGAGCGTAATAAAGCGTGAGAGCGAGAGCGCGAGACACGAAAACAAGAAAGGGCAACAACACAACTATAACTCTTAGCACAGCGCAGCCCTCTCAGAGAGCGATGTAAGCGCGAATGAGCGTGGGAGAGCGAAATAGGAACAAAAACAAAGAATAGCAAGACGCTTAAGACGCGTCAGTTAAACAAGAATAAAAACTACTTTAAACACAATTTTAGTAGTTATGCCAGACTCCCGTGAATCTCACTTGTTAGCATAGACACTGTACACAAATTTAAAACACAATGAATATAGCAAATCACGTTAGTTTCTAGTTTAAAAAATAAAATAAGCGGAGCAAAATAAAAACACAGCCGATCACCAATACAAATCACAATTATACATGTTTGTAACATGTCTGAAACATGTTTTAATATGTCTGAAAAATGTCTGTAACATGTCTGAAGCATGTATGCAATATGTCTGAAAAATGTCTGTAATATGTGTGTAACATGTCTGTATCATGTCTGTAACATGTCTGTAACATGTCTGTAACATGTCTTAATATAACTGAAACATTTCTGTAACATGTCTTAAGCATCTATGCAAAATGTCTGGAACATGTTTGTAACATGTTTGTAACATGTCTGTAACATGTCTGTAACATGTCTGTAACATGTCTGTAACATGTCTGTAACATGTCTGTAACATGTCTGTAACATGTCTGTAACATGTCTGTAACATGTCTGTAACATGTCTGTTACATGTCTGAAATATGTTTGTAACATGTCTGTAACATGTCTGTAACACGTTTGTAACATGTTTGTAACATGTCTGTAACATGTCTGTAACATGTCTGTAACATGTCTGTAACATGTCTGTTACATGTCTGAAATATGTTTGTAACATGTCTGTAACATGTCTGTAACATGTCTGTAACATGTCTGTAACATGTCTGTAACATGTCTGTAACATGTCTGTAACATGTCTGTAACATGTCTGTAATATGTCTGTAACATGTCTGTAACATGTCTGTAACATGTCTGTAACATGTATGCAATATGTCTGGAACATGTCTGTAACATGTATGTAACATGTCTGTAACATGTCTGTAACATGTCTGTAACATGTCTGTAACATGTCTGTAACATGTCTGTAACATGTCTGTAACATGTCTGTAACATGTCTGTAACATGTCTGTCATGTCTGTAACATGTCTGTAACATGTCTGTAACATGTCTGTAACATGTCTTAATATGTCTGAAACATGTCTGTAACTTGTGTAAGCATATGGCAACCTTGCCTGTCAAGTACGGTGGTAACCCGGGAGAACAGATGGCCACACTAATGTGTGCTCGCTCAGTCGTCGTCGAAGAGCAAGCCGTCGCGCAGCGTCTGAACGCGTGATCATACTTAATTCATTTAATATTTCATGTACATATCTAATTTCATTTAATAAACTTATATTTGCTCAATCTCATTGCCTCACCACTCCTAAAGCCATTCCTCCTTACAGTTCAGAAGTGGGATGATCATGAGCAAAGACAGACAGTAGCGAACGCGTTGGAAAAGAATAACGGAACATAGTTACGATTGAAACATACGTAGATGCAAAGCGTTGTATCTATCAGTGTGTTGATACGAATATATTTGTATTTGTCTGCAAGCGGTGTGAATATACAAACGGTGTGAATATACAAGCGGTATTTCATACAAACGGTATAGGCATACAAACGGCGGGCATATAGACAACGTAACGCAACGCAAGAACGAACGAATCGCAACGTAACCGTGCAAAAACAATCACGCAAACGCAACGCTAACGTAAGCGTGCGAAAATATTTCCGCAACGAAACGTAAACACGTACGCCAATTCGGTATATACAAACACAATTACGCGACGTTAAATAAGACATAAAAAAAAAATGAAAATTACAGAACTGAAAGTCGATCAGTTAAAGTTCCTGTTGCGGGAACGAGAGTTGCCCACAGCTGGATCGCGAGATCAATTAGTTCAACGTTTGATGACCCACGAAGAGTCTGACGAAATCGAGTTTTGTGTTTCTTTCGCGAATGAAAATACTGACGAAATGCCGGTGGTAGCACAACTTCAGGCCGAGATGAGCCAACTTCGTGAGATGATGGCAAATTTTATTAGTTCGCAAATTGCTGCGACAAATGCAACGCAAGGTGCACAGGCGGCTGCAGCCAACGTAATACCTGTACCACCGAGTCCAACAGCTGAAGTCGTACACACTAGCACGACTACACGACATGCATCGGTCAAGGAAATCGCTAATACCCTGCCAGAGTATGATCCAACGGATGAGAATGGTATCTCTGTGGATCAATTTATCGATCGCATTAATCGAGTGATAGATGCCTATCACTGGGACGAAAAACTTCTCTTGCTTGCCATTTATACTCGACTAAAGGGCGCTGCCAGAATGTGGCTAGATGCGTCCCCAGTTTTACACACCACCTGGAGCGAATTTTCGAATGCTATTAGAGATGAGTTCGGTTCGACACCCGACGAAGCCGAGATTCACTACATAATGTCAAATGCTGTTCGCCGACAGAAGGAAACTATCAAGGAGTACTGCTTCCGCATGTCAGCCCTTGGAAATCGTTACAATTTAAGCGAGTCTGCTACTATTCGATATGCCCGAAATGGGTTAAAGCACCGAGAGCTACAACAGAGCATTGTGACCACAAAATTTGCAACGATGAAACAGATGCGTGACGTCATTGACGAGTATTTTGTCAACCGAGGTAGGCTTCATCTGCCAAAATACGATCCAGTATCGAAGAACGATGAACCGAAATCTAAACAACACGAGTCTGCAACAACCAACGATAAATTAAAATGCTTTAATTGCGGCGAAGCAGGTCATTGTTTCGAACAAATGCACACAACCACCGAAACGACACCGATGTACTACGTGTAATAAAGTACACCCCAACAACGGTAACTGCGTCAAACCCGAAGCGAGTACACGACGCCTTGGGGCAACGAATCAAGATAAGTGCTTCTACAAAACCATCATCGTCCAATCGAAACCGTATACTGCTTTCATTGACACCGGTAGCCAAGCTAGCATGGTTCGTGAGACTGTAGCACAACAACTCGACGCCAAACGATGCAAGTGTGCAATGCAAATTCATGGTATTTGTGGTGGAGTACGCATTCTAAACGAAGCAATCATCATCGAGCTGATCATCGATAATACTGTCACCGAAGCACTGATGTATATAGCCGAAGACAAAATCGTACAGCAAGATTTTCTTATCGGCCAGGATATCCTTGTTAACCCAAATCTTACGCTGAAGTTTGAGAACGGAATGATGACTTTTGAGAGCAAACGAGCAACACAGCAAGTATCTCACTTCAAGAAAATTACTAATCTTCTTTCTAATATCGACAGTAATGACGATAAGACACGCATGCAGAACCTACTAGAAGATGTCTTTTCCTCTGGCCTTAAAGGAATTGGAAAAACTAATGTGGTCGAAGCGGAAATTGAAGTAGAAGATAAACAGGCAGTGGCCCAAGCGCCATACTGAATTCCTGAACCTAAGCGTGACGGTTTGAACGCTATGATTGACGAGCTCCTCCAACACGATATTATTGCCAAATCACATCTGAGTATGCGAGCCCAGTAGTTTTGATTAAAAAGAAGAACGGAGGCGATCGACTGTGTGTTGACTAGACAATTTCATTCTTGGGGCACCAGCTGCACGCAACCGGGATAAGTCCAGGTGAAGTCAAAACCAATGCCATTGCAGAGTTTCCACGTCTAAGGAACGTTTCGGATATACGTAAATTCCTAGGGCTTAGCGGATACTTTCGAAAGTTTATCCCCGGATACGCCATTATTTCCGAGCCCTTACGCAAGCTACTACGCAAAGACCAGCCGTTTAAATGGGAACCACAGCAGGATGACGCATTCAATGAACTTAAACAACGCCTTATTTCGAAGTCTGTTCTTGTTAGCTACGACGTCAGCGCAGAACACGAAATACATACTGATGCTAGTTCTGTTGGCTTAGCCGGAGTTCTATTGCAAAAGGAACATGATCAGTTAAAGCCAGTAGCCTATTATAGCCGATCGACGACATACAGCGAAATGAAGTTTCACAGCTACGAGCTAGAAGCTTTGGCTGTTGTCGAGTCACTGGAATGTTTCAAGTATTATGTCTATGGGAAACAAATTCGAGTCATCACTGATTGTAATGCGCTAAGAACGACGATGGAGAAACGAGAGCTGATACCCCGAATTGCCAGATGGTAGCTACGCATCCAAGAATTCGATATCGAGATACTGCATCGCTCAGGTACGTGTATGGAACACGTCGATGCCTTAAGCCGAGCACCATATGAAGATTCGCGTGAAATGGAAGAAGCTGACCTAAAGATATTCAAGACCGTCATTGATGAAGCCGATTGGTTGTTTGCTGTACAATTGCAGGACGAGAAAATAAAACGAATTGCTAGCGAAATGATCGCTAAGAAGATCACTGAGAACGATGAGTATGTCCTTGAACTTGGTCGCTTATATCGCAAACATAACAACAAGCACCTTTGGGTTGTACCCAAGCAGTTACGCTATCGCATTCTTGTAGAATGTCACGACAACGCAGGACATATGAGCACCGACAAAACAATCAGCCGAATTATAAATCAATTCTGGTTCCCTCGTATGCGAAATTATGTTAAAGGATACATTAATTCATGTGTAGGTTGTTCCCTGTATAAGCAACGAGGAGGTCGCCAAGAGGGTCAATACCATTACGATAGCATCAAGCCAGTACCGCTCGCTACGGTACACATCGATCATCTAGGACCTTTTCCGATAAGTTCCAAGCGTAATGAGCATATCCTGGTAATCGTTGATGCATTTTCAAAGTTTACGATCATACGAGCCGTTAAAAGCACCGCAACCCGACACGTTATTGAAATTCTCCGAGATGTTTGCAGCTACGTTGGAATGCCTGAAAGAATCGTGGCCGACCGAGGAACTGCTTTTACGTCAAAAGATTTCGAAAAATTCTGTCGAGAAGATAATGTCAAGCATGTTCTTAATGCTGTACGCACCCCGCGAGCAAATGGACATGCCGAACGCACTAACCGCATAATCCTATCAATACTATTGCCTACTGTTGAGAATGAGAAGCGCTGGGATGAGAAACTGTACCAAATCCAGTGGAGCATTAACACGATGACCAACAAGACTACTAATCGTTCTCCATTTCAGCTATTATATTGTTATGAGCCACGAGACACATTGAAGAACTCCGTAGTACAAGCGTTGCAATGTACTGATGACCAAGTGCTGACTACCGAAGAGTTGCAACAGCTTCGTACCGATACTGCAACACGAATTGACGAACATCGAGCAGAAGCTAAGAAACGTTACGATGCGAAACACGCCAAGCCGACGGTTTACATCGAAGGAGATTTAGTTTTGACCGAAAACGAACCAGCTAGTACAGGCACCTCACGTAAACTCGAGCCTCGTTATAAAGGCCCGTTTATCATCGCAAAGAAACTACCACGTGATCGATATTTGGTCGAAGATTTGCCGAATGCCCAACGAACTCAGCGACACTACAAATCCGTGTATGCGTCCGATAAACTCAAGACGTGGTGCCAGATACCATTAGATGACACCGATGATGAAGACAACCCAGCAGATAACTATCTTAACGATTCGTGCGACGGCGCTACGATATGTCAGGAAGCCGACTGTAAGCATATGGCAACCTTGCCTGTCAAGTACGGTGGTAACCCGGGAGAACAGATGGCCACGCTAATGTGTGCTCGCTCAGTCGTCGTCGAAGAGCAAGCCGTCGCGCAGCGTCTGAACGCGTGACCATACTTAATTCATTTAATATTTCATGTACATGTCTAATTTCATTTAATAAACTTATATTTGCTCAATCTCATTGCCTCATAACTCCTAAAGCCATTCCTCCTTACACATGTCTGTAAGATGTCTGTAACATGTCTGTAACATGTCTGTAACATGTCTGTAATATGTTTGTAACATGTCTGAAGCATGTATGCAAAACGTCTGTAACGTGTCCGTATCATGTCTGTAACATGTCTGAAGCATCTATGCAAAATGTCTGGAACATGTTTGTAACATGTTTGTAACATGTTTGTAAAATGTCTGTATCATGTCTGTAACATGTCTGTAACATGTCTGTAACATGTCTGTAACATGTCTGTAACATGTCTGTAACATGTCTGTAACATGTCTGTAACATGTCTGTAACATGTATGCAATATGTCTGGAACATGTCTGTAACATGTGTGTAACATGTCTGTAACATGTCTGTAACATGTTTGTAACATGTCTGTAACATGTCTGTAACATGTCTGTAACATGTCTGTAACATGTCTGTAACATGTCTGTAACATGTCTGTAACATGTCTGTAACATGTCTGTAACATGTCTGTAACATGTCTGTAACATGTCTGTAACATGTCTGTAACATGTCTGTAACATGTTTGTAACATGTCTGTAACATGTCTGTAACATAAATGTCAATATGTCTGTAACAAAATGTCTGTAATATGTCTGAAAAATGTCTGTAATATGTGTGTAACATGTCTGTATCATGTCTGTAACATGTCTGTAACATGTCTGTAATATGTCTGTAACATGTCTGTAACATGTCTGTAATATGTCTGTAACATGTCTTTAACATGTCTGAAGCATGTATGCAAAACGTCTGGAACATGTCTGTAACATGTTTGTAACATGTCTGTAACATGTCTGTAACATGTCTGTAACATGTCTGTAACATGTCTTAATATGTCTGAAACATGTCTGTAACATGTCTAACATGTTTGTATCATGTCTGTAACATGTCTGTAACATGTCTGTTACATGTCTGAAATATGTTTGTAACTTGTCTGTAAAATGTTTGTTCCATGTCTGTAACGTGTCTGTATCATTTCTGTAACATGTCTGTAACATGTCTGTATCATGTCTTAAAATGTCTGTATCATGTTTATAACATGTATGTAACATGTCTTAATATGTCTGAAACATGTCTGTAACATGTCTGAAGCATGTATGCAATATGTCTGGAACATGTCTGGAACATGTTTGTAACATGTCTGTATCATGTCTGTAACATGTCTGTTACATGTCTGAAACATGTTTGTAACATGTCTGTAGCATGTCTATAACATGTCTGTAACATGTCTGTAACATGTCTGTAACATGTCTGAAACATGTCTAGAACAAGTCTGTAACATGTCTGTAGCATGTCTATAACATGTCTGTAACATGTCTGTAACATGTCTGTAACATGTCTGTAATATGTCTGAAGCATGTATGCAATATGTCTGGAACATGTCTGGAACATGTCTGTAACATGTCTGTAACATTTCTGTAACATGTCTATAACATGTCTGTAACATGTCTGTAACATGTCTGTAACATGTCTGTAACATGTCTTAATATGTCTGAAACATGTCTGTAATATGTCTGAAGCATGTATGCAATATGTCTGGAACATGTCTGGAACATGTCTGTAACATGTCTGTTACATGTCTGAAACATGTTTGTAACATGTCTGTAACATGTTTGTACCATGTCAGTAACGTGTCTGTATCATGTCTGTAACATGTCTGTAACATGTCTGTAACATGTCTGTAACATGTCTGTAACATGTCTTAATATGTCTGAAACATGTCTGTAACATGTCTGTAGCATGTCTGAAGCATGTATGCAATATGTCTGGAACATGTCTGAAACATGTCTGTAATATGTCTGTAACATGTTTGTAAAATGTCTGTAATATTTTTCTGTAACATGTCTTAATATGTCTGAAACATGTCTGTAACATATTTGTTCCATGTCTGTAACGTGTCTGTATCATGTCTGTAACATGTTTGTACCATGTCTGTAACGTGTCTGTATCATGTCTGTAACATGTCTGTAACATGTCTGTAACATGTCTTAATATGTCTGAAACATGTCTGTAACATGTCTGAAGCATGTATGCAATATGTCTGGAACATGTCTGTAATATGTCTGTAACATGTCTGTATCATGTCTGTAACTTGTTTTACATTTCTTTTTGTTTACATGTCTGTAATATGTCTGTAACATGTCTTACATGTCTTTAACATTCTTACATGTCTGTAACATGTCTGTATCATGTCTGTAACATGTCTGTATCATGTCTATAAAATGTATGTAACATGTCTTAATATGTCTGAAACATGTGTGTAACATGTCTGAAGCATGTATGCAATATGTCTGGAACATGTCTGTAATATGTGTGTAACATGTCTGTATCATGTCTGTAACATGTCTGTTACATGTCTGAAACATGTTTGTAACATGTCTGTAGCATGTCTATAACATGTCTGTAACATGTGTGTAACATGTCTGTAACATGTCTTGATATGTCTGTAATATGTCTGAAGCATGTATGCAATATGTCTGGAACATGTCTGGAACATGTTTGTAACATGTCTGTAACATGTCTGTAACATGTCTGTAACATATCTGTAACATGTCTGTAACATGTCTATAACATGTCTGTAACATGTCTATAACATGTCTGTAACATGTCTGTAACATATCTGTAACATGTCTTAATATGTCTGAAACATGTCTGTAATATGTCTGAAGCATGTATGCAATATGTCTGGAACATGTCTGGAACATGTTTAAAACATGTCTGTAACATGTCTGTAACATGTCTGTAACATGTCTGTAACATGTCTGTAACATGTCTGTAACATGTCTGTAACATGTCTGTAACATGTCTGTAACATGTCTGTAACATGTCTTAATATGTCTGAAACATGTCTGTAACATGTCTGAAGCATGTATGCAAAATGTCTGGAACATGTCTGTAATATATGTGTAACATGTGTGTATCATGTCTGTAACATATCTGTTACATGTCTGAAACATGTTTGTAACATGTCTGTAGCATGTCCGTAACATGTCTGTAACATGTCTGTAGCATGTCTGTAGCATGTCTGTAACATGTCTGTATCATGTCTGTACCATTTATGTAACATGTCTTAATATGTCTGCAACATGTCTGTAACATGTCTGAAGCATGTATGCAAAACGTCTGGAACATGTCTGTAACATGTTTGTAACATGTCTGTAACATGTCTGTAACATGGCTGTAACATGTCTGTAACATGTCTGTAACATGTCTGTAACATGTCTAGAACATGTCTAGAACATGTCTGTAACATGTCTGTTACATGTCTGAAACATTTGTGTAACATGTCTGTAACATGTTTGTACCATGTCTATAACGTGTCTGTATCATGTCTGTAACATGTCTGTAACATGTCTGTAACATGTCTGTAACATGTCTTAATATGTCTGAAACATGTCTGTAACATGTCTGAAGCATGTATGCAATATGTCTGGAACATGTCTGAAACATGTCTGAAATATGTCTGTAACATGTTTGTAAAATGTCTGTAATATTTTTCTGTAAAATTTTTTAATATGTCTGAAACATGTCTGTAACATGTCTGTAACATGTCTGACATGTTTGTAACATTTCTGTAAAATGTCTGTAACATGTCTGTAACATGTCTGTAATATGTCTAGAACATGTCTGTAACATGTCTGTTACATGTCTGAACTATGTTTGTAACATGTCTGTAACTTTTTTTTTCCATGTCTGTAACGTGTCTGTATCATGTCTGTAACATGTTTGTACCATGTATGTAACGTGTCTGTATCATGTCTGTAACATGTCTGTAACATGTCTGTAACATGTCTGTAACATGTCTTAATATGTCTGAAACATGTCTGTAACACGTATGAAGCATGTATGCAATATGTCTGGAACATGTCTGTAATATGTGTGTAACATGTCTGTATCATGTCTGTAACATGTCTGTTACATGTCTGTAACATGTCTGTTACATGTCTGTAGACTGTCTGTAACATGTCTGTAACATGTCTGTATCATGTCTGTACCATTTATGTAACATGTCTTAATATGTCTGCAACATGTCTGTAACATATCTGAAGCATGTATGCAAAACGTCTGGAACATGTCTGTAACATGTTTGCAAAATGTCTGTAACATGTCTGTAACATGTCTGTAACATGTCTATAACATGTCTAGAACATGTCTGTAACATGTCTGTTACATGTCTGAAACATGTTTGGAACATGTCTGTAACATGTTTGTACCATGTCTGTAACGTGTCTGTATCATGTCTGTAACATGTCTGTAACATGTCTGTAACATGTCTGTAACATGTCTCAATATGTCTGAAACATGTCTGTAACATGTGTGAAGCATGTATGCAATATGTCTGGAACATGTCTGAAACATGTCTGTAATATGTCTGTAACATGGTTGTAAAATGTCTTTAACATGTTTGTAACATGTCTGTAACATGTCTGTAACATGTCTGTAACATGTCTGTAACATGTCTGTAACATGTCTGTAACATGTCTGTAACATGTCTGTAACATGTCTAGAACATGTCTGAAATATATTTGTAACATGTATGTAACATGTTTGTTTCATGTCTGTAACGTGTCTGTATCATGTCTGTAACATGTCTGTTACCTGTCTGAAACATGTTTGTAACATGTTTGTACCATGTCTCTAACGTGTCTGTATCATGTCTGTAACATGTCTGTACCATGTCTGTAACGTGTCTGTATCATGTCTGTATCATGTCTGTAACATGTCTGTAACATGTCTGTAACATGTCTTAATATGTCTGAAACATGTCTGTAACATGTCTGAAGCATGTATGCAATATGTCTGGAACATGTCTGAAACATGTCTGTAATATGTCGGTAACATGTTTGTAAAATGTCTGTAATATTTTTCTGTAACATTTCTTAGTATGTCTGAAACATGTCTGTAACATGTCTGACATGTTTGTAACATGTCTGTAACATGTCTGTAACATGTCTAGAACATGTCTGTAACATGTCTGTTACATGTCTGAAATATGTTTGTAACATGTCTGTAACATGTTTGTATCATCTCTGTAACGTGTCTGTATCATGTCTGTAACATATCTGTAACATGTCTTAATATGTCTGAAACATGTTTGTAACATGTCTGAAGCATGTATGCAAAACGTCTGGAACATGTCTGTAACATGTTTGTAACATGTCTGTAACATGTCTGTAACATGTTTGTAACATGTCTGTAACATGTCTTAATATGTCTGAAACATGTCTGTAACATGTTTGCAATATGTCTAGAACATGTCTGAAACATGTCTGTAATATGTGTGTAACATGTCTGTAACATATCTTTAACATGTTTGTAACATGTCTGAAACATGTCTTAATATGTCTGAAATATGTCTGTAACATGTCTGAAGCATGTATGCAATATGTCTGAAAAATGTCTGTAATATGTGTGTAACATGTCTGTAACATGTCTCTAACATGTCTGTAACATGTCTGTAACATGTCTGTAACATGTCTGTAACATGTTTGTACCATGTCTGTAACGTGTCTGTATCATGTCTGTAACATGTCTGTAACATGTCTGTAACATGTCTGTAACATGTCTGTAACATGTCTTAATATGTCTGAAACATGTCTGTAACATGTCTGACATGTTTGTAACATGTCTGTAACATGTCTGTAACATGTCTGTAACATGTCTAGAACATGTCTGTAACATGTCTGTTACATGTCTGAAATATGTTTGTAACATGTCTGTAACATGTTTGTACCATCTCTGTAACGTGTCTGTATCATGTCTGTAACATGTCTGTAACATGTCTGTATCATGTCATTAACATGTCTGTATCATGTCTATATCATGTATGTAACATGTCTTAATATGTCTGAAACATGTCTGTAACATGTCTGAAGCATATATGCAAAACGTCTGGAACATGTCTGTAACATGTTTGTAACATGTCTGTAACATGTCTGTAACATGTCTGTAACATGTCTTAATATGTCTGAAACATGTCTGTAACATGTATGCAATATGTCTAGAACATGTCTGAAACATGTCTGTAATATGTGTGTAACATGTTTGTACCATGTCTGTAACGTGTCTGTAATCATGTCTGTAACATGTCTGTAACATGTCTGTAACATGTTTGTAACATGTCTGAAACATGTCTTAATATGTCTGAAATATGTCTGTAACATGTCTGAAGCATGTATGCAATATGTCTGAAAAATGTCTGTAATATGTGTGTAACATGTCTGTAACATGTCTGTAACATGTCTGAAGCATCTATGCAAAATGTCTGTAATATGTGTGTAACATGTCTGTGACATGTTTGTAAAATGTCTGTTATATTTTTCTGTAACATTTCTTAATATGTCTGAAACATGTCTGTAACATGTCTGACATGTTTGTAACATGTCTGTAACATGTCTGTAACATGTCTGTAACATGTCTAGAACATGTCTGTAACATGTCTGTTACATGTCTGAATTATGTTTGTAACATGTCTTTAACATGTTTGTACCATGTCTGTAACGTGTCTGTATCATGTCTGTAACATGTCTGTATCATGTTTATAACATGTATGTAACATGTCTTAATATGTCTGAAACATGTCTGTAACATGTCTGAAGCATGTATGCAATATGTCTGGAACATGTCTGTAACATGTCTGTAACATGTCTGTAACATGTCTGTAACATGTCTGTAACATGTCTGTAACATGTCTGTAACATGTCTGTAACATGTCTGTAACATGTCTAGAACATGTCTGTAACATTTCTGTTACATGTCTGCAACATGTTTGTAACATGTCTGTAACATATTTGTACCATTTCTGTAACGTGGCTGTATCATGTCTGTAACATGTCTGTATCATGTCTGTAACATGTCTGTATCATGTCTATAACATGTATGTAACATGTCTTAGTATGTCTGAAACATGTCAGTGACATGTCTGAAGCATGTATGCAATATGTCTGAAACATGTCTGTAACATGTCTGTAACATGTCTGTAACATGTCTGTAACATGTCTGTAACATATCTAAAGCATGTATACAATATGTCTGCAACATGTCTAGAACATGTCTGTAACATGTCTGTTACATGTCTGAATTATGTTTGTAACATGTCTGTAACATGTTTGTACCATGTCTGTAACGTGTCTGTATCATGTCTGTAACATGTCTGTATCATGTCTATAACATGTATGTAACATGTCTTATTATGTCTGAAACATGTCTGTAACATGTCTGAAGCATGTATGCAACATGTCTGAACATGTCTCATTAATATGTCTGTGAACATGTCTGTAACATGTCTGTAACATGTCTGTAACATGGCTGTATCATGTCTGTAACATGTCTGTAACATGTCTGTATCATGTCTGTAACATGTCTGTATCATGTCTATAACATGTATGTAACATGTCTTAGTATGTCTGAAACATGTCAGTGACATGTCTGAAGCATGTATGCAATATGTCTGAAACATGTCTGTGACATGTCTGTAACATGTCTGTAACATGTCTGTAACATGTCTGTAACATGTCTGTAACATATCTAAAGCATGTATACAATATGTCTGCAACATGTCTAGAACATGTCTGTAACATGTCTGTTACATGTCTGAATTATGTTTGTAACATGTCTGTAACATGTTTGTACCATGTCTGTAACGTGTCTGTATCATGTCTGTAACATGTCTGTATCATGTCTATAACATGTATGTAACATGTCTTATTATGTCTGAAACATGTCTGTAACATGTCTGAAGCATGTATGCAATATGTCTGGAACATGTCTGTAACATGTCTGTAACATGTCTGTAACATGTCTGTAACATGTCTAGAACAAATCTGTAACATTTCTGTTACATGTCTGCAACATGTTTGTAACATGTCTGTAACATATTTGTACCATTTCTGTAACGTGGCTGTATCATGTCTGTAACAAGTCTGTATCATGTCTGTAACATGTCTGAAACATGTCTGTAACATGTCTGTAACATGTCTGTAACATGTCTGTAACATGTCTGTAACATGTCTGTAACATGTCTGTAACATGTCTAAAGCATGTATGCAATATGTCTGTAACATGTCTAGAACATGTCTGTAACATGTCTGTTACATGTCTGAATTATGTTTGTAACATGTCTGTAACATGTTTGTACCATGTCTGTAACGTGTCTGTATCATATCTGTAACATGTCTGTATCATGTCTATAACATGTATGTAACATGTCTTAATATGTCTGAAACATGTCTGTAACATGTCTGAAGCATGTATGCAATATGTCTGGAACATGTCTGTAACATGTCTGTAACATGTCTGTAACATGTCTGTAACATGTCTGTGACATGTCTGTAACATGTCTGTAACATGTCTGTAACATGTCTGTAACATGTCTGTAACATGTCTGTAACATGTCTGTAACATGTCTGTAACATGTCTGTAACATGTCTGTAACATGTCTAGAACAAGTCTGTAACATTTCTGTTACATGTCTGCAACATGTTAGTAACATGTCTGTAACATATTTGTACCATTTCTGTAACGTGGCTGTATCATGTCTGTAACATGTCTGTATCATGTCTGTAACATGTCTGTATCATGTCTATAACATGTATGTAACATGTCTTAGTATGTCTGAAACATGTCAGTGACATGTCTGAAGCATGTATGCAATATGTCTGAAACATGTCTGTAACATGTCTGTAACATGTCTGTAACATGTCTGTAACATGTCTGTAACATGTCTGTAACATGTCTGTAACATATCTAAAGCATGTATGCAATATGTCTGTAACATGTCTGTAACATGTCTGTAACATGTCTGTAACATGTCTGTAACATGTCTGAATCATGTATGCAAAACGTCTGGAACATGTCTGTAACATGTTTGTAACATGTCTGTAACATGTCTGTAACATGTCTGTAACACGTCTGTAACATGTCTGTAACATGTCTGTAACATGTCTGTAACATGTCTAGAACATGTCTGTTATATGTCTGAAACATATTTGTAACATGTCTGTAACATGTTTGTACCATGTCTGTAACGTGTCTGTATCATGTCTGTAACATGTCTGTAACATGTCTGTAACTTGTCTGTAACATGTCTTAATATGTCTGAAACATGTCTGTAACATGTCTGACATGTTTGTAACATGTCTGTAACATGTCTGTAACATGTCTGTAACATGTCTAGAACATGTCTGTAACATGTCTGTTACATGTCTGAAATATGTTTGTAACATGTCTGTAACATGTTTGTACCATCTCTGTAACGTGTCTGTAACGTGTCTGTATCATGTCTGTAACATGTCTGGAACATGTCTGTATCATGTCTTTAACATGTCTGTATCATGTCTATAACATGTATGTAACATGTCTTAATATGTCTGAAACATGTCTGTAACATGTCTGAAGCATGTATGCAAAACGTCTGGAACATGTTTGTAACATGTCTGTAACATGTCTGTAACATGTCTGTAACATGTCTGTAACATGTCTTAATATGTCTGAAACATGTCTGTAACATGTATGCAATATGTCTAGAACATGTCTGAAACATGTCTGTAATATGTGTGTAACATATCTTTAACATGTTTGTAACATGTCTGAAACATGTCTTAATATGTCTGAAACATGTCTGTAACATGTCTGTAACATGTCTGAAGCATCTATGCAAAACGTCTGGAACATGTCTGTAACATGTCTCAAACATATCTTTAACATGTTTGTAACATGTCTGAAACATGTCTTAATATGTCTGAAACATGTCTGTAACATGTCTGAAGCATGTATGCAATATGTCTGTAACATGTCTGTAACGTGTCTGTAACGTGTCTGTATCATGTCTGTAACATGTCTGTAACATGTTTGAAGCATGTATGCAAAACGTCTGGAACATGTCTGTAACATGTCTGTAACATATCTTTAACATGTTTGTAACATGTCTGAAACATGTCTTAATATGTCTGAAACATGTCTGTAACATGTCTGAAGCATGTATGCAATATGTCTGAAAAATGTCTGTAATATGTGTGTAACATGTCTGTAACATGTCTGTAACATGTCTGAAGCATCTATGCAAAGTGTCTGTAATATGTGTGTAACATGTCTGTAACATGTTTGTAAAATGTCTGTTATATTTTTCTGTAACATTTCTTAATATGTCTGAAACATGTCTGTAACATGTCTGTAACATGTCTGTAACATGTCTGTAACATGTCTGTAACATGTCTAGAACATGTCTGTAACATGTCTGTTACATGTCTGAATTATGTTTGTAACATGTTTGTACCATGTTTGTAACGTGTCTGTATCATGTCTGTAACATGTCTGTATCATGTCTATAACATGTATGTAACATGTCTTAATATGTCTGAAACATGTCTGTAACATGTCTGAAGCATGTATGCAATATGTCTGGAACATGTCTGTAACATGTCTGTAACATGTCTGTAACATGTCTGTAACATGTCTGTAACATGTCTGTAACATGTCTGTAACATGTCTGTAACATGTCTGTAACATGTCTAGAACAAGTCTGTAACATTTCTGTTACATGTCTGCAACATGTTTGTAACATGTCTGTAACATATTAGTACCATTTCTGTAACGTGGCTGTATCATGTCTGTAGCATGTCTGTAACATGTCTAGAACATGTCTGTAACATGTCTGTTACATGTCTGAATTATGTTTGAAACATGTCTGTAACATGTTTGTACCATGTCTGTAACGTGTCTGTATCATGTCTGTAACATGTCTGTATCATGTCTATAACATGTATGTAACATGTCTTAGTATATCTGAAACATGTCTGTGACATGTCTGAAGCATGTATGCAATATGTCTGAAACATGTCTGTAACATGTCTGTAACATGTCTGTAACATGTCTGTAACATGTCTGTAACATGTCTGTAACATGTCTGTAACATGTCTGTAACATGTCTGTAACATGTCTGTAACATGTCTGAAACATGTCTGAAACATGTCTGTAACATGTCTGTAACATGTCTGTAACATGTCTGTAACATGTCTGTAACATGTCTGTAACATGTCTGTAACATGTCTGTAACATGTCTGTAACATGTCTGTAACATGTCTGTAACACGTCTGTAACATGTCTGTAACATGTCTGAAAAATGTCCGAACATGTCTGTAACATGTCTTAATATGTCTGAAACATTTCTGTAACATGTCTGAAGCATCTATGCAAAATGTCTGTAACATGTTTGTAAAATGTCTGTTATATTTTTCTGTAACATTTCTTAATATGTCTGAAACATGTCTGTAACATGTCTGACATGTTTGTAACATGTCTGTAACATGTCTGTAACATGTCTGCAACATGTCTGTAACATGTCTAGAACATGTCTGTAACATGTCTGTAACATGTTTGTACCATCTCTGTATCATGTCTGTAACATATCTGTAACATGTCTGTATCATGTCTTTAACATGTCTGTATCATGTCTATAACATGTATGTAACATGTCTTAATATGTCTAAAACATGTTTGTAACATGTCTGAAGCATGTATGCAAAACGTCTGGAACATGTCTGTAACATGTTTGTAACATGTCTGTAACATGTCTGTAACATGTTTGTAACATGTCTGTAACAAGTCTTAATATGTCTGAAACATGTCTGTAACATGTCTGACATGTTTGTAACATGTCTGTAACATGTCTGTAACATGTCTGTAACATGTCTGTAACATGTCTGTAACATGTATGTAACATGTCTGTAACATGTCTGTAACATGTCTGTAACATGTGTGTAACATGTCTGTAACATGTCTGTAACATGTCTGTAACATGTCTAAAGCATGTCTGTAACATGTCTGTAACATGTCTGTAACATGTCTGTAACATGTCTGTAACATGTCTGTAACATGTCTGTAACATGTCTGTAACATGTCTGTAACATGTCTGTAACATGTCTGTAACATGTCTGGAACATGTCTGTAACATGTCTGTAACATGTCTGTAACATGTCTGTAACATGTCTGTAACATGTCTGTAACATGTCTGTAACATGTCTTAATATGTCTGAAACATGTCTGTAACATGTCTGAAGCATGTATGCAATATGTCTGGAACATGTCTGTAACATGTTTGTAACATGTCTGTAACATGTCTGTAACATGTCTGTAACATGTCTGTAACATGTCTGTAACATGTCTGTAACATGTCTGTAACATGTCTGTAACATGTCTGTAACATGTCTGTAATATGTCTGTAACATGTCTGTAACATGTCTGTAACATGTCTGTAACATGTCTGTAACATGTCTGAAACATGTTTGTAACATGTCTGTAACATGTCTGTAACATGTCTGTAACATGTCTGTAACATGTCTGTAACATGTCTGTAACATGTCTTAATATGCCTGAAACATTTCTGTAACATGTCTGAAGCATCTATTCAAAATGTCTGGAACATGTCTGGAACATGTCTGTAACATGTTTGTAACATGTTTGTAACATGTCTGTAACATGTCTTAATATGTCTGAAACATGTCTGTAACATGTCTGAAGCATGTATGCAATATGTCTGGAACATGTCTGTAACATGTTTGTAACATGTCTGTAACATGTCTGTAACATGTCTGTAACATGTCTAGAACATGTCTGTAACATGTATGTAATATGTCTGTAACATGTCTGTAACATGTCTGTTACATGTCTGTAACATGTCTGTAACATGTCTGTAACATGTCTAAAGCATATATGCAATATGTCTGGAACATGTCTGTAACATGTCTGTAACATGATTGTAACATGTCTGTAACATGTCTGTAACATGTCTGTAACATGTCTGTAACATGTCTGTAACATGTCTGTAACATGTCTGGAACATGTCTGTAACATGTCTGTAACATGTCTGTAACATGTCTGAAAAATGTCTGTAACATGTCTGTAACATGTCTGTAACATGTCTTAATATGTCTGAAACATGTCTGTAACATGTCTGAAGCATGTATGCAATATGTCTGAAACATATTTGTAATATGTTTGTAACATGTCTGTAACATGTCTGTAACATGTCTGTAACATGTCTGTAACATGTCTGTAACATGTCTGTAACATGTCTGTAACATGTCTGTAACATGTCTGAAACATGTTTGTAACATGTCTGAAACATGTCTTAATATGTCTGAAACATGTCTGTAACATGTCTGAAGCATGTATGCAATATGTCTGAAAAATGTCTGTAATATGTTTGTAACATGTCTGTATCATGTCTGTTACATGTCTGTAGCATGTCTTAATATGCCTGAAACATTTCTGTAACATGTCTGAAGCATCTATTCAAAATGTCTGGAACATGTCTGGAACATGTTTGTAACATGTTTGTAACATGTCTGTAACATGTCTTAATATGTCTGAAACATGTCTGTAACATGTCTGAAGCATGTATGCAATATGTCTGGAACATGTCTGTAACATGTCTGTAACATGTCTGCAACATGTCTGTAACATGTCTGTAACATGTCTGTAACATGTTTGTAACATGTTTGTAACATGACTGTAACTTGTCTTAATATGTCTGAAACATTTCTGTAACATGGCTGAAGCATCTATGCAATATGTCTGGAACGTGTCTGTTACTTGTCTGTAACATGTCTGCAACATGTCTGTAACATGTCTGTAACATGTCTGTAACATGTCTGTAACATGTTTGTAACATGACTGTAAAATGTCTTAATATGTCTGAAACATTTCTGTAACATGTCTGAAGCATCTATGCAAAATGTCTGGAACATGTTTGTAACATGTTTGTAACATGACTGTAACTTGTCTTAATATGTCTGAAACATTTCTGTAACATGGCTGAAGCATCTATGCAATATGTCTGGAACATGTCTGTTACATGTCTGTAACATGTCTGTAACATGTCTGTAACATGTCTGTAACATGTCTGTAACATGTTTGTAACATGTCTGTAACATGTTTGTAACATGTCTGTAACATGTCTTAATATGCCTGAAACATTTCTGTAACATGTCTGAAGCATCTATGCAAAATGTCTGGAACATGTTTGTAACATGTTTGTAACATGACTGTAACTTGTCTTAATATGTCTGAAACATTTCTGTAACATGTCTGAAGCATGTATGCAATATGTCTGGAACATGTCTGTAACATGTCTGTAACATGTCTGTAACATGTCTGTAACATGTCTGTAACATGTCTGTATCATGTCTGTACCATTTTTGTAACATGTCGTAATATGTCGGAAACATGTCTGTAACATGTCTGAAGCATGTATGCAAAACGTCTGGGACATGTCTGTAACATGTCTTAATATGTCTGAAACATGTCTGTAACATGTCTGTAACATGTCTGACGCATGTATGCAATATGTCTGAAAAATGTCTGTAATATGTGTGTAACAAGTCTGTAAAATGTCTGAAAAATGTCTGTAACATGTTTGTAACATGACTGTAAAATGTCTTAATATGTCTGAAACATTTCTGTTACATGTCTGAAGCATCTATGCAAAATGTCTGGAACATGTTTGTTACATGTTTGTAACATGACTGTAACATGTCTTAATATGTCTGAAACATTTCTGTAACATGTCTGAAGCATCTATGCAAAATGTCTGGAACATGTTTGTAACATGTCTGTAACATGTCTGTAACATGTCTGTAACATGTCTGTAACATGTCTGTAACATGTCTGTAACATGTCTGTAACATGGCTGTAACATGTCTGTAACATGTATACAATATGTCTGGAACATGTCTGTAACATGTATGTAACATGTCTGTAACATGTCTGTAACATGTCTGTAACATGTCTGTAACATGTCTTAATATGTCTGAAGCATGTATGCAATATGTCTGGAACATGTATGCAATATGTCTGGAACATGTCTGAAACATGTCTGTAATATGTCTGTAACATGATTGTAAAATGTCTGTAATACTTTTCTGTAACATTTCTTAATATGTCTGAAACATGAATGTAACATGTCTGACATGTTTGTAACATGTCTGTAACATGTCTGTAACATGTCTAGAACATGTCTGTAACATGTCTGTTACATGTCTGAAATATGTTTGTAACATGTCTGTAACATGTTTGTACCATGTCTGTAACGTGTCTGTATCATGTCTGTAACGTATCTGTAACATGTCTGTATCATGTCTTTAACATGTCTGTATCATGTCTATAACATGTATGTAACATGTCTTAATATGTCTGAAACATGTCTGAAGCATGTATGCAAAACGTCTGGAACATGTCTGTAACATGTTTGTAACATGTCTGTAACATGTCTGTAACATGTCTTAATATGTCTGAAACATGTCTGTAACATGTATGCAATATGTCTGGAATATATGTGTGTAACATGTCTGTAACATATCTTTAACATGTTTGTAACATGTCTGTAACATGACTGTAACTTGTCTTAATATGTCTGAAACATTTCTGTAACATGTCTGAAGCATGTATGCAATATGTCTGGAACATGTCTGTAACATGTCTGTAACATGTCTGTAACATGTCTGTAACATGTCTGTAACATGTCTGTAACATGTCTGTAACATGTCTGTAACATGTATGCAATATGTCTGGAACATGTCTGTAACATGTCTGTAACATGTCTGTAACATGTCTGTAACATGTCTGTAACATGTCTGTAACATGTCTGTAACATGTCTGTAACATGTCTTAATATGTCTGAAACATGTCTGAAACATGTCTGCAAAATGTCTGGAACATGTCTGTAACATGTTTGTAACATGTCTGTAACATGTCTGTAACATGTCTTAATATGTCTGAAACATGTCTGTAACATGTATGCAATATGTCTGGAATATATGTGTGTAACATGTCTGTAACATATCTTTAACATGTTTGTAACATGTCTGTAACATGTCTGTAACATGTCTTAATATGTCTGAAACATGTCTGTAACATGTCTGAAGGATGTATGCAATATGTCTGGAACATGTCTGTAACATGTCTGTAACATGTCTGTAACATGTCTGTAACATGTCTGTAACATGTCTGTAACACGTCTGTAACATGTCTGTAACATGTCGTAATATGTCGGAAACATTTCTGTAACATGTCTGAAGCATCTATGCAAAATGTCTGGAACATGTTTGTAACATGTTTGTAACATGACTGTAACTTGTCTTAATATGTCTGAAACATTTCTGCAACATGTCTGAAGCATGTATGCAATATGTCTGGAACATGTCTGTAACATGTCTGTAACATGTCTGTAACATGTCTGTAACATGTCTGTAACATGTCTGTAACATGTCTGTAACATGTCTGTACCATTTTTGTAACATGTCGTAATATGTCGGAAACATGTCTGTAACATGTCTGAAGCATGTATGCAAAACGTCTGGAACATGTCTGTAACATGTCTTAATATGTCTGAAACATGTCTGTAACATGTCTGTAACATGTCTGTAACAAGTCTGTAACATGTCTTAATATGTCTGAAACATTTCTGTAACATGTCTGAAGCATCTATGCAAAATGTCTGGAACATGTTTGTAACATGTCTGTAACATGTCTGTAACATGTCTGTAACATGTCTGTAACATGTCTGTAACATGTCTGTAACATGTCTGTAACATGTCTGTAACATGTCTGTAACATGTCTGTAACATGTCTGTAATATGTATACAATATGTCTGGAACATGTCTGTAACATGTATGTAACATGTCTGCAACATGTCTGTAACATGTCTGTAACATGTCTGTAACATGTCTGTAACATGTCTTAACATGTCTGAAGCATGTATGCAATATGTCTGGAACATGTATGCAATATGTCTGGAACATGTCTGAAACATGTCTGTAATATGTCTGTAACATGATTGTAAAATGTCTGTAATACTTTTCTGTAACATTTCTTAATATGTCTGAAACATGAATGTAACATGTCTGACATGTTTGTAACATGTCTGTAACATGTCTGTAACATGTCTGTAACATGTCTGTAACATGTCTGTAACATGTCTAGAACATGTCTGTAACATGTCTGTTACATGTCTGAAATATGTTTGTAACATGTCTGTAACATGTTTGTACCATGTCTGTAACGTGTCTGTAACATGTCTGTAACGTATCTGTAACATGTCTGTATCATGTCTTTAACATGTCTGTATCATGTCTATAACATGTATGTAACATGTCTTAATATGTCTGAAACATGTCTGAAGCATGTATGCAAAACGTCTGGAACATGTCTGTAACATGTTTGTAACATGTCTGTAACATGTCTGTAACATGTCTTAATATGTCTGAAGCATGTCTGTAACATGTATGCAATATGTCTGGAACATGTCTGAAACATGTCTGTAATATGTGTGTAACATGTCTGTAACATATCTTTAACATGTTTGTAACATGTCTGAAACATGTCTTAATATGTCTGAAACATGTCTGTAACATGTCTGACGCATGTATGCAATATGTCTGAAAAATGTCTGTAATATGTGTGTAACATGTCTGTATCATGTCTGTAACATGTCTGTAACATGTCTGTAACATGTCTGTAACATGTCTGTAACATGTCTGTAACATGTCTGTAACATGTCTGAAACATTTCTGTAACGTGTCTGAAGCATCTATGCAAAATGTCTGGAACATATTTGTAATATGTTTGTAACATGTCTGTAACATGTCTGTAACATGTCTGTAACATGTCTGTAACATGTCTGTAACATGTCTGTAACATGTATGCAATATGTCTGGAACATGTCTGTAACATGTATGTAATATGTCTGTAACATGTCTGTAACATGTCTGTTACATGTCTGTAACATGTCTGTAACATGTCTGTAACATGTCTAAAGCATATATGCAATATGTCTGGAACATGTCTGTAACATGTCTGTAACATGTCTGTAACATGTCTGTAACATGTCTGTAACATGTCTGTAACATGTCTGTAACATGTCTGTAACATGTCTGTAACATGTCTGGAACATGTCTGTAACATGTCTGTAACATGTCTGTAACTTGTCTGAAAAATGTCTGTAACATGTCTGTAACATGTCTGTAACATGTCTTAATATGTCTGAAACATGTCTGTAACATGTCTGAAGCATGTATGCAATATGTCTGGAACATGTCTGGAACATGTCTGTAACATGTCTGTAACATGTCTGTAACATGTCTGTAACATGTCTGTAACATGTCTGTAACATGTTTGTAACATGACTGTAAAATGTCTTAATATGTCTGAAACATTTCTGCAACATGTCTGAAAAATCTACGCAAAATGTCTGGAACATGTCTGTAATATGACTGTAACATGTCTGTAACATGTCTGTAACATGTCTGTAACATGTCTGTAACATGTCTGGAACATGTCTGTAACATGTCTGTAACATGTCTGTAACATGTCTGAAAAATGTCTGTAACATGTCTGTAACATGTCTTAATATGTCTGAAACATGTCTGTAACATGTCTGAAGCATGCATGCAATATGTCTGGAACATGTCTGGAACATGTCTGTAACATGTCTGTAACATGTCTGTAACATGTCTGTAACATGTTTGTAACATGACTGTAACATGTCGTAATATGTCTGAAACATGTCTGTAACATGTCTGAAGCATGCATGCAATATGTCTGGAACATGTCTGGAACATGTCTGTAACATGTCTGTAACATGTCTGTAACATGTCTGTAACATGTCTGTAACATGTTTGTAACATGACTGAAACATGTCGTAATATGTCTGAAACATGTCTGTAACATGTTTGAAGCATGTATGCAATATGTCTGGAACATGTCTGTAATATGTGTGTAACATGTCTGTATCATGTCTGTAACATGTCTGTTACATGTCTGAAACATGTTTGTAACATGTCTGTAGCATGTCTGTAACATGTCTGTAACATGTCTGTAACATGTCTGTAGCATGTCTGTAACATGTCTGTATCATGTCTGTACCATTTATGTAACATGTCGTAATATGTCTGAAACATGTCTGTAACATGTCTGAAGGATGTATGCAAAATGTCTGGAACATGTTTGTAACATGACTGTAACATGTCTGTAACATGTCTGTAACATGTCTGTAACATGTCTGTAACATGTCTGTAACATGTCTGTAACATGTCTGGAACATGTCTGTAACATGTCTGTAACATGTCTGTAACATGTCTGTAACATGTCTGTTACATGTCTGTAACATGTCTGTATCATGTCTGTAACATGTCTGGAACATGTCTGTAACATCTCTGCAACATGTCTGTAACTTGTCTGAAAAATGTCTGTAACATGTCTGTAACATGTCATAATATGTCTGAAACATGTCTGTAACATGTCTGAAGCATGTATGCAAAATGTCTGGACATGTCTGGAACATGTCTGTAACATGTCTGTAACATGTCTGTAGCATGTCTGTAACATGTCTGTAACATGTCTGTAACATGTCTGTAGCATGTCTGTAACATGTCTGTAACATGTCTGTACCATTTATGTAACATGTCTGTAACATGTTTGTAACATGTCTGTAACATGTCTGTAACATGTCTGTAACATGTCTGTAACATGTCTGTAACATGTCTGTAACATGTCTGTAACATGTCTGTAACATGTCTGTAACATGTCTGTAACATGTCTGTAACATGTCTGTAACATGTCTGTAACATGTCTGTAACATTTCTGTAACATGTCTGTAACATGTCTGTAACATGTCTGTAACATGTCTGTAACATGTCTGTAACATGTCTGTAACATGTTTGTAACATGTCTGTAACATGTTTGTAACATGTCTGTAACATGTCTGTAACATGTCTGTAACATGTCTGTAACATGTCTGTAACATGTCTGTAATATGTCTGAAACATGTCTGTAACATGTCTGAAGCATGTATGCAATATGTCTGGAACATGTCTGTAACATGTCTGTAACATGTCTGTAACATGTCTGTAACATGTCTGTAACATGTCTGTAACATGTCTGTAACATGTCTGTAACATGTCTGAAACATGTCTGTAACATGTCTGTAACATGTCTGTAACATGTCTGTAACATGTCTGTAACATGTCTGTAACATGTCTGTAACATGTCTGGAACATGTCTGTAACAAGTCTGTAACATGTCTGTAACATGTCTGTAACATGTCTGTAACATGTCTGTAACATGTCTGTAACATGTCTGTATCATGTCTGTAACATGTCTGTAACATGTCTGTAACATGTCTTAATATATCTGAAACATGTCTGTAACATGTCTGAATCATGTATGCAATATGTCTGTAACATGTCTGTAACATGTCTGTAACATGTCTGTAACATGTCTGTAACATGTCTGTAACATGTCTGTAACATGTTTGTAACATGTCTGTAACATGTTTGTACCATGTCTGTAACGTGTCTGTAACATGTCTGTAACATGTCTGTAACATGTCTGTAACATGTCTGTAACATGTCTGTAACATATCTGTAACATGTCTGTAACATGTCTGTAACTTGTCTGTAACATGTCTAGAACATGTCTGTATCATGTCTGTTACATGTCTGAAACATGTCTTTAACATCTCTGTAACATGTCTGTAACATGTCTGTAACATGTCTGACGCATGTATGCAATATGTCTGAAAAATGTCTGTAATATGTGTGTAACATGTCTGTATCATGTCTTTAACATGTCTGTAACATGTCTGTAACATGTCTGTAACATGTCTGTAACATGTCTGTAACATGTCTGTAACATGTCTGAAACATTTCTGTAACGTGTCTGAAGCATCTATGCAAAATGTCTGGAACATATTTGTAATATGTTTGTAACATGTCTGTAACATGTCTGTAACATGTCTGTAACATGTCTGTAACATGTCTGTAACATGTATGCAATATGTCTGGAACATGTCTGTAACATGTATGTAATATGTCTGTAACATGTCTGTAACATGTCTGTTACATGTCTGTAACATGTCTGTAACATGTCTGTAACATGTCTAAAGCATATATGCAATATGTCTGGAACATGTCTGTAACATGTCTGTAACATGATTGTAACATGTCTGTAACATGTCTGTTACATGTCTGTAAGATGTCTGTAACATGTCTGTAACATGTCTGTAACATGTCTGGAACATGTCTGGAACATGTCTGTAACATCTCTGTAACATGTCTGTAACTTGTCTGAAAAATGTCTGTAACATGTCTGTAACATGTCTGTAACATGTCTTAATATGTCTGAAACATGTCTGTAACATGTCTGAAGCATGTATGCAATATGTCTGGAACATGTCTGGAACATGTCTGTAACATGTCTGTAACATGTCTGTAACATGTCTGTAACATGTCTGTAACATGTTTGTAACATGACTGTAAAATGTCTTAATATGTCTGAAACATTTCTGCAACATGTCTGAAAAATCTACGCAAAATGTCTGGAACATGTCTGTAATATGACTGTAACATGTCTGTAACATGTCTGTAACATGTCTGTAACATGTCTGTAACATGTCTGGAACATGTCTGTAACATGTCTGTAACATGTCTGTAACATGTCTGAAAAATGTCTGTAACATGTCTGTAACATGTCTTAATATGTCTGAAACATGTCTGTAACATGTCTGAAGCATGTATGCAATATGTCTGGAACATGTCTGGAACATGTCTGTAACATGTCTGTAACATGTCTGTAACATGTCTGTAACATGTCTGTAACATGTCTGTAACATGTCTGTAATATGTCTGAAACATGTCTGTAACATGTCTGAAGCATGCATGCAATATGTCTGAACATGTCTGGAACATGTCTGTAACATGTCTGTAACATGTCTGTAACATGTCTGTAACATGTCTGTAACATGTCTGTAACATGTCTGTAACATGTCTGTAATATGTCTGAAACATGTCTGTAACATGTCTGAAGCATGTATGCAATATGTCTGGAACATGTCTGTAATATGTGTGTAACATGTCTGTATCATGTCTGTAACATGTCTGTTACATGTCTGAAACATGTTTGTAACATGTCTGTAGCATGTCTGTAACATGTCTGTAACATGTCTGTAACATGTCTGTAGCATGTCTGTAACATGTCTGTATCATGTCTGTACCATTTATGTAACATGTCGTAATATGTCTGAAACATGTCTGTAACATGTCTGAAGGATGTATGCAAAATGTCTGGAACATGTTTGTAACATGACTGTAACATGTCTGTAACATGTCTGTAACATGTCTGTAACATGTCTGTAACATGTCTGTAACATGTCTGTAACATGTCTGGAACATGTCTGTAACATGTCTGTAACATGTCTGTAACATGTCTGTAACATGTCTGTTACATGTCTGTAACATGTCTGTATCATGTCTGTAACATGTCTGGAACATGTCTGTAACATCTCTGCAACATGTCTGTAACTTGTCTGAAAAATGTCTGTAACATGTCTGTAACATGTCATAATATGTCTGAAACATGTCTGTAACATGTCTGAAGCATGTATGCAAAATGTCTGGACATGTCTGGAACATGTCTGTAACATGTCTGTAACATGTCTGTAACATGTCTGTAACATGTTTGTAACATGACTGTAAAATGTCTTAATATGTCTGAAACATTTCTGCAACATGTCTGAAGCATCTACGCAAAATGTCTGGAACATGTTTGTCACATGACTGTAACATGTCTGTAACATGTCTGTAACATGTCTGTAACATGTCTGTAACATGTCTGGAACATGTCTGGAACATGTCTGTAACATGTCTGTAACATGTCTGTAACATGTCTGAAAAATGTCTGTAACATGTCTGTAACATATCTGTAACATTTCTGTAACATGTCTGTAACTTGTCTGTAACATGTCTAGAACATGTCTGTATCATGTCTGTTACATGTCTGAAACATGTTTGTAACATGTCTGTAACATGTTTGTACCATGTCTGTAACGTGTCTGTATCATGTCTGTAACATGTCTGTAACATGTCTGTAACATGTCTTAATATGTCTGAAACATGTCTGTAACATGTCTGAAGCATGCATGCAATATGTCTGGAACATGTCTGGAACATGTCTGTAACATGTCTGTAACATGTCTGTAACATGTCTGTAACATGTCTGTAACATGTCTGTAACATGTCTGTAACATGTCTGAAACATGTCTGTAACATGTCTGTAACATGTCTGTAACATATCTGTAACATGTCTGTAACATGTCTGTAACTTGTCTGTAACATGTCTAGAACATGTCTGTATCATGTCTGTTACATGTCTGAAACATGTTTGTAACATGTCTGTAACATGTTTGTACCATGTCTGTAACGTGTCTGTATCATGTCTGTAACATGTCTGTAACATGTCTGTAACATGTCTTAATATATCTGAAACATGTCTGTAACATGTGTGAAGCATGTATGCAATATGTCTGTAACATGTCTGTAACATGTTTGAAACATGTCTAGAACATGTCTGTAACATGTCTGTTATATGTCTGAAACATATTTGTAACATGTCTGTAACATGTTTGTACCATGTCTGTAACGTGTCTGTAACATGTCTGTAACATGTCTGTAACATGTCTGTAACATGTCTGTAACATGTCTGTAACATATCTGTAACATGTCTGTAACATGTCTGTAACTTGTCTGTAACATGTCTAGAACATGTCTGTATCATGTCTGTTACATGTCTGAAACATGTCTTTAACATGTCTGTAACATGTCTGTAACATGTCTGTAACATGTCTGTAACATGTCTGTAACATATCTGTAACATGTCTGTAACATGTCTGTAACTTGTCTGTAACATGTCTAGAACATGTCTGTATCATGTCTGTTACATGTCTGAAACATGTTTGTAACATGTCTGTAACATGTTTGTACCATGTCTGTAACGTGTCTGTATCATGTCTGTAACATGTCTGTAACATGTCTGTAACATGTCTTAATATATCTGAAACATGTCTGTAACATGTGTGAAGCATGTATGCAATATGTCTGGAACATGTCTGAAACATGTCTGTAATATGTCTGTAACATGTTTGTAAAATGTCTGACATGTTTGCAACATGTCTGTAACATGTCTGTAACATGTCTGTAACATGTCTGTAACATGTCTGTAACATGTCTGTAACATGTCTAGAACATGTCTGTATCATGTCTGTAACATGTCTGGAACATGTCTGAAACATGTCTGTAATATGTCTGTAACATGTTTGTAAAATGTCTGACATGTTTGCAACATGTCTGTAACATGTCTGTAACATGTCTGTAACATGTCTGTAACTTGTCTGTAACATGTCTAGAACATGTCTGTATCATGTCTGTTACATGTCTGAAACATGTCTTTAACATGTCTGTAACATGTCTGTAACATGTCTGTAACATGTCTGTAACATGTCTGTAACATGTCTGTAACATATCTGTAACATGTCTGTAACATGTCTGTAACTTGTCTGTAACATGTCTAGAACATGTCTGTATCATGTCTGTTACATGTCTGAAACATATTTGTAACATGTCTGTAACATGTTTGTACCATGTCTGTAACGTGTATGTATCATGTCTGTAACATGTCTGTAACATGTCTTAATATGTCTGAAACATGTCTGTAACATGTCTGAAGCATGTATGCAATATGTCTGGAATATGTCTGAAACATGTCTGTAATATGTCTGTAACATGTTTGTAAAATGTCTGACATGTTTGTAACATGTCTGTAACATGTCTGTAACATGTCTAGAACATGTCTGTAACATGTCTGAAATATGTTGGACGTTGAATACAATGAATGTATTAGCAAGTGGTCCAAACGACACCAAGCCGATGCTTGTTGCGCGCGGAACCCAGACGAAGTCCACCTCCCGCCTGACCGACCGAGAGGCACCGTCGCATAACGGACGACACGGAAACGCGGTAAAAATGCGAGTAGAAACGCGAGAGAAAGAAAATTAACGCGATAGGGAATAAAAAGTCGAATAGAGGATACACGCGACATGCAAGTGAAGAATGAAAATTAAAAAAAGAAGATAGAATGACGAGGAATACTATTAGGAGGATACTATTACTAATTAATACTAATACTAATTACGTGCTAGATAGACAAGAATTAAAGACTTCATAGCAGCGATAGAGTTAGTGCTAGCTATGACGTGTTGAAGTTTATTGTAGTCCGAACATAATACCCTGAACGGATCGTGCAGTGCATAGTTCGATCTACAATAAGGAAGAGTTAGTGGAAGGTAATTACGTGTAGTTCTGCAAGGGACAGAGAAGTGTAGCTGCCTTACAAGGGTCTCACTGTCAATGTCACCTTGCATAAGGTTGTTAATAAATAAGACACCTAGCATGGTTCTGCGATTGGTTAGGGAAGGCAGGTTTAATAATAGAAGTCTATTAGTATAGGAAGGCAGTCTTAAATTTTCATCCCAGTTAAGGCCACGTAAGGCAAAAAGTAAAAAGTTCTTCTGTACAGATTCAATGCGTTCCTTATGAATAGTGTACTGGGGACACCATACGCATGACCCGTATTCGAGAATGGGACGAACAAGTGAGATGTAGAGGGTCTTTGTAAGATAAGGATCGTCAAATTCCTTAGACCATCTCTTAATAAAGCCTAAGACACCCATGGCTTTATTGACCATATTAGAAATATGATTGGAAAACTTAAGTTTTCGGTCCAAAAGAACCCCCAGATCATCAACTAGGGTGATTCTTTCCAAGGCACAACCACAAAGAGTATAAGAAGCATACTTTGGACTGGCTCGAGAGAATGTCATCAGCTTGCATTTAGAGCTGTTCAGGTTTAAAAAATTGACACAACACCAAGAATAAAAACTATTTAGGTCGGCTTGTAAGAGTGAGTGACAGTGGTCGTCTTTAAATTGGTAACAAAGCTTTACATCATCCGCATACATGAGAGTACGGGAGTTACGTATGACCAAAGGAAGGTCATTGATGAAAAGCGTAAAAAGTAGGGGACCGAGGTGACTCCCTTGAGGAACCCCAGATGTGGCATGAAGTGGGTTTGAAAGGGTGGTTTTAAAGAGGACTCTTTGAGTTCTGTCAGTCAGATAGCTAACAATCCAGCTAAGTATTTTTGGTGAAAAACCTAGAAGGTCAAGCTTATGTGCCAGAAGGGAGTGATTCACTGAGTCAAAAGCTTTACTGAAATCAGTATAAATAACATCAGTTTGAAGATTTTCCTGAAATCCTTTTACCACAAAGGATGTCAGCTCAAGTAAATTTGTCGTAGTTGAACGACGCTTTATAAATCCGTGTTGAAAAGGAGAAATAACGGACCTACAGGAATGTTGCAATTGAGGAGTTATAACATTCTCGAAAAATTTAGGTATAGCCGACAGACTTGCTGCCCTTTTTATGAAGGGGAATAATAAAAGATTCTTTCCAAATAGAAGGAAAGAGTGAAGTTTCTAAGGACAGCGAAAATAGTTTGAGCAATGGCTTACTTAAGGAGTTGGCACAGAACCGAAGTATACAAGCGGGAACACCGTCAGGGCCTGGTGAGAAAACTGGCTTAACTAAATAAAGATCCTTGACAAGTGAGCTTTCGTTTAGAAAGGGAGTGAAAATACCATTCGAACTTGGAATGTTGTATGGATAAAAGTGAGTGTGATGTGTAGAAGGTGAATATGTCGTTTGAAAAAACTTTGCAAACAAATCGGCCATGGTTTGGTCGGTATCTGCACAAGCATTTTCAAACGTTAATTTCGTTGGAAATGCGGGAGACTTGCGCTTCGTGTTAACAAAACTATAAAACTGTTTGGGGTTCTGAGTAAACTGAACCTTGCAACGAGTTAAATAGGTCTTATAACATTTCGCGTTTAAGACTGTAAAATCTGACCGCGCGCTTAAGTAGCGAGAAAAGGCTGAAGGCGAATTATTGTTTTTATACTTTTTAAATAGACTCGACTTTAAATTTTTTAACCGTGACAACTCTCTTGTGAACCATGGCGGCTTACTCGAGGAAGTTGGATAAAAGCACGGAACACAAATATTAAAAAATGAATTAATTGTGTTATAAAAAATATTGGTCGCTACTGAAATATCTGTAGACAAATATAGTTCCGACCAATCAAAATTGGAAATTAACGAATTTAATAAGTTAAAATCTGCTTTTCTAAAGCAGCGTACACGATTACACAGTTTTTCATGTTTATCCATACATGCGACAAACTCAAAAGTAACTTCAAGAGTGGGATGGTAAGGGTCTTCAGGAAGAGAAAGTGGTTGTGTCCTGTTTAGACTCACTCTAGATGGATCGGAGACAAAGCATAAATCTAACGATCTGTTACTACAGTTTAAGATATGATTGACCTGTGACAATGACATATCAAACAGACCGTCGAAAAGGTCATGTTGCCGTGAAGGCAACAGAGTATTTGAGTCAACACTTGTTGTCCAATTACAATTAGAAATATTAAAGTCCCCAAGGACTGAAAAGTGATCTCTGTCTGATAACAGATTAAATATAGTCTTTATTGCCGACAAATGTTGCAAATAGACTGATAACTCCGATGACGGCGGAATATAAGAACAGGTTATATAATGAAAGAAGCCGGGGAAGTGTAATTTTACACAGAGTAATTCAATAGCAGATTGAATCTCCGGTTGTAAAAGTTCCGAATTGATGGTGGAATCAACTGCAATAAGAACTCCACCACCACGACGGTCAGGTCGATCACACCTGTAGGTTGTGTACTTATTTGGAAAGACTTCAGAGTTAAGGATCTCCGGCTTTAACCAAGTCTCAGTAAACACAACAACTTGAGAAGAAAAAGAGAGACTGTTTAAATATAAAGTTGAAAGTTTAGTACAAAGACCTCTAACATTTTGATATGAAAGAGTTAAGAAGCTTGTTAGTTTTTTTTGCTCGGATTTTTCTTGGCAGATGCTAAAGAAGGCAAAGGAAGTTTAATCGGTGGGCGATTTTTTTCTTCTTTGCTTCGAACTCTTTAAAAATTACGTGTTCCGGCCAAAATTGTGCGGAACATATAATGCCAAAGAGTTCGTTGGGGACACTTATTTTGAAGGACGATATGTCCCTCTCATAAGAAAACTTAAATTTTTCCACTTTTATATCCAAGGCTTGAATTTTTGCTTGAATATAAGCAGTAAC